>CM068824.1:134177053-135609553 GCA_028554795.2 Sinohyriopsis cumingii
AGATGCCTTATTCTCAGATGAAATAGATGCCTTATTCTCAGAAGAAATAGATGCCTTATTCTCAAATGAAATAGATGCCTTATTCTCAGAAGAAACAGATGCCTTATTCTCAGATGAAATAGATGCCTTATTCTCAGAAGAAATAGATGCCTTATTCTCAAATGAAATAGATGCCTTATTCTCAGATGAAATAGATGCCTTATTCTCAGATGAAATAGATGCCTTATTCTCAGATGAAATAGATGCCTTATTCTCAGAAGAAATAGATGCCTTATTCTCAAATGAAATAGATGCCTTATTCTCAGAAGAAATAGATGCCTTATTCTCAGATGAAATAGATGCCTTATTCTCAAATGAAATAGATGTCTTATTCTCAAATGAAATAGATGTCATATTCTCAGATGAAATAGATGCCTTATTCTTCTCAGATGAAATAGATGCCTTATTCTCAGATGAAATAGATGCCTTATTCTCAGAAGAAATAGATGCCTTATTTTCAGATGAAATAGATGCCTTGTTCTCAGATGAAATAGATGCCTTATTCTCAGATGAAATAACTTAAGTTTTGTTTCCTATTTTTGTTATCCAGGGTCTTTGAAAGGGGTCAATTCATGTAAAATAATCAGCCCACTTCCCAGTCACTGTCATTTACCAATTCATAGAGAAAGTAAAGCTAACACTGCCTTTTCTCTGGTCAACATCATCCACCAACTTTTCAGCCAGTGAAAGTTTTTTCTTGTGTGTCTGAATACATCATAATTCTATCTTTTATTTATGTACATGTAATCAACTCTTGTGTCTCTTTTCTTTTTAACAAGAAACGTCAAACAGTTTAAACAGTGCTTTCATGCTTTTGATCAACTTTTGTGTAAATTTTATAATTATTAAATTCTGCAATTATGTTCCAAACTCTTATGAATAGGAATTGAAGAAGTGTGTGAAATTTGATGCACTGCAGCCTAATCAAGGTCAAATTATTACTCCATAAATGTTTATAGGCCAATTGCTAGTAAAGATAAACACATTTATTTTAGATTTCATCCTGTAAAAGTAGGCAGAGAGAACATGTACCTCAATATCTGACACCTGTTTTCATGCCCATATGTTATGTCAAAAAATGGACCAAATTCTGTTCAGCAACTTTGAACTAGTCATATAAATTTTTTTAAAATAAAAAAGTGTTTGGTGGCCAATCAGTGTTATTTGAACAAATATAAGAACCCTTTATACCAGAGTGTTTTATGTAAAACTTAATCAAATAACAAAATGTCATCCAAATTTTTTTTCTTCAATTTTATTTTAAACAGTGCTCATATTTGATAGCAGATTTGTAGAAATCTGAAATGACTTTATACAGGAATGAAATTTTGATTGGTAGTTTCAAAGAAAAAGTTGTTTTTCTATTTGGATCAGCACCAGCTGTATAAAATTTTAAAGCATTTATGCCAGGATGCATTGTCAAATTAATTTTTCTGAAATTAGTATTATCCTAATTAAATGACAAATGTTTGGTAAAAGTGACCCTTCCAGATCTAGACAAATCACACACATAAATAAACCAAGAATTAAATGAAAAATGTTTGGTAAAAGTGACCCTTCCAGATCGAGACAAATCGCACACATACAAAAAAAAGACTCTCAACTCATCCAACATATTATTTTCTTTTGGTTATAATGCTGCTTTTTATCAAAATGTTACGTGTATCTGATTTAATTCATATTTATTTTAATTTTATTGTTTGTTTGTCAGCTTTAAAAATTTATTTACTGTACATGCTATGTATAATATAATCTTGTTTACATGATTTGGAAGTTTTTTTTTCAGAAAATAGTTTGATCTTGACTGATTCTTTTGTAAACACATAAAGCTGACCTGGTTCCCGACCTTAATTCAAAATTAGTAGCAGCCACGTGAACAAGTTATTTTTAATTTAATTTTATTGTGGGAATAATATGGTTGAGATTGAGGCTGTGTTGGATACATGATCCTCAACTTGTAAATAGTTTTTAGTGAAGCAAACAACTTTTATTCTTAGAATAGAATGATTGGTTCTTATCAAGGACATACAGGGGCTACATGATTTTTTATATGTAAACATGATCATGTGACTCTTATCTGAGCATCAGTTTTGTGTAAAATTCAAGTTTTAAACCATCATTTTAGAGAAATAATTTCAGTCGGGCTAAACACTGAGCTGTAAAGGTGTTTCTTTTGTTGTGTCATTTTGGGAATTACATTTTAATGTTTATTCAAATTATTTGGATTCAAAAGGATTAATTCGTTCCTCTGTAAATATTTTTGAATGCTCATACAGAATTCTTGAACAAAGACATTTCTTAAAAATTTTATTTGAATTTCCAACACAAGAGTATTACTTGTGTTTCTACATGGAACTGTAGACCACAACACAATACAAGATACAGCAAACGTCATCGCCTTCCATCTTGGATTCTTCACCAGGACTAAAACTTGATTTCAATATTAGGACTTCTAAAACTGTATTCGTGGATTATTCTTGGCTTATTTCTGGATATGATTCTTAAAACCTAAGTTCTTATTTTTTCATTTTTACAGTATTTTTCCAGAGAAATAAATTGTTACATTTTTCAAAGTTTGTTGTTTTCACTCTTTCTTGTGTTACTGTTTATTTGAGCCTAAACACGTAACATAAGAGAATACACATAACATTAATCAATGGTCGGCAAATCTGTGATCTTACTTTGGCTTACAATAAGAAGCAATAACACCTGATTGGCGCAATTAGTGTGATGATACCTTAAACAGCATTTTTTTTTTAGAAAACAGCATTTGCCCCTAATCAATGTAACAAGAGGGATTGACACTCAGTTGGCCAAAAAAAATTTCAATAGATAAAACCAATTTTCTTTTTTACTGGCAAGTACTGGAACCATCTCAGATATTCTTGAGAAACTCCAACATACCAAATTTGGAAACAAAACTATTTTCTTATGTTTGAGTACAATTTATCATGGTCTTTGGCCTAGAAACTGAATCATGGACATCCAATCGGTGAACTTGTCCCAGACAATTCCAAGATAAAACAATAGGCAAAGTTTGGTTAAATTTGTAATTAATACTTCCTGGGGAAAAAGAAAACATGATTGTAATCAATCAAGTATCCTTAAGATATATCCAAATCCACTAACTGATAAATTCTAAAAACCATCCACACTCGATTTTGTTACCCTTCTTTAGCCAGTATTGAAAGGCAAGACCATGGACCTTAATATCAATGTCTGTGAGCTGTCAATCAACTTGTTGATTGAAATGCACCCAAAAATACAAAGTCTGCTAAAAATTCACATATATCTGTACAAGTCATCATGTTTAAAAGCTCAATTAAGTACAAAAAAAAAAAACAGGGTTTAATAATATAAAACTCAGAAATAGGTCTTATGCCCAACTCAGAAACATTCTCTTCATGAACTAAGATTGGAGAGCAGTCAGGAACCTTAAAAACCCAGGCATAGGAAAACTGATGTTTAAACTTTCTTTCAGGCTGAGGATGGTAGTTTTGTCAATGACACATTCTAATGATAAAGAGATAACATTCTCCATTCTTTGCAAAAAAAAGTGATTCAAAGAAAATCTGAACGAGAAAACTATTGAGAGCCTCTAAAATGTAAAACTTAATAACCACAATTATTGTCATTAGTTGTCACCAGTCAGTGATTTTGAGAAAGATATAAAAACAGCTTTTTCGATGTTGTGTGAACTGTAAGGTATATACCTCTTCCTTTTTCACTGAATGGTCATACACAGGTTCATTTTAATTAATCACAATTACTCAAAGACTGAAGTATATGTTATTTTTTGTCTCAATCTCATTAATGACATGCGAGAGAGGATCATTCCAACTCTCAGACTCCATAGAAACAGAAAGAGAATAAATCCCATGAAGGTGTAAAGTATCTTTAGCATCTGTTTGCTCCATGAATAGGGAACAATCCCAGCTGAGCTCAATACTCAGAAACAAATTACTCTTGAAATTTGAGTTAAGACTTTTTTATTTTGATTTTGACTCTCAAGATTTTGGTTTCTAGAGTCAAATTAGTCTTCAGTTCTGAAATCTATTGAGAACCCTGTGACAGTGATGATAATAATAATAAAAGTGTCTGCAAATTAAGATTAAAGTCACAAAGGATGTAATGGTACAATGTACTTGTGTTTGTGTTCATGTGATGAATCCAGCAGTCAGACACCAATCTGACTCTACCTACACGCTGGAAATAATTTAAACTTCTTGGTGGAATCAGTAAAGTTGTACTGACGACATTGGCATGTTCCGATGCAGATACTAAAAATCCATAATGAGTAAAATTCAAGCTGACTACATGTATTAAGGAAACCTGGATGACCCAGTAACAGTACACCATCAAAGTAGGAAGATCAACAATGATGAGGACATCCACCAATATAATGCAGCAATGATCTAACAAATGTTAAAAATGTTTGTGAGACATACAAGAATGAAACAAAGGTGAAAGGACTGACTTGATGAGAGAATGTGCATATTTTAATGTAAATTTTGTTCAATAGTTGTAATTTTTATCTATTTGCATGCTAAAAATCAGGTATGAAAATCATCCTTTTTTCAAGGTCAAAACCCATTACCAAGATTTGGAAATATCCTAATGTGTCCCAACCTGACTTGTCTTTTGTATCAGCTAGAATCATGTGAATGGGTCCAAAAGCATATTTTCACCTGAAGATGTAGTAGTAAATATGTAAATATTAACATTTTTTTACACATCTGACAAGTTTAAAAGCAGCAAAAGTAGAAAAAAATAAATGTGTTGTTGTTTCATTAAATACTTATATTGACTCTATGGTCTTAAACTGAGCAACAGAAATACGTGAAACCAACAAGTTTTGAAAAATTCAGTAAATAATTTATTTTGCATGAATACAAAATGAAAATTTAAAAAGAACTTAAAGTATTGCAAATTAAACCCAAAATAGTCCAAAATAAGTTATATCACGAGACCGAATGAGTAAAGTTCTAATTAAATTCCAGTGCTGTTCGAAATAAGATTCAGCACTTAAGGTGTTGATGTGCATGCAGTCATGAATGTACTAATGTACCTGTGGCCTGAAGTGTCATAATATGCTAACAGTCTTGCAATTAATCACAATAATATAATGCACGACGTCCATGTCTGAATTCACAATAATTCCAAAGTACTGTTTCTGTCCAGAATATTACTGAGCACATTGTAATTACAAAGAATAAAAATTTCAGTAAATAATTCCACTCAAATAAAAAAACTAAACATGATACAAATGACTCTGCTTCTAATACTATCACAAAAATGAATAATTTTTCAAGTAAACAAGATTATATAAAAAACTAAGACATAAAAGTAGAGCCAGGATGTAGGTCCAAAGTTCATTCCTGGAAAATTCTAAGCTGCAAGCAGATAAAATCTGTTACTAAAATTATAATAAGGAATATGGGAAACATCAGTACAACAGGTTCTTCATGTGGGAATTCCAATATCCTAGACCCAGACCCAAATAAACATCTTTACTGTCACTGATAATGTTCCTAATATTTAACCCACACTCGTAGAGAAATATTAACTATGTGACATTTGTTTATAAAATAAAAACATCAATGTCCCTAGTCAGATACATAGTGAACTAGAGCTATTACCTGTATCAACAATTCTGACACTGCACCGATGGCCTAGTGGTTAGAGCATCCTCCTCAGATGTGGGAGGTCGTGGGTTTGATCCCCGACTGAGTCATACCAAAGGCTTACTTAAATGATACTAACTGCTGCCTCGCTTGGCACTCAGCATTAAGAGGTTAGTGTTAGGACTGTCGGCCTGGTGTCAGGATAATGTGCCTGGTTGGGACATCGTGCTACATGTTTGCGGCATAGTGAACTTGATTTTGGACAAGGTCAAGTCCAAAATACAATTATACACAACTTATAATCATGGAAAACAAAAAACAGAAATTAAATATATATGACATACTTCACACCTACTCAAAGTCCACTCATATTATCCATGACTGAATGATAATATAAGTGTGATGGATGATTATTTTATGTGTTGTCTTGTAAACACAAACATAAAAAGGGTTTTGATCAAGGTCAACTCTGCTTACCTGGTTTCTATTTACACCTGTGCCAGTAGGTGATTAACTTTTATCACTTTTAGGCCATAAATTAAGAGCGAATTACATAGGCTGAACTGATGCCTTTCATGGGACCGCTACAAGTCATGAATTGTGCTTGATTAGCTTGAAATTTCTGTACGACAATCTATATTCTATTCTAATAGCAAAACAGTCTCTCATTTTGTCTCTATCTCCCTCTCTCCTAATTATATTTAGACTAATGGTAGCATTTGTCTAATCTAAATTAAACACTAGCTCACAAACTGTTTGTTTAGCTAGGGTGTCAGAACATTGACTACCAGAGCGGGACCAAGCTCATCACAACGTATATGTACATATTGATAGATATATCATTCAGATCTGGTATTTTGTATTGTTACCAATCCAAACAGTGCAAATAAAAATTGCCAAACACCATCATGTAAAACTAAGAACATAAAAAATAAATGAACAAACATTAACTTGTTTCCGATGTGGTCCTTAATTACTGATCACATGCCAGTCAAAATACACACATGCCACACCCAGAAAAGCTGTCAATTAATTGTTTCCATTTAGAAGAAATATAGTTTACATGTTTCTAACTCTTTCATTAGTGAATCTTGTGGCTCATTATTGTAAGTTATCATTCAAACACGAACGTATATACCACTGCTATGTTGACCTGTGAACCACAACTTTAGAAATGCATGATAACGAATTCAGTACATATCACACCTTTGTTGAAAACATGCATGCCCAAAATAAACAAACCTTGAAACTTTTTTTTTATTTTTAAACTGGCAGCCTTCACACTTCAATTACTGATTTAATAGTCTGACTCAATCTGATTAAAATCAGATCTCCACTGTCCTAAGTTAAGATCATGTTCTGGTGACCTTTGAATTAGCCAATGGAAATGCAGCTTTAAAAATTCTTAAACTGAATAAAATCCTCCAGCACACACTGATGCTCACATTACTCCATCTCCGATACACGAAGATATAAGACTTCATCTGATTGGCTGATAAAATTAGCAATTATGGTAATCCTAACAGCTTTGTCGACATTTAATAATCATATCATAAATTGTCTAAAATTACATTGGGTAGTACATTCCAAGGGTTATGCTGGGAATAAAGTGTACCACCAAACAGTAAATTCTAGGTTTCACTGCATTTCAGACAGCCCTATAAGTGCTAAAATAAATAAAAAGCTGTAAAATATACTGTCAGTGATACAGGCTGTATAAACTCCTATTTAAAGACACTGATAATATGCAATTAGGATTGTTGAAATCATCTGCTTTGCATTTACTTGTCCATACATCCCTTTTATGGAAGGTAATGGACTCCAGCATACTTAGAAGACAAGTGCAAAGTACGTGAATGTGCATTACTACTGTGCTGTACAGACCCGTAGTATTACTTCTGTTGATGTTCATATGTCAAAAGTTTTATTTTTATTATCTTTTCTAAGAGAAAAAATGTTTCAATGTAAGGCATGCACATCTGCCAACTTTATTCTGTGTTGTTCTATCAGCATGACCAAGCATAGCAATATCCCAACTATAGTATTCTCATAACATCCCATATGTTTGTACCCTACTAACGATGTCAAATAACAGAAGGCATCACAGATGTAACAAATGCACAAAACTTGATCATTTCATTTATTGATTTATAAATTCTAACCTGATCGTTGCAAACTCTGTCAACTTGTCGGTGTTTCGAATTAAACAAGTTTCTTCAGCACACAGTCACCATATTTGCTAGGGCATTGAAACACCAAGAATTTGAAAGTGTAAGAGATCGCTTGGCAACAATCAGGTTTGAAATTATTAATTGATCATGAATGAAATGACCCACTTTTGTGAATTTTTTAATTTTTCTTGAGGCTTTATGTTTTTAAAATCAGTAGAGGAATATAAATGGGACGGTGTGCTAATACTCCGACTTCTATCAACATTACCAGGTACCTCCTTTCAACTGTACATGCCATACAAAATTCATCTTTTATAAACATATCCAAAACTGGTTAATGTAAACAAGGCTTCACAGCTAGTTCAATCTGACAATCTAAAATCAAACACTGAGTTAAGACTGATTTTCTTGGAACACCGAGTTAATTTTATCCTACAATGAATTAAAACTGAATAGTCTCTACGCTTGCTATTTTTTTTTGGGACACCCTCATAAAGATAAAGAATGAGCGAAAACGAAATATTATCCAATGGAAATGTATTTTGTCAAAGAAGTTGGGCATTTGTCCATCACACCCCCTCATCCAAAATGACATTTGTTCTCTCTGCAATATTTGCAAAGTACATCCAAATTCTGTCTTCTTGTAATCATTTTTGAAGCAAATCATTGGCTTTGTTGTTCCATCTATAGCAATTCAGAAGAATTTGTCAAAGGTTTGTGTAATTCTTAAACTTGGTGATTTCATTAAAGCACAAAATTTAACTGAATTCAAATGATTCCAGGAGTTTATAATTTTTTTAACATAGCGAGAGTATCCAAAACTGCATAACTCACTATTTGATTGCATTTCCAGCATAACTATGTTTATAAAAAAAAGATGACCATATTGCAAGTAAACAGCAAGAAAACAATACAAATTATGAAAATATCTTTACAGTTCTGATATACCTTTCAAAAGTCAACGTATTTTTACAATGAACGAAGTTTTAATACTTAAATAAAATACCTTTCTCACTTTCGCTCAAACTTTGTGCTCGGTCATATTTTAGGAATTACAGCATGCTTTCAAGTTCTATATAGGATTTAAATTTTCCTTACGGATGCACTAAGGATTTGGCCTAATCTAAAAATAACCTAATCCCTTCATGACACTAATCAAGTCGCTCTTTACTGCAGCAAAATTAAAGTTTGAACATAAACTGAAATCAGTAAATGCTTTAGCGAAATGAAGCATAACAAAAAGAAGAAACCAGTATCTTGGTGCGGGCGAAAAATTCACATCTGCATGAGTTGCTGCGGTTATGGCACGGAGTGTGACTTTTGTTTTGAACCATAGCCTAAGGCTCAGGCTAAGGAAGAAGAAAAAAAAAACGCCATTGAAATAAAATTAAAACTTGGACACAATTTTGTCGTACGACAACTATAACTCATCGTATCAAAATTAACTTACCTTTGCCTCAGGAAGTCCACCTGTTTGGGGATTTCTCCAAATTAGCTTTTCATTAGGTCGAACTACAATCTGTCAAACTTGGCAACTTAGTACGGGGACCTCTCATGCGTTTCAGACCAAAACAAATCAGCGCGATTCTGCACGTGGTCTAGTGTTGGATAACAGATGTTTGTCAACATATAAATGTATGCCTTGAGAGATAAATAGCTTCGATTCAGTGCTGCGAATATATCAGAAATAGGAACATGTATATCCTTTAAATATATCCTTGTGTTTACCCAAAGTCGGCTCGCAACTTATATTTGGCACTCGCCATTCGCACTCCTGCACTGCCTGCAGCATCATGGGAAATTCACGAGGCTCACGGTGGGGTGTGTAAAAAAAGGTGCAGCTGTATCCTTTTAATTGTTTCCTTCACTTGATTAATATTATTTTTAAGTTAAGGAAAGTAGATATTCATGGGCGCGTTCCATACTTTATTGGCTTTTTAAACATTATTTTGCACTTTCCGAATTTGCATAAATTGTATATTGTATTTGTATTTGTTGAGAATGTTCAAATTGATTAAGTGAAACGGTTAGAATCTAAAGTGCTTTCATAGTACATCGCTTCCAAAAGAACATATTTGGGGGGAAAATTGTAGCAACAAAACATTTTAATGATTATAAAAAGCAGCATTGTTGAACAACATTATATGATCAAAAATTATAATAAATCAAAGAACTTAATTGAACGATATAATATGATTAGAGTATATCAAAACAAACAGCCTGATCGAACAACAAAATATTATCAAGACTAACAAATCAAACATCTCATGATATAGATACAATAACAAAAGGAACCGTCTCCTCGTAGTGTCTCCTACGTCTAGATAAAAGTAATCTAGACCGGATTGTATAAATCTCCCTTAAAAAATGCTGGAATAAAGTCAACCATTATTTCGAATACTTATTCAATAGTATTTTATGACTTTGATTCTCGGTGTCTCTACTTGTATTCTGTACAATTTTAGGCTCGTACAATTTACGTTGTATTGTTGTTCCATCAGTATTTGCGATTTTTGCTTTCCTTTTCTGCTGCTGAAATTATATAAATTAATTTAACAACATCAAAGAAGTCATTTCTTGCCTTTTATTTTTTTCTACAGTCATGCAACTGACCATTAAAAGAACTTTAATAAATGGAGAAAAGAGTCTAATGTACGGAAATTTGCTTCCCTGATCATAGTCTGTGGACGTGTTTGGGGACTGACCCACTTGTTATGTGGTACTTTAGTTTGGTTATAGTTATCTGGACATAGAACACAATTTTACTACATGTTCTCTACATTTGTTTCTCAGTACTGACCTTTCCGCTGTGCGACAATCAATGCAAATCATATGTTAATCTAAAATACCTTCAAAGATGACTTCACGGCGAAGTTCTTGTCAAATGTTGACCTGCTCTTTTTTGAGATGCTGGACTGTCAACATAGCAGCATGTAAACAGAACACAGATTTCACTTCTGGATCATCACCGAGGCCTTATTACTCATTGTGCACTGTTGCCGAAATACACACAGACAACAACACACTGAGCTCATATTATCAAGAATAAACAGTTATCTTTAAATCCCTACCAAAAATGCATAAATAAAACTCTTCTGTCACCACAAAAATGTGCTAAAAATAGACTAGAACTACATTCGTGGGTACTGAACTGGAAGTATTAATTGTGACCTGATTCCATCTAGCAGATGATCGACCACGGTATTATTGCTCTGATCGAGTAAACAATAAAAATAAGATCTTAAATTAATGGATGGAATAACAGAGATCTGAGAAGAGATATAGAACAGAATAACACAAGACCATGTATTAAAATTATAACAATTTAATCAGTTACATAAACAAATTAATTTGAATATGACATATGAATGATACACTTTCTCTTAAAAATAGAATTACGTAATTTATACGAAGTACAATTAACCGTTCTGTTATACCAATAAAACAAATTTCATCATATAATCGAGTGAATGTTGGAACTCATTGCTCAGCTCAGCATGCCAACATAACCCGATAGCTTCCGGTCCATCCAAAATCAACGTTGGTGACAGGTCAGAGCCGCTGTATTCCTTTTCTTTTTTTCACCTTCTATCTCTCCAGCCTCTTCTGGGCATAATTCGCAGCTTGGCTGTCTCCTCGCCTGTCCCAATGCCTGGTGTACATAAGATGCTATTTTTTTTTTCTCTGTGTGCTTTCTCGAGACTCTCTTTTTCAATTTTGCTGAATCTCTCTTCTATGTGTTCCTCACTTCCAGGCACCTGTCCTTTGGACAATTTGTAACGAGAAATACTTGTAATTTCCTGGAGCCATGTTTCTACTTCCACAGAAAACTTGGACCGTTGTTCGTCTGGGAAGCACACCCTTCGTTGCTAGGCCAATCAGGATTAACTTTCCCGAACCGCCAAAAGTTTAAAACGGCCATCGAAGTCAGAATGATTCTGTATAGTCAGCCTTTACTAATACTATTCTTTACAAAAAATAACCGCACTTAGATTCCCCTCAGCGATGGCGCAATAATCATTTTCCAACATACATGCCGTTACAGGATGCATTTCTTCACAATTGTAAAGTAGTGTAGACTCATCTACGTGCGACAATATAGACTAGAACAGTACGCGCGTGTTTTAAATATTCCGGATGATACTCTGCTTATTCGTTGCTCATTATGCAAACACAACAAAAAGTTTGCCATTTTATATTTTTTAAACTTTCTCTTTACATACAAATTATGTTTCGATACGTTTAGCAGTTTCAGCACAAATCATAATATTATTTGTGATCACCTTAAGGTCGTATTTAACTCGAAATAAACGTTATTTCCTGTAGCATATATTTTGCGCTTGATTATTTCTCGTTTTACATAAACAATTTTTTCCAACATTTTACCTGGCTTTTTTAGATAGTCCCCCAAAAGTGGACAGGAGCTGCAGTGACGCTGAGATTAGCACGCTAGATGTATTACAGTCCACATTTGTGGTCCTATCCTTAAAGATGAGTCATATGTCAATAATTTAAGGTTTAATTGTGGCGGTGGGCATGTTTTTTTATATTTTTTATTTTGTTTTGTTTCTATTTTATAAGTAGTATAGTGGGGCGATTTGGGGACAATCCAGTCAAAAAGGCAGTGGGCCTGTTTAGGGACCAGATTTATAGGGTGAATGGAAAAGCAAGTCAAAAAGTTCGTGGGCCTGTATGAGGACAATGGGACTTAACATTAATATAGGGACAATAGGAATGGAACAGGTGAGGTGACGTCACGGTACTGAAGATTGCTAACAGTAGTGAATAGGGATACTCTACGTACAATGGGAATTAGCATTACAGACCCCATTGGGACAATCTACGTACAATGGAAATTTAACATGGCGAAAAAACGTGGGTCAATCTACGTACAAGGGGAATTTAACATGGGAATAAATCGTGGGTCAATCTACGTACAAGGGGAATTTAACATGGGAATAAATCGTGGGTCAGTCTACGTACAAGGGGAATTTAACATGGGATTTTTTTTTTTTTAAAAAAGGGTAGGCAATTGAAAGGCTATCTCTTTTCGAGAAATATGGCTGGCCCTGAAAAGGGCCTTTGGTTTTTCTTCTTCTTCTTCTTCAGCTTCCAATTTCTTCTTTTTCTCCACCAACTTCTTATTTTCTCTCCTACACTCTTTCTCTTCTTTTCTTTCTTTTTTTTCTCCTCCTCTTCTTTCTTCTTCTCTTCCTCCTCTTCCTTCTTCCTCTTCTCATTTTCTTCTTCTTTTTCAATTTTTTCGTTCCATTTGCGTATTCTTATCCTTTCCTCTTCATCCTCCTTCTCCTCCTTTATCTCTTTCATAACGCCACTTATCTTGTCCTTTACCTTTCTCAAGTTATTAATTTCCATCCATTAATTTACACGATGGGTACTATAGGAATAGTGGTCTTCAACCAGTCTTATTAACATCTGTTCCATCATTCCTAAATTGTCTAAAACCTCTTGCAATGTTTGCATCTTGTCAATTTGGTTAGAAGCCATCTTCTTTGTAGAATGGTTTGAACAACGAATACTGTGGGTTCTTATAGTGAAAGCGCGGACGTGAAGGAAAACATCCCCCAAAACATAAAATTGATCTTACCTAGATCATGACCCAACAACGCGCGGACGTGAAGGAAAACATCCCCCTACTTTCTCATTTCATATAATAAAACCAAAACTATACTCTCCACATACGCTAAGAAACAATAAAGAAACTACTATTCACACAAACCTACGTTAACAGTTTCAAACACAAACACAACACACAAACACATACACTTCCACTATCAATAAAGAGTTAGTGTTTATATTCACACTACTCTACCTACACACATTGGCAAATGGATCGTTACTTCTTTTCTAGAGTATTGGGGTAGCCCTGAAAAGGGCTGTTTGTTTTTAACTTCAGAGACCCTCGTTAATGGTGGCACCTTCCGGGTCTGGCACCACAGACACAACGTCTACTCCAATCATTGGTCCAATTGACTGAAGTTGTTGGAAGAGCTGACGGGGGGTGAGTGGCTTCACTATCCCACTCCTCCGTTTGCGGAATAGTGAACACTTCTTCTTCTTCCCTTTGTCTTCTTTGTCTTCTATTCCTCATTCGAGGATGAACAATTGGTCTCCTTACCTCTTGTTGTAGTTGTAACTGTGGTGCAGTCATTGCCTGTGGAGGTTCCATCACCCAGGGCTTCACCTCACATTTCTCTATCATGAACACGTGAGGCCTTATCCCTCTCTTTTTTTTTCTTCCTCTTCTTTCAGTTTTCTTTCTTCTTCCTCTTGTTCTATTCTGGCTTCTTCCACAAGGGCCTCTGCAGCCAGCTCATTCAGGAGGCGTCTGGCATACTCCAGACGCATCTGAAGTTCTATCAATTTACTCAGTCTGCTGCTCATTCTACTCCTTTTTACTGTTGAACAATCAACAAGGGTAGCTAAACTGTCCAGCGAGTTTCAATTTATACTGAAAGCGCGGACGTGAAGGAAAACATCCCCCTAAAAAACATAAAATTGATCTTACCTAGATCATGACCCAACAACGCGCGGACCTAAAAGAAACACTCACTCACTTTTTATGCTACCCATCACTATTTTAAAATTTTTTATAAATCACTTCAATAGACTATTTACATACCCAAAGCAATCCAATCTAACCCCAAATATACACCTCAAACACCAAAAAAAGACATTATTTTAATCTACTATTCACACAAACTTACGTAAACTCTTACAAACACAAACACACAAACACATACACTCTCACTATCAATAAAGAGTTAGTGTTTATATTCACACTACTCTACCTACACACACTGGCAAATCGATGGTTATTTCTTTTCTAGAGTATTGGGTAGCCCTTAAAAGGGCTGGTTTTTTTTTGTTTGCTATGGCATTCTTTTTTTAGTTTCTAAGAATGCGATGTCCTCTGATTATAGACTTTCTGGCAATAAGTCTGCTTCTTCGGAAAGAGAAGAAGAACTCTTTGGTGTCGATACGGCAATCGACAAAGCCTCTGTCAGGTTCAGGTTGCTGCTGCTGTTGTTGTTGTTGCTGTTGCTGTTGCTGCTGTCTCTGAAGTCTGTACTTCTCTGTCCATTCTTCTTTCTCCCTGTTCATTTCTTCTCTGAAGAGCTCTTCTATCAGGTCTTCAGTGACTTTTAACATTCTCACATTCTCTATTTCTTCTGGCTTCGGTATCAGACTGTGTCTGACCCTATGCAAATTCACGTAGGCTTCGTTGAGCTTAGCTAGTTTGGAGCACATCTTCTTAGGAGGATGAGTCGACAATGGATGGTTAGACTGGAAACAACCCCGGTTCTTAAAGTCAAAGCGCGGACGTGAAGGAAAACATCCCCCACACGGTTTTCGAGCCGCAACGTTCAGTGAGTGTCATGAGAGGGATAGTAAGAAATGAAAGAGCATCAATCCAACATTCTTTATAGCTAAACAAAAGACAAAGGCATTTTTTTCAAAACACAACATTTTTTATTCAAAAATCACTTAACACTAAACAACAACTCTAACATTTTTAACAATAATCCAACACTATAACATCAAACAATTTTTTCAAAACATCAAACATTTTTCTTCAAATACAATCTACTTTAAACAGGGCTGACAACGTAGTGAATTAAATTGTGATTTCCACTGTTGGAAATCATTAGGCCATTGATGGATACTACGTTTCCTAGCTTGAGACAAAAGATAAGCATAATGGTCACAAAACCATCGATCTACTTTCACATCATTTCTAGAAGAAGAACGAGGATCAAAATGAGTCACTAAATGTTCTAAGGAATAGCCCAGACTGCGATGATGCTGTCCACACACCAAGGAATCTGTGCCTTGTAATTTCACATTATTGAATCGGGTGGTCTGAGCATTTCTTTTCATAAAGTCGATGATATCGTCTTCCAAAGGGGGCAATCCATACGAATCGAAATATTCCACACATCCTTCTTGAGGAAAGTAGACGGCTACCCAGTGGGTTCCTGGGAGATGACTGTCGTCCGTGTTGATCACGTAAGCTTGATGGTCTTGAGGTTTGCGATGAGGGAGTTCATCTTTAGCACAGACAACAGGATTCCAAGAAGCCGTATACGAACTGTGGTTCAAAAGGTAATAAAGTTCCCAGGTATCCATTTGTGTTGTTTTTTTCTTCTTTACAGGTAATAATACGTCGTCAATTCGATCCCGACTTTTTGCTTGAAAATGTCTGACAAATAACCGTTTCTTCGTTTCGTCTCCTCACTCCTCTGATTCAGGAGAGTTTCGATACGATGGATCTCTTGAGTGGTTAATGGTGGACAAGAATGTTCACGCAAGTCTTTATACCACTGATGCAACACGTCTTTGTCCGAGATGAGACTCCAAGCATCGTCCAGATACTCGTCCAATTTTTCTTCTTGACTCAGCATCAGGCATTTATCGTGTTGAATTTGACTGGGATGATCGTTTTGACATCCATAGCAATTTTTCTTGACCAATTCTGTTATTTTTTCAGCCAAGTGTTTGGCAAAACAGGAGACTAAATGGGCTTCTTGTTCTGGCCATCTCGACTTCATCATGATCACTTCTTCTTCTTCTTCTTCTTCCACAGTCTCCTTACATTTCATGTCCAAAGTTTCTCCACTAGGTAAAGAGGGATAACAGTCTTCCATGGCTTTCTAGTAATCTAGAATGACTTCTCTCAAACTATTGATTTCTATCGTATTATCAAATTCGGCATACAGGATGACGTTCACCGTTACATCAGGGTCTCGGTTTGCAAACTGAATTTCCACACGAATTTGGCCAGATTTTATAGGGTGGAAATGTCCCTCGTCGCTGCCTTGGTCTGGAGTGAAATCGAAAGCCCACAAAGCATAACCTCCTGCGTAATCCTCGTACGTAATGCCGTGACTGGTGTTGGTTCCTAACTGGCCGGTGGCTTCGTACAGGGACAAGTACGATCTCAAGTAATTCTTCTTCTCAAAGTCAGGTTCGAAAGGTCGGGTACACAAGGTCTTGCCATCGTGACTGACTTCGATCTTGGACACACCAAAGTGTTGAAAGTGGAAAGGATTTTTACCCAAAACTCCGTTGAAGGCATCATTCTCGACGATACCAAGGATTAAACGTTTGGGTAGCTGTCCTTGGAACAGATGATCTTCGATCATGGATCGCTGTCCCTTGGGAATGGTGAACGTTTTCACTTCCACGCGTCGTATGGGATACTTGGCTGTCGTTCTGCTCAACGTCTGACTGATGTCGTTTCCCACTTTAGGTAACACTTCCACACGGCGTACGTAGAGCCTGGCTTCCTCGATGACAGTTTTGCAAACAGTAGTACCTATCAAATGGAAAGCGGCACTGCTACGATTCAGTCTCAGGCTAACATTCACCCCGTTTAGCAAATATTTCTCTTGCAACCACATGTCCAGATGTAAACGATCCATCAGTTCTAAACTTTGTCCATTTTTGATTTTGTTTCGTCTTTCCTCATAGCCGTCATTGTCAGTTGCGTCAAACTTGCCCGCTTCGTCAGGTTCCCACACCACACAAGCATTGAGATGAGTATTCCTAGCGTCTATTCCGTACGTCAAGAGATTTTCCAGGTACGCTCGATAAGGGTAAGTATCCATGCTGCTGCTGACCAGTTTGTTGTTCAAGTACAAGTCCACACCGCTAAACAAGGAATGCAAGAAATTGTTGACGGGAGCTATTACCTCATCGCCATCTAGGGTCGAATTGTCCTCATCGACAACTTTGACTTTCAAGTACAAGTAACTGCTATTCAGATCGATGTAATCTTCGGGCTGTCCTTTGATTTCAAACTCGATGGGAGCTGAGGCTGTCAATGAGGAGACGGGGTGAAATTCCACCCATTGGGATTCTTGCATCGTCATCATGGTGGGGGGCATGGCAAACAGATCCAGTTCCGTCTTGGAACAAGCGCAAGACTCTCGGTGCATCATTTTTTTCTCTGTGTTTCAATAATCGAAAACGTCTAAGTCTCGAACGGTTCTTCTTTTCTTGGCCTTTCTAGCTTGAAGTCTGGTGAAAGGGTGTTTTCTTCGTCGTCTCTTTCTGCCTTGTCCTTGCTGAATGCCTGATTCGGTAGCGTGCAGGGCATTTATAGGTGTGTCTCGTCGGCCCAAAATGTCTTTGCCCGTTTGCAGCAAGACATTTTTGCCTGCCCTCATGAAAGCTTCTTTAGGGCTTTGTTTGTCGATGATGACATTTTGGAGAAATTCTTTGCTTTGTGTCAGTGCCGCATCTTTCAAGGCGTGCAATCCGCGTGTCACCATCGGTTTCAACACCGGGGCCACCGAACGAAAGGCCGATTTTAACATATCTCCTAAACCGTGTCCTCGCTGTCGAGCAACCCCTCGGTACACTGGATACATGACTTACTTACGAGTCGTGAGAGAACCGTTTTCGAAAATGGAGTTTCACCGTGACTTTTCCTTTGGTGAATGGAATATTTTGTCCCAAATCTCCTTTTATAGTAATGTTGACCGTGTCCAAATACGACTTGCTGACAGGCAAATAGTGAGGATGAACAAATTCGCGGTGGACGTGGTAAGTGTTTCCACCTTCCTCGTCAGCGTTCATGGCAGAATCCACTTTGAAAGGAATGACACGCAATAACGGTACGGAGGTGTGTCCCACCACGTTGTACTCCACCACATCGTAGTACACAAACATCAAATTCAGTCCTTGGTTCAGTTCTACCGGGGCACGAAATAACTTGCTAAAAGACTCGTTGTCGTAAACGATGGGTAATTCGTTTTTCTTCATCATGGCCATTCTCATGTCCATGTCTCCGCCCAACATGTCAAACAATTCAGGACAAAATAAAATGGACAGGATTTTACTCCCGTCAAATTTCATCAAGAAGCGACGAGCTGTTTTGTGGTATTCCATGGTGACACTCTTTTTGGCACTTTCGAAAGCTTTCAGAAACACGACATTAAACCTGGAGGTAATGGTGCTGACCAAATGTTGACCACTAAAATAATAGCCTGGGGGAATGAACAAGTGATAGGTGGTGTACTTTTGATTTTGTGTACGGGTTTTCTTGTCATATTTGCCATGGGTATCCAAGTACTGTTGCATTTGCTCGTCATAAACTTCCACATCAAAAACATTTTGATTGGGAAGGACATTGAGGACTTGGGTCGGGTGAATTATTGCCACTAAAGCCACTTCCCAATGGGCTTCGTGATCTATGGGGATGGCTTGAGGTAATTTGGCCGTGTAACAGCACAACGTGTTGTGGGGAAACACCTCCATGGAACTGTCACTGGGTAAGGTTAAGTAAAATTGGTTTTGGTGACTCATAATTCCAGAGTTCTGTGGCTGTCCGAGGGGTTATTACTGGACGTCAGAGGCGTGTCTCCACCAAAAATGGGGTTCTGGTTGTGGTTGGAGTGGTGACTGGCACTGGCACTGGACACAAGGTTCCCGTGGTTTCCGTTCGAGGAGAATTTCAGGGAGGGATTGGGAAGCAGGTAACCGATGCAACTGCTCAATAAAATGGTCCACAATTGTTTGTCTCCTTGTTGCAAACTCAAATTGGCAATGGCTGCCCCGATGACACAATACACCAGGAAGATTTGGCAGAAAAAGACGATTTGCGTTTTAGGCACACGTTCTCCACACCACACCCACAAAGGATGTTTTTGTAAATCTTGCACAGAAGAACTAGGTGAAGGAGAAGTGGTCGACGTAGCTGCGTCTGTGTGAAAAGGCATGATGGTCACTTCTTTTTATAGTCGATGACTTGCGAAGCGTCGATCCAAGAATCAAAACTGGGTGGATATCCTTTCCAACGTACTTTGACTTCTTTGACACGTCGTTTGCCCACTTTACGGGTTCTGCGTTCGAGAATGCTTTCGATGTCGTACACGTCGTCTTCTTTTTTGGTGACACGTTGTAATTCGGGCAAATAAAACGTTCCTTTGAGCACTTCTCCGTTCATGTCTTCCAATTTATAGACGGCAGGATGACGGCCATGCACTCGTCCAGTGACGCGAAACAGTTCGGTCGTCCAGTTAGGTAAGTAACCTTTGTCGAAAGTGCGTTTGGTTTTGCCAATGCGTACCCAATCTCCTACGGCCAACATTCCACTTTTCTTGGGGACAGCCCTCGTCGGGGACGTACCAAACAGACGCTCAAACACCAACACTTCGTTGTCGGGAGTCACGTCTTGCGGGGCACGTCCGATGCTTCGATGGTAAGATTGGTTGTACGCTTGCACCAGGTGCGGTAAGATGTCGATGTACTTCAGAGTGTGGTGATGCGTAAAATATTTCCACATGCGTTCTTTCAAAGTGCGTTGAAAACGTTCCACGATGCTGGCTTTGGTTTCGGGATTCTCGGTGGTAAAAATATGAATGTCACGTTTCTTTAATTCTTTTTGGAAAGCTTGGTTCAGAAATTCGGTGCCTTTGTCCGTTTGCCATCGAAGAGGGTGACGACCGCTTTGTTTCAGCACTCGTTGCAGGGCTCGCACTAACTCGCTGCTGGATTTGGAAGTCAAGGGCACGACCCAGGCAAATTTGGAAAAGACGTCGATGACACAAAACAAATATTTGTAGCCACGATTGTAGCTGGCCAAATGAGAGACATCGGCTAAATCGGCTTGCCATTGATGATCGATGCCTTCCACTCGGGTGCGACTTCTGGCAAACTTGCGTCGAATGGGTTTGTGCAAAGTGTAGGTAGCTTGTTCTTGTAACCATCGTTGCACTTGAGGTAAACGGAGACTTTTCAGTCGAGTTTTGGCAGCACGATACAATTTTTGAACTCCTGCGTAACCTGCAGGATGCGAGGGATCGTAGTAAATGCTGGCTAATACTTTTTCCATTTTTTATTTTTTGTGTTGGTTGGTGTGTTAATAAGGCACCCACTCTTGGAAGAGGCTACTCTTTTTCTCTTGGGGTATTTTCTTTGATTGCAATGCTTTGCGTGTGCGACCGGCAATAGGTGTTGAAGAGGAGGAGGAGGATGTCTGAGCGGGGGATATCGGTTCTTGTTTCACTTCTGTCTTCACTTTCTTTTTCTCTTCTGATGAAGAAGGGGTGGCCATCATCTTTTTAATCCATCCAATTCTGGAGGTAGGTGGTGTTGTTAACTTGCGTACTTTTTCTGGTGGAGTTCGAAACCCTTCTTCTTCTTCTTTTCCTTTTTCTGTCTTGGTCACTGGTAGTGGTGGGACTGGTACTGGTACTGGTGATGGTGCTGGACTTTTCATCAAGGTCTTAAAATCTTTCAAAGTGGGTAGAGCTGTTTCGTCTAAAGCTTTCTGGTGAAAGAGTTGCAGTCGTTGCAAGAGTTGACCGTACTTTTGCGATTTTTCTGTTTCGGACAAATCTTGGCGATCCATCAAAGACTGTAATTCGTGTTGTAACTGGGACATCTCGCTCAAATTGGGATTGGGAGGTAAATGCGGGGTGCGTTGTTCTTGCCACCGATGGTATTCCATCCATCGTTTGTAAGGCACTAAAGCTAGTTTTCGTCCTTCCATGGGGTTGTCAGGGGTCGATTCTGAGATCTTGGGACTTCCGAGGGCCTTTTTATCTTGCTCCCACCAGACCTCCCAACATGGTTCCCAAGACTCCTTTCAGTATGGGGCCTAACAAGAGAGGCAAAATGCCTCCACGTTGGACTAACATCTTCTTCTTTTGACGAATGGGAATTTTCTTTCGAACCATTTGGCGAAGAACGTGACGATGTTTGCTTAAGCATTGTTTCTGGTGTTTGGACAAAGGGATCGTGCCTTTCAAAACGTTCAAACAACATTCACACACGGTATCGATGACCTCTTTGGAGGCTGATTGAATGAGTTTTTTTCGTAGAGGTGAAGAAGCTTTGGACAGGACAGATAACATGTCCCCATGTTTGACTAAACGTGGTGGTAGTCCTTTCCTTTTCTTTCCTTGGGGTTTTCTGGAGGGTGACATCTTTGAGTCTTCAGGAGCACCAAAAAAATCACTGATACCCCCGACTTGGTCACACACCTTTTTTATCCTGGAACGCGTCGCCACTGATTGTCTTTACGTCGTATCAGTTTGAGGACAGGCATGACACGTCGTGCAGGGGTACGCAACGGCCTAAATCGAGCCAGTTCTTGCTTGGACAAATCCAGTAAACTTTGTAACATGCCCGATCTTTCATGGACTTTGATTTTGGGAGAAGGTACTTTGTGAGCAGCAGCCACTGCCACTAAATTGGAGGGTCCTGCTACTGGGGAAGTATTTTTTGGGGTCATCAACGGAGAAGTTCTTGGTGTGATCAACGTCTCCAAGTACTCTTCAGTTCCTGGTGTCATCAACGGAGAAGTGGATAAACGTGAGGCTGCCGGAGACACAGTCACCGACGTGGTAGGTCGTGGTTTGCGAGTGTAAGGTTGCGTCCTGGCCGAAGTGTGTAACAAGATAACTGGGTGGGATATTTCGGATTAACAACAGAACACGTTTTGACGACACAGATATATGGTTTAATGTGGCGATTTATATGAGTAGTGGATTATGAAGATGTGTGCGTATTTATAATCCAAATATTGGATCTATTTAACAAAAAACGCACAGTTTCAAAGATGGAAAAAATATACAAATACATTTAGTTCAGTAACCCTAAAATTCAGGATAAATGATTTCACAAATGATTCAATAATGGAAAGATGAATATAGTTCACTCAAATAGTAAACGATGCAAGTCTTTACACATAGTAAAAAAATGTATTCGCTCAGGTAGCGAAATTATGTCACTAAACAAGAACGGATATACAATCTATCCTTCCAGTCCTGAATAATACACTGGGTCTTACTAACCCAAAATTAGCATACAGCTAAAAATACATGTGTGGAGATGCACTCCGTCACCCGTGCACCATATCCGCTCCACAGCTCCTCCGAATCAATTTCACAATTAATATAGACTCCGGACCCTCGGAATACTATGATCACTTGAAATATCAGACCCTCCGGACACTTGAAATATTAGACCCTCCGGACCCCCTGGTCCTTTGACGGCTCTACAGCTGGGTCACCTTAGCCACTCTTGACATTCCGGACGCTAGACATTAGACGCTCCGGCACCTTAAACGCTCCGGACACAGGGACGTTTCTACACTCTGACAACACCGGACACCCCGGATATTCCTACCATCAAAAACTCAGTCCAACAGCTGGAGTTGTGCGAATCCTTTTAGCAGGCTGCTTGCTGACAAAACCATTAGTATTGTAAAGGTCCTTTACATGTAGTAACGTATTTATACCTTTAGAATTTTCGTTATTCCTTATCGAAGGCACCTTGCACGTGTGGCACAGGACGAATCGTACTCACGATTTCGAAATACATAGACCATATTATAATCACCCTCGGGCATCGTTGTACAGAGAAAAAACCAAACCCGAGTACATGTATTTAATTAACAACATTTACACCATTCCGTGACAAAGTGCCTCTCTTGCGACTAGTTTTCTTCTGTGGACTTTTCTTTTTCTGGGGACTTTTTCTCTGTTTCTTTTTCTGGGGGCTTCTTTTCTTTTTCCGGGGTGGTGTCTGGCAAGAGGAGGGTCCCGCCACTGGAGAAGTTCTCCCTGGGGACTTGGTCTTTTTCTTCTTCTTGGGGCTTCGTTGGACTTTTTTCTTGGAGATAACTTTGGGGGCATTAGGATCCCATCTTAAGAGTGAGCGAATGATGACGCCTCCTAGAGTACCTCTCCCTCCAGGTTTCAAAATGATTTGTTTTTTGGTTTGAGTGTCGATGCGGGGATCGGCCAGTTGGACCAAAGCGACTTTGTTTCGATCGAAAAAGCGTTTGGTTTGATGAGGAATCTGAATGATTCCTTGGAGTAATTGACGTGCCGTCACCGTGAACCATCGTAAGACTTCTTTGAGACTAGCTTCTAAGACACGAGCTCGTGTTTGTGGATTTTTTTCTCGACTGATGCCATACAAGGCACGAATCAATTTGACGGGAAGATGCGACTGAAGGGACGTCATGTTCACACTGTGTGAGACAGACGAAAAGGGCCTGAGGTTTTTATAGATTTTTTATGGGGAGTGAAATGAAGTCGAGGACGGAGACGTGTACAGGACAGTCCCTCCGTCTTGGCACCAGTGGTGAAACAAGTGGGTACGAAATCGCAAATCCTCGGGGGTGGTAGGTTTCAAATCGACGAGTAAATAGGCGTGTGGCGTTTGAGTGGCATCGTCGTACGCCTGAGCCAGCCAAGGCGTTCCTAACTGTTTGGCTAAGACTTGCACTTGCGATTTATCTCGAGGGCTTTTAAACAAGACCACGTAATGCGCATTGAGACTGATGGTGCGATGGGCTTTACTTTGTTGAAACAAATTTTGGGTGATGTAAACGACACTGGCATTACGGTGATGCCCTTTGCGCGTGAACCACAGTTTAATTTCTTCTTCGTCTTCTCCTAACATGTCGTCGAAAATGACCAAATGGGTTTGACGGGAGTCAGAGACGATGCCATCGTCTTCTTTAGGAATGCCTTCCACAAACATGATGGAATCGCCTTGACTTTCTCGCAAGAGGCTGTACGCCGATTGCCACTCTTTGTAACACCACACGATCCGTTGAGGTGGCCCATCGAACAAATGATGTTTATGTTCGATCAAACGTTTGACGAATTCGGTTTTGCCTGAACCGCTAGGTCCAGCAATGAGCATGTTAAAAGGATGGCGAAGATACAAAGCCTCCCAACTGGCACGATCTAAGTGTTCGTCGATGACTTTGACAGTAGAGGAAGAGGGAGCAGAGACAGCAGAGGTAGCCATTGTGTGAGAAATGTCACTTGTGACACGAAAACAAACAAGACAAGAGTTTATATACTTTTTCAGAACACGTTTATTGAATGTTTCAAATATGAACACGAAAGACAAAAATACATACAACCCAAATAGTGATGTACAGGAATGAAAAACACAGCAAAACGATCAAAGTGGAATATAAACAAGTGTCTGTACAACATGTTTTGGGGAACCAAGATGTCCTAGGGACAGTGTGTACTGTTCTTACAGTCTCTACATGAGGTATTGTCACACAAGTGTCCTCCCGGAATGACCTTTCAGGCATGTCCATGACAGTCCTGTCCTGAAGCGAGTGGTTGTTCTCGGTGACGGGTTCTTCTGGCACTGTCACTAACACAGGTTGAAAAGTAACTTTTTTCCTTGAACAACTCTTGTGCATACTGGGCCACTTCTTGGGTCCAAGCCTCAAAACCCCCCTTTTTCCAATCACGAACATCTGTCCAATGGGGGTGTAAGTCACAAGCTACACACACATCGTCATACACGTCTTGGGTAGCTAAAAGTTGACGAATCTTTTTTTCCTGTTGAGGTCAAGAAGTATCCAGATGAAAACGCAAGGCTTTGAGCAAAAGGAGTTTTTCGTGACCATTTAAGGCCATTGAGGTGGTAAGTACTGATCGTAAAGAGTCCACAAAGAATCGGCTGGTAAACGAAATCCCAGAAAACAAGTCACTAAGACACACACCACTTGTCGTCCCAAATTGAATGGATACAGTTCTTATAATAATTGATGGTAATGATCCACGGTTTGAATATGGTCATTGAGTACCTTCCACGGAATCTGTTCAATGATATGTGACATAATCCGTGGCATGGCAACTTGATTTTATAGTGTCTTTGTTTCGGAAGCAATAAAGGTAATTTCTAACCAAACATGTTCGTTCTCCAGTAGGGAATTTAAATGTTACATACCGTAACTGAAACGTTAGAGTTTGTCTAGATGTTTCGTCTTTTTCTAAGCAGATTCCATGTAACAAATGTTGGTAATCCTTTAACTCGTCTTCCTCAATACGTTGCAGTAAGTGAATCTCGAAGTAACCAAAATTACGAACGTCTGGTCCATCATCATCCATAAACTGAAAGTGTTCAACAAGGTCTGACCACTGAAAAAATTTCTGACGAATCAGTCCTCTTATACCATTCTGGTACCAGTGGTTAAAGATCTGGTGACGTAACGGATGCAATTGTTCTTTACGTTTCACTTGTATTTTGACCAGCTCTCGATAAATCCTTTCTCTCAACTCCTCAGGTAAGCCCAAAATGTTCTCTTGTAAAGTATCCATAAGTATATACACTGTTTTTGGAATCGTTGGGTGGTGGCCACTAGCCTCGTTTACCTTTGTGGCTGATGTAATATCCACTCATAATCAGTCTTCTTATACTTTGGAACAGAGCATAATTTAAAAACGGATGAATCACTTTGAGTTTGCGTTTCACTTGTATTTTGATCAGTTCTCGGTAAATGCGTTCTCTCAACTCCACAGGCAAAGCACGAATGTTCTCTAACAAAGTATCCATAAATAAGTCAGTCCGTACAATTCACAATCTTCTCATAGAGAGCAAAAAGTAATCCACATAGTGAGTAATTTCTGACCACTGCCATTCAGGGTAACGTCCAAGAATGTCACTGAACTCTTTTGATGTAAACGGTCTAAAGCGATATAATAGGATGAATGCACCCTTGACCCAAAGAAATCTGACACAGTGGTTGACTTTTTTCACTTTCCTCTTATGAATTTCTCGACACAAAAGTTCTACAGTGACCCATTGAGATTTCACTCTGGCAAGTCCCTGCCAAACTTCCTTGTAAATCTTCTCTTGCAGTTCTTTAGGTAATGATTCAATATCGTTTTTGAAATGAAGTTTAAATACTGGTCTCGGTGATGTCAAACATTTGACTCCTAGACAATCTGGTTTCTTCTTCGTCAACGACATGGTAAGTTACTTTAATGTCTCGGTCCCACTAAGGGTAAGTAATGACAATTCGGTGACCATCGAGCATGTTCTACGTAGGCCGAATCTTGCGGTTCCCAGTGGTGAAGTGACACACCGCAACTGAAGCACTTGACTTTATCTCCTTCGCCCAAGTAGAAAAATCCGGCTCTGGCTAATTCTTCGGGGGTCGGTCCTCCCAGATACTTAGGCCATTTTCCTTTGAACGATTGAAGACGATTTTCAAAGTCGCAGTATTCCGACAAACGCACAGGAAACGAATATTCGTCTTTCACAGGTTCGTTTCGATAAGGGTTGGGTGACATGAACAGGAGTTTGCTCAGGGCTGGATAACATCCGTAGGGGGGTAGACGTGAAGGTGAACATTCCCCTTTAAAACGAAACCCAGTAAAATGTCCAAGAGGACGAGCGGTATCCCTCTCGCATCCCTCAGGTTTGGCACGCACAGCATCACTTTCCATGATAGAGGTAGTGACACTAAAGTTCCCATGATGCTTTACGCCATCGCTCAGGTCACAAGGTACAGCATCGTATCCATAACAAGGCTCACAATCGCATTCCACTTCCGAAGCCCCACACTTGAATTGTGCCTTTCTAAACAACTTGTTTTGTGTTTCTCTGAAAGTATTCATCTTGTTCGCTCGGTCTTGGTAGTCACAATGAACTATCGATCTTGCCTAGG
Source organism: Sinohyriopsis cumingii (assembly GCA_028554795.2). Taxonomy (NCBI): domain Eukaryota; kingdom Metazoa; phylum Mollusca; class Bivalvia; order Unionida; family Unionidae; genus Sinohyriopsis; species Sinohyriopsis cumingii. The sequence continues at coordinate 134,204,356 of CM068824.1, forward strand.
GTTCCTTTTTTATATACAGACCAATACCGACGTGTCCATACGGTAAGGTAAAATGATTGGGAAGTCGCACTCGCTTCTGGTACACGATTTGATAGACTTTTTCCAAGGGCCGACTGACGATGTGGTGAGTGGGTAAACGTACAATCTTGTTGGGTTGGTAAGTGGTCACTTTAAAGTTTGCATCCTCTCCCGATTGCAAGGCTTCTTTCACTACCCCAAAGTTCACCACTTGACTGGTACGATAATTCAGAGTCAGTCCTTTCACTTTGCACGTCGTGTGCACTTCTCCTTGTTTGTCCCGGTATTCGTAGCCGTAATTTTTGGGACCACCACTGACGAAACTTAGAATCTTGTCGTCGGGATGCTCGTCTGTCCAGGCTCCTAAACGGTCTCCTTCGATGTCAGGGTGGTGTTGAATCGGGTGATGGATGTAAATGCAACTGTCCGTGTCAAAGTACAGGACGCGTTCCCCTAACAGTTCTAAAGCTTCGTACAATTTTAAGCGAGCATGAGCTGTCACGTAAGCCGCAATGATGACATTTCCAAAAGGGTCGTCTTGTACAAAGTCCAGATCTTCTTCGTAATTGACCAAGATCAAATTCTCTCGAACGACGTCCACGTGTTTCATGTATTTGGTTTTGTCGTGAATCATCTGGAAGTAGCGGGAAGGTTCTGTCAAATATTCCGAAGGTTCTGTCAAATATTCCGTCTTGGGTAAACACGGTCGTTGTGCCATTTTACCCCACAAGCAATTTAACATCACTTTGGCAAACGACCGTCTGCCTTCGTTTTTCTCGATGTGGTCTAAAGTGATGCCTTCTTGTTCATAGTATTTCTCTTTGAATTTTATTTGGTCTTCGGGAGTGTGACACCAGGAAGGATAGCCGCTGGCTTCTTGCTTCAGTTTCAAAAAGGCATCCACGTAGTCAGCGAAAATGCCTTTCTGACTGGGGTCACCCTTGTGGTATTGTTGTGTCTTGGGAAAGTGACAAATTTCTTACACTTCTAACAGTTGGTATCCCATGTCCAAAGCTTTGAACAATTCTACGCTGACCCAGGTTCCCGTCAAGGCACGTTCTTCCTGACTGTGATGACAAGACTGGTCTTGGTTGCACGTTTCGGCACAAGTACGGCACAAGGGAAACATCAGTTTGCCTTGACAATGGTGAGGTAAGACGGGGTGGTATAGGTTCGTGGGAGGCAAAACTTTACACTTGATCAAGCCTTCGTATTGTCGAATGTTTACCAGGTCGATGTGTTCCGTTAACAATTGTGGGTGCCCTACAGGAAAGCGACAATATTTGCACACGTAGGGATACAGCGAACACACGTCCAAGTATTTGATTTCTTCTCCTTTCTCTTCGTCGGCTTGGTATAGCAAACAGGTGGCATTGGTCCTTCCTCCGTACAAACTATCCCTCGGGTTCAGCGGGTCCATGAACTGGTAACTTTCCACGAGGCGTTTAAACTCGGGATCGGTTTTCATACGGTGATCGTACTCGTGTTCCCACATTTCCACCACTTGGTATCCTTGCTGTTCTAACTTTAGGCGCCGCTGACATGTGTCCTGGTACAAGTCTTCCATGGTTCGTTGCAAAAACTGATTTTTAGTGCCACGGTCAGGGTAACAGACGGGACATCCGTGAAATAAGCAACCGTTAAACTCGTACACGATCTTGGGGTTTTCTAAGTCTCAGCCATCGACCGAATACGTTCCGATGGTCTTTTCGCCTCCTCCGTTGCGGGCATGCTGAATCCATTTGTCTTCCTTGTCGCACAAGTAATGTAACCAACGTAGGGCTTTGACCGAGTATTGACGTTTGACAAAGTGGGTCGTTTGAGGACTGATGACAGCCACGGTGTTTTCAGGCATGAATCGTTGTCGATACACTAAGGAACACGCTTTGGCAATGGTGCAAGCTTCTTTCAAAGGATCAACCCCTCCGTGTTCCATGAACAGTTCTCGAAATTTTCCACAGCAACGCCGTAAAATGTCCACGTCGGAACGACAATACTTTAGCATTTCTTCCTGAAAGTCGAAAGGGTCCGAGGCGTGAGCCTGGTACCAAGCGTAGAAAGCTTCTCGTTGTTCGGTACGCATGTTGTCGGGGTCGTAATAGTGAGCCTCAGGTAAATGGGGTAGAACGGCGTGTTGATTGTCTTCCGTATTGAAAAAGTGTGGAAAGTACCCTTTAGCCATTTCTGTCATTCCAAACGTTTTAGGCATTCGACTCAAAGGCATGGCCAAGTAACTCATCGAATCTTTAAACTGCACTTGTCCCACTTGCATGAAAATGATTTTGGCTCCGTTCAAAGTCACTTTAGGACGCTCGGTGCCTTGCTCCGTATAGTATCTCAAAAGAAACTGTCCATCGTATCCGGAGAAATTGTGAGCCATCACCGTGGCATGACGATGACAATCTCCGTAACGTTCGATGTCCTCTTGGCTCCACGTCTTGTCAATGGGGTCTAAGACCCATCGAGCGAAATCGGCTAGCGTGTTCGGTCCCCGAAAGATATTTTCACGCCCTCCAGGAATTTTGCTGCAGTGAGGGCAATGACTGAAGATAGGTTCTTCAATGCACTTCTCGCACGCTCGATGAGCCACGCAGAAATTAGGAATGTGAATGCCGGTCTCTTGCATGCATTCGAAATCGAAAAAGATGAAATTCCCTTTCTTCTTTTGATCGTCCTCTTTCTCTGGTGGGGGGTTGGTATTTTTGCACGTAGCATTGGTGTTCCAAGTCCACGATGTGGTGACAATGTGACATTTTTTCTTTCCTCGACATACGTGTGCCTTGGCAGTATTGGTACATATGCCTTGTCCACAGGTAGGGCACAATCTCAGCAGTGGACAAGCACATTTCTGCTGTGAACCTTGTGTTTTCAAATGTTGTTGGTAACAGGTAGGGCTGACAAACGTGCGCAGACAAGTTGAACAAGGCACTGGTTCTTCGCTCAGACAGGGTGGAGAGGCTAAGCATCCTGGGCATTTCGATCCACAATGCTTGTGTTGCTCTCGATTGTTATAACCATAATCACATTTCTCACAATAATAACCGTATCCCAGGAATCCAGTGATACTGGTAATGGTATCGAAATGGTCATCGTGATAATAGACATGAATGTATTTTCCGTCCTTAAAATCTTGGCCTCGAAACAACAGAGGCCCGCGCATTTCTTGAGGGTGCACTTTCAAGGTGTAGCGTGGAGCTAGGACATCTTGCAATTTTTGCATTTCAGGAATGCCACAGGGTGTGTCTTTAGACAGGCCAGCTTGTTGCAACAGGAGTTCTGCTTCATTTCGTTGTTTGGCTCGATGGGAACGTTGAATAGTGTTCCAGGTTCTTTTCCATTCTACCGTGTCGTTCTTGTCGGCATAGGTTCGTCCCACCACGATGGCACGGGCTAAACACATCTGGTCATGAGGGTTGTTAATTCGGACGAGACTTGTTTTGGTGTTGCGAAGGTCGTCCACCAATAACATCTTTTTGCGTCCTGTCCCTTGAGGAGGAGAGTCGTGGGTCATGTCCAGTGTGGCTTTTCCATCGGTGATGTCAAACTGGTCATTAGATTGTTGTACGTGTTGAATCTTGTCCATGACTTTGGAAGCGGTCAATTCTGCAGGGGTGCTAAACTCGATCCAAACAGGGGATTTCAAACCGTCGTGTTGTATGGAAAGTCTCAAGCGATCGTCTTCTTTGGGTTGACATTGTCGCTTGAGTGCAGTGAGCAAAGAATCCCACACCCCAGTGATAAACACTTCTGCTTTCTCTAACGGCACTTCAGCCTTGAAATCTTTAAACTTCACCGTGTATTTGTAAGCCGTGGTTCTAAATTTTCTAGAGGAACGCTTTTCCGTCTCTCGAATGGAATAGTATTTTTCAGGGTTGAGTAAGGGTGGTGAACTTGGTTTAGAGGGTTCAAATTCTGGTTCACTCATGTCCTCTTCAAAATCACTGGCATGAATTTGTGCCAAGATTTCAGCCCTGGTTCGAGGCGATAGATCACGTTTCTGCCTCTTACTTTCTTCTTCTTCTTCTTTCTTCTCGAATGAATAGGATCGTTTCATCTTGAGTGTAAAACGTCAAATGACTCAAGTTCAAACACCATAGACTAATTTATAGTCATGGCAGACCAGCGTATATAAAAGGGTGTGTGTCTTGTCCTTTCACTATTCATTTCACTCTCAAACCGAGCACAACGATGGAAGAGACTACCCAGATGGAACGTTTCGTCAGAGCTTTGCGAGGGGTCATTAGAAAATTCTCTTCAGACCAGCCCACGGACTACTCTCCTTCCTTTCGAGATAAAAGTCAAGATACTTGCTATATCTGTCAGAAGAAAGGGCATTGGTCTTCAAAGTGTCCAGACCGTCAAAAAAGAACAAAAACAGGGGTTGAAAGAGACAAAAGTCAAGATACCTGTTATTATTGTAAAGAAAAAGGACATTGGTCTCCAGATTGCCCCAAAAAGAAACAAGAGGAATCAGAAGAAAAGAGGAATTCTTCAGAAGAAGAGAGGAATTCTTCAGAGGAAGAGAGGGATTCTTCTGAGGAAGAAAGAAGACAGGTGAAGAAAAAGAAACAGGAGAAAAAAAGAAGAAGGGAAGAAAGCGAGTAGGAGGAAGAAGAAGAAGAGGAAAAGAGTGTGACGGTGAAAAAATTCAAAAAACAGAGAGACTAAACAAGGAGATAGAAGAAGTCAATGAACTTTTAATTAAAGTGTTATGTTGTGAATTGTGAATTGGATTGTAACAATGGATAAAAGAATAAATGAATGATATAAGGTAAGTGTCTTTGAGTTTTGATTTTAAAATAAGAAGCTACACTCACGCACTCATACACAGACACGTACTATAAGGGTAAAATGGGTGGGTTTTTTTTTTTTTGAGTTATTGGCAAATTGAAAGGCTATCTCTTTTCGAGAAATGTGGGTGGCCCTGAAAAGGGCCTTTGGTTTTGTATGGTGTAGGGGTGAGTTTAAGCAATCAACTTTAACTGTCTTAAGCCTTTGCCACGGCCAAGGCCTACTTCTGGACTGCGTACTGTTGATGATGATAATTGGGTTGAAATCACTAAGGGTGGTACGGTAGGCTTAGTCACAGGGTTAACGTGTTTAGCTCGGGAAGGTCGTATTCTCTTCGGTCGTAATAAAGAAGTCTGATACATTTGTTTCAGACTTCTTAACTCCGCTAAAATGTCCAACAGTAGCGTGACCGTTTGATTTTCACCCTCTTGTTTCTTTGCTGCTACTTCTTCTTGCTGTTGTTGCTGTTGTTTTTTTCTTACCTCTTCTTCTTGCTGCTGTAGGAGAAAAGCTTGTTCCGCTTCCTTTTGTCGTTGTATAAATTTCTCCAATTCTTCTTTCTGTCTCTGTCTAAAATTCTCCACTTGCGGTAATGAAGAAGGTAACGAAGGTTCCGGAACAAATTCTTGCGAGGTAAGAAAATCCACAAAATCCCAATTCACCTCTTCTGAAAGTAAGTCCGGGTTCCCTTGGTCAGTCTCCCCTGCTGGTGCACCCCAATGGATCGTTTTCTGAGTTTCCGTCATGTTGAATCACTGTCGCATAGATTGACTGTACACAAGCACTAGCGAATCTATATAGACTACGTGACGTCACAGACTGCTCTCTTCGGATCGGATGCGAGCTGACTGAATTTTGTAACGCGTGTTCGGATTGGTGAATGAACTCAATCCGTTTCAATCCTTCCTCTGCCTATAAATAAGCGCAGTTCACTGCATTGATTCACCTGTTCTCGTCGCTTCAAGATGTGGACCACAGTCGAGTCATCCACCCTTGTGTCTTCCATGATGTTTAGGACGGACATGCTCATGTATGTCCGGTCCAAGTGGACCGTTGTCCACAGGACAAACACCAGCCTGTGGATACGTAGGATCTACGTTGAAAGACAAGGATGCCTGAAAAGAGTGCTGATTTACGGGCCAACAGTGAGACGCAGCCTAAGGACAAGAAGAAGACCAATGCGGTGCCCTTTATGTTAATGAATACATTAACATAAACCCAAAGGCCAGCCATATTTCTCGAAAAGAGATAGCCTTTCAATAGCCTACCCTTTTTTTAAAAAAAAAAAAATCCCATGTTAAATTCCCCTTGTACGTAGATTGACCCACGATTTATTCCCATGTTAAATTCCCCTTGTACGTAGATTGACCCACGATTTATTCCCATGTTAAATTCCCCTTGTACGTAGATTGACCCACGATTTTTCGCCATGTTAAATTTCCATTGTACGTAGATTGTCCCAATGGGGTCTGTAATGCTAATTCCCATTGTACGTAGAGTATCCCTATTCACTACTGCTAACAATGTTGCAAGGAGCTGACCTCAGTCGGACCAAAGAGCGGGAAATAACCTAAAACTCTTGTCGGGACATAGACATATATAACACATACAACATACAAACACAAACAATTATTTTAGGCAAGAAAGCGAATCATTCTGAGGCATATGAGTGGCCCTAAAAAGGGCCTTTGGGTTCTTCTTCTTCTTCTTCTTCTTCTTGATCAACCGTCTTAACCACACCACAACATTCAATTTCGACCACATATCGTTTGAACTAGTCCAAACCACACTCACACTGGAGCAAAGGTCAGTCCATTTTTTCTGCCTATACCGCCCTCCTCCTAGTAGAAAAATACAAGATGGCTGAATCTCTCTTTTTGGAGGAGTTTCCGAATCTCCTGGAGTATGGAAATTCGATAGGTGGCAACCTGATTATTCTTGGAGATTTCAACTTTCACTTTGACTGTCCCGGAAACCCAAACACATCAAAACTCATAGATTCCGTTAATGTTTTCAACCTCAAACAGTCAGTTAACCAACCCACCCATAAACATGGTCACATTTTAGACTGGAATCTTCATAGACCTGATGATAACATTCTACGGTCCTCCCTGGTATCCCATGACCTTGCATCAGATCACCTCTGCATTATATGCCATCTGGACGCATCAGTCCCTAACCCTCCACCTTTATCTGCTACTAAGAGAAACCTCCGTCTTATAAATAGAACCAAACTAATGCACGACATCCAAGCAAACCTAACAACTTGCTTACCTCCTACAGCAGAACAACTCGATAACTGCCTGCGTTCGTTGCTCGACAAACATGCCCCAGCTACAATGTGCAGAGTATCAATTCAAAAGTGTTCTCCATGGTATAGCAGTGTTAGGGACCAGCTTCGCACCGCTAAAAGAGACCGCCGTAAAGCTGAGAGGCTTTGGCTTTCCACCAGACCCACTATTCATAAGCAAATCTATAAAGCCGCTAAGAAGAATGTCACGAATATAGTCCATGCAGCGAAATCAGCCCACTACACTACTAAGATCATGGAAAGTTTGAGCTGCAAAGAGTTCTTCGAGATTACTAACAAGCTAATGTCAAGGAACAAATCTGCATCACTTCCAACTACCATCTCTCCAGTCGACCTTCCGGACATGTTTTCAAATTTCTTCCGTGACAAAGTACAGACCATTGGAAATAAGCTTGACACTACAATTTCAGTTGACTCGTCGTCACCATACAGTTGGGATACAGAATTTGAGCGGCAGCAATTAGTAGCATTTGAACCTCTCTATGGATTTTGTACGTACAATCCTGATGAAGTGTGCACCAAAGTCATGTGAACTTGATTCAGTTCCAACATCATTGCTGCTTGAGTGCTTAGATCCATTATTGCCTTCACTAACTGATGTTATTAATACCTCTCTTTCATCCGGGGGATTCCCATCACTTTTCAAAACTGCCATTGTAAAGCCTCTGCTGAAGAAACCAACACTCGACCATAACGATTTAAAGGAAATACTGCCCAGTTTCTAATCTCCCATTCATATCAAAAATCTTAGAAAAGGTTGTTCTATCCCAGCTTGTATCTCATCTGAATTCAAACAGTCTTTTTAGCAATGTACAATCTGCATATCGTCCTTGCCACAGTACTGAAACTACTCTTCTAAAAGTAGTTAATGACATTCTCTCTGCTTTGGATAGCGGAAAGATTACAGTCCTTACCCTCCTTGATTTGTCTGCAGCAATTGACACAATAGACCATGATATATTACTTCACCGTCTTCAGCATGTATTTGGCACTCATGATACAGTCTTACTGTGGTTCAAGTCCTACTTGGTCGCCAGGACACAAATTGTATCTGCAACTGGAATACACTCCAGCCCCGTTGATCTATAATGTGGTGTTCTACAGGGGTCTGTTCTTGGACCTGTTCTCTTCATTCATTACACTCAGTCGCTCTCAAGTGTCATAGATCATCATTCAGTGTCTCACCAATTGTACGCTGATGACACCCAAATATACAAATCTAGCCACCCAATTGAAGTTGATGCTCCATCCAAGGTGTAGAGAGGTGCATTTCTGATGTGAAATCATGGATGACATGTAACAAGCTGCAGATGAATGATGATAAAACTGAATCGATACTGATCACAACACAAAGACTTTCTCATTCACATCCTTTACCTCAAACAATAAATATCAGCAACACCAACATTAAATGCACACAATCAGTACGAAACCTAGGTGTTACTCTTGACAGTACTCTCACATTGCACCAACATATCACGAGCATATGGAAGGCTGCGTATCTTGAGCTGAGATGCATCTGCTCAATTCGCAACTATATTTCAGTTGATGCCACTAAAACACTTGTGTGTTCATTAGTACTTTCAAGACTGGACTATTGTAACTCAATTCTGTCTGGTTCATTTCAATATCTGCTCCAGAAACTTCAAAAAGTTCAAAACACAGCTGCTCTGATCATACTTAGAGTACCACGATCAGAGCTCACCTGCTCGCTGCTCTGTATCCTAAAGTGGCTATCCATTGGATCCAGAATCAAACACAAAATGTGTTCTCTGTTCTACGTTTCACTGTCGGTAGTCCAACATACCTATCCGACCTCACCCATGTGTACACACTAGCAAGATACTTACGTTCCTCTTCTGACAAACGTATACTCATCATTCCCACTATGAAAACAAAGTCATATGGACAACGTTCTTTTGCATACCAGGGCACAGCAACGTGGAATGAATTGCCCATTGAAGTTAGACACAAAGACTCAGTGATCCCATTCAATAGTGCTCTCAAAACTCACTTATTTCGACTGCAAGAGCAAACTTAGAGACCAAATAATGTTTCCAACCTTAAATATTCTCAGCATGTTTATTTTGTTTTCTAATTTCATGGTGTTTGTTTTTGTAATCATATCATTATATGTTTGTTATCTTATAGGTATTGTCTAATGTTGTAAAGCGCTTAGAGCTTCTAAAGATTAGGCGCTATACAAAGTCATTATTATTATTATTATTATTATTATTATTATTATTATTATTATTATTATTTTCTCCAGTTCTTCAACCTTCTCCTAGTAGTGGTAGATCCCCTGTTAATATTCGAGGTATTAGGTAGAGCTCCCGTACAAAGTCTAAGCGCTATGTATTGTATGTTGTTTAGTTTTTGGCCGATGCATACATCTGGCAGCCATAATCAAGTTTAGCCCTGATTAATGATCTGTAAAGCATGAGTATTGTTGTGTTTTTTTTTTTTTTTGTTTTTTTTTGTGGTCTGCGCCCCACTTTGTTCCCTTAATACTTCTTAGAAGGTCGAGGTCCTGTTGGCATCTTTTGGTCAGGGCTGTTATGTGCTTTTTCCAGTTGAGGGTTTAGTCAAATAATATTCCCAAGAAATAAGTTTTTTTAACAAATTTGATTGGTGTACTTTGTAGATGGAGTTTGAGATATGTTGTATGTAAATTTTTTGTTGGTGAGAAAAGCGTTCCAACAGTTTTGGTGCTTGATATGTAAAATCCCCAGTTGTCTGCCCATTTACCGACTCTAGGCTCTGTTGTATTTGGTTGATGTTGGTTTGGTTGTCTGGGTTGCCTACTTTCCAGACTCCACTGTTGTCAGCAAATTGAGATAGTTCGATTAGTTTGTTAGTAATAATGTTGTTGTAGGGTTTAACGCCATTTTCAGCACAAGATAGGCTATTCATGGCGGGCCAGTATAATTGGTGGAGGAAGAACCCTGGAAAACCCCAGGAAGAACCACCGACCCACGAGAAACTACTGGCAGGCTTTCTCACGTACCATAGTTAGCCGAGGCTGAGACTCGAACTCACGCAGACAGAGGTGAGATGGCAGTGATCCGTAACGGTGAGCGCTTTAGACCACTCGGCCACTTGGGGCCCCCAGTAATAATGTCTAGGAGGTTGTTGACCATAAGGTTGAATAGTGTGGGGCTTATCACACTTCCTTGGGGAGTTGTCCACAGTGTATGTGTCAGAGAGAGGATCACCTACTCTGGTTTTGATTTGTCTCCCCGTAAGGAATTTTGAGATCCAATGGTGCATGCGCCCCGTTATGCCAAACTGACTGATTTTGGAGATGAGTCCTTTAGTCCAGACCAAATCAAATGCCTTTACAAGGTCAAAATATATTGCAATTAGATGCCTATCTCTATTTCATTTGGCATTTAAGGCAAGTTTAATGCTTGTTTCCAATCTAATTAGTTGGTCAATGGTGGAACGTCTGTTTCTAAATCCACTTTGGTTTTCTGTGAGCAAATGGTTTCTTTCCAGGTGGTGTCTTAGCCGGTTGTTAATAATTGTCTCCATGATTTTACAGATGGTGTTTGTTAAGGAGACGGGTCTGTATCGCGCGAACGATGAACTCTTTGACTTATATTTGTCAAGCACGGACGTGAATGAAAACATTCTTTACACTCACTTCACATAGTATCTGCTTATACGGGAAGGAGAAAAAAACAAACCGTTACTATACTATTCACATAACCAAAATATACTATTCACTCACGGGAAGGAGAAAAAACAAACCCTTACTATACTTTCCACAAAATCAAAATATGCTATACACACACGGCAAGAAGAAAGGTAAACAAACTCTTACTATACTACCGCTCCGGTGGCATAGTGGTTAGAGCGTCCGCCTCGGAAGCGGAAGGTCGTGGGTTCGATCCCCGGCCGAGTCATACCAAGACTTACAAAAATGGTACTAACAGCTGCCTCGCTAGATGCTCAGCATTTAGATGTTAGTGTTAGGACTGGTCGGTCTGGTGTCAGGATAATGTGACTGGGTGGGACATCATGCTACATGTCTGCGGCATGATGTCCCAGTGCTAGACATCACTATAAACTGTTACACTGCAGACATCGTAGCAATATGACTGAAAAATTATTAAAGCTACGTTAAAAATCCAAATCACACACACACACTCACACACACACTTACTATACTATCCACACACGGGAATGAGAAAAAACAAACCCTTACTATAATATCCATAAAACCAGAACATACTATCCACACACGGGAAGAAGAAAAAACAAACCCTTACTATACCATCCACAAAACCAAAATATACTATCCACACACGGGAAGGAGAAAAATAAACCACAAATATACTATCCACACACGGAAGAGGAGATAAAAAAACCCACAAATATATTATCCACACACGGGAAGGAGAAAACAAACCACAATATCTACTATCCACACAAACGTACGCGAGTTTACACACACACACACACACACACAAACAACCACAATCACATCAGTAAAGTAGTGAGTGTTTATAAATCACACAACTCCACACTCACTCGAACTGGCAACTTGAATAGACTCTTTTCTTGAGATTTGGGTAGCCCTGAGAAGGGCTGTTGTTTTGAACTCCAGATGCACCTGGTTAATGGTGACTCCTCCCAGGCCGGGCACCACAAACACAACGTCGGCTCCAATCATTGTCCAAATTGACTGTAGCTGCTATGAGTGCGGAGACAGATTGCGTGGCCTCATCATCCCAAGCTTTAGTTTGCGGGACCCTGAAAACTTCCCTCTGTCTTCTCCGGTGCTAGACTCGTGGATGATGTGGTTCTTGTGGTTGCTTTAGCAACTCCTCCTCCCAGTTTTCCGTCTGTGGGATCACGGTCCTTTGTACTGGTGGGAGAGGCTGTGGCTGTGGTTGACATGGCTGTCGTACTGGTGCTGCCTGTGGAGGTGTAATGATCATAGGTTTCACCTCACACAAAGGTCTCAGCATGAGGTGAGGAAGGATCCTTTCCTTCATTTCTTCCTTATTTTTCTTCTCCTCCTCCTCCTTCTCTATCCTGGCCTCTTCGGCTATGGCCTCCATAGCCAGTTCATCCAGGATGCGCCTGGCATATTCCAGGTGCATTTGGAGTTCAAGAAATTTAGCAATTTTGTTGCCCATCTTCTTTTGTTGATGCGTCAACGATGGGTAGTCAGACAGACGAGCGTTTCCCTTTATATTTGTCAAGCACGGACGTGAAGGAAAACACCCCCTGCCACCAAAACTTACATTGCCCATATCATCACCCCATTGACTTAAAAGAAACACGCACCCATTTTTTTACTTACAAACGCTAACTACTAACAAAAACTCACTGACTATTTGACAAGCTACTGAAACGAAGTACTTGTAGACATGCTTCCACAAAGTCAAACAAATGAAGTGCTTATAAACACACTTCTATATTTTTAACATGCTAACATACCATTGGCAATTGAATTAGTATATATTTCTAGAGTATAGGGGTGGCCCTGAAAAGGGCTGTTATTTTGTGGACAGGGAGTTATGGCAATCTTTTATCGTCTAAAATTGCGTCCCCGTCTGGCGACAGGCTTTTCCACAGGATAAGGTCTGCTTCTTCAGAAAGAGAAGGAGAACTCTTTTGTGTCTAGACGTCAAGTCGACAAAACTTCTGTCTGGTTCCCGTTGTTGCTGCTGCTGCTCTCTCTGCACTCTCTGCTTCTGAAGTCTGTACTTCTCCGTCCATTCTTCTTTCTCCTTCTTGATTTCCTCTCTGAAGAACTCTTCTATCAGGTCTTCGGTCACTTTCAACATTCTGACATTCTTTATCTCTTCAGGCTTAGGTTTCAGGTTTTGCCTGACACGATGTAAATTCACGTAAGCTTGGTTCAGTTTGGCTAGTCTTGAGCACATCTTCATAGGAGGATGAGGCAACAATTAATGGTTAGATTGATTGATTGATTACATGAATTATATAGGCTTACGCACGGAGTGCATGTGCCTCTGGTTTATTTCCGACTGAAAATTGTTCCTGGGGAAGGAATTAGAGCCACACACCCGAGGCATGTATGTGCTCACAGAGCACTGCTAATTTAGCCATCAGGTCGTCGCACTATGTATCCCTAACGACCTGAATGAAGGATTTTCATGAGTGGAAATGGAACCAACACGCACCCATGGTATCAAAGAGCTGGATTTCAGTCAGCTATCGACTGTACTAGGTATCAACCCAAGCAGTATGTAACGTCCGCTGCGACCAGCGATGACGTCACATCAGGACACCTAGCTTTAGACAGGTTGAAATGTTTCACTTCTCCGTCAATGTACGAATGTCAGAGAGAGGCAAGAAACTCTGCAAGCCGGCCATGGATGTTATGTACTCCTAGACAAACCAGCTCGTACTTATTTCAAATCTAGTTCAGTTGTATTAATGGACAATATAATGCCAATAATGTGTAAGCCACCTGTGCTATTGTTCAAATCGACTAAGTCAGAATTTTTAAAAATGATTCATTCTGAATTCGAATTTAGTGTACAGAGTGTACGTTCGATATACTAATTAAATACCAATCGAAATGACCTATATGTAGTTTGTATCACGCATAAGAGATAAATAAGAGAATACAAATTTTGATGGCGGTAACGAAACAAATAAAATTAGTTTTTTTTTTTTGTTTTTTTTTTTAAATAGACGTTATCAAACAGGTTCCCTAGCTAAAATGAGAACCAATATTATTCGACCAGGCAACTTTGAAAGTAACTCGGTTGTACATCTCGAGTTTCAGGAATGTCTCAGCTTGTCCGGAAATGGTCTCCACTGATACACGGTCTGGCATGTTCTTCACTTGTGAGCAGCACTAAGTGGCCTCTTTAAATAAAGTCTGCCATCTTTTCCCAGTCATGATAATTTTTCAGTCACATCATTAATACTCTGCTAATAAAGCCGTCCACCACGTAAAGTCCTAGCTCTTTTGTCTGTGTAGACCCGACAAGGTAAGTAGACAGGTTACCGCGAGCGGCTTGCACATGTACATTGCCATGCGCCCTTTTCTGCTATTTTAATGGTTGGTCATGACCATGTGTATCACGCTTTATCGCTCCTTTCTCTTCCCCTTTCGAATGACGGTCGGTACTCCGGTTCATTTCTCCTAGGGTGATCATGCAATTCATGGTAGTCCCGGGAAAACAAGTAGTCCATGTTTGGCTGGTGGCTCATAATTATCCCCAATCTTCGTGGTAAATCTCCTAGCCGCCACGCGGACGACAAGACAGAGTGCTCTACGATGATGCCTGGTCGACGTCATCTTGCTCAATGAATGAATGAGAATGAATGAATGATGGTCAGATTGTCAGTCTGTCAGTTTTGATTAGAGTAGCGTATGTCTATATGGGCATTTACGATTAGTTAATTTCCCCGGGAATAATTTATTTTTTAGAGGAGAGAGGAATGGTACCACTTCCCCCCAACGCAATAATGCACTCATTTGAGTGCTGATTGATTAGCCGACAGGTCGTGGGACAATAAGTCCCTTTCGACCTGTATGTAAGGCTATCTTATGACGTCACCCCGGTTCATGTGTGTACACGCTCATCGGGGCACCTGATTTTAGACGAGTGGGAATCGGCCCACACACTCGTCTTTTAATGTCCGAGTAGGCAGAGAGGAGAGGGACTCGGATGAGAGATTCAAACGTCGCCGGAACGTACCTGAAACGCCAAAATTAATTTTACCAAATTCAACCCAGTTATTTATATAATCGGTATTCCATATTACCAATTTTGTGTTAGCCACAATCGCAGTTAGAGTCTCGGATTTAAGTATTAAGTATTCCTATCTTAATTAATTCCAAATGCACAAAATGTGCATTAATACTTTAAATCAAAAGAAATTTAGGTCTAAGAGACCAAATGAAAATTTTTGAATGTCAAGTTAGGTATTGTGGTTTTGATTTAGAACGGTAGTCAAAGGATCATATTAGGTATCACAGTATTATCAAGTCGAGATTTCAAGCCAAATTGAAATCTCTTCAATAAAATGGCAATTTGTTAGCCCTGAGAAGGGCGGAGGGCTATCCCTCGGAGAATGGATACAGGAACCGCTGGATGTTTGATGGAGGGCTGGAGCTTTTCCTTCTACGTCCTGCGTATCCATCTATACCGCATAGGTCCCCCCAGGACCATGAGTTTCCATTGGTGGTGTCTTTTAAACTGGATTGGACTGCACTCCATGGAACTTCAGATGCTCGTTTATCAGCATCGTCAAGACTGGTATTGGGCAGTCGTAAAATCTTCGCCCCGGGTGCTGATATCTACAATCGCTTCCTTGGCATCTTCAAATTTTTGAGGTTTTTCTTTCCTATTGCCCCATCATAATAGATGTATTGATGGGCCTCACGTATAGTCCGGAGAGCGTCAGTGAAATAAATGACTGCGTTATTTTTTTTTTAAAAGTAGGTAGGAAAGGCCCCATGCATCAAATTGGTCGGCCACATAGTTGTTTACGTCTATTTGGATTGTGGCTTGGTCAGTCTTGGTTGGGCCACTTCTTGTTTTTGTTTCTTTAGTGTCTATTTTGGCAGCATGTAGTATTTTATGTTACTACTTTCCGGTGGTGTACACGTTTTTGATCTGGCACCAGTAGTGTCCCAGGATCGGTAGTTTTACTTCCAGCAATATTTCCGCTAGTTGATTCGGAGATGTCGGTGAGTCTGCTACTGGGGTTGTTGAAATTGTTGCTGTTGTTAAACCCGTGCCCATTTGCTGGGCTTTGAATGGTAGTGTAGCTGCTACCGATCTTCTTAATTTGTTATAGTCCTTAATTTCGTGTGGCGGTACTGGGATAGTAAAAGGAATTGGAAATGTTTCTTTTTTCTCCTCCCTTAGGGTTCCCTTAAATGCCATTGACTCATTTCCACTAGATAAATGACTTGATTTCACCTTTATGCCACTCTCTTGAACTTTTTTTTCATTTCTGGTAGAGATTTCAACTGCTTATATTACCAGTTGAATATCTGGAGGTGATTTAACAGCTGTGGTCAGATTGGAGACTTTGCGGTTTTATATGGTTCAAAGGCGGACGCGATAGAAAACATCCCTACCCATTTTAGAGTCGGAACGCTAGGATAGTTTGATTTGAGGGTGAGGGATAGTGAGAAGATAAAAAGCATGTATCATCATAAAAATTTAAAACAAACGACAGACGTACTTTTTCTAAACACAACAGTTTTATTCAAATAACTAACAACCAACAATTAACAATCGACCATATACATTTTTTCAAACAATCAAATAAACCAACAAGCATTTTCTTCAAATAACAATCTATTTCCGACAAGGTTGACAACGTTGTAAAGTGAAGCTAGATTTCCACTAATGGAAGTCATTGGGCCATTGATGTACACTACGTTTCCTAGCTAAAGACAAAGATGACCAAAATGGTCACAAAACCAATAGTCTACTTTGTCATCGTTCCTAGATGAGTGACGATCAAAATAAGTCACTAAATGTTCTAAAGAATATCCAAGACTGCGTTGATGAAGAATATACAGAATCTGTTGTCCACACACCATGGAATCTGTGCCTTGTAATTTCACATTATTGAATCGTGTCATCTGGGCATTTCTTCTAATAAAGTCGATGATGTCGTCTCCCATAGGCGGCAATCCATACGAATCAAAATTCGCCACACAACCTTCTTTAGGAAAGTAGACGATTACCCAGTGGGTTCCTGAGAGATGACTTTCGTCCGTGTTGATGACTAAAGCTTGATGGTCTTAAGGTTTGCGATGAGGTAGTTCATCTTTAGCACACACGACAGGATTCCAAGAAGCAGTGTACGAACTGTGGTTCAAAAGTTAATAAAATTCCCAGGTATCCATTTTGTGTTGTTTTGTTGTTTTTTCTTGTTTTTCTTTACAGGTAATGATAAGTTATCAATTCAATCCTGACTTCTTGCTTGAAAATGTCTGACAAGTAACCGTTTCTTAGCTTCGTCTCTGCACTCTGAGCTAAGAGAGCTTCGATGTGATGTGATGGATCTCTAGATTCATCAATGGAGGAGAGGAATGTTCACGCAAGTCTTTATACCACTGATGCAACACGGCTTCTTCCGAGACGAGACTCTGAGCTTCGTCCAGAAACTCGTCCAATTTTTCTTCTTGGCTCAGCATCATATATGTATCGTGTTGAATTTGACTGGGATGATTGTTTTGACATCCATAGAAATCTTTCTTGATCAATTCCGCAATGTTTTCTGCCAGGTGGACTTCATCACTATGTCCTTTTCGTCTTTGTCTTGGGGTTCTTCTTCCACGGTATCCTCCCATTCTATTTCCATATAGTCTCCACCGTTAAAAGAGGGATTACTGTCTTCCATCTCTTCTAATAGTCTAGAATGACGTCTCTCAAGCTGTTGATTTATATGATATTGTCGAATTCGGCATACAGTAGGACGTTCACCGTCTCAGCTAGAGGTTTAGCAAACTGAGGTTCCACTCGAATCTGACCGGATTTTATAGGGTGGAAATGTCCGTCGTCTCTGCATTGGTCAGGAGTGAAATCAAAAACCCACAAAGTCTAACCTCCATCATATTCTTCGTACGTAATGATGTGACTACTGTTGGTCCCTAGCTGTCTCGTGGCTTCGTACTGGGACAAGTATGATCTCAAGTAATTCTTCTTGGCAAAGTCAGGTTCGAAGGGTCTAGTAAACAAGGTCTTGCCATCTTGACTGACTTCGATTTTGGACACGTCGAAGTGCTGAAAGTTGAAAGGATTTTGATTGTGAGCTCCGTTGAAGGCTGAATTCTCGACGATACCAAGGATTAAACGTTTGCATAACTGTCCTTGGAACAGATGGTATTCGATCCATTCTTATCTAGAATTTTGACTTTGAGGTACAAGTAACTGCTGTTCAGATCGATGTAATCTTCGGACTGTCCTTTGACTTCAAACTCAATGGGAACTGAATCCGTCAAAGAGAAGACGGGATGAATTCGACCCGTTGAGATTCTTGCATCGTCATCATAGTGGCTGGCATGGCAAACAGATCCAATTTCGACTTGGAACAGGCGCAAGACTCTCGGTGCATTATTTTCTTTTCTTTTTTCTCTCTGTATTTATTTAATAATCGAAAACGTCAAAGTCTCGGACGGTTCTTCTTTTCTTAGTCTTTCTAGCTTTATGAGTGTGAAGTCCTCTGAAGGGGTGTCCTCGTCGTCTCTTTCTGCCTTGTCCTTGCTGTGGCCTCAAGGATGTAGGAATGTCTGACTCGGCAGCGTCCAGGCATTTATAGGAGTTTCATGTCTTCCCAAAATGTCTTTGCCCGTTTGAAACAAGATATTTTTGCCTGCTCTCAAGAAAACTTCTTTGCAGTTTTGTTTGTCGATGATAACATTTTGGAGAAATTCTTTACCGTGCGTCAATGCGGCATCTTTCAAGGCGTGCAATCCTCGTGTCACCATCGGTTTCAACACCGGAGCCACCAAACGAAAGTCCGATTTCAACATATCTCCTAAACAACGTCCTCGCTTCGAGTGATTCCTCGGTACACTGGATACATGACTTACGTGTCGTTAGACAATCGTTTTCGAAAATGGATTTCCACCGTAACGTTTCCTTTGCAAAATGAAATATTTTGTTCCAGATCTCCTTTTATAGGAATGTTGACAGTGTCGAAATACGACTTACTGACAGGAGGCAAAAATTCACGGTGAACGTGCTAATTTCCACCTTCCTGGTCATTGGCCGTGGTAGAATCCACTTTGAAAGGAATGACACGCAGTAACGGTACGGAGAGGTGTCCACCACGTTGTACTCCACTACATCGGAACACACAAAGATCAGATTGAGTCCTTGGTTCAGTTCTACAGGGGATCCAAAAGCTTTGTCAAAATCCATATTAGTGTTGATCTTTGGGCTCAGATTGTGTGCTACCATCTGTGGATGTCCACTCAAAATTTCAAACAAACTACCATTGAACTGATAGACAACGTGTCGGTATCCTGCAATTTTATCAGTAGGCTAGCCACGTAATGGTACTCAGTCTTAACACTTTTCATGGCCCCGTTCACCACTAAAATAATAGCCTATGAGAATTTTTATCGTGTAGATGCTGAATGATGGATTGCTTGCTGACCTTGTGTCACCAGGAAACCCAATTTTATTTATTTCTTCTGAATTGGACGTTCAGGATTTCGACCTGGAAGGTGTTTTGAGTTTTAGTGATGTTTTTGATTTGTGTAGGATAAATCATTTTCCACCTAAGCCACTTCCCAACGGGCTTCGTGATCTAATTTGATGGTCTGAGGTAATTTGGCCGTGTAACAATACAAAGTGTTATTGGGACACATCTCCATGGAACGTAGCGTTAGGTATTATTGTTTGAAGTTCATAATTCCAGAGTTCTGCTGTCCGAGGGTCACTGGCAGTCAGAGGTGTGTCTAAAAGAGGATTATTTTGATGATTATTGTTGGAGTGGTGACTGACTTTGTTCCCGATTGAAGATTATTTCAGGGAAGGATTGGAAAGAAGGTAACCGATACAACTGCTCAGCAAAATGGTTCACAATTGTTTGACTCCTCGTTGCAAACTCAAATTGGCAATGTCCGCACCGATGACACAATACACTACAAAATTTGGCAGAAAAAGACGATTTTCGTTTTAGGCACACGTTCTCCCCACCACACCCACAAAGTTTACTTTTGTAGGTCTTGCAGAGACGAACTCGGTGAAGGAGTGGTCACGGCGGTGGAAGGGGTATCTGCGGCTATGTGGAAGCGCATGGCTTACTTTGACTTCTTTGACACGTTTTCCCACTTTACGGGTTCTTCATTCGATAATGTTTTCGATGTCGTACACTTCGTCTTCTCTTTTGGTTACGCTTGTAACTCGGGCAAGTAAAACGTTCCTTTTAATACTTCCCCGTTCATGTCTTCCAATTTATAGACGACAGGATAAAGGCCACGCTGTCGTCCAGTGACACGATATAATTCAGTGGTCCAGTTGGTTAAGTAACCTTTGTCGAATATGCGTTTGGTTTTGCCAATGCGCACCTAATCTCCTACTGCCAGCATTCCACTTTTCTTGGGGATAGCCAATGTCGAGGACGTACCAAAAAGACACTCAGAAACGGTCACTTCGTTGTCGGGAGTCACTTCTTGGGGGTGGGTGGGGGGGACACGTCCGATGCTTCGATGGTAAGATTGCTTGTACGCTTGAACCAAGTGAGGTAAGACGTTGATGTATTTGAGAGTGTGGTGATGCGTAAAATATTTCCACATGCGTTCTTGCAAGGTGCGTTGAAAACATTCCACGATGCTTACTGTGGTTTCGGGATTCTCGGTAGTGGAAACATGAATGTCTTGTTTCTTTAATTCTTTTTGGAAAGCTTGGTTCAGACATTCGGTGCCTTTGTCGGTTTGCCATCGAACAGGGTGACGACCGCTTTGTTTCAACACCCGTTGCAGGGCTCGCACTAACTCGCTGCTCGATTTGGAAGTCAAGGGCACGACCCAGGCAAATTTGGAAAAGACGTCGATGACACAAAACAAATATTTGTAGCCACGATTGTAGCTGGCCAAATGAGAAACATCGGCTAAATCGGCTTGCCATTGATGATCGATGCACTCCGCTCGAGTGCGACTTCCGGAAAATTTTCGTCGAATAGCTTTATGTAAAGTGTACGTGGCTTGTTCTTGTAACCGTCGTTGCATTTGAGGTAAACGGAGACTTTTCAGACGGGTTTTGGCAGTACGATACAATTTCTGAACTTCTCCGTAACCGGCAGGATGGGATGGATCGTAGTAAATGCTGACTCACACCTTCTCCGTTTTTTTAATAAGTTACCCACTCTTCGCTGATTCTAATTTGGATAGGGCGAAATGGTGGTCTGGAACTGGCTTTACGTGTCCGATGTACCACGGGAGTAGAAGTCGAAGGCAGTGGCGTCGGTGGAGGTGGTAATGAAATGGCCTTGATCTTCTTTTCTTTTTCCACTTCTGGTTTCCCTCCTTTCTTTTTCACTTCTGCCGAAGGAGGAGTGGACATCATCTGTGTTGTTGTTGTTGTTGTAGGGTTTAACGCCATTTTCAGCACACAATAGGCTATACATGGCGGCCAGTATTAATGGTGGAGGTAGAACCCGGGAAAACCCCGGAAAGAACCACCGACCCACGAGAAGCTACTAGCAAGCTTTCTCACATACCCACATTGGCAGAATCCTAGACTCGAACCCACGCAGACAGAGGTGAGATGGCAGTGATCCGTAACGGAGAGCGCTTTAGACCACTCGGCTACTCTGGGCCCCCATCATCTTTGTAACCCAGGCTTTCAGTTCTTCTCGTTGGGGAGTGGGGGAAGGGCTCAACAAGGGCGCTAAATCTTACTAGGAATGGGATCTGCTGACGGCGTTTGAAAGACTTCTCGTACCTCTTCTTCCTCAGGCATTCGTGGGGTTGCATCTGTCTCGACCACTGGGTGGTAGTGGTGGCGGTGACGTGCTTTTCATCAAGGTCTTAAAATCTTTCAGAGTGGGTAGAGCTTTCTCGTCTAAAGCTTTCTGGTGAATGAGTTGCAGTCGTTGCAATAGTTGTCCGTACTTTTGCGATTTTTCTGTTTCGGAGAAATCGTTGCGATCCATCAACGACTGCAGATCGTGCTGTAACTGGGACATCGAGGCAAATGAGGATTGGGAGGCAAATGCTAGGTCCGTTGTTCTTCCCAACGATGGTATTCCATCCATCGTTTTTAAGGCATTAAAGCCAGTTTTCGTCCTTCCATCGGATTTCAATGGTCACGTTTGAGATTTTTAGAATCCAGAGATCCCTATTATGTTCTTGGTCACTTTTTATCTCGCTCCCATGAGTCCTCCCATTATTGTTTCTAATGCTCCTTTTAGCAAGTTTCCTAACAACGGGGGCAAAATTCCTCCACGTTGTACCAAGATCTTTTTCTTTTGGCGAGTGGGTATTTTCTTTTGAACCATTTGGCGAAGAACGTGACGATGTTTGGCTAAGCATTGTTTCTGGTGTTTAGACAAAGATGTCGTGCCTTTCAAAACGTTCAAACAACATTCGCACACGGTATCGATGACATCTTTGGAGGCGGTTTGAATGTGTATTTTCGCATGGGTGGAGAAGCTCTGGACAAGACGGACATGCTCCCATGTTTGACTAAACGAGGAGGCAGTCCTTTCCCTTTATTTCCTTTGCGGTTAGAAGAGGGATGACTTCTGGGGGTGACACCTTTGGGTGTTCAGGAGTACAAAAACACTGATTCCCATTCTTCTTTGCCTCAGATCTTTTTTATATATATACTGGAAAGCGTCGCCACTGATTGTCTTTACGTCTTATCAACTTGATGACAGGCATCACGCGTCGTGGAGCGGTTCGCAACGGACTAAATCAGTTCCTGCTTGTATAAATCCAGTAAACTCTGTAACATGGCCGATCTCTCTTGGACTTTATTTTTGGGAAAAGGTACTTTGTAAGCAGCTGCTACTGCAGCTAAAGAGGAAGACGGTGTCACCGCTACAGAAGTTTTTAGATACGTGGGTTTCCTTTGTTTCATGAACTGACGAAGAATATGTGTCAAATTGGGTTTGGCAGCTATCAACAACAGTGGAGAAGTGGAAGAACCTAAGGCTACTGGAGACGTGGCCTCCGTCGCTGCAGATCGAAGTTTGCTAATGTAAGGTGGCGTCCTGGTCGAAGTGGCTCTCTTGTGTGTAGAAGCTGTTTTATGAGGGCTTTACCATGTTGAAACAAATTTTGAGTAATGTAAATGACACTAGCATTACGATGATGCCCTTTGCGCATAAACCACAGCTTAATTTTTTCTTCGTCTTCTCCTAACATGCCATCGAAAATGACCAGATGGGTTTGACGGGGGTCAGACACGATTCGGTCGTCTTCCCTAAGAATGCCTTCCACAAACACGATGGAATCACCTTGACTTGCTCGCAAGAGGCTGTACACAGATAGCCACTCTTCGTAACACCACACAAATGTGGACGATCGATCAAATGATGTTTATGTCCGATCAAACGTTTGACGAATTCGGTTTTGTCTGAACTGCTAGGTCTGGAAATTAACATGTTAAAGTGATGGCGAAGAAACAAGGCCTCCCAATTGGCACGATCTAAGTGGTGGTCGATGACTTTGAAAGTGGAGGAAGCGGGAGCAGAAACAGCAGAGGTAGCCACAGTGCAAGGAATGTCACTTTTGACACGAAGACAAACAAGACTGGAGTTTTTATACTTTTTTCAGGACACGTTTATTGATTTTGTTTTAAAATGACAAAAATACATAAAAGCCATATGGTTAAGTACAGCAATATAAAAAAACACATCAAAACGATCAAAGTGGAATATAAACAAGTCAATGTACATCATGTTTTTGGTAACCAAGGTGTCATCGGGTCAGTGTGTAATGTTCTTACAGTCTCTACTTTGGGTACAGTCACACAGGTGTCCTCCTGGAATGACCTTTCTGGAATGTCCATGACAGTCCTGTCCTGAAAGGAGTGGTTGTCATCGGTGACGGGTTCTTCTAGCACTGTCACTTATACAGGTTTAAAGGTTACTTTTTCACTGGACTTTTGAATACAGGATCACAAGTCTTGGGCATATATGGCCACTTCTTTGGTCCAAGCCTCGAAACCCCAATTTTTCCAGTCAAGTACATCTGTCCAGTGAGGTGTAAGTCACAAGCTACATACACATCGTCATACATATCTTCAGTACCGTAATGTTGACGGATCTTTTTTCCCCGTGGTAGATGAGAAGTATCCAGATGAAAACGCAAGGCTTTCAACAAACTGAGTTTCTCTTGCTCATTTAAAGGGACCATTTTCATGTTTTATTTGGCCGTAAGTACAGTTCGTAAAGATTCCAAAACGAATCGGCTGGTAAACGAAATCCCAAAAAGGAAGTCACTAAGACACACACCACACGTCGACTCCAATTCAATGGACACAGATCATGTAATAAGTGTTGGTAATCCTCCATTGTCTGAATAGTGTCATTGATTTCTTTCCACGGAATCTATTGTATCACAACTGTTAAAGGTTGTGGCATGGTATCCCGTTTTTATACCCTCTTTTGTCGGAGGTAATAAATGCACTTTTTGCACAAAACTGATCGTACTCCAGTAGAGAAACCAAATTGTTTAGTCACTAGTTTACACACAACACATCGCACAGAATTTTCCTCTAGAGTCAAAATTTGATAGCGTAAAGGACTTTGGTAATCCACTAACTCTTCCTCTAGTAATGGTTGTAGTATGGCCAACATGTAACAAATAGGATGTGTAGACACGAAAGTTTTCTGGTTGAACAATGTCTGACCATTGGAACGTTTTCAAATAAATCAGTCCTCTTATAACATTCAGGTACAAGTGGTTTAAACAGCGGTGACGTAACGGATGAAATTGTACTTTGCGTTTCCCTTGTATTTTGACCGGCTCTCGGAAATGCGTTCTCTCAATTCCACAGGTAAACCACGAATGTTCTCTTGTAAAGTATCCATGATCATGATCATGCCAGTCAGTATTATTTAATTCAAAATCTTCTCCTAGAGAGAAAGTAATGGTGATAGTAATTTCTGACCACTGCCATTCAGGGTAACGGTCAAGAATGTCAATACAATCTATTGATGTAAACGGTTTAAAGCGGAGTAATTGGAAGAATGCAGACTTGATCCAGAGAAATATGATCCGTTTGTTGACTTTTTGCAGTTTTCCTCTTGTGAATTTCTCGACACAAAAGTTCTACAGTCACGAGTTGAGATTTTGCTCTGGCAAGTCCCTGCCTAACTTCATTGTATATCTTCTCTTGCAGTTCGTTTGATAATCCTTGAATATTATTTTTTAAATGGGGTTTAATTACTTGTCTAGGTGTTGTCCAACGTTTGATTCCTAGCCAAGCAGGTTTCTTAAACGACATGGTATGCCATTTCAATGACTAAGTCCCACTGAAGGTTGGTAGTGACAAATCCGGAGACCATCAATCATGTTCCAGGTAAGCCGAATCTTTCTGCTGACACTGGTGTAGTGACACACCGCAACTGAAGCATTTGACTTTATCCCCTTCGCTCAAGTAGAAAAATCCGATTCTGCCTAATTCTTTGGGGGTAGGTCCTCCTAGATAATTAGGCCATCTTCTTTGGAAGGTTTGGAATCGACTTTCAAAGTTGCAGTATTCAGGCAAACCACAGGGAACGAATATTCGTCTTTCACAGGTTCATTTCGATGAGGGTAGGGTGAAAGCCGCAGGAGTTTGCTCAGTTTGGGATGACATGCGTAGGGTGGTACCTCCATGGTTTCACGTGAAGGATAACATTGACCATGAAAACCAGTAAAGAACCCACGATAACCAGTGGCATCGCTTTCGCATCCGTTAGGTTTGACACGACAACATTCTTTTCCATGGTATTTGTAGTGGTAGTAGTAGTAGTAGTTATAGCAAAGTTCCCATGATGCTTTACTGCATCGCTGAGGTCAAAACGTTCGGCATCGCTCTCATCGCAAGGCACAGCATCGCACTCCACTTGAGAATTCTCAGACTTGAATGATGTCTGTTTAAAAGGATACATCTTTCTCACTTGGTCTTGGTAGTTAAAATGAACTATCGGTCTTGGACGTTATCCATTTTTATAACAGTCGTAATGAAGTCTCGAGCTTGTACATCGTTATTTTTTACGCCTAGTTTTGGAAGTCTTCCTTTTTTTCTTCCTGGACAAAGGTACTACCTTCTCTAAGGTACAGTCATACCTGGACCGTAGTGTGATGGGTGGAAAGGCCACTGAAAGGTAAGGACAGTACGGAGACCATTGAGTATGCTCCAGAATGGCTGAATCCCTATAGATAGATCGATCCATTCGCAACTTCAGACCACAACTGAAACATTGTACATCGTATCCCAATCAAGTCTCAGGTTCCAAATAGACAAATCCTGTTCTAGCTATAAAATAATTCGCAGTAGGTAATCCTTCCCTATGCGTGGGCCATTTTTGAAACGTTTGCAATCGACTGGCACAATTAAAATAGTCAGGCAAGAAGACAGGAAAATGGCATGGTTTGAACTTGGAGTACTCAGTGGGTCTCTCACTCAATTCTTGCTGTGTCGAAGTCATCCTTCATGTTGGTGGCTAGTCTCTTGGAACCATTTGTTTATACTGTCATGTCCGTACGATAAAGTGAAGTGATTGGGAAGTCGCCCCCGCTTCTGGTACACGATCTGATACACTTTTACCAAAGGCCGACTGACGATATGGTGTGTGGGTAAACGTACGATCTTATGCGGTTCGTAGGTGGTCACTCTAAAATTTCCATTTTTCAAAGCTTCTTTCAATTCTACAAAGTTCACCACTCGACTGGTGCGATAACTGAGAGTCAATCCTTTCACTTTACACTCTGTGTGCACTTCTCCTTGTTTATCCCGGTATTCGTAGCCGTTATTTTTAGGACCGCCACTAGTAAAAGTCAGAATCCTGTCGTCGGGGCGTTCGTCTCTCCAGGCTCCAAAACGGTCTCCTTCGATGTCAGGGTGACGTTGACCCGGGCGATTTATGTAGATGCAGCTGGTCGTGTCAAAGTACAGGACGCGATCTCCTAATAGTTCTAAAACTTAGAACAATTTTAAGCGAGCATGGGCTGTCACGTAAGCCGCAATGATGACATTTCCAAAATTCGTCAGCTTGTACAAATTCCAGTTCTTTTTAGTAATTGACTAAGATCAAGTCCTCACGAACGACGTCAACGTGTTTCGTATATTTAGTTTTGTCGTAAATCATCGAGAAGTACCGGGAAGGTTCTGTCAAATACTCTGTCTTGGGTAAACACGGTCGTTGTGCCATTATACTCTACAAGCAATTTAGCTTCACTTTCACAAACGATCGCCTTCATTCGTTTTTCTCCACGTGGTCTAAAGTGATGCCTTCCTGCTCCCAGTATTTCTCTTTGAATGTCTTTTGGTCTTCGGGAGTCTGGTACCTGGAAGGTTATCCGCTGGCTTCTTCTTTCGGTTTCAAAAAGGCATCCACGTGTCTGCGAAAATGCCTTTCAGAGTATCGTCGCCCTTGTGGTATCTTTGTGTCATGGGAAAGTGGTAAATTTCGTACACTTCTAACAGTTGGTATCCCAGGTCCAGAGCTTTGAACAATTCCACGCTGAACCCACGTTCCCGTCAAGGCGCGTTCTTCCTGGGTGTGCTGACAAGGTCGGTCTTGGTTGCACGTTTCGGCACAAGTACGGCACAAGGGAAACATCAGTTTTCCTTGGCAATGGTGAGGTAAAACGGGATGGTACAAGTTCGTGGGAGGCAAGACTTTGCACTTGATCAATCTTTCGTATTGTCGAATGTTGTCCATGTCGATGTGTTCCGTCAACAATTGCGGGTGCCCTGCGGAAAAAGTGACAATATTTGCACACGCAAGGATACAGCAAAACACACGTCCAAGTATTTGATTTCTTCTCCTCTGTCCTTGTGGACTTAGTACAGCAAACAGGTGGCATTTGTCCGTCCTCCGTGCAAACTGTTTCTTGGGTTCAGTGGGTCCACCAACTTGTAACTTTTCACGATGCGTTTAAACTCGGGATCGGTTTTCAAACGGTGATCGTACTCGTGTTCCCACATTTCCACCACTTGCTATCCTTGCTGTTCTAACCTCAAGCGTCGCTGACAAGTGGCCTGCTACAAGTCTTCCATGGTCCGTTGTAAAAACTGATTTGTGAAGTCACGTTGAGGGTAAGAGAGGGGACATCCGTGAAATAAGCAACCGTTAAACTCGTACACGATCTTGGGGTTTTCTAATTCCCAACCATCCACCGAATACGTTTTGATGGTCTTTTCGCCTCCCCCGTTGCGGGCATGTTGGATCCATTTGTCTTCCTTGTCGCACACGTAATGTAGCCAGCCTTGGGCTTTGACCGAGTACTGACGTTTGACAAAGTTCGTCGTTTGAGGGCTGATGACAGCCAGGGTGTTTTCGGGCATGAATCGTTGGCAGTGCACTAAAGAACACGCTTTAGCAATGGTTTTGGCTTCTTTCAAATTTTCGATCCCTCCGTGTTCCCTTAACAATTCTCGAAATTTTCCACTGAAGGGGTCCGACTCGTGAGCATTATCAACCGTATTAGCAAATGATATATCCCATTAATAAATTAAATTTTGTCTAATGGCTACATACTAAAAGTTTGACTAAAATCCTAACACTAATATGCACATTAGAGTAGACTAACAAGTGTGTACATCATACTAAAAACTATGGGTAAGTATAAATCTAATACAAAATTCCGAAACTGACATAATTTAGCGCAGACTGAAAGATACTCCGGACTGTTTAATTAAAAGAGCCCAGTATAAAGTAACATTAAAATCACGAAACTGACAAGGAGTTTGGCGCAGACTAAAAAAAAAATGGAATAAACTATTTTATCAAGATGGCCTTTACTAAAACTAATAGCAAATTCCGAAAGTCGTGCTTTAAGATCTAGCACTTTCAAGTTTTATTATATGTTGTGTCCAGTTTGGCTATATTTTATTTCTTCAAATTATTGAATTCAACTGATTATTTTGTCTTGAAATACAAAGTGTTCTGTTAAAATTCTTGGATGGAGACATTCACTGGAATTTATGGTAAATTCAAACATGGAATTATATTACTGTGATTGAACAAAAGAATGTTGACACATAAACACTCTATAAGCTACCAAAGACACATCCTTGCCTTCATTCTTTTTATATTTTCTGGACTTGTACTGAATTATATTCAGGTCTTTAAATGACTAGGATTTGTGTTTGTAATTCTTAGATTATTTTGGGATTTAATTCGAAATACCGTAAGTTCTTTTTCTCTCATTTTCGCTTTATGTTCTAGAGAAATTAATTATTTGTTGAATTTTACAAAGCTTGTTGCTCTTCACTCTTTTCTGTTTTTTTATTTTTATTTTTGAAGAGCACAGACTCGTAAGATAATATAAATACCCACCCACCCACCCACACACACACATATATATATATATATATATATATATATATATATATATATATATATATATATATATATATATATATATATATATATATATATATATATATATATGAAAAAGATCATCGATGGATATATTGCGCAATTTGGTTTTGTGAAAGGTCAGTTAGAATTTAATTATCTGACTTACGAAAAGACCCATTAAAGAACAAGTTGAGTATAGTATTTTCTTTGCCATGGAGCCAAGAAGTCTCGAAGTAAAATTAAATAAGCTGAAATAGATATTTTCATTGAATGCTTTTGTTTGGTTTTCTTTTTCTTTCTGCAGGCCGAATTTGGACGTGTGATGGATTTTTAAACAAAATATCAATAATTAATATTGAACATAGAGTTGTAACATCCGTTAAGTAATATTCATGCAAAGATTGTATTAAGAAGAAAAGATTGCATTAACGTATAAAACATAGATAATACATATTTGCATTATGTTGTGAATCTGTATTCAATATCTCATGTGATCAGGAGTATAGAGGATTAAAATCCAATTTATACAAAATAAAGACTATCAACAAAAACAAAATGCTATATAAATAGAACTATGAAAAATTAAACGACATCCGGTAAAAATAGGACATATTAAACATAAAAATGAATTTCATATATCCATAAATGTGTTTGATATTGGAAGTGGGAGGCGGTATATGTGCCTGAAGGAAATGATAACTATTAAATATGTGGAATTAAGAGAGAGAGAGAGAGAGAGAGAGAAAGAGAGATTTATTAATCATATTTCAATACGTTGGTTCTAATGGCTACAGAGATGGAAGGTACCATTACGTTAGAATACAAGATGTGTCCGAAGTAGTGTCATCACAATTAAATAAACATTACGAAAAGAAGCAAATATGTAACAATGCTGCGTGACAATAAAGATAGTTGCGTAGATTAATGTCTCAGGAGAATTCTGCTATAAAATTCAAAGCCTCCACCAACATAAAGTTCCGATTGTTATTATTGTGATTTTGACAATATATTCGTGCTAGATGCATTAACATTTGATGGTGCTGAAGGCAACGTGTATCAGATGTACAGTCAATCATCTGACGCATTTTGAATATTTTGAAAAGCGAAACATATTCAAAGTTTTGTTTTTACCTAAAATCAATTCACAAAGATACAAACCATTAGTTACTAGCGCAGCAAATTCTATTGAAGTATCTTACGCCGAGTTTAGTAGCGTGCCACTGCTAGAGTATGAAGAAGTAAGACCAACAAAAAATGCAATCCTGTTATTCAAAGAGGATAATGAATGATATTTTAAGTCAACAGAGATG
This sequence comes from Sinohyriopsis cumingii, assembly GCA_028554795.2. NCBI lineage: Eukaryota > Metazoa > Mollusca > Bivalvia > Unionida > Unionidae > Sinohyriopsis > Sinohyriopsis cumingii. The sequence continues at coordinate 134,234,782 of CM068824.1, forward strand.
TGTTATGTTTGTGAGAGAAACAGAGCAGATCCAAGGTAAGTTGCCTTGACGTAGAGGTCCAGCACACAGGGAACGCGATTTGAATGTTAAATATAGAATTATATACTGTTATTCTTTCGTAACTTGTCTGGTCATTGCAGCAAAAGTGCTAATAAAGATACTGGTTAAGAATAAGTCAAATTAACAGGAGAAAAAAACTATATTGAACAAGGACGATAAATACATGTCATTCAACAAGGATTTCAGAGCTGATATGTTCATGAAAGAAGGAAGAAAATAAAATGGCAGTTAGGTTTGTAGCAAGCTTTAGATTAACGGAACAGTATATAGAACAATTTGAAGAAAAATTAGTTACAATGAAAAATGTACCGAAACCCTGAAAAATATTGGGTGACATGAGAGCTAAATGTTTGAGGAATGATAATTACCCATGTGAATACACAGACAGCTTTGAAAGGTTTAATGAAAGGGTTATACCACCAACGGAACAGTTACACTCATCGCTGATCCATTCACACGTATCATATTACGATTACCAGTATGCTTATAATGTCATGAAATATGTTAACTTTCAAACGCTTGGAGAGCTATATTACTATTTTGTCACGTGACATTTGTGAGAAATTAGGAGTGTGTGCATCACAAATTACAAACAAGACACAACACACTGCTCATTTTTATATTGTACCAGTACCAGCTGATGATACAAGTTTAAAGGTATCAAGCGTAGAACTGTAACTAAACGGAGCATATGTTCCTGATTATTTAGAGTGAAATGCTAGGTGGAATTAGCATGATTCCACATAGTGAATCATTGATGCTCTTCAGACAAAAAAAGAAAAAATCTGAAGTTTAGGAAATACAAAACTGTGATAGAATGAGACCATATATTAGTGACACAGATTCAATGTATACCTATTATGTGCAAGAGAACTTTAACAGTTACATAAGAAAGAATAAACATACGTTTTATGGCAAAAGTGACACTCCCAAGAACAATATATTTAATATCAGACTAATGAATAAGAAAGTTCCTAAGTTTTCAAAATGAGTTGAATGGCATTGCCATTTAGAGTTTTGTGGGTTAATGACAAAACTCAATTCGTTGACAACTGACATAGACAAAAAGGTCTGTAAAGGAATTTTTTTTAAAAACTAATAAATAGAATTTAAAATTCAAAATGCACAAAGGTTGCTCAATCAGTCAAAAGGGAAATTCTACAGAGATGAATTTACTTATGTCGCACTTATGAGATTATCTGATCAGAAAATAAAATAGCATTGTTAATATATGAGCTTGTCGAATCGGATGAATAAAGTAGAAGTCTATGTATGAGATAATCGAATCGGTTGAATAAAGTATAAGTGTCTATGTATGAGATAATCGAATTAGATGAATAAAGTAGAAGTGTCTATGTATGAGATAATCGAATCAGATGAATAAACTAGAAGTGTCTATGTATGAGATAATCGAATCAGATGAATAAAGTAGAAGTCTATGTATGAGATAATCGAATCAGATGAATAAAGTAGAAGTCTATGTATGAGATAGTCGAATCGGATGAATAAAGTAGAAGTGTATATGTATGAGATAATGGAATCAGATGAATAAAGTAGAAGTCTATGTATGAGATAATCGAATCATATGAATAAAGTAGAAGTGTCTATGTAGGAGACAATCGAATCAGATGAATAAAGTAGAAGTCTATGTATGAGATAATCCAATCAGATGAATACAGTAGAAGTGTATATGTATGAGATAATGGAATCAGATGAATAAAGTAGAAGTCTATGTATGAGATAATCGAATCATATGAATAAAGTAGAAGTGTCTATGTAGGAGACAATCGAATCAGATGAATAAAGTAGAAGTCTATGTATGAGATAATCGAATCATATGAATAAAGTAGAAGTGTCTATGTAGGAGACAATCGAATCAGATGAATAAAGTAGAAGTCTGTGTATGAGATAATCGAATCAGATGAATAAAGTATAAGTGTCTATGTATGAGATAATCGAATCAGGCTCAAATAAGTAGCATGTCTATGTCTGAAAGACTATCGAATCAGAATCAATAAAGTTGCATTTTCTATGCATGGCGCGCGTTTTCTTTTTTCTTAACAACATGAATATGTCAATTTATGAACATTAAAACACTTAAGGGGCCCTGAGTGGCCGAGTGGTCTAAAGCGCTCTGCGTTACGGATCACTGCCATCTCACCTCTGTCTGCGTGGGTTCGAGTCTCGGATTCGGCCAATGTGGGTATGTGAGAAAGCTTGCAAGTAGCTTCTCGTGAGTCGGTGGTTCTTTCCGGGCTTTTCCCGGGTTCTTCTTCTACCATTAATACTGGCCGCCATGTATAGCCTATCGTGTGCTAAAATATGGCGTTAAACCCTACAATAATAAAAACAACAAACACTTAATAGCAAAATGGATACTCGTCTCGATTGTTATATTGTTCTGCTTGAGAGTATAATCTGAAATTTCTCCTTTTATTTAGTCAAGAATAATATGGTTCTCTTCAAGCAATTTTTCATTGGTCATTTTCCGTGCCGCAGAAGCCATCCAAACAGCATGTATTCTTTTATTTGAAGTCTTTGATTACAAAGTTTTCTCTTTGTACTATCCCCTAAACAGCATGTATTCTTTTCTTTGAAGTCTTTGATTACAAAGTTTTCTCTTTGTACTATTACCGAAACAGCGTGTATTCTTTTAATTTAAGTCTTTGCTGACAAAGTTTTATCTTTGTACTATTACTCAAACAGCATGTGTTCTATTAATTGAAGTCTTTGATTACAAAGTTTTCTATTTGTTCTATTACCCAAACATCATGTATTCTTTTAATGGAAGTCTTTGCTTACAAAGTTTAATCTTTGTACTATTACCCAAACAGCATGTATTCTTTTAATTTAAGTCTTTGCTGACAAAGTTTTATCTTTGTACTATTACTCAAACAGCATGTATTCTATTAATTGAAGTCTTTGATTACAAAGTTTTCTCTTTGTACTATTACCCAAACAGTATGTATTCTTTTAATTTAAGTCTTTGCTTACAAAGTTTTTTCTTTGTACTATTACCCAAACATCATGTATTCTATTAATTGAAGTCTTTGCTTACAAAGTTTTCTCTTTGTACTATTACCCAAACATCATGTGTTCTTTTCATTTGTCTTTGATTACAAAGTTTTCTCTTTGTACTATCACCCAAACAGCATGTATTCTTTTAATTGAAGTCTTTGCTTGCAAAGTTTTCTCTTTGTACTATTACTCAAACATCATGTATTCTATTAATTGAAGTCTTTGCTTACAAAGTTTTCTCTTTGTACTATTACCCAAACAGCATGTATTCTATTAATTGAAGTCTTTGCTTACAAAGTTTTCTCTTTGTACTATTACCCAAACATCATGTGTTCTTTTCATTTGTCTTTGATTACAAAGTTTTCTCTTTGTACTATCACCCAAACAGCATGTATTCTTTTAATTGAAGTCTTTGCTTGCAAAGTTTTCTCTTTGTACTATTACCCAAACATCATGTGTTCTTTTCATTTGTCTTTGATTACAAAGTTTTCTCTTTGTACTATCACCCAAACAGCATGTATTCTTTTAATTGAAGTCTTTGCTTGCAAAGTTTTCTCTTTGTACTATTACCCAAACATCATGTGTTCTTTTCATTTGTCTTTGATTACAAAGTTTTCTCTTTGTACTATCACCCAAACAGCATGTATTCTTTTAATTGAAGTCTTTGCTTGCAAAGTTTTCTCTTTGTACTATTACTCAAACATCATGTATTCTATTAATTGAAGTCTTTGCTTACAAAGTTTTCTCTTTGTACTATTACCCAAACAGCATGTATTCTATTAATTGAAGTCTTTGCTTACAAAGTTTTCTCTTTGTACTATTACCCAAACATCATGTGTTCTTTTCATTTGTCTTTGATTACAAAGTTTTCTCTTTGTACTATCACCCAAACAGCATGTATTCTTTTAATTGAAGTCTTTGCTTGCAAAGTTTTCTCTTTGTACTATTACCCAAACAGCATGTATTCTTTTAATTTAAGTCTTTGCTTACAGTTTTCTCTTTGTACTATTACCCAAACAGTATGTATTCTATTAATTGAAGTCTTTGCTTACAAAGTTTTCTCTTTCTACTATTACCCAAACATCATGCATTCTTTTAATGGAAGTCTTTGCTTACAAAGTTTTCTCTTTGTACTATCACCCAAACAGGATATATTATTTTAATTGAAGTCTTTGATTACAAAGTTTTCTCTTTGTACTATTACCCAAACAGCAAGGATTCTTTTAATGGAAGTCTTTGATTACAAAATTTTCTCTTTGTACTATTACCCAAACAGCGTGTATTCTATTAATTAAAGTCTTTGCTTCAAAGTTTTCTCTTTGTTCTATTAAAACCCAAACAGTTGTTTCCATATCTTATAGCGTCTTCTGATACAAAATTATGTCCATTCTGTTAATTTTCATTAAAGAACATATTCCCCGTAAAGTCATTTGTTTTTCTACAACGCTATTATTGTTAGCACTTATCTTCTTGTTGAAGTCAGCAACTTTGTGCTAAAATCAATAATCATGTTTTTTTTTTATTTCTTGTCCCTTTGCATTTCATTAAACAAATCTTATTGTGTGATTGTAAAGAACTATTTGTCTGCAATATACTTTTTTGTATTTCCCCAATATTAGTCATCCAATACATTTTGCATCAATCTTTATTATCTGCTCAATTGGTTGTAAATATTTTTAATGTTCGGTACTTATTTTCCTCCCTCCACTCTTTCTCTCGCATATTGCAACGTTTTAATAACATCATGCAATCTTTTTCTGTTCTCGTCAACCTTTATTTTGCTAAGTCCTTTTGTAGCTGTGAGATTTATTAGATCTTTCAATGCTGATCCGTTCAATAGATGTTGATTTATTTTGAATTATTAACTTTGTGTCTTGATATCTTTTAACTATCTTCTATTGTCTTAGGTATTTTGGTATAGGCATGTTTTTGTGTAAACCGACTTGTAGATACGTCGGTTAATTTAACAGGCTCACGGAAACTCTTGATAGGCTATTAGTGATAATTGTCTGTTCGTGTGTAAGATCTGTATACTCTTCTTGTCTCAATGATCAAAGGAAAACGTTAAGTTCACTAGTACGTATTAGAAATATCTCCGTTTATTTTGCTTGAAATATATACTTCACATGTACAAAATGAAAGTATACGAGTTTCCTATCCTCATCTATTACGTGGATGCTCAATACATATATGGTACCCATCTGTAATTGTTTATAATAACTATTAACTTTGTTTGAAATAAAGTCGCGTGAAAACCTCTTAAACAGGCTGAACGAGCGATAGCTGTTGAAATAGTTGTTTGTGTTAATGAGCTAGCCGAGACAAATGTACAGATTTGCTTTTATTTCCAAACATCCACGAATTGTATCACACTGAGTAGATGTCTATGAAGTTCTCTGGATAGTGAATCCTAACAATCTGGCAATGTTGTTAGTAATTGTTAATTAGAGTGATTTCAGTTGTGTTTCATACATTCATATTCAATCTTCCTTTTTGTCCTCATTTTCAATCGTTCCTTCTTTTGGCTTTACTCATGTATATCTCAAGCTTGTAAAATCCACGATGATTTAAAACAGTTTCATTTTAATTGTTCATATAGTAAAATACATTCTTTTCGAGTTCATTGAAATTATTTGGCAACAGACAACACATTATATTCATTGCAACCATAACGATGGTTTTCCTTGTTTCGTTACATGGATTGCTAAATACGATTCTTTATGAGGTAGACTGTTCTCACTGTAGGCGAGGTCTTGCGTCAAGTGATCGATTGTAATATAATTTTCCATTTGTATAGGAGAAATTAGGAGTCAAGAGTAGTGCCAAAGGTGCAGGTTCTCGCCATTAAAGTCGAACCATTGAATTTATATTTATTGCAGTTACTATTTCCAAATGGAGACTATCTCTAATGCTTTCCGAGTCTATTGTTTCTTCAATTTCTTCCACTGCAATAAAAAGAGATTTTTAAAAAATGGTCTTCAATGTCCACCTTCAATAAGGCTCAGCTACGTTTTATTGTCTTAATGATTGCGATATTCTCTCTGTGTCGTACTCTTTGGTGGCTTAAAGCTCTACCACCAACATCAACAAAAACCCACGTAACATATATCCAGAGTTACCAGTATATCAGTTCGTCGTTATAAATTCTTTTTTTACAGATCAATTTTTCCTTATGATTTTATCCCATTAATGTTGCATCAAACACACTAAAAATGAAAACATGGACAACTACACCAGTTGTTATTTCTGCAACACCACAAAAACCGCTGCTGTTTCTGAAACAACTAATTCAGCTGCTGTTATACCCATATGACATAAGATTGTTGTTAGTCCACCTTCTATTTAGTTAAAAACTGTATATGCTTTTATATAGCATCTCTGTAGTGTTAGATATCTCTGACCATATAATTTTTAATATCTTTTTTTGCAAACTGAAGTTCATAGTACTATTGTCATTGTCACGGACGGACATGCCTAATCGAATATTGACGACAGCAATGTAAGATTTAAAAGTGGATCACTTGGTCTCTTTTATCTTATTATTTTGAATGAAAGAGACACCCTGGACTTGGAAGTGGTAAGCGGTTTATAATTTTTCTACTTTTGTTTTACGCAAAGTTGCTGTATTTATGACTGCTGAGGATGGGATTTTAAGTTTTCTTTCGCTCACCTCTTAAAACAGAAACGCATCTATTCTTGGGTCCATAAGTTCACATTCTGCTTTGTAGATAATACGCCGTTTATTGAGTAATCATTTGGTCAGGCAAACGTCCATATTGTATTAGGTAGTTATTTGAGAACTGAAAAACACTCAAACGGTTAGCTTTACAATTTCTTCTAAATCTATGCTTGACGGTGGACCAAATGTAAATCTTTTCGAAGGAAATACTGTAGGCAATAGTAAGAACAGTTTATTGTTTTATGATAAATTGTGTTGAGATGTTTTTCGTTTCAGTCAGATTTATTCGACTGTTGTCTGAAGGTAAAATCATTGCTAAGTATTAATTAAAAGGTCAACAATAACTGCTTTTAGCCAATGCTACAGCCTTTACCATATTGCTTTATCTACTGCATATTTTTCAGAAGGTTTAGTAACCGGTGGAACAAGTGGCGATAGCGTCTCATGGGGGGGGGGGGCAGAGATGAATAGTTTATTGAAGGCTTCATGAACTTTTGGCAGTTATTTGCTATCATTATTGACAGTATGATTAAATATTGCAGATCAAATTATAATGTTACAGAACAAATAGTTTCATGTATGTGCTGTTTTTAATTTACTTTCTTACGTGGTCTCAAAACACAGGTATTTTAATTTACGTTTTGAGCATGGAAATAAACATGACATTTGTACACTGATTTATCCAGCTCGATAATACTTTATCTTCTAAATGCCAGTGTCATGTACTGCAACCTGGCGTTGTTTGATTTTTTCCAAACCCGCATGCCACACCATGTTCTGTAACAGTTAGATCCCGTCACTGTATAGTTACCTGATTGTTGTTGTTGATGTTGTAGGGTTTAAAGCCATTTTTCAGCACACGATAGGCTACACATGGCGGCCATTATTAATGGTGGAGGAAGAACCCGGTGTAGCAGGTCAAATTAACCCCTGCCCAGATTAAACCCGGGTATAGTTTGGCCCAGGTCAGAGTATACTCCGGGGGATAAAGTGTCCTAGGCTAAGCTATGCCCAGGGGGTGTAAAATAGCCTGGGCCAGACCATACCCCTTCAGGCCAGCATTGTATATTAAATTAATATTTACTTATCGTTCTGGTCTTTACTTGTAGCAGAAAAACATGAACAACAATCATCACCGCCTTTTCTGAGTTTATTGAGGTATGTTTTAGCTTCAGGTTAAAAAAATAAGAATACCATTGCGATTTAAAAACTAGAACATATTGATGGGAGTGTTGGAAATATAATAGTTAATCAATACAATTGGACTGGAAGAATGTGAGGTATATATTGCATCATGATTCTTGATTCCTTCTTCAAGTTTTCCACAGAAAGCTCAAATTGTTGTGCATTGACACAACCACGATAGTGTACCACAAACTAACACCGTCTCTGGACATGAAGAGTGTGTATATATATATATATATATATATATATATATATATATATATATATATATATATATATATATAATCTTATCTTGTATGTATATAATGTATATACCTTGACAGATTACGAGTACGACTGAAACCTGACACTTAACTTACATGACAAAGCTGAATCCTCAATAAAATGTTAAAAAATTAAGTAATTCTTGTGTATATCGCTCAACACTATTGATATCATGGGGGTATAATTTAGCCTGAGGGGTATGAATTGGCCTAGGCTATAATATACCCCAGGGGTATAAATTGGCCCAGGCCATAATATACCCGGGTATAATCTAGCCTAGGCCGCTTTAACCCCAGGTATACTGCGGACTGGGGGTATACTATTGCCTGTTACACCGGGAAATCCCCGGAAAGAACCACCGACTCTCGAGAAGCTACTGGCAAGCTTTCTCACATACCCACATTGGCCGAATCCGAGACTCGATCCCACGCAGACAGAGGTGAGATGGCAGTGATCCGTAACGGACAGCGCTTTAGACCACTCGGCCACTCGGGGCCCCGTTTAGTTACCTAAAGTGTTTAACAGTTTGTATATGACAAATTTAGTTTCGGTGTAGTAACTTTAATTTTTTCTCGTGGGTCGGTGGTTCTTCTCGGGGTTTTCCCCGGGTTCTTCCTCCACCATTAATACTGGCCGCCATGCATAGCCTATCGTGTGCTGAAAAATGGCGTTAAACCCCACAACAACAACAACTTTAATTTTGTTTCATCATTTGCTAAATTAACTAAGTTACGGTACTATTTGGACTGGTCTTTATTTCTTCGTTTTGTTTTCTTTGCTTACAATTTAAATCCATCATATCGGAGCCAAGGAGTGCTGGAGGCAGTGCATATTACTTTAGGACTAGGTCCTCCAATCATGTTGCCTTTTCTCTAGGGTACACAAAAGTAGTATAGTGTCTGCGTCTATTTGTAAACCTAATAAACTCTACTATTTAAGTTTAAATAATTCATGCAAAATCGGCTTTTCTTGCGCATATAGATTAAAGCTCTCTATTTACTTCCACATTCACATTCTTTGTCGATTCTCCATTTTTTATAAAACTGTCTCCTATGTAATAACGTCTTAATCTCGTTGAATTTGTAAGTTCTTTACATCTCAGTTATTCTCTACTAGTTTTTCTCTGTTGAAATTGTAATATATTGCTACTGGAGTCACATCTATTGATCTCGGATGAGTACTGTTGCATTCATCAGTTATCATTAGTAAAAACGTCGACCGATTTTTGTGGTTTAATTTTGAGTGAAATAAACCCATGTCATAGTCTTTAAGGTTCTGTTGAATCAATCTTCTACAAATATTTTTGTCCAAATTGAAAAGTGTTCATTTTTTTTTAAATAGCAAGTCCTCAACGTTCCTGACGAAAAGTCAATTCCTTTACCAAAATGCATCTTTTCAGGATACTGCTTTTGAAACTGTTTTTGCTGTTGTTATAAAAGATATTTCACTGTGAAAATGAACATCTATCAATTGTTATATTTTCATATGCTTGCGTGTCAACTATATGCCTATCTGCAACTGATCATCCACTCAACTTACACACAATTTTGCATAGAACTCTTTTCATCACTTGATTTTGTAAAATGTATAGGTAGACTGTTTAGTTATCCAGTCTTTGAACTCACTGCATTTTACTTTTTGACATGAAGACAGGCAGAACTGCAAGTAGGGCAATATTCCAATTATGAGTGACAGAATGCAAGTACTGATTATGCAAACCACCTTTATGAAGCTTTGACTATTCTCCATCAGCCACTGAAAACATTATTAAAATGCAAAAATTAAATTCTAAGGCAACGTTGATCTTGCACGTTAGCCCCCGTGACAGGGCATAAACGTAAAAAAGAACCTGAAAACAATAATATATAACATTTTTTTCTACAATATCATTGTAGAGGTACAATATTGCATTAAGTTGTATCCCCTCCATCACTGTTCACAGAAACACACATTCTGACACTCTAAGAGGATTATGAGGGAGAGTATCAGAGGATCCAACCTGTTGAGCCAACATCTTATGCCCATGAAACAGGGGCTACTTGGAAAAAAGTATGTGAAGTTGTGAGGAAAGCTAGGTCAAGTACTTGTGGTATTCCCTACAAGGTGCGAGGAAAGCTAGATCTAGCTAGACCCAAGTACCTGTGGTATTCCATACAAGGCGTGAGGAAAGCTAGATCTAGCTAGCCCCAATTACTTATGGTATTCCATACAAGGTGCGAGGAAAGCTAGATCTAGCTAGCCCCAATTACTTATGGTATTCCATACAAGGTGCGAGGAAAGCTAGATCTAGCTAGACCCAAGTACCTGTGGTATTCCATACAAGGCATGAGGAAAGCTAGATCTAGCTAGCCCCAATTACTTATGGTATTCCATACAAGGTGCGAGGAAAGCTAGATCTAGCTAGTCCCAAGTACTTGTGGTATTCCATACAAGGCGTGAGGAAAGCTAGATCTAGCCAGTCCCAAGTACTTGTGGTATTCCCTACAAGGCGTGAGGAAAGCTAGATCTAGCTAGCCCCAAGTACTTGTGGTATTCCCTACAAGGTGTGAGGAAAGCTAGATCTAGCTAGCCCCAAGTACTTGTGGTATTCCATGTAAGGTGTGAGGAAAGCTAGATCTAGCAAGCCCCAAGTACTGGTGGTATACCCTATAAGGTGTGAGGAAAGTTAATCAGCAGGTATTACAGCAACATCCAGCTAAGATTTATGGCAGAGAAGTTCACCACTTCATGTTGGAAATAGCTTTCATCACAGGTTGTACAATCTCTGTTATACCATATACCAAGGGCATGTACCTAATAATCATAGTACATGGGGGACAAGAGGGCCAAAAACAATGTCAGGGATAAGTGTACCGGCCAATAGCGGATTCATGGATGACCTGACAGTTACTACTGACAAACATCCAAGGAAGTCCAGGAGCGTGGTGACAAGAAATGATCGGGTCACTTTCAAGTTTGTGATGAAGATCCAAGATGCAGAGATCCTATATATTCTTGATAATTCTATCAAGTGCCTTGACAAGTGGTTTGATGCGACATTTAAAGGCACAAATGGAATCAAACGGCTAAAGAACTGGGTAGAAAAAGGAATGTACAAGATTGACATCATAACTTCCCAGGAAATTCAATGCATGGACGTACCAGAATGGGCTACTGTAGAGAGCGAGAGAACTATCAGCAAGAACATGTGCAGTTGGCTTGGAGTCAAACCATCATTCATGGTTGCTGGGCTCTACACCACCCAGGTCTGGAATGATCTAGCTATACCAATGTCATCCGTGTGGAAGAGTACAAGATAACCAAAGCAAGAGTACTTATGATGATGAAGCACTTGCACAATAAGACTATCACTTCTGCAGGCACTGGATGTTCTAACTCGTAGAAAGTGGTCAGTTTCCTGTGCAGATGAATCTCCAGAACGTAGATTCCAGTACAAGGTCTTATTTGGAATTATGAGCTTCTCTGGAGTCCAGTTTCTGCTGATATCAGTGTATGATCTTTTGCCATCTCCAAAAAACTTGCAAAGATGGGGCCTCACTGAGAATCCTGCATGTCTTCTGTGGTAAAAGACGTAGCCCAGAGTACACCCTGTTAACATGTCAAACCTCATTGACAAAGGCATGACAAAGTCCTCCAAGAGCTAACAAACATCTTGGAGAGGGAGAGAAAAAAGAAAAGACCAACACCAATCACTAGCCCAAGTTTTATCAACTTTATCAAAGAGGGAGAAACAAATAATACCTCACCAAACAGGGGATTCCTCAATGAAGCAGAGCTGAGAAGTGTGTAGATCTCGGGAAGAAAGTGGTTTTCTTGATGACATCTCTGTATTTAGATGTACCGATTTGGTCCAAGTCTAGCAAGAAGCAGATGGTCATTGAGTTGACTGTACCCTGGAAGGAGAGTTGTGATGAGGTTCATGAAAAGATGTTGATAAAGTATGTGGGGCTGATGGAAGCATGCAAGAGTAGGGGATGGAATACTTGGTTTTACAAGTAGAGCTGGGAAATATAGGGTTTACAGCTCAATCAGTATGGAAGGTGTTCAGTGTTCCAGGGATAGCAGGGACGAACTGCAAAAATTGGCAGTTCAAACTCTGGGCAAATCTGCTGAATGAGCATCCAGCTGGCTATGAATGAAGTTCAATGACAAGATCTGGCTGCCTACCACCAACATGTAGCGACTGATCAACACATGTGCCCTACCATCAGGTGGGTGTTCTGGGATAAGGTGTTTTACCTCATGATAGATGGTTCTGACTGATGATGTTTGTGCAGCAGTGTATACACTGTATTTAAATAATGAACATGGTAATATTAACCTCTAATGCTGCTGCTTTACATGACAAGCATGCACTCCACTGTTTTTAATTGCATGCTAACTGCTACTCATATGCACAGTCAACTGAGATGTCAAGGCACTCATGCCAATGTTCTTCAGTGGTGCCCCTACTTTGTTACAGGTGAAATTCTATGAACATTTCAGATTAAAAAAAGAACTCCCAATGGTACCCCTTTCAACAGTGCCTGGGGGAAATACACCCCCCCCATGTAAATAGTAAACCTGTTGAAAGCAACCTATCAAACAGTTAAATGTAGTCATTAATATGAACATTATACCACTGAATAAAGATCTTTATTTCTACTTTTAACTGAACTACTGTAGTCGGAAATGCTCTTCTAAGTAGTCTGTATCAGGCATGCAAGAGCTCTACAAGGTCACGAGCTAAACACAAATATTTAACCCAAGTCAATAAACCATAAAATGAAGGTCACCTGGACTTTAGTTTAGAGGGTGTAATACTGATGGAGATGCATCCGTTTAATTGGTTTATCAACTCTAACACGCATTGTACACAAGAAATAAACTTAAGGCAGAATCTAAGCCAATGAAGCATGAAATGTAAGATTCTTGTTAAGAGCGTAGTATTTAAACAGATGCATCTTCTCATTATGCTTGATAACTGAAGATATGATAGTCTAATAAAACAGCCTCCCCCCACCATATTGCTACTGATGGGGTGGTTTGGGGTCCGATTTCACTTATTCATAAAACGCTGCAGGGACTGTAACCACTTGTTTTGTGGGGGAAGGGGATTTGGGATTAACTTTTGATACTGGATATTTGTTTCTGCTAAGAGATCTTTAACTTCAGATAAAAAATTTTTTATTAAATAATGTAATGGGTATAAAAGGTTCTTTGTATATAAATCATAGGGAGAATAATTATTTCACACAATTTGAGGGCCAAAATTATTTTTTTAAAAAAATGCATGAAAATTAAATGGTTGGTCTCTTGCTGGTATCTCTTGCAGCTCAAGATTCCATATCAAATCCGACATTTGACAACTTGTAAATTCATGTGGTATAATACAACCCTACCTTCTGTAGTCACCATTTTAAATTACCTTCCTCCATTGGCAAATAATCAGCTGTTCAGTTAATATTAATGCAAGTTTGCCCTTTGAAATGACCACTTTGATCATATGACTATAGCCTCTGTTCATGTTATTTGACTCACATGATGAATATCTCGAATTGGACTGATCAGTTTTTAATTTTCGTTTAAACATTATAACCGAAATTGCTAAAAAAAGTGTCACTTAATCCATCCATTTTGTAATTTGACACACTGATGATCCACCATAACAGTTCCTCAAATGACTGACACTCTACTGGCAGAAAAGTACTTAAAGGAATTTAAGATTGGATTTCTTTCTTTGAGCTGTAGAGTGTTCAAACCATTTCTGTCATCCTTCAATGATAGGACTTTATAACTAGCTGCTAGATGTCAGCTTGGAATGAGATTCATTTAGTTCCAACAACGCATGATGACAAGTCTTCTGGTGGAAACCCCGTGCTGATAAAACGAAATTTTGGAGGAGTAACAATTACTTGTTTTTCAAGATGGCTGCCATGGTGGCCATATTCAATATCAGATTGGCACTGTAAAAAGTGGAGTTACCAATTATACTTATCAGAATATTTTGACTTGACAAAGATCTGTGTGCATTGTGGTCTAACCATTCAGGAGGAGTAGTAATAAGATTTTCAAGATGGCTGCCATGGTGGCCATATTGGAATCAGACTGGAACCATTTTCATTTAGGACCAACTAGACATCACAAGATGTGCTAACAGATGGGCAGATGGATGACAAGTGGACAATGGACTCAAGACCATCCTAAAAGATATTCTGGTTTATGACCAGTAGAGCTAAAAATACATATAAATATATCAGAAAAATATATTTTTCTAAAATGTTTACAAAAAGCTTCACGAAAAAGGGTATATAATGAAATGAGATGACATAAAATAAAACTGCATTTGTTAGGGAAAAGAGCATGAACAGTTTACGATGGTAAGATCAAAAATCCATGGTTCACAAATTACACAATGTTTCTACCCCTCCCCTTTCAAAGCACACTTTTGTGAATAATTGACAGATTACTATTAAAAATGAATTCCAATTACCCAATTTAGGCCAAATTGTCATAAATTAATAAAAGTGTTGACAGAGCAAATGGGAAGATATCAAGTCAACCAGACAGACATAAATGAGAGCATGGAAAATTGTTTAATCAATAATCTTGCAGAGAGGAGACCAGGCAGCAACCTGAGTTACATAATATGATCATACAATACATGTAAGTGACGAGAGAAAATATTTAAAAACAGTGTATTTCATGAACAAACTTGATATACTCATTTTTATGAGCTGATATCAGCTGCAATCAACAAAGACCCGGATTGGCTGTTACAAAATCCACTGAGAGTTCCGGGTCTATGTTGTTTGTTCTACTGATTATTCTTAGCAAGCTGCATAGACCCAGATCTGCTGGCACATTATGTGTGATGACAGATCTCGGTCTGTGCAGTTTGCTGTGGGGCTTGACTTCTAATCAAGTATGTGTAATTTAGACATTTAACGTAAACATATCTTCACCTTAAATAAAATATTCACATCTTTTATGATCATATGATATTGGAAAATTGTATAGTTTATAAATGATACATTTATTGTGAATTATGGACAAATGAAGATGAGGGTATAATTTATCAACCAAGAGGCCCAAGAACTCCTGATAGTACTCAACTGGCTTGCAGTACCTCTTCAACAAAGCAGCATAAAATTGGTGGAAAACAGGATTAAAGGACAAACAATACAGGCCTTATAATACTTTGCCCTTAAGCCAGCAGGGATAGAAATATGGTTGCCTAAATACATCTTAAAAATATGTAAAATTTGTAAGCTAATATTTATTTAAATCTATCAGCCTGAAAATTTTTTCATAAAAATTAATAATAACCAATACAAGATGAAATGTAATTTTGTACAGCTGATGTGTTAAGTATCAGATATAAAAAATACAAACTATATATGCAAATGAAGAAAAAAATGTTTTTTGTTGTTGTTGCTACATTGAGTTTTGTTGTCTTCCATTGACTAATTAATGCATATACTGTCAGACAGGACAAAAGCAAAATGGCACTTCTGTGATGGCACTTCTATGATAAAGATTGGCTTAAACAAAAAAATCATGACAAAATAAAAAAAGACATTTTGTTTAAGCATTTCATTAAACTTCAAGGAAACAAAACCAATTCAGATGAGCCCTTTGTTTTATTGCTTTAGATCTCAGTGCTAAACAATACTGACTAGAGTTTTGGACACAAATATTCTGTGACGCAATAGTAGCAATACGTTATATGTAAGAAAAACACTGTTAACATTATGTGTGATACCAACATATAATATACCTTTTGCTATCAAAACAAAGGAAAAGGAATAAGTATTTACTTTTACTTTTTGGTTATATTTTTCAATTAATTGTAAATTACATGCCGTTTGTTATCAGTTATCAGTAGAACACAGACCCTAATCTGCCCATATTTTATGTGACAGTAGATCAGGGTCTATGATATTTACAGTAGGATTCCCCTTATAAATGAGTACTGACTTTATAGAATTTGTGATGAATCTGCATCGAACTTGCTGACCACTAATCTTTACAGTTACATTTCCTCCTTACATCCTGAAAACACCAGTAGTATGAAGTGTATGAAATATTCCTTGTTAATTCTAGAAACTCACTGTTGTGTTTGTCAATCTCGAGCGATTCATTTTCAAGAAAAATACACCATTATAATACCAGCTGTCAATCAATATCATCTACCTAAAATTCCTATGGGTCTCTAGCAAATCATATTCAGGGAAATGTTATATCATGATGCCTCTTTAGCTATGTTTGTCTGACTAAAATGATGCATAATGGTAAACACCTGGACAGGTTCTATCACATAATCTGTATAAAATCAATTTGCAATAGCTTATTTTTCATATTACTCCACAATGCATGACATTTTCATATAAACAGAGAATAAATATCTAATAGAAAGGTAAAATGTCCACAAAACAAGCATGGATTTTTACATGCAATGCTGTGCCAATCAGAAGCCTTTAAGTATAATGGTGGCCAATCTGCTGGCATAAAGGAACACAAGAGAGTTTGTGTTAACAAGTGTTAGCAATAAAAAATACCAATCACATGGTGAATGTAAATTATTATGCATGGTTGTCCGTTTTAGGTCAGTTCACCAGTCTGGTAAGTACTCCCAACTTCTTATCCAACAAATTGAACAGGCCTTTGTACTTGAATGCAATCTTTAACATAGAATAAGCAGGAAAGTATATCCCTATACTTTGTTGAAGCACATCTTCAGATATTCACATGCTATAACAGCTGTATCTGTGCAGCCAGTACACTGACAAGCTAAGTAATCATCTCATTAGCGGTAGGGGCCATTCTTGTGGAAGAAGTGTGTGATGGTTGTCCAAGAAATTTTCCTTCAATGTGCCAAGAAAGCAAAGTTAAGTTTGGATTACCATTAAGTGACACCTATCACCCAGCTCTCTTTCTTCAGTCTATCCCACTGATAATCTGCCCAATACAGCAAATTGTTCATGTTCTTTAGTTATAACACTTATGTTTATGGGCAAAAGACAGTGGAAACATGCTTCAAAATATACTTTCATGTTAATTTATTAGTTTCCAGTATCGTCATGTATACAAAGAGTTACAATTTTACTGCTGACCATACTAATACAAAACTCTATTATGTGTGTAAAATTTCTTGCTTTTTCAACCCCCAAAACCAAAACGGATTAACAAATTTATATAATATTTCACCTGGAAGTCAAGCTGGATGACCTGATTTGTCTTCTATTTTTGGGAAAAGTTATCGATTTTTGAGGTTACCACGTCATGCTAATGAACTACAAGTTTTTCAGATTCACTAAAGAAAGTCTTAAAAATATTCACGATGTATGATGAGTTACTTGTGCATTTTAATATTACTTCACTTGCCGACCTGTACAACACACAATTGCTGACAAACTTATTTTGCCATTTCAGAATTTGACCTCCTCACTTCTCTTCCTTTTCCCATCACTTTGGACTTAGACACTAAAACACTTTAGTCCAGCATGAACCCTGTATAAATCTGTCCATTTTGACCACCATGTAAATATAGATACTGAGTAAGTTTTGGCAACCACTTAAATATTTTCAACAAATGAAACTGGCAGGGGAAGGCCTGAAGGTTTATTAAAATACTTCATTATATGAGACTCTGAATATTTTCAAGCTAGTATAAAAAGTGATTAATTCGAAGAAAAAACCCACAGCTATGAAAAATAAATATTAATTTAGATAATTAGCATTGAATGCTTCATTAGCATGATGCCTGCATTAGCTAGTAAAAAACATATTTTCCAACAAAACTCTATGACAAAAGCACAAGCAGTTAGGCCATACTCTACAACAGCATGAATGCAAAATGACATCATGTATAATTTGGAAATACAAGTATCTACAGGTGTGCTCTCTTTAACCATTATTACAGATAAACATATATTGTATATGTAATACATTATTATAATACATAATCACAACTTTTAACAGCACTGTGTGCATATTATTTGGTACAGACAAAATTAGGCCAAAATCGACCTGATATCACCCATGTTCTATCGTAACGGCTGACAAATCAGGGCTATTTAGTATAAGGACACAACCCTATCTAAACGATCTCCTAAAATTTATATCAGACTGATTTGACCTATTTTACATTAGTCTGATAAAAATTATTTCCAAAGGTATAAACAGTATGCACGGTCTCTTGCTCAGAATTCATCCAAGATCTTTATGACATAAATCACTTACCATGTTTTATCATAACTGGATGAGAAGTATAGCCTCTGTGCCAAAAATGGTAACACACTCGCCCAGTCTAATGCAAGATCATCTCAGTAACATGTGCTGATCCTAACTTATTACATGGCAGATCTTAAAACAATGATTTACCAACCTGGAGAAGAAATCTCACTCAAATTTGGTCTCCAGAGTGGAAACAGTCTCAGCCAATTCAATATAACATTACCTTATAAGCATGTAGAGTTTGCTCATAATCAATTCCTCCATTATCTTCATAATGTAAGAACATTTAACAAGCCTGACTGATCCAAATCTGACAATACAGTTGCTAGGTACTAATTGGGTCAGAGACACCCTTCTCCAGTGATAAGAAGTATAGTCAATCAAGATCAACTCCTAAGTATCCAATGTCTTGTTCACAATAAAAGTCTATGGCTATCTTAATGACAAGCTTATTTTATCAAATTTGATAAAACTTGGATCTGACCTAGAGTGGGTAATCAGAGGCAAGATCGTTTCATAAATATGTGTGGAACCTGCTCCAACTTGTTTATCCAAGACCCTGCAGATTTACGTATATTAATAAGTTTACTCCAAATCAGACCAGACAGTGTTTAGAATGGTAATAAGTCCATCTAAATGCAGGATCACCTCGATAATATTGATTGCACCTTGCTTATTACTGAAATTATGCACTATCTTGATAATACATAGTCCTGTATTCCAAATTTTATTAAAACTGGATTGGAAATATTGTTTCCAGCATGGTAGAAAACCTCAGCCAATCAAACAAAAGATCACCAAATTATAATGCATAGCTCATTTCTTATTGAACTCATCCGAGACATTTATAATATAAGCCCATATTCCAAGTCTGATCCAAACTGAATCATAAATATGGTCTCCAAAGTGGTAACACTGTCAGCCGATCAGATTCAAAAACACCTCATTAGGATCACTGGATGCTGCTCACATCAGAACAAGTCCACAAAACTGATAACACAAACCTCTATTCTAAGTCTGATTAAAATCAAGAAATAAACATGGTCTCCAGAGTGGTAACAAGCAAGTACTGATGGACAGACAATATTTGATATATGCGGGGCCATACAAAAAGCTCATTCGGCCTTATGGTTAGGTGTGCTAATTATGATATTCATAAAAATTCAATATTAAATCTTAAACTGATATAAGAAAAGCACTTTGTACCAAAAATATCTTTTTGGCGTCAACTAAAAATTGTGCTTTTCTGGTGAATACTTTACATGTTATACATATTCTGAATACTATCAACAGAAGATTTTGAAATATTAAGAGTTGCATCCCCTACCCAACCTGTTAGCTTTGGTTACAAATTGATAGCCTGCACTGTAAACGGTCTGCAATTGGCAAATCAGTAGTAACCATGGTTTCAACTAGATCTGAGACTTGCATATTTAGCAGGGAAATAAGTTTCATTTTATATATTAATGTACAGGCATATGTACAACAAACATAGTAATAAATGATGTTTTGCCCCTTCCAAAAAGTTTAGAGCTGTTTGTGGTATATTTGTATACCCCAGCAGCTAGTTGTACATTTCAAAATCTCCATTAACAATGAAGACCACATGAAAAGAAGGTACTTAAGTTAAAATTGAAATTTGTTAAATCAATACATTTTACAAAGGGATTTCATATAAGGGAGAAGACTGATGCTATGTGGTAGTTAGGTTCCATGGACTCTATGCCACTGGGAATGGAAGGACTGAATCCCTCCAAGCAAAAATGATTTGCAGTAAAATTATAAATATTTATGAAAAAATCCATTCATAACTACCACCTTATTCAAAAGCTTTGCTTTAACAGAAACAACAGAAAGCGACATATTTGATTCCTGATTTTTCACAGTTAGTGACATTATGTAGTCATGACTGCCAGACAATAGGCTTTAAGGTCCCTGGGTGATTGCTTTAGGCCAAGTAGTTACATAATTGTCCATTAACCAGCAAGTATTCATGTGTAACTTTCTCAATCATGTAATATCCATACATTTCAGGTTATTCATCATGTATGCAATGTCAGTACCCAAAACAGTCTAACAGCCACTTCAGGGTCAGGACCAAAAGAGACAAGTTCCTAACTTTTCAAGGTTACCCCCTCCTTTTTAAAATCCGTCTAAATAAAATGAGATTACTCCTAATATCACTTATATAATGGAGTAAATTTTGTCTCAGACTTAACTGTCATATATGTGTGTAATTATGATCTAATCTACAATATTTTTTCCATTCGAACACAGACCTCCATGAACAGAATGAAAAACACCAGGATGGAATACAATGCTTCTGAATCAAATGTTCTAATATTTAGCCTTAGTTAAGCTAAACAAATGTATTCACAGCTTGCTCTTTTGTAACATAGAGGATAGTACTGAAAGGATGACTATCAACCATAATTTCGGTTAATATTTATTTTTCAGACCTTTGTTTTACAGGCTAATACTCTCAAAGTTCACAATAACTTTGCAGATTCCTAATTTAAAAATTACCCTTTTCTTCTTTTAATTCTGAAACTTGTCACATAAACAAACAGACATAAAAGTCATACAATACAGAAACAATGCAAGTACCCACAGCAACGTACTGCAAAGTCATTTCTGGGCATATATACGTAGGCTTATTGAAAACATTAAATAATTTTTATGTGTATTATTTTTATCAACTTGTATTTTTTTCCATTAAATTAATGAAATAATACACACATTTATATATCATTTTCATTCTTGCAAAGGCACCCTGATGTTTCCTTGACTTAACTGTTTCACATATTTCATTTGAAATTGGTACCGAACATAAAATAATAATAATAATAATAATGACAATAATAGCAGCAGCAGTAGCAGCAGCTGTAGTAGTAGTAGCAGCAGAAAACAATACAGAAAAACCTGTCCTGAGAGACCATTGCTACAAGAGACCACCTATCATGAGACCAGGTTCTCCTTGCAGATTTATTATATTGTTTTGTGAACTGTCATGAATGAATTTGGCAGAAGGAGTGGTCTTCTAAGGCAGGTTCAAATTTATCATACCAGTCTCTTCAAGAAAATATTCCCTACCTGTAACCTGATACAATCCAGGTGGGTCATTCAAGGCAGTTGACGGGGGAGTACTGCATACCATATATACTCCCTACAATTCGAGTCCAACTGCACAGACCCAGATTTGTCCTCATATTATGCATCAACAGATCTGAGTCTATGCAGTTTGTTAGGAATAACCAGTAGAACAAACAACACAGACCCTGATCTGCAGGTGCATTATGCTAACAGAAGATCAGGATCTATACTGTTTGCAGCCTGACTCACATAATTGAGTATAAACAGTAATATTACATAACCAAACAGGTGTGATACTAGGACCTGTATTCTTGAAACATTCAAGCAATGAGGTCAAAATTCTAACATCAGATGTGACTCTCTGGGTGCACCTAGCTTTATTCTAGTAAATGTTATGGGCTGGATTGGGAAAGTTTTTAAGAGATACGATCAGTACACATTATTTCTGACATGGCTAAATTATGTCAATTCAGAATACTTTTTGTAGCATTTGTTGTCAGTTTCATACTATTCCAGTGCTGTGTAAGAAAATCAGTTTCATACTGTCTTTCTCACGTTATTTTACATACACTTAATGCATAACATTTCAGAAAAAAATGTTTACGCACAATTAAAGTATGTGAATCAAGAAAATGAGTTGTGTAAAAATGGTGCTAGGATTATCACAGGATGAATGTTTTAAAGAACAGTTCTTTCCATGATGATTTGCAAAATAGATTTAAAGCACATTATGAAATCCCCTGACTTGATGCATATTCCAATGAAAGAAACAGCTAATGAAGATGATTTCCATATGATCCAAGTGGACTGGCCTCAAGTCTAGAATGATAGTCTTTATCCAAGTTCAAAGTACAACATTCGTAACTAAGAACAGCACTCACAGGAAAATTAGTAATTTTGATGTGATGACCTCCAAGATTAAATTTGCCAGTCTAAAGTCCAGGCCCATAGGAAATGTGAAGTGACAGTGGTGTGGGACCTGCCCCACCTTGGGTGCATATTCCAGGACTCCCATTTCCACAATAGGGCCTGCCTGTAATTGATTCTCCTAGAGATGTCTATACCATGATATGATTATTCAAGTGTCACGGTCTGTGAAACCTGTAAAAAAAAAAGAAAAAGCAAAGATAAGAAAACTTTTCAAATAATGTAATCTATCAGATGTGAAAGCAAATTCTGAATAAGGTGTTTACTCATAAACACAAATTCTCTTCACCAAAAGAAGCAAATTTAGAATATCTAAAAACATGCAGACCATCATGGAGGACTTGCTGCCAAGACAATGCGAATTATGTGCCTTGCACAGAGATACATCATGACAACCAGGCTACTACAAATGCATGTATGTATGCATATGTGTGTGTGTATGTATATGTACATACGTAGGTATGTGTGTGTGTTCATGTATGTATGTATATATGCATATGTGTGTGTGTATGTATGTATGTACAGTAAGTCCTCAAAACCAGAATATGCTCAAGACCGACATTTTTGTAATTTCAGAATTTTTCCTTCTTTAATATCATCCTTTCTTCCTAGTAAACTGAAATCCCTCAACTCCTGATACCAAATCTAAACCGTGATCCCAAATTTCACATTTACACTTAAAAACTTCCATAAAACCAAAACTTGCTTCAAATGTATTTTAGCTGCTAAAATTTCTGACATGATGAACAGATTAATTATGGTCAGCAAGTACTGTAATAGGTTTATATGCGAGTCAAAGACTGGGAAAAGACCCTAGGGCATGCATGTTTAAAGCAATACTTGAGATGCACAACAACACAGATTACGTCTCACAAAAACTTATCTAATGTCTTTGCACTATCAAAAGAGTCAGCTTTTAAGGTCAATTATTAATAACTAAATGCCTGCACGTATTCCATTTCATAACTAAATGCCTGCAGTGCATCCATTTAATAACTAAATGCCTGTAGGTATTCCATTTAATAACTAAATGCCTGTAGATATTACATTTTATAACTAAATGCCTGTAGGTATTCCATTTAATAACTAAATGCCTGTAGGTATTACATTTTATAACTAAATGCCTGTAGGTATTCCATTTAATAAATAAATGCCTGTAGGTATTCCATTTAATAACTAAATGCCTGTAGGTATTCCATTTTATAACTAAATGCCTGTAGGTATTCCATTTAATAACTAAATGCCTGTAGGTGTTCCATTTAATAACTAAATGCCTGTAGGTATTCCATTTAAGAAAGATCAACTTTATCTGGTTGTGATCAATGCTATTCACTTGTACAATTTTAAAATTCATTTTTGTAACTAAATATTAGGGTATGTGGCCTCATCAAATGTAAAGATAACCTAATAAACAAATGGCTAAAAATATAAACATTACTCAAGCTGAAAATTAGGTCAGGGTCAGAGTGACTTGTCACTGGTATGGTGACATCCCTCGATAGGCATCCAAAGTCTATTTTTGGTGTGGTTGAGTCACATTAAGATGTATATTTCATGAGCGAAGGTGAAATTGGGTCCAAAATGCTGAGGATGTAACAAAGGAAAATCACAAAATATAGATGTCATTCAAGTGTGAAAATTAGGTCACTGTGACCAGGTTTTAGAATTACCGAATTAATGTCCTTAAGATGCATCAATTTACCATCAATTTAGGTGAAAAAGGATCCATTATACTGAGGGTGCAAAAAATGACTAGATGAATATACAAAAGTAACTCAAACATGAATATTATGTCACAGTGACCTAATTTGTGTAAGATAAAGTTACTCTTTTTGCAATGCATCCATGTACCATTTTTCTCAGGTGTCACTGAAATAGTGTCCATGATACTGAAGGGATAATGATTGAATAAAGAAACATAAAAACAAATGAATGAATGAATAATGAATGAATACACCAACCAACAAATAGATAAAATGCTACATCTCGAAACTTTGATGGCAATGGATGAAAAAGACTAAATTGCTGGTTTAAATGTCTTCAAGGACATGAATTTGCAAGGAAAACCGTATCTGCTTGCTATTTTTACATGCTATGCTATTTTTACACGCACCATCACTTAATTAATAAGTTATCTACAAAGATATTAAATAAAGCAAAAGAAACATTTTTAAATCCTAACATTCACCAATTTACATATGCATTGTTTGAGACCCTGCATGGCAACAGCAGATAGAATGCTTACAACACCTAAAATAAGTATGGGGGGAAAAACCCAACTACGTTCAATTGTCATTGAAATTCTAATATTTTACACTGGGTCACATATATACAAGTATATTATGGAAAATCTTCCGTGATAAGAAAAAGCATTTCATAAGTGATGAAGCCATTGAGTTTTTTACCCAAGGCAAAAAAGTACATAAACCACAAAATAAAAAAAAAAAAAAAAATAAAGCATACTGTGAAATTTGAACCTGTGACTCAGCATGACAGGGGGTCATAATTACCACTGACCAAGCAAGTGACAGTAAGGTTGATCAAATTTCTTGGTCAAAATTTTACCAATGAGCACAGTAAACAAAACTTTTATTTTCGTAATTCTCTACAGTGAATTAACAAAATTATTTCTATTGGAAAATCCACTCATTCATGGACTAACATATGATAAAATGGATTTACATGCCATACCCCTCAAACTATGTGTACACACCCTTGTTATTTATGAATACCATGCATGCTGTTACTCCACACCACATAGAAAAAGCCTTGTTACTGATAAATCCCAGACAGATTGTTACCAACATCACATGGATATAGCCTAGTTATTTATGAATACCAATATCTTGTAAGCCCAAACCACATGGATATAGCCTTTCTTTATGAATACCAGACATGTTGGCATCATTACATCAGTACTATTAAAATATCACAAACAAAAGACTCGACCTCTATTGTAATTTCAGAAGACTGTTTAATAGTTTGGGACATGATACACTTCACATTTCTTCAGACCTTACAACCCTAATAAGACCTCCTCAATAAGGCAGTTGGACCAGTTTTCAGTAGGGTGCAACAAAATATCATGTACTGCTACTGTCAAGCTGGAAAACGTGCATTGAAAAGTCCAGAAAGTGTGACTGATAATTGATGCAGTGATGGAAAACACTGCATTCAAAAGTCCAGAAAGTGTGATTGATAATTGATGCAGTGATGGAAAACACTGCATTTAAAAGTCCAGAAAGTGTGATTCAAGATTGATGCAGTGATGGAAAACACTGCATTCAAAAGTCCAGAAAGTGTGATTCAAGATTGATGCAGTGATGGAAAACATTGCATTCAAAAGTCCAGAAAGTGTGATTCAAGATTGATGCAGTGATGGAAAACATTGCATTCAAAAGTCCAGAAAGTGTGATTCAAGATTGATGCAGTGATGGAAAACATTGCATTCAAAAGTCCAGAAAGTGTGATTCAAGATTGATGCAGTGATGGAAAACACTGCATTCAAAAGTTTGTAACATTTACTTGATATTTAATTATCTACAGTATAGTTTCACAAACTGCAATTCTAAAGACTACGGAGCTCAATGACTTTTTTATATCTCTCAACCTGACATAATCCTTAAAACAAAATTCATGTAGCAA
The DNA here is from genome assembly GCA_028554795.2 of Sinohyriopsis cumingii. Classification (NCBI taxonomy): domain Eukaryota; kingdom Metazoa; phylum Mollusca; class Bivalvia; order Unionida; family Unionidae; genus Sinohyriopsis; species Sinohyriopsis cumingii. Next base: position 134,260,871 of record CM068824.1, read on the forward strand.
CAGCAATCAGCTTTCTATCCTTGTGACATAATCAAATCAACACATTATATCCACTAAATGTAACTATTTCCTTTCCAGACTTTTCCCCAAAAGAATCTGAATATTCCCTTGTATTATTACAACTTTTAAAGGGGTTTATTGTCCCTTTCATTCTTACATATTCCTTGTTGGACACCATCTTAAAAAGGGTAAGCAGCAGCTTGGGTGGTGCTCTATAGTTTCGTATTTTGCAGAGGGTTAGAATTTTAAAGAAAAAGAATTATCTCGGCTTTCTTCACTGGTTATACTGGCTATTTAAAAAAGACCTTGTATATCTTAGGTATAGTCTGAAGAACCTTTCATTCCCTTTATTTTGGTGTCTGACTGATGGGTGTAATATGGGTTATAGTGTATACAGCCTGGGCTTACTCCAGATATGCACCTTTCAAAAAAGTGCTAGCTCCACTTGGTCATTTTCACTTCCTGAACTTCAAAGGTAAATTGTATAAAAAAGAGCAGATAAATTTTTAAAAACATTTTATATATTTGGTAATTCATACATTGCACTTTCTGAAGCTGGTATTGTCTAGTCTGGCAAAATTCATTTTCCCTATTTTAATAGTAGCTATGGAGAGTGTACTTTAGACTAATTCAGGCTGATTTTTTTTTAGCACAATGGAGCAGTCATTTTAGTTAGCAGTGTGCTTAGATCATATACAATTTCCAAAAGCACAATATCCATATTACATTAATGTAGCATAGAGGTATTCCAACATTCTCTCCTTTGTGCATCTTTTAAATGCAAACAACTTCATCTTACATACGTCACTCTCTCAAAAGTACATAATAACTGGTGAGCGCCCCCTTGATCATGCAGATGTTGTGCATCACAAAATACACACTGTTTAAAGCATCTGAGGTACTCCAGTAAAGTTAGTCTGGTTCCCTGACCAATTCCACTAAATCTAATATAAAACTTAGATCTGAATCAAACATGGACAAGCCAGTATCTGGACTTTACTGCAATCATATTTCCGTCGTTTGTTTTTTTGTTCCATAAGTCTGTATTTTAAGGGTAATTTTCTGAAGACTTGCAGCAAGATTGTAAGGGTTGGCAGGTCTGTTCCTTGTCCAGTCTAATTTTATCTTCTTCAATGACCACTGCATCAGCCCCTATACTATAGAGAGTAATAAACTGAAATTCACAGAACTTGCCATACAACTGATGTGTGGATTAATAAGAATCCTCAATACAACAGAGTTTGAATCAACAAGGCTTCTGAAGAACACAGTGTCTGATCTGCAAGTGCTGCAGCTGTATTATTTTTAAATCCAACTTGCAAAAGCTTCAATGCACAACTTATCAGTGAATCTTAACACTGATGTCAATATGACCTTACTAAAACAAAAGAGAATCCAGGAAAAAGACTTTAAATAAGTAAACAAAATGCAGCAATTTTTAACAAACTCTGTACAGAATAGAAGCCAGTCAGACCAGAGATGGCATTGTAGTCTATATGTTTTACTTTTGATATACTAACTTCAGGTGAAACAATAAATATTTTTATGGATCATGGATGACTGAGCATTGTGCCTGCAAACTCATCTAAACATAATTGTAACCATGATTTGATGGTTGGACATAATGATGGACTAACAGTAGCTATATGACCTATTACTGTTATTGTCATGGAAGCATGGACATAACAGAAACAGCATTAATTATACATTACCTTGTTAAATGTTTACTCTCTTCATGCACAGCCATCTCTTTGCTTTTAAATTCATTTAATTCTTTTCTTATGGCAGCCTGAAAAGAAAAAATTTCAGTAACACTTGATGCAAAGTCTGTTCTCTTTTCAATATAAAATAACGAGATACCCAATAACGTCAGTGAATAAAATATATACCGTTATACCTGACGTCTTCTTTTTGGATCAAGACCTCATAGGATGCTTGCCTTGTGGGGAAGGGTGGGTGGGATTATTTGCACAATAAAATTTGCTTCCTCCATTATATACATTACCGCATCATATTACATTATAAAAATAGGTAAGAGGAAGAGGAAATATTGAGTATCCTAACTCTACCTGTGTCATCCTGTAGCAGCATGATTGCTTTACTAAATGGACGAACTTCTAATGTGCTTATACATGTGCATGGGAGATCTCAGTGGGATTATATACTTGTTTTTTGTCTTACATAAAAAAAATTCCCAGGCGAATCCAGCGAAAATGGCAAACTCATGTCTGGGTCAAAGGTTGTGCATTCAAGAATGGGGAGTGGTCACTGTCTGTGCAGCTACCACTAACCCATCAAGATTCATTTTCTCTTCTTAGGAAGCCATTTCAAGACTTCAGGAATTGTATCAATAGTGATGTCACAACCTACCTTAATGAATAAAAGGTTGATTTTTTGGAGAGGATAGCTAGTAAAGCTGACAACTATTCTTTGACTCACAAAGTTTCATTTGCACATAAATCTTCCTCTCAGCAGGCTTTTGTTTCAAATATCCCATTTCAGTCTCATGCAAGCACTTCTAAATCTCAAACTGGTACAACTATTGAAATAAAATTTCTGATAACATTAATCAGAAATCCTTATCTCTTCCTATTTAAGAAAGGACATGTTATTTCTGATTGCTATAGGATGAAATTTAGGCAGCAGAATAAAGACAGCTATTCCAAATGCTCTTGATTCTACAAAGTCAAGGTCATATATTGAAAAAAATAAGACTCAACATCCCCCATGAGACTAATCAATGAGGTGTAGTTAAACATGGTTGTTTTTGCAGCCCTTGAGCTGCTTTTTCAAAACGCTGGACCAAGCATTTTCATAGTAATGAGCAAATGTATCTGTAGGCATGTCTTCTCCACAACCATGTATCATGTACACTTCTCACACTTTGTAGTCATCTCGGTGACGACGAGGAGGAATAAACAAGTGAATACACCAAATATACATAAATAAATGAAAGAGAAAAAAAGAAAAAAAAAATGTAAACTGTGTTATCAAAATGGCTTAGAAATATAATAGTTTATAAGTACAGGACATGAAAATTTCTCCACTGAAACTGAATGTTACAGATCAAAATCCCGTGACAATGATAAATGGCGTGATAATTGCAAAAATATAAACCAAATTCACTGGATTTTACAAAATGATGTATGCACTGTAAAAACCAACATTCTGACATACTATTCAACAGAAAATGAAACGTGGATGAGTAAAGTTATAACATTTTTATGAAATTTAACTAGATTGTCTGGAGGACATCTTAGCATATGCCAGTGAAGGTAAAAACTGGCACATCTGGGTAGAAAGGGGAGTTAACCTGTAGGAGTTGCTTTCCTTTTTCTATATATAATAATATAGACAGATATTTTGTACCTTTTTGTTGGCTGGATTCATAGGTAGCATAAAGGTATCCTTATGTAATGTGATTAAGCATTGATGAAGAAAGTCTAAAATATCAAATTTTGTAAAACAATATTTTCTTCCATGTTAGATTTAACACATACACAAGATACATTTAAGTGCATGACGAACTTCTTTGTAATGGCCAGTGACCTTGAACCTCATATCATTGAAAACCATTCAACTTATCTTAGACAATGTCAAGAAAAACCCATATGCTAAGTTTGCTTAAATCTACAATTAACACATTTTTTTGGAGAAAAAATAAATAAAATAAATAAAAAGTCAAGCAATTAGCATCATTTAACATGATCATGACATATCCAGAAATGGAACAGACAAAAATGCATTCATACTTGTTTGTGTTATCATGCTCTCAAGCCAGTACAGCTTAACAACTTGGTCAAGATCTTGGACCGTAAAACCAATGTAAGAGTGCAGGCTATAATATTGCTCACTAAATGCAACTAAACACAAAGTTTGGTCACAATTCACTTTTAATTGTACAAGTACCTGTGTTCAAGAGCTCAATGAAGTACAAAAATGCAAGCATAACCTTGGACTTGATTATAAGGTCAATGCACCTTTCGTGTACCAAGTCTGTAATTTTGCATTATAAGGTATTTTGGAAATGACATACTACATAAAGAATTTCCCACATTCTTTGCAAATGACCAGGTTTGGATTTGGTCCAATTTGGTGTTTGATGGCACAACAACATTTAATTTAGAGTTGAGCCAACCGGAGAAAAGTGATTTGCCCAAGGATGCTCCACAGTAGCTGATCCGAGCTGATGTAATGACATGATGTGAACAATTTCAGCTGCAAGTCTCAAATGCTAAACACTGAGCCATTGCAACTCCTGAAGTTTATCAGGATGCATACCTTATCCCTAGGTGTAAGTCTGGTCCAGGGTTTGTCTGCCCTCCTGTCATACTCCTCCGCATCTGTCACCTCAATATAGTCATTAAACTTTATAATCTTCCTCTCTTTCAGTTCCTCTATTGTTGGTCTAAAACTCAACTGGAAAAAAATATATTCAGTATATTGAAAACTGATGCGATATTAATTTACATGGATGGAAGAATATACTTCAATAGATATTTGCTATGCATGGCCATTTTTACTATCATAAACATACTATTATTACTAATCTTTATAATATTTTTATAAATGTTTTCTTGATATGTCACTAGAATTTATATTAACACCTGAAACATTAAGAAATTACTGCGACTTCCTGTTAAAAAAGCATTTTCTACTATTGTTTCAAGTATTATCTATAATGGAATGAAATCCAGGGCATAGAACTACTATCAAAGACTAATCATTGACCTAAATTTAAGTTGGCTCTATTGGCATTATAAAATTGACATGAAAGGCCAGTGGTGTGTGTTTGTGATTTGGATATTTTTACGTAGCTTTAACAATTTTTCAGTCATATCGCTACGATGTCTGCAGTGTGGCAGTTTATAGTAATGTTTAGCACTGGGGCATCATGCCACAGACATGTATCATCATGTCCCACCTAGTCACATTATCCTGACACCTGGCTGACTAGTCCTAACACTAACCTCTTAACGCTGAGCGCCAAGTGATACAGCTGTTAGTACCATTTTTATAAGTCTTTGGTATGACTCTGCCGAGGATCAAACCCTCGACTTCCCACATCCGAGGCAGACACTCTAACCACTAGGACACTTGAGCAGTAAAGCCCAGTGGATCTATACTTTATTACTAATTTTAGTAAGACCATAAAGTCTGTTGCCATTATTAGTAACAAAAGCTGTATTTGGCAAAAGAGAATGGACACTATGCCAGAAGGACAGAGGGACTTGAATCCTTCCAAGCCAAAAAGTCATTGAAGACCATGCATTCAAATCTTAAGTTTTTAATCTCTGCAGCATATGTGGTGTTACGTGGTCTCTTAGGTGGTGGAAACTCAATAAATTCATGAAGGTTTTCTACTGTTTTCTTTATTGTAATGGCAGCCATATTTTATTGTAGATTTGCATCATTTGTACAAATATACAAGCAATTTATGCATTGATGCTTTTATCTTAGTTAAATTCTTCTGTGTGAGATTACAGAGATCTCATGGTTAAGTGATTACAGAGATCTCATTGTTGAGTGATTAGAGATCTCATTGTTGAGTGATTACAGAGATCTCATTGTTGAGTGATTACATAGATCTCATTGTTGAGTGATTACATAGATCTCATTGTTGAGTGATTAGAGATCTCATTGTTGAGTGATTACAGAGATCTCATTGTTGAGTGATTACATAGATCTCATTGTTGAGTGATTACATAGATCTCATTGAGTGATTAGAGATCTCACTGTTGAGTGATTACAGAGATCTCATTGTTGAGTGATTACATAGATCTCATTGTTGAGTGATTAGATATCTCATTGTTGAGTGATTACATAGATCACATTGTTGAGTGACTAGAGATCTCGTTGAGTGATTAGAGATCTCATTGTTGAGTGATTACAGAGATCTCATTGTTGAGTGATTACATAGATCTCATTGTTGTGTGATTACATAGATCTCATTGTTGAGTGATTAGAGATCTCATTGTTGAGTGATTACAGAGATCTCATTGTTGAGTGATTACATAGATCTCATTGTTGAGTGATTACAGAGATCTCATTGTTGTGTGATTACATAGATCTCACTGTTGAGTGATAACAGAGATCTTATTGCTGAGATGTTTTTTAAACAATCTTGGTTTTATCTCATGGTGAATAATCCTCACTTGTACAAATATTAAGATCTTGTTGCCAGAATGCCACATGCCAAATTTCGTTCAAACTAAAAAATTTGATCAATAAAAAAAATGCACATTGAATGGAAGGGCACACTATAAGCACACCTGGTTTTACAGCAGGTGAACTAAAAATTGATTGCTGTCCATACTTGGAATGCTTCAAAGATATACTTACTTTTCTTATAAGATATCTCTTCTTTTCTTCTTTTTCCTTTTCACGATCTTCATTTGTTTGAGCTGGAGAAAAAAGTTTAAAAAAATTATCTGTATGCATTTCAATCACTGAAAATCTGCTTTGAACTTCATTTAAGTCTGGGGGTCATACTGCTCAAATAAACATAAAATAACTTTCAAACATTGAAGAAACAGCTCACTGCCTCTAAGTAGCTGGGTCTTTTCTTTTTCACTACATATTTTTTTGTTGCTGGCACAAGTCAATTGGTCTTTTTGTCTATAAATCTGCAAAGTCTGAAAAATGTGACAGCAGCTTTTGACTGTTTAAAAATCTAACAAACTTAATGATGTAGTGGAGTTTGAATACTGAATACAGATTTGCATGGTGTAGGAAAGCTGTAACTAAAGATGCTTCCATGACTCACAATAGAAACTCTACATACTTTATATTGCGTCCCCCTCCTCGATGACCCTCTCCTCAAGAAACTGATCCAGGGGTCATAACCTTAAATCCTTTAATGCATATACACAACTCCCTCATTTTCGCATGTCCAGATAATCTGCAGACTTGCTTATAACATGGGAGCTGGTGTTAGTCCCATTCTTCTAACAGAAAATGAAGGTGTCTATTCATATGATAGATGTGTACGCAATGTAGAAAAAGACTTGAAATGTTGACTTGTAAATGCTGTGGAAGATGTTACATGAAATCATCCAATGAACAAAGGTAATGGAATGGGGATGGGGGGGGGGGAGGTACAAACATGTAATGACATTATAATAAAGGTAATGGAATGGGGATGGGGGGGGGTACAAACATGTAATGACATTATAACAGGTTTGGACCTCCCAAAATGTTCCATCCATGAGTCGATACTATTAACTACATTGGTAACAAGCACCTGTGAAATGATGGAGTGTAATAGTTTACCAGTTTTAACTAAAACGACTTAAACAAAAGGTGTTCAGGAGTGAAAATGAATATATTTTCTATGGAAGATAAGACTAAATGCATGATTTTCTGATAATTTCAATTCTAACATGTGAAAGCTGAACACTGATAATAAAAAATATGCAATTGTCCTATGGATTTTACTACTTATTCTTATGATTAAAATGTGGAAATGGAACTACCAAAATTAATTAAAATATACATTTACGGCTAAAGCTTCCATTGATAGGTTTAAATCAAGTAACAAGTCTGAAAACAACATTACATCTATGCAAGTATGTTACTACAAGTTATAAAGTTCCATTTACGAGGCAACTCAATTAGCTCTGCAGTACTTGATGAAAATGCTGCTATAAAAAGTTAGGAACATTCCAACTATAAACTGGTTCTGTAAGAATTTTAAAAGATTTAATCTCTTTAATTTATGTCAGCATCAACTTAATGCATGCAAACACTATTAAATGACTTATCAATGGAAATATTCATTGCTATCTACATCTCATATTTTTGTGATCATCAATTTCATCAATACCTGAATTTAAGAATATTGGCATTTATGATAAGACATCTTATATCGGTTGGTTGAATTCATGGTCTGTAGAAACTGAAAAAATCCATGAAAATAAAAGAGAAGTAACAGGAGGGAAAAACACTGTCAAGTTACTTACAAAGCAAAATATGTCTCTGCTGCAATTCTTCTGGCGTTGGTCTAAGGCTCAAACGTCTGAAACAAAATTGAAATAAAATTGGATGCAATGAAATAGAAATTAATCTTGTATAATCATACAAATCTATGTTTCTGAATGAAAGGTTAAAAAAGGCACGAAGAACACTGAGTGCAAATGCTGTATATTGTATTATTTTGTGAATTTTGTACTGGTGACTTATTTCCATCATAGTTTCATTAGATAATTAAGATCCTGCCTCATAATCAGAAACATGAACAAAAAAAAAATGTTTGCAATTGTTTAAAGATTATTTCTCATTAAAATAAAGAAAACTTGATACTTGTAAGAATTAGCTCATGTAAAGTGCTATAAATTTCATAAAGATCACCAGAGTTGTCTAGCCACAAGTCATAAAAATTTTAACCCAAATAAATCAAGGTTCATATTTTTTTCCCTGCACAAATCAATTACATTTATTAAGAAGAAACAAACCAATTTTACATTTCCTGCTCCACCTATGACAAATGAATATTCAGGTCACTGAAGTAAAAAGAAAATATCAGCACAACTTCTTTCATGATTGTTTTTAATTTCATTTGAAAATGGTTCATTCTTTTATATCAGGCTAATATATCTGAACATGGTTAAAGTATTTTCCCACCATTCCATTTGTTTGTATCCTCTACCAATTTAAAAACAAAAAAACATCAAGAATATGAAAAATGCACAAAGCTTAGTCACTTCCTTCATTGATTTATAATTTATAACCTGATTTTATGTACATTTTTTATGTTCTTGATGCTTTTCATTTTTAAAATCAGTAGGGGTTACTAACGAACAAGAGGGTGTACTAAAACTATATAGTACAATCCAGGAGAGCTCTTTTCTGGACATTTTCATGGACTTTCCAATATTCTGATGGAATATTTTGTCTTACAGAAATTGAACCTTTGCTATATATTACTCTGTTAACTGCCAGTGCTTGTGTGTAATTTGAACTACTTGATTTTATTCCATTTTGTTTATTGATTAGTTTTGAAAAACATGTAAAAAAAACCCCATAAGACTCTGAATTTAAAAACTGAGTATTTTATTAAGTTTTAATGTTTTGTATTTGCTTCAATAAATTAAAGGAGTTTCAGGCAAAATTCAAAGTGTTTGTCCGAAAAATTCAAGTTTTTTCTTAAGGATAAAACCAACATTAAAAAGTTCAAGGTATTTTCAAGGCTGTACGAACTATGTTGAAAGGTAGGGACCAAGGAATTGAACAAATACCTCAGAAATGTGCACTGAAGCATCAATGATTTACAGCATTCTCTCTTTATAATGCTTAAAGTCCTGTTGTATACCACATTACAGTGAAACCATGTTATCATTAAGTACAAAACACATAATTTAACTACAACAGAATACAAATGTACCAGTTATAATATACCTGATTCATATTTAATATTCTTCTACACCATACACACTGATATGTGTTTGGAAAATCCACATTTCTGCAGTTGAAATTAATCTTTCATTTTGCCCTCCACAAAACTGTGGAAGGTGTACAACAAAAGTTAAGGTGCTCAAACCAATGTTGTAACAGATAGACAGATGGACATTGTAATATAACATGCTCTACCTTGTGGCAGTTATATAATAACTGGATCGATTATGACTAGACACAACAAAAAAAAAGGAACTATGTTTTCCGACCTGCCAACCCTGATGTGTCCGTCTCAGTAAGACAGTTTATTTTTTCCCCATAAATTTAACCAGTTTTAAGTAAAGTGAAAAAAAATATCAAACTGCTACTGTAAAGCTGGAAAACATAATTAAAAGTTCGGTATTTGAAACATGCAGCGAAGATAAACATTATGTTCAACTGAAAAAGTTTGTAAAGTATGCAGACTTTATTTCCCACTAGTACTGTTGCACAAAAATTTTCAAACCCTATGTAGCTCAATGGCCTGTTGCTCTCTCAACTTGACGTAATTCTTGGAAATTCTTTTTCCATTTCACATGACGACAGCATCATATCTCCCGCCACATGGGTTCGTTACAAAGAAAATTAGGAGCATCCATCAATGAATCAAGGGATGGGAGGTCTAACCAGTGCTATATTGTTACAGGTTAGACCTCCCATCCCTTGATTCATTGATGGATGCTCCTAATTTTCTTTGTAATGAACCCCTGTCTCCCACCAAGAGTCGTACTAAAATTGGCAAGAGATGTCCAATAAACGTAATTGTGTCCCTTCCAGCTTTTATTCACAAGAATCTGAATATTCCTTTTTTATTCTTCTGTGTTAATTATTACCACTTTTCAAAAGGCTTATTTTCTCTTTCATCTTAAACATGCACTGCTTGCTGGATGCCATTTTTAAACAAATTCTATAATCAACAGTTTGATCATGCAGATGCTTGGCATGAACAAACAGGTACAGTTTAAAGCATCTGAGGTGCTGCTGTAAAGTTGGTCTCATTTCCTGACTAATTTTCCTGCTTCTAATACAAAACCCAGATCCAAATCACACATGGATGAACAAATTTTCCAGATTTTTTGGCAATGATCATTTTTCTGTAGTTTTTGCTTTTATGCTATAAGTTCATATTTTAAGCGTAATTTTTGTAAGACTAATTGCAAAATCGTAAGGGTTGGCAGGTCTCTGTTTTAATGGCAGGCCCTATTGTGAGGGTGTAATGTATTAAGATTAAAAATGACAGCCTATTTTGTATGCATGGTCTGTAGTTATCAATGCCAGCCTCTGTTGTATGCCTGGTCTGTAATTGATCAATGCCAGCCTATGTTGTATGCACAGTATGTAATTAACAATGCCAGCTTATGCTATATGCATAGTCTGTAATTAACAATGCCAGTCTATGTTGTATGCATTTTCTGTAATTAATCAATGCCATCCTATATTGTATGCATGGTCTGCAATTAACGATGCCAGCCTATGTTGTATACATGGTCTGTAATTAACAATGCCAGCCTATGTTGTATACATGGTCTGTAATTAACGATGCCAGCCTATGTTGTATGCATGGTCTGTAATTAACAATGCCAGCCTATGTTGTATACATGGTCTGTAATTAACAATGTCAGCGTATGTTGTATACATGGTCTGTAATTAATCAATGCCAGCCTATGTTGTATGCATGGTCTGTAATTAACAATGCCAGCCTATGTTGCATACATGGTCTGTAATTAACGATGCCAGCCTATGTTGTATGCATGGTCTGTAATCAACAATGCCAGCCTATGTTGTATGCATGGTCTGTAATTAAAAATGCCAGCATATGTTGTAAGCATGGTCTGTAATTTTGTTACCTTATCAATTTTGATCCTATGGCCTGCCTATCTTCATGGATCTCTTGTTCGGTCTTAGCAGGGATAATATTTTTTTCTACCAACTCTTGATGAGATGGTCTGTTACTAAGGAATCGAGCCAAACTGTCCTGTCGTGCTACTTTAGTTGCCAATGAACCTGTAGAAAAAAATTAAGTAAACAATAGTATTAAAAACCAAACTCTCTTATCTTACTCCGACTCCAGCAGCATTTTGTTGAGCAAAAAATGTAACAATTGACTCATTCAGTAATAATTTTTTTTTCCTTCAGAACAAGTTAATAATGTAATTTAAATTCATTTATATACGTGACATTATTGTTTCATAATATGTACACTATGAAATTTTTATTCATACTTCAACTTATAAATGAAACACCCTTCATACATGAGAAGGGTAAAAATTGGGGTGACAAAACAAAGATCATGTGTTTCATTGTTTTAATTATGTTGATGCTGAATAATTAAAAAAAGACTGTAGATTATGCATGCAGGTTTTCAGGCAAAATTAGGTTCATAATTGCATATCTCCAATTTGGAAAAGTGATTCTGCATTTAAAATTTTATTTTCTTATTTTCGATATCATCCTTGCAAAATTTGATACTATAATGTAACATGAGGCCTGTGATTGCTCACCTGGTTTACAGTCAAAGATGGCCAGGAGTCAAATGCAAGTAAAGGTGGCCATCACCAGGCTAACATTCAAATGCATGTAAAGATGGCCATCACCTAGCTGACAGTCAAATGCACTCAAAGATGTCTATCAGTCAAATACATGCAAAGACGGCCATCACCTGGCTATCAGTCAAATGCACGCAAAGATGGCTATCAGTCAAATGCAAGCAAAGAGAGCCATCAGCTGACTAACAATCAAATACAGAGATGGCACATCAATCAAATGCAAGCAAAGATGGCCATCAATTGGTTAACAGTCAAATACAAGCAAAGATGGCTATCGCCTGGTTAAAAGTCAAATGCAAGCAAAGATGACCACCACCTGGCTAATAGTTAAATGCAGACAATGATGGCCATCAGCTGGCTAACAATCAAATGTAAGCAAGGATAGCCATCATCTGGCTAAAAGTCAAATGCAGACAATGATGGCCATCAGCTGGCTAACAGTCAAATGCAAGCAAGGATGGCCATCATCTGGCTAAAAGTCAAATACAGACAATGATGGCCATCAGCTGGCTAACAGTCAAATGCATTTTTGACAAAGTACACCTTGGGCTGAATGAGTTTGGATACTGCAATATTCCCAGCTGTTCAGGAGCAGAACAATAATAAACTTGTGCTAATGAATGAGAGATTTTTGACACCCCAAAAGGATATCACACAAGCTCTTCTGGTTTATGACCAGTAGAGCTATCAACAAGAGTCCCTTGAAGGCACTTATGCTTTACTGGCTGAAAAGAATTTCCAGGAGTTCAAGACAATACCATTTCTTTCTATTAACTGTACAGTGTTGAAAACATCTTTTATCTTCTTCAGGGAAGACAATTTATTCAAATTAACTGCTATTGTGGATGTACTGCAAGTAAACTTGGCTCCATTTTCATGCTATGATTTTTGATTTTTGAAGAAGCAACAAGAGCAATATTTTCAACATGGATACCATGGTAGCCAGATTTGATCTCAAACTGAAACCATTTCTATCTAGTACCATCTAGTCATCATTACTGCTCCAGTGGCCTAGTGGTTAGAGCATCCGCCTCGGATGTGGGAGGTCATCATTTAAAAGTTGTTTGGTAGAAGTGCAATGTCAATATGAGCAGCCATCTATGAAGTAGTGATAGGATTTTCAAGATGGCCATTATGGCAGTCATATTGGAAATCAGATTAGCACAGTTTTCATTTATGACCAACCTGACATCATAAGAAGTCTTTCAGTGAAACCCCCATGCTGATACAACCATCCATTCAGGAGTAGTGAAAATATTTTTTAGATGGCCACTGATTTGACCATTTTGGATAACAGATCAAAAACCTTTATTTATTCAGGACCAACTACAGATCACAAAAAGTCTGCCGGTAAAAACTGCAGGGCATAATTACGTTCATTCAGGCTGGTAAACAATAACCAAGATAACTACTGTGACAGTGATATTGGACATCAGATCACCATTTTCAATTAGGTCCAAACAGACATGACAAGAAGTCTTCTGGTGAAAACCCCATGGCAATTATTACATTTCCCTAATTCAGAAGTAGCAAAAAGAAGATTTTCAAGATGGTTACGGGGGTAACAATACTGGACACCAGATTGGCATCATTTTCATTTAGAAGCAAGAAGACATCATTCTTCTGGTGAAAACCCTGTCAACGACTTTCCATTCAGATGGAGTAGCAAAAACTGGATTTTCAAGATGGCTGCTTTGTTGTAACTATTAGACTAATTAGACATCGTAAATCTTTCAGTGAAAACTAAATGTTGATATGATCATCCATTCAAATGGAGTTGCAATAACATGATTTTCAAGATGGTCAATGTATTGGCCATATTGGATAACAGATTGGCACCATTTTTACTTTAGGACCAAAACTAGACATCATAAAAAGTCTTTTAGTGAAAACCCAAAGTTGATATGCCCATCCATTCAAGACGATTTGGATGTCTGAGTGGCTTCATTTTCGTTTTGGACCAAGTGGTCAATAAACATTTGTTCTTTTTAGGCTTTAAAGCTGTTTTCCATTTAATGCAAGCAACATTCTTCACTGGTCAGCACAGGAATAATGAGAAAAAAATATGATTTTCTTAGGGACTACAATCAGAAGCAATAACAGCTGATTGACTCAATTATTGAAATATACTGGTATCAATAGAAGAACCCCTTGCTGGAATAATTTGTCTACAGCCTGAATGAGCCCAGCTGAAAATTAGTAATAAATTGATTTACATTAATCTCCAGAAGAACAAGCTGTACTGACTTTGATCTGCCATGGCATGACGCAATAACAAATCCAGGGTCTGTGTTATTCACATTTAGGAGCATGTTACTTGGAAAAAATGTATGGTAGCCAAAATGGAACAAATGTAACTTGGCTCCTGAGCATTTTAGGTCAGAAGGTCTAGTTAATAATTGGAATTCATGAATTTTAGCTCAATGGAAGTTGCAAATACCATGTTATAAATAATGTTCTGTCTTTCATGTATATTTCGCAAATGAAAAAAACATTTAATTCAGAATATGAAAAATTAATTCAAATAATAATTTGAAGTACTATGCATGAAAAATAAAGGGATCATTACACAAAAATGGTTATGACACACAATCCACAACAACCTAACAGTATTAATGTCCAAAATAAACATAAAAATGTTGTCTCGTTCTGCTCTCAGCAGAAAAATCCAATTAAGACAGAAATAAAAGTACTCGAAAAGACTTTGTTCTTGGTGTGTGTGTGTGTGTGTATGTGTCAGAGAGACTGATGGCTGAAATGATAATTTTATAACCGTGTGCAAAAACACATACATTCAGAACATACTTATTCATTGCTGTTATGGTGTGTTATATTGGCAAAATGATTAAGATGGTCTGTGCATTAATTATTTATATGTATTATTGATCAGAACATGTACACAAAGATATAAGCCCACCTTATTAAAGTGCAACCTCTGTTCCTCCAGCAACAGGATCATGTGTATTCAGAGCAGTTTTTATTTGCAGCTTTTGGAGAGAAACAGAGGTTACAGGAGAATATAATCTCCATTTTTCAGTTACAAGACAAGTAAGGGCAAAATCTGACAGAACAGAACAAATGAGTGAACAAAATAGTGCATTGTGGCTCTCCAGAGGAAAATGAACATTTGTCAATGAGCTATGAAAGTCATCACACACATCACTTACTATTTGTAATCACTGATAAAAATAACAATAGAAGGGTGTACTGAACATTAGATTCTCATTAAAATGTTAATTTGATGAGAAAACTAATATGTCATCATAACTTATTTTAAAATGTACGAGCTATATTCTGAATTTTTGAGACAATTTGTGACAGTGACAACAACAATTTTTGACAGTAATGGCAACAGTCTGTGACAGTGATGGCTTTAGTAAAGAGTAATCATTAACCATGCTGTTTAAGGACTGAAAGCAAGAACTTTGTGATGAAAACATACCCAAATAAAAACAGCGGAACGAATTAAAAGACGATGTATAAGAATCAAATTCAACGAGTCAAGAACTTACGCATTTTTATTTTATTTTTGCATTACTATAGGGGAACAATAACATTCTCCAACCCATGTTTTGTGGTCTTCACTTTAGCATGTACTGTTATATAACGTTTGCTGGATAAGAAAACATCCAATGAATTCTGAACTAGTATTGAAATGTGTGCGATGTGTTGTCACAGCAACCGACTTAATAAAGAGCACCTGTTAACGATAGTTCTTGGATTATGTGCTGCAAAGGCCACTGTCCAATTGTTATTGAACAACAATACATACTGTAATGATATTAAGAGATACACAACAACCATTCTATTTTCTCGCTGACAAATGAACAATGGCTAGATTGATGAATGTGAGTCGATTCTCAATTTCCCTTTCAATGTGAGCTCATCAAAGGTCTTTGTGCACAATTATAAACGGTGATTATTTCTTAATTTCTAAATCTCCTCTTTTATTATTTGATGCCTCAATCAATATAGGATTAAATAATCATAGTTGGGTATTTAAACACATGTACATTTTACCTGAACACTCATAAAGTAGATACAGTCTGAAGAACTTTATGTTAATTTTATGAGTGATCAGGTAACAATTTACACATCGATAAACACACAACCATGATCATTTAATCCTTATAATTCCAATTTACAATCTTTCTGTCATCATATCAACAGATTTCATTAACAAAGTGTTCACTTTTAGGTAGATGAAAGTTTTCTTTCATTAGCCTCATCACTGGAACATAATACATAGCCCCATCTTCGTCAGCTGAAAGTGATCAATTTGTATGCAGTAATATATGGCTGTGTCAGAGCGGGTCATAACAGTTATCTGAGGAGCCTGTTATGATCGATTTTTTAATTTAAAAAAATGGTTGATTATGTTTAAATCAGGCTATTCCAGTTTTTAAAAATATGTTTGTGTCTGGCCAGTGTTGTCATAGCAAGCATTCTTGCTTTCTGCGCATTTCAATCTGTCAAAAGTAAACTTGTGTCCGATTTAGTGAGATCCCCAACTCATGATATGACCTCGACCTTTAACAGATACTGGAACATGTTATCGAAGTGAAATGCAATAAATTCTGATGATTGTCTTGTAAAGCCTGCCATATGCCTTCTTTGGCAAAAGGAGAGAGCATTGGAGTGCAGGAAGGTCTGTGCAAGTACAATGTTTTAACTTCTAATGGGCGATTTTAATCTGTTTGTAAATTTTGATCGGAAATCACAGGGGTGGTTGGTTGGTTGACTTGTTATTATTATGGTGCAAAGCGTAGATATAAAGCTTCACATAAAATGACCTGGAAACAGGGAACCACAAATAGTCCATAGAATTTATTGATGTGTTAAAAAAAGTTCCAATCACATTGTAGAAATGCAGTCAATTCATCAAAATTGGACTTATAAGATTATGAAAATTTAAATAGTATTTTCATATGGGACTATATGAAAAATTTACTCAGCAAACAATGATTAATTGTTTAGTTGCTTAATATATCTAAACCAGAGGTCTCAAACACACCACCTGTGGCCCACCAAGCTGTATCCTGTGGCCTGCAAAATGATTGGTGTCACAAGGTGTCATGATAACAAATGTGGTGTGGCCCATGGGTCATCGAAAATGCCCTCATGTTGGCCTTCAGGGTGGTTTGAGTTTGAGACCCTGATGTAAATCATACTTCACTGTTTTTTTCAAACCTGTTTGAAATGTGAACTTATCTTCTTCGTTTAAATAAAAATACAAAAGTACTTGGTTATAAAAATTATTGAAAGAATGAAATGATCCATAAGCTTTCTGCCTGATTAGAATATTGATTCTTTTATTTCCTAATCTCCTGTTTCATCATACCATGCCTCAGTTAAAAATGTATGGGAAGTTGACAATTCAGGAAAGTATTTATTTCAAAGGCAACAGAAAGTTATGTTTTTCATATGGGATTCTTTTCTGATGAAACATACTCAGCAAACAATACATTGGTCACCTGCTTTATTTAAATCATAAATCAGTATTGTGTTTAGAAGCCATCTGAATTGTGAACTTCTCTTCTTGATTCAAATAAAAAGATTTGAATATGATTAAAAAATAATAATATTGAAATGATCGGTGACCTTTTTGTGGATTATAAAAGGTGATTCTTTTACTTCTTAATCTTCTGTTTCATTATTTGATGCTTCACTTAAAAACTTACCCAAAGTTAGTCATGATTTACAACATATTCAAAACAATACTTTGGTCATTGGCTATATGTAAATCTTGCCTTGGTATACTTTCAAAGCCATTTGAAATGGGAACCTCTTTTCAATTTCAAGACAACACAGTACAAAGGTAACAAAGGTTACAAATAATACATAGAAAGACAATCCCTCCCCCAAACCTCACCTTAATCGTACATGACTTTAATCTCTTATTTAGTTTTGTAATAAAAACAAAATGCCAATATTTTCAGTCTGTTTTTTCTTGCAAACATAAATCTTCTTAGTGGAACCTTCATGTAAGAAAAGTTTAAGTATTTAATGAAAAATAAAAAGTGCTATATAAAACAAACGATACTTTTAATTATTATTATTTTATGACAAGATTGAGTTCAAAATATTAAAGTGTACTAATATTACAACAAATGTAGTAATGGTATCTTACTTAAGTGCTCTTCTTCATCCCTGTACTTTATTTCCTCATCATCTGATGAGGAGTCATCATCATGCGTTGATGTATACTTGGGTGGTTCTGGCAGTTCAGATGTATAAACGGGCTGAACAGGAATATTTTCTTTGTTCTCACCCGTACCCCGGCTGAAGAACAAATTAAAACCATGTCATTTTTTGGGATAATTTCATAAAGAAAAGAAGAGTCCTTTGAAAAGATCAACACCCCTACTAGTGATCTAAACATGAAACACAATAACTGGACCTATGATCCATACAGGAGTCGAGGGGATGCCAATGGGTCATGTTTCACTGTAAAAGATGATAGCTTTATCAATGCGATTTTCATGAACTTAAATAGCATTGCTTGCCTTGTTCTGAACCACTCCTAAGGAAAGAAGGTGACAGTGATCTACTTGTCTTCCACAAACAACTTTGTTATTTACATGATACTTAGTGTAAAAATGTGTACCTCCTTGCAAATCTTCTGATGTACGCATGGTATCTACACGAGAAATGGTGCATGCATTCCTTGCATCATAATCTCAACCACCCATGAGCCAGGGGAATTTAGATCACAGTGAACTAATTTTCTTCCACTAATTACTGTTGTTTAAAGTTGTTTTTTGTCGTTTCTTTTGTGTGCAAATCTCCAGTTGTAGGTATGCTATATATATTCTTGGAACTTAAGCTGTTCCTACCATCAACCTGGCAAATTGGTATGTTATATGCATAGAAATATGTCTGTGCAGCGCTTGCTTCAAAGTATCATTCCCAAATGGAAAGTATATCACAGTGACATATTTATCTTACAGGAATTATTCTGTTGTAGAAGGTTGTCCTCATCATTAATGTTTGGCTTTCCTGGCTTATCTTCATTGGTAGATATGGCATCTTTATACAACTGGGTCAGAATATTCCTTACATCAATGACTGCTAAGGGGAAGACATGTCACATTGACTTACTTTTTATGCATAAATAAACAACTTTGTTATTTACTTGAGGAACTTCATGATGTCACACACAGACACTGACAGACTGGCAGTCACATATGAATCCAGCATTATCTTTGCTAATGCAGGAATAGTAATTGTATGACAATTATGAGAATACATATAATTGTAAGACAATCATGAGAATCCATGTAACTGTATGAGAATCATCAGAAATCATGTATGAGAATCATCAGAAAACAAGTAATTGTATGAGAATCATCAGAAAACATGTATGAGAATCATCAGAAAACATGTAATTGTATCAGGATCATCAGAAAACATGTAATTGTATGAGAATCATCAGAAAACATGTAATTGTATGAGAATCATGAGAATACATGTAACTAAGATAATTGTGAGAATACATGTAACTAAGACAATCATGAGAATAAATGTAATTTTAAGATAATGAGAATATATGTAATTGTATGACAATCATGATTACATGCAATCGTAAGACAATCATGATAATATGTCATTCTATGACAATCATGATAATACAATTGTATGACAATCATGAGAATACAACTGTATGACAATCATGATAATAAAATTTTATGATAATCATGATCACATGCAACTGTATGACAATCATGATAATACATGTCATTGTATGACAATCATGAGAATACATGTAATCATATGACAATCATGATTACATGTAATTTTATGACAATCATGATTACATGGAATTTTATGACAATCATGAAGATACTGGCAAATTGCTTCTTTGACAATTCCTGCAATGTAAAACTTCTGCATAGAGGAAATAATAACCTATTAAAATAACATATGTACAAAGAGATAACTTATTCATGCAGACTGTTTATTTTCTAAGTTAAGTGACATCTGACATCTTTCTTTGGGACGAGGTATTAATGAAATCTTTATATTTATATTTTAACTATAGACTATTACAAACATAAGGTCACAATAAATTCATGTAAACACACTCACACATACACACACCACTGTTTTGTTTTATACAATAAAAATATCTCAAAGGAGGTATACAAATTTGTAACAAAATGAAAAACATTGAAGTACTCATTTTTGCTTCCAAATTTGCTGTTGCTTCTGTTTTGTTATTATCCACCCATGCTTTACAAGTTTGATTTAAAACTTTTTATTTATGACAAGAGTCCCTCGAAGGGACTGATGCTCTACTGACTGAAAAAAATTTCCAGGAATTCAAGATTCCTCAGCAATAACAAGATTTTCAAAATTGACCGATGTGGTGGCATACTGGGTGTTAGATTGTCACTATTTTCACAAAAGACCAAGCAGACATTAGCTGAAGTCCTTTGGTGAAAATGTAAATATGACCATCCATTCAGAAGTAGTAAAAGGATTTTCAAATAGCCATCAAAGCAGCCATATTAGACGTACCATTCCCACAATTTTCATTTATGACAAGGTATCATAAAAAGTCTATTGGTGAAAACTCCATGTCAATATGGCCATCCATTTGGAATAAGTAGAGATAACAGTATTTTCAAGATGGCCAAAACGTTAGTCATAGTGAGGGACAGATTGCCTCAATTTCATTTACGACAAATTAGATACCATAAGAACTTTTCTGATCAAAGACCAAAGTTAAAATCTCTGACTATCTTAAAGGACTAGCAATAACAACATCTTCAAGATGGCCAACAAGGTGGCCATTAAGTCAGGCATGGTTTTAATTTAGGATCATCAAGACATCTTAAGACGCCTTCTGGAGAACACACCAGGCTGTTGTTTTAAACAAGTAACGATAACAAGATTTTCAAAATGGCTGCTATAGAAGCACAGCAGTGCGAGGTAGCATTTTAATTTTTGCACAGCAAAACCACCCTGATTGTTTAGCACTCCTCAACAGCAATGCATATACAGAAAGACAATTTTTAATGCGGAGAAAAATTCAACAAGACCTTTGGGGAAGTTTGAACACAGTACCATCCAGTCTGAAACAAGTGCCAAGAGGGACATGAGCATATCTTTATTACCTTAAATTTAACCCTCACGTCTGAACTATGAAGAGCAGCAAATACTGCATCAAATTAAGAAAGCATCCCACTGTCCAATGGACTTAAAAGACAGACATTTTATTATATTTTGTATGACAACGAAAACTTAAGTCTACCAAATAAGTTTTGTTTTTAACTATATTAAATGCTTCAAAGAAATACTTTCATTTTTAAAAATCAGATCTGAATTTCCAGTAATTTTATGCAGGCTTATATAAAAATATAACTTATTCCCAACTGGACAAAGTTGCTATTTTAGGTCATGTGAACTGCCCCCTTCAAGACCTCAAAATAACACTTAGCTGTGAAATTAACATTATTTTTTTATCTCATTAATGTTGATATAAAAAATGTCAGCCATTTAGCGCTTACTGGTAAAGAAAGATTGAAATTTACAAGGGAAAAAGAACACCTAATTTATAGGTGGTGCTCGGCCTAGAATCTTGCAATAGCTATTTACCAAAGAAAAATTACAATCTCCTGTATTTAAATGAAATTGCCAAATTTTTACATTTGTAGCAGTGATCTGGGTTGTACAAATTTGTTTCCCAACCAAGACAAGTTGCTCTGGAATTTGTTTACCTGTTCCCATTTGAGAATGAATGATTTTATTATCCACTTTCTAATGTCTCAGCCAAAATCCAAAAAAAGGGTTCCACATATTGATTCAAATGCAAACTGCACAGACCCTGATCTGCCATTGCATTATGTGCTACAAGATCTGGATCTATGCAGTTTGTCAGGAGTAACCTGTAGAGCCAACAACAAGAGCAGATCTTGGTACTAACAGTCTGTGGCTAGACCCAACTTAATATAAGATTATACAGAGTAATACTTTTAAAGTTATTTAGTTAAGAATACTATATTCTTATTTACTAGATTGACTACTGCAATGTAATGTTGCTATGTTGTTACATGTATGTATATATGCAATTTCTGTTATTTGAATAAGCTTACATATTGTTAGTTGTCTGTTTATAAAAAGAAACAGCCAAGTCTTTGTTGTAGCTGTGTAGGGTGGGCGGCAGCTACTTTGGGGAATTAGCTGGTAGAGCCAACAAACAAATGTCTGAGGCTACATAGTTCTTTAATGATTTCTTTACACTGTACCCAATTCAAATTCAAAAGCTTTCTAACGATTTCTGCCTCTGTGTGGATACATATATATATATATATATATATATATATATATATATATATATATATATATCTCAGCCTAGCAGACTTCATAGGAGACATCCTGATATATTCTATAACTGGCTTTATTGTTTCTTGTTCACAGATCTGTTTCCTACATTAAACTAAACATTTGATATCTCACTAATGAGTTGTCTAGAAGTTGATTTTGAAAACATATAAATGATTATAATACATCTGATCAGACTCACACTCACCTACAACCTCTTCCTCAAAATATAAATGCTAAATAAATGTAGTTTATGTGTAAGGGTTGGCAAAGATTGTCAGAGTTCAAGTACAAAAATATCTATTTCTTTAAAATCTTTATATAAGATACTCTTGCTAATTAGAGAAACTTAATCTACTATCTTGTTTCTAATATCATCATTTTCAAAGTCTAAAACTAATAAGTCCTGTAAATAATCATTTACTTAATTTGCATAAACACAAATTCCTGCTGTTCTCACTTATATAGACCATAGAGCTAGACCTGTTAAACCAAAATGATTAATGTCCATAAGGCCATAGGGTGAGTGTGCTGTAAAGATTCTGCTTGTATTGTTTGGGACTGCAGAAGCAGAACATTTCTTGAAATGTGGATTCTATTTAACATGACTAGACAATTGGAAAACAGTTAAATCATATCAAAAATCCCTACATCTTACCTCCTGTATGTACTTGCTTATAAGACGAGTAACTGCCAAATGCACAGACCCAGATCTGCCACTGCATAATGCCCCAGCAGATCTGGGTCTGTGCAGTTTGTTAGGAGTAATCAGTAAAACATAGAACACAGATCCTGATCTGCAGGCACATTATGCTGTGGCAGATCAGGATCTTTGTTGTTTGCAGTGTGTATATAATGTATGTCAGTTTCCTCCTCAAATGGCACAGTGCACCTAAACTTGTAAAAGAATGCATGGTTTTAACTCCATATATATATATATATATATATATATATATATATATATATATAAAATCCCTTTTGTAATTTGTAATCGAACTGCTTTTTATTTATGTCACAAATTCTGTGTAAACTGACCAATGACTATTTAAGGCCAATACACTGCTGCCGCTTCTAAAACATGCACGCCAACATAAAAGGGGAATTAATATTGTTTGTTCATGCTGATATACAACAAAATGGTGGACTCACTAATTAGCTTTTGCATTGAGAGCTGCAGACACCTTTCAAGTATTTTTGCATTTCAAAAAAAGGATTAAAATAATGTGCCAGATCTTGTATCCAATCATACGAGACAAATAACTGTAAAAACAGGATGCAATCATCTAGTCAATACTTTAGTTCTATGAAGCTTTCAGAAGGCTCCAGCAGCCAATGCTGTTAATTATCCTGCATCTATTGTTATTATTATTAATTATCCTGCAGCTATTGGTATTATTAATTATCCTTCTGCCACTGTTATTAATTATATTGCAGCCAGTGTTAATGCTAATTATCCTGCTGCTATTATTTTTAATTATCCTGCTATAACCATCATTAATCATCTTGCAGTTATTATTATTATTATTTTTAATTATCCTGCTACGATTATCATTAATCATCCTGCAGTTATTATTATTATTATTAATAATAATAATTATCATGCAGCTATTGGTATTATTAATTATCCTTCAGCCATTATTATTAATTATACTGCAGCCATTGTAATAATTATCTTGCATTTATTGTTATTATTAATTATGCTGCTACAATTATCATTAATCTTGCAGTTATTATTATTATTATTATTAATTATCCTGCTGCTATTGTTATTATTAATTATCCTGCTACAGTTATCATTAATCATCCTGCAGTTATTATTATTATTATTATTAATAATTATCATGCAGTTACTGGTATTATTAATTATCCTTCAGCCATTATTATTAATTATATTGCAGCCACTGTAATAATTATCTCGCACCTATTGTTGTTATTAATTATCCTGCTGCAATTGATAATATTAATTATCCTAAATACCATTTTTATAAGTCTTTGGTATGACTTGGCTGGGGTTCAAACGCAGACACTCTAACGACTAAGCCACCAGAACCAATGTTACTGTATTTCATGTTGTTTTTTGTACCCTTTAATCTTTCGTACACCATCAAGCCATAAAAATAATAATTAATTAATATGTCATATTTTTTTGTACACAAAACTTCATATTTTTTTGGTCGTCCTATTATTTTTTGTAAAAAAAACCCGATCTACTGTGAAGATTTACTTTTGCCAAAGTGATAAAAAAGTACTGCCCTTTAAATTTTACAGCTAAACATAGGTAAAAATCATTGTTTTGTTGCTTTTTTATTTATGAATTATTTTTTTTCATTTTATTAAAATTGAAGACAGGCTCCCATTTCAAACGGCTTAAAAAATATACCAAAGATTGATTTAGGTACATCAAATGACTAGGGTATTGTTTTGCTAAGCATGTTATGAATAGTGACTAACTTTGGGCATGTTCTTAAAAAAGGCATCAAATGGTGAAACATGAGATTCACACAATATAATAATCATCGTTTATAATCATGCATGTAGGTCATTGATAATTTATTTCTTTTATTATTGTATTTCACTACATATTTTTATGCTTTTTATTTTATTCATGTTTTAAATGGTGTCAGAAAAAATATTGATGTATCACTTGGATATGCAAAACAACTAATTCTTTGCAGAGAATATTTGGCATAATCCCATATGAGAAACATAAATATTTATTTCCTCTGTGAAAAACAAACCCGAATTATCTGTTTTCTTCACGTAAATGTGTAACTGAGGCATTTAATAATCACCCCCCCCCCAAAAAAAACTAAAGATATATTCACCAATCATAAGTGTGCAGAAAGCCCTTTGCTCAGCTTACTTGGAAAGAGCAACTGTTTTGTTAGCTGAGAATCTATTCAAATTCATCACATTGCCCTTCTTTCTCTTTTGTATTGGCAGCCAGAAAATATAATGATTGATGTTTTTGTTCTATTGTTATTACATTATATACTGCTGTTCTTTAATAGCTGGACAACATTGTTAATGAGCCTCTTTTATTATGTCAGTCAGTTAACAAAGAAACACACAATTTAAAAAAAAAATGAGTTCAGAAACAATTTGAGTTTATTTATCCAGTAAAAATAATATCTCAGTACAGGATGAAGTGAAGACCATAGACCACTGGGCAATTAATCTTATTGTTTCAATACAGTAATGCAGTAAAAACTAAAAAAACCCAGTTAGTTTTAATTATAAATGCAAAAGTCACTGACTCTGTGAAAAATATTCAACGGAAAAAAAAAGGATCAATCACAGGTGCTGGCCGACCCTTGACATATTCACACGAGAAGGAGCAGGAAATTTTATCCTGATTACTCTGTATGCGGGGACCATCAATAACAAGTGTGATGTTAAAAAATTATTATACTGCAGTTATTCAGAAGGAAAATCCAAAGTTTCAGGGCTCAAGAGGAGGGGGTGATAGCTTTTTTAAGCGAAATGGACTTTCGCTGACATGCAGGACTACAATATCTCAAAAATTACCTTGAGATCTAGAAAAATAGAATACTTTACCAGATATATAAGAAGGCTGCGGGAGGAGGAGAAATTTGATGAACAATTAATTGTAAATATGGATGAAATGCCAGTGTATTACATGAAGCGCACACCTTCTCTCCTAGTGTTGGATTCATTCTGTGGCCATGTGACTGATGGAGTTCAAAAATCCATGAGAAAATCCAGAACAGCAATGGCAGTAATCCCTGGTGGATGCACAAGTAAACTGCAGCCACTGGATGTATATGTAAATCGACTTTTCAAGGGACTGCTGTGGAAAAAATGGTCAACGTACGTGAAGGACCAGGCTTCCAAAAATATTACAACCTGGGAAGCTGGTGAGGAGGCGACCAAAAAAATTCCAGCCCCTTCAAAGCAGCAGATTGACTGGAATTTTGAAGCCAGTGAAGAGTTGAAGAAGAAAAAGGACATGATAATCAGTAGTTTCAAAGTTATTGGCATTTCAAATGCAATAAATTGTCAAGAGGACCTCCGCATAAGGAGTGACAATGAAGCTCCATTGGAAAGTCTTTCTAGTGACGAAGAATGTGAATGGTTTTAAGGTTTTGAGCTGGAAGACTTGTAAAACTCTTGAAAATTATAAATTTTTCAGTCTGCCTTAATTTACAGCTAACTGAATAATCAAGAAAAAATAGAATTAACAAGTTAAGAGTACCACAAAGGCACAATTGGCTACTTCTGTGATATTTCCAATGACCTGATTTGAACAAAGAATCTAATGTGTCTGACAATGTCTAATTATGATGTCAAGTTTCATCATAAGATCTCCTTTAGTGTAAATGTTAATAACCAGACACAGATAAAAGTTTATGTATGAAAAGATCAGTTACAATTTTCTCTTGTGACCTTGACCTTTGTGCTAGAGACCTGGCTATTGTATGCTAGTTGTGGTACGTAACTGGGTCAGTTTAATCCTAATCCCTCCAGGGCTTGTGGAGTTATGGGCCAGATAAGCAACATTAATTAATGGGTAGGCAAAGCCATATCACAATACAACCAACTTGAGAGGCACATATCAACAAAACTGTTAGGCTGAAAACTGAAATTTTAATACAGACTTCACACTGTCTGATCCTGACTTGAATCACAATGTCTTGAAAAGTTGCCAGCTCACTGTACTGACAGCACTCATGGCTTGCTTCAGTGTGTTGAGCAATCTTCAATACAAATCCAACTAAGAAACTGGCAGCATCCATGTACAAGTATCAAGTCAAAGAACTGCTGCACCTAGTACCTTGACAGACTCTGGTTATTTTTACAGAGGGAAATGACATCACCAGATGACCACTGTGAACTAACGACAATTACCAATATGCAAGTAAATGGAACAAAATCTTAACATTAATTGATAAATTGGAAAAATGAATCCACTGCCTGTGTAAAAATTTGAGAGAGAGAGAGAGAGAGAGAGAGAGAGAATAATACTATTTATAATGCTGCTGAAGTACCAAAACTTTTTCATGCTAACATACCTTACTGATGCCACCAAATTTCCATTTCATCTGGCAACCATTATTTTTAATACAATAATTGAAAGAGAGAGATTATAATCTGATTCTTGGACCACCAGCTTCTGTCATATTTTATCTTATATTGACATTAATTAGTTTCTCAACTCCAACAATATTTTTCCTTTGCAGTCATACGTATCTGATAATGCAAAATAATGGAAAGTGTGTAGCACAACCATCAATTTCTCAGTAATTATGTCTATTCATGTTATCTGTGATGAAGTAATTGCTTTTACAGCTGTACTACTGCACCAATATACATATAAATGCCTATGGGTATTACTTCCATGAAAGTAAACCTAGAACCAGATCACAAATATAATTTTCTGAAGTGTTAGAAAAAAGAAGAAACCATTGCAAAAGGTTAGAAAGGCATCAAACAAACCACATCGGTGACAGTTAACAAAAAGCCACAGATACAGTGGTTGACTCACATGTGTGTATATTCAGCCCCTGGTAATGTTGTTTCAGTGAAACACGGCTGTATTCCTTATTTATCATTTTGACCATCCGCTCAAGTGACTTATTCTTCAGGTTGTAAGGTTGCTAGTTACAGAAGAAATATGCTATTAAATTGTGCATAAAGATTTGAAATTTAATTTTTTTTTTTTTACTTTCAAGTAATTGTTGATGTGATTCTGTTTATAACTTCATAAATCTACAAGGATTGATGGAACTTATCAAATAGTCTGTTCGGTTCACAAGAGTTTTCGCATCAGCCCTCCACCTCCTGATTCATGAGAATAAATGCTCACTGAAAATTTAAATGTTTGCTCTATTTGATACAAGCTTAAGATGCTTGTTGATCCTGTCCTTAGAAAGAAAAGAAAAAACCCACCTCGCCAGTAATGTTTATTATTCTCCATTTCTCTGTCTCTCTCTCACACAGAATGCTGCAGTGGTTCAGTGGTCATTGTGCTGGACTCGTGACTGAAAAGGTGCAAATCCTACCATTTGATCAGTTTTTGTCAGCTACTTTGGTGTGTCGTTGGGCAAGGCTCCAACTGCCTTAGCAATGCACCAATCCAAATCTGTCACACATACTTTTGCAATGCCCTACCCCAACAAATAAATGCACATAAGAGTATGTTCTGACAACAGAGGTTGTTTTTTTACAGAGCAGATTTCTCATGATGCCGAGGTGCAGATGGATAATCCAGTGATGACTAATTTCTTTTGAATTTCTGTATCTACTACCTAATTAATTTTATAATTATTTTTTGGTATTTGAAAAGGTAAAAGATGAGGGATGAATCAAGGAACAATACCATGAGGCCAAAAAACAAACGTGTTTCTGGTCAGCCGACCATCCTTGTTTTTTCGTTGCTAACCCTAGCCCTCCCACTGCCAGTAAATTATTTTTTTCCTCTTTCTTCCTGAAATTGATTTTTGCATCTCACTGAGCATGTTTAGCCCCTTATATATAATAATCATTAATATATATGTTTAAAAAAAATAAAAATCGAACCCTACCTATCTACCCTAATTTTAAAAGCAGTACATATTTTTTGGCCTGAAAATATTATCAATATTCTCCACAATTTGTCTTTTATCTCCTGACATTGATACAGATTTGCATAACTGTGGACAGTCAATAAAATATGCAGACAAAAGTAAGGAGTTTCTAGCAGAATTCATGTTTTTACCCTTAATGACAAAATTACAATCTAACAGGAATTCCCTGCTTTGGCACTAGCGCTGTCCTAAAATTAGCTGAACTTATGCCTGAAACTTTAAAGAGAAAGTTCTTATGTGTGAATCTTACCAGATGGGCAGCATACTGTTGTAGTTTTGTACTTGCCAAATAATGGTGAAGCATTTGTTTCTGTTGCTAAACATTTTGTTGGCACTTTATTTGTGGACGTGCTCCTGAACAAAAAAATATGGGATTGGGGATTGGAGTTGGTCTCTTTACATTTGCGGTTGAACACACCTTGGTGGAAGCTTGATAAAAGAATAACTCTGACACCCATTTGTCTATACATCTGTCCACACCCTAGATTATAGCACACGTGTTAGTTTTTTTTAGACTAAGCTCAATTTGTGGTGACCATGAAAGCCATTACTATCTTTGGTCCATAAATAAAAGTGAATCCATGGTACAGCAAGAAACCATTTGCTGACAATCTTAATGATGGTGTACTAAAACTTACTTGAATATAAGTCGAGGTCTTGGCTTGGGTACGGGAGCACTGATTGGTGTAGTTCTTGGTGATGGAACAGGAGGAGGGCCAGATGTTGATCCTGCTGGCAAAGTTGGTGCTGAACCCGACTCTCGAGTTGTTGTGTTCATCTTGGCTGAATCATCAGGGCGCATCTTGAGTGCACTCTTTTTTGGCTGCAAGGTTAGGTCGGGCTCTTTGGCAGGGATGGTTTCAAAAGGATTTGGAAGGTTTGAAAAACTAGACACTTCTTCATCTTCCTCATCACCTGCAAAACAAGAAAATGAAAGAAACATGATGCTATAGTACAACAGAGCTGAAAAGAAACTTACCATGGTTTTGAATAGGAAGGCTAATTTTAATTATACAATACTTATCAACAGCCATTGTTTTGCATTCTTTTCCATGCTGAAAATACATCTGTTAGATATGAATACATTGTCCTCTAGTGCAAAGAACTGTTAGTATGAGGCAATCCCATTCATGCAACTCGCCCTGTCCTTGGTATGTCATGTACAAAACAAGTATAGATAGTTCATCTTTTTGATAGATGAAGATTACATCAGAACATCAGAGCTTGGTGGGAGGAGGGCATCTGACAACAGCTATGGCTAAGTATTGCATACTTAAAACTAGTTTTACCCTCCCCCAAAATTATATCTTAATAGCAGCAATAGCTTACCCATAGCTGAATTTGTCGGCAAGAATGGTTAGCTGATGTTCTGCTAAAAAGAATTTAAAAAATACCCTGAGAAAACGGATTGTCCTCACCACTTGATGATGTGCACGTTATGGAATGTTGGCGTTTCTCAGCGCCACGTGTTGCGCTGCAATGATGAGACCTAAAAAAAAAAATGCCAGCACTTTGCTGTGTTAATGGCATCATCAACTTTGGATGTTGAAGATCTCCCAACCTGAATGATGCAACTGGCAACTTTGCCCAAGAACTTGTTCTGGTAGAGAGATCACCTGAGATGAGGCAAGCATGAAGGTGGAGAATTTGTGGACTGTTGTGTTATAACACAATATTCCTGCTACAAGGAAGAGACCTGGGTAGAGCAATCCACAGGTCAAGGTCAATAAGACCATTGAACCATGAGTGCTGGGGCCACAGTGGGGCTTTAAGAATGACCTGAGCAGTGAAGATTTGACTTTTTGCAGGTG
The DNA here is from genome assembly GCA_028554795.2 of Sinohyriopsis cumingii. Lineage (NCBI taxonomy): Eukaryota > Metazoa > Mollusca > Bivalvia > Unionida > Unionidae > Sinohyriopsis > Sinohyriopsis cumingii. The sequence continues at coordinate 134,291,573 of CM068824.1, forward strand.
GCAGAGAGAACTGTGGGAAGGCATATGCGAACAGCTTATCCCACTACAGACTGAAGGCATCCACTACCTATGCTTCTTGATCTGGGACAGGGGCAATGTAAAAGGAAAGTCTGTTGAACCTGGTTGCAAAGTGATCCACAAGGGGTCTGCCCCATTGTGAAAAGGGAGTCTCTAACAGAGTGGTGTAGAGTCCATCCTGTGAGGATGGCTCTGCCAGTTTTGGACCGACTGTCTGCCAAAATGTTCTTCTTGCCCAGAATATAGTGAACTCAGGAGTCTTATGTTCTCATAGGCGGCCCAGTGGAGGAGGTTCCACACTTCCACACAATGAGAAGGGGCACGTGTGCCTCCTTGATGTGGAGATAAACTATGACAGGCATGTTGTCAAAGGAGATCATAACACATCGACCTCTTACTCTGTTGATGCACCTTTGCAATACTAGGTGTACCACTTTCATTTCTAGGTTTTTTATGTGGAGGGATGATTCAGCTAGGTCCAAAGTCTGTAAAATATTGCCCTCCAGTTCTAAATGAGCACCCCAACTGGGATCTGATGCATTGGCAAACAGATATGATCAGGGGTTGGGTGCAAGCATGGGGACTCCAATTATGCATCTTTCCTGGTTCATCCACCATTACAAATAGTGAAGTAATGCTGGTTCTAAAAGGATCGGAGTTGAAAGAGAATCTCTGTGATGTTTTCACTTTGCAAGAAGGAAGAACTGTAGAGGTAGAGTTGTAAATGAAGATGTTATAATAGAACCAAGCTGACAGTGGTGTTCAAGGTTCCCAGGAGGGGCAGATAACAGGAGATAAAGAAGTTTTTGCTCACATTGCCTCTAAAAGAGCCAGGATTGAATCTATCTGATCCGGTGGAACTCTGGCTTGTAAGGAAATTCATCCCAATGTAAACAAAGTCTTGCACTGGAATGAGTTCTGATTTTTACAGGTTGGGCAAAAGGCCTAATTGAGTTACCTTAAACAGTGGAAAAGATCCTGATGAAGGGACTGAACCTGAAAACTGTCGATGAGCCAATCACTAAAATAATGGAGAATGTGTTCCTAGTAATTGGAGGCAAGTCACTACTAAGTGTTATGTACATTATATTTATATACTAATCATTATAATATATACATAATGTTAAAAAAAAAAAATACACACTTACCCAAATTTTAAAACCAGTGCAATATGAAACACACATTATTGTGGGTGGGTGGGGGAACGCTCATCAGTAAATCGCTAATATGTGTATATTACTTACAGAGTTCAGCTTTGAATATGAACCTAACAGTGGGTGAATACTGATACCAAGATGAATATTAGTGCTAACTAAATAACCCGCTGATCAATCACCTAAAATTCAACGCAAAGTTTCTCAGAACTGGTAAGATTATCATTGAACAGAAATAACTTTTTGGAGTTCATGTGGATAAGAATTTAGACTGATATAAGCATAATTAAAGCTGAAGAATGTATTTTTTTTACAGACAATAAAAAGTTGTATTGCTTGACTATCGGATATTACTTTATAATGCAATCATTCTTCCTCAAGTGCTGAACAATTGAGAGAAATAGAACAATAGCAATATTGTAACAATCCAAAATCGTAAAGAAAAAACCCCCAAAATGGCAACAAGAGTTATCCTAAAATGACCTTTTCATACACCATCCAGAATTCTATTCAAATACAGATTAGCTTACTATAAGTCATAACCAACAGCCATGATATGTACAGAACAGCGTTAAAGTAAGAAACACGATATGTACGTCACTTCAATATATTGTGTATAGTGTAATATACCGGACACATTATAGTGGGCACTATTAAAAGTTTTTAAATAACGATGTTTTGAAAAGGAAATGAATATAAAAAACAAAATTTCACCTTGTCTTCTTTAAATCCATATAGTTATACATTGGTATAATTTTGGTCAGAGTCCAAAGTAGTACAGCATTATATCTGAAATTGCATTATAATGAAGTGTATTATAATGGTTGAGAGCTGTGATTTTTATGATCATCATCATTATTTTTATTTACAAGTTCAAATTTTGAAAAGATAACAACAAAAAAATGCAGAAAAAGGTCAACTTTTAAGTCAGGTTTACAGAAGAAAGGCCCAAGTGGACCCGAGATCATTGACCTGAGTGACATGTGCCTGCAGCCAAATGCAAGGGTTGGCAGTTGGACAATAAATCTGGGATAGTAAAACGCTTTCCAGTAGTGTTGTTTACATATGTTATGAAAACAGTTTTAATATTTTCATCCATTTTGGAAGGCATATAAGCATTATCTGTTACAAATTGAAAGGCCCATATGCCAGGACAAATTATATTATATAAGGTTGTTCTATTTTTAACAACAGTAGCCATATTTGATTTGCAGATTGACCTAATTTTTTTACAAACTTAAAAACCCACCATACCAGACAGCTTTCTGTAAAATTCCATCAAAACTCTTTCAAGTGTTATTTTTAAAAAATAAAACATAATTTAAAAGATTTTCCACATTTAGTAATGGTGGCCATATCTGATGGTGAACTTTTATATTTTTATAAATCTGAAACAATAAATACCAAGCACTTTCTGCCATTTGGTAAAATTGTGAAAAGAAGTTTAGTTGTATTTTAGGAATGGCAGCCCCATTTGATGGGATATGTCATTTGTTTTTGCCTGGATGCTTACTGTCAAGTTTTGTAACTTTCTATTTCATTTTGGTCTGGAAACCATTTAAAGGTTTTATAAATTGTAGCAATGGTGGACGGTGGATGAATATCATTTGAAAAAACATCAAGGTCTTCATGCCAGGATGATGTAAAATTTATTAAATTCTGTTTAGCATTTTTTTTTTAAACCCCCCCACTGAATTTTACAGTAACAAAATTAACTCTATATGTAGATCAGCTATCAACAGTGAGAAGGTTGAATGTGAATGTTTTGATCCTAATGTGTGTGTAGATAGTACCAGCAGAACAGAAGTAACCAACCATTTCATCTTGAAGATGAGAGTGGCGATCGGGTGGAGGTGGAGGGGAGGGGATTTTCCTTCCAACTAGGTTATGTTCTTTTTTTTCTTTTATCACAAGATAATTTCTTTGAACTAATACAATGGAAAGAAATAGTTCTTTCTGCTTACAAATCAGGCCAAAATAATTTTTGAAGCAATATGGGGACCTGAACTTTTTTCTCTAAAATATTCCATGACCCCCCACCTCAGAAAATGAAATGGCCAGTCCCTTAATAACTGTGTCATGTCTCATTCGCTCTTTTTTTCGCATGCAAGACAAACATTGCAAACATTTACAAAATAATATTTTCAAAATCAACAACTTGTAGAAACTGGATAAAAAAAATACTGTGAAATCACTATTATTCAAGTGGTTGCTAAAATTTGGATAGTAATCATTCAGTGAAAACAATAAGACCTCTCAAAAACCATAATAATTTATGTTTGGAGTAAAATATCATTTTTCACATAAATATGAAATTTGATATCCATTAAAATAAATTTACAGTGACATAATGAATGTGAGACCAATTTACTTGGCAATTCTCCATCATTTCTCTAAGTTTCAATTAAAAAATTACTGGAAATAATTCACTATTAAATCAAGAGTCACATAACGTCTATTATATCCATTTAGGTTCTGTCAATAACTATCTGAAATATAGGAAGGATTTATTTACATACGATGTTTGTATAACATTTCACTGCATGATGCATGTGATTCAGTATTTAATGTTTTATGATCCATATCTTTGTGTGCAGCTATTTTGGTTACTGCAGTGTATTCACTTGCTGTATATGGAACTATTTCACAATTATTTTATCTTCCATGCTACGACCCAGTAAAGTAGGGATAATGTTTTTCTTGATGTACATTATAAACTGAATATTTCTGGTCAATGTAGCGATTATGTTTTATAATTCGTGTGTGTCCAAGACCAAGGAACTCGCCCATTTGCCAAGCCCAATGAAGAGTTCCATTACGCACCTGTGAATCATTAAACATAATTAATGAGCAAACTATGTCTTATCCTCTATTGAATTTAAGTTCCTTACCGCTAATATGATTTTGTCTCTGAATCTTCTTCAGTTTTGGATGCTGCATCCTTGAATTTATCGACGTGATCCTATCCCCACATGACAAAGAATTCCATATGCCGCAATTATATGAATTAAAGTAAATGCCTTTCAAACAAAATATCTGAATCGTCTCCAAATCTGTGATGGTTGATCTGTCAATTCTTGTACACTGTTTTATTTTCCGTTTTAAATTTCCAATGTTGTACGAAAATTTAAGCAGATTTTTAAAAAATGAACATCATCACCTCTATACTCTGACAAATGAACTATGCTTTACATAACTGATACAAATAACTTAAAATATCACAATGAAGGACTAGTTCGGAGTTAGAGAAACTGACATTGTAAAGTGTTCATCCATAAACAAATTCCAAATGTAATTTTTTTTATCCAGAATATACTTTAAGAAATAATAACCTCAGAAGAAGCTTAGAATATATTCCTGCAATTAGGAATAACCTGTGACAGTGCCATGTCAACGTTGAGTATTTTAAGCAATCCTAACCTGTGAAAATATAACATATTCCTGTTTTTGCTCATGAACTTGTCATCTCAAAGTAATCAATTTGTTCCAGAACCAAGTTTATGAGCATAACATTGCCCACACATCTGCTCATGACTCCAATGCAGAAAATGAACTGAAGACAACTGGATTACATTTGAAAAATTGTGATAACAGACTGTTTTCCAATCTCATCTTCAGGACACTGGTCCCATCACAACATCAATAATCAGCTCCGAGTATTAATCACATTTCATTACAGGTTGAATCTGGAGACAGTATAGAGACCTACAGTTCGCCAATCGACTCTTCAGTTAATTCCCAATACTTGATAGAATTCTGAACACCCACTAAAATGGAATGCAATTAAATTGTAAACACACACAGAAATGTTCTTTAAAAATGACTAAAATAAAAGGTGTATCAGTCCATATCATCTAACATTCTCATGATGATGTTTGTATTTCTGAAATGATAGATGTTCCTGAATTTTTCTGACAGTTCTGTCATTTGAGAAGTACTATGATGATAACACTGCACCAGTCTAACTTGTGTCAATAAGTATGTATTTAGCCACAGTTTACTACAAGCAGCACACATCAATGTTATTGATTTTTCCCCTTATGCCATTGTCTCTTGCAATTCATCAAACATTGTTGGACATGAAGCTAGGCTCAATCACTCATCATTAGTAGCCCAAGTGGGCCTGCTATCACTCACCCAGCTTTGCCAGATAGTGTATTTATGTTGGCATCATTTACCTTCTTTTTTTTTTGTTGCTGACTTGGCTGTGAGATGCTAGGATACAAAACAGAGTCATTTGAAAACGAGTATTGTCCTACTGAAGGCCAGTTCTTAACAGTTCATTCAAGATTTTATTTAGCTCAATCATGCTGCAGAATGGCGCCATTTTCATCCAGATTCAGCTCAACCAAAGGATGAATGTGTGTGTAAAGTTTCAAGGCAATCATCCAAGTGAAGCAATAATAAGCATCTGTTAACTCCTTAACCCCTGGTGCCGCGTTTACGTGGCAGGAGGTAGTAGCCTACTGCCGAGCTCTGTAGTGTCAAGGTCATGTATGATACACCAAAGTGGTTGGTATTATAGAGAGGTAGACAGATGTAGCTCTAAAATGATAAATAATCTGGAAGTTCTAGTTGCATTACAAAATACAGAGAGAAAAACCTAATGTTTTGGACCGATTTTTTTTCTCACATAAAATTTGCCCATGGTCGGAATCCGATTTAGACTTTTTAGCCTCAGATCTAAGGCAGACTGGTCTGAACTGCACACAGACATATGAACCTTTGCAAAAAGTAGGATAAGATGGGCATTTGGAATAAAGAGTAGTCTTGAGACAAAAATGATGGGTATGTTATGCACAAAAAACCCCCCAAAATACAATGAAAAACAATGTTTCTAACACAACTAGGCATTAGGTTAATGGGATATCACTTGGAAGTCGAGGTATTAGGATGTATTCAGAAATAGCCCACAAAATGTGTTTCCTACTCCAGACCTGCCAACCCTGACAAATCCGTCCCAATAAGTCAGTTGATTTTTTCCATAAGATTGACTAGTTTTCAGTAAGGTGTAACAAAATATCAATAATTGCTAATTTAAAGCTAGAAAACGTAATTAAAAGTTCAACGCATCGACGATAAACATTATGTTCAACTGAAAAGTTTGTAAAGTATGCGTAGACTTTATTTCCGTATTTTAAGTGTAATTTTCGTAAGACTACACAAAATTGTCAGAGTTGGCAGGTCTGCTACTCGCATTTCAGGCGAAAATGACAAAAACCTCCAGGGGTTAACGAGTTAATTGATGGACAAATGATGAACATCAATAAATCAATTCATAAGCTCTCCTGGTCTATGACTGTTAGAGCTAAAAAGAGATCAGGAATAGATTTGAAGGATTTCACACGATTCCAGCTTGATCATGGAGCATAAGGAAATATTTGGTAGCGTTGTACAAAGTGGATAGCCTGATGTATAGGACTAGTCCAATGTCACAGTCAGGCAACTGCTGTAAAGCAAGAATTTAGTCCCTGGGAAGTGCATATTCCTTCAAAAATGAAAATTGCATCTCCCCCAAGTAATAAATTCACTCACAACTTATAAAGAACATTTGTTAATTTACCCTTCATACAGAGCAGGACAAAGGGACAAATTACAAAGGATTATGATGAGTACATCCCTTACAAGCAACTGACAGGGTCTGCTTAACACCCCATCCCTTACAAGCAACTGACAGGGTCTGCTTAACACCCCATCCCTTACAAGCAACTGACAGGGTCTGCTTAACACCCCATTCCTTACAAGCAACTGACAGAGTCTGCTTAACACCCCATCCCTTAAAAGCAACTGACAGGGTCTGCTTAACACCCCATCCCTTACAAGCAACTGACAGGGTCTGCTTAACACCCCATCCCTTACAAGCAACTGACAGGGTCTGCTTAACACTCCATCACTTGCAAGCAACTGACAGGGTCTGCTTAACACTCCATCACTTACAAGCAACTGACAAGGTCTGCTTAACACCCCATCCCTTACAAGCAACTGACAGGTCTGCTCAACACCCTATCCCTTACAAGCAACTGACAGGGTCTGCTTAACACCCCATCACTTACAAGCAGCTAAAAGAGTCTGCTTAACACCCCATCCCTTAAAAGCAACTGACAGGGCCTGCTTAACATGCCATCACTTACAAGCAACTGACAAGGTCTGCTTAACACCCCATCTCTTACAAGCAACTGACAGGGTCTGCTTAACACCCCATCACTTGCAAGCAACTGACAGGGTCTGCTTAACACCCCATCCCTTACAAGCAACTGACAGGGTCTGCTTAACACCCCATCCCTTACAAGCAACTGACAGGGTCTGCTTAACATCCCATCACTTACAAACAACTGACAGGGTCTGCTTAACACCCCATCACTTGCAGCTGCATGAGAACCTGGATTGGTTAGTGAGTGTTTCCTACTAAGCAGATGTGTTCCCCCCTTTTGGTATGATTAGTTTACCCAGTTAAAATGTGAACTGTTGTGCAGTGGGCTTGATTGCTTAAATATACCATGTTTTCTCCGATTCTTCTGTTTGGGCAACTGTTGTGTAGCAAAATTTACTACTAGTAAGCTGATACTTGAAGCATTAGAAGTTGTTTATGTGCTTTGCTTGTAAATCAAGCACTCTGTACAGGATTATAGGAGAGCAGAATGTCAGGGTCACATGTCATAAAGTTTAATTTTGTATAGATATAATTATTTATGATTACTATTTTAAAATTCATTGATCAATACCATCACATGGTAACTATTCATACTTGAAACAGTTTATTCACTAATAACTTTCTAAAAACTAACCAAAACATCAACTCTGACCAATTTTTTTCAGCTGCTTCTTAGTTGTGTCTCGAAGAATTTATGGTACTCAACTTAGAATGTAGATGAGTAAATGATGAATGTAAATTAAAATAATAAATAATAAAACTCGTCCTTAATAACTCTCAGTGCACTCATTTTATTTTAGAATCTTTTGACTAAAATTTCCTAAAACAAATGCAGAGATGCATTGCTTTCTGATGTGTGTTGATTAACTTCAACTCTCTGAAAGAGACTGAGAAAATTGCATGTATATATCCCAAATTGTTAAGATTTTTGCACAGGCAAAATGTGTGAAGAAGAGTTTCTCCCAAATTAATAGATGCTGCAAATAACAATGGACAATGTTTAAACAATTAATGAAGTATCAACACTTTTAAATTTTAATGTGATTTCTGCAGTTTTTTAAAGATAAAATTGTAGAAATCATTTGGTTTCAATAGCTTTAAATGGTTGCCTATATTACTTTAATGACAAACTAATCAAGTCAGTGTGATGTAACAAGTTATCAATTAATAACTTGCATACGCCAAAGGACAGTTTGCTCAAATTGCTCATTATTTACATCCAAGGTTTCTTCAAGCATGTGATGGAAAAGGCAGCCATGTTCTGACTGATGGTGTGCTAGAATGGTGTCAAGCTTACAGAAATTTGTATGTCAGACAATAATGGGACAAGTAAGAAAATGATCAGGACAAGTCACTTGTCCTACATCACTTGTCCTTGATTAGTGGCAATATGTTTACACATCTATCTGATGCAGTTAACTTTGTCAAAATTAACCCCCAAAAGGCTCATTTCACCCATGATTTCTATGATTACTTAAAGGAAAATGGGCGTAGTTAGTTTGCAGTGTGCATGTTACATGGTTTAAACCAACTGGATAATTTGGTTTGTGGAATTTGCTGATTTTTCTCCACATCTAACAAAAATTTTGAATTAAGTTTTAACCTTTTATATTCCCCCATATAAATGCAACGAGATATTTTCACAGCAAACCATAGAATTCTGGGATTTTTCAAGGCATTACAAACTCTGCACCACCACCATTAGACAATAACCCAGGGCTCATAATGATAAATCTATCACATACGTGATGCATCTTCCAGCAATGAATGCATATAAATTTTTGGGTCAGAAGGCATCAAAAAATGTAACTGTAATTGGAATTTTGTACATTTGCCCTTTGATTGTCTCCCTTGGATCCAATGCCAATGCCATGGATGATACTACTCTTGTGGACAGTTGCCACAGGGGCAAGATAACTACAGAGTTTGGTGAAATTCCAGCCAGCATTTATGTCATGTGATATTGAACAGATGGATAATGGACAGGTTGAAAAATAGGATATCATAATATCACAAATGCTTGTTTGAAATGAAGGGACTGAAGCTCTGCTACAGAAGGAATGTCCAGGAACTCAAGACCATTTCTTCTTTCTAACTGATGAATGTTGAAATCATCTCTCATATTGTTAGGCAATAACAAGAGTTTCAAAACAGCCATTGTGGCAAACACACTGAATGCAAGATCAGCACAATTCTCCTTTAGGAAAAATTAATCAGTGCAAGTCTTTTGGTGAAAACGCACAGATGGCTGTTATGATCGCCATACTGAAAATCAGATCAGCACCATTTTCATTCATGACTAATGTCATAAAATGTCTTTTGGTGAAAATCCTATGTCATGATGACCATCCATCTGAAGGAGTAGCAATAAGAAGAGTTTTGTGGCCAGATCAGATCCATTTTAGATAAGAACCAACTAGACTGCATAAGTAGCGTTCTGGGGAAGCCCATGAATTTCTGTTGAGAAGGGAAGAAATGATGGCAGCCATACTGAATAGTCAGATCAGCCCATTTTCATTTTGGTCCAACTAAACATAACAAGAACACTCTTTGTTTAAACCCTCTGCTGATATGATCATCCATCTAGGAGTAGCAATAAAAACATTTTCATGGCAATGATGGCAGCCATACTGGATGTTAGAAATGACGACAGCCATACTGGATGTCAGATCAGCCATCTTCATGATGGCTTCTGTGGTGGCCATACTGAAGGCCATATCAGCACCATATGCAATTGGGAACTACCACACATCATAACAAGTCTTCTGGTGAAAAGCCCACGTCAATACGATCATCCATTCATGAGGAGTAGAGTGAACAAGATTTACAAGATAACTGCTATGGTGGCTATATTGAATGTCAGACTGCTTCATTTTCACTTAGGACCAGCCAGACATATGAAGTCTTTCAGTGAGAACCCAATATTGATATGATCATTAATACAGGAGTAGCAATGTGGTACTGGTATATCTTTCTGTTCAGTAACAGAAGCAGTAATAAGTCTTTCAAGATGGCTGCCATGGTGGCCATACTGGACATTAGATCAGCATCATTTTTAAGAAGTCTTCCAGTGAAAACCCATGTCAACAAAACCATCCATTCTGGAGGAATGGAAGCAACTTTTAAACTTTTTTGACAATGTGAATTTTTGAGCAGCACCACTTTCATTGGGCATCAACTAGACTATGGGATGAATGCATGCTTAAAATTTCATAGCAATCCTCCAAGTAGCTTACGAATAATAATAATAATAATAATAATAATAATAATAATAATAATAAAGACTTTGTTTTCAGAGGTTGAGTCAGAAAAAAAAATGTATCTAAGCTGAGGCCCTCTATTGTGTACATACATAATATAAGCTATTACGATGTTCACTAACATAAGCAAAAATCAATAAATAAATAACTATTCACATAAATGCTACTTTATGCTGAAATGAAAAATGGCATGGCAACTCTTTGCCAAGCAAGTTTCTTGTCAAGTGAGATTTTTGGTCATATCGGTCTGGCAACTCTCTGCAAAGTCAGTTCTCAGTTTTAAATCCAGGCATACTTGAGTGAGCTGATAACCACACTTCTGTTGTGTCAGGAAGGCTGGACTTGTTACTAAGAGCTGGCAATTATTTCGTTAAGTGCCATAAAGTGGACAACTACAGAAGCTGTGACCTCTCTACAATGGGTGTCACGTATTTCTCCTGGGGATAGATCAGAATCTCTAGAAATAAGGAGGCAGCAGGATCCTTCTTTTTGGTCCTGGCCTGGCAACTCTTTGCTAAGTGAGTTTTTGGCCCTACTGACATGACAATGTTTTGCCAAGAGAGTGTTTTGGCAAACAAGTCCTGGCAACTCTTTACAAAGTGAGTTTTTGGGCATTAATGATGTGGCAAGTCCATCTCAAGTTCTGGCCATACAAGCCCAGCAACTCCAAGTCGTTTTTGGCCCTACTTACCCAGCAACTCTTTGCCAAGTGAGTTTTTGTTGCAATTTGCTAAAAACTGAAAATCTTTTACCCAAGTTTTGCAGTGACTTTGTGATCAATCTGAAAAAAATTAGTGATTGGGTGGGGGCCCAAAATTTACAATGAATGATACAATATCTAAACAACTAGTCAATTAAATTCACTCGTTATTGGTGACTAGCTGACTGGCATTATCTACTAAATGACACTGCCCTAATAAAACCACACCCAAGTGATGTAATACAAATTTAATTTGTAAAACTCTAACATCAGCTAAAAGCAAATATGATTAATAATCCATCTACACTCTATTTTAATCCCTACTGTAGAGATATTTCCTTGATTAAAAGGTGTAAAGATCAGGCTGGTGATATTTCCTTATAAATATGAGAATATTTATGGAATTCATTTGGACTGGGTTCACCAGGAGTGGTAGCACAAAGTCATAATTGCCAGTGACTACAGCATTTGATAATGTCAAATACATTTGTATGAAATGAGCCCACTTAGTTGTTACAAGTCTATTTCTATCAAACATATTGACGTTTCTGAAAATATTACCAACTAATTAAATACAAACTTGAGATCTTGAATGTAAAAAAAATCTGAAAAAAATACATGAATAGTGGTGAAAATAGAAGAGATTTGTTTCTGAAATCGAAAGATATATGTAGATAAAGCTGTCAAAATTTTAGCAAACTTCTGCCAGGTGCCCGTTGATCCCAATAATTCGTTACCCGGATACCAGATCAAAGGGAGACTTATTAAATGTGTACAAACCTTAAGTACACATTTTGTTAAATTCACAGCATCCTAATGCGATCTGGTACAAAGTCTAAGAATTCATCCTCATTGTCTGACAAAGTTCTGAAATCCTCCAAGTTGTCTAGTACATCTTCGAGGTCTAGTCACGTAACTATCATCCGACTCCCTTTAACTGGCCTATTGTCATATATGGGTGCTTGTTTTGCGACTGAGCTTCAGCTCTGTAAGCAATACTTTGCACATATACAGTAAGAAAGCTCGCTAGTAGCTTCTCATAGGTCGGTGGTTCTTCCTGGGTTCTTCCTCCACCATTAATACTGGCTGCCATGCATTGCCTATCGTGTGCTGAAATATGGCGTTAAACCCCACAACAACAACAAAAAGCACATATACAGTTTGTGAAATCTATTCAAGGTTATAACACATGACAATTGTGAGTGAGATCAAATAACCTCCCTTTGTTACTCGACACTAAACCACACTCAAAGCTCAATCAGAGCGCTGTCACATGGGAAAACAAGGAATTGGATAATGGTCAAATATTTACTGAAGAGGCAGACCTCTACTTGGAACTGAAAAAGTACATGTATTTGTGGCTCAATCAAAAGGATTGTCGCCTTGAAAACAAACTGAGTGCTGTCATTACAAGTACTGGTGGAGACGATAAACAGCTACCCTATGGCTCATTTTATTACCCAAGTTATTATCAACATGGATACCAGAGTACCTGCATACCCATTGGCATTTTTTTGTCCAAGAAATTAAAAACATCTGATTAAAAAAAACTGTAATGTTTAATTTTGGCCCCATACAGATCCAAATTAATAAACAGAGTGACAAACGATATCCCTCTCTCATCTTTAGATCTGATAAAGGAAAGCAACCATTAAACTGCCAATGGGTTTCTCATCAGATGTGGCACCTATATTTGTGCATTACACATACGTTGGTTAAAATGGTCCCATCACACCTATTCCAAAAATTATATACATGTATATACACACAAAATTGAGTATTTGCACACAATAGTCATAACAGTCAATGGCAAGGCTCATAAATAGGGATGAAATGCTGTGTATCAACACAATTCATGATACACAGCTTACAATATGATACACATATAAAATTTGATGGTCTCTTCATACCTGAAAGGTTTGTCAGTGGTGGGGGTGGTGCCATTTTATGTCATATTGGTTGTATTTCTAGTAAGCAGATTACAGACGGTCATAGAATTATCATCTGTTCATATACCATTATCATCCTCGACATGATAAAACAAAATACTCCCAAATTAACTACCTGTTAGATCAGGTGAAGAACTCATCTTGGTCACCACACCCTTTGTTTTGCAGTGTATGTCTGTGTTTAAATAATCTTACCAATTTTGTGTCGTCGCTTAAATGTAGAAGTCATTTTGGTGCTATCTTAAAAAGAAAGCAGAAAGAAAATGCAATTGCCCCGTGCAAAGGAAATCTTTTCAGAGAGTGGAGATGACTAACAACAAAATCCTTCACAGTGTACTTCCTGCAATTGCCAAACAACTACAGACACTTATTTCTGCCAGTGAAAATAGAAATTGCTGACATCACCCAATACCTCTCTATACATTAATAAGGTGATTATAGCTTGTCCAGTTTGGGATTCTAGCCTTCTGTGCTAATCTTTTTTTATAAATCCTGTTGGCATGCTCCATTGCTGATTACATATATCACTGTAAAAGGAAACAAGACAAACTTGTTTAAGTACTTTACTGATGATTTAATTTACACTTTTTGCAATGTTTGTTTCTTTGTATGTACACTGACCTAGTTTGGATGCCAGCACTTCTGGTGGGCAACACAGTGAATAAGCCACAATTTTACTCTGGATCTGATTAACAAAAACCACCGATCAGAAATATATATGACATATTTCTCTGCACGATACAAAGCAACAGAGAAACGCAATCTGGTTATGAAATAATGAGTAAAGTATTTAAATCATACATGGAGAACAAACTTAGGGCGTCTTCTTTATGTGATATAGTTATCAGAAGCTGTGCATACTGATGGGATGAAATAATCAGCACGGAATTGGCAGGGTTGGGACACAGGGGCATATTTCAAACCATGTGAGTTTGCCACCTTCTGTTTGTTAATTTGTGGAAGATGTTTAGTTATTGTTGATAGTTTTTCTTTCTTGCTGATAGAAATGACTGCATGTTCCCACTATGGCTGTCTCTGATGAATTCTCAATTTTAAGATTGAAAAGACCGGCAAATAATAATTATTCACTACTGCTTTAGAAGTAACTTGTACGGGGCAAGTATTGTTTTGTATAGATTACTCTTCTCTTGTACTGATATGGCAAAAGTATTGATACATAAATATACTGATTCATTCCTACTTATAAAACTTCATTGTTGCTTTGCAATATTGTTTAAAGGCTGTGTATATTTCTTTTAAGTTCGGTTGATTATCTCTGATATCTATTTTCATTTACGTGTAAAATGTTGCACTCATGTTTATTTTTTAACACTGTCTTGCTGTCAAAATCTTGCCAGAATTTCCCATAAAAGATTTATTTAGTATTTTTTGATCTTTTTCTTCACAAAAATGAAGTGCACATACTTTGCACTGTTGTTACTGTACACAGAGAATTAAAAATGTTCAAAACATCAGCAACAAAAAGTGTTTTTTTTAAATATGTATTATTCTGGGGAAAAGCTTATTTATTTTATTAGTAATTCAATAAACGTATTTTTTATAATGATGAATAATCTTAAAATTCGATACTTTGATATGAATTTTAAGAGAAAGAAAGAGTAAGACAGTAAAACAGCTGTAAAGCACACAATGTGAGTATTAAACATGATACATAGCATGGTTTATTGCTGCACTGACTGAGGACATCAGCTGTTACAGTATTAGTTATTGTCAAGACAATGAGTCAACAGGCACTGGTGTCTTATTTTATATCTAATGGTCTCCAGAATGGATGGAATAAAACAAAAATCAAACAGTAAGATAGATAATACAAATGTATTTCTTCAAGTGCACATTACTTCCCCTCCCCATGATTTTAACATCAAGAATACAAAGGGTGAAGTCCCCTTTAAGATGAAATCATGGCAGCATCTTCCCTTAAATTGTACATGGGGAACAGATCTGGAATTTCTCTTTTTACACAGATATATTTAACCAGTGAATGAAGGTACTGATGGAAAAAATAAAATTAGCATGGAATCAGCAAGGGGGCAGATTTTAAACTGCTAAATTTGTCATCTAGTGATAATTTTAATAAAATACAGAACAGGTGTTGTCAAGTTTTCCTTCTTCACTAACTACAAGTACCTGTGGCCAGAGAAGTCTTCTCCATGTTCTAGACAAGATTTTATTTGCACTAGGAAATTGCTTTATTTCTTCCTTTTTGAAGATAACATCATAATACCTTCCAAGTTTAAGTGAGACATGAAATTGGTAATAAGATGTTTTCAAAGCATTTATGCCATGCAAAACAATTGGCCTGGTTGCTAAATTGAGTTAAATGGATCCATCCATCATTCAATGGCATAAAAAGCTGAATAAAATCTCAATGACAACCTAGCCGGTTTGAAAGTATTTTGATTTTTTGTCATCAGTGAGAATTGTATAGATATATGACAGCGGTATCTCTATCTGTAATCTGTAAACATACTGGAAATATAACTAATATGTATTGTATCGCAGGCTGTTTATCGTGAAATGCTCCGTCACCTGTACACTTCTCTTGGTATGGCCATTCGTATAGCTTTTATTTCTCTCTGTCTCACACATGCACGCATGCATGCAAACACACACACACATAAATGATCATAAACAAAATAACAAATCAGCTTCAGGAAACATTGGAATCATAAACAAGAATGAGCTAGTTAATAACAAAATGTAAGCAACTAAATGAAATATCAGTATTTAAAAAGAAATTGCTGTTTGATTTTTAAGCTAATTCCAATCTTTTGCAAGATGAACAAGCATGAATCACTGCATAAAAAACTATAAAAAAAAAAAAAAGGAAAAAAATAAATACAAATTAAAACCTTCAAAATATCACTAACAGTTAAGCTCAAACTGTCAATTCTAATGTTTAGTGGTGATTACTCTCAAGCATGTTGCCTTTATGCCACTCAGTTTATATGGCAAAGTGACTGGCAAATTACTACAAATAGATAGCATTTTGCCTTTATGCCACTCAGTTTGTATGGCAAAGTGACTGGCAAATTACTACAAATAGATAGCATGTTGCCTTTATGCCACTCAGTTTGTATGGCAATGTGACTGGCAAATTACATCATATAGATAGCATGTTGCCTTGTGAGGTTTGTTTGGTTTACACCAATTACATCACAAAAATTCTCTTCTACCATTAAAATTTAAAAACAAATACTTTATGCATGTTTTGCAATAAAAGTAAAATTCATAACAACAATATAACCCCTTTCTTCAATAAATACTTGTTTGTAAACTACTGCAATCAATTTTCTATGTTATAGTCAGCTGCAGACTGAAATCTAGTACACGATGCTAAGAGAGTGCATTTTAAATGGGTTCAATGCTAACACAGAAAGCATTTAAATAGGTTCAATGGTAACACAGGGTGCATTTTACATGGGTTCAATGCTAACACAGAAAGCAATTTAAATGGGTTCAATGCTAACACAGGAAGCAATTTAAATGGGTTCAATGCTAACACAGAAAGCATTTAAATGAATTCAATGGTAACACAGGGTGCAATTTAAATGGGTTCAATGCTAACACAGAAAGCATTTGGGTTCAATGCTAACACAGAAAGCATTTAAATGGATTCAATGGTAACACAGGGTGCATTTTAAATTGGTTCAATGCTAACACAGTGGGCATTTTA
Organism: Sinohyriopsis cumingii; assembly: GCA_028554795.2. Taxonomy (NCBI): domain Eukaryota; kingdom Metazoa; phylum Mollusca; class Bivalvia; order Unionida; family Unionidae; genus Sinohyriopsis; species Sinohyriopsis cumingii. The sequence goes on from CM068824.1 coordinate 134,308,502, forward strand.
AATAGGTTCAATGCTAACACAGAATGCATATATGCAGAATACTGGTTCATTCAACCTTGGCCTGCAACCTAATCCAATTTATGTTTGATTCTGACTTGTTCATACTACCTTAGCCTACAACCTAATCCACTGTATGTTTGATTTTTATTGGTTCATATTACATTTACTACGACCTAATCCATGGTATGTTTGATATTTTACTGGTTCATTCTACCTCTGATACAACCTAATCCAATGTATGTTTGATTTTGACTGAATCATAAGACCTTGGTCTGCAACCTAATACACTGTATGTTAGCTTTACTTACTGGTTTGTACTACCTTTGCCTGCAACCTAATCCAATGTAGGTTTGATTTTCATTGGTTTATACTACCTTTGCCTGCAACCTAATCCAATGTAGGTTTGATTTTCATTGGTTTATACTACCTTTGCCTGCAACCTAATCCAATGTAGGTTTGATTTTCATTGGTTTATACTACCTTTGCCTGCAACCTAATCCAATGTAGGTTTGATTTTCATTGGTTTATACTACCTTTGCCTGCAACCTAATCCAATGTAGGTTTGATTTTCATTGGTTTATGCTACCTTTGCTGGCAGCCTAATCCAATGTAAGTTTGATTTTCATTGATTTATGCTACCTTTGCTGGCAGCCTATCCATATCTCTCTAACAAGTCATTCAAATTTGTGGCATGATATAAAAGTGTCATTTAAAAAGATGCTGGATCAATAAAACTACATTGTACTGAGAAAATACAGGACCAACTTTTCATATTTTTTTTTATGAAATAAAAGATTCTTATTAAAACTTACTTTCAGAACTGAATTCATTTGATTCTTCCTGCTTGTCTTGGTCTATCATCACGACGACACTGTCGAACGAAACACCAGCTCTTGATGACTCCTTTGGGCCCAATCTTGGTGAGTCTGTTACTCTGTTACCCAAGTTTGGTGACTCGACTGCTCCTGATCCTGCGGATTCTTTAATAGCAAATTTTGGCGAGTCCCTTGCACCTGGTCGTGGTGAGTCTGTTTTGCTTGGTGAGTCTACAAATGATGTATTCTGAGGTGTGACTGGTTCAGGCTGCGGCAAGGGCTCATGTGGAATGATTTGTGGTGGATGAGAGGAAATGATGACAGGGCGTGATTGTGAAGTGACTGAAACAAAGAGTGTTTTAAAGTCAAGAAAACATACAAAATCATTCATGACCATGATAAAAACTAGATTAATCAAAGTGCATAAACAGAAATTTCTCAATGTTTCAGTGTAAGACACAGTCATCATCCATGGATCTGATTTCACATCATTTAGTTCTGGCAAGAGTTATGCCCCCTTTTAAACCGGCATACAAAGTGTTTCAGTGGTAGCTGTTGATGTGACTCTTACGTCTTACTATCATTAATAACTGAAATGAAACTAAAAAATGTTCAACTAGTACTCACTGACAATGAATCCAAAAAGTGCTGACATTATCTATACTGTTGCATTTTCAATTTTCCACAAAGACTGTGTCAGCAATTCAAATTAAAATTCAACTGGAAAACAATACAATATCTTGAACCACCATGAATGCATTTCAACTGAATGTATGTTGTATTTATTGAAAAATTCAAGAATTTGTGAATTAACAGTGGCAAAGGCTCTACATCTAAACTGTGTTCAACTCCAAGCAACTACTTCAGATAACAGCTTCAACGCTGCACATCTTATGTACTGAAGCTTAAAGTATAAATTTACCCATCTCTTCATGTTTTGATTTTGACCAATGGCAAATAACTATCCGACAAATGTTTTGTGAAAATTTTAAGTCTGTTATAGTTTTCAAGTGGCAGATAGGAGAAAGCTTTATGTAGGGTCTTAGCATATTATTCCTGTAATGCCATGTATTGGAGTAATTCAAGTTACTCAAAACCATTTCCGATTTTACAAGCTAGTATTTAATATACTATATGAAATATGTTTGAAAATTGATGACTACTTTGCAAATGAAAGTGAACCATTTTCTATATTGTTCAACAATACACATCTTGGACGAGCCTAAATTTCAGCTTGGTTCTTTGAAATTTAAATTATGAAAAGAAAACAAACATGCACCAATAACCTGTGGTTACAATATTCATGCCATATAATAAACTATGATGGATAACTTTATGGTGATAGGGGTGGTAGGAGGGTTAAGTAAAAAAACATTTTTAAGGAAATACCAAAAATTAAATCAAAAAGATTACAAAAACTGTAAGGACTTAAGAATACAAAAGGCATGCAGATAATGACAGTCTAAATCAAATTTACTGTAAATTATACTAACTGAATTTCTATTCCCCAGCTCAAAGTCATATAATGGGGCAATTCCCAAGCCCACCTGGTCAGAACAAATAAAAACCACTGTTCAGCAAGTGAAGTCAGTAGCTCAATTTTAATATAAAATAAAATCAATTTTTAAAGTTTTGTGATCATTTTTCCTGGATCACAATTGCAAGGCAAAATCATCAAAATAGGAGTCATCATTCCTTGCACACTGAAATTATCAGCAAGAGTCTGTAAAAATGAAGAATACAAAGAATTCATCTGAAAACAGTAGTAGTAGTAGTAAAAGCAGCAGCTCTGAAATCAGGTACATGTGCGACACTCGATATTAAACTCTCTGTGATTATCATGATATATACATGGAACTGTAACATAATTTTTTTATATATACAATATCGTGACTTTTAATAAGTATAGTACAATATTACACCATTTCCTACATAAAGCTTGAAGAGCTTTACCTGTAGTTGTTAAGGCCTGAGATGCAGTGGTAGCTGAACTGTTATCTTGTGTTGTTACTGTTGGCTCACTAGGAAGATCTAAACATCAGAAATGTAACATAACATAAGCTTAGTATGAAGACTGGCTAGCTAAAGGACATTCTTGTTTAGAACATGATCTACTACAAAATAATGTAAGAGCTGATCAAGGTCTGTGACAATCAAACAACTGAAAACACTTAATTCTTGAAAAGCATGCTAATTTATATAAGATCAGATGGAAGAATATTAGATATTGCTAATCCTCTTCCCTTTTACTATTGTAAATATCCTGGTCTATTATAATATATATAACATTATTCAACATTTTCTTTTCTTTATATGTCCCTTGAGAATTTATATTAACTTTTTAAAATTTATTTGAGAAACTTTTGTGGTAATTTCCTTTACAAAAATTCTGCTATTGGTTGTAGTATTAATATCTGAAGAAGATAACTATTACAAAATAGAATCATTTACCTTATTTTGAGTTGCCTCCCATATATAAATGGCCTTGATCTGCCAAATGATCTAAATTTTGCTACTTATTTTAGAAGGACCATGGAGCTTTTATTATTATTAGTAAAGCAAATTACAGTTGGCAAATAAAAATGGGTACTATGCGCTAGACATGGAGGAACTGAAATCTCTCATAGCCATGAAAAGCATGATTGCTGATCAACTCATCCATTATAGCTCTATCCTTGGGCCTCCGTTATTCATTATATTTATCATTGATTTACCTCTTAAGATTGGAACTTCACTTTCTTCCATTGACCTCTATGCAGATGATACTACACTGTCGGAGATGGGTAAAACCAAAACAGTACGCAAAAAAAACAAGATGCTCTCAACAGACTTCAAGTATGGTGCAAGAAAGACAGTATGATCATAAATACAGAAAAAACAAAAGCCCTACTAAGTTACAAAACACACAAAAAACGAGCAAGGCTAGATAGTGACAAACTCCAGGTTCTATTTGACAACATGAGCCTTAATATGACCTCTCAAGATAGAATTCTTGGTGTATTTGTAGATAACAATCCTACTTAGTCTATTCACATTAAACATGTTTTAAAAATGGTTAATTCTTATCTTTGGCTACTGAGGAAAATAAAAACATACATTCCTCTCTAGTATAGGGTCATCTTTTATAAAAGTTATATTCAGCCATATCTGGACTACTGTAATTTAATTTGGGCTAATACCTCTAATTCAAACATAACAAAACTTTTACGACTCCAAAAGAGGGCTTGCCATTTAATTCTAGATCAATGTATTGATAATTTTCAGGATACAATGAATAAGAAAAAGGTTTTAACAATACATGAAAGAATATTCCTGAGAAAGGCCAAATTGATGTATAAAGTATCCAGAAAAGACATTCCTGTCTATCGAAGCAATATCTTTCACCAAAGAGCTGCTGATGGTACTCCAAATTTAAGGTCCATAGGAAGTAAAAATTACATTATACCAAGGCCACAGAAGGTATTGTTTAGAAAAAGTTTTCAACATACGGGTCTACTGGTATGGAACAACATTCCCAGTGACACAAGGCAGGCTCCTATTTTTTCTTTTCATTATCAATGTCTTAAATGGATGAAATCTTTAGAAAATGGAACAGTTCTAGTACAAAAAATACCACCTGCTTTTCTGTAATTTTGCAGCATTTTCATAGTTGACTTTTTCAATGCTTAATGATATTTTATATTTTTAATGTTTATGTTTTCACACATGTGTTCCAGGCTTGAATCTTTGAATTTTTAAATTACTTAATTATTTAATGTCAGCCAGATTCTTCACATCATGTTGTATATACTGTATATATTGTAAATAACTGATAGAAGGCCTCAAGGTAGATGAGTTTTGTAACCAACTGAGTTACCTTCTCTAAATAAAGTCTTTATTATTATGGTTATTATTAATATTATAGTCTTTCATCCATAATAAATATATTTGGGTGTGCCTTGTAAATTGTGTTTTACTTTGTAGTGTGCCTATTGTTACGTCAACTGAATCTAGAAATGTATTCATTCAACACAAATGCCTTTGAACAATTACCTAAATACAAAACCCAGTCACACTTGTGTACTGCTGTACATACAAGTAGATGGACAACAGTAATGCCCCTTCCACACCTGGCATTAAAAATGTGTCAAAATTTGTAAAACTAAGGAATCAACCTATAATCAAAAATGGGCTTATATGGATATAATTGCTGTATATGCAACAGCTCATGTATCACAACTGTTATTACTATTACACTGCATCACAACTGTTATTACTATTACACTGCATCACAACTGTTATTACTATTACACTGCATCACAACTGTTATTACTATTACACTGTATCACAACTGTTATTACTATTACACTGCATCACAACTGTTATTACTATTACACTGCATCACAACTGTTATTACTATTACACTGCATCACAACTGTTATTACTATTACACTGTATCACAACTGTTATTACTATTACACTGCATCACAACTGTTATTACTATTACACTGCATCACAACTGTTATTACTATTACACTGTATCACAACTGTTATTACTATTACACTGCATCACAACTGTTATTACTATTACACTGCATCACAACTGTTATTACTATTACACTGCATCACAACTGTTATTACTATTACACTGCATCACAACTGTTATTACTATTACACTGCATCACAACTGTTATTACTATTACACTGTATCACAACTGTTATTACTATTACACTGCATCACAACTGTTATTACTATTACACTGCATCACAACTGTTATTACTATTACACTGCCATAACTGTCAAAATTAAATGAAATTTACTCTATGTTTTTCATTATTTCCATGTACATGACTATTTTCAATTTATACCTGAACTTTTCACCTCTAGAGTTTAATATGTAATGCACTTTTTGTATCATTAATCCTCTCTTACCCAAGTCACACTGATATTTGTATAATTAATCCTCTCTTACCCAGGTTACACTGATATTTGTATAATTAATCCTCTTTTACCCAAGTCACATTGATATTTGTATAATTAATCCTCTTACCCAAGTCACACTGATAGTTGTATCATTAACCCTCTCCTGCCCAAGTCACACTGATATTTGTATAATTAATCCTCTCTTACCCAAGTCACATTGATATTTATATAATTAATCCTCTCTTACCCAAGTCACACTGATATTTGTATCATTAACCCTCTCTTGCCCAAGTCACACTGATATTTGTATAATTAATCCTCTCTTACCCCAAGTCGCACTGATATTTGTATAATTAATCCTCTCTTACCCAAGTCACACTGATATTTGAGAACTCCACAGTCATCAACTTTTTTTGAAAACTAACATGGTTACTACCACTCATAGATTATGACCTGCCTTATCAAAAATAAACAAAAATGGAAACAAGGCATTCTTTTTCATTTCATATGGAACTGATCCAGGAAGAATATATTCCTAGTCAAAATCTTCTTCTAAGTAAAGGTAAATATCTGACTTTAATGACTTGATAAAAGAAAACCAACTGTGACAGTGCTTGTTAAAATCAAGTATATGTGGTACCGGTATTTGCTACAGTGTGTGTGTGTGTGTGTGTGTGCACACATGTACATTTGTTAAGGTTGTACATAAAACAAAGTAAGTAAGCAAAATGTGTCATAATTTTTTTGTCCCATATATTGATACCAGCTGTTTAAGATTTAGTATCTTTTATATAATAAGAAGTGAAAAATAATGTATCTGATTGATGTATGGCAAAATGTGAAAGGTAATTTTTTTTTAGAAACATCATGATAGTGGTCATATTTTATGCAAGGTTGGCACTGTGGGGGAAATGTACTAGCTAAATCAAGTTTCATGAACATATTTCTATTGAATTTTGAGAAAAAGCGATTAAAATCATCTCAATGATGCCAAATGTTGGAACATGTACCAACCATACATAGAACTGATTGCACTTTTTAACCAGTTCCTAACTAGAAGATCACACCAATTCTTTTTTGTACAATAAGAAGTCATAAGTTTTATACTGAAATATTTTCAAAAGCATGTGTTCATTTTCATGTAGATAACCATTAACCAATTTAGTTATTTGTGTTACTTCTGGCAGCAGTAATAAATGGGATATATTATTTTCTTGTAAATTAAGACCAGAAGTGTTATTAACAGCAACTCGTTAATCCCAATACTTTCCCCATCTGACTTTTCTTTTGACTCTTATAGATTCAACTGAAAGGAAAGAATAACTATTTAATAAATAACCTGTTCTATTAAAATTCTTGGAAACTGGTCCATTTACATTTATTATTTGTATGCAATCTTTGCTCATAAATCTGTCTTTAAGCAAGTCTTCTTTGCCTTATTTATTGTTTTCTTCATATTTTTAAACAAACAATAAAATAAATTACACTTTTAGAATAAAACAAAAGATTCTGCTTTAAAGACAATCTTTAACTTTTCTGCTGAGGTGTGAATGAATTTGTTTCTCTCAAGAAGGGGCCTGTATTGCAGAGGCCATCAATGCTGGGTTTAAGAATCTGTTTTTGATATTTACAGATGAAAAAGTAGACAGCATACTATTATGCTTAACAAACAATATACTGCATTCTTGGTGGAAGAACAATCAACAACAGGACAAGAATGCACATAAGGCTGTGGTTGCCTGTTGTTTATGAAGAAAAACTTCACACATAGCAACAAATATAGTGCAGCTGCATGTATAACAGACCTGCTGACCCTGACAAGTCCATCTCTGTAAGGCAGTTGATTTTTTCCCCGTAAGACTGACCAGTTTTCAGTAAGGTGTAACAAAATATCAATAACTGCTACTGCAAAGCTGGAAAATGTAATGAAAAGTTTGACGCAATAATGATAAACATTATGTTTAGCTGAAAAGTTTGTAAAGTACGCGTAGACTTTATTTACCACAAGTACAGTTGCCCAAACTTTAGTTCCAAACCCTATGTAACTCAATGGCTTGTTGCAATCTCTCAACATGATGTAATTCTTGGAAATTCTTTATCCATCTCACATGACGATGGCAATCATATCTCCCCCTGCAAGACATACTCAAATTGGCATGTGATGTCCAATGAACGTAATTGTGTCTTTTCTAGCTTTTATTCACAAGAATCTGAGTACTCCTTTTTATTCTTCTGTGTTGATTATTAACACCTGTTTAGAAGCTTCTTTTCCCTTTCGTCTTAAACATGCATTGTTTTCTGTACGCCATTAACTTTTTTTTCTATAATCAACAGTTTGATCATGCAGATGCTTTGCATGAACAAACAGGTGAAGTTTAAAGTGCCTGGGATGCTGCTGTAAAGTTAGTCTGGTTCCCTGACTTATTTCACTAATCCTAATATGAAACCCGGATCCATATCAAACATGGATGAATTGATTAGCTGGATTTTTCAGCAATTATCATTTTCCCGTAGTTTTTGCTTGTATGCCTTAAGTGCATATTTTAGGGGTAATTTTCATAAGACTTACAATTTATTTATGTATAAAATACTATTGTTAAATATTGTCTAAAAGACAATTATCATGATGTGTATTATGATATGACGTGGATGACATTACCAAGTCTTAATGCTGTGTAAATAGGCTGTTAAACCTTATACATATAATGCCATATATCATTTGTGATCTTAATTACAAGTCCAATTCCCTGCCTCAATGTCTCCTTGGGAACTGCATTCAGCTTTTATTTCCTCTGCATGATATAGCCAATAATATGCTAAAGAGGATTAATAAAACCACCAAAATCTATTCACAAGTTTAATCAAAATATTATCTTCTCCAGATTTCCACAACAAGCCAATCAGATGAAAGGACACTTTTCAGTAATATGCATGGCTCTTGCTCATTAGTGAAGTCATTCAAGATCTTGAAGAGAGAGACAAATTGAGTGGCAGCAAACAATTGTTGATTGACGTGCATGCCAAGACAAAAGCAGGGCCAAACCATACATTCAATGGTCTTATATCAAGGTGAATCTAAAATATCCCGACCCAATCTCCAACTGAAAACTTTAACGGCAATAAAACTGGGGACATGAATTTGATGCATTTTGTTGATAAGGAAACAACTGCAAATATATAGCACAATGGTCGATTTTTAGTGGAATCCACTCACAAGTCAACATACCAAGCTGTATGATCATGTAGCCAACTGCATGATGCAAAACTGTATCAAGGTATGTCAAAATGATAGACAGACTGTAAAAAGAAAGGCAGGACAGATTTGGGTAACTACATCCCACTTTTGAAACTCAAAAAAGTGCATCAACAACAAACACAAAATGAACAGAGTTCATGCAATTACTAGAGGCCATACTTACATTAAATCTGAAACCAAATGTACACAATCACTGATATATACCTATTGTATGTGAATAAACTGGAGTAATTTCGGCCCTAGTCGTGATTGTATTGGGAGGTTCTGAATCTGAGTTGTCTGGGAGTTCCAGATCATCCTGAAACTTTATCTCTGAAGTATCACAGTTATTTTCTGAAGCCTTACTAATGCTTATGACTGCCTGGTCTCCTTCTCCTTTCCTCAAATCCTGAGATGCAACTGAAAAGAAAGACAAATTACCATGTACAGTTTTAATTCAATACTTCCTAAAGTCTTCTAACATTGCAGTGAAACCTGCCAATAGTGGACAAACGAGTGACAAAAAAATGTCTTCCTTTTATATACAAATGTCCTATATATATATAGAAGTCAAATATAAAGAAAGGGGTCACCCGTGGTCTATTTTAGCAAGCATCTTTATATGAAGGTGTCCACTAAAGTAGGTTTTACTGTAGAGGCATCAAAGACATCAAGACTAGGTAAGATTCACTTAATTTGCATTTAGTCTTAATACTGTTTTAATACTGGGTACATATGTTCATTGGTATCTTGTATGACATATGTCATAGGTTTTGAGAAATGTGTCATACAAATGTGTCATTAAAATGCAAGCAAATGCAAAATTTCAATATAATCTTGATCATAAAATATAGGTCAGTCAGTTGTTTTTTTTGGTGCTTAAACTTACGAGCTTCCCTTAAGATGATTACAACCATTAAGTTTTATGTACATATGAATACGGCCATAAAGTTTTAGGTACCTAAGAAAGCGAAGGAGAAATAAAGCTAATGGTAAAACTGACCAAACCACTTGTGCATGAAAAGTAGGTGACAATTTTGTTGGTGGTGAACTAACCCTTAAGATAAATATATTAAAAACTTTCATGGCTCCTATCATAAAAACTGACCTAAATGCAGAATTTTCATTTAATCACTGGAATATAAATAGTATTACACTATGATTTGCTACTGGCTAGGCCAAACAAAGAAACATGTTTCCAGTTAGCCTATTGTCCCTGATCTCACTGCTGACCCAAGTGATTTTCCCCTACATTTAAAAAAAATAAATATAATAAACAAAAATAAATAATAATAATAATAATAATAATAATAATAATAATAATTTTTTTAAATTTAAAAAACCCCATCTGCCTAAATTTAAAACCAGTGTAATAGGAAACATGTTTTATGCTTCGGCATGATGGTGATTAGTACCACTAGAAGATAAAAGCAATGATTACAAATTGCCTAAAATGTAGGTGATAAAAAAAAGAAGCTTAGAACACATAGTTGCTATATTGTCTTTCAATGTTGGTCTTGTTTATCCTCGTGTGTGTGTGTGTGTGTGTGTGTGTATATATATATATATATATATATATATATATATATATATATACCTGGGTTAGAATCTTTTAAAATTTGCTAACCTGTATGACAGTAGTATTTGTATTAAAATATTAATTCTGCCACTATTATCAAGCATTCTTCTACAGGAATCCAGGGATAGCACTTTCCATTCTGTTGGGTGTATATTTATAATTCTCTATAATTAATTCTACATACCTTGATTTCTTTCATAGGAATTGAATGACTGTGTAGATACATGAGAATTAATTACCAGGTCGTCATGCGAGTGTCTGCTACATACGAGTGCATATGACACAGACTGAGTAACATCATTTTTTTGGTGATGCGTGCTTAGTCGAGAGTGAATATAGGCTCATGTGTGCAGGCAAGGCAATGTGTGCCGTTTACCCGTGGATCTAGGTTTGAATCTCTGTAGAGAACAAATTAAAATTCTCTAACATGTATGATAGTATCATCTGTACTAAATATTAATTCTGCCCACTATTATCAAGCATTCTTCTATAGGAATCCAGGGAAAGAAATCACTTTCCGTTCTGTCTGATGTATGTGTATATATATGTGTGTGTGTGTGTGTGTGTATATATATATATATATATATATATATATATATATATATATATATATATATATACACTAGTGCAAGGGCATTTGGCACCCTAGGTGAACCTTCCACCTTGCGTCCCCCCTCTTGGGGCATTGCATGTTATAAACTGTTCATTAGTATTAATTTTTTTGGTGATGTGTGCTTAATTGAGAGTGAATATAGGCTCGTGTGTGCAGGCAAGGCAATGTGTGCCATTTACCCGTGGACCTAGGTTCGAATCTCTGTCGAGTACAAATTAAAATTCTCTAACATGTATGATAGTATCATCTGTACTAAATATTAATTCTGCCTATTATCATCAAGCATTCTTCTATAGGAATCCAGAGATAGCACTTTCCGTTCTGTCTGGTGTGTGTGTGTGTGTGTATGTGTATGTGTGTGTGTGTGTGTGTGTGTGTATATATATATATATATATATATATATATATATATATATATATATATATATATATATGCTAGTGCAAGGGCATTAAGCACCCTAGGTGAACCTTCCACCTTGCATCCCCCCTCTTGGGGCATTGCATATTATAAACTGTTCATTAGTATTAACACATTAACCCCTAGCGACGACTTTACAGGGCAGGAGGTAGTAACCTACTGCCAAGCTCTGTAGCATCATGGTCATGCACGATACACTAAAGTGAGTGGTATTATAGAAAGGTAGACAGATGTAGCTCTACAATGATACCAAATAATCTGGAATATCTAGTTGCACTACAAAATACAGATAGAAAAACCTCATATTTTGGACCGGAGTGTTTTTAACCCAAAATTCGCCCATGGTGGAAATCCGATTTTGTGTTTGGATTTTAGACTTTTTGGTCTCAGATCTAAAGCAAACTGGTGCAAATAGATAAGCCTTTGCAAAAAGTAGGATAAGATGGGCATTTGGAATAAAGAGTGGTCTCCATTCAAAAATAATGGCTTCGTTTAGCAAAAAAAAAAACAAAAGAAATAAGAACTCCAACTTTGACCCTTCGGCTCATGCGCGAGTCAAATAGCCAACGAAAAACGATGTTTCTAATACAAGTAGGCAGTATGTTATTGAAAGATGACCAGGGGTTTGGTGTTTTCGAGTCTATTCAGAAATAGCTTTCAAAATGTGTTTCCAACTTGATTTTCATGCGAAAATGACAAAAAGCTCTAGGGGCTAATGTGTTAACACATGTTCAGTTGAGAATTTATCAATTTAATTATTCAGTCTACTAAAGTAATAAATTAATAACCTGACTGTACTCATCTTTGACACCACAAATCTTGGCACACTAGGTGGCTACCAATTCACCTATTGGGTTAAACTGGCCCCTCTCTCTCACACCATGGGGGTGGGGGGCATTACTTTTTCAAAATTTGGGGTGTTTATTAGAGCACAATAATGAAGTAATGAAAGCTAAAGTGGTTCTTTTAATGTACTCCTATAATGCAAATATACCTTATATTCTCTAATTAGCACACACAGGGGCACTTGTTAGAACACAATAACGAAAGCTAAAGTTGTTCTTTCAATGTACTCTTATAATGACCACATGTACATCTGGGGGTCTTTATGCCACTGAATTTAGTCACTGTTAATATCAGCACAGTTAAAATGATCAATCCATGAACACATTTGCCACTCAGCAGCTGGATGAAGTATGACCTGTAAGCCTTTGAACTTAACTCCCAGCTATTGCATCATGTTTAACACTAGATGTGAGTATGTGACATCAGTAATTTATACACTGACAGTGTGATCAACTGAGACTGCTGTAGTATTTCATTTTAATTATGAATTTCAAAGCAGACCACATGTCTTAAACTGGATATTTTAAATTTTCTGTTCTCAAGAATGGGTCCATAATTTAGAGTGAAGAATTAATTAGGGAATAGATGGCATATCATTGATCATAAAATTCTAATGGCTCTTACTGACATTTTTGTATTGAAAATTAACATAATTGTTTATTTTTGGGGTTAAACACTATTTCTCAGTGACAGATAGGCTAGCCATACATGGTGGCAAGAATAACTGGTGAAGGAAGAACCAGGGAAAACCCTCCTAAGAACCACCCGCCAACAGGAAGCGACACGCAAGAAAAATTAATGTTTTGGCCATGTATGTGCGAAAAGTAAAATTAAAAAATAAATCAATTTAAAGTTTGACAATAGGTAATTATTAAATTACAAGAAATGTGTCATTTTCAGTTCCAGATTTGCTGTTGCCATAGTTTTTGTATTATCCTTCCCTAATTAACTAGTTTAATCTCAAACTAATTATTTATTTAAATAATTAATTTTTTCTCTCAGAAAACATTATAATGGAATTTCACAGAACAACAATATTTAATTCCATTCTAATGTTTTAAAAACATGTGCTGATACACAGATATACAAACCTGATGGAGTGAAGGACTGGTGTAAAGGTTTCCAGCGCGGACTAGGGGGAAATCATTTAAAAGGGTTGTTTATCAAGCCATAAATAATGTCAAGGTCTCAATGGATAGCTTCATATTTTGACACCTCCCTAATTTTTAAGGTAGAAAACCTAATTATCATAAGCCTAGAATTTATAAATACACACTGAAGCTAAATCTGTAATTTGGTTTAGATTAACTTTGAGTTAGGCTTGAAAATGGATTGGCTTGTTTGGTGACTGCCTGTCACAGTTAGACTTGCACTGGAGATCAAATGTGATAAATGGGGCTGCAAATGAACAGCCAATGTCTGTCTGCTACAGAGGTAAATATCTAAAAATCTAGATGGTTGAGGGGTGATGAAAAGTATGCTAATTTGTTATAGTACTAGTGAACTTTCTTCATGCATAAGGCACATACTGATTCTTTTAGCTGCCTTGTGACAGAAAAATATTCAAAATATCTCTTTGCTATCAAAAATGAATGTAACAAAGAAGGGTTAGTGGCAGTGTTGGTTCAGTATAAAAGCTGCCAGTTGTATAAGCAAATTAACCTGATTGCCACCATCAAAATCTCACATGCATGCTTTCTACAAAATCATTAGTTTGTTTTATTTGTATCTTCAGTGTAAAATTATTCCCATTTTTCTGCAATAGGTCATTGTCGGATGAAAATTATCACCAGATAAACTGTCCAGTGTGACCCAAACTTCCCATGTTCCAGCGTTTTTCAAAACTGATCACTTTCATTTAGGCATTATGGGACTGTGGACTACAAGTAAGATTTATTTACCTCTTAAACTGAATAGCATTACAACATGCAAAACAACACAACTCTGAAAATGGACCCCCAGATCAGGGGTGCTGCCTCTTGAGACCCCGCCATTTCACGTGCATGTAAGTGTTCTCATTGTCATTAAGTCACAATAATTTGTCAATTTCTGCAGCAAATATGTGATACTTATCTCTTTTCATAACAAACCTGTAAAATAAACACCCAAGTACATCAACTATATATGAATAATCCCATACATTCGTTTTTTTCTCCAATGGACACAACCTGTTGATATGCCAGTCGAGCTCTTTTTGCGGCTTTGGCAAAGATTTCTTTAGCCTTCCTTTTTGTCACCAGTGACTTTTTTTTTGTGCTCAATGTGCAATCATTTCTTTTCCTTCTCAATGAGAGCCTTTTTCCTTTCAAGCTGGTGCTTGTATTGGCAACATGCAGTGTGCATCTTCTGGCAGAGGGCCACATCTGTACTCTCATGCAAGAAATCTTTCTTTTGATATTAATTAACTGCACTTTTTCCAGATGTCTTCTGAGCTTCAATTTTTCCACATACAGCTCCTTTTGTAGGTGCTGTTCCAAACTCTTCCAACCACGATTACTGTTTTCTGATGACACCCAAATATACAAATCTAGCCACCCAACTGAAGTTGATGCTACCATCCAAGGTGTAGAGAGGTGCATTTCTGATGTGAAATCATGGATGACATGTAACAAGCTGCAGATGATTGATGATAAAACTGAGGCCATTCTGATCACAACACAAAGACTTCTCATTCACATCCTTTACCTCAAACAATAAATATCAGCAACACCAACATTAAATTCACACAGCCATTGCGAAGCCTAGGTGTTACTCTGGACAGTACTCTCACATTGCATCAACATGTCATGAACAAGGCTGCATATCTTGAGCTGAGACGCATCAGCTCCATTAACAAATATCTTTCAGTTGATGCCACTAAAGCACTCATGTGTTCATTAGAACTTTCAAGACTGGACTATTATAACTCAGTTCTGTCTGGTTCATCTCAATATCTACTCCAGAAACTTCAAAAAGTTCAAAACACTGCTACTCGGACCATACTTGATCAGAGCACACCTCCACGCTGTTCTGTACCCTATACTGGCTATCCATCTGATCCAGAATCAAACACAAAATTTGTTCTCTGCGCTATGTTTCAATGACAGACTCCAGTCCAACTTACCTATCCGACCTCACCCATGTGTACACACCAGCAAGATACTTACGCTCCTCTTCTGACAATCGTATACTCATTATTCCCACTATGAAAACAAAGTCATATGGATAACGTTCTCTTGCATGCCAGGTCCCGTGCAACGTGGAATGAATTGCCCACTGAACTTAGACACAAGACACAGTGATCCCATTCAAGAGTGCCCTTAAAACTCACTTATTTCGACTGCAAGAACAAACTTAAAGACCTAATAATGTTTCCTACCGGAAATATTTTCAGCATGTTTTTGTTTGTTTTCAAATTTCATGGTCTTTGTTTTTTGTAATCATATCATTATATATGCTTTTTATGTTACAGGTGTTGTCTGATGCTGTAAAGCACTTAGAGCTTCTAATGATTAGGCGCTATACAACATCGTTATTGTTATTTATTATTATTATTATTATTATTATAAATGGACCAACTAAATTTCTTTTCGCTTCAGCCATTCCCATTTCCATACGTTTTTTAAATAAACTTTTCGTGTCATGGTCTCTCTCAACAACTCAGGACACCATGTTTTGCAAGCATGCTTCTTCTTTCCATTGTCATCAATTTCCATTACACGAAGTTTCACTGGCTGAATTTAAACCTGTGACCAATCAGAATACTCTTTACAACAGTCATGTGTTCACTAATATATAAAACAAATAATTTACAAAGGTTGCTGCGGAATAGGACTGGTAAGACCGTTTTAAAAAACTGGATCGGAGATGATATAAAAAAAAAAAAGGTCTATATCAAGAAATATCTGATTCAATTCAGGAGAAAAGCGAAATTCCACTTTAAAACAGTTAAAAAAATCATCTCTGGATTCAGTAATAGAAATAAAAATGTAAGTGAATTGACACAGGTTTACAGAAAAGTTGTTATTAATTCGAGAAAGAAAACAGGATAAGCGTGGAAAATTGTAGGGCAAATGATGTTGACCCCCTATTGCTAATATGACTTTGAAAATATTCTCAGTATAAAATGCAGGTTACAATTCCCAAAAAAAGAAAAAAAAGAAAAGGAAACTGATTAGAGGCTTATTTAAAAACAAGGATGAAAAATTCTGAAATTGTAATAAGAATATAATAATAAAATATTATTATTATTGTTACTATTACTGAATCTTTATAATGGTTTTCTTCCATGATGGTCCTTATTGACCTGTTACTGGCTTTTCTGGACCGTGCCTTTTCCATATCAGTCCTCTCTGACCCGACACCCTGACATCATCAGGAGTGAGTAATTATGAACAGACCCTACTGAAATGAAATTAGACCGTTTAACCTTTCCATCACCATGGAATAATCAACCAATCAAATATCATTCAGAAGCGTTTGATGCAGAAACTTATAAAGTCAGTGTCCAAAATAAAAAACTTCTTAGGCGGTCACCATCTTTAAAATATCAACTTCCGGTTTGCATGTAAATAATGCCTCAGTTGAAATCGGATGAAGTTCAAACATTTACAGCCATTACACTTAAAATCCTTGAAGGTTTATATTGTTTACTGATTGTGCTTCAAAATTATGATCATAGTGGACTAGTGCAGAAGCTACTACTATGGAACTCAAGTTTCTGAAATTTTCAAAACAATCATAATCCTAAATTCCAGCATGTTTTTGGAACTTAATGTGATGGCACTACAAATTTAATGTATCAAGATTTTATACTGGATGCTAATTTTAAACAATAAATGAAAATAAACTTAAGAAACAGTGTAATGGAACACCCATGAAAGGCCAGTCAGCGTGGACATGAAAGTGAGGCTCTTTTTTCTTTAGGATGGAAGGAGTTGCATCCCTTGTTGGTCCACACTAATAGGAAAGCTCCAATTAAGTTTGGCCAATTTTAAACTTTGCAAAACACATATTAACAAATGTTTTTGAAAGAATTGGGCTTAGTTTAAAATTGCTTAGAA
This sequence comes from Sinohyriopsis cumingii, assembly GCA_028554795.2. Taxonomy (NCBI): domain Eukaryota; kingdom Metazoa; phylum Mollusca; class Bivalvia; order Unionida; family Unionidae; genus Sinohyriopsis; species Sinohyriopsis cumingii. The sequence continues at coordinate 134,325,953 of CM068824.1, forward strand.
GAGATATGTTAAACTGACTTCAGTAAGTCACAAAAATTGACGAAGTAATGGGGCCACATATTTGGAACTAATCTGTTCCTCTAACACATAGACGTGACCTCCAGGTTGATTGATATATCCAAAATTTGATAGTAAATTGCCAGATCCCAGTCACTTATTTAGTGGCTATGGTGCAGAGTGTAAATGCTGAATGTCATTTACCCACTAGGTCATATTCTATTCAAACAAACATATGACAAAGTGTTCAGTGAACATTATTGTCACTTTTATCTTTATCTGAGATGTAATTTTTGCATGTTTTGAACAAGGGAATTTTAATAATTGTTGTGAAATGTTGTTATGGAAGCTGGAGAGATGTATATGGAATAATAATAATAATAATAATAATAATAATAATAATAATGATAATTATTATTATTAGTAGTAGTACTATTATTGTTTTTGTTTTTATAATCTGAACTTTATATGATTCAGTTGCAAATCCTTGGAAGTGAATTACCAGAATAAAGTACATTTTAATAATAAAAATTGTTTCAATATGCCCAATTTAAACAGATTAAAACAAACCCTTTCAACTTAAATGCCCCCACACCCTGTGGAAAAATTTTGTGATCTTTAATTGACAGTAAGAATGTGTTTTTTTCCATGTTAATTGCCATTATGTTAAGGAATTAAAAACAATAACTCAAGGGCCTGGACTCATAAAATAGACCGAGTTTACATGTCCTTTCTTACCATGCACTTTTAAGAAAATATGATTAAATGATAATATGTTTAAAGAAATTCGAGCAAGGTGGAGGGAGTGATTTCTACACATACTATTGTATTTTCCAAACAAGCTTAGTCCCATACATATCTTTGATGTAAACTGGACCTAATGACCTTTGAATATCACTTTGGTTAGGTGCTTTTTCAGCAGTTTAATGGACAAACAAATCAAATTCTGGGTGATATTTTTTGTTGCTGTTGTTGTTGTAGGGTTTAATGCCATTTTTCAGCACAACATAGGCTATACATGGCAGCCAGTATAAATGGAGCAGGAAGAACTGGGAAAACCCCAGAAAGAACCACCAACCCACGAGAAGCTATTGGCAAGCTTTCTCAAATACCCACACTGGGCGAACCCGAGACTCGAACCCACGCAGATAGAGGTGAGATGGTAATGATCCATAATGGTGAGTGCTTAAGACCACTTGGACACCCCTTAGGTGATATAATGTTCCCTGAGAACTCCAATGACCAATATATGGTGTTCCAATCAAAACCTTAGATAACAGGACATGTCTGGCAAACACAGGGATTTCAGGATCACTGTTGTTGATAGAGAAGCATAATTTCACCATAAATAAGAGTTCCTTGAAGGAACAGACACTCTATTATCTGAAATGAATTTCCAAGAATCTACATAAGATATCAGATCGGAATCATTTTCAATATGGACCATCTGGATAATATCAGAAGTCTTCCAGTGAAAAACCTAATGTTGATACGACTTCAATTTAGGAGGAATAGTAGTAACATAATTTCTACAGGACCGCCATGCAGGCCATACTGGATATCAGACTGGCACTATTTTCATTCTGGACCAGTCAGACTTCATAAGAGGTCTTTTGGGAAAACCCCAAGTTGATAAAAAGTCAGACTTTCAGCATTTTCATTCACGACCAACTAGGCATCATTTTTAGTCTACTGGTGAAAGCCTAATGTCAATATGACTTTCCAGTCAGGAGTAGCAAAACAATTTTCAAGATTGCTGCCAAAATGGCCATATCAGACATGAATTTGACACCACTTAGTACCAACTGGACACCATCAGAAGACTTATGGTGAAAACCAATGTCAATATGTTTTTCTGTCTAGAAGTAGCAGTACAATTTTCAAGATGCCACTGCGGTGGCCATCCTGGATATCAAATGGGCACAATTTTTTATTTCAGACAAACTAGACATCATATGAAGCCTTTTGGTCAAAACCCCAAATCAAAATAACTTTCAATTCAGGAGTAGTAGTAAAAAGAGTTCTAGTGGTTAGAGCATCTGCCTTGGATGCAGGAGGTCGCGGGTTTGAACCCCATGTATCTGTTAATATGTGCATCTTTGGAAGATAATATTTCACAGATTTCACTGCAATCCACTTAAATTTCTGAGACTTGCATTCACATGATTCTGGGGGCCCCAAGTGGCAGAGTGGTCTAAAGCACTCTCCATTATGGATCACTGCCATCTCACCTCTGTCTGCGTGGGTTTGAGTCTCCGATTCAGCTGATGTGGGTATGTGAGAAAGCTTGCCAGTAGCTTCTCGTGGGTCTGTGGTTCTTTCTGGATTTTCCCGGGTTCTTTCTCCACCATTAATACTGGCCGCCATGTATAGCCTATTGTGTGCTGAAAAATGGCATCAAACCCTACAATAACTACACATGATTCTGTTATACATCGCATTTAGCTATATGACAAAAAGGGCAATATCTCTAACAAACATCACAGAAGCAAAGTGATTTGTTGAAATGCACATCTTTAGATGATGACCATAATAATTACCAAGTCTGTTTAGTTTCTGTGAGAAAATAGTTTTCATGCAACCAAGGGGTCCTGTGTGGCTGAGTTATCTAATGTTCATCTTTACTGATCACTGCCATCTCACCCATGTCTACGTGGATTCTAGTCTCTGGCTCTGCCAATATGGGTATATGAGAAAGTTTGCTAGTAGTTTCCCATGTTTCCATGGTTCTTTCCAGGGTTTCCCATAGGTTCTTCCTCCACTAGTTATACTGGCTGCCATGAATAGCCTATCCTGTGCTGAGAAATTGCATTAAACCCCAAATGGCAAACAACCACCAAAAAAAGAGAACCATCTTTCATAAGTCCACACTTTCAGTCTCACTTGCAAAGTGAGTCTCTTTTGAGCAGAGTTCAGTTGTGCTCATTTCTAAAATTGTCTCACAACTTGCTGAAATCAATCTGCCTTGAGTACCTGACAAAATATTTTATTCCCCCCCCCCCCACCAACCAGTTTGACATTCATCTGCCATTTCATAATGAATGGAAATCTTGCAACTACAGTCCTTAACAGGCATGACCTTTCCAAAGCACAGATTTATGCACATGCATACCTTTACCTGCATTTGAGCAAGCTAATCCCATTCCTAGTACACATATCAATCTATCCCCAACATCCATTCAGAATAAAACGCTCCATAGGTCTGATAATTTTGCTTTCAATACAAGTTTAACTTGGGACTAGTTCCAAGTGAATACTGGCTGCTAAGCTAACGACAATGAAACTATTACCAGTCCTAATGTGATACATCACAAACACAACACCTCCTTCCCCATATTATAACACTGAGGCCAGTAGGTAGATGCTGCTGTGGCTTCACTTTCAGTACCATATTCCACATAATAATTGCCTTGCAGATCTCGTAAAATACATATGCCACACATTTCATATACTATTTTTTCTGTATAAACAGAAAAATTCACATACTCTTTCATCCAGCATGATTAGTAGCAATTAATTTTTTTTGATCCCCTTTGTTTCTCCGTAAGCATCTTTAACAATAGATATACTGAAGAAAAAGATAATTGAGCAACATCTGCACACCTCCATTATCATTCCGAACGGTCAGCTGCTATGTGCTTCAGTTTGAATACTGTATTTGACCTATAAATTACCCCTTACTCTGCAATAATCCAGCCCTAGTATCCTTCCTGAAAGATGTACCACCAATCATAAGACTTCATTTCCCAATTTTGCACACATCACTACCGCTTCAGTTTCAATACGGTATTCTCCTTTTTAATTATCAACTGCACTGTATACTCAAATAACACTATTATAAGCACACTTCCTTCCTCATTTTACATGCAAAATCCATCTGGCCAAATGTTACATACTTGGACTAACACAATCTAATGAAATTTTCATACACAATACCATTCTAACCTACAACAATGTGCAACATCTCAGCATTACTTGTATAAAGTGGCCAGAATCATGAACAGCATAATGCAGGATAATAATAATAATAATAATAATAATATTAATGATGTCCTTAAGGTTCTAAATATGACTAAATTAGGAAGATCTAATCTACCTTGAGGCCATATGATAACATTACAAAATACAAGGATAAACATGTGACAGTTTACTGAATCTGCAAACTTAATTGAACTACTGGTACTCACAGGAAATGGTGGACACAATACTTAACTGTTATATTTCATCTAAGCAACCATACTTTCACAATAGGATCTGACAATTTTTGCTTGTTTTATTTCCTTTCAAAGTTTATTCCATAAAGGTGCACTTGAATACTGATAATTTCTTTTGAGATTTAACTTAAAATGATGCATGATAAAACTCAATTTCGTTCTGATAAGCTTCCAATACAAAATTGACAGCAAGGTGGGCAGAGTGATCTGCCTTGATCCAAGAGGTCAATTCTTGTTCTTGACTGACTATAAACCATTTTCAGGTGATTACACATAAAAACAAAAACCCTATAATTATCAGGTTCCCACTCCAGGTTTTTCCCAAGATGAAACTGACTGTTTTCAAGATTCATTTGATCCTTACTTAATACAAGGGGTTAAGAAAAGTGCATGTTTAAAATCAAAAGCAGTATCAACTTTGAAGCTCCACTGTTAAATCTGACTTAGACATTCGCCCATTTACTGAAACAAAGGATGCATCAATCGAAACAAGTCACTATAACTACTGAACTTCATATAGGTTTGCACGAAATTTACTTTAATTTACAGATAAAAATGTTAACTTTACTCTGCTTAACTACAAATGTTGGTATGAAGAACGTTCTGTTTTATGTTTATAGCAGGAGTCCTAAAAGATTGTTTACGTTTGTATAAAAATAGGATGCTATACTAACAGTGCTTTAAAAAATAATTCACTGGCACCCAATGCAAGTTTGATATAACGGGTTTAAATCTGCCATTTTTGGTCTGAATGTACTGTTTACATCATATGAACCCATTTTAATATTAAGTTTGCATCACTTATCTGTGTAACAAAGCCAAGTGAGCTTTTTTCCTTTGTGACATATTCTGGACTGAACAGTAGGCTAAAACTGACAAAAGTAATTGATAATTGACATATGCTTGATGTTAAGCAAACATGAGCTACAGAGCTTGCTAAGAGTTGAAAAAATTCATACAAATATTCTCAAGGTGCAAATCTGCATCCACTCGGCCCAGGGACAAGTACAAACATTTCCCTTGGCACAGCCAATTTTACGCTGTCGGGATAAAAAACAAGTGGTTTCCACAAGTTCTGCTTATGTCTTGTTGCTGTCCTAACATCTATTTTCAATGTAATCTGACTATGGACTGTACATTAAATGCAGTCAATGTCAAGACCACCAGTGCATACTTGGGGAAGTACAATAGGTCCAATGCAGCCTCTGCAAATCGAAAGAGACAATTGATGGAAGCAACCATCTTGCCCCAGAGATGCATCCCATGATCAGGTTTCTGCTGAGAAGGTCCTGGACTTTTTAAAAGTGTACTATTTATATAATATTTTTTTGTCTATTTAAAGGATTTTTACCCATGTTGTCATTATCTTTCCTTTGTATGCCTTTGTAACGATACATGAACTTACTCGGCAGTACATAACCAAGACTGTGATGATGTGCTGTTAAACCACATTACAGTATATTCAATTATGTTGCAAGATGCAACAATCATATTACGTTACCCTAATTGAGCTAGTCCATAAGGTAGCATGACATTGTCTCCCCTGATCAGCTCCATAACAAGTAATCACATTCTGCTTCATATGCAGTATATGACTAGGATAAATATGGTATTACAGAAGAACAATGAGGTCAAAGGCCAAGTCCTGTATACATAACAAGTACTCAAGGTTCAGACTAAAAAGCCATGAGCTTGCCAAAAGCCTATTATCTTATTGGTGCCATCCATTCAGTAAAATGTATGCCAAAAGCCTGTCAAGAAATCAAAATAAATGTTAATTTCTTTGGTTTACTTGCAATTACAAGCTAGGAGATTGGCTGAAATCAAGAACCCCTTTTCTCTATTTACAACAAATGCCACAAAAAAGTAAAAACATAAAGCCACTTTCTCTTTCCTTGGATGCATATGTACAGGAATATCATTATAAATACCACCTATACAAAGCAGATGGAAGGTATTATTTGAACAAAGGTACAGAGAAATGGCACAGTTTATGCCAGGCCCCATGTTCAATAATCCTAGAAGGATGTTGTTGGCTCTGGAGATTACTGACCAAAAGGGTCTTTAATTAAACTTAATCAGCAGAAACCATTTGTTTGTTATCAGACATACCATGACTGTGACCTCTGACCTTCTGGCCCCAGAATCAATAGGTTTCTTTATTATCTTTGAGGGAAGTCATCCATAAAGTATGATCATAGAAGTTGTTCTGAAAAACATGTTTTTATTATATAGTCACATTGATCATGACCTTTAAACTTTTGACCCCTAAATCAAGGGGCCTCATCCTTACCTTAGGTGCAAGTCATCCACAAAAATTTCATCAAGGAAAATGTTCTAGAACAAAAGTTATTCTGTGGATTTTTTAAATTTGTTCAATGACCTTGACCACTGATCTTCTGACTCCAGAATCAATAGGCTTTTTCCTTACCCCAAGTACAAACATCCACTAAGTTTGGTCCATCTATGTGATGCAGAACCAACTGTGAAAAAACTATTTTTATTCTTTCAGTCAGTGACCTTAATTGGTAGAGTGATCAAAGGCACTCACCTTTACTGATCAGTGACATATGGGTGTGGCCAACGTATGTGAGAAAACTTGCCAATAGCTTCCTGTGGGTTGGTGGTTCTTCCTAGATTTTTTCTAGGTTCTTTCTTTACCAAATATACTGGCTGCCATGTATAGCCTATCTTATACAGAAAAATGGCATTAATCCATAATAACAACATCAGTGACCTTGATGATTGACCTTTTGATCTTAAAAAGAATAGGTTCTCCCTTACCCCAAGTGCAAGCTATGAACAAATTCTGGTAACTGCAGGTAGTGAACAACTCGAGTTATTGTGCTAAAACCATTTTTCTTCTTTCAGTTACAGTGACCTCAACCTTTGACCTTCAGACCCCAGTTTCAATAGGATTCTTCTTTAGCCCAAGTGCAAGCTATCCACAAAGTCTAGTAACTATAGATGGTGGACAACTGAAGTTATTGTGGAGAAACAAAATTGGTAACAGACAGTGAGACCGGTTGACTGAAAGGCATACTGACCATATCATGGCATAAAATGCTCCACCTTACAGTGGGCATATAAACAAACATCCATCCTGCACAACCAAAACTGACCTTTTTTAAAACAATGTATTACAACTTGGCTCTTAGCAGTTATGAAATCTTTGAAAGACAAAAAAGTCTCACAAAAGTTGATATTTTAGCAGTGTATTTACTGGCGCAGACCCAGAAGCTTGCCTGCACACTTTTAGGTGGACAGAAGCTTGCCTGCACACCTTCAGGTAGACAGAAGCCAAAACCAATGGCTACAACCTCTAAGGATACTGTCTGCATTATAAATGCTTCACTTATTTCTACAAACCAACTTGTATCATATATCAATTTAAAAACTGAATTTATCCCATGACAAGACCTGGAGACAAGCATAATAAATTTGTCAAAAAACAGGTGGTCTCATAATTATACCTGGATATCCTTACTAATTATTTCCAAACTTTTGCAAACTTTAGGGTGAGCTTATAATTTAAGCAATGGTTTGTGCGTGTGTGTGTGTGATTTGGATTTTTAACATAGCTTTAACAATTTTTCAATCATATCACTATGTCTGCAGTGTGACAGTTTATAGTGATGTCTAGCACTGGGGCATCATGCCGCAGACATGTAGCACAATGTCCCACTTAGTCAAATTATCCTGACACCAGGCAGACCAGTCCTAACACGAACCTCTTAATGTTGAGCGCAAAGCGAGGCAGCTGTTAGTACCATTTCTGTAAGTCTTTGGTATGACTTGGCCGGGGATCGAACCCACGACTTCCCGCATCTGAGGAGGACACTCTAACCACTAGGCCACTGGAGCAGTAAGCATGGGTTTAGCATTGGACTTAAGTTTGTGATGATTTCCGACCTGAATGAAAGTAAAAGGATGGTACTCTGATCACAGGAACCATCACCTGTAAACACATGCACCATGCTTTATCTGCCAAAAATTAAAAGCACTGGTTTCCATATTTAGCTTCAACAAACCGAACATTGATTGGATGATTGTATAAATCCATTGTAGGATATGCTAAATTCCTGGAACAATCAAAATCTGTGTCTTCCATTTCTTTTTTCTCTCTTTCTTTCAAGGGTTCAAGGGCTGGATCAGGTCAAGTGATTCAAGGAAAGGGGTTGGGTTTCCAAACTTTCAAAAGAGCAATGACTTCCTTTAATGGCACCAAAGCAAAAGTCAAGTGTGTCTATTTACTCAAAGTGTGCAAAATACCAATTAAATGTGAGCAAGAATAAAACAATAGCCAAATTTCAAAAGACAAGTGACTGGGTTTTTTTTGTTGTGTTTTTCTTTTAAAAGTTGGGGGTTCTACACACTCTGGAAATCCCACCACCACCACCAATCATACTGGTCAGCCACCTGTGGCTGAGTGGTCCAAAGCCACTGCCTTTACCACTCACCAAAGCCACTGCCTTTAACACTCACTGCTATCTCATCTTGGCCAATATGGGTATCTTCCTGTCAGTTGGCCTTTCTTACCAGGGTTCCCCAGATACTTCCTCCACCAGTTATCAGTGGTGTCATTAGTTGCCAGGTCCGGGGATTTACTCCAGCAACTTTGCTGCTAACACACCTCCTATATACAGTAAATTGACAAACATTTTTGAAGAAAAGAGTATCACCCCCCTCCGATTTGTGGAAAACCCTTGTACTTGTAAAATTAATGAACACTCTGAGTTATACTGGCTGCCATGTATAGCCAATATATACCATATATTCCCTAATTAATAACTGCTTTCTTTCTAAGAACAAAATTTTAAAAATGCTGTGTAAGACCTGTGCTTTTCAATACCATCTGCTGCAGACCTATGGTTACAACAAAATGCTACAGCAGTCTCTTTTGATTACACTGTTACAATGTATATATCAATGTATAAATTACAAATGTCACAGGCACTGGTGTAGTGTTAAACATGCTGCAATAGCTAGGAGGCAAGTTCTATTTCAGCCAGCTGCTGAGTGGGAAAATGTGTTCATGGATTGATCATTTTAACTATGCTGATATTTACAATGACTGAATTCAGTGACATAAAGACCCCCCAGATGTATATGTGGTCATTATATGAGTACATTGAAAGAACAACTTTAGCTTTCATTATTGTGCTCTAACAAGTGCCCCTGTGTGTGCTAATTAGAGAATATAAGGTATATTTGCATTATAAGAGTACATTAAAAGAACCACTTTAGTTTCATTACTTCATTATTGTGCTGTAATAAACACCCCAAATTCTGAAAGTGCTAATTAGAGAATACAATGTATATTTACATTGAGTAGAACATCAAAGGGTCAAAATGGCATGGCACCTTCAAGATCATATTAATCTTTTTGTTCTGAATCTGTGTTTTCTTGAAAATCTTACATGTGAAATTCAACACTGAACACATTAACTTTTTTGACATTTTCACCTGAAAATCGAGTAGGAAACTCATTTTGAAAGCTATTTCTTAACAGACTCGAAAACACCAAATCCTCGGTCATCTTTCAATAACATACTGCCTAGTTGTGTTAGAAACATCATTTTTCATTGGCTATTTGACTCGCACATGAGAAGAAAGGTAAAAGTTGGAGTTTTTTGTTTTTTTGCTAAACGGAGCCATTATTTTTGTATGGAGACCACTCTTCATTCCAAATGCCCATCTTATCCTACTTTTTACAAAGGCACATCTGTCTGTTTGCAGTTCATACCGGTTTGCCTTAGATCTGAGACCCAAAAGTTTAAAATCTGGAAACAAAATCGGATTCTGACCAAGGGGGAATTTTGGGTTAAAAAAAAGTTGGGTCCAAAAAAATGAGGTTTTTCTCTCTGTATTTTGTAGTGCAACTAGATATTCCAGATTATTTGGTATCATGGTAGAGCTACATCTGTTTACCTTTCTATAACACGATCCACTTTAGTGTATCATGCATGACCATGACGCTACAGAGCTCAGCAGTAGGCTACTACCTCCTGTCCCGTAAAGTCGTCGCGAGTGGTTAATGTGTTAAGGGATGCAGATTGTGTTTTCTTTGAATGCCATTATTGGATGGTATGCATTTTTAGGGCTGGTTTTAATACTGTCAAGGAACAACAATTATTATTATTATTAAAGACTAAAATTCTTTGAAATTTACAAATTGTGGATGCTGAAATTAGGCAGATTCAGCAGGTACCAGGATACAGCTGGTACACAATTGAACATGACCTTGTTGTTTATTTCATTTAAAGGATTGAAAGACAATGCTATAATGCTTATTTTTGAACAGTTTATATCATTTAGTTTACGCTTCATTATACTGTTTTCCTGAAATGAGTCTGCCCCATGATAAACCTTTCCCAGAGTATACACTGCACTTCACCAATAATATCAAGCCCTCTTGATTCCGCATAAGGAATGTCTGGCTAGTAAATATGTACTTTTTATGTTCAGCATGGAAGTGCTGTGCTCAAGAATTTGAACTGCAAAGCACAGTCACTGTGAACAAAACTGAAATTGCATGGAGGTTATGTAAAACACAGTGTGACCCTGCTATAACATGGTGGTTGAGGTCCACAGAACCCAAATGTGTTCTAGACCGAACCATGCTATAACCAACCAAGTCTGTTAGCTAAAGAAAATGTTGCATAAACCAAAAAATGATGTGGGGCAAGTGGGTGCTACAAGTGTGCACAAAAAATACGTGCTTTTGATTAAATGAGGATAAAACTAGCCTGAAATACACTTGCATATTGACAACTTAATCTGTGCAGTACAGTTCATAATGTGTTAAGTACTCTACATGTACAGTGGAACCCCGCTATAACGCGCCCCGCCATAACGCGAATTCGGATATAACGCGGTCGTAGCATGGCTCCCGAAATTTCGTATATTCATTCACACATGGAGAAAAAAAATTTGGAGAAAAGTAAAAAAAAACAAAACAAGAAATTAACTTCATTTTGGGCATGAGATTAGTTGTGACTTTTAAAATAATATGATCGTGGCATGGTTCCTGAAATTTGAAATTCATTTACGTGTATTTTTATCGGACCGTGAAAATATTTGTTTAACGTACGAGAAATAGTGTGTAAAACGTTTATTATAATTTGGTGGAAGAATTCGCGCATGACTTTTAATAATAAACGATCGGAACTTAACAATTTATCCTGGTTCTTTAAGTGATTTTGGAGAAGTGATCGTGTATGAATTCTAAAATAATACGATATATATAACGTACGAGAAATAGTGTGTACAACGCTTGGCTTCTGAAATTTATCAATTTGAACAGGTTGTGGTGAAGCTCCGTATTCTACTCTAGAAGAGAAAACTGGTTTCATTAGGTTTTTGAATTGTTAAGCCGAAGTAAACATTATCGGAAGTGTTACTTATTACGGATCCATGAGTAAAGCCAGTAAATCGTCTTTGTGATTGTCTTCCATGAATTCTGTATACAGTCGTTGCTCAAACAATAGCTGACATGGGCTTCTTATTTAACTGCAATCACAGCCAAGCAGCAGACAAAGTTGTGGTTGATACAAGAGTCGCACAATTTAATAAACATCAAAGGACGAAAGCCGCCAACATGTATGCTGTGCTTGGCGGTGTGATCAAACAACAAACAGTTGAAAGTAAATAATATCCACTTTATTATCTGTAAATTAAAAGGGTATGAAATTGTACATCCGTTCAGCTTAATTTTGTTTTATATAAAAAGTGATTCGTAACCATTGCAGGCCTTCATTACTTAGTTATTGAGCTTTATCTGTGTACGTTGTTTGCTTATATAAAAAATATTTTACTGTTATGGAAAAGCAAGTTCAAAAACGCAAGTCGTTTTCTGCTAAAGAGAAACTGTATGCCCTAGATCAACTAAAGAAGGGCAAACAACAAACTCAGCTTGCCAGAGATCTAGGAATTGGCGAGTCCACTTTGCGAGGGTGGAAAACAGATGAAGGAAAGCTCCGTAGTCTACCCAACATTCTTGAAGAGGAAACTGGTTTACAGCGTAAAAGGGTTAAGTTAGCTAATGACAATGTCCTAGATTCAGCTTTGTACCAATGGTTTGTACAAGCTCGCTCAGAAGGTGTTCTAATTTCTGGCCCAATTCTGAAAGCCCAAGCAGAGAAATTTGATCGCCGTATCAATGGAGATGATTCCAAATTTAAGGCGAGTAATGGCTGGCTAGACAGATTCAAGAAAAGGCACGCTATCAGCCAAGTTCTTGTGTCTGGGGAAATCCGCTCCGCTGACAAAGAGGCTGCCAATTCCTACCCGATTGGGCTTAAAAAGTTGCTGGAGGACGGTTGCTACACAGCCGACCAAGTTTACAACTGCGATGAGACTGGTTTATGTTATAAAATGTTACCCGATCGCACCCTTGCAACCAAGACTGACAGTCACAAACGAGAAGGTTTCAAGAAGAGGAAGGACAGAGTGACTCTCTTATTTTGTGTTAACAAGTCTGGCAGCCACAAAGTCAGACCTCTGATGATTGGAAAATCGAAAGCTCCCAGATGTTTTCATCATGTAAATATGAAGGCACTTCCATTTCAGTACACTAACAGCAAGAATGCTTGGATGAATAGCTCCATATTTGACGACTGGTTTCACAAAACATTCGTTCCAGATGTTCGGGCTCATTTACGAAAACTCAAGCTGGAGGAAAAAGCTCTCCTCCTGCTGAATAATTGCCCTGCCCACCCCCCAGCGGAAAATCTTGTCAGCAGTGATGGCAAGATCAAAGTTTCGTACCTCCCGAAAAACACTACGTCAGAAATCCAGCCACTTGACCAAGGCATAATTTCCGTATTTAAACAAAATTATCGCCGTGAAATGATAAAGGGAATGGTAGCAGATAATAACGCATCCGTCGACACATCATTGGCATTACTCAACTTAAAAGAAGTATTAATTTAGCAGTTTTCACATGTTTCTTTTGATGTTCACAAAATCTGAAATAAAAGTTATTTGCACGCTGAAATCATGCGTTGATTGTTAATTATTCTTGCAGTTGTCGCATATGATAAAATTTTAGCGGTATGAAATTTGTACAGACACCGTATGTAGACCCGGGAATAGCTGCATGCAATGACCGTATGATATCAGACGGCAAGTAAATGGTTTCAATATTTTGTTCATCCTATATTTTACACGACGAATTCAGACTATTACAAAATTATTGAATATTTTAAATCTGTACGATTTTCAATGAAATTACATCCATTATGGATGAACTGCATGCCACGACGGCACGGTAGCATACGGTGTTGATACACTTTTCATGATATAGCGATAGTCTGGTATTATCGGTCAATCTGTAATATCGTTCAAACAAATAAAAATTAGTAAATGTTTTTAATGCACAGTAATAACCTATAAATATATTAGCCTTCGATTATTTTGAATATATCTTAATTAATGCATTCCAGTTAATATTCATCTGATGATAAGCCGACTTTTGATCATTGTACATGTATACACGTATATGTTCTCGGAAAAAAAGTTAAATATTGTAAAACCCCGCATTAACGCGACCCCGCTTTTAACGCGATCCGATTTTATGGACCCCGATCATCGCGTTATAGCGGGGTTCCACTGTATATGAAAAATCCATGAATTCGAGTATAGACATTATAAAACTGATGTTTCAGTCACATACCATTAGAATACATCAATATATTCAGAACAGTTCGAGCGATCTATATCCCATTGTCAACAAATTTGTCACCAAACAAATTCACTATATTTTTGCCAGTATCAAAGTGGTCATAGTTGTTCACATGCTAAGTACTTAACTGACCTAGATTTCAGTCAGCTGGGGACAGCTATTATCTTGCTGAGGCTACCCAGGGGATGAGGCCATTTATACGGAAATGAAAACTTGAACAAATTAAAAAGTAACTTGATACTCAGATATCTAATGTTTCAAAAGACTGGAAATTTAATTTGCTTTTTATGTTGCCTTTTGTTGTGATCTTAAGCATAAACATTTTGCCTGCAAAAAGGAAACTTTAATGGACTATAAAAGTCTTCCTTCATTTGGAAAAATGTAACGATCCATCAGATTCCATTGCATTTAAGTTTGGTGATGACTTCCTTTGATGAAAGCTGCTTTATTTTTTATTGAAGATTGTAGTTGGCTGGCTTGGATGATGCGTGCATGTGCTACTGAAATTACAACTAAAGAACAAATTTGTAAGATCTCACAAATGCCCATTTGTTATCCTCGTGGGCAACATCAAATATCTGTAGAACATTGATTAAGACTACATTTTATTGGCTTAGTATTTATACAGAACTAACAGTGCTTCCAAGGTAATCAGCTTTCTTTGAAGTTTCAGCAAAACTGTTTTTCTGGGTAGGTAAAAAACATTAGCAGTTGTTTGGGGTTGGTTGTAGCAGTGTATCCCCCAGGGGCATAAAATTGAGGGTTTAAAAAAAACCTTGGTGTCAAAACTGGGGGTCAAATAAAAATAGTGGGGGTCAAAAATGTATCGAAAATTTTTCATCTGACCCGTATGTTTTCAGCTTGAAATAGGATATTGCAACTTCCACAACATACTCTCTCTTTCTCTCTCTCTAATCATATAAATAAACCAACATGCACTTTTAACAAGCAAATGCATCATCCATTCAAAGGTTAATTGTATTAGTTTTTCTTTTGAAGTCGTACTTTTAACAGACTCCTTATAATTTTTCTGAAGCAATATTATAGACCAACACATTACATATAAGCCAATACAAACAGCCAAATAAATCTTTTTAACCAAATGGCAGTTAATTTACTGCCTGTCATAAAATGTGTACTATCATTGGTTTCATTGTACTTCGTCCAAGAAAAAATTTATCCAGAAATCAAGGAGGATAATGATTCATCTTCTTTCTAAGAAGTTACACTTGAACTTGAAGATCTTTCTTTTATTGCAGCAAAGCTAAAAAAAGCTAAAAAAAAAAAAACCATCCAAATTTGCAATTACCCTTTGTAATCCAAATAACACATTTGTCTCGGCCAGTTTACTGATTTCTTTGTTGTGAAAGAATGTCTTGGGTTATAATGTGTTCTCCAGCTATCTTGTGGCAAAGGAGGGCAGATTTAAAATTTTTTTTTTAAAACCCTGTCACTAAAGGATTATTCACTTTTGCAGTCTTCGCAATCACACGATTAGAAGTCACACTGGTAATCCTAATGGATGTGCTGTATTCCAGTCAAGAGAATTATTGTCTCCATTTTTCATTAAAGTTAGGTCTACAGTTACTCTTTTGTGTTCTGCTTCTTTCATTTTCTTCGCTAATAATTCTTAGTGCATGCCGTTTTAAGTTGGAGATCACTTTCTAGTGCAACAAGCATTGAGACCTGGCATCTTGCTGAGTTTGATGGAAATCGCATGAGAGCTCGCGAGATATGGGGAAGCTACTCAGTCATAACATTGCCTATGTAGTCTGGTTCCCTGTTTCTCATGCTCCCTGCATTGCACTCCACTATATGAATAGGAGTGTAATGCAGGGAGCAAACAAAGCAGGGAACCAGTCAATGCCTATGTTTAGAAGTATAAACGTGCCATCCCTCGTCCAAAGCATTGGATATTAAATAAATTCTGATTGCATTATGCAAATCCTTTGCATATAAAAAAAACGCACTGCAACAAAATGTGTCAATTTTCTTCAGCGTGCGTCCCTGATGCACAAATGTGCGTAAAGGGAAACACTGGTTGTAGTCATTCCTGTTCCTGCCATCAAAGGTTGGTTGGTTGTAGCTAGTTCAGTAGCATGACTATTTGAGTACATCATAGCATACAGCAGGCCAGATGTTAGCTAAGTGGATTATGATATAACAATGCACTGTTAAGATGGTATATCAATCTGAACAAAGGATTTGTTTATGTAATAATAAATAGATTCCAGTGCATTCTATGCGGCTTCCTTTCATAAGGCATTTTAATTTCTCCACTCCACACCCAAGATTGTGAATACAAGTTTAAACAGCTATCAATGTTATTGCAAAAGAAAGTTAAATATATAAAAAATATTGGCAAATGGTATATTTTGTCACCAATACAGCGACAATATCACAATTTGCAACATTGGCAAAGACCAGCACAATCCCCGAATAAATATTTTACATGTTATTTGTCACACTTTTAAGAAAATATACTTTTCATGTACAAGAAAAATACATGTATATGAAGTTTCATGTGCCATAACACGATCATCTTACATTAGAATTCACATATTCATCTCTTCCCCTAAATGATAGTAAACTTTTGCTCTTTTAAGAAGAATTTTTTTTTTTGCATATGAGAAAAATACATGTATATGAAACTTCTGGGAGCCACACCACAATCATGCCATATCTGAATTTGTGTTATAACAGAGCATGTTAAGCATGGTCATAATGCAATATGTAAACAACAAAATGCAACACTGGCTTCTATTCAGTCTATCAATTGTAAACAAAGCTTTTACAAGACGGTCAAGATTTCTGACTATAAAAAAGACTTGCAATGCAATAAATATTGGAGTCGACATTGTGAAAAAATTCTTCAAGATCACTTCACTGCTACATACCTTGTCCATTAACATGCTTAATATCTGCGTCAGACTTTTGTACCATCTGCTCATTAGCAGTTATTTCAGACTGGTTATGGCTGTGGTGTTCACTGGGCACTTCATGGACTGGGTCCTCAAATCTTTCCTTAAGAACACCTTTCTTTATCAGTTCATCCCTAGTGGAACGTACAGAGATCTTCCTTTCAAGTTCTGATAGAATAAAGTAGAAAAATACTGTAACAATTAGGCACATGTCTGAGAGACAGCTAGTTATATATTGCTGACTAAATGGGAAAGAGAGAGAGAGGAGAGATTTATATATTGTTAACTAGATCAGTGTTCAAAATGTGATAGTTCCAATTCCTGCTCACATGTATCAGGTCAAGTCAAATAAATATTGTATAACCTGACTGACCCTTCTAAACTCCTGCCAAATCAATATTTTTTCAGACACTTTATTTTTTGAGCTAATGTTAAGGAGGATCATATCTGGCCTGCTCCTAACTTTTTTTTTTGTGAGAGGTATTTAGTACTAGCCTTCTCCTAACTTTGTTTTTGAGTGTGAGGTATTTAGTACTGGCCTACTCCTAACATATTTTGTGTGTGAAGTATTTAGTACTGGCCTGCTCCTGACTTTTTTGTGTGTTAGGTATTTAGCACTGGCCTGCTTCTAATTTATTTTGTGTGCGAGGTATTTAGTACTGGCTTGCTCTTAAATTTTTGTGTGTGAGGTTGATGTAACTGTCCATTCAGGATGTGAACGAGTGGATTGTGTCTTTTAGTGGAAATCTCATGTTGATGTAACTGTCCATTCAGGATGTGAACGAGTAGATTGTGTCTTTTAGTGGAAATCTCACGTTGATGTAACTGTCCATTCAGGATGTGAACGAGTGGATTGTGTCTTGTTGACAATTCTCCATTCTGAGAGGATGTATTTGCAGTGAATGGAGGAGAGTTTCTAACAAGAATAATGATGGGAAAGCCAGTGCTGCTATTCAACTTTCATCTAAATGACTAGGATGTGTTTGAAGCACATATAGAGCTCTGAGAACATGTTTTAAAATTAATATACTTATATCACAAGTATTCATATTAATCATTTCACATGTGAAATCGTCAGTTGTTTTTACAGATCATGGTTCCATCACTCACGGTGACCTCTAAAAACAATTCTGTACATGCAAAATACTTGTATTAGGAAGTGGCTCAAAATTAAAGATCTGTACCATATCTATCATAATTGATCAACCAATGAATTTAAATAATTCATGATATTTTCTGTATACATTTCCATTTAGCAACCATGGTTATGGATAAGTTGCTTGTATTCCAGAAAGTCGGACGGTTTACTTCCACATGTGCCATTTTTTAGAGTTGTACTAAATTTTACAAAGGTATATATTAAATGGAAGCTTTTATTCACATGGTTTACATTTATTAGGAACATTTTTTCCAAACAATGAACCTAAAAAGGAAAAGCAGTTTCTATTTGATCATGGAAAATTATAACTATACTCTTGTTTGCTTGATTTTTCATTTTTTCGATCTTTATTTTTTTGAATTAATCATGATGTAAAGTGTCGAATTCTGAATTGTAGTGAACCTTAAATTTGAATGCATTGAACTTTGACCTTTCTTTTTTCTCCCCCCATGTCAGAGTTAAAACCTGAATGGCTAACATCTATGACTCATTGAGATTTGACCAGGGCATTGCAACACTGATCTGAGAAAGTAAACATCTGAGCAACAACCATAACAGCTTGATAGGAACTCGTGCAAAATTATCATTTTTAAAGGGAAATTGATATGCACCGTAGTTCAGAGATTCTAGACTGTCTAAAATCTGATGGAAGAAATGATTATCTTGGGAAAAATTTAGGAACCGCTGCGTACAATTGGCTAGAGTAAATTAAAACGTACACTTTATAAGTAATGTGAATTTAAAGTGACGACCTTAATCAAATTTCTTTAGTCTGAAATACTGAGAGAGAAGTTTGGCTCCAATGAAGCCTAAAAAGAATAGGGCTTTCCTCGTTTAACAAGAAAAAGGGACCAGGTGGCTGTCTTGTAAAAAAAAAGACAGGGTTTAATGCTAGGACACACAATTTCTGAAAGAGAACAACAATAAGGTAACCAATTTTAATTTTTCAAATAATTTTCTATTTTTGCTTGTTTATTTTGTGCAAATGTGTTTGATATGACTTGGATCCATATCACGTATCTTTTATTCAATTTCATGGAAAACTGTTGATGCCAGAGTTTTAATGCAATTTATCTCTTTAATTTTACAGTTACTAGTTTATTGATAGAAATGACAACTACATGCTATCCAAGTTTTCATATGTGTAGGATTTCATAGGGTTATATGAAATAATTTCCTTTGTAAGGACGATAATCGCATATTTATATCTGATTTTGTAATATTTAAATAATGTTGTAGTTAGGGATTGCTGTGAGCTACACCTTTGTGAATTTTATGCAATAGTAATTAAGCATGTGGTAGTGTAGGTAAAGCGATACGGTAATGTTACACACACTGCTCATGTATTAATTTATGGTCAGTCGCAGTGAAGCGAGAGTGATAATCCATCGGATTAGTTCAGAATTTATAAAGTGCTTGGATAGTATTTTCTGCTTCTGAGTAACTTAAGTGAGGGAATTTTATGTACATATAGAAAGTGGTACGTAAAGAGGTTATGGGGAAATTTTGTCCTTTAAGGAACAGCTTTCTGGGAGAGACAGTTCAGTCCAAAGACAGAAGTCGGTTGTCCGTAAATAGATGAAATGTTTGGAATAAAAAACAGTTAAGTCCAGGAACAGATGAAGTATTCAGAATAGGAAGACTAGAGAATAGCAAGATGTGATAACATGGGTCATGAGAGGAAGGTGATGCAATTAGTCATGGACATTGTGCTCTTTTCACCACTTGTTCTTATGATAAAATAAATCCAAATTAGACACTGCTATTATATTCTGTTGACATAACTTTGATTGAAGCAGAGCTGTTGATATTAATTGCTATTGTTTAAATTTTGTTATTTTTCTTGTCTAAGGGGCTGCATATTGCATTATTTCATCCCTATAGTCTTGCTCAGTTCTGTTGATATTCTATCTCCCCACTCCCACTGGGCAATAAAATCGAGGGAGGTCATTCCCTAGATTAATGCCAGCCAAATCTAATTAACCACCCCTCTTACTAAGAGGGCGATGTTATACATGACATTGCCACAAAATACCTCAATGTCATGCTGACCTGACTTTTTAGTTTTGCTAACATTTTTACGAAAGGAATTTACCATGTACAGTTTTCTCTATTTTTTCACTCTTTTTCTTCCGCTTCCATTTCCAGGGTTTGAACAACTTCCCGAAGGCTGAGAATTTACTTTTCCTCTCATGAGATGGGGTAACTGTCATACTATTGCCCATGGATGTGTTTTTTAAGTCACCATTTTTCTTCTTCTCTGTAAAAAAGAAGGAAAAAAAACAAGTTAGGTACACATTATAAACTGAACACAACAAATATTTACACAATAAAACAATGATCATAAATTATCCAGGATTTGTATTTATCTGGACCAATGGAATGTCCTGTAGGCTTAAAATGTACTTCCAGATACCTGATCATTTCCCAAGAAAATGAATGACTTCTTGTAAATCTGGATACAGTATATTTATGTGTCTGTAACATGCACACAACTGTAAGCAGCATATACAGAGATCTGCCATAATGTAACGACATACCATGTTTCTATAAGACTCTGATATTTACCATGTGGAAGACAAAATATATATCTTTTTTTAGCTGCCTGAGAACCATTACTAGACACTCCATGCAAATGGTCAAACCTCAATATCAAGCCTGATTACTCCCAGTGGAAAACAAGGAGTGCATTGATTTTTTTCCCTCCTCTTTATCATATTATTCCATAGCTAATCAATAATATTGAAATATAACCTTGAGTGGAATCTGGATCAATAATACTGTATAATATTGTAACATTAATCCTTTAAGTAAACAATGATCTAGTCACTGTAAACAACAAAAATACTTAACTGCTGTACTACTACTAATAATAATGACTTTATTTACAAAATATAACAGTTACAGGAACTGATCTTCCTTGAGGCCTTCTGTAATATGATGATGTTGTATACAATATATACACTATACACATCACAATATGAAAACAATTTGACTGAAGAAGCAAGTTACTTTGAAAATCAAATAAGGTTTCAAGCTTGTAATAGACAAGCATTGGCAGGCACATAAAATAAATATCATCTTGTATTGAAAAATTCATTTGTAAAAAGAACGTATAATATTAGCAGATGAAAGCAGGAGGTATTTACATTACTTAGACCTGTCAGATTGTCTTAAGATTTCATCCATTTAGGCACTGATTATGAAAAGAAGAAATGCTTGGAGCCTGCGTTATGTCACTTGGAATCATGTTCCGTACCTTTTACAATCATGATGTTAATGAATCCAAAGAACAAAAATATTGATAGTTTGTCAGGTGCAGATATTACTACATTAAACAGTTACAATTATATGAACATAACCAGAATCTATTAATAATCGTATTCTGTTTTATGATCATAAGCAAATACAAATATCCCTCTACAACTTGTAATCTTAATTATAAATAACTTTTAAGTTTTTTTTAATTCTCTTTCTTTTTTAACTGAGAACTGATTTTATATAAATCATAAAATACTTTCAGAAAATATTTATGCAATTACTTTGTATAAGTAATTGCCACTGAAATAATTCTATACTGTTTGAAGTGCTATATAGAAGCTTTCAAACTATATCAATGTAGATAACCATCAAACAATTACTTCCTCTCGGAACTTGACCTGTGTGTCCCTTTACTAGGGGAACAAAAATCTACACTGCCTGGGACAACCAAAAATTTAATGTGAGCAACCATTTCCCCCCAAATCTGTTGATCCAGTTGGGGAGCCAAAAATATATTACATTGACATAATGATGTTAAAAATCATAATGGAATTTTATATATTTTTCCAAGATGACAAACATTTTAATCATTAACTCTGGGTAACTTGAGCAGGGCAAACATTAAATATAGACTGGTTTGTTTTGGTCAGCTACTAGAAAGCCCTTCTACAACAAGAAGCTATGTCTGTTGACCCAATAATACTATTATACATTTAGTGCCTGATTTATCAGACTACAAAACACTATTAATAAAATAAATTGTTTGATTATCTTTTTTTGCAAGATTTAACTGCATAATGAAGAAAGCAGTATACCGCAGAATCAAAACAAGGTAAATAAATATTATCGCTTTGAAACAGGACAATCAACAGATGAGCAAATCTTACCACACAGTGCTTACTTTCTTCTTTCATACATATATGCAAGTACAAAAATAAAAGAAAGTCTGTATGCACTGACTTTCCATACATGTTTATTTTCATGACTATGCTTGTTCATATTTTACGATATTTATTCTTTCTCAGTAGTCTTGTACAAAAAATATATATGCTTGTATGCTACTGACACTGAACTGAAATGGTATACGTATCTGCTATAGTGACCACCTGTACATAGTATAATGTGATTTGTGTATAATAGTTTCAATACTTGTATCAATATATGTTCACCTGTATAGAATGATCACCTTTATATAATGATTCTTTTTATTAAGGCCCAGTTCTATAGGTTTCAATAATACTTATATAAATACATATTTACCTGAATATAATGACCACTTGCAAATAGACATTATGTCTGAATGATATAAGTGGTCATTCTGCACAGGGTTGACTAAATGCCGAGTCTAATATCTCAACTCAAGATGATAATACATATGGATTTTGTTTTCATAATTGAGGATCATGGAACTCTCAGAAGAGCAGAGCAGTTAACGAAACATTAGAGACTTACATATTAAACATATTATTTTTGTTTATTATGTATAGAGTATTATGAAATATTAAATTCATACTTTTCCTTGCATTACTTGTGATTGGAAAAATATAATATTGTAAAGATGCTTCAACATTGTGGATGCACCAACCATAATTATAACAAGTTTAAAACATAACATCATAGTGAGCAAAAGGTCAAATCACAGGCATCATGATGTTGCATCACTTGGGACTAAAATCGTCCCTATGTCAGACTTTATTTTTTTTCCATAATGTATGTACCATATTGTTATTTAATTCATAGAACAATTGGGTAAAAGTTTTTCCTGTGATTTTCACGTGAAATGATGATGCCACAGGTAGAGGAAAACATGACAAATGTGTCAATGTTCTCTCTATATATGTATATGGGGACATCTTATGCTTTTGTACTACTGTGAATACACAGAAATGGTTTGAGAAATTTAAATTTGGTTTTAATGGCACTTTGGACACATTAGTAGCTATATAATGCTGTGGAAATGAGAGCTGTGGAAATGGGAGCTACATGTAAGTGCTTCTTCTAAGGACACAATGAGCAAGCCAACCTGGACTGGCTTGGGCAAAGTATTGAACCCATCATCACTGAAATACAAGTCTGAGGCTCTACCACCTAAATAACTGCAAATCCTGGTAGAGGAAGAAATTTATATTATCCACTTTATTAAATACTGAGATATTTACCAAAGATGTTACGTGTGCTTATAAGTTACAATAAAAAAATCTTTATTTATGTAGATAAGAGAACAGATTAGGCCCATTTTCATTTAGGCCCAACTGGACATCATAAGAAGCCTTTTAGTGAAAACCTCATGTTGATATGACCATCCATTTGAGGAGGTGTAGCAATAGTGATAACCATATTTTCAAGATGATCTCTGTGTTATGGCCATATTGGATGACTTTCTGTTCATAAAGAATTGCAATAACATGATGTTTAAGATGACTGCCATGGTGGCCATATTGGACACTGGATCAGGATCATTTTTATTTGGCATCATGCATTATGTAAGAAAAGTAGTGACACCATTTTCAGTATAGTCATTGTAGTAGCTATATTGGAAGTCAGATTGGTACCATTTTCATTTTGAGACCAACTAGACAATATAAGACATCTTACAGTGAAAATCCCATCCACTCAGAAGTAGCAATAACAAGATTTTCAAGACTGTATCCAAATAGGACATTAGGACAGCACCATTTTCATTTAAGAACAACCCAACATCATGTCACTAATTAAACTAAAATGTTGGTATTCAGAAGAAGAAGTGACAAAAATTTCAAGATAATAATAATAATGAACCTTATTTAAAGAGAAAACACAATTAGCTAAAAACTGATCTACCCTGAGGCCCTCATACAAAGGAATTTATTTATTTTAGCTGCATCTCTGAAGCCACTGGATATATTGGGTTTGGAAGAAGGAAATAGAGTGGGCATTTCTAATCTCAACTGGAATACTATTCCAGAGCAGAGTTCCAGAGTATTGGAAACTTTTTTTAAATAACTCCTTATTTGGTTTGGGAATTTTATACTATTTGGTTGACATGGATTGCAGGTGGGGAGTATTACCAGTTAGCCTATACTGGAATAGTCACTGTAAATATTCAGAAGCACTATTATGAGATATCCTGTACATTAATTTGGCTTTTCTCAAACACAATCGAGATCACCATTGTAGTGGCCATAATGAATGTCCATGCAGCAACATTTTCATTTAGAGCCAACCAGAGCAACTAGATCATGGAATGAATGTGTGTAAAGTTTCATTACGATCATGAAAGTTTAGGAGCATCAATAACAAAACTACAATGGATGGACAGATGACAAATGAAAGATAATAGGAAGGTTGATACCATTTTTTATTACTTTTTAAAAATCTGGGTTGTGTTAGTTTATGTCACAGAACTGAACAAAGAGTTACAATCAGTACACATTTTTTGGTGGGTGTTGTGTATTTGATAAAGAGTTAAAGAGCTGGGTCCATTAAAATTGGATAATGTATGCAGACAATTAAAATCACTATGTAACTGAAACTGGAGTAAATTTAATCTCACCACCTAATAATGTATACTCAGTCTTGTTCCTATATCCTCTTACTTGTTTAATTGGAAAGGGGGGGGGGGGTATTATTCACTTACACTTGTTTCAAATTTAGTTAATTTCTCCAGGCACAAGACCCATACTAAATGAGAGACCTATCAGGTTGGTGCTGTAGCTTCTGGAGGTCTATTTTTTTATATTATCACCGTTTAGCAGCATAAGATAGAGAATTGCTGAGATCCAGTTGCTGAGTGTACTCTGCCCCTGTATTCTACATGTGTGCTTGTATGTTTAATAAATTATCCACCACCTGTAAACTGTATACAGTAAGTTAAATAAACAGAAGATAACAGGTACATCATTTCACAACCCTGCTGATAAACACCAGACTGTCTATTGCACTAACAGATACAGCAAATGAAATATATGTACCCCCCCCAAATCTCAATCCAATTAACTTAACAAATACAAAATATATTAGCTTAATAATGAATTGCTGACAACTATGAAATAATTTTTTGTGGTTTCACAATATTATATTTCACTGGTGCTTGTCTCTCCTGAGATGACATCTAAACAACAACTACTGCAAAGACATTTTATGTTTCAGCACACATATACATGGCGGCCAGTATTAATGGTGGAGGAAAGAAAGAACCACCGACCCTTGAGAAGCTACTGGCAAGCTTTCTCACATACCCACATTGGCCGATTCTGAGACTCAAACCCACGCAGACAGGTGAGATGGCAGTGATCCATAACAGAGAGCTCTTTAGACCACTCGGGTCCCTTTGGTGAATTGGTTGGCGAGAAACTTTGAATTGCGAGTCAGAAGTTCTGACAACTGAGCTACTTCAGCTTCCCAAACCAACACTCGTACTGATTTACTTTCACAAAACACATTTCAATTTTATTGTTTACACATAACAACAACATATCCACCATTGGGCTCACTAATGGATATTATGTTAGTACATAAAAGTGAAGTAAAGCATAGACAATATACCAGGGGTGGGCAAACTACGGCCTGTGGGCCACATGCGGCCTGCCAAGGGTTTTCATGCGGCTTTGGAACAAGTCATCATTTGCACTGACTCTGTTTATGTTACTCTGTTTATCAAATAAATGTTTTGAAATTTAAGTTTCAGTTTTCAAATATTAACAACATATTAACAATTGAAAATTAATTATCATGTTATTTAGAAAAACATTTTGTTTTTGCTATTTCAAATATTAATTATTTTACTTAATGAACTATGCGGCCCGCGACAAGGTGTACATTTGTGTATGCGGCACTTGCACTGGAAAGTTTGCCCACCTCTGGACAATACTATCTACTATGAACAGAACCTAGGAGGAAGCTGCAGTGTCTTAGTGGTTAGAATGCTGGACTTGTGATAAAAAAGGGTGCAGGTTCGAATCGTATCATCAGACCACCCTTTGTCAGCTACCCAAACCAAAATGCATCCTTGCTGAAAGCTTGTGGCAAGCTTGCGATAAGCTAGTTTGATGTTTATAAGCAAGCTTGTACAAGCAAGTGCAGGCTTAGGCAAGATAGCTGGATATAACCGCAAGCTTGCACAAGCTTGCGCAAGCTTGTACAAGCTTTCTTGTTTGCTTCAGAAATTAAAACTAGCTTGCACAAGCTTTCTTGTTTGTTTCGTAAAGTAAAACTAGCTTGCGCAAGCTTACTTGTTTTCTTCAGAAAGTAAAATTAGCTTGCGCAAGCTTGTTTTCTTCAGAAAGTAAAACTAGCTTGCGCAAGCTTTCTTGTATGTTTCAGAAAGTAAATTTAAACTAGCTTGCAACAAGTTTCTTCATATATATATATATATATATATCCATTGCTTGTGAAAGTTTGAGACCATGTATCCAAGTAGCAGGCACCATCACTGTTATGCCCCTACGAAAACAAATTCATGACTTGATGAACAATCATGAAATGTTCACGAAAGTTCCTATAGTAAGTTCATGAACTTCAAGAATTTTGATGAATCATGTACTTGAAGTTCATGAACACACTGATGAATTTTTATGAACTATTATAATATCTTTGAAGTTCCTGAAATGTCATGAACTAATGGTTCATGAACAATTCAAGTACTTTGATGCAATACCATGATATTTCTTAAAAAAATGTATATTAAATATCTATATCATTATATTCATAAAATGTTCATGAAAATTTATCATACAAACTTCTCACAATATTAGTGAAATTTAAATAAAGGTGAATTTTTTCTTCTTTTTTTTAAAATGATATACTGTATAAATGTTCATACAGATCTTTAATTCAATACTTGTTTACTTAACCTGAGTATTTCTGGTTTAATATGGGAAAATATTTTCTGGCCAGCATCAACAAAATGTATTTGCTTTAAAAAGCTTTCAATGACTTTGTCCTAACGTTTTTTTTCTAATCTCCATTACTGTTATAAACTGCATATTCTACTGACTTAGTCACTAGTTGCCAATTTGCAGTAAAAACGAAATATATTAACAACGATTATTCTGATTGGATGACTTTGAAAAAAGACGTGATATGATTGGTTAATATACGCGCGCGATTTGAACAGTTAAGCTTTCTCAGAAACCAAAGATCATGCAGATGGTTAGACAAAAACCTCGAACAAAAACCGTGGACTCCATGGGATGGACAGATGAGAATATTTTCAATATCATTTTTTTAAAGTAAGTAGAAGAGCAGAGAAGCGATTTTGAAGAATATGAAGGAAATGATTTGGTGAGAGCAAAATTAGGCAGAAAAGCATACCAAGCCCGGATGACCAGAATTACGGTGAGTATCTTTTTCTTGGTCATTCGTGATTATTTCAGTAGAAGTTATATGGATATTTTATTGGTTTATATATGTTATCATATTATTTATAACCAAGCTAATGACACGATTTTGTTCAGACCTAATTTAAACTTGCTCATCGAAGTTTTGAAAATCACTAAACATTATCACCCCCACCCCCCAGTTCTCGATACCAGACGTGGTTCGATATCGGTAGGAGTTGAGATGTTCGAGATCGTTTTCTTTTACATGACATCACTATTTCTATAATCTGATGTAATTTGGTAATTTTAAAAAAAAACCTTAAGAAAATAGTTAATGCGTGAAACTGTTCACAATAAAAGTGCAAATAACAACGTGATGAAACCGGAAGCAGCTATACGCAACATGTGGAGTCGGAGTGGATGCATTAGTGACATACTAAGGGCCTATACCACACAAGTCTGGCGTTTTATCAATAAAAAATGGCGAAAATATTTGAAAGCATGAAATAACCGTTATCTGTAATATATACATTTAGTGTAACGATGTTGTCAAAAAAAATGTCATATTTTACTGAATAAAACATCCATCTCCTGTGACTATACCTATTGGCTAGACAGATTCAGTTAATATAAAACAGTGACAAAATTCTGCAATAATATAAATGCTCAGTATTATGTGTAAGGGATTAAATCATTTTTGAGTCGGATCATATTATTCCAGTAAGTAAAGTGGGGTACAATGATAATGTTCTAAAAGCTAAAAACAATGTTGATCAGAGATTATCTGTAATTAACTAACTTTACCTTTTTTCAGACCAGACAGCAGAAAAGTAAAATTGTTAGAGGGTGAAGTTTGTAGGTTAAGGAGGAAAATTTTAAAACTGGAGGATTCAAGATGGAAGAGACATTAAATTGTGACTGCTGCAACAATGTTAAAGATCCAAGCAGTAATTGGATGGAACAGCTTAAGTTGCAGAAGGAGACATTCAGTAGTGACAATGGACAGGATTTGATTAAATTATAGACCCTGAACATCTTCACAAAAGAATTATCAGACAGGTCAGTCTCTGGAAGAAGATTGGTCAGGAGAAACCCCAGCTGAAAGACAGCCCCATGACGATGAAATATGCTTCAACAGTTGATTGCAGGCAACTGCCCCAATATCTCTTGAACATTTTTCAAAGAAAAATTACAGAACATACCAAAAGTGTTGCTAAGGGCAAAAAAAAAGAATATCACTTGTCAGTTTAAATTTATCTGAAATCAAATACAGTTTTTAAGATAATATGTTGCATTTTATACTGTATTAACCCCATCCCCCATCTAAGGTTATTGTATGATTCAGGATGAATAGGTATTTGTGACTTGTCAGGTAATCATATTTTGTTTTATAGGCACTGTTCATGAAGTCATGAATCATTGAGAAACTTTGTTCATCATAGTTCATGAATATGTTCATGCACTTGTTCATGAATGATGATGATCCAATTTGTGGACTGTTTTCAATTCATGCACATTCTAGAATAATTCATGAACCTTCTGATGAACTTTCATGAATGGTTCTTGAACCAAGTTCATGAACAGTTCATTCATTATTCATGATCATTTCATAGGGGCGTGACACTTGCAGCTAGGGAAACACATAAAGCTTCTGCAGCCTTGGGTAAGCTTGCAGTGAATGAATAAACTTGAACAATGGAATTAAACTTAATGTTTTGGCGGAACAGACTTGTTTTCCACTGCATTGCAACTATAAGCTTAAGCTTTCGCAAGCTTGCTGCAATGTTCCAAATACAAGCTTGCCGCAAGCTTTATAAATAAGCTTGCTGCAATGTTCCAAATACAAGCTTGCCGCAAGCTTTATAAATAAGCTTGCTGCAATGTTCCAAATGCAAGCTTGCCACAAGCTTTGTAAATAAGCTTGCGCAAGCTTGCTGCAGTGTTCCAAATACAAGCTTGCCGCAAGCTTTATAAATAAGCTTGCGCAAACTTGCTGCAATGTTCCAAATACAAGCTTGCCGCAAGCTTTATAAATAAGCTTGTGGCAAGCTTGCTGCAAGCTTTAAAACAAGCTTGCAATTTTGGTTTGGGTATTGTGGTATGTCCTTGGGCAAGGCTCTTTCATGCAAAACTTGTGTGCACTTGTTTTTGTCTCCAAAATACATGTATACGCATAAGCGCTGGAACAGCTGGACTGGTTAGGAAGTGACCATACATATCCTGACTGCCAATTCACTTACCCTTATCACTGAGATGTGCACATCCCTTGTTTCTCAAGGCGACACCCCATCCCCATCTCCCCATATGTCTCAACATTCTAAATAGGTGAAAAGGTCACACAAGTTTTCTGCAAAAACTGCATTATGGGTTGGTTTCAGTACTGTGAAAAAAGATCTGACTGTGGCAGGAATTAAACAGAGGACTCAATGTACACAAAACTACCGAACCTAAACAAAAAGGCTAAAAGGGCTCCATGAGTTGGAACCAATGACTGCCACCATTGCCTTTGACACAAAGACTTGCTTTAGTATTTAGGGAAGTTCCAACTAAACCACATTTACTAAATTTACAAAAACTGAAATAGATATGGATGAACCTTGACATTTTTTATTATTCATTTGGGTTCGGCATCTGACACTTTAAATAAAATTAATAATAAAATGAATACGATTTATGTGATCGAAATTCAGTTCTGAACCATTCCAGCTGCTTCAGACTTGATGCCATTTAATAAACATAATCCACCCTCCTTTTAGCAAGAGTCAATGTCGACAAATTAATGGGAAAAATCCATTCTAAGGTATAATGTGTTGTAAGTCGAAAGAGTTCATTTTATATAGTATAACTGTAAACTCTTTAGAACATATTAGTCTTAAATTTCTTATTTTTCTCACAGAAGGTTTGATATTTTCTCACAGAGATGATGATTCAGGTGTGACTCACACTCCTGGTTAATATTCAGTATCAGATGTACCATTGTGTGTGTGAAAACTGACTTCACTTCATTTCTGACTGCAAATGAACTGATAGGTGGTTTTATAAAATAAAAACATGATGCAGTTTATTACAGACATGTATCCCAAATTTCATATAATACTAGACGCCCATGATAACTAAAAAATAAAGGCGTCATTTGTTGTGTTAATTTGTGAAGAGACCAGTAAACCATATAAAATGACCCATTTTACCTTTCATCAGTCCTTTACTGGGTTTGTGAAATGTGATTCGTCTTTGTTCAAAAGCCTTCTCACACTAACTTACACAGCAACTAAAAGAAATATTGCATTTACAAAATATGTTTACATGTATACAAGAATTAATCTATTTCTAATTTGCTTTTTAATCATTTGCTGCCATTTTCAGGACTTTGATGGAGAAAAGTGGATATTGTGTGGATGTTATGTAATTTACCTATGCACAAATAAGTGATTTTGCACTAAAGAATGGAAAATTCTTGTGCATTACCAATTTTGGGATTTTATTTAATATTTAAATAAATACAGTGTACACAAGTGTAGTAAATACAAAGATATAGACGTGATACGAGGAAAGTAGATGTAAATCCTGATCATTATCATCAGTGAGTTGTGTCAGCACAATTTTACCCCAAAATGTTGCTTTAAACTCTCACCCTATCTTATCCTCCCCAACCCATGCTGTAAACTCTCACCATATCCAATCCTCCAATAACCAATGCGTTTAACTCTCACCCCATCCAATCCTCCCCAAAATCCAGTCTGGAAACTCTCACTCTATCCAATCTGCCCCAAAATCCAGTCCGCAAGCTCTCACTCTCTCCAATCCTCCTTAAACACATGCTTTAAAATCTCACTTCATCCAATCCTCCTCCCCCAACCCATGTTTTAAACTCACTCTATCCAATCCTACCCAAAATCCAGTCTGGAAACTCTCACTCTATCCAATCCTCCCCAAAATCCAGTCTGCAAGCTCTCACTCTATCCAATCCTCCATAAACCCATGCTTTAAACTCTCACCTCATCCAATCCTCATCCCCCAACCCATGTTTTAAATTCATTCTATCCAATCCTCCCCAAAATCCAGTCTGCAAACTCTCGCTCTATCCAATCCTCCCCAAAATCCAGTCTGCAAACTCTCACCCCATCCAATCCTCCCCAAACATATGTTCTTAACTCTCACCCCATCCAATCCTCCATCAAACCCTGTACTTGGAATCCATATCTAAATCCTTCAGATGTAACAACCCTACCATGTTCTCTCTCTCCCAAACAGTGTAGATGGATGCAAAGACAAACATGACTGACCACTATACATCTATCAAAGGGGCTACTGTCATTCCATTATTAATATTTACAGTACTTTCCACATGACCTTGACATTAGAACATTTAGACTTGTACATTTTGTTGTTATTGTGGGTTTAACACCATTTTTCAGTACATGATAGGATATACATGGCAGTCAATATACCTGGTGGAGGAAGAACCTGGGAAAACATTGGTAAAAATGACTGACCAACAGGAAGCTACTGGCAAGCTTTCTCTCAGTTGTGTATAAACTTAAAACAACTATGAAGCTACTATTAGAAGATCATCCTTCCAAAATCTTCATGTACATTCTAATGGACCTTGGCATAAAGCAGATGTGATGTAGCAAAGTCACCTTCCTTGGTTTGGCCTGCTTTTTCTTAAGTATTCTTTTGCACCATCACTAAATAATATTCCCTGATCAGTCAATTAGGTGTCATGTGGCAATTTCGCTTTTATTACATGGTGAATTATTTATTTTTTGTTGTTGCTGGTAACTTAAGTTCTTGCAATGAAAGGTGATCACAAATAACATTAGGAATTTTCCTTTGAAAAATGAGTATCCCAACACTCATAAAGATGTGGGCATGGGTCCCTGGTTGGCTGAGTGGTAATAAAGTGCTCACCTTTACAAATCATGGCCATCTCACCTCTGTCCATGTGTGTTTGACTATTGGGTTCAGCCAAAGTAGGTGTGAGAAAACCCGCCAGTAGCTTCACATGAATTGGTTGGTGGTTATTACCACTGTTTTCTCTGATTCTTTCCTCCACCAGTTATACTGACTGTCATGTTTTGCATATCATGTGCTGCAAAATGGCATTAAACCCAAAACAACAACAAAGAATTGTGGGGATTTCAAGGTGGCTTTCCTTACTCTCTGCCTATCCCCACCCAAAGGTCATAACATAAATTACCTAGGTCCCACCCTATAACAATATATGTACTAACTTGGTATTTTATATGTAACCAACTTTGACCTCAGCATCCTTCCATATATCCATACCTCTTGGGCATGAAAAGACAAATGTACACACCTAACTTACTCCCCTGGGCGAGTCTATACCCTCAGGGACTGCCTCTAGGAATTCAAACTAAAGCATGTTCAAACCGCTATTTAATAAAATTAGGATACCAGCGATTGAAAACTGAAGTGTCCTCTGCCAATAATTTAACTCTACACCTACAGCATTATTAGCTTTCCTCCGTAAATAGGCACAAACCAAACAAAACAGGAACAGAATGGACACTCATCTAAATGTGCGCACACACACACACACACATCAATATTAAGATGGCCATGGAAAATCCAGTATGACAACACATCAGATTATAAAGTGATATAAATTTAACAAGGAATAAGAACAATTCTTTTTGGATTATGAAAGCAAAGCTCTAACAGTTCAAGAAATGTTAGAACAGCTCTTTCTATGTTACAAAGTCTGGGTAAGCACAAATGTTTTGGTATTTCAGTGATGAAATAATTATTTTCCCAAAATGATAATGTATTATGTTAAGCATTAAACACAAGCATTGTGCATACTTATTATTATGAATTATTATGTAATTATTAAGCTATTATTAATTATGTACTTTGCTATAATTTCATATCAATGTACTGAATTGACTCTTCTGATAATGAAATTAAGATATTCTGATCAGCAGTACAGAGATGAGAAAGTTGTTGTTGTTGTAGGGTTATAATGCCATTTTTCAGCACAAGATAGGCTATACATGGCAGCCAGTATAACTGGTGGAGGAAGACCCAGGGAAAACCCCTGGAAGAACCACCGACGCAAACTTTTTCATGTACCCATGTTAGCTGAGCCTGAGACTCGAACCCATGCAGACAGAGGTGAGATGGCAGTGATCCTGAATGGTAGGCACTTTATACCACTCAGCAACTTGGGGCCCCAAGGGGAAAGAAAGTAAACAGTCCACATTTATAGAGTAAAATATTACTTTAAAGCATAACCATGTTATTAAAAAATCAAAACAAATTATTCTTGGCCTTTTAAACCATAAAAGACTGCTTCAGTGGCCTAAGTGGTTAGTGCATCTGACATGGAGGCAGGAGGTCGCAGATTTGATGCCTCACGAGTCATATTAAAGAGTTATAAAAATTGTACTAGCTACCTCGCTTGGCATTCAGCATTAAGGTTAGTGTTAGAAATGGTTGGCCTTGTGCCAGGATAATGTGACTGGGTGGGACATCATGATGCACCAGTACTCAACATCACTATAAACTGCCAAACTGGAGATACCATAGCAATATGACTAAAATTGTTAAAGCTTCATTGAAAATCCAAATCACACTCACTGTAAAATTTCCCAGTAATTTATCATTTGACATTTACTGTATATAATCATGTACAAATCCAGTCCAACTGAATAAAACTTAGACCTTTATTGGCAGGCACATTATGTACCAGCAGAAATAAGTCTATTGTGTTTGTTCTACAAACAGCATAGACTCAGATGTGCCAGTGCATTATGAAATGGCAGTTCTGGATCTGTGCAGTTTGCAGTTTGAATCAACTTACAAGCAAGTACATAGAAATACTGTGTAAATCTCTTTGAAGTGTTTCAAAAATTGTAAACATAACTGTACTTATCAAACATTATAAATTATCACAGTCACTGACTGTAGTCAAATCCATTTCAAACTTATGATAATTGTGATGACATATTACCATAGCTAATTTGTATATGCCTGGTTAAATCATATCCAAAGCCAGTAAGAGGTACATTAAATTGTTTGACGGAACTGTATATTTACCTGCCATATATGTCAACAGTACTGACCAAAACTGACCATCATCAGACTTTGTTAACGGTTTCCACTCACTGTCAATGCAGTTTGACTCTTGGTTTATCGTATATTTAAAATACTGTTGCCATGAACTTGGACCTTAAACTGCTCACATACAAGATAAACCCAAAATCAAATTTTGTAGTTCAGGGTGAATCCAGTCTAACAACTGAGCATTGCTTAGGTCAGATATATGGTAGCTGATATCCAGATATACCTTGCTTCAAAGGGGTACTAATGTCCTTCCTTACGTTAATATCTGTTGGCCTTTAATATACCACCTGGTTGTAATAGTTACTTGTATAAAGAAAATTTGAATGTTATATGTACTGCTCATTTGAGACTATATGCTTGTAGACTTGTACAGGTGCAAGGTTTGTGCACCATGTTAAAATTGCATTACTGTATACATTTAAAAAAAAATGTGTTGCAGTACTGACCATACTCATTGTGGTAATTTAAGACTTGTACACAATTTTAAAGTTATATTACCATACTGACCATATTTAATGTGTTAACTTGAGACTTGTAAATAATTTTAAAATTACATTACCATACTGACCATATTTAGGTGTGGTAACTTTAGACTTGTAAGTAATTTCAAAATTAATGTACTGGTTCAGATTTGTTTTTAAAAAAAAAGAAATATGGTAAAAACATTCAGCTAGTGAATGGGCATTTAATGGACAATACTATCTGACAACACTTACTTTAATGACAAAATTCTTGGTGTGTGCTCCCAGTAATATGAAATGGAGTGTGCATTTATGTACACTGTATCTGTAGTTCTAACTAAATAAAAGTAGCTTTGCTAAAAGGGATTAAATATATATCACCAGGGAGATCATAATACTCATCTATAATGCAAATATATGATACATCATAAAGGATTACATATATGTGAATATTGGGAAAATTGTCAAGAATTATTAGAAAAACAAAATACAACAGTGTGTTACATATTGTTATGCATATCTATAATTTTTGTAATTTTTATTCATGGCTGTAAATTGTAGTGATCTAGTGTAATTTCTAGGTGCATGGGGTCTATTTTAAAATATTAAAGAACATCAAATTGCACAAGATCTATAAATAGATGTTTATGTACATGTTGACAGTTACTAATAACAGAATTATGAGTAAATATGTTTACAAGTTTGTGGCTTTTTCCATTGGACAGGTCAGTCAGGTGACATCTTTAGAAGAATTAAGTCAATACCTACTGGATGGGTCAAGTTGGAGATTTGCAATTTCTCACATAGCAGTAGTGATAATGTGTTTTTTTTTTTAAACTTCCACCTGTATATAAGTAGTTCAGACTGATCTGTTTTCTGATCCTAAATTTCTCTGTTCTTATTGTAACATCAAGCCTGCGTAAGTATTTTATGTTGTATTTAAATATTATCTGAGAGGAAAAACATGTTTGGATTATTCAGTGGAAACAGAAAGTACTTATAATATTATTTTGGAACTATAGTAATTATTTAAAGCAGTTATGGACAACATCCTTTTGACATGTCAGGACTGATGGCATACCAGTATATTCATGGATCTGAAATTTATACTGAATTTTTCATTCTTTTTTTTTACTTGAATATAACTTTTTCAGGATTATTTTGTTCTTGATTCATAATATACGTCCTGTAAATTCCTCAAAAATTTTCATTCTATGACACTGATAATTAAATTGTTATGTTTTATGAAACTTGTTGCATTTTGCTTCTTTTGGGTCTTTAGTTAATGACCATAGAGTTGAAACAATATATTATCCCTGATGCCGTCATCATCTGACATAGCAACTCTGTTTAAGGAATTAATGTGGCAATCAAAAAGAAAAAGTGACTTTAAAAGAAGTAATTTTGGTGTACAAAACTTGAAAGGTGGGGGGGGGACCACACATGCTTACACAATTAAACTGCTACAACGAAATTCAAGAAACTATTCATTGCACTCCACCAGGAAGAGTAATTTTTAAAATTTCCAAAGCACACACTAAGCAATTCAATCCAGGATAAGATATTTAACTCTCCATAGATGTCAAAATCACATAATTAGTTTTAAAAGGATACATCCTGAACTGCCATGTGAAGCATAGTAATGCCTACTTTAACACATTAACCCCTAGCAACGACTTTATGGGGCAGGAGGTAGTAGCCTGCTGCCGAGCTCTGTAGCATCATGGTCATGCATGATACACTAACGTGGATGTATTATAGAAAGGCAGACAGATGTAGTTCTACAATGATACCAAATAATCTGGGATATCTAGTTGCACTACAAAATACAGATAGAAAAACCTCATCTTTTGGACCTGACTTTTTTATATGCAAAATTCACCCGTGGTCGGAATCCCATTTTGTGTCCGGATTTTAGACTTTTTTTGGTCTCAGATCTAAGGCAAACCGGTATCAACTGCAAGCAGACAGATGAGCCTTTGCAAAAAGTAGGATAAGATGGGCATTTGGAATAAAGAGTAGTCTCCATACGAAAATAATGGCTCTGTTTAGCAAAAAAAAAACAAAAAAAACAAAACAAGTCCAACTTTTACCCTTCGGCTCATGCGCGAGTCTAATAGCCAATAATGAAAAACAATGTTTCTAACACAACTAGGCAGTATGTTATTGAAAGATGACCGAGGATTTGGAGTTTTCAAGTCTATTCAGAAATAGCTTTCAAAATGTGTTTCCTACTCGATTTTCAGGCAAAAATGACAAAAACCTCCAGGGGTTAATGTGTTAAGAAGCCACAGCAACTTTTCTGAAGCAATGCCTACTTTGGAAGCCATAGCAACTGTTTCTAAGCCTGGCACATTTACTCAATAGATGGAGATCATTGGGCATACTATGAAACTACAGGATCAGAAAATTACCTGCAAGGTACTGAAATCACGCTAAATTCCAGACAGCAAGGTTGTTGATATCTCAATGATGGCTACTTTGACTATGTAAATTTGGTAAGCAAAGTGGAAATGGAGGCGATTCAGATGTATATAAAGTATTATAGGAACAAGGTTCACATCATAAGAATCCACAAAGTCCAACAATCTGGGTAAAGTTACTGATGCCTACTGCATTTGATTTGTTTTTTAAACATTCTTTTAGATAGTATGAAATGAAAAGAAAGAAGGAAAGAATGATACAAAAGAACATAAAGAACAACAATCAACAAAAAAGTTTGCATATATCTACACATATACTGCATTATTTTGCAATGTATAATATCACTGACAAGGCATGACATCAATGGGCATGCACTTTCATGGTCTCCCTTTTTATCTCATTGTTTTGTAACTAATTAGGTATTAAATATTATTTTATCATTTAAATGCAAATCAAACTGACATTTGCAGACAGCTCCCTCACCCCACCCCATATCGTATCCCTGCAAAACAGATTCGACAACCAGAGGACATCTACCATGCCAGGTACTTGCACCTTTGATGACATTCATATATTGCAAACAGATCATATGTGGAGCAGCATAAGCAATGTGTGTGTGTGTGTGTGTGTGTGTGTGTGTATGTGTGTCTGTTGGACAGGAGCATTCTATCTTGGAACACATTAAATAAAAATGTCTCTTTATGTATTTGATCAGCAAGATGATTCCATTAAATTCTTTGGTGAATTCTTTCTTGACACAAGACATCTACCATGCCAGGTAAAAACATTCAAATACTGCAAACAGAACAATCACGTGTGGAGAAGCATAAGCAATAGCAAGGTAATTGTTTGTAACAAAAAAATAAATAAATAAATAAAACAGAGGCAGAGTGATCCTGGCCTAGTGGGCTTGCATATACTGGGCAAAATAAGTTAGAGTTGTAACTGAACAAAATTTCTGTTTAAATGGCATAGAATGAAATTTTATTGAAATGTGTTAAATCTCTTAATTCAATTTAGAATAATGATCTAAACTATATGAATGATACTGTGTTCTTGATTAAAATATAAAACAAATACTTTGATGAAAGTATGGGACACTGAGTACACCCACTCTGTAATGTAAAGACTATAAAAAACAACATACTGCCAGTCATTTAGAACCAAGAAAACCAAATATCTATCATGTAAATGTTGAGTAAATTGAATATTTAAAAATAAATATACTGTACGTAACTGGAAACTGAACAGATATAGACCTACGTCCATTATTTGCCAACAGATCAAGGTCTGTGCAGTTTGCTAAGAATAGCCAGCAGAATAAACAACATAGATTCTGATCTGCAGGTGCATTATGTAATGGCTGATCAGTATCTTTGTTCTTACAATTTGATTCAACTCATAAATGAGTACACATGGTACGTATATATCATTTGAAGGTTGTGTCATGCATGGTTTGAAGATTGTGTCATGCATGGTTTACAAATAGTCCTTTTAGAATTGTAACTGCATCATGGCAACACATTACACCTATTTCCTGGCTTTACAAAAACAGTATGAAAAAATAAAAAAAATGTCTTTTACTTATTTCATGTCAACCAATGTCATCACAACTTACTGTCCCATGATCACATTCATGACAGCCATAAAAATTTGTCATAATTTCATAAAAGTTTAGAACAACCTTACCATCAAGAATGGGATTACTATCGACGAAATACTCACATATTGTATTCTGATGCAATACACAAATCAATGCTGAATATGCCGAGAGTCATCTTAAACCACTGAGCAAGCATACTGGTCTCAACCTGAAGACGTTCCTCCAAACTATAACAATATATCAAATTCAGACATAATGAAAAAAGACCCCTTGGGCCAATTTCCTTTTCTCAAAATGGCTATCAGGCCAATGTATGTACATGTATCATGTCATACAGTCCATGACAGTTGTCATTCATTCCAGACTGTACTTCAGCTTTAATGCCTTACCACTTCCATTATTTATACATTATTTATATACAAGCAGTATGGTCTACAGGTAGCCAGAAGGTATTCTGGACTTGGGTATAAGAAAAATGTTGCATGACAATTATAAAAAGTAGAAAGATGGTGAGTTTGAAGAGTGCTGGTTTGCTTTACCTGGACCAATCATTGGATTGAAAACAATTACACCTACCACAAATATCTGCTTACACATAAAGTCAAACTGCAAAACAACAAGATTCTAATCCGCCAATTAGCATAACATTCCTGCAGATCAGGGTCTATGTTGTGTTGTACTGATGACTCCTAACAAACTGCACAGACACGATTTACCAGCACATTAGAAGATGGCAGATCTGGGTCTCTGCAGTTTGCAGATACATACAATACTGATTACAGTAGCTTATCATATTCCATAAAAATAATTTTCCTTTGATAATTTCACCAATACCTTATCAAAGAGACATTTTTAACTGACTGAAAATTCAAACAGAATTGAACACAATATAGTGAAGTTATACTGATTTGAATGTGTAACACATACAGTGCTAGCCACCTAAGTGTTGACCAACAGTATGAATGTTCCAAAACGTGCTACCTTTATACCTGTGAATACATAATGGCTCACACCTTGCCAACAATATTAGACAGCAGTCCATCACTGAGAAAATGTAAGGTTTGACATAAGGCTGTAACATTTACATGTGAACGGTCGAGTTTAATTTGCTCTCTCTACACATTTACAAAACTGAGAATCATGTAAAAGAACACGCATCTGGTACATCTGGTGTTAGCCAATGCGTATGTTAAAGCAGGCATCATGTTTTGGAGATATTTACTTTTTTTTAAACCATGTATATATTGGTTTTATATGTAGCAATATGAAACAATATCACAAGGATCCTAGGCATGTTTTACCTAAGTTATCACATACATTCTAGAAAGTCATGTGTATCTATATTTTTTGTTTAATTTTCTGACCACGACTGCAGATTGTAAAGGTCATTTTGTAAACAAATCATTACATAGCTAATATTTGTCTAAGAGTGTAAATTATATTTCAAGATAATTATCATTTGTAGCTAAACATGCTTACTTCAATTTGAGTTCAGGACCTTTTAAAATTCTGGTCTACCTGGTGTCTGTCACATTCTTTACTAAAGTTTAAGAGGGGCCCCGAGTGGCCGAGTGGTCTAAAGCGCTCTTCGTTACGGATCACTGCCATCTCACCTCTGTCTGCGGCGGTTCGAGTCTAAGATTCAGCCAATGTGGGCATGTGAGAAAGCTTGCCAGTAGCTTCTCGTGGGTCGGTGGTTCTTTCCGGGGTTTTCCGAGTTCTTCCTCCACCATTAATACTGGCCGCCATGTATAGCCTATCGTGCTGAAAAATGGCGTTAAACCCCAAAACAACAACAACAACAACTAAAGTTTAAGCAAAAAACTTTTGACCCTCATCCTGGTCCTCTTATGATGTCTTAGGTTTTTATATTAAGTTTGTTTACATCAGAATTATTCATACTGCTCCGAAGGCCTAGTGTTCAGAGCATCCGCCACTGAATTGGGATGGGGGGTGGGGGTGTAGGGGGTGGGGGGGATTGGGTTCAAACCCTGGCCGATTCATACCAAAGACTTAAAAAAAAGGTACCAACAGCTGCCTTGC
The DNA here is from genome assembly GCA_028554795.2 of Sinohyriopsis cumingii. Lineage (NCBI taxonomy): Eukaryota > Metazoa > Mollusca > Bivalvia > Unionida > Unionidae > Sinohyriopsis > Sinohyriopsis cumingii. The sequence goes on from CM068824.1 coordinate 134,367,109, forward strand.
TAGACGCTCAGCATTAAGAGGTTAGTGTTAGGACTGGTCGGCCTGGTGTCAGGATAATGTGACTGGGTAGGAAATCATGCTACATGTCTGCAGCATGATGCTCCAGAACTAGACTTCACTATAAACTGCCACACTGCAGATACTGTAGCGAAATGACTGAAAAATTGTTAAAGCTATATTAAAAAATCCTAATAACACATACAGCACAGAATTATTCATACCTATAAGTTCAGTTGCATTCAGATTTAATCTGAGAGGTATCTCTTTTAAAAAGTATTCACTGGAAATTAGAAAGTGCTTGTATTTAGAACTAAATCACTATTTTTGAATTATTGTTAATTCCTTCTAGGACATTCTGGACTATCTCATTGTGATACATCTAGATGGTTAGCAAATCTGTAGATTTAAAACTGGCACAGCTTCACATTCAAGATTTGAGATCATTTGGAACACCACTGGCATTTATTTAGAACACTATACTTTAAGACTTGTAATAGAACTTTTAGGACTTTTAGGTATTTAATTCACAATAATGTAAATTCCTTTTAAATTTTACAAAAACTATTGATTTTTGCTCTTTTCTGTTACTTAGTTCAAAATCACAGAGACGTAATACATTCTCCCTAAACTGTTACATATATTCTAGAAAAAATGTTTCCCTAAACTGTCACAAATAATCTTGACATTTTACAAACTGATTTTTTGGCAAAATAAGAAGTAGAAGACATCATGAAAATGAATACAAGCTGTGGGACATACATTGTACATTTTGTCAACAACTTTCAAATAAAGACCTGAAAGATGTATCCTTATTGTGCAGATTGGGAAGAAAGAAGATTTGAATTTCAAATCAGCTCTGTTATACAGCATTATTTTGGTTGATTATATAGCATATAAGTTTAGAAACTTTGGAAAACATTGCAGTCTTAGTTTGACAAAGGTCTGTCAACAAGTTAATTCCTTTGGTCCTTATGTTCACTGAATGACATGCATATGGGTAAAGGGACTGAGTGTCTGTGTGTGCGATTCTGATTTCGATTTTAACGTAGGTTTAAGAGTTTTAGTCTTATTGCTTTGACGTCTGCAGCGTGGCAGTTTACAGTGATGTCTAGCATTGGGGCATCATTCTAAAGACATCTTGTCCTACCCAGTCACATCATTCTGACACCAGGCTGACCAGTCCTAGCACAAACCTCTTAATGCTGAACACCAAGTGAGGCTGCTGCTAGTATGATTTATATAAGTCTTTGGCATGACTGGGCCTGAGTTTGAACACAAAATCTCCCACAGCTGAAGTGGGTGCTTCTACCAATCAGGCCACCAGTGTTGTGGTAAATGAATCTATACTTTCCTATCAGTTATTTTATTAGTTTCGTCCATCTCTAATGTGTTGCCATGCCAACATTTAAGTACATGTATTATCAATCATAATGTATATGCAATAATGCCTGATGACTAATGAAATGGAATATACTGGCAGCTACCATTTTATAATCAGCATGTGATGGTTACAAAACAATAGCCATCCCAATCCAGTATATGTTTACAGTAAATAGTTTGATTCCCATCATTCAATCAGCATGGATGGGTTTTAGATTCGTGACCTGAATGGTGCAAGTTTGATTCCCATTAATCGGATCTGCCTGCATGGGCTAAAATGGAGTGTCCTTGGGAAAGGAACTTATCTTCCCTTTGCACAATATACCTGGTTTCCTTAAAGTGTTCCTGTGCTGTAAAGCACCAACCCAACCCAACCCAATCCAATCCAACTTTGCCTAACCTAAACTAACCCAACTCAACCCAACCCAATCCAATCCAACAGTAATGTTATTTGAATATTGTTAAATGTTGGCAGAAGTGAAACATCTTTGTGAAGGAATAAAGCAATCAACTTTTACTTTGTGTTTTCACTGCAGCATAGCTGAAGAAAAATACACATAAGTTTCTTTTTTAATAACATCAAATCAATACCACAAAAAATTGGTTGTCAATATGCTAAAATTAAAGATGCTAAAATATTTGTTATTTAAATTGTAAGTGACACTCAAAGCCAAGACATCAAAATTACCATCTGTATATGCAAATGAGCCATGTTCAGTGTAAATTATAAATGACTAGATATCAGTAACAAAGAAACATGTTTCAACACTCATTGTCCTTTTTAAGTTATTCATCACATGCACCATCTAAGTTCCAACACTGATACTGCCCCTCATGAAAATATAAATTAAACAGCCTTCATGATAACTGCCAGTAGGGTTGCTGTTGTCACTCTGTGAATCTGTGATGTCAGAAGAAATGCCTACTTGAAAGTCCAAGCTTGGACAACCCAAAAATGGTGCAGTATGGTCTGACCTATTTTTCGTAATCAAGGATCATTGAAAATGTGTGGCATGCAGGTTGATAACTTGATTATTTATCTTCATGTAAACTTTCTTAATGCTGTTTCACTTTTTTTTGTCCCATATAAATGTAATCTTTCATTAAAATACAATTCTGACATTCAGAACATTGGTTGTAGTCAAAACAGAATGTAATCATCTATCATGCAAATCATTTCTTTAAAGATTTCAGAAGTCTCTACCAGCCATTTTAAACATTAATTTACATGCAAATATAAATTCAGTCTAAAGTGATGCTGAAAATGTCATGTTAGCCACTATTTTTAACTAAATGTTTTTCTTTCAATTTTTAAAAAAACCATGCCCGCCTTAGAACTAATGAATTTGCTACCAGTAGGTTATAAGACGACAACTGCACAGGCTAGATCTACTGTTACATAATGCACTGGCAGATGTGGAAAGGTTTTGCGGAGTAATCAGTAGAACAACACACACCCTGATATTCAGATGCATTTTATGCTATGGCAGATCAGGATTTTTTTGCTGTTTGACTCTACTTATAAGAGAGTACATATAGTAGCAGGTTGTATGGTACTTAAATGCCATTAAACCATATACATGTATACTGTGACATGGCATAAAAAGTTAATAAGCAATTAAAAACAAGAACATTCTGCTTAGTCTAAGATATAAAAAACAAAGGAGTAATTTTTTCTTTTTCTTCTTAATATCAATGCCTTGCCATCACCCTTCATTGACTTAGGTTTAATGTTGTATTTGAGGTATCTCAGGCACTGTTTATGCCAGACTTATAAAATTAATAATGAGCTGCATGTCTTACTCATTGCATGATGATCCAACAAGTATTCTGCATGCTCTGTACATGCAACTTTGTAAAGTGAATGCAGCTGATATCTACTGTACCCTTTCTGCAAAATGAGGTCCCTGTGATACATGTTTGATACCTAATGTCAGTGTTGCATAAAATATGATTCCCAGTACCTATTTCGTTGATATGGGTGTGGTATTTATCAAGTTGTACCACCCTGAGTTTTAAGATTCCAGGACTAAAAGTGCAGTATGTTTTACAGGATGGAAGAAAAATAATCAATGCAGTCATCAGCTATTATTATTAAATGAAAGACCTTCCTTTGTTGTAAGGGTGTGGTTCTAATACAATCACCAGACTTTTCTGTTGACATGACTCCTCTGACAAGTGATGTCGGAGGCACACACTACAAACTATTTATCACCACCAGCCATGTCCTCGAGCACCTGCATCCAACAAGCTACAAATACAACAATACCTTCTAAAAATGTACACTTTTTTTAAAAATCAATGCTTACTTCACAGCTTGATATGATGTGATCATTACATGATAACATAACATGACATCACTGGTGACCAACGTTCCCACTAAGCTGCACACGCAAGCGACCGCGCAGAAACTTAGACATCCCCGCGCAGCTGAAATGTTCTCCGCTCAAGTCACCATAGACCGTAATACTTGCACAATGCAGGTGAATTGTTCTCCGCTCAAGTCACCGTAATGCATGCACAATGCAGCACAAATAACGCACACATCTACAATTTGCTTAGAGGGAATGTTGCTGATGACCTATTTGCATTATAGCACTGTGAGCTATTTGCATTATAGCACTCTTGGACAGATTGGACCTAACATGACTGTAACTTCTGTTTTATCAAATAATGTAAAAGAAAAATGTTACATAAAATTTAGAAAGAAAATGATGTCACCAAAAGTTTAGAGTCCTTGGGAAACCTCAAGCAATTTATGGCCTGCTGAAAAATCAACAGTGCAAACTGTAATTAACAAAACACAACTTTCCAGCATACTTTTCTTGTGTATTTCAACTATAATCTATAACCTGTGCAAATTTTATAAATATACATATAGCTATTGCTTGATGCACAGTTACTGAGATGGCACATGTACATTTCCCCATACTTTTTTTTATGTAATGACTCTTTTTTTCAGGAATACATTTCAACAAAGAGTAGTGTAAGAAATTACACACCAACCTATAAAATGTTCAGAGATTTGGATTGTTTATACCCTTAGCTATGTATAAGTATGAATTTTTCAAATAGTACGATACTCCAATAGTGGTCAACACTAATTTGGGTTCGTTTTATCTAAATGCTGGGGTGTCATTATTTTCAAAGAAAGATGGAACCTGAAAATAAGAAAATTCTAAAGGGTCACAATATTATCAGTCAACAGGTTCCATAAAAAAAATGGCCAAAACATACTCGCAAGTAGAGTTTACCTGAAAACAGCAGTGACCCAGATCTGCCATCACAATGTGCTGGCAGATTCTGATCTATGCAATATGTAAGAAGTAATCAGTAGAATAAGCAACATAAACCATTATTTGCCAGCACATTATGCAATAGCGGATCAGGGTCTATCTTAATCTGGAGTTGGATTTAACTTCTTGAGTTGCTATGCAATGAAGCACCAATCCATCCCAAACCATGCTCCAAGTTTTCAACAACACTTCCAGCAATGCCTTATAATGGAAAATAGCAGAAATCTCTCCATAATATTGCAAATTTATGTAGAGTTAAGTAGAACATAAACTGTGGTCAGCGAGTCATGCAAAAATGCTTGGGGCAGGATTGATTTTTAATGAAAATCCATTTTTATTACAGTTAGAAACATGGATGAGGTAAGATGAATTTGGGATTTAAGCATCAGAAAAGGCTTTTAAGTTGAGACAATGCGGAAACAATTTTGTGTCATTTGAAATAAGTTATAGAACGAGATTTTCCAGAAATTGTCAACAGTAAGGGTAGAATAGAGAGAATTATTCTAACTTTAATGGACATGTATTAATAATGGCAGCTATATAAATTTAATTCTGATTGGCCAAGTTAAAAAAAGGGGTGAATGTTTCCCAGATGAAATTCTGTGTATTGTACATCACAAAATTATTACGAGTTTCTGTGGAAGAGAAGTCTTTAGCTCCAGGAGAGTAGCACATATTCTCTCATTATATAAATTGTCTGAGGGATGAGGGTCTGGATGTAAATGAGAAACCCGGTACCAAAATGGTTACTGAGGTGATTCTGAGATGTAGGAGCAATCAAATCTTGAAAAGAACAAGGTGTTTGCATCAATCTCAGACAATTTCTTACTGATATGATTCTGTAACTATTTGTTTGAATTTAATCTTTTTCAATTTGTACATCGTCCTGATATGAGCCTGAATCAAATTGTTTCAATTTGTTGTCTTGATTGTTATAGGAATCATATTTCTAGGAATTTCTTGCATTACTTTTTATACAAATTTGTGAGAACTGTGTGAATTTATGCTATAAATTAAATGAATTACAGTAAAACCTGTTATGAGTGACCTCTACTATGAATGACCACCTGTCATTTCTGACCAAACTCATAATGCAAAGATAGATTTTATTATAAGTGCTGCCATGAGCAACCACCGGCTGAACGCAACCAGCAACCAAGATGTCTTGGCAAAATATGCATTTTGACAAACTATGAATGACCGTGTCACAAAAATGGGGATAAACTCCACTGACCTTTATTTTATCCCTGTAACAATGACAACTTATACTGTTCCATAATTAAAAAAGGGCTGGCTATCCATATCTGAAATTTTGATGACATTAATCCAGCCAATGATTAGATGTAGTTCACAGGCAGAATGTATGGATTAATGTCATAGTAGGGAGTTACATTAATTGTCAGTAATAGATAGTGTTTATAACCTGTCCGGCTGTGACCTGCAAAACCATATAGTATGCCTGAATTCCCAGAAGACATTATCTGATGTAATGAGAGTGGGGATATTGTTCTATAAACCCACAAGGAAAGACTGACAAAATATTTAGGTCAGCTATATATGTAACTTTCAAAGGAAACAGCTCCATATAGTCCCCGAGTGAGAGAGAGAGAGAGAGAGCTGGAAGCAAACAACTAATTTATGGTTGATGACCCAAAAGAGGTTGAGGGAGAGAGAGGAAAAGGAATACTAATCAAACTTGCCACCAATGTTAAATTTGAGTGACAGGCAAGCAACCAGGTTGCACAGGCATGCTGGGTAATCGAGTTGGAACCTCCCCATCAACATCATGATGAAATTTGTCTTATCAGTAGAAACAGAATGGCTAACTGCATTTTTATAAACTTGGCAATTATTTATAAGAGAAGTGTATCCTTCAAATGTGATGTTCAATTTCACTTTGCTTATATAACTGAATTAATTGTTATATTCTGCATATGGAGTTTGTGTCGTTCTATTCTATATCTATGCTCAGGTCTCCATTTACTCCAGCTATAAATTTCATATTTTATTGATTATTACTCAAGATGGGCAATAACACTGTGGGCAATAATCTTCTAATAATGATAAGCAAACCACCAAATAACACACTCTAGTCATTTATCCATTTCATTAATCCTTATTTCTCATTATGTAGACACTACGAAGATGGTGAACTAGTCAGTACATTTAAATATAAACAACAAAGAGTTACGGTATAATAAAGATATTTATGCATAACTGTGTTATAAGAATGTTCATGTAAGCATATAATAAACTCAGTACATGTCGAACACCCCTTTAATACAATAATTTAAAACAAGATGGGAAGACACATCTTTGTTATTAATGAACAAATTCATTTAATGGATTTAAGCTTTAACACCTGTATCTGAAATTTATACAAAACCTGAAATGGAATTTACCTCTTTAATTTAATTTTACACTGAAAACTATACAGAAAATGACCTATATTTCCATACATACTACAATGAAGACTGGCTTTGTGATAATTAATCACTTTAAAGTGTACTTTATCAAGGGTCTAGTGCTTAGATGAAATTAAAGTTTTAACCCACTTTTTGGATCCTGACTTGTGCTAATGTAAATGCTGTTGCATGCATGGTTGTGTAGCAGAGACTTTTAATGTGATTTAAATGTTTTCCAATTTTCTAGTTTGTACATAGTCATGTTGAATAGAATCCACATCTTCCAAAACAATACAAGCAGAATCTTTACAGCACACTCACCCCATGGCCTTATGGACATTACTCATTTGTGGTAACAGGTCTAGCTCTGTGGTCTACGAGAACAGGCATTTGTTTATGCAAATTAATTAAATGATTATTTACAAGACTTAAAATTAGTTTTAGATTTGAAAATGATGATATTAGAGACAAGATAGGAGATTAAGTTTTTCTAATTAGCAAGAGTATCTTATATATAGATTTTAAAGAAATATATATTTTATACTTGAACTCTGACAATCTTTGCCAACCCTTACACATAAACTACATTTAACATTTATATTTTGAGGAAGAGGTTAAAAGTGAGTGCGAGTCTGATCAGATGTATTATAATCATTTATGTTTTGAAATCAACTTCTAGACAACTCATTAGTGAGATATCAAATGTTTAGTTTAATGTAGGAAACAGATCTGTGTACCAGAAACTATTGAGCCAGCTATAGAAATATGATATGAGGATGTCTCCTGTGGAGTCCACTAGGGTAATATATATATACTTGTGATGGGAATCGGTCAGAAATTCATAATCGATAATCGGTTCCACTTAACCAACTGATAATCGATTATAATTGGTTACTAACAGCAAATTTTAATTTTTGTTTGTTATTCAGTTATATCTTTTATCAATAGTTCATGATGTTAGTAAATGTACAGGAGTAATCTCTTTTAATGACATGTATACTTTAACCTGACAATAATATTACATTTTTGTCTATTGTGTTGTGTGTTATTTTTGTTCTATATCTTTGTTAAATGAACGCAACTTTTTATGGTTGATAAGTCATATGCAACTGAAATACTGCTACGATCCCCATAAATCCTTTCATTCATATGTGATGTGTTGATAATTTTAAGTGTAGAAGGACATGGTTTTCTTGTTTGTCACTGTTTACAAATACTACAAATAATGTTGCATTTAAAACTGAAACAAATCATCAAAATGTGTTTAAATTTACAAACTCAACTATTTAACAACTTGATCATGTAATAATGGCTATATGTTCCTAATTATGAAATTTTGCACCTATGAAATATCATATGGTTTTATATTTGTAGTTGTGAAGGGAATTAATAAATTTCAGGTCAACTTTAGTGGCTGGGAGTTTTTCTAACCTTTGTGCTTTGCATACAACTAAAAAGTAGTCTCCCTTTGCATACAACTAAAAAGTAATCTCCCTTTACACATTATGGAGTTTCACAATCGATTATCTTATTGGTTCGCTCAACCAACTGATGATTGATTATAATCGATAATCGGAACAACACTAATATATACAGAAGCAGAAATGGTTAGAGGGAGCTTTTGAATTTGAATTAAATAAATATGTAACCAAGATGTATGTTTGTTTGCTCTACCAGCAAATTCCCCAATGTAGGTGTCGCCCACCCCACACAACTACAAAAGTTTGGTGGAGAATCTGGGTAGTTCTAGATTTACTATGAAATCTGGATTTAATTGCAGTATGATTGGATTTCATTTAGATTTTACAGCCTAATTCATGGAATCATAACCACTGATGAAAGTCACCTGATAGATGCAACTGCTCCCTAATTTGAGATTTATCATTTGGACCTATGCAGAAGAAATTTAAGGGCCAGGATTTCACATACATCAAATTACTTCTACAAGGATTTCAAGCTCTTTAAACTTTGTTCTGTGAGACAGAAAGAATACCAACATGGCACATAATAATGGAGATGACTTCAACCTCATTCCAGGTTTTACAGGAAATGGTACAGATGCTAAGCTAAGTACACGCTTTCAACTTCTAGTGCAAACCAAAAGGTTTCAACGACAATAAAGCTAAAACAACATTGCTTCTGCTTCCAACAGACAATTCCTTATGCTGGTACATAGCTCTACCTGAAGACACTACAAATGATTACGAACTATTAAAAACAACATTCATTCAGTGCTATGGACCCGATGAGAGAACCAAATAACAACGAACTGCATCTCTCTTCCAAACTGCACAAGGGTCATCAAATGTAGAAGATTACATTGCTTCAGTTACTCTGCAGGCATCTGATCTGGGTTTACCAGCTGCACAGATCCAGTCAATTATCATCAATGGACTCCGCCCTACCATACACCAGTTTGTGCTACAGCAGAATCCTGAAACCTTAGAAAGCCTGATCCAAAGTGCAAAGCTAGCTGAAACCACAACAACTGATAGCACCCAGCAACAAGAGGCAACAGTAGCAGCAATAGGTAGACTTGAAGAAAAACTTAATGCTTTAAGTGTGCAAATGACTGCCACCCAGTATGCAACAAAGATTCCCAACAACAGTGCAACTTACCACTCTCAAAGTCATGAATTGCCATGCCACCGTACAGATCAACTGAATCGTGCAGCACAACTGCAACTTTTGTGGAAGATCTCCACTTCACCAGAAGTCTAAATGTCCAGCTTATTGGAAACAGTGCATGAAGTGTGGAAAACCAAACCATTTCGCATGTGTTTGCAAGTCATCACCATGTACAGGACAATGACGCCAGAAAATATCAATCCCTTTTCTCAGAAAAAGCAGCACATGAAGAAAGAGCAAGTAATAACATGGCTACAATTTCTAACTTGCAAAAGAACGCTGTTAGAGTTAAAATCAACAATAAAAGAGTTGATGCCCTTGTGGATACAGGAGCTGCAGTATCAATAATTTCACTCAATCAATTTGAGCAAGTCGAGTGCCAGGAACATTTAAATCCTCCTATAATTCCATTCATCATTGGAGTTAATGATGATCACCAGAAACCACTTGGAACTGTAACCCTTCAGCTTTGGATAAATCGCCTAAAGTGATTCATACTTTTAATGTGTTTTCTAATCTGCACTGCAACATGATTTTGGGGATCGATTTTCTTGAGGAAAAACATGCAAAAACTGATTTTGTACAACAAAACTTTATCTCTTTATGATGGAATGACAGCCTCAGAGTTAGAATTACCTACAGACAAAAATGTAGCAATAGCATGGACAGTAGCATGAGTAATTGTTCCTGCACAATCAGAATGCAGTATAACTGTGACTATTAAGCACTATCATAAACATGACTGTCAAACTTACTGCAACCACTTGCTCACCTTCTATCCACAACAAATGTTATTGGAACTAGAACAATCAGCAAGATTTCTGCATGCAAAGCTACAGTTACACTTATGAATCCAACAAATAAGGACATTCAAATACGACCTGGAAAAGCAATAGCTACTGTGTATCCGATCAATGATGCAGACATTTCTAGCACAGAAAGTGATCGAACAAATGGACATAAAACTGTTAACGTATGTGCTACTGATAGCAAAGATGACCATTACATTAAAATTGCCAAAAACTTGGATTTAATCTAGCTGAAACAAATCTAAGAGATAAAGATAAAAACAAAATCTAGCTTTTCTTGGTAAAAATCATGATGTATTTGCAAAAGACCTTTCTGAACTTGGATGTACAGATGTGTACAAGCATAGAATTGAAACAGATGCCCCACCAGTTCGTCAAAGATTCTACAAGACTAACCCTATTCAGAAAGCAGAGATTGAACACCAAGTAGAGGAAATGCTGAAGCATGATATTATCAAACCATCAAATTTCCCTATGGCATAGTCCAGTTGTTGTGAAAAAGAAATCTGGAGAGTTCAGATTTGCAGTGGTCTATCAACACCTCAGCAAAGTAACAAAGCCAGAAATCTTTCCTTTGTCATTTTTAAGTGACATTCTAGAAACAATTGGTGAATCGGAAGTGAACTATATGAGTGTTGTGGACTTGGCTTTAAGATTTTGGGAGATTCCTCTTGATCCAGACACAAAACACAAGTCAGCTTTTGTAACGCTTAATGGATTATATCAATTTAAGAAACTTCCATTTGGCTTGGTATCGGCACCCATGAGTTTTCAAATGGTTCTTAGACAGGTGTTACAGGGGCTTACATGGAAAAACGCTATGTGTTACATAGATGATATTCTTGTCTTTAGTCCAAGTTTTGAGCAACATCTAATACACCTACAATTTTTTTTTTACCGACTCAAGTATGCAAATCTAAAACTAAAACCATCAAAATGTAAATTTGCCACTAGAAAGGTGAAATATTTGGGACATGTGATATCCAAGGATGGAATCAAACTTGACAAGGACAAACTAAAAGCTGTGACAAACTTTCCTACACCAAAAAATGACCACGATGTGAGGAGCTTCTTAGGACTATGCAATTATTATAGATGGTTTATTAGATGCTACAGCGAAATCAGTGCTCCTCTAAACAAGCTCTTAAAAAAGGATGTAAAATTTACATTGACACCTGATTGTGAAAGTGCATTTCAAAAACTAAAAACTGCAATGATAACAGCACCTGTTCTGGCATATCCAAACATGATATGCCAGAACAGTTGCTGTTGTCATTGCAGAAAGCCATTCATACTATCTAACGATGCCTCAGGAAATGCAATTAGCTATATACTTGCACAGAAAGATCAGATGGGAAGAGAACATCCAATAGCTTATGCAGGGAGAGAACTATGCGAAGTGGAAAACAAATGTACAATAACAGAGCGTGAATGCTTAGCATTAGTGGAAGGAATACGATATTAAAGACACTTTCTCGAGTATAAAAAATGTACTATCATAACGGACCATGTTGCATTGAAATGGCTATAAAATATAAAACAAAATACAGGCCACTTAGCAGATGGTGCTTGCTGTTGCAAGGATTTCATTATGACATAATTCATAAAGCTGGAAGAATTCACCAAAATGCAGATGTATTATCTAGAATGCCATATGATCAACAACCTAAGGATAATGACGCTGACTGGAATATAGAGCTATTTTTGCAATGAAATAGAAGAATTGAAACCTGTTATGGCTACACTGGAATATACAGAACACATTCCAGAAATGGAGACCAACATCCATACAGCTGTTTACAGCATCAGGGATCAAGCTAATGACTCTCAGCAAGTGATCAATTTTCTTTCTAACAGACTGCAAGAGGTCAAAGAACAACAGTCACTGTGTCCTGAGTTGGCCCCTATCAAACAGTACTTGGAATTAGGGTAGCTACCACAAGACAAACAACAATTAAAACTGTTGCAGAAAGCCAACAGTATATCATATTAGATGGGTTGATTTATCACCTGTGGGACCAAAGAGCCAAAAAATTACCAAAAGATATGCTAATCTAGAGGCACATACACTTTTGTGTGCAAGCCTCTTTAATTAACTAAGCAAGTGAACGGGAGCTTTTCAATTTGAATTAAATAAATATGTAACCTTGATGTTTGTTTGTTGGCTCTACCAGCAAATTCCCCAATGTAGCTGTTGCCCACCCCACACAACTACAACAGTTGCCCGGGCAATCAATGAAAGAGAAACGAATTACAAGTAGTATGAAGATCCACTAACACAAAAATTACAAGCATTTATTTATAGTAATTGTACAGATTTTTTTACCTAGAAAGGTGCACACAAAACTATTGGTAACCACAGTGTACATGTAATTGGATATAAAATACAGATCTCAAGCATTGCATAGTAAATGCTCAACCCAACTGTTTTCAAGGCTGCACGTACTGCATAATTGGCCCCGTTATTTTTTTTTCTCACTGCCCTTCAAACTAATTATGCATGCAAATTGTAACAAGACTAGACAAAGTGCCACAAGGCTAGACAAATGTATGTTACTTTTTCGGCCTGAACTAGCAGTTTTTAACCTTTTAACCAAAATGGTAGTCCTACATGTAAGACCTCAATGCTGATATTAATGTTGTGGGCGTCAAGCCCTAAAACAAAAACAACATGTGCTATGTCTTACATTGGAGGACTAATCAAAATGATTGCCATGATGTGCTTTACAACTATAAAATTAAGATCAAGTTTACAACTTTACTGCACAAAGATAAAGTTAACAATTCTTCTATCAATACAACTGTGTGTGTGTGTGTATATATACATATATGTGTGTGTGTGTATATATATATATATATATATATATATATATATATATATATATATATATATATATATATATTCTTTTGAAAGTATGACTTTTTACAAAAAATATTAACAGAGATACAAATTAAAGTAGACAGTATTTAGCATGCACAAATAGAACCAATCCTGTCGTCATTATTCAACAATTACAATAAACATCGGTAGCGCGCATATATATATATATATATATATATATATATATATATATATATATATATATATATTAAATTAAAGGCACAATTACCATTACATACATGCATCCACGTGAACACAAAGGTTCGTACCGTCGTCCGTATTCTTTGAAAAATATGACTACAAAGAAGAGACAAAGGCCAACGCAAACATGTAGGCATATAGCCTATATTAAGACAAAGACAATGAAGTCTGCTTATAGTACAAACTTTAACAAACCCAGATCTCTAAAATCACGAAATTTATTACTTTTATCTATGAACGTTATTACAGGTATATCAAAATATATGTATATACGTATATTTCTTATGAATAGTCTACCCTACACTGCGAATTGATATGTGCAGTTGCTAGAGTTGACGTCTGCTGAAAACCTAATTCACGCAAAAGTTTGCATCTATTTTTAGCCCTTTCTTACTGGTAAATACTTACATATTAAGTGTAAAAAGCATGATGCATTTTCCGTATGGTTCACATCACACAGCACATCACATTCCACACAAGCTGTGGGTTATGAAAGAAATGACTGATTTTACGGACAATGCCAAGATACAATTGGGCTAGTACCAATGGTGTCACACAAAACCAAGTCCTCTGCGATATTAACTGATCAAGTTTCAACCGAGTTGTCCCAGGTCGCTAGCTAGTGAAATATTATGGTATACTGGACCTGACAGGGCGATGAGATATTGTGCTTACATATCTTGCGGTACGCACGTCCAGGACGAAAAACATCAACGTTTTATTTGAAGTCAATACCCGATTTTAATTGGTGATGAAATGATTGCTAACGAACTGCCGATTTGTGTCACAATGTTGTCTATAAATGGTCCTGCTATAAACGAAAAGGCAACTTGCATGGGAAACTTCTATTTCTTAACATGCAATTTGTTATATGTGTATTGTCCTAGATTAATTTGGTAAAGACGCTGAAGACAGGAAATGAAGACGTAATGGAAATGTCATACAACAAAATAAGTACTTTCTGAAAATAGAGGCTCATGTGGGTCTGAGATCATTCACCTATCAGATTAATATCCAAATACATGAGCATTTTGCTATGACACCTGGGTCAACAGGATGTTTTCTATACAAAATTCTTTTAATCCATTTGCATTTTTAAAAAAACTTTTGTTAACAGATTTGTATCTGTTGTAAGAGTGGACAAATTAGATGAAAGATAGGCATTGCTTGTACAAATTTTCAAAGCCCCTGAAGCCAGGAGTACTTTCTGTCAAATTTATTCACATTTTGTTTAGTAAATCCAAAGAGCCATTTAGCTAGGATCATTTCTGTAATATCTGGTCAAATTTTGGTGAGCGCTGTTTTACAAGTTATTTAAAAGTTTTCTATTATTAGAAATTTTGGCCATATTTGATGACAGATTGGCATAATTTGAGAAAATCTGAAAAAGATGTTCACACCAGGATGCTTTATTTCAAATTTGCTCAAATTATAAAAGTGTTTTTCCACAAAGTTATGGATTTAAAAAAAAAAAAAACGTTTTAGTAATGGTGGCCATATTTGATGATAGATTGTCATCATTTAATCTGATCTTTCTGTAAAGTCATGTGCAAAATGGTCAAGCAATTTGTGAGACATTGTAAAAAGAACTTATAAATCGATGACAAAAGATGTATGGGGAACAATACAGAAAGGACCACACAAAAGCTCATTTATCCTGCAGACAGGAAGAGCTGAACATAAAACGTCCCAATTGGGCATGAGATAACTTGCCTATCTGGTATCTGGCTACTAGCCAAATAACTTGGGTCAGTAGGATGATTTTGCTGATATTAACTGCATATGTAGTGAAAATAACTGTTACAAGATTTCACTATTTTTTGTATCTTCATCAATATTTGATAGTGAATCAGCATGATATTGGTCATACTTAAAGGCCTTTATTGGTAAGATGATTATTTTTTTACTTCTAACTGGTAATCATGTATGGTGGTGGATTGGCATGATTTGTATAAAACTGAAAGCCATTTTTACAAGGATGCTATCTGTTAAATGTGGTCAGATTTTGGGTGAGTGGTCAGTAACAGCAGCCATATCTGTGTACAAATCATCATCATTGGTAAAAATGTTACAGCCCTTCATGTGGGATGCTTTCGGTAAACTTTGATTAAATTCTGTTTGTCAGTTTTTGAGAAGTAAAATGGATTTAGTAATGGTGTCCTGATATAAAGGTTTAACAAAATTAATACTTAAAATTCAACCCATGATGCTTCTCAAACTTGCTCAAATTCTGAAGATTGGTGTTTGAATAGACACCATCTAAATATTTTTCTATTTTTTAGTTGTTGTTGTTGTTGTTGTAGGGTTTAACGCCATTTTTCAGCACACGATTGGCTATACATGGTGGCCAGTATTAATGGTGGAGGAAGAACCCGGGAAATCCCCGGAAAGAACCACCAACCTTCGAGAAGCTACTGGCAAGCTTTCTCACATACCCACATTGGCTGAATATGAGACTCGAACCTTCACAGACAGAGGTAAGCTATTTTTTAGTAATGGTGGCCATATATGATTCTGGATCAGCATTATTTGTATAAACCTGGAAACCCTGTATGCCAGAATACTCCCTCCCATGAATGAGTTAAACTGGTCCATGGTTTTTAAAAGCAGAAAATATCACATGTTGAGTGAAAGATTTCCTTGCTAAATTTTTTGTGTTCTAACTGTATCTGGATACATCTGATTGAACGCCTCTTCTGTCTCTGCTGATATTGTGTTCTAACCTTATCGAGATACCTGTCTGAAGACCTCTACTGTCTCTGATTTTGTGTTCTAACCTTATCAAGATACCTGTCTGAAGACCTCTACTGTCTCTGATTTTGTGTTCTAACCTTATCGAGATACATGTTTGAAGACATCTACTGTCTCTGATCTTGTGTTCTAACCTTATCACACATCAAACATCTGTTTGAACGCCTTTACTGTCTCTGCTGATCTTGTGTTCTAATCTTATCAAATATCTTTTGGACACCTCTTTTTCTGCTGATCTTGTTGATGTTATGCTCATTGGCAGAGAAATTTGTATTACTGTACCAGTGTACTGGACAGAACCTTTGAATTGTTTGAATTGTTCATTGTCTGGCTTATATAATTTCACACTGTTAGACTGATCTCATATTGTGAACTGAGCCACTATGCTTAAAAAGTTCAGACAAATAATAAAGAAGTTACTGTATTTATATTGACATACAAGCTGGATCCAACTGCAAATTGTATAGACCTGATCTGCAATCACATAATGCACTGACAGATCACGGTCAGTGCAGTTTGTAAAGACTCAATTCAATTAGAACAACACAGACCCCCCCCGTGTATAAAAGACCCTCCAAATACGGCACTAAACTTTGAAGTTCACGGATTCTTTGAAAATTTATTTTTCTGTCTTGGAAATATGGAAAGTGCTACAGTGAAATTTGCTTATGGATTAATGTGTTGATGGATAAATGGTTTCTTCTGGCTGGTAAGTGCATTATCTTCTGTCATTAAATATTGTAGGTACAGTTTTGGTTCCAATTAGAATAAAGCATGTTTGACATAACACATTTCTGGCTGTTACTAAGTTTTCCGTAGTTGTTAAGAGAGTTGGGAGGCTATGAAGTGTATAGTCTATGTGCATGGATCAGTATTTTCTTTCAAAGTTCATTTCACACAGCACTGAGAATTTTATCCTATGTGTAGCAGTCAATGTTCAGGTCACATCATAACTAGTTATGGGGTTGGAGTCATTAAAATTGACTCTATTGGGTTTAGGAACCATCTTTTTTGTTTGGGGGGTGGTTTAAGGGTCGAAATGGCCATTTTGAACATAAATTTGTGGATATGGGAAATGATCCTATTTAATCCACTAAAGCATCTCAGTTTCTGGGTCCTTATCATTTTAGTTGGTATGTAATAACTTGATATGTGAAAATTAATTCTGGTTTCCATGAAAAGTAGCAAATTAACAATACAAAAACAATTAAGTCAACATTCTATTAAACTGGACCGTTTGTAAAATACTGGACTCATAATACAATGGTTGTGGGTATGAAACTCGCTTAGACTAGTCCAGGCCACTGCCTCAGTGTGTCCTTGGGACTAAGCGCCATTAAAACCAATAAAAACAAAAAAATTGTTTACCTTTCTGTCCCTTGTCCTATCATCTAATAGAACAAATTCTTCCTACACAAAGAAACCTATGCATTATCTCTCATACAAGTCATTGGCCTAAATAATAACATGGTGAAATGCTTTATTCTAGCAAAAGACTCCATTAAAGGTCAACAAATTTTCGAGATGCTTTAGGTCAAAGAGTGCATGGTATTCAGCATCAACTATTGATATGGTTAAACAGAATTCAGAAATTGTAGTAGAAAATGGGTTCAAAATTTTGAAATTTAAAATTGTTAGTTTGCACTTCTGCCACTGAAATAAATTCATGATGACCTAAAACTACCTCAACAGTTCTTTTATCCCTAGCGTGGAGGAGAGCAAAATTTCAGGACTATTTTAGATACTTCTGGGATATATGACAAAAAGGCTCTGGATTTTAATAGTTGTGGCAACACTGTGGGATGGATCTGCCTGTAAAGTTTTTACTCCTGTTGTACAGGAAGGACATAAGATCTATTGTTGTGGGCTAATAGCACCGTTTTTCAACATATGACAGGCTATACAGGGCAGCCAATATATCTTGTGGAGGAAGAAAACTCAAGGATGAATGACTGACCCAAGCTACTGGTAAGCTTTTTCACATTCCCTCATCACCCAAGCCAGAGATTAGAACCTACTGGAGAGTTAGGTGTGATGCCAGTGATTTGCAAAGGTGAGTGCCTTAGACCACTCAGAACCCCTAAGTAAAACCTAAACATTAGTATGGCTTGATGGAGTACAAATCAATTTGTAAATCTTACTTGCAGATGTGATATATAATGAGTGGCTTGGACTTCTTGGGTACTTTCTTAGGAGAATTTAGATCATCTCTTTTAGAAAGATGAAGTAAATGAACCATCACTTTATCCCCAGATTATTTTATGATAGTGGTTTTCTTATCGGATCATTCCCAAGTTCTAAATTCTGGTAAACCATGGCTACAATATGGGGTACTAGTAACTAGTATTCCATGGATGGTCGTTATCAAGTGGAATATTGATTAATGATGTCAGATGCTATTTCCTGTATCTGGTCAAATACCAGTAGACCTGTTGTTCCATTATCTATCACAACTGTTGCTGTTGTTTACCATTTTTCAAAGCAGGATTGGCTATACATGACGGCCAATATAACTAGTGGAGGAAGAACCAAGGAAAACCCCAGTAAGAACCACAGAAAGCTCCTAGCAAGCTTTCTCATATAACCACATAAGCTAAAGCCTGAGCCTCGAACCCACATGGACAGAGGTGATAGCAGTGACTGGTAAAAGAGAGCACTTTAGACCACTAGGCCAACCTCCGTATTAAGATTACAAATCTAGATTACAACAAAAGGTGAAGAAGGTAAGAGAGTGAGTGAATTCTTGAAATCTAAATGCTAAGAAAAAATAAAATGATGGACAATAAAAACTGACTGCATTTACTGTGCCAATGTGTAAGTGAACAAAAAAATCCCACTGAATTGTAAAAAAGCTTTAATGGATCAATGCCCAAAAAATATAATGAAAAACACAAACCTACTTTATCACTGTTCCATGAATGAAATCATGAAATATATCATAACAATATTGTCCACATGTGCAGTTTGAAAACTTGGCATTATGCTACAGGTATAAATTCCACACATTCTAATATATGAAAATACATGCAATGTAACATTTCCAGGTAAATTTTGACTGGACTGTTAGAAAGTTTTGTACTTTCAAGTCTTCAGTAAACACAATAATGGCAATTTGTCTTCCGCAGCATAAGTTATCAAGAACCAATCATATTTACAAGTCAAGGCATCTGCAAATGTTCCCTTTTTCCAGTGAAGAAGATTTCTAAGTATAAATGTCTTCACTTCTTGCCCTGCCATCAAAATAGTCCATGTTCAAAGGATAATATTAGCAGCTGGAAAGAGACACAAGTATGATCATATAAGCTGTTGAAAATGATTGGCTTTTAAATGTAGCTTTTTGTAACATTGTAACTTTCTAATGACACAAAAAGGGAAGCATGGAAACAAGCTTACAAGGGAAATATATGACCTTGGTGAGGAAAAAAAGTGAGTGGATCATACAAATATCAAAAGAAATCTGAAATCTTACAATGCATCAATTATATAATATTATCCACTGATATTAAAGGGCAGGGTCTCAAAATTGGGTGTTGGCTGAGAAAAACTGGGTGTTTAAATTTCTCTACCAATATATCCTTTTCATCACACACCCTGCAATGTCTCTGGTATCTCACTTTACTTTCCTTGTTACCCATCGTCCAAGGACAACAATATTGCTCCTAAGGGTCTAAACTGAGCTAATTCAGGACTAGGCATCATGGCACCAAAACTTTGACTCTCAACAGAATTTCCTGTCATTTATCAAATATACCATCTATAACTGCTTATAAGTCAAAATGCAAACTGCAGAGACTCAGATCTGACGTCAACTAATGCAATGGCAGATCTGGGTCTGTGCAGTTTGCAAGGAGAAATCAAAAGGACAAACAATAGGTGGCATGAGACAGTTATGCATGTTGGCCTTCTTATGGGTATGGTGTGACTTTTTGAGCTATTATTGTGTAATAAAGATATGGAAATATTTGTGAATTTGGTCTTTCCGGCTTGTGTTGTTCTTGAACAAGAAGGAAGCAGAGCTAGCTACTTATAGCAGTAGACATGCTGATTCAAGGCAAGTAGAATATCTCAAAAGCTGATTGGATGACAACTATTTTGAACAACAAACTATTAAGTACACGATGTTTTTCAAATGATCACCCAGGGAAAGGGCTTGTGTTTGCGCTGTGAGCACCATGTGCTCTCAGAAATGGTTTTCGGACATGAAAAAATGCATGAATAAATTTGGGGGTGGGATGCATAAACTTTTTATTCTATGAATTTCCATTGACTTGTGAATGATAATCTTATGTGTTGCTCTATTATACCTATCCAAAAATATGGACCTTTTTTCTTTACCTCACTTGTGCATTTTATTTGTTATGAACTTTCATATTAGGCAGGTGTATGCAACATTAAATTTGTGCATAAAAACTGTCCAATGCCTGCCCCCTTAAGAAAAACTATTTTTTATTGGTGCAGTGAACCACATTTGTTATTAGTTTCTTGTTCGTTATACATATGCAAGTAATTATTATACATTAGCTTCATTATATTTCCTTTCTCTGTCCATTTTTGCCCGGTTTCTAAGTTAGCTAGGCCATGGTGTACCACCCACCCCTTCATATCATCATCACTAGAGCAAGAATAACAGGTCAGGAATTTTTGTGTGTGTGTCAGATTAAAATTACTTTTACAGTCCATTATAAGTGTAAATGTCTGGTGCCATTTTTCTTACTTCGGACACATCTTTTTGAAAAAAATATTCAACAAATATTTGCTTCCAGATTAGAGAAGTTCTATCATGGATAACTTATAATGAGCCTGTCTCATAGTCGGTCACCTTTTGGAAATGTAAAATCAATTCTTAGCATTCAGTCAACATTGTCAAGGAATTTTAGTATTTTCCTGACTATGACGGCAAAAGAAAACACAGAAAACATCTTCCATTGCACACAATTTTGATTTTCAAGGCAGTCTTAGCACACAATATATACAATGAAATGCTTTTTGGTGCAATGTGATCACTTTTCTAAATAACATTATTATTTTTGCATAAAATATAATTTCCTTCATACCATTTTGCTAGATAATGTCTAAATATGTGATATGTACAAAACTTTTAATAGAAATTATTTTGCACAAAATGTTTAAGGTGACAGGGGACAGTTTTGCCTATTGACCCCTAGGCAAATTTCTTAACTTAAGGGTATATATAGTGTGACTTTTTGGGCTATTATTGTGAAATAATTAAAGATATGGACATATTTGTGACTTTGGTCCTTCCGCCTTGTGTTGTTCTTGAAACTGATGTTAGGCATTTACACCTCACGTAGTCACTGCATAGTATGTAGACAGAGAAATACCAAGTCAGCAAGAAAGCTCAACCAACTACTTTAGCAGCAGACATGTTGATTCAAGGCAAGCAGAATATCTCAAAACCTGACTGGATGACAACTATTTTGAATAGCAGCAAAATAATAAGTACATATTATTTTTCAGAATTATTACCCAGGGAAGGTGCTTGTGTTTGCACTGTGAGCACCATGTATAAATTTGGGGGTGTGGTACATCAACTTTTTATTATATGAATTTCCACTGACTTATGAGATCAAGTGAATAATATTCTTATGTGTTGTTTTATTATGCCTATCCAAAAATATGGACCTTTTTGATTTCATATTAGGCAGGTGTATGCAATATCAAATTTGTGCATCAAACTGTCCCCTGCCCCCAATACCCTGTTCTGCAGGCAAATTATGCTGTGGCAGATCAGGATCTTTGTTGTTTGAAGTCTGGGTCGCCTTTAAATGAAGTGTGTGTGTGTGTGTGTGTATATATATATATATATATACACACACACACACACACATACACATAGAGAGAGAGAGAGAGCTGGCAAGACTGCCAATTTTATGAATGTCCAACAAGAATTATTTTTTTCCTTCATAAAATTCAGGCTAACTCAGTGTCTTCTGTTTTAATCTGGTCAATAATGAAAAACATGCATGAATGTTTTCCACAGAGTAAACATGAGAAAAGTCCAGGTGTAAAGCACAAAGGTCATCATTGGCTTCATCACTGGGATCCAACACAGGCCATTTGTAAAAGAACTTGGTAGGCTAACTCTAATTTAGCATGAAACTGCAAGCTACAAGACTCCAATATTTCTCTTTTGGGTAATAACTGAAAATGCAAACATTTTCAATGGGAAAAAATATTTTGTGAATTTAGCCTGGATAGCAATTTCATGATATTATTTTTTTATGGTAAAAGATACCTCTATAATGCAAAAAAACCCCAACCATTTGCAAATAATTAATTCACAATACCTGCCAATTAGCACAAGTATATAGTCCAACAATGTAAGAAGTATCATGTTATGTTTTTGTTGCACCAAAACAAAAATATGTGATACATCTTACATTGTAGGAGTAACATGTATCCTGATGCTAAATTACAGTAACTCCATCACCATAACACTGTCCATGGAAACCAAGGAGTATACCACATATATAAGGGATTCTTACGGTTTCCCAAGTTCAACCAAACATTTTGACAGACTCCATTGACCAGGGGTCTCAAACTCAAACCATCCCAAGGGCCACATGAGGGTATTTTCGATGGCCCAAATGCTGCACCACCGATGTTATCTCTCATGACACCTTGTGATGCCAATCATTTTGCATGCTACAGGATATGGCTTCGCACGCTATGTGTGGTCTGCATGACACGTGTTTGAGACACCTCACATAGATACACATGAATACTGCAACATATATTCCCTAAAACAAGATGTGCTGACACCTCCATAAGTCTCATCTGGTGATATCAGCCAACCAGAAGTTTGTCCCTATGCTTTGCTACATATTTCTGCACAAGTTTTTTTGCGTTTTTTTTACACAGCATTCTTGTCATCAATGATAAGGTTGCCACACTGCACAATGGTAAATCCACACATCAAAGTTCATCAGTTGGGCGAAATTATTATCTTTATTTTATTTATACAGATGTTTGTTTCATTTTCTTTCCACTTCCTGACTGCTGGCAGTGGATCAGTCTTTTATATCAACACCTACAAGATTCATTCTCACACACATTTCTCAAGATATAAATACAGACTGCTTTCTTTTGATAAACTGAAGCTCAGAATTCTGTGCTCACCCTCCATACTTTACACCAGAGGTTCCTGTGAAATTTCTGTCAAACAAAAACATTAGGTACTGTACTTTCATTGGAAATATTTTTGTGAGTAATTCTGCTGCTGACAGTCCTCTATAACTGTTCTACACAAGGTACCACGTATTCTCACTTTTAAGTCAAATTCAACTGCAAACTGCACAAACCCAAATCTCCCATCGCATAATGTGCTGATAGATCTGGGGCTGTGCAGATTTTTGGGAGTAATCAGTAGAACAAACAGCATAGACCCTGATCTACAGGCAAATTATGCTATGGCAGATCAGGATCTTTGTTGTTTGCGGTTTGACTCGACTTGTAAGCGAGTACAGACAGTAAATGAAAACCTCCAACTCTATTATCAGCACTGATAATTCTCACTATTGTTTTCTAGTGAGTGATCACAAACATTTGCTGGAAAAGTGGCAAGCCCAAATATTGTGAATCATTCACATTTGCTGGAAAAGTGGTAATCCCAAACAATGTGAATCATTCACATTTGCATGTTCAGGAATCTATCACATATGTCTGCATGTATAATCCATATAAACTGTACTGCTTTAGCTGGAAAGTCACTGTCATGTAGCAAACACTTCAGTTCTATCCCTCTGAAGTGACCAATATTGAATGTGGCTAGACTCTCATTGCACAGGAGCCCCAAATGGGGTGCATCTCTGATGTATACAGTTTCCATTAATACATTAAGCTCTGATGATGAGTTTAAGATGCAGGAGGTAGTAAGTAGCCTACTGCCATCTCTGTAGCATCAAGGTCATGTATGATACACTAAAGTGGGTTGTATTATAGAAAGGTAGACAGATGTAGCTCTACAATGATAACAAAAAATCTGGAATTTCTAGTTGCATGACAAAAAGTAGGACAAGATGGCCATTTGGAATAAAGTTGTTGTTGTTGTTGTTGTTGTGGGGTTTAACACCATTTTTCAGCACATGATAGGCTATGCATGGCGGCCAGTATTAATGGTGGAGGAAGAACCCGGGAAAACCCCAGGAAGAACCACCGACCCATGAGAAGCTACTGGCAAGCTTTCTCACATACCCACATTGGCCGAATTCTAGTCTCGAACCCATGCAGACGGAGGTGAGATGGTAGTGATCCGTAACGGAGAGCACTTTAGACCACTCGGGGCTCCATTTGGAATAAACAGTGGTCTCAAAAAGAAAAGAAAAAAGAACTTTTACCCTTCTGCTCATGCATGAGCCAAATAGCCAATGAAAAATGATGTTTCTAACACAACTAGGCAGTATGTTACTGGTGTTTTAGGATTTATCCAGAAATAGCTTTCAAAATGTGTTTCCTACTCGAATTTCAGACAAAAATGACAAAAACCTCCTAGGGTTAATGTGTTAAGTACCTGTGTATAATGTCAAAGACATGTTGCTTCACAGCAATGTATGGCAAATCTCTTTTCTGCAAATACCACCAGCTAAGGGGGTGGGGTGGTGGTTAGTTATACGTTAGTAGTTTCACATGGTGGCTAGAGCTCTCTCAAGCAGTAAAACTCATACTTATCACTGTCTCATCTAGGCATTTTATTTGTCTTCCAGTGAGAAACCGTTATTTGAATTTTACTGCACTACTGTTCACCTAAATATTACGTTGCCATTCTCTACCTCGATGTAAACAGCTAACTGTGAGCAGGATAGCCTTCGGGAAGTTGAGTTGTAACAATACTTGATGACATCTCTATTGATTGCCTAAGAAGCAACAATGTGTTAACTCAACCCAGTTGAACTGAGCTTACCCAACAACACATTGACTGTTCAGCAAAGAAATAATCTGTAAACTGGATACAGTGACATTACAAGTTTTTTCTCATTATGATATTTAGGATACACTATGACCAATGACCAGTTGCTTAGAATGTGCCCCAGTCGAAACTTTGAACTGGTTGTCAAGTCTGGCAAAAATAGGGATTTACAGAAGCCAGCAAGCTATACACTATGCCATCACGCTTCTCTGGTATGCATCAAAATCCCACTAAAAGTATCTGCCTGGTTTTTAAATTCAAATCATCAAACTAGCACAAGAACAAATCATCAAACTAGCACCAGACGCAAATCATCAAACTAGCACCAGACGCAAATCATCAAACTAGCACCAAATGCAAATCATCGAAGTAGCACGTGTCAATCTCACTCATTATCAAGCTCATCTCAGATCCTTATGATAAAAGCAAATATATTCCAACTGTTACTTTATAGATTTATATCATATATTATTTTAATATTATCAGTGTTTCCCTTTACGCACATTTGTGCGTCAGGGACGCACGCTGTTGAAAACTGAAGCACACATTTTGTTGCCGTGCGTTTTCTTGACACAAGGGATTCACATAATGCGATCAGGATTTATTTAATATCCAATACGTTGGACGAAGGGTGGCATCATGTATACTTCGAGCATAGGCACTGACTGGTTCCCCACCTTGTTTACTCCCTGCGTTGGGCTCCTCTATTTGTATAGCGGAGTGGAACGCAGGGAACATACGAAATAATGAAACCAGGCTAGCACAGGCAATGTTATGACGGAGTAGCTTCTCGTAATCTCTCAAGCTCTCATGCGATTTCCATTGGGCTCAGCAAGATGTCATCTTGATGTTTAACCTCAATGCTTGTTGCACTAGAAAGTGATCTCCAGATTAAAACGTCGTGCACTAAAAATCATTAGCGAAGAAAGTGAAAGAAGCAGAACACAAGAGAGTAAGGTGGTGCTATACAGTTTCACAATTTCCATAGGGTTAAGATTTTAAAGAAAAAGAATTTCCTGAGCCTTCCTCACTGGTTATACTGGCTATTTAAAAAAGACCTTGTATATCTTACGTATAATTAAAAGAACCTTTAATTCCCTTTATTTTGATGTATGATTGATGGGTGTACTATGGGTTATAGAGTATACAGCTTGGCCTTACTTTAAATGTGAACCTTTCAAAAAAGTGCTAGCTCTACTTGGTCATTTTCACTTCCTGAACTTCAGAGGTAAATTGTATAAAAAAGAGCTGATAACTTTTTTTACATTTTACATATTTGGTAATTCATTCATTGCACTTTCAGAAGCTGGTATTGTCTAGTCTGGCAAAATTCATTTTCCCTATTTTAATAGCTGCTATGTATAGTGTACTTTAGACTAATTCAGGCTGATTTTTAACACAAGGGAGCAGTCATTTTAGTTAGCAGTGTGCTTAAATCATGTAAAATTTCCAAAAGTACAATATCCAAAGAAATATCATCCACATTACATTACTGCAGCATATAGGTATGCCAACATTCTCTCCATTGTGCATGTTTTAAATGCAAACTACTTCACCTTACATATGTCACTCTCTGTAAAGTAGATATTAATTGGTGAGCGCCCCCTAACTGTGGATCTAACTTTAATGGAAAATGGAGAAAATAATTCCCTTGACTGGAATATGGCACATACATTAGGATTACCAGTGTGACTTCTGATAGCGTGGTTGTGAAGACTGCAAAAGTGAATAATCCTTTTGTGACAGGGTAATGATGAATATACACTTGTGTATTTAGTTTGGAATGTGGCATACATTCATTAACTTTGTTTCGTGTAGTATATTTTGTTAATTTAATTAAGCATTAGGTAGAATTAAAAAAAATAGAATATAATAAAAAGGTTACTGCATTTGTATGGGAAAACATGAACTCGTTTTGTCGGATGGATATACTGCACTCCCAAGGTCATGCAGTATTTCCATTCGAAAAACTCATTCATATTTTCCCATACAAATGAAGTAACCTATAAATACTGAATAATTAAATATCTGGTATCTTTTCTAGTGATTCAGAACTGTTGATTCAATGTGTGTATAGTGGCTATAGACTAGAATTAAATGCACAGTGTTTCATTCTTAAGTTGTATTCCAATTTTGTAAGAGTGAAGAGAGGAATTGTGACTTATTAATAATTTGTTCATTGAAACCGCAGAGCAGAAAATCATTTAATCTAAACAGACAGCACCTTGCTGGATTATTGTGAAAAACATTCATGGACTTGAATATTTAATAATTTCATTGGATAACATGAAACATTCATGGACTTGGATATTTCTTAATTTCACTGGATAACATGAAACATTCATGGAGTTGGATATTTCTTATTTCACTGGATAACAAGAAACATTCATGGAGTTGGATATTTCTTAATTTCACTGGATAACATGAAACATTCATGAACTTGGATATTTAATAATTTCATTGGATAATATGAAACATTCATGGACTTTTTGATATTCAAAGTTCATTGGAGTCACTTCAAAGAAAAAGCTTTAGAACATTTATTCTCTTTGGTGCTAGCACATAAGCACGTTAGTACTTTCATTTGGAATACCTATGGATTGTTTCTGGGTTAATGTGAAATTGATAGTACATTCAGGAAACACATCAATTCATACCATATTCTAAGTTATTTTAATTCTTTTGCTTTGTTTTATCTTATATTTTAGGGAAATAAATGTATATTTTGGAAAACTGAATGCTTCTTGGGTTTTATTTTTGTCTTGTTACATAGTTAAACCCCTAAGATAAACTGAAACACCATGTTTGATCAAAATCAGATCAGAAATGATGTCTACATACAGTAGTGGTAACAAGCTCAGTGACTCTGATGCAATGTCACCCATTTGTACACATGAATTATGCTCATTACGTAACTCATTTGCGAATTTAATGAGATAAGCATACAATCCAAGTTTTATCAAAATTGGATCAGAAATATAGCCTTTTGATTAGTAACAAGTATAACCAATCAGATACAAAATCAATTCATCAATATGCACAGACCTTGCTTGTTATCAAACTTGTAAAATATTCTGATTATAAACCCATATTCCAAGTTTTATTAAAATGGCATCAGAATATGGACTTGTGAGTGGTAAAAAGTAAATGTTGACAATAGATGACATGCTGGGCCACAACATAAGCCCATTTGACCTTAAGGCCAGACGAGCTAAAAAATGATAATCTTCACAAAAAGAGGAGAAAATGAGTGCCCAGACAGGTGCACAATAAAGCATTATGCCACCATGTTTAAGGTCTGATGTTGATATGAACCTGATGATGAATCACTATTGTTTGTTTTGTTTGGCTGAGCTATGACCAGTAGGGTAAAAAATGGATCAAGATGACATCTGACCTTGAACAGGAAAATCGTTTGGTTTCAGGGGAAGATAAAATATCAGTCCCTGATTTAATAAAATTGACAGAGGAATATTCAGTAGCTGACTTGTACTTAGGTGCAGTACATGATTTCCTAAAACATTCAAGCCCAAATAGATTCTGAACACTTTTTTCCTGACTTTATCAAAATATTTTTTGAATTGTATGTTATTTTTCGTGCATAACATTTGTATTATTTTGCCAAGTTATTATACAGCAAATTGTGTGTATGTTAACAGAAAGGATATTTTTCATTGTTTAGTACTGATGAATCTAAACACTCATTCATCAAAGACTATTACAGGTAGGTTTAAATTTAGGAAAACTAAATCACTTTTCTCATTTTAGTATAAAAGAGCATATATAGTGTAGTTACTTTTTTTCTTGTTTATAAATCAAGGCCAATGACATAGTCAATGCTGTCCACTGAATGTCATATTTTGCATGAGAGGTATTATAATTTAGTTTATGTTGTACATAATGGAGCCACAGTAGCTCACTTAGTAGAGCACCAGACTTGTGATTCAAGAGTCGTGAGTTCAATACATGGCCCAGGTCTGAGCCTATGTCGGTTCCCTCTCTCTTTGTCATTGAGGAAATTCAATTAGCCCCAATTTTCTCTGGATGATGACAATGTCTTAAAATTGCAGTTAAAACCAACAATGATGTACAGTTAGGTGCAAAAAAAATTTGTTCCACAGAATACAGTCTTGTCTCTGAATAATTTTATAATTCTGCTTATGATCTACATACAAGTTACAAATTTATTCCACTGAATGCATTTATTACCTGTAAACAGAATTCTGCTTATGCAAGTGAAACAGAAACACATTACATTATGGTACAAACTCCAGACATAAAGCTGTCATTGCTTAAATGCTATTTTCAGCCCATGACAGGCTATAAATGACATCTAGTATATCTGGTGGAGGAAGAACCTAGGAAAACCCTGGAAAAAACACCAACCCACAAGAAACAACTAGCAAGCTTTCTCGCACTAGTGATGGCAGAGCCCGAGACTTGAACAACGTGAATAGGGATGAGATGTCAGCGATCTTAAAACGCAAGTGCTTTTGACCATTCAGCCACCTGGGGCCCTGCTGACATTAATATTGGTCCAAGTTGAAGTTTTAATACAGCCATTCGTGAAGAAGATATGACAGCTGAAAACTTCACCATAGTATGTACTTTATCACTTTTCACACTTACAATGCCACTGCTGCCAGCGAAAATGCTATACACATGTACTGCCAATTAAAAATGAGAAAATCAAAACAATGACTGCACAAGTTCTTCTTGTTGTTTCTGCATCCCAAGTCACTTGTGTAATCGCTCCAAACCATATTTACTTGATATTTGCTGAATGGATGGCAAATGCCCTTGGTAAGATGGGCAGGGCAAGTTCAATAAACATGCATCTTGCTGATAGAAATGTGAGGAAAACCAATCCCTCTCCCCATAATTACACCTTGCACTTGGTCACCTGTACCTATGCACTGTCAGATAATGACAGAACTAAGAGCACATTGTAACCAAGTTGTCCCTTTCATGAGCTGAGCTGACCTTCTGACAGCCAGTTCCTGCTAAATCTGTCACAATTAGACAGGGCTGCCAGTATAAAGAGCAGCAAATCTTTGCACCCAATCAAATATACAGCAATATGCTAATGAACTGTGTACATAGATCCCCACCACACCAATCCATGGTGAAGAAACAATAATAAAATCTATCTCTGACACTTGTGAAAAACCTGTAGAATTCCTTGACAGTAAAGAAAAAACAAACAAGTCTAATTGTTCCGTATCACAGGACACCTAAGTAAAAGCATAAAAACTGGAGAAACAAGAGGCTCATGCAAATCTATGATTGCCCACATGGCTGACAATAAAATGAAGTTGGTCAAGAAATCTGGATTAGGCCCCCTCCACCTCAATAACGTGTTTCTGGTCATCCGAGTGTCCCAGTTTTTTTAATTCCTGACCATAGCACCTTTTCTTTCCACCCGAGTAAAATTTTTTTTAATGAAAAGTAATTCCAAAAAATGATTTGTTCATCTGAGCTGGTTTTGCTCAGTACTTTAAGTGCCTATTACATTATATATACTAATTATTAAAATATACATAATTTTTAAGAAACCTACTATATATATATATATATATATATATGGGGACAACATAAATGAATTTTTAAAGTACATTTTTTTGTGTGTATTTGTATGTTCTGGGATACCTCAGATTTTTTTTGGAGTCATAAGTTGTGAAGAACCTTTCAAATCGCTTGAAAATTACATACATGGTTCTCATGCTTTCTAAAGATAAATTTCCAGGTCATTTCCAGGATGAAATTATATTTTTCAAGGTTCACATGTGATAATTGCTGAATGGAACTAAAGAACATTTTAAATTGTAAAACATGCATTTTCTAAATCTAAAGATGTTTCTCTTTAAAGACTCTCCAAAACATCTAAGTCGCAAAAGATGATCATGTACAAAACCACAAAATGTATCACATGAAACAAGTTTGATTAAATTCCATTAAATTGGCATGTAAAGTCATTTCAACGTACAGAATACAAATTTTAACATTATTTTGCTGACCTGCATTATGTTGCCAAGTAGGAACAACATAATGAACATAAATTAGTTTTGTTTCCTTTCAAACTTTTAAATATAAAGAATTTATATATATATATATATATATATATATATATATATATATATATATATATATATATATATATATATATATATATATATATAAATGCATCTTATAGAAAGTAAACACTTCTTATTACAGTATAAAAAACAATAAACACAAATAATTAAAATCTTGTCTTGTAAAGAAAAGAGTTTAACCCCAAATTTATCTGCGCCAATAAAATCCCAAACAAGATTTTTCAAACAACCAATCTTCTTAAGATGATCTGGTTAAAAATCCATCATTTAAAAAACATTTGAAATGGGTCAATTTAAATTTTGACAAAAGACCTTCAAAATTATATACTGTTGCATAAACAAGGACTGAATTTTCTGTAAAATCAACTTGTCTTCTTGTAATTCGTTAAACCAGTCCCCAAACCTGTATTGATACAGGGGCTCAAATAATTTTTTAATATATAATACAATGGATGACAATATCTAATTTCAGCTCTGCGACTCAGTCAAGAATTTGGACTACAACTTTGGCTTCAAACGAATAGCAGTCCATTTTCTAATCCGGGTTTCCTCCGAATATTCCCTCCCCATTTTTCATATTTGGACATTTAGGTTGGGGTGTGAGGTCATTGCAATTGCATATTGAAAATTTGGAATTTGCTGCCACCATGCGTAGCGACATATGGTAGTTGCTTACCAGTGGGCTTAGCAAATTTAAACTTGTACTGACTCATACCTGCATGAAATCGATAGGAAAATGGCAAGTATTATGTTACATCTTTGACCTGCTGACAGACTAGGTGAAACTATGGCATAGATGAAACCTGACCCTGTACTCGCCATCTGCATTACTAGTCACATGACTTCACAAATCTCAAAGACAACATCAGAAGTTTAATAGTCACATGATATCAATAACAAACTCCTTTTTAATGTTGTTGTACAGAAATTCAATTATATTAAATGAAAGTCATACACTTTTTGTAAAATCCAGCAATCTGGTCAGTCTGATTTATCAATCAGAGAGCACATGTCAACATGGTAGTCATGTGATACAACAAAACTCTTGAAATTGTTCTTGGAATATATAAATATGGAGAGTTTTGTGTAATTTCATTTATGTATTTTTATTACAACCAGCATACGACTTTAATTCAATATTTTTTTCTCTACATTCGAAAATGTGGGTTGTTAGATATGTGTACTCATGCGACTTAAACAGTATAAATCGCGAGTACCAGGTAATATTTCATCGATGCCATAGTTTTATCTTGTCTTTCAGCAGATTAAAGACATAACGATTTTAATACTCTCAATTTCTGAGAAAATGAGTAATTTTCATATCGATTTCATGCATGTATCACTCGATCTAACAACGTTTAAGTTTGCGCTTTGCCACGACCATGTTATCCTCTTGTGATGCTAGACTGGTTTTTATACTTTCTATGTAATGAAAGATATGGTATCAAGCCGAGTTTGAAAATAAATGTCTACTAGATGAATGTAATCCATTGAGCATTTGGATTGACTCAGCATGTATGTTTATTGCAAGCACCCAAATGATCCATACTGCACCCTCTGAATATTCTGGTTAGAACTTGATAAATTTAACTCATGATCAGTTTAGTTACGACTCAATTAAGTGATTGTTTTGAGTGTCAAGTGGTGGCAGAAAATTTCCGGATTTTTCCAGACTTTCATCAATATTTGCAAAATTCAAGGACTTTTCACGGTCAGAAAAAATTATCATTTCTCCTGACTTTTTCACGATTTTCCAGTAGCATGGGAACAATGTACACATTATAATATAAACACAAACTTAAATTTTATTTTAAAAAATTTTTAAATTGTACTTGACATTCACTGCAGTATCACCTCAAGAACCCAATCCTTTTCCTGCACAAGGAAGATCCATCTGTTCAATGCATGTTAGCCTAATTGTTAAAGCTACATTAAAAATCTAAATCACACACACACGCATATATATGGTAACAGGAATAAAGGAACTTTTGCCTATGTCCCCATATTAGGTGAGACCTCTTAAACAATACTGCTTTCATTCTTCCTGCAAGTCGGCTGCATAGTGTAATGCAAGAAATGGCACTTAATTATGTGTAGGAAGATAGGCTCCTAATACAGAAGCAAAGAACAATAACTATGAATACTGAAATTTAATTGCAACCTTTACAATACTTCAACCGTACCTCAGTATGTCACCTAAAAGTGGATTTATGTTTTGTCTAGAGCAACACCCATATTTTCAAGACATTTAATATGGGGCAGAAATGCATGATTGCAAATACAACTTCTAAGTAGTTGACAATAGAGAGTCAGTAATTCATGGAGCTTGATGAAATGTTAATGAAGAATTTTCTTTTAATGTTGCAATGATAGGTTTCCAAGCATGTCTCATACTATCATCAATACAGAACGAGAAAATGTATCATATCCGCATTCTGATGCACACAATACAGGTCTGAAGTAGGGCTGAAAAACAACACAGACTTGTGAAAGTCATTAGTTTTTTTTAATAGACTGTTCTTGACAATGGATCTCAATCATCATATGAAACTTTCCTGGGGTTGACCTTTCAACCAGGATATTTTTCTCATTCATCACAAAGCAGCCGAGTGCTAGGCATGATTTTATATCCTGCTGTTCACAAGGTAAACAAAATAATATCCTAATACCAATTTCCTATTCGAATATTTGCAAAATGGTATTTTGATTCAATATTCGGCTGTTTATTTCAGCTAATCTCAACATACCTGTATTAAAAATACTCCAATCAGAACATTTGTTGGGTTTTAGGGTTTATTCCAAGTAGAGGGGGGGAGAGCATAAACTATTGATTGTTTGTGATATTGTAAATAAACAGTCAAATACTTCAATAATATCCAGCAGCAGCAAATGTAAATAGGTTTCTAAAAAATTTTGATAGTTGAAGTTTTTTCATTCAAGCAGCAGGATGAATAAAATGGCTGGATATGTCTCATGTTCTTCACAATTATGTATGATACGGTAAAGTGGGTGGTATTATAGAAAGGTAGACAGATGTAGCTCTACAATGATATCAAATAATTTGGAAGTTCTAGTTGCACTACAAAATACAGAGGGGAAAACCTAATTTTTTGGATCCAATTTTTTTCCATCTGAAAATCGCCCGTGGTTGGAATCCAATTTTGTGTCTGGATTTTAGACCTCTTGGTCTCAGATCTAAGGCAGACCGGTCTCAACTACACACAGATAGATGCACCTCTGAAAAAAGTTGGATAAGATGGACATTTGGAATAAAGAGTGGTCTCGATATGAAAATGATGGGTCTATTAAGCAAAAGAAAAGATAAAAAAGAACTCTAACTTTTACCCTTATGTTCATGCGTGAGCAAAACAGCCAATGAAAAACAATGTTTCTAACACACCTAGGCATTAGGTTAATGGGAAATCTCTTAGAGGTCGATGTATTTGGATGTATTCAGAAATAGCCCCCAGAATGTGTTTCCTACTCGCATTTCAGGCAAAAAACGACAAAATCCTCTAGGGGGTAATGAGTTAACAGGTTAGTGTTAGGACTGGTCAGCCTGGTGTCAAGATAATGTAATTGGGTGGGACATGATGCCACATCTGCAACATGATGTCCCAGTGATAGACATGCTATAAACTGCCACAATGCAGACATCATAGTGATACACCTGAAAGCTTGTTACAGTTAAGTTAAAAAAGCAAATCAGTCATACACTTTATACTTGGCTACCTTTTTAAAAAAAATGTATCCCCCAAACCTCTGCCTAATGTGGTAACTCACCCTCCAATTTTAAATCTAATGGAAGGCCCTGTTTGTGCACAATTACTTTGTAAACACAAGATGATAAACACTACTCATGTGTGATTATGTTTCAAGACATCAAAAATGCATTTAGAGAAATCCATGTGTCTAATCATTTTACTTCAAAACACACACATAAGAAAATCTTGCAAGTTATCACATTAACAATAATCTCTAAGTCATCTTGAAATGGGCGATATGTATCGAACAAATCACCAACAAAAGCCAACTTTTTAGAGTCAAAACTCTGCAAATTTTATTTGTAGTTGCGCTTACCAACATAATGATTTGGGATAACCTACTCAACCACTAACCCCTGCTAGGTGAATCCTGTATACTCATACATAGCGCATTTAAAATGTAACTGATAACAAGTTAAAATATAGATATTTGTTCCCTATGCACTGTATGTTAACGCCTGTTTCAAAACTTAGCATGGTATCTATTATCACATTTGCACAAGAAAATAAGAGGCTGACCTGGACAAAAAGATGTGACAGACTTTGTGTGAAAGAATGGGTCAACAGATGAAGGAAACTGAACGCATTTACATGTATGAAGTAGAAGCATGTCCTACATATAATCACTATATAAAGGTGTTTAGTACATGTACTGAGGCAATTAGATCCCAGAGTAGACAATATAAGGTATTAAAAACTTCGATATAATCCTCTTAATTTTTTATTTGCCCTATGGGCAAGAATATATACCTTGAAAAATTAAGCTTGCCCAAGCTGAATTTGTGCTTGTGCCACATTTCAGACAAGCGGATTTGTCTGGCCCAGTTCACATATATAACATGCATCAAACTGCATATATGTCAACCCTGATCAGTCAATACATGTAACAAATGGTGTAGATCCATACTATTTGTTCAACGTATGATTGGACTCTGATGTAGTGGCAGGGATCTACGCTGTTGCAGATGGGCATGTTTTACATGACAACATGCAGTAAAATGTACTTATTAACCCCTCAATTTGTCAGCATAAAGCCATCTGATGGAACAAATATTATCAAACAATCAAAGTGTGAACTCTTTTGTGTAACTGACTGAGAGGGAGACACTGTGAAAGTATGCAGTTTTAGATGAGAGCTACAAATTTACTATTGTCATGAATACCTCCACCCCACCCCTTCTCTCTCTCCAGTAATCTCTCTTCTTGATTTTTGTTATAAACTTTAAAGTTTTAAACCTTGTGTAACTACCTGTAAATAAATTTTTGATTTAATAAATCATACAGACTATAGCCTTAAAGTAAATCTATGTTTTCATTATTATAATATACAAGTGGCTGAGTTAACTCCCATAAAGCCTAATTTGTCAGTCATAGTCATAACCCCCTCTATTACACATACACACACACACAAAAACATACCTTCTACATCTGAAGTAAAATAATGTCTCATAGTGGCTAAGACCAACTGGTAAGTTCCATAATTTTTTTCTTCATCATTTTGTATTTTTGTAAGTGACAGACTAAAAGCAACTAACATTTTCTCATGCTCAAACAACACACCATACAGCATATCATGGTTTTTTACCTAATGTTTTTTGGCCAACACATTTGCTTCCAAATACTATCTGATCCACCCAATTCCTACAATGATTTTGTCAATTAAGACATGTGTATCTATTTAAGTGGTTTATGATCAAATAAATAAAAAAAAGAAAAAACAAAGAGTGTTTAGCACAACCTGGTTTGTCACCTGCATACATGCAATAAGCAATCTCCCACTCCTCAGTATCCAACTCCCCCACTCCCCAGTATCCGTCCCCTCACTCTTCTGTATCCAACTCCCTCACTCAACAACTCCCCAGTATCAAATTCCCCTACTCCCCAGTATCCAACTTCCCCACTCCTCAGTATCAAACTCCCCTACTCCCAGCATCCAACCTCTCACTACCAAGTATCAAACTCCCCTACTCCCCAGTATCCAACCCCTCACAATTCCACATTATCCAACTCCCCATCTCACCAGTATCCAACCCCTCACTCATCAGTATCCAAGTTGCAGAACTGTAAATGGAAAATGTGACAATCAAGGTGTTGCCAGGGAATGAATGATATCTTATTGATCATCAGGCTAGTGGGATTCACCATTCTGAATTGCCTGTTTAAAGTGACCACCCAATACTCCACTGTGTGGATTTGGTGAATTCAATGTTTCCCACAAGAAATACAGCCTGACCTCACACCATCGTGACAGTCCAGGCAGATCATGAACAGATACAAATGCCACAAGATTCTGTTATCTTGTGACAAGAAATGATGTGCAGAAATGTAGACTGTTAGAAAATGCCTGATACTGGGCTCATTTTTTTTACTTCTCAAAGTTACAATTTGTGTGTTAATTGCTATATGTCTGAGAAAAGTTCTACTTACTGATATCATGCAGGTATGGTTCAATTAATTTGGCAAACCTGTATAAAGCAAGTACCCCTTGCTTCCAGCAAATGGTTTTGATGAATTTAATGGTTTTGGTATGGAATACAGTTTGACCTCATGCCGCAACATAAGTCCAAAAATCCAAATATTTTGTGGGAATGGTCTGGGAAAATGGGGGGGGGGGGGGGGGGAGGGGGGCTATGACACTATAAGCCTGTAGAAAGAAAAGAAAAATTACAAATAACAACTGGGATGGGCAGAAAACCTTCAATTATAAATAGGCTCTTCAAAGTGATTTCAAAGGTTTGACAGTCACCTATTCAATCATGTTTTTTTAGTATGGGGAAATCATTCCTCAGCTTACATTCCAATCTGATTTCTTTCCATAGGCTTAAAACAAAGTACTTGGCATCCAGAAAATTCATCTGCTACACTGTATTGAAAATTATTACAAGTTCTGAAAGTATGTTGTCATGAAAACCAGAAGGTCCACATAGATCTTTCCATTACATTTTTCATGGGCTGTGCCATGCTTGTATCAAGTGACAATCCTCCATTATAGTACTTTTTGCACGGTGATAAGTACTGTGTAATCAATATTTATACTCATTTAATGTAACTGTCAATCAGCTTCACAAGTATTTAGGGAAATGACACACAAATGTGACAAAAAGATTCGGTGTGTGTGTGCGATTTGGATTTTTAACGTAGCTTTAACAATTTTTCAGTCATATCGCTATGATGTGTGCAGCGTGACAATTTATAGTGATGTCTAGCACTGGGGCATCATGCCGCAGACATGTAGCATGATGTCCCACCCAGTCACGTTATCCTGACACCAGGCCAACCAGTCCTAACGCTAACCTCTTAATGCCAAGCACCAAGCGAGGCAGCTGTTAGTACCATTTTTGTAAGTCTTTGGTATGATGTGGCTGGGGATTGAATCCACAACCTCCCACATCCGAGGCGGATGCTCTAACCACTGGGCCAACAGAGCGGTCACCAAAAATATCTGGTGAATAGAGTAAAACTTCATTTTTGTTTCAATTTAAACGTTTTACATTCAATTTTGAATAATTATTTATTTTTTTAAATCTGGGATACAATTCATGGAATCGTTAATATTTTCCTCAGTTTTCTATTTTGTAGCTTAAAATTTTGAATTATTTAACAAATTTTATCAAACTGTTTAAAAGTAAATATTTGTTTAAATTTATGGGCCCCAAATAATTACGCAAGCTAAAAATGGTTATACTTTTTGTGTCTTCACTTTTGTTAATGTATTTCTTCATTTACCACTTCTCATATTTAATATATGTGCATAATTAAATTACATATACCGATAAATAAACAAACAAATAAATAAATAAATAGTTATTAATTTCAACAAATAACTGCAAAAATAACAAAAATTTGATT
Source organism: Sinohyriopsis cumingii (assembly GCA_028554795.2). Lineage (NCBI taxonomy): Eukaryota > Metazoa > Mollusca > Bivalvia > Unionida > Unionidae > Sinohyriopsis > Sinohyriopsis cumingii. The sequence goes on from CM068824.1 coordinate 134,406,094, forward strand.
CACTACATCAGTGAATGTCAAATTAGAAAATTTTCAGACATAAAAAGTATCGATAATTGTGCTTATCAGGAACATCAGTTAAACCTGTATGATCCTTTCCTATGAAGTTATACAGGTAATTATTTACTTATTAACTTATCACAAACAATATGAAAGAAAGATGATATTTCTTCACACCAACTTATATTATAAAATCATAAAAAATATGTAGACATTTCAAAATAGTCTATTATAGACAGTGTTCTTTAAATTTTCCAGAAAAGGGGAAACATAATCATAAAACCTGTACATAATATGGACCTTAAGTCTGTGTGCATAAGTGAAATGGAAAAATGCAGGCATTTGTTAATGAATATCCAGTTTTTGTCTTCATTATGTCTGGCATAAAGAATCTGCACTTGTAATAAGTACTTTCATTGGGGACTTGTGAAGAGACACAAAGGGGACAAAGGGGAAGTAATGATGTAAGAATTGTCCACTATAGAGGTCTATGCAAGTCAATCATGGTACTGACTGATTTACAAATTATTAGAATGAGTTGTGCAATCCATTTACTGTATACACGTGCTTTAAAAGTCGATGCCATCACATACTGTGCCAGCTGATCAGGGCGTATGTAGTTGATTACTCCAAACAAACTGTTCAGACCCAGATCTGCTGGTGGATTCTGGGATTGCAGATCTAGGTCTGTGCAGTTTGCAGCTGGACTCGCAACTCTAGTGTGTATCACGTTAACATTGAGAGTATCAAGTTAACATTGAGAAGTTATCTTTCACTTCACATCCTCAAAGATAGATGACAAACAAGTTAACGAAACCTGTGTAGTTCAAAGTTATTTATTTAGACTTCGGTCGGTGGGCCTTTAAATGAGGACAAGGAAATCAATAAAATTGACCAGAGTCTGTTAATCCACGTAAGGACAAAAAGGTAAACAATGAAATCATTTTTTAATAAAAAAAAATCAGCTCCGCTGCGTAGATTCAACGAAACAAAAGAAAATCACGTAGGTTCCAATGGTATGATGAGCAAAGATCCTCAATATTAAATTCCACAACCGAAATGTACACTATATTTAGCCATTTTCTATAGCTGGGTCTAATTTTCCAACCAGTAAACATTTGCCTACAAAACAGTAATTCTATTTATATCTGACAGTGCAGCAGACACAAGTTACCAGCTCCAAAACTAGATTTAAATAATGTACAAATAATTATCTCTCGTACTACCGAGATAGCAACACACCTAACATATCATTACGTTTGCCATTATCCATCTCTGCAATGAACAAGAAACTGAGAATACAAAACAAGCTAATGTTTAACTTGTCTATTAACTGGCACACTTACTTTTTCCCTTTTTTCTCCGTAGCCTCATATTTTTCTATTACTCCTATGTGATGATTAATCCCAAACCCTTTTTAAGTTTTAAAGGCAGATGTTCCTTTCTACTTCAAGAACGTCACAAGAGGAACCTAACACTAGTCTCTACTGTACGGTTGGCTGATTTTCACCCACTGTGCCTATGTTGTACATTTCACATTGTATACAGTTCAATACACATCCCCTGTCCGACGAAGATAAACTACATAGGAATTTTTTTCTCTAACTCAATGGTTGGATATGCCAGAGTCACGTGACTGCTCTGAAAATTGGAAAGGAACCTGATACATCCCGATATCAACATCGTAGTCTGTGCAAGATGAATATTGTAACAAAGTTTTAAAGTTCCAGCCTTGTAGGTTATCCAGAATAATGTAATGTAATTAAAGAGTTTCAAATGACCCCAAGAAGCAGTGAGATAATTTCAACCAGAATACATTTGTTACTCATTTTATTTTTCTGCCTCTCTACCAACCAATAAAACAAAGAAAAGAAAGAAATTTTCAATTCATAATTAATTAAATGTAAACACTTAAGAGAAAAATAAAAACCGTTCAAATGATGGTTTAAAAAAAAAATCAATTTATGCATAGACATCCCAAACAAGACTATCACTAACACCACCACCACCATCAACACAATAATTTACATACTATCAAGTATTAGGTATACATAAGGAAGCATCATACAACTATAGGTAAATGTAAAATATATGAACACATGAATTACATAAAAAAATTCGAAAGATAACACCCACCAAATAAATGTAAACATAAAGTGCAAGATGAAATATAAAATATAAAAATATTACAAGTCTGTAAATTGTATATAGAATAAAAGATAAAGGTAACACATGTAAAATGCTTCTGTCTGACAAGGAGGAAGTTGTCACACTTGACAGGAATGTGTTCTACTGTCAGTGGACATTGGTATGGTTTGCATTTTGTTCTGACTGGCACAATACCAAATCAGTGCCCAAGACAAACTTTTGGACCTATGGGTATTTCACTAAAAAATCAAAATTAATTGAGTATAATTTGATTTTACAAAAAATAATTGTGTAATTTTCAGTTTTAATTCTTCAAGCAAACACCAAAACGATTAATTCAACATTATCTTTTCATGTCACATTTACTGCCTTGTTTTTGATGGATCGCAGTTTTATTACTTTGAAGTCAATGACCCTGCAAATCATGTTTTTTATGAGATCTCATATCCACTAGGTTTTTCGGATATTTTAATAGAGTATGTTTTTCTAGGATATTTTAATAGAGTATGTTTTTTTTAAGGATACTTTAATAGAGTATGTTTTTTAAGGATATTTTAATAATGTTTTTTTTGGATATTTTAATAGAGTATGTGTTTTTAAGGATATTTTAATAGAGTATGTTTTTTAGGATATCTTAATAGAGTATGTTTTTTAGGATATTTTAATAGAGTATGTTTTTTAGGATATTTTAATAGAGTATGTTTTTTTAGGATATTTTAATAGAGTATGTCTTTTTAGGATATTTTAATAAGAGTATGTTTCAACATATGTATCAGTTGTATCTTAGACAATGCATCATACTACTGATGTTGAAAATGAACTGTCACTTGATTGGTAAAAGGCTGATTTTTTTGTTGAATTTTTCAAAAGTAATTCAGGAATGGAAGATTTTCTGTCATAGTCCTGACATTTTGAGTGTCTGATATTATCTGAATGCTCAATTCAATGCAATTAATGAGCAAACAAGCACCTTGCCACTTTTGATAATAAAAGTTAGACTGTTTTACCATGATTATTTAAAAATTAAAATGTGCTTTTTTTATAGATTATTTCATCTATAATGTAAGTGGCACCAGACAATAAAATCAGACTGGAAATTTAAAACTGTTGACACTATTACGCACAGAAACATTTATGTTTTGACTGACAATAAACTGGATATATATATCTGGTATGCATACTGGAAGAATTTTTTTAGTTATTCTACCGCTGCAATTGAGTGATATATGTGTATAAGCTTCTTATCCAGGGCACTGCAAGTGTTACGAACATGTCAATACAATATTTAAACTTAGTATGGAATCTTCCATTTGGAAATGTGTAACTAGATGGCAGACTTACATATTTGTCATTCAGAACTAGTTTGGCTACTTCTGCCTAAGGCAAACATACATCTCAGATGTATGCTGATGCAGTAATTTAATGAAAATCATATTTGTCGTTCACCAGAAATTTCTTTGGAACCCCCACCCCCAATCAATTTAGACCACTTTGGCTATCTCTATGATTGGATTGACCAAGAAGGCATGAATAAAACAAATCCTCCAAAAACCAACATATCATTGGTAACTTTGTCAATTCATAAATAACAACTCATCAGAATGGCAGGTATCAACATACATTTAAGGTATGATTCATGGGATTCACCTCAAAGTTGTCAACGAGTTATTTGTGACTGAAATGAAAAGATTACCAAAGCTCTATGAAGACTCCCTGCTCTCAAGACCTCAAGCTGCTGCTTCCAGACTCAGTTTTCAAAATATTGTCAACAATTTTGAAAAAATAAGGCCCTGGACTTAACATCTGCCAACTCCTACTGAAAAACACATTCGTTAAATTTGATATGACCACTGAATATAAATGGTTCCAAAAACTCTTTGATGCTTGGCGAAATTCAAAACGAGTACTATTTTAAACGAGAGGCGTAAGTGGACGTGACATTACTGACATAACAGCTTAACATTTTAATCAGCAGGCTTATGTAGTATTGTAGGATTGCAACATAATGTATGTAAACTATATCTCAAACTTTGCATCAAGTCGATTATACCTATTTCAGGTTTGAACAAAATCATTTCCAAATATCAAAGCAAAGTCAATATGTATAATTAGTCTCTTGTTCACAATCAATAAACCATGTCCAACCTAAGACAGTATACAAGGACCAAATCATCAATATATGTTAGAGGTCCACTGGGGCCTGACATCTTACAAACGTCTTTCCAACAGCTAAATGCAAGAACAGCTGACCAACAGAATTATTCTGACTTTGATGGGAGTGTTAAAATTTTGTCATTTAGATAAAGTTAATCCTGTCTGGCTTTGCTAAACAAGGTGGGGTGTATTCCCAGACAAAATTCAAGGTTTTATGTAATCTCACCTCACAAATTTAGTCAAAGTTTCTGTGGGAAGCCAGAATTTAGCTCTGGGAAATAATTAGCATTTCTTGTTAAATCGTCCAAGGGATGGGGTCTGGAAGAATCTAAGAGACCAGGAACCAGAGAGAGAGATTCATTTGCACAGAATGAACAAGTCTTGAGAAGGCACAAAGGTATTGTTTCAATCATATATAATATGCTCATTGATGTAAGTTTGTAATTATTTGTTGAATTTATTCATTTTAAACACATACTTCAATTTTTCTTCAGTTCAGAAGTTAATCATGCATTCATTGTCATTAATGTTATACAATTCATGTATTGTAAGAATGTCGCAAAATATTTCATTGATATGAATGTGTTCAGATTTAGTGGTTTGTATGTAACTGAAATCATGTATTGTAGGAGATTCAGGCACTACTCTAATACGAACTGTGAGAATTAATTTATCTGTCTTAAATGATATGTACTATGAATGATAAGAATTGACTTTTCACATGTCTATGAGAGTTAGCAAGTAACATAGGTAAGACATGACATTAAGTCCATTACTTCATTTGTGTAATTAAGTTGTGAATTCACTTAATCGAGGAAAATGGGCATGTGTCGACCGACACTGTTCAGCTAGTAATTTATGTTAAATTTGATAAAATACTATTCAGCTATCGAGTTGTTAAAAGGAACTTTAGGTCGTTAGCATATGATGGCTTAGCAGCATCATTTATAAAAATTTGAAAGAACTCCTACCAGGATGCTCTCTGAGAAAAGCTGTTTTGAGGAAGAAATCATTTAAAAGTATTTGCAGTTTTACTGACAGTGGCCATGTTTTATGATAAATCTGCATCATCTGTACAACCTGAAGCAACTCTAGGCCATGATGCACCATGCCAAGTTCGGTTGAAAACGGTCTGGCAATTTTCAGGGAAAAAGTTGAAAAAGACAACTGCTAATACATGGTATATGAAGTTCGATACCATAACCTCACTTGACCTTACCACCTGGTGAGACATAAAATGGGTACAATGGCCTACCGTCACGAATTCCCATGATTATTTTTGTGCAGTATATTCTAAACTCACTCACCTCTTTTACTCTGCCTCATTCCCAGACAATGACCTAACTGCAAAGAACACTGAACCTTATTTAACCATCATACATAATGCATTGGCAGATCCGGACCTATGTTGTTTGTTCTACTGATTAGGCCTGACAAACTGGAAAGACACCAGTCTATCAGTGCTTCATGTGAGAAAAGATCTCAGTATATGCAGTTTTGGTCCAACTAACATGCCAGTATATATCGTTTGAAATTTTTCATCGTTCTATTTGTGATAATCAAAACAGCCAATGGCTTCTAATGTCCCCAGATGATTACAATGTCTGTAAATGACTACTAAATTTGATGAAATAATCAATGCTGGCTACAGCTTTTTAGTATATATATATATATATATATATATATATATATATATATATATATATATATATATATATATATATATATCAATCATATGACTGATGTTATGATTACCAAATTCTTTCTGATTAATCCAGGTAACAGTTGTTAAGGTTTTGAGTTTTGTCAGAAAAGATTTGAAAATGTTCTTGTAACTGATTTTTGTTTCTTTCATCCACTTAATCTTCTCACATGGAACCAAGTGACATGGAGGCACAGATGATACCAGTCATGCAGATGTTACCACATGAACAGCATCAAGGAAACGACCAAGTTTTCTGAATTTCCAACCAGTGATTTGGCAAATGTGCTAATGTACATGGAGACAAACATGGAACATCAAAATAACCTTGACTCTTTTGTGAGGTGGTAGAATACAAAATCATATGTCCACAATGTATTTCTGTAAATTTTCTTCCCCTTCTGTGACACGTTATCATCTTAACTCATCAAAACTCAATATGCATTAAAAACTAAAGTCTGTTTGTTTCACCAGATTATTTGCAAATTATAAAATCAGAAAAAATATACGATTCTGTTTATTAAAATCTCCCACTAACAAATCATATGGTTGCAGGCTGTAGATCACCTTACATGTACTGTTAAAAATGTATTCAGAAATGCTTGTAAGAGTTTTTGTATTTAAAATCATGTGCTGTAGTCACTCAATCATCATGCATGATGACCACTGTGCTTAGTATACACATCCTTCATGTAAATATAACTGAAAATTCTACTAGTGTCTTTGCCAAAGTAGACTGTAAACTGACAACTATTACCCGACTCAATGAAAGTTAGATAATTCTTTATGCCTGGATACCTAACAAGCATAGGATAGTTACCTCCCCTATCAAGGCCCATATCTTACCTACTCAGAACTAGTACTTAACATTAACTAAACTCAATTGCATTCACCATTTTTGAGATCTAATATGTGTTCATATAAAGAACTGAGCTTGCTTGCTTTAATTTTCATTGCATTTGTCATGTCTTCAAAAATACTATACATGGAAAATATACAGAGTTAATAAACATGAGAAACCAATGGACTCAGTATCACAAACACAACATGCATAACTTGAGTTTACCATTTCACAAAGCAGGCTCACATGTATGTAGTAGCGTAAACTAAGTAAACTAACTCCAAAATTTTATATACTGTTAATTTTATCATTTTTTTGCATATCCTGATCATGGTCTATTCTAGGCTGCTCCTTTGCGCAAATGACCCTTAATTTTCATCTTGGACATAAAATTTACCTAGATGGCACTCACAGACGGAGAAAACAAACAAAATAACATAAAGAATAATAAATGTTATGGCATACATCAGACTGAATTGAGCGCTTACCAAGTTTATTGAACAGAATCCACTTATCGCCAAATAATCATAAACTAATCTATATAATTGGTTGACAGAAATGTCTTTTGATTAGTTTGATGCAAGGGGAGTGCATATTCCAGGTCATTGATAGAATATGTAAAGAAGATGGATTTTTTTTTTGTTTCTTTGTTTAAATGGCAAATTGAATAAATTACTGGCTACCAGTATATAATGGAAAAGAATTTGGAGCCAAGTGCCTTTCCCAAGGGCAAACCTGTGGGGCCAACAGGGCTGACCTAAGCAGGCACTGAACCCACAACCCTAGCTTTAAGAATCTGATGTTGTACCAACTGAGCTATTCTGGCTCCCTGTAAAGATGTGAAGATAAAATCTTCAGCTTGCATGTAGTATATGGGCAGGAAAAAACAAATACAGGGGAATAGTTACTTGAGCATGAGGAATTGAAATCCCAGTAAGGAATGTTCACAATTGAGGAGGCTGATGATGATCACAGGTGCTTAAGTCGTGGATTAAGTAAATTTTCACCTTTCCTGCATCATGCATCTTGAATCAGTCACTGTTGTTTCAGACTAAAGCATGGTTTGCTACGGTTTTGTTGTCAATGAAAGCAATCTTATCATGAATGGTGGACATGGTTATTTTAGCAGACAAGGAAATTACAGAAAACCATGCTGTGGTTAGACTCCATAATGGCTGATTCAAAACTGAATATTCATAGCAGATGGGTAGGGCCCATTGGGTCCCATTTTTCCCTTTTCTGGAATGACAACTGCCCAATACAAATTTGCTCTAAACATACTATTAATGGTGAGTAATACATGCATGCAGTCTCCTGCTCACAATCCAAGTACAAGATGATGTATATAAATTTCCCTAATTTTACTGAAACTGGATGAGAAATAAATACAGCATTCACGTGTATAAAGGAACTACATTCTATTGTAAACAAATCATGTACACTTGCATAAGAGGTGCTTTATGTTGTAGTTGTTTAAATTTGTTTCTGAATGAACTAAAACAGATGTTTCGTGGACTGCCACATACCAGCTGCTTTGGCACATTCCACATTGATATAATGTTTCTGATTTAGGCTAGCTACAGTATACAACAGACCTAAGAAAGGGTCCTTACAAATAACATACAAGTGACAAGTCAAATACTGTCTTCTTTAGCTGGTGATAAGAATGGCAAAAAAATATATACTTACAGTTTTACATCCTGAATTTCCTCAAAATGTACTTTAGTTCTGCAAATCTGAATTACATGAGCCATGTCATAGGTTCTCAATCTTCATTACACATTTCAAAATTGTACTGTAATTTCGATGATAAGTGCAATTACATCCTCGTTACTGCACTCAAAATGAAATAAGGATTAAATTCTATAGTGTCTTTTTGATAATTGCAGTTGAAAGAGTTCATATTTTTCCCACATTATGATTTCAAACATTCAATGACAGAAAGAGAAACACATTTGCAGATGTCAACAAGCTCCTCCCTAGCTTCTTCAATCCCATGTATTTCATGTGGAATTGTCACATATAAATCCAGTCCATGATCAGGAAATTTTGTAGAATCAATCAGAGTTATGTGCACAGTAATAATGTTGTTGTTGTGTAATGATGAATATGAGCTTGTGTATTTAGTTTGGAATGCGGCATACATTCGGTTACTTTGTTTTGTGTAGTTTATTTTGTTAATATAATTAAGCATTTGGTAGAATTAAAAAAATTAGCATATAATAAAAAGGTTACTGCATTTGTAAGGTAAAATATGAATTCATTTTGTCGGATGGATATACTGCAGCCCCAAGGTTGTGCAGTATTTCCATCTGAAAAACTCGTTCATATTTTCCCATACAAATGCAGTAACCTATAATTACTGAGCTAAGTCAAGAACGTGATCATAAAAGGATATACATGTATTCCAAGCTTGATGAAAATCAGATCAGAAATTCAACTTCCTGAGTATTAACTAGATCTGTCAATCTGATACTCAAATCTTTAGTCTGTGTAGATCTCAGTCATTGAACCTTTTGATCATTTTGAACAGACATCATCACTGGCATTCAACCAATCAAACACTACTGACCCATATAAGTATGTAATTGACTGTTTTGATCCATTCAGACCTTTTTGTTTGATAGCAAGGAAAAAATCCTTCTAGCATGCTATTTTTGTTTTGTTTTAGTACTAAATATTTATATCCAATAACATGCTGATATGCATTCCCAAGATTTTGCTACATTCAGTTTGAGAAATTCTTTTATGGCAAAATTAGGAATTATGAAGGATAAGACCTGAGTAAATCAAATATTTTTGTCCATCAGATATGGGCATCAAGCTTGCTGTAGCCTGTGTGTAAAAACTATAAATCCAAGATCTCGATATCAGCCAATCATTCAAGTTTGATCTAATTCAGATCAGAAATATGACCTCCAGGGTGGCAACAATTTTCGACAATCAGATGCAAAATTATCTCAATAACACTCATTATCAAACTTCCCTGAGACTGTGATCATATAAATAAAGAAACAAACAAACACATTCCAAGTTTTATTGAAACTAGATCACAAATAGGGACTCCAGAGTTTTATGGGACAGAAGATGCACAATGGATGATGCACAACAAATGGAGGGCAATGCCACACATTCACCTGTCCTTATGGCTAGGAAAGCTAAAAGGATTTGATGTTTTATGGCACAGTAACACATAATTTAGTGTCAAAACAATTAGAGTAAAGTGCCTTGCCCAAGGCATAACATGGCAACTGATTCAGACTGACTGCATACAACTGGAACCTGCACCCTAGCCACAGCAGCCCCATTTAGACCAATATAGTTTAAAACACAATACTGCAAACCAAAGAAATAAAATAAAAAAATATTTCTGCAAATTATGAAAAGTGAAAAGAAAAATCTGTCTGACAAGCTTAATTTTGAACAACTTTCTAATATTTTAAAAATGGAAATAAAAGACAAGATACAATTTCATAATAATTTGTTTTCTACACCAGAAGAGACAATTTAATCTAATTTTCTGACCATTGAAAACTGCTATTCGGAGGTATGTATACTCCAATATCAGTGCTACTGGACGACTTGCATCAGCTGTCTGTAGCGGGCAGACAGCATGCCAAGCTTGCAATGTGCAAGGCGAAAACAATTAACAATCAAATTAACTTGTACCTTATTAATGTTCTGATCACAATGGCACATTAAAAATGTAATGAAGAAAGCCTGAATGTTAATGCTGTTGACGTTGCACAAATGAGCCTCTAATGTTGTTCACTAAAGGTAAGTTAGGTTGATATATTGATTTATATCTTTACAACAATCAATACAGTATTGACAGGGAGCACAACACTTAAAGGTCGCAGTTTAATAATGACAAATGATCAAGATATGAAATGCTGAGGGTTATTATTTGATCTTTAATCACACTGATCACCTGGTAGCACTAAGATATGCCTGTCTCGTGCAAACACAACAGTAAGGTTGACAAAATTAACGTTTTCTAAGAGAGGCATAGTATGCAGAAATACCAAGGGAAATAACACCAGATGGACATCATCATTCTTTATGGAACAAAAGATATTATGGTTTCTAATTATGACTATTCCAATTCTCACATTTTCCAACTGTGCTTTAACTCTATTTTAAACATGACTGATCAGCTAAACTTTCACTGGCATTTATTTTGCGGGCTATCTGTCTAATTCTCTGTTTCCATTAGTGGTATTCGAAATACTAATTGGCTGAAAATTAGGCTAGTTAGTTGATACATTTTGTGGCAGTCTATTTTGCATACCAATTTTATATTCTTTATCCATTGAAAAAGCAAGACATCTATTGTTTTACCAATAAAATTTTGATCTTTTTAAAACAACTTTGGCTAATTATGTAAATTTTTATTTGGAACATAACAGTGTAGTAGGCTGGCATTAGTGATTTAAAAAATTCCCAAAGATGAACATACTTCTTATATGGCTATTAATTTCCTCCAAATTCCTATTCAGCAACTAAATTTTTTTAAAGGTATTTTATATCATCACGTTTTTTCATCATAGCTCACTAAAAGATTATTGCACACATCCTAAAGCAAATCTACATGAAACAGAAGTGAACATTTCAACTGCAGTGCAGTTCTGGTCCAGAATGTTATTGGCAAAGACAAGAGGAATGCCTTTTGAAATTGTGTTAATGACACAAGAGAATTTCTTTATACAAACCTACAGGATAACATCATTTAAAGATTAATGAAAGTAATTTAGTTATCCATTCCATAAAAAAGCTTCTGAGAAATTGCCAAAAGACCGTGGTTTAATAATACCTAAGAATAAAAGCAAATGAGAGTAAAATTAAAAACAGAAAATTCCAGACTGTATTGCCTTTCAGATAAACATAGTTATTGAAAATGTAACTATATCTCTCTTTAGGCCCATATGTACTCTTAGATACTGAACAGGATATACCTGCTTGTACCATGCTTACCCACAGGATCCCAAACCACCAATGACTAACAACACAAATCTGATTTTTCATGAAACTATCCCTATTTCAGCAATTTCAAATCAGCTCTACATATTGAATGAACATAAGGATAAGGATGACAGAAAACCTTACTTCATAAAAAATAAAGCAACATTTAATACCAAATACATTAGGGTTATCTTACTTTGCCAACTAGAATCTCAGAGGATAGTGGCCTTAACTCTACAAGGCCAACAGATAACAACATTGTATAAAACACTGTGATAATCATGATTTTTTTTGTACAGTCATTGTTCCTTACACTAAGATTGTACTGGTATCCACAATACAAATGTTTATGATGTTTGGATATTCTTCTTGTTTTACCCATGCACATTCTATTATTCCAACTGAATTATTTTAGACTGCCTGCTTTCCTTTTTGTAATTTTAGAACAAATGCTCTGAAGTACCTATATCTACATTGATAAAAAAACACAATAATTACAATAATGCCAACATTTACATGAAAATAATTTATTTCTTTTAAATATTTTGAATTATTTTTTAAAACATCCTTCCATACAATCATGCAAAGACTACTGCAGCCCCCGAGATGATTCTGCTGTAATTAATTTGGGCTGCCTGACCATATTTCATTGGTAGCCTCAGAATTTTTTTTATAAATACTACAATCTAATGTTAGAAAAATTTGCTTGCTGGCATTTTCTCTTATTCCATTAATATCTGTAACACATGTTACTGGATCAAACACTGATTTTACTTTTATCCTCACTGGAAGTGACCATCACCATACACAAGCTTGCTTTTCTAAGCTCATTTTGGGTATTATGTGTGTCTGTGATTTAGATTTTTTTTAATGTAGCTTTAACAATTTTTTAGTTATATTGCTATGATGTCTGCAGTGTGACAGTTTATAGTGATGTCCAGCACTGGGTCATCATGCTGCAGACATGTAGCATGATGTCCCACCCAGTCACATTATCCTGACACCAGGTCGACCAGTCCTAACACCAACCTCTTGATGCTGAGCGCCAAGCGATTCAGCTGTTAGTACCATTTAAGTAAGCCTTTGGTACGTGTCAGCCAGGGATCGAACCCACAACCTCCAAATTTGAGGTGGATGTTCTAACCACTAGACCACCAGAACAGCTGGGTATTATGTGCATCATCAATGATCAGACAAGTGAACAACAGACAGCTCTTCATTTTCACTCAGATGGATATGTATTACTTCCTTGATCAGCACATCTTTTATACTGTTTGGATAGTTGACAATATATTCTGGTAATAACTATACATTTTGTGCTCTGAATTACTTATCTGTCAAGATACACATGGAACCATATGATTTAGTGTGAAATGCTAAATTACATTTTCAACAACTTTACTTCTGTTGAAATGAATAATATTTTTTATGACATTCTATTTAATGTTTTTTATTGAAAAGAAAATAATTTTTAAAAGTGTTCATTATTCTACTATGCTGACCAATGCTTTAGTTCTAGTATGTTGACCTAGGTCTTAATTCTAGTATGTTGACCTAAGTCTTAATTCTAGTATGTTGACCTAGGTCTTAATTCTAGTATAGTATGTTGACTGAGGTCTTAATTCTAGTATAGCATGTTGACCTAGGTCTTAATTCTAGTATGTTGACCTAGGTCTTAATTCTAGTATAGTATGTTGACCTAGGTCTTAATTCTAGTTTGTTGACCCAGGACTGCTTGGTAAACATGCTGCACTATACTTAAATCCTTTAGAACAAAACAAAACTTTATTCAATGCAAAGCTAGCTAAAGTTACCATATGATTATAGAGCACTCTCATTTTTAATAACACATGTTTAAGCAACACACAATTGTTACAATGCAGCCTAAATTGATGCTGCATTGTCAAAATATGGTCATGCAGGTGAATTTACATAAATTAAATGTTAATTATTTTTGCTAAAATTAATACCAATTAATATAGTTTAACTAAAGTCTATTCAGTCCTGATTGTTGAATGCTCTACACCTTAAATGTGATCCATAACATTCCAGGTGAAAATTATTGATCACACTGGACTTTTACAATGGTGGTAATGTGCGAAACTGGGTCACAAAAAGAGGACACAAGGTCTATCATAACAAAGAACAGGGCAATACAATTTGATATTCAGTACATAATGCTTTCATTGTGACATCACAGTGTATGAATCACTCCAATCTGTACCAGATCACACTTATTGGTAGATCGCGTCCAAATATGCAAAAAGAAGTTTAATGTTGATTATGCCTTAAGTATTTTTCGGTGTGTGTGTATGTGTGTAAATAATAACCTTCCAAATAAATATGGAAGAATGAGGAGCCAAATAAAGTAAATAATTACAATTTAAAGGTATGTCAGAAAATTCTAAACAAAATTACATTAGTGAAACAGTTGGTACTGAATGCCTACTTGACAAGAGATACATTTGATAGCTTATAATATCAACGACATGTTCTAAAAAAGCTGTTTCATAACAAAGAACACAACTAATACCATTAAAACTATACCAAAATTGAACTTTTATATGAAAAAAAAGATAGAAATTATATAACTAAGTTTGCTTTACACTATTCCCCCCACCTTCACTTTGTAATGAATTTTTTTTAAAAATCTGCTATAATTAGCAACAGGTGCAACTGCTAGACAGAGCTGGTGATCAAACTACACCTCATATTTTTTCCACTTTTATATGTAAAAAGCCAACATTATTATAACTGAATGTATTAATACTTCAAAGATTAACTGTCTATATTTTGCTTATCTTATATCTGGGAATTTCCAGAACACATTTGGTAGAAATAAATGACAACAGAATTTTTCAAAATGATGAAAAATTCATAAAACGAATATATATGCTAACCTTTTAAAATACTTTTTTTTCTCAATAGAATAATGGTAAAATGTTTCTGAATATTATGCAAGACCTCCAAATTATGTCTTTTTTAAAGGTCACCATGACAGCAAGAATAATAACTCTTTCTGGCATGTGGCTATATAGAAATGTAAACAATGACAATGATAACAAAATCTTGATTCAGTTAAAAAAGTAGACATTTATAGGAAGGAATCTGATTATACAAATGTAATGTTAGTAATTATGCTAAGTTTATTAACAAAAGTTTAGTAAAACTTTTGTTGTGAAATGTATTTTAGAGGTTAGACTTGACATACACTGTATGTGCATTTGCGAATTGCTATGATATCATTCTTAGGCCATCAACTATATGCAAGATTCTTCCTTTAGAGACACTGATATTCAAATTAAAATTTTCATATTTAGTATAGGCAAATAATAAGAAATAAGAAGTAAAAGTTCAACCATTTTGTACAATAAAAAATGTTACAGGAGGGCACTTGATAAAAAGACAAAGAGAGACTTCAAAAATACCTGGAAGATAAAATAAAAGGTCAATATATTCCTAAGCTGGATGTTCACAAAACATTTCTCTGCAGCCATATGTATGAGACGTGCAAATTTCCGCATGAAATATATGAGGTCAAGACTTTGTAAAAAGTGACCAAAGACCAATATTAAAAATCATGGATGGTGCTCAAATGCTTCCTGCAATTTTTTTCAAAAGATATCACAAAGTTCAATTCATTTTTAAATTCTGCACATTCAAATTACACAGAAAACAACCATTTTCATACATTCTATAATTCTGAAAAAAATCCCCCCCCGCCACCATTGCAACTATAATAGGACATTTGAAAAAATTGCAACAATAGCCATGTTGAAGGATAGGAGTTATAAAGACACATCGGAATCCTCTGTGTTAAAAATTCCAAAATGTAATTGCTAAGTGATATGATACTGCATATAAAGGGATGAGGCCTGAACATTTTACAGTTGTAAAAGTCCCTGAAATTTCTACACCAACTTGGATATGATTGCCATCCATTTCTTTGTTTCACATACTATAATAACTGTGGTATAATTCTAACAAGATATTCCAAGTTATTAATCAGTGAATTGATCATTGTATATCTGATGTTTTTTTAAAGCCCCAATGCTACCATTATGCGCAAAAAGGCGTATGTTCCAAATTATCTGAATTATAAGGAATCTTAACAGATATCAGTTCTAAACATCATTCCATTAAAACCAGATATTTTTGTTTCATTTTATTATGAACTATGTAATTTTTCCTTCTAACTGCGCAACGTGGCCATTTTTCTAATGTGTACAAATTAATCCAATGTTGATCAGTGACATTCATGGGTGAACCAATATCATTTGAAAACTCAACACAAGATATGATGACATTACCATTGTAAACATATGAAGCTAAAACCAAACTATGTCGAATTGCCTTTATCCCAAGTGCACACATCAATGTATATTCCAGCTCCCTAGCTGATCACCAATATTCACAGTTTTATTAATATCTAATGCATGCTTTTTCATCTCGAATCTGCTTAAAATAGGCACGTATACCTTTCTTTATTTGCTCTTCATCCAATGTTTGTCCCATGTGCAAATGTTGTTGTTATCAGATTCATCACTAACAGAATTTGTCAAACGTATCATATTACTACTTTTGAAGCATTCCAGGAAAAGATCAGAATTACAAGCAAGTTCACTGACTGAATGAACGGGTGCAACATCTTAAATCTAAACTTAATATCTGAACGTCGATTAAACCCAACATGTGGCCTAAGTGGTACGAGCATCTACCTCGGATGCAGGAGGTCGCAGGTTCAAACCTCAATGAAGTCATGCTAAAAAGATACATAAATTGGTACTAGCATCTGCCTCACTTTGTGCTCAGCATTAAGAGGTTTGTGTTCGGACCAGTAGGCCTTGTATCAAGATAATGTGACTGGGTGGTACATGACGCTACATGTCTTTGGCATCATGTCACAGTGGTAAAGTCTGAATATACCACCCGTTTGTTTGTATCCCCCCTACTGATTTAAAAGATGAAAAACACAAATGAGATAAAAGATGCAAAGAACTCAGTTCATTTATTGATTCATAATTTCAAACCTGATTATGCCCAGGTGGGACCCTAAGACCATTATCATCTGCGAGTTTAATTCCAAATGGAACTTTTCAGTGCAAAACACGACCTGTCCACATGAATTTAACAAGAGGTGTAATTTCTTTGTACATGTGTGCAAAGGATATACCTCTAAACTCGCAACATTATGGCAATTTAAGGAAATATCCGGCAGTTACCGAATAGGATGAGCTATGTCACAACACTGTCTGAGGAAATCAACTTGCCCATTGTGTACGTAACATGGTGACGTGTTAGTATAAAAAGTCTGTTAAGCATGAAAAGGCTAAGAGGACGCCAGCGTTATTGTCAAATTCAGGTTAGAAATTATAAATCAATGAATGAATTGACTAAGTTATGTGCATGTTTTATCACATTAAAGATTACCGTATCTGAAATCAATAGGGGGTACAAAAAAACTGCGGACATAGTGAAATAACTGAAACTTCTTAAAAGCACATATAAACCTAGTCCTACATAGGCTAGCACATGTTGACTTTGTTTAGGTGCTATGTCTTACTATCCAAATAACGGCCTTGTACAGCGTGTTCCGATGTCGTTGACATCGGAATGAGTAATCAAAGTTTCAGGAACATCTCACAAACCTGCCAGCCTATGTCGACACTCTTCCACTAATTTTATGTAATTAATATACTTACTGTGCAGTCTTTATCCTGGCGGAATGAAAATATGATACTAGCAAATGGATGCATTTTCACTTTCCATTGACATACATTTGAATTTGTTGCAATGCGACAGTAGTTGAGGTATGCCGAAGTAAGTTCATGTAGGTACATGTTTGGGATAAGTTTCTTGAATGAAACGAACCATTACTTACAGTTCCAATAGGCATAATATATTTTTTATTCGTTTCATTAAAGAATAATACTTCAACTTAACCTGATTTCGGCATTCCAGGTTTTCATCCCTTTCCAGCCAAATGAAATGTAGGCCAACAAAACTTGAAAATAGGTCCATTTCTTTTGTCAGAATTTGAATTTATTAGAGACAAGACATCAGAGTAAGTCAAGTCCGACTAAAACATTATGACTTCACTTTGTAGAAAAGTGTCGTTATTTTAGGTCAGTTGTTTATTCCTGAAAATCTGACTTTCGTAACGATGTTAGTCGACATCAAAACACGCTACACAGCGCCGTTAGTTAGGCTGCAAGACACTGACGCCCATAACATAAATATCAGCATCAGGTCTTACATGTAGGACTACTATAAACCTAAAATCTTGATTATTTCAAGGAACGTTTTATGTCAGATAGCCTTTTTACCAAATCATTTTCTTCCTTCCAAACTTTAGTTACATTGGAAGAATTCTGAAATTTATGATAAACGGTGGCATTGGGGCTTAAATCATAGCTCAAATAATCTACACAATTAATGGAAGAAAAATGCCGGTATTATATTACATGCCACCAACTGCAGTGCTTAAACAGCAATAGAAAGACCAGAATTAATGGCAAAATGGAATTCGTTCCGCTGACAAGATAAAATATAGTCCATAGTCCGATTCATCGACCATCGAAATAAAAATTCGATATCGAGACAGGTTTTTATCGTAGGAGAAAGGCGCTTTTTCAAGTTTTTATTGGGGCTGTACCAGTCGCTTAATATATTGTATATCGTGTCTAATATTAAATATCAATATTAGGCAAACTGCCTCACCTTTACGAGGGATTACTGCCTCGTCCAGTCTTGGTTGTGGATCGCTGTTACTTCTGTGCCGAGGAAAAACCGTATTAGTTGATTCCTCTGTTTTGGTGTCCATTGCTCAATTGCTCTCACTTCCGGTTACCTGGTATTTTCATTTATAGCGAACGTTTTATTGATAATTATTTGTATTGGAGGTTCATTTATTTACTAAAAAAAGTTGATAGGATATATTTTACTAAAATATATTTACAACATTTGCTGGAGCATGTTTTGCATTCGAGAGTTTTGTTGCTAAAAATAGACATTGTAATGATATCAGAGCCCCATGACTGTTGACGTCATAACCAGTTGTTGGTGATTCAGGAAAGTATACAGTATAAAAACAACGAAGATACTTGAGTACTTATTCAGTTATTTGTGAAATTCGCAATTTGCCAACGATACAGGTAAGATTTTGTACAGATGATACTATTTTATGTCCAATATAAATATACGATGAAATTGCATCGTACTTTCATATTAACGCATCTAACTGTCTGGTCAGCTGACTTATCTCGACAAATTAACATGGCACTGGAATAGTCCTAATGTAAGACCACAGGAGTCTGACGTTTTATCAGTAAAGTACGGCGAAATCTCTGAAAACATAAAATCACCTAATCGGTAATGTAAATGTATATTACCAATAAGGTGATTTCATGTTGTCAGAGAGATCAAACGTGAGACTCGTGTGGTAAGACCTCGACGCTGATATTCATGTTTTGGGCGTAGCAATAAAACATAAATAACATGTGATACGTCTTACATTGTAGGAGTAGGCACTGGAATATCACAATATTATCAGTAAAGTATTGGTCTTGTGTAGATATTGTATGGGCAGTTTTTGTTTGTTTGTTGGTTGATCATGTCATGTTACAACGAAGACAAATATGCTAAATGTTATTATATTAACTTATCTGGTCAAGAAACGCTCTTCCTTCGATTCAAAATGAAAGATGGAATCCACAATCAGCGGATGCAATATTTGGGCTTTATACTTATTGAAACCGTTGAGTTTAGGATAAGTATTTTAGATCCAGTTCCAAGCAAACCCAACAACTTGCTTACCTCCTACAGCAGAACAACTCGATAACTGCCTGCGTTCATTGTGCGACAAACATGCCCCACTAACAAGTGCAGAGTATCAATTCAAAAGTGTTCTCCATGGTAAAGCAGTGTTAGGGACCAGCTTCGCACTGCTAAAAGAGACCGCCGTAAAGCTGAGAGGCTTTGGCTTTCCACCAGACTCACTATTCATAAGCAAATCTATGAAGCCACTAAGAAGAATGACACAAATATAGCCCATGCAGCGAAATCAGCACACTACAGTACTAAGATCATGGAAAGTTCCAGCTGCAAAGAGCTCTTCGAGATTACTAACAAGCTAATGTCAAGGAACAAATCAACACCAATTCCAACTACCTTCTCTCCAGTGGACCTTCCGGACATGTTTGCAAATTTCTTCCGTGACAAAGTACAAACCATTAGAGATAAGCTTGACACCACAATTTCAGTTGACTCGTCATCACCATACAGTTGGGATACAGAATTTGAGCGGCAGCCATTAGCAGCATTTGAACCTGTCTCTATGGATTTCATACGCACAATCCTGATGAAGAGTGCACCAAAGTCATGTGAACTTGATCCAATTCCAGCATCACTGCTGCTTGAGTGCTTAGATCCAGTATTGCCTTCACTAACTGATGTTATTAATACCTCTCTCTCATCAGGGGAATTCCCATCATTTTTCAAAACTGCCATTGTAAAGCCTCTGCTGAAGAAACCATCACTAGACCATAACGATTTAAAGAACTACCGACCAGTTTCTAATCTCCCATTCATATAAAAAATCTTAGAAAAGGTTGTTCTATCCCAGCTTGTATCTCATCTGAATTCAAACAGTCTTTTTAGCAATGTACAATCTGCAAATCGCCCTTGCCACAGTACTGAAACTGCTCTTCTAAAAGTAGTTAATGACATTTTCTGCATTGGATAGCAGAAAGATTACAGTCCTCAGCCTCCTTGATTTGTGTGCAGCATTTGACACAATAGACCATGATATATTACTTCACCGTCCCCAGCATGTAGCATCTATTTGGCATTCATGGTAACAGCCTTACTGTGGTTCAAGTTCTACTTGGTTAACAGGACACAAATTGTATCTGCAAATGGAATACACTCCAGCCCAGTTGATCTGTGTTGTGGTGTTCCAAAGGGGTCTGTTCTTGGACCTGTTCTCTTCATTCTGTACACTCAGTCACTCTCAAATGTCATAGATCATCATCCAGTGTCTAACCAATTGTACGTTGATGACACCCAAATATACAAATCTAGCCACCCAATTGAAGTTGATGCTACCATCAAAGGTGTAGAGGGGTGCATTTCTGATGTGAAATCATGAATGACATGTAACAAGCTGCAGATGAATGATGTTAAAACTGAGGCCATTCTGATCACAACACAAAGACTTTCTTATTCACATCCTTTACCTCAAACAATAAATATCAGCAACACCATCATTAAATTCACACAATCAGCACAAACCTAGGTGCTACTCTGGACAGTACTCTCACATTGCACCAACATGTCATGAACATATGCAAGGCTGCATATCTTGAGCTGAGATGCATCAGCTCCATTTGCAAATATCTTTCAGTTGATGCCACTCAAACACTTGTGTGTTCATTAGTACTTTCAAGACTGGACTATTGTAACTCAATTCTGTCTGGTTCATCTCAATATCTACTCCAGAAACTTCATAAAGTTCAAAACACAGCTGCTCGGATCATACTTATAGTACCACGATCAGAGCACACCTCCCCTCTGCTCTGTACCCTACACTGGCTATCCATTCATTCCAGAATCAAACACAAAATTTGTTCTCTGTGCTCCATTTCAGTGTCTCTCTCTAGTCCAACATACCTATCTGACCTCACCTGTGTGTACACAACAGCAAGATACTTATGCTCCTCTTGTGACAATCATATACTCGTTATTCCCACTCTAAAAACAAAGTCATATGGACAGCGTTCTTTTGCATACCAGGGTCCAGCAGTGTGGAATGAATTGCCCAGTGAACTTAAACACAAAGACACAGTGATCCCATTCAAGAGGGCTCTCAAAACTCACTTATTTCAACTGCAAGAACAAACTTAAAGACCTAATAATGTTTCCTACCTGAAATATTCTCAGCATGTTTTTTTGTTTTTTATGTTTTCCAATTTCATGGTGTTTGTTTTTTGTAATCATATCATTATATGTTTTTTATGTTATAGGTGTTGTCTAATGTTGTAAAGCGCTTAGAGCTTCTAAAGATTAAGCGCTATACAAAGTCCTCATTATTATTGTTATTATTATTATTATCTGTTTGTTGTGATTGTACACCTTGTATTTGATTACCTATATTATCAACTTGACCAGGGAAATCAATGGCAGTTCATAGCAGAAGAAGTTTATGCACACCTATCCCAAATTTATACTTGCAGTTTTCATGTCTGAAGGTCATTTTTGACACCATGTTATGCTCACAGTGCATACACAAGCCCTTTTGCTATATGATATTTCTGGAAAACTGTGTGTACTAAACTGGCTGATGCAGTTGAAAATAGTTGTCATCCAAGCCCGTTTTGAGATATTCTGCTTGCCCCAAACCAGTGTTTAGTGCTATGGGAAGCTAGATCTTCTTCCTAGCCAACTACAGTATTGGTATTTCATTACATACATACTACAGAGTTACTGTGGAAGGTATAACATGCCTGACATCAATTTCAAGAACAACACAAGCCCAAAACACATAGATAACAAATATATCCATAGCTTTAGTAAAAATAAATTGCTGAAAAAGTCACACCATAGCCTTAAGTTAAGAAATTTGCTTGGGTCCAATTTACAAAATTAGCCCTATGCCACCTTAAGAATTTGGCTGAAAATGAAATGGTTTATGTCAAAAGTTGTGTACATATCACATATTTAGACATTATCTAGTAAAATGGTATTTAAAAAAACTTTTTGTGTGCAAAACTTAAAATGGTACAGTATTATGCTTTTAGAAAAGTTAAACTTTGTGGCAAAAAGCATTGCATTGTTAACATTGTGAGTTATGACTGACTGCATTTCTTGAAAGATTTCAAATTGTTTGCAACCTCATATGCTTTTGGTCTTTGTTTTAGCATCTGGACAGAATCAAAATTCCTTTACAATGTTTCATGAATGTCAAGAAGAGATTTGGAAGTTATCAGTTTTAAGAGTGAATGAGATAAATGCTATGTTAGTTGTCAGTGACAGAAGTGAAAAGTTTGTATAAACTCTTCTAGCAAAGGAATCATACATCCAAGTAAATAATGCGTTTTAGAAGTACTTTTAAAACGAACAGTTCCTAACCTTTCATTATTATTCTGGAGATGCTAATAACAGCATCTGTGTTGTGTGTATGTGTTGGTGGGGTGGGGTGGGTAATCACAACAACAGTCTAGCTTATCTGGAGAGATCAAAGTTTAATCAATTAACATTAGACCATGCTGAAATATTGATATACTAATGTGTGGGACCCTGGTAAACTTACAAAGTGACATATCAAATAAATTCATTGATACATAGCCACAGAAATTGACCATACATATATATAATTACTTAATACAGTTTAACAGAAATTTCTTCTCTGACACCAATTCACTTACAACTGTTAAGAAATTCACCAGGGGCCAATTTATGAAACTAGCCCCTTTCACCATAAATCCTATAACAATTTTGGTAGATCAAAATTCAACTTCCTGCCATAATAGGAATTCGATCTGTTGCTCAGCATGCGATAGCAACGCTCACTGCTGGTAACTTGTACCAGTAACATTATTCAGAAAAGTGTATGTCTGAAAAGTTTTATGTGGATCTCACATTATTGATAATAAGAGTTGGCTCTTTGTTATTACAGTTTGTGCAAATTTACAAAATCAACACATGCTTTTACAGTAGATTTCACTATTAAATCAGCACCCTTTACAGTTTGTGCAAATTTACAGGATCACCACAGGCTTTTACACTAGAATTCAATATTAAATCCTTTACAGTTTTGCTAATTTAAAGTACACACATGCCTCAATAGATCGCAAACAACACTGTCCAGAAACGTAGACTGCACTGTAAGCGAGGGCACAAGTTATGGAGTGCCATTGGTAAAATTAAGAAGGGGATGCCATTCCCTCTGGACATTGAGTAAACCTGATGTGTGATGGGGCTATTTTATGGTTGAATACTTGTTTTATAATCACATTGGGAATAATTGTCAATCCAGAACTTTTTCAAATAAATTTGTTTTTGTAATTGATAAATTATCTTTATTTTCAAGATACCTAAACTCTGAAAGACTGTTGACAATATTACGGTACTCAGAGGTTTCAACGTTATTACATTACTTCCTTTTGTTGTTGGTGATTCACGACAAAACAAGATTCTTTTTTTTTTCAAAAAACTACTGACATTTATTTTGTGAAACAACCATCAATGGCCACAGTCTACCGGTACATTTTTTATATTTTTTTCTGTTTGGAAAATATTGATGCATTGCAAGTAATAAATGAAATGTTGGGCTTGAAGCCACTATAAAGTCATTGTCATGTACTGGCCTCATGTGCTCTGACCATAAAAGATTGTCATATGTTTCATCCTCAGTCTGATTAAAATGAGATCTCCACTGATATAGGTTAAGTTCTGACAGGGACCGCTTAGGGGTTTTGTTCTAGTGACCTATGTTATTATAATTGCAAATTTTATCAGCGAATCAGATAAGTCTGATATCTTTGCAGTCAGTGTTAAAGCTCAACAGTGTGTTTCAAAATTTTTGATTTACTTTTGGGTTTTTGAAAGTTCCATTTCTGTTGGCTCAATCAAAGGTCACTGAAACATTACCCCTAAGTGGTCACCATCAGATCTTCACCTAGGGCAATGGAGATCTAATTTTAATTAGATTGTTTCGTCCTCAGATGTAGATAAAACTAAAATGTCTATTTTAGACACGGAACTTGATTATTGAAGTCGATTTAATTGCACTTTTATCACATTCAGATCCTTCAAAACTTGCCTCACAATCTTCAAATATACATGAAGGAGGCCATTTTGTTTACTTTCTACAATCGACCTCATTTTCAGTGCTAATTCCTGCTTATAGGCTGTAAAACTATTAATAGAACACTTTCATAATTGTATGTAAGGACAACTTTCATTAGCCAGATATTTGTAAAGAGACTGAATGTTTGCAGTTTCATCTATTGCAGAGTTTAATATAGAATGCATATATGCATCAATGAAGTTTCCCAATCCATGATGGAAAAACATGCATATTAGTCAACGAGTACTTAGAAAATATTGCGAGCAACATGTATATATGTCAGGGGGAACAAGGCTATTTTTAATCTATGCATATATTGTTAGCAGAAGGTAATGAGTTAAATTAGAACTACAGTGGAACCTGTCTTGAAAGACCACCCCTTCTGCCAAAACATAATGGTCTCTCATGACAGGTGGTCTCTCATAACAGGTTATAACACTATATAATCTCTAAATCTGTACATGGAGAACCTGGTCTCTCATAGCAGTGGTCTCTCAAGACAGGTTTTACTGTATCACTATGCATCAGTTGATTAATTCTAGCTGGGTTTTAGTGATCCATTCACAGAATCACCAACCGCTACATTGTGGATTGGTGTTAATGACGAGCCCTGGATATATAAATAATATTTCCGGATATCTTCTATATTTCACAACTTCTGTGTGTAATAACACAGCCCTACCACTGTGACCATTTCGGATTTTCATGGCTACATGCGGTTTGTTTTGTCTGATACAGCAACCAGTCAGATATGACTTCTCTCATTCGCTCATTTGAAAGTTGGTGTTGTCAAAGTCCAGGGACTCTAAAGTCACATGATCAGAGCATTCAAAATGTTAAGTACTATGAATAAGTGGATTCCCCAGTTGTTTGTGTATTAATCTTCAAGTCCTTTATTTAGGCCTTTAATTTAATAATGTCAAATGTGTTTTTTGTTTGATTGTTAAAAAATGAAACATGTTTTTTTTAGGCCAAAATGAATATTGAGTGATTGTAATCAATCAATCATTGTCAAATAAGCCCAGTTAGACAGTAGCATAATCCTCATATTTTCATTCATGAATATCACTCCATAAAATCCCCTCTCCCATTTTAGCCCAGTATTTAGATAAATATATATGTACATAATTGTTGACATCCTGATGAATACAGTCATATGATATGCAGGTAGTAATGTGATCATGGGATATTAGTCACCTGTCCAGACTTTAAACTGTTCATATTAAAATGATATTTACATGAACGATCAATAACACAAACATCTTGCATTTAATGACATAAAGTACACATGTAGATGTTGATGTTCTTGATCAAATGAAACATTTTGCTGCAAATCAAACATGTGACAAAGTCTCAATATGGACTCCATATGTTTACCAGTATGCTTTTAGTTCGTGAATCACCAGTTTGCACAAGGACCTACCTACCTACCTTTGTATGAATATTTTTTTGTAATCTGTTATCAGGTATGTACATGATAGCTTCTGTGCATGGGTTGTCAATGTAGAGGTTTCATGTTTGTCTGTATTAGTACAGGTTTAAAAATACGTATGTATTGGGGGAACATTTCATGTAAGTGCCCTTACAATACCAAATACGAGCATGACCAGGACATAAATGAAATAAGATGTTTTGGTTAAATTTGCTATTTTTATCCCCTTTTGAAGACTTGGAATGAAACAAGGTGAATTTGAATGCATGGTATTTAGAAGGTGTGTTGCATAACTCATTGGGTGTCCTATTTTCAGTGTCAAGGTCATGTTTCAATATTTTTACATATTCTTTACACTCTTCCTTCTTTAAAGTCATTTGAGATTGATTCTTTGTATACATCATCACTAACAGCTGCCTGGCTTGGCACTCAGCATTTAGAGGTTAGTATTAGGACTGGTTGGCCTGGTGTCAGGATATTGTGACTCAGGGAGGGACAGGATGATGCCCAAGTGCATCACTATAAACTCACACTGCATACATAATAGCGATGTGACTGAAAAATTGTTAAAGCTACGTTAAAAATCCAAATCACACACACACACACATACATCATCACTAGAAGGTGTGTAGTGATGCCTTCATAGTTGAGGTCATGGCTCAGTATTCTTTGTTCTCTATCACACTTTACCTTCCACTCCAGTTTGAAAGTCATTTTAAGATTAAACGATGAAGCTTGGTATACTTGTACGTAATCATTTGAATGGGTGTCATATGTGACAGTGCATGTGTATATGGTGTCCTATCTTCCAAGGCCAAGATAACACTGGACAACAAATTTTTACAAAAGTCATGTTACTGAAATAAAATTAGTCAATTCTTATCAATTTTTATGTGCTGAACACGAATATGACAGTCAAATTGCAAAATTGGCTCTAGTTTTTTTGTAATCTGCAAGAAATTAATGTTTACATAACGAAATGCATTCCAATAGTAAAAGGTCAACTGTAATAGCCTACCTATAAAAAATCAAGTCATTGACTACATCTTAGATTTCTTCGCCTGTCACTTGTACAGCTGTTCGGGAGCATCTCTGAGGAGTGTCCAGCAGTAGTCAGCCAGCATTGTAGTGGACCATTTTCCCTGGTATCTTTGTTCCATTGTTGCGATATCTTGATGAAAACGTTCGCCGTGTTCATCACTAACAATACCACAGTTGCTAGGAAAGAAATCCAAATGGGAATGAAGGAAGTGAATCTTTAGAGACATATTGCAGCCAAGTTTCTTATACTTCATCAACATGTCTTCTACTAGTTCCTTATAGTTTTCTGACCTAACATTTCCGAGGAAGTTTGTAGAAACTAGGCGAAAAGCATTCCATGCTTGTTTCGCGTCACCTTCCAGCAAGTTGTTGAACCGGTCATCTTTGAAAAGCTCTCGAATCTGAGGACCCACAAAAACTCCCTCTTTAATCTTTGCTTCGCTGAGTCGAGGGAATTTTTCATGCAGGTATCAGAATGCTGGCAAAGTCCGGTCAATGGCTTTCACGAAGTTCTTCATCAAACCTAGTTTGATGTGAAGGGGTGGTAGCAAGATTTTCTGAGCCTCAACCAGAGCTGGGTGTTGGATATTCTTCTCTCCAATGGCTACATTCTGCCTGTGAGTCCATTCCTTCCTCATGTAGTGCATTTCCCTTGCTCGGCTATCCCACTCGCATAAGAAACACATGTATTTTGTATATCCTTGCTGCAGTCCCATTAAAAGGGCAACTACCTTCAAATCACCACAGAGGTGCCAGCTGTACTTGTTATACTCAATGGAATTCAGTAGCTGCCTTAAGTTATCGTATGTCTCTTTCATGTGGACAGCATACACTACTGGAATAGATGGAAGAATGTTTCCATTGTGCAAAAGCACAGCCTTGAGACTCAGTTTCGAAGAGTCCACATAGAAGAGTTCGATATGCAGTAATTGTGACATCTTCTTCTAGAAGATTCCATTGTTGGAGTCTTGATCCTAGCAATTCTGCCTTGTTCTTTGATAAGTCCAAATCACGAATCAGGTCATTTAGTTCTTCCTGTGTTATTCTGTGTGGGGTTGATGATGCACCACAGTGAAAATCTGGATCACTGCATGCTGATGGACCAGGAGAAGAACAGGTCGACTCACCTTTGTCTTCGTCAGATGAATCAAGAGAATATTCTGCTGGAGGTTCTGGAATAGGAAGTCCCTCACCATGTGGAACTGGTCTCAATGCAGACAGAATGTTTGGGTAGACTATTCTCGACTTCTTTCGCTTCGTTATTCCGCCGGAAAGAGGAGGAACCAAGCAGAAGTAACAGTCATTTAGGTGGTTGCTTGGCTCTCTCCACACCATTGGGACTGCAAACGGCATTGATGACCTTTTGCAATTCAACCACTGTGAAAGCTGTGTTGTACATGTAGCACAGCATATATGCGGAGCCCAAGGCTTGTCTTGGTCACCAACCTTGCATCCGAAGTAAAGATGATATGCCTTCTTCACTTGAGAATTGATACTTTTCTTCTGGTTGGCAAATGTCACTTCCCCACAAATATAGCAAAAATTGTCCGCGGTATTAACACACTTTCGAGGCATTACTGTTCTTTATTGTACGTAAATGGATAAAATAATAAGTTTTATGTAACAGTAGCTTGAACTGTCTCGCACAACGTCTAAAATATTTTAAATGCTGAACCTATCTGATTGGGCTTTATATAGTACACTGCTTACGTCAGCTTCAGCAGCCGCCTGGCATTAGTATAATAGGCCTACACATGTATAGTACACTGCTGACGTCAACTTACTTCAGCAGCCGCATGGCATTAGTATTGCATTGCATCAGAAAATGATGCATTCAACTGTGGATGATGTGAGCATGATGGTATTATGCAATGTTACATCATTATTCCGGATGTTGCTGCAGTCCTACTGGAGAAATTTACACAGTGAAACATAGAAAATGAGGTATATAAATATCTTCAAAACGAGAGCCAATACAAATTTTTCACGGTTATATTCGTGTTCGGCACACCAAAATACTACAGATTAGGGCCTTTTCAAGTCATTAATGATTTCACTGTTGACCAGTGTAATTAGACTCAGTTTTTATAGTACATTACACTTTCCCCAGCTGCTCTATAACTTTCAAGCTGTTGGAGATGAATGACTATAACTTTTTATACATAAATATCCTCACTTTTATTCAAGAGTAGGTTTCATGTCTTTTAATTAAGGGCCAAGATCATTGCTGAGTATTTGTATTTTCCATAGCATATTCCATTCAGTTGTGTAACTTTAGAGCTTCTTTAGATTAAATTATGCAACTTTTTTTTACTGCATTATTGGAATGTATGTCAAATACCCCATTTTGGGTTCTTTCTCGAAGGTCCTTCTACTGTATAATTGTGAACATTTTGTGATTAAAGGATAAAATTTGGTGTACTTTTATATATCACCTTTACAAGATGCATCTTGGGATTCCTACCCTCAATTCATTGTCTTGGTTCAGTTATTTAAAAACTTTTCACCACATTTTATTTACACTCAGTTAACTATAGAGCTGTTTGAGAGTTAGGGATGCACCTTGGCATATATACATATATATGCACCCATTAGCAGGCGTATTGTGTAGCACATTGGGATCTTGTGATCAGGGTCAGTGTTAAAGGTGATGTATACGGTACTGAATTTTTCGATTTGTCTGCACACTTATATTACAGAGCCATTTAAGATGATGGGAAAAAATTCATTATCACTGTAGATCATAACTACCGGTAAATCAAATGGGGTGTCAGTTTTCAGATAGTGGCAAGAGTTAATGAGTTAATCCGAACAATTATGAAAGGAACTGGCATCGACAACGAAAGATTTATACGTGTATATATAGATATACATGAAGCGATACTTATTTACTCGCAGGAGATGTTTGCTTTGCAAAATGGCTTCAGTTGCTATTTAGAATGCTTTCTTACACAAAAAGAACACATGAGAATGAATGCAGCATAATGGCTGGTATTAGTGCCCTAAGTAAATTTAATTGAATATTAACTTTAACTTCTCTGTACAAGGCCAGACTGTCTTCCAAAGATGCCAACGGGTATCTTGGTGCTCAGGTACCTACCTGCCCATTGATAATAATCTGGGTTGTAAAATAAACATAGGGTACCTGTTTACCGTAATTATATAGGTTTTGCAAGTGCTTATAAAGGCAGCACTGGCCTTGTTTTCAGATTGATAATCCTTTTGATTGAGCCTCAAATACATGTACTTTTACCTGTGCCAAGTAGAGGTCTGCGTCTTCCAGTAAATAATTGATCTTAATCCTGTACCTTGTTTCCCCACCGACAACTCTTTGATTGAGCCGCAATTGGTACAGTGACAAGTAACATAGGGTGTTTATTTGATCTTGCCGCAGTAGTGACTGTTCAGTTGCAACCTTGAATAGATTTCACAAATTGTATGATCAAAGTGTTACTTACAGGGCTCAGTTTCAGTCTCTAAATAATCATCTGCATATATATGACAGTCCAAAGGAAAGGGAGTCAGATGATATTTATGATGACAATGATGATTTACTAGATGATGATGGAGGATGAAGATTTACTATATGATGATGGAGGATTTCAAAACTTTATCAAACAACGAGGATAAGTCTTGGGTTTTGTACCAGATAACATTAGGTAGTGATATTTATTGAACACTGAACAAAAAAATTTGGACTTCAGGTTTGTACACATTTAATGTAAATTCCCTTTGGTCCCTTAAGGTACTTGGGTAACTGATTATTAGGATCAGCGCTAGAAATTTTAATTTTTTTTTTTGGTCAGCTTTACTGTCTTCAACAAGCAGTCTATCACAAACACCTAATGTTGCTGTGAAATAAGTGGTGGATTTGATCCTTTTGTCAATTGTATGAAGAATGCATATGTTATCATGCAAAGAATGGACACTGATGGAAAAAGATTGGTAATGTTGATTTATGCTGGTGATAAAAAAATTGCAAAGTGTAGAGTTGCTAAAACTTAAAATTATATTTTTTATACAGGTATTTACAGTGTAAAAGAAGAAATTGTGGCCCCCCACAATCTGACCTGTTCCCCTTTAAAACATCAAGGGCAATTTTCCCCATAACCCTGAATTCTAGACTTAACCCTGTGGATATATATGACTGTTGCTCAGATATATATGTCTCATGATTTCTTATCTTCTAGTATGAGTTTCCTCTGACTATTGTCACCCCATTTTTGATATTTGGACATTTATGTTGTGTTGTAGGGTCAGAGTCCATTCCCTATCGAAAAGTTGGAATTCACCGACACCATTTGGTGTCGGCATGGGGTGGCCCCAACTACAGTGTCCAAATATCAATAATGGGGTGACAAGTTTCAGGAAACTAATATTAGAAGACAAGATATCAAATTCAGACTGCTTATCTTCATGAAAGATTGACAGTATTCTTATTTTCTTTCAGAAACAGAAAATAATTATTAAATACATTTGCCAAGATGTCGCTGTACCCATCACTAGAAGATATGAAGGTGGACCAGATGCAGCAGGTAATAAAAACCAGTTGAACTTTTAATGTGATGGAAATGGTTAACTGGTTCGTCTGTCAAGATTTTTGAGAGACAAAACATGAAACAATCATTTACTTGCTTATTTTACACCAGCAGTTTGACTAAAAGCAAATAATGACTTTTTTATGCATCCAGATCATGCAAAACAAAGTATTTCAATTTGAAGCATTTGATCTCTGTCAGCATATTACTGCAGTCAGAAGATTATTCATTGTGGAATATTTGTATATGATAATTCGGAGAACACTGATTTGAAAAGACTCATATAAAATTTGCTGTGAATTGGTCTTGATCACTAAGCTGTTTGATACATTTAAAAAAATATGATTAGCATCTTGATGATTCAGACTCAGTCTGTCATGGATTTGTGTTCACCTAGAACTCGACATTTTAAAATGCAACTAGTACAAAACCTGAGAGCAAAATATCCACTATATAATAACTGTGTTATAGTCTTCTTAAATATGTATCATATCTTTGAGAATGAAATGTAACAGGAAATTAGTCACTATTCTTATATAAATGAACCTGGGTAAGTCTTGTGAAAAAAATGAACTGTTAATTTCAAGAATTTTTTTTCCACGCCCTCTCGACTCAAGTACTGTGGGTCTTTTTCCATCCACATATTATATATATATATATATATATATATATATATATATATATATATATATATATATATATATATATGCCAACTTGGTATAATGGAGATTTCTGTGTGGCTTAAGAGATAGGCAGCAAATTTATTTGTTTGCCATCATTAATGTACTTTTGGATGAATTGGGCATTAATTATGCCATAGTAATTAAACTTTAAAATGTACAGCTGATATAAGCCAGATTATCGTCTGGAAGAGATGTCAGTGCATTATACTTTATTGACTTAATTTTGTTTAAATTAAAAAGATATTATGTATGTTAGGAAATTTTGATTTCACAGAGTTCCATATGCCAAATACTACATTGAAGTATTGGATTTAATTTCAGGCCCAGCGTCAGTATGAGCAGGCTGCACATTCCATACAGTACCCAACACAGGGGGTACCACAGTACCCACCCCAGGGTTATCCCGCAGCTCCTGCCCCAGGGGTACCAATGACAAGTTCTCTTTATCCTGCACTGGATGAATACATGGGACTACAACTCACACCTGAATTTGTTTCCCAGAATATGCCATTAGTTGCACAGGTATTTATAATCTATGAACTATTGTTGTATAGAGCTCGTATGCATGCATATGTTTTTTCAGAGGTCAGTGTGACACTCAATATATTTTTCCAGAAGGACAGTGTGACAGCATGTCTATTTTTCAGAGGTCAGTGTGACAGCATGTCTATTTTTCAGAGGTCAGTGTGACAGCATGTCTATTTTTCAGAGGACAGTGTGACAGCATGTCTATTTTTCAGAGGACAGTGTGACAGCATGTCTATTTTTCAGAGGACAGTGTGACAGCATGTCTATTTTTCAGAGGACAGTGTGACAGCATGTCTATTTTTCAGAGGACAGTGTGACAGCATGTCTATTTTTCAGAGGTCAGTGTGACAGCATGTCTATTTTTCAGAGGACAGTGTGACAGCATGTCTATTTTTCAGAGGATCAGAAAATAAAAGGAGTAAAAGGAGGAGCAGTATCAGATAAAATGGATTGCAAGTGAATCAGAGGAACAGCTTGAATATAATATATTGTTTTAATATGAGCAAAAAGATCATTTATTTAACAAGTTTATTGTAATTTATCTTGAGTTTATACCCTTCATGTATTGTTTTCTTTAATAATTCATCCCAATTTCACTTTATTTCTTGTTTTCCAAAATTGAAAAAAAAGAAAAGAAAAACACATAAATGCTTTGTTACTGAAATATGCTCAGCAGGATTTGACCATCTTTGACACAAAGCTTCCAATCTCAATATGGTATGTATGGTACCTATATAAACAGCTAACCAGTTACCAGTAAAATACTGGTATTCTTTGTGGCTTTTTTGAGTTAAAACTGGTATCCATGCTTCATTGAATCCTTAAAATGTACCATGAAGAACAGAAGTAGTTGTCATTCTTGATTCTGCACTTTAAAGGATAATATTGAAGTTAGAGAGCAAATAATTGCCACCAATTGTGTTTTGATATGATTGCTATTTAATTTGGTTATCATGTAATATATGTATGAAAATAAATGAGCAGAAGTACCTGTATCTTATAGATGTTCCAAAAAATAGATCTTAATTATTAAGTGGGACTAAATGGTACCAGAATGCAATTAATGGACATTATCACAGGCAGTTATTATGATGAAAATTATGTAAAATAATGAATTTGACTGATTTCCCTTCCCAGTATTTATCAAGATTGCAATATAATCATGTAAACACTTTCATTTGAATTACCAAAAGAAAACAATATCTTTCCCTGTTTGCTGAATTTGTCACACTGCGTAGGCCACTTTTAATTAAAAACAGGTGACTGGTTCAGCAAAAGATTTAATGTAAGACACCAGTGTTTTTACAAGTTTATAAATTTAATGTAAGACACGAATGTCCTACATTTTTATAAGTCATTGAACATGTCCAGCTCATGTTGTATTTGTGTGATAGCAAAGACACCAAAGAACCAATCTTATTTTCTATGCTGTACATTGAGATTATAAGTTTATATATATACCATTGATAATGCATACAGAAATGATGTTTAAAGTCGGTTTACATTTATGCCAGTAATAATGCATGCAGTAATGATGTTTAAAGT
The DNA here is from genome assembly GCA_028554795.2 of Sinohyriopsis cumingii. Taxonomy (NCBI): domain Eukaryota; kingdom Metazoa; phylum Mollusca; class Bivalvia; order Unionida; family Unionidae; genus Sinohyriopsis; species Sinohyriopsis cumingii. Next base: position 134,440,515 of record CM068824.1, read on the forward strand.
CGGTTTACATTTATGCCAGTAATAATGCACGCATGAAAGATCTGCCAATCACATGAATGTAAAGGTAAAATGTAATTGCTACAGTAATCTTCTTCATTTTACTGGAAGTAAAAGCCTGGAAACCTTAAAAATTTTAGTAAATGGGATGTGGTTTTATTTGCAAACTAAATAAGAGTTTGAATTATAATATGTCATTCCAGTTTTATATTTAGAATACACATCCCTCGAGTTTATCATTTTATAATTTTGAACAGTATTCGTACTGCCCTAAGTAGTTCATAATACACCTAATTATATGATCTTTAAACAAAATTATATAAAGTTTCCCCTGGCCAGTTTGATTCACTTCCTGATACTAATCTGGATAGGGACTGGGAAACTCGAGCAGATTACCCTGAGGTCTTTAAAAGTCTTTGAAAATTGAAATAAATCCAAACATTTTAATTTCATTCTATAATCACAGCGGTGGCTTCTCTTTCCAAAATGATTGAAAGGAAAAACAGCAACTATAATAATGCATTTAAAGCAGTGCTGATGTCTGTTATGAGAACAATTTATTTTATATTAAATCTGATGCGTAAGTTACATATTTCTGAAATAACAATAAATGTCAATCTATCTTCCACATCATTATAAAGCAAATTTAGGAAATTATAATTTGAATTTCATCATTAAACAATATTTTAGTATTTTGCATTTGTTGTTTTCTCATATAATATATGTTTGTGGTCTTCGAAAGTTATATATATTTATATACTTAAGTATCACATGATAATTATAATTATTTTTTTATTCCCATAATGATATGTACACTACAAAAATAAAACAGATGTATACAAACAATTGTAAACAATACAGTATTCATGCATATAAGTTGAAATTGGTAAATAATAAATAATGTTTCATTCTCTACTCAGACTACTCTTTAGTGATCTGGATGATAGTTAAATGCTGTGTCTTATGTACACATCACAATTGGTAATTGTATGTAGAAAACTTTTGATATGAATATACAAGTTTATGCTTGTCTTTGTTCATACTTTATTAACTTTAAAAACACGCAGTTGACTTCAACCATGCATCCTTTATATAAACAGTTTATATACCATTCCAGTAGTCCTGAAACTTCAAATAAGGTCATCTTTCCCTGCTATCTGTGTCAGAATATGCAGGTAGCAACTTCAAATACGGTAATCTTTCCCTTTTATCTGTTTCAGAATATGCAGGTAGCAACTTCAAGGACAGGAAGCAATAACATGCAAGTGGCACCAGTGTCAGGTAGTGACAAGGGTATAAAAAGGGCAGAGATCAAACAGGGCATCCGAGAGCTTGTGTGCTGCAAAGATCAAGAGGGCAAGATTGGTCTCAGAATAAGAGATGTTAACAAGGTAATTTTGTTTCTTGCCAGTGCTAACTGATAGGTAAACTTTTGTTGTAGAATACCTTAAGTATTATCATTGAGAGTTAAAGTTTTCTGTGAAAGTTTTATATCTAATAAAATGTTTGTTAGAAAAGAAATAATGTCCTGCATAACTCCTGTACAAAACTGCATCTCAGATATTAGCAGTAGCAGCAATTTTCATGATGATGATGACGTTGAAGAATTCCATAAATTTACATGGTTTACACTGTCCACTGTATTCATTCGAGTTGGAATCTCTCAAGGAATCCATTTCCGGACTTTATAAAGTTAGTTTTTCTTGTATGGTCTTTCATTTTAGCAGGTTTCTTTTTATATTTCTTGTACAGCTGTTATCAAGTGAGATATAGCAGTCACATTTACAGCAGTGGAAGTGTAGTGAGCAGTTTTCGTTTAGATTTTGGTTAAAGTTTTCCAGCAGTGCTTTAATCTTGGGTCCAACATGAAGGTCATAGTCATTTTTGTTAAAGTAATTTTTAAATTTGGTAAATTAGACCAAATATATTGTGGTTATTTACTTTCATAGCAGATCATTGTTGCTTCACTTTAGACAAAGATATCACATTTATTGTAGTGATGGTGGTGGTTGTTATGACTTTAAGTCCTACATTATATTGATGTTTGGAGTCAAGATATACTTACTGTTCCTCTATACTTTGTTAACGTGCATATGAAATTTTCAAAATGTATTGAATCTATTTAAATTTGGTTGGCATTGATTAGCTAAAACTTGTAAATAAATGACACCCTAAAGTCTCTTAGTCTGCAACATATATTGTTAACATAATGTTTTTTTTCTTCACCTCTGATAAATTATGAGTTAAACACTAACTAAAGAAGAAAATAACATATAGTAAAACATTTTGATTTTTCAGGGGTTATTTGTAGCCTTGGTACAAAACAATTCCCCGGCAGCCCTTGCTGGTCTGAGGTTTGGAGATCAGATTCTTCAGATAAATGGAGAAAACGTTGCAGGGTGGGACACAGACAAAGCCCACAAGGTTCTCAAGAAGGCCAGTGGAGACAGAATCACTTTTGCTGTCAGAGACAGGTAACTGACAAAATTGTCTTGATAGAGAAGGATTCAAGCATTGTGTCACATACTGGGTTTGAATTGTGGTAGTCAAGCCTGCAAATACTGGAACTGTTGCTTGAAACACAATTATTAATGAAATACTATGTATATACACAAATTACAAATGAAACACTATTGTAATGACACTAATTATTAATGAAACACTGCATATACACTGAGTACTAATGAAGCACTTTGTCTAATCACTAATTACTAATAAAACACTATATTCACTAGTTACAGCAGAGTATTCATGCTCGCACTTTACTGATTTTAGGACAGAGTCACTGCATCCTTTCAGTTAAATCTCATTTTAAACACAAATGCTTGTCAGGTAAATAATCCACAAGTTGCATAATTAAACAAGTCCAGTTTTATCAAAAACCACTGATACCTTTTAAGTCCAATATTTCACTCTTCTGTTGTGTGAGCTGCAGTTTTCCATTCAGAATGAATTAGCTTGATGATGGTTTCAGTGTTCACTAATACATAGCACTGATCGTCACCAAAAACATCTTTCATTTCCGTGATGGTCTCCATGACCTGTTTAACATACCAGCTGTGGAAGCAGGATTTTAAGTCTTCTTTGTACTTTTTACTTATTGTCAAGTGGAGTGGTTGAAGTTTGTACATATGTCAGGCACAAGCAAAGGCGTGATTCCACTGTCTTAAAATTTACTTAAAATTTATTTAGCATCTTTGCACTTTTGTGGTGTTCACTTCCTTTGATGTTGAGCACTCGGACAAAAACATAGTGTTAACTAATTGTTCAAGACGTATTTTATTTGTGCTCATAGACGTGGTAGTATTGTTTTAGTGTTGTTGTTGGCTGCGTGGGCTTCCATTGATATTCACTTGGATGAAAGCAAGTAAGTATTGAACTTGTCAGGTCTTTCATTTGTGCTCATACATGTGGTAGTATTGTTTTATACATTCAGGTGACCTCCATTCACATCGGCATAGTTTTATTCTTTTGTATTCTTTATTTTGGGTATTTATAGAAGTTAAACCACAAAAATAAATGCCTACAAATATGCATACTAGACAGGCAAAAGCACAGATTTATGCTCCCACAAACGTGTCTTTTATTTACAAAACCACGAAGACTGAGCCCATGAAAATAAACAATATTACAGTACGTGAAAGGGTTTTTGTTTAATACTTGAACAGCTGTTGACAAATTAGTGCTTTTTGTGAAATTCTACAACTTCTTAATGGACAAGAATGTAGTTCATCTTATGCAACACTGTCAAAACATTATGTCTGCACCTAAATACATGTACATATAAATTATTGGCATGATATATGCAAACAAAGTCTCTTTATAAAAGCCATCATTTATGCTTGTCAATGAACATGACGTTTGAATATATCTAAACTGTTGAGTAAATTCTCCTGAAGAGAGCCATACAGTCTTGGTTGATTTGCAAAACTACTTGTATTATAACTACCAATAAACATTCAAATTTATTTATATGAACTTGCAATCAAGTTTAATTGAATCAGTCAGGATGCAAAATGAGGTTCAAGTGTAATTGAATCACATTCAGGCCGTAAAATGAGGTTCATGTGTAACTGAATCACATTCAGGCTGGGAAATGATGGTCAAGTGTAACTGAATCACAATCAGGATGCGAAATGAGGTTCAAGTGTAATTGAATCACATTCAGGCTGTAAAATGAGGTTCAAGTGTAACTGAATCACATTCAGGCTGGGAAATGAGGTTCGAGTGTAACTGAATCACATTCAGGCTGTAAAATGAGGTTCAAGTGGAACTGAATCACATTCAGGCTGGGAAATGAGGTTCAAGTGTAATTCAACAAGCAGGCTGTAAAATGCAGCTTAAGTGTAACTGAATCACAATCGGGCTCTGAAATGAGGTTTTAAGTATAACTGAATGACAATCAGTCAGTGAAATGATGTTCAAGTTTAAAAGAATCACAATTAGGCTGTGAAATGAGATTGTAACTGAATCACAGTCAAGTTGTAAAATGAGGTTTAAGTTTAATTGAATCAGAGTCTGGTTGTAAAATGAGGTTTAAGTGTAAAATTGAATTACAATTAGGCTGGGAAATGAGGTTTAAGTGTAAATGAATCACAGTTAGGCTGTGGAATGAGTTTCAAGTAATTGAATCACAATACGGCTGTGGAATGAGTTCAAGTGTAATTGAATCTCAAGGAGGAAAAAAATTGGTATTAGCTGAAAAAAGTTGAATACAAAGCTGTGTGTGATAACATTAGCCATTGTAAACAAAGAGCTTCATTTCCTCCTTTCAGACCATTTGAGAGGACCATCACATTGCAGAAGGACAGCCATGGATATATTGGATTCATTTTCAAAGATGGCCGCATCAAGTCCCTGGTCAAAGACTCTTCAGCCTGCCGAAATGGCCTTCTTACTGAGCATCAGTTGATTGAGGTCAATGGACAGAATGTTGTTGGACTAAAGGTATGCTCTGCTGGCAGATATAAAAACCTGAGTCACATTAGCGGTACAGGTCATAGACCAGAAAAGCTTAAGGGATGGACAGTCATCATCATCTGACTTGGGTTTGCCCATTATCACAAGTTTGTTATTGCTACTCCTACACTGCTCGGAGGCGTACACACACATTCATTCCAGATCTGGTTGGTCTGAAATGAAAATGGTGCTGCTTAGACTTCCATTGTGGCCATCTTGAATATCTTATTGCTACTTGCCTTTAGTGGATGGTCATATCTGCATGGGGTTTTCACGAAAAGACTTGTATGATGTCCTAAATGAAAATAGTGCCAATCTAACATTCAGTATGGCAGCTGTCTTGAAAATATCGTTTTCACTACAACTAAACAGATGGTCATATTGATGTGGGATTTTACCTGAAGGCTTCTCAGAATGTCTAATTGGCTATAAATTAAAATGGTGCCACTCAGACTATATGGCAGACACAGTGGTTATCTTGAAAATTTGGTAATATTACTCCTACTGAATGGCTAGGCATATCAGCATGGCATTTTCAATATAAGACTTTGAATGGTATCTAAATAAAATTGGTGCTGATCTGATGTCCAGTATGGCAGCCATAGCAGTTATCTTGAAAATTTTAGTGTTATGCCTCCTGACTAGATGTCTTATCATCATGGAGTTTGAACCAAATGAAAATGATGGTAATCTGACCCAGGGTTTTCACTAAAGACTTCGTATGATGTCATGTTGATCCCAAGTGAAAACGCTGCATTGGTATTAAATATGACTCAGTGGCCATCTTGTTCTTGCTACCACACCTAAATGGATGGTCATATCGATATGGGTTTTTCACCAAAAGACTTCATGTGATGTGTAGTTGATGCAGAATGAAAATGATGCTGCTTTGACATCCAATAAGGCTGTTATGAAAATTTTGATATCAGTAATTCCAAAAGAGATGGTCATATTGACATTTTTTTTTGTTTCAATAAAAGACTTCAGATGATATCTAGTATGTTTGAAATGAAAATGGTACCAATCTAACATCCAGTATGGCCACCACAGTAGCCATCTTGAAATTATTTTTGTTGTTGTTTCTGTTCCTCCTGAATGGAAAGTAATGTTGACATGTTTTTCACAAAATAAAAATGATCTGACCTCCAGTATGGTCATCTTGAAAATGTTTGTTATCACATCTCTTCCTATATGGATGGTCATATTGTTATAGGATTTTCCCCAAGACTTCTTTTGATATCTACTTATTGCTACTTCTCAACAGAAAGTCATAATGTCATGGGATTTTTACCTGAAGATTTATTATGATATCAAGTCAATTCTAAATTAAAATGGTGTCTGTCTGACCTCTCACTATGGCTTCTGTGGTGGCCATTTTGAAAATATAGTAGTTGCTACTCCACATAGCTATCTGCTGTAGTGTAACCTTGGGTAAGACACATTTCTCTACTTGCCTTAGCACAGTATAACATTAAAAGTATTGCTATGCCATAAAGCAATTATGCAAATGAAAGCAGTGAAATGTATGAAAAAGGTTCAGTCTGTGAGCACATGGCTTCTTGAACAGAAGATTTATTGTCTGGATATGACAAGATTTTTAGTACTTCTCGAGTTTCATTTGCAGTTACTCTTGACGCACCTTTTATTAAATGCATTCACTGTTGATACAGACCTGCCAACCCTTAAGATTTTGCCGTAAGTATTACGAAAATTACCCGTAAAATACAGACTTAAGGCATAAAAGCAAAAAACTATGGAGAAATGATCATTGCCGATAAATCCGGAAAATTTGTTCATCCGTGATTGATTTGGATATCATATTAGAATTAGTGAAATTAGTCAGGGAACCAGACTAACTTTACAGCAGCACCTCAGATGCTTGAAACTGCACCTGTTTGTTCATGTGAAGCGTCTGCATGATAAAACTTGATTTAAGATTTTTTTTAAATGGCGTCCAGCAAGTGCTGCATATTTAAGACGAAAGGGAAAATAAGCCTCTTGAAAAGTGTTAATAATCAACACTGAAGAATAAATATGAATATTCAGATTCTTGTGAATAAAAGCTGGAAGGGATTCAGTTTATTTGACATCACATGCCATTTTTTATATGACTCGTGGCAAGATATAATTGTCATCATCATGTGAAATGGAAAAAGTTGAGAATTACGTCAAGTTGAGAGATAGCAACAAGCCATTGAGCTGTGTAGGGTTTGGAACTTGGGTTTGTGCAACTGTACTAGAGGTAAATAAAGTCTACGCTTACTTTTCAAACTTTTAAGTTGCACATAATGTTTATTTTCAGCATGTTTTGAATGCTGAACTTTTAATTACGTTTTTGAGCTTTACAATAGCAGTTCATGTTTTTTTTTTTAAATCTTACTGAAAACTAGTCAAACTTAAGGGAAAAAATAAACTGCCTTACTGAGATGGACTTGTCAGGGTTGGCAGGTCTGTTGATACAGTCATCACTTGAAAGGTCAATAATAATCTGTTAAATCCAAATTTTTATAATGGCACTTGTTGGTTGGGCTTTAATGTCATATAGAAATATGAGACAGTGATATCTTACCAAAGAAATAAAGTTTTGTAAAAATGGCTAGAGTTAGTGTCTAGACTGACTCCTTAATTCACAAAATGTGAGATGTTGAAATGAATAACTTTGCTCCTAGATATTCTCTTGCATTTAATTACAACATTTATAATTTTAATTCCAGGATGAACAGATTAGTGCTATCATAGATGCTGGCGGGAGAACTGTTACAGTCACAGTTATGCCTAGCTTCCTTTACGACCACATTGTCAAATGGTAAGTGTAGCACCGCGTCACAAATATTATTCCAATAGTGGTTCACTAGCGTAGATCCTATTTATGTATATACTCATCAGTTAGGTCCAACTGCAAACAACGTAGTCCCAGATTTGCCGTCGCATAATGCTTCTGCAGATCAAGGTCTTTGTTTTGCTGATTATTTGTAACAAACTGCATTCAGATTTGGTTGCACGTTATTTTGGTATATGTAGTAAGCTGATTTTAAAAGTGAGGATTGTAATTGGTACATTGTAAACAGCACTTGTTTTAGTGAAATGGGAATAGATTCAACGTGGTCTGGCACAAGGTGAGGCAGTACTTTTAATTTGATTATATCTTCTTATGTTAGAGAATAGCAGGCACAGTGTTTTAATTTTAATAAGCATATGATTATATTTGATAGAACTTGTGTAAATTTAATGGCTGTGTATATATAATGTAGATGCTGTTAAATTATTCATGATAACGTCAAGTTCAGTCACTTACTACACATCACCACGACAGTGGAAGAGATATATAATTGTACCCTTATCTTTTGATTCATCATTTGGCCATAACTTGATTAAGTTTTGTATTTGTATCAATTTTCAGGCAGTCATTTTCTGTAAACACATTTCTGGTTCAGAAAGCTTCTTTCTTTTTTCAACTTTATGTATTCATCTCTCTTTTATATTTAATTTCAGCATGGGAAATAGCATAGTGAAGAAGTTGATGGATCATTCCATTCCAGATGTGTAAAGGGGACTTACATGTGATACAGTAAACCTTCATTAAGGAAAGACCTGCTTAATGACATAAGATGTATAAAAGTTCAAATAATTGGCATGCCTAATTCAGTGGATTTGAAGATAACTTTGGTGACCTTTTAGCAGATGACACATGATTTTTATGTATATGTCATTCAGCCACGCCTGTGTATAATTGCCACTTGGGGTGGACATCTAGAAGTGGTCTTATGAACAGAGTTTGTGATTATCCATGTAAATATTTATTGGTTTTGTATAAATGATCTAAAAACTTGGGCTTCATAAATGTGTGGTCTTTTTTTTGGAGATGGTTACTTACCTAGTTGGACCATGAATCCTGCAGCATACATGCCAGCCATTATGCGTTTTTCACTAAATTACGCCTTGCACATAAACATATATGGATTATGAGATTTCGGTATATCCCCCTTCCAGAAAAATCAATAATTTGTTTTCTCATTTTTATTAACATCTCGTTAATCCCAAAGACCGTATTCTAGAAAAGACTGCTTCTACGTAACTAAGATAAAAGAGTAAGCTTGTCCATTAACTTGCATGTACTTTCCTATCAGTAATAATACATGCAGAGGTGTTATTTACAGAGTTCTTAATAGAACATGGACTGCCCCTAGTGGTAGAAGACTTCTTTGGTCCTTTAATCAAATGGGTGATTCCTGATTCCAAAATTGCATAATACATGCATGTGCAAGAGCAAAATCATCTAATATTGTTCTGTGTTTAGCTGAAGGTACTTCACTTCATTATGCAGAAGCCATGAAAATTGGGCTATTTAGTATTGCCACAGATGGGAGTAGCAAATACGATGACAGAAAGTTAAGCTCTTTTACTCTGCGTAAGAGACTTTGACAACCAAATGGGCAAAGTCCGTTTTCTTATTTCATTACCAGAATTAACAGTAAATTCCACTGTAGAAAACATTTTGATTTGCATAATAATATTTTGAATGAACATGATATTAATTGGCAGAACTGTATGGGGGTTTTCAGCTGATAATGCATCAGTGATAAGTGGAATTCATAAAGGAGTTGCATTCTATATTTTGAAAAATGTATCATCAGTGTACATCACAGGTTGTCTCTGTCATTTGATGCACCTTGCTGCATGAAAGGCTGCCAATTAATTATAAGGAGAATGCCTGATGTATCAAGTTGGCATTCTACCTGACAATGCAATTCATGCAGACAAAGTTGATTTTTTTCATCTTATTTCCGAGCTAAACAACCGAATAACTGGAAGATATAAATTTCCTCTTTTTTGTCAGGTTATCAAAGGAATAATGGTTCTTTATCATTCTAATGCTGACTGTGAGAGATTGTTCAGTATTGTTAACAAAAATAAAACTGAATTCAGATCCAGACTCTGTAACCCAGCACTTAGTGCTCTACTGGTGTGCAAAACATTGATAGTCTTAGCTAACACAAAGTGTTTTGAAATGCAACATGAGAGTCTGTTGCTTTTTAAATCTAAAAACGTTACTATGAAAACTTGAAGCAGTAATTGATTTTAATAGACAATAGGGGTAAAAAATCAATTTGTACATATGCTAATTGAATTTATATCATGTTATATGTGGATTACTCTTTTTCTTCTTGGATTACTCTTTTTGTCCACTTGGATTACACTTTTTCATTGCCAGGGGTTGGCATGATGCTGCAGTCATTAGATGTTTCCAAGAAATTACCATAGACCATGATTAATTACAGCACTGAAAATAATTGGTCTTTATTTATTACAGCTTAAGGTTTGATGGGTGGAAATTCATATTAATCTAGAAAAGTTGAGGAACGTCTTTCATAATTTCCTTGTTATCAGGTTTTATTTTCCATTCCTGCACAAAATGAACACGATTTCTGTGAACATGATTTCTAATTACAGATTAGCTTGCCCTAGAATTGAGTAATTTTAGGATACATTTAATTACAAAAGATGCAAAGAAAATAATTGAGTTTGTGATTGTTTACTATTTATATTTGTCTTTATTTTTATGGTTTATGTATGTTCATATAACTTTGAGGTAAATACAATGTAAAGATTTTCATGCGAGAATTTGGAAAATATATTTTCTAAATATTTTAGTATTTCAGTTTCTAAAGTCATTTCAAATTAAATGTGAATATTTTTGTTCTCGATTTTACTAGATGTCTGAAAGTGTGTAAAGTATAAATTTGACATGAAAGAAATCTTTTTTAGGATATGTCTGTTCGTTTCACTTTCATTTATCTTGTACACCTGCACAAAATAGCCAGATATATTTTTCTTTAGAGCCATTGTTAATTTTATGGGATAAATCATTGTCTTGTAATTGTGTTTTTCCAGCTTTTCAGGTAGTATTTTTTGAAAAAGCATTATCTTTAACCACAAAATATTATTTTGTTAAAATGTCTTTTTCATTTAGTTTTATATGCTATTTTATTTTCTTGATTGTCATGCTTATCATGTTTTTTTTTTTGGTTTTTTTTCCACAGTGAACATCTGGAATCATACCCATACCTTCATATTTATAATTAATTTCAACCCAATACTATCTGTTCATCTTTAAGGAAATATATTTTTCCTGTTTCAAGCTTTTGCTTCAGTGTTATTTGATAAAAGAAAATAATCTTTTGTCTCATACACAAAATGATCATATTGTTTACTATTCTCTTAACATTTTGGGATGTTATTCATTACAGACAGTGACTCATGGATGCACCATTCTGGTTTTATCGCAACTTTATCAGGTTTTGTAAAATAGTTTATTATTATCACACATAGCCAGTAAAAATAAATAATTTTGGATACCATAGAATTCTTTCCAAAAATGGACCATTGTGTTTTAGAGTACCATTTGTCATTGCATGAGTTCATTATATATTGTTAAAGCAGTGACAAAAGAAACTGCAACCATTGTAGTGATTCTTAACAAAATGGGTTCTTTTCATTTTTCTTTTCTTACCTATTTGTTTGGTTAGCAAAGCAATAAAACTCAATGAACTAAACATCTTGCGACTTAGTCATTCAGTGTAAATTTTGCCAAAGTATTTATAACTATTCAACATGTAGATAGTTTTCATCTCTAGTCAAAACCTCATATTGTTTGATAGTTACCATAACAGTTAAAAGAAGACTTGAAATACATGAAGTGGTTAAACATGTACAGTTTGCTAAGAGCAATCCAATCTATGATTTGCCATCAGTTTAGGTACTGGCCTCTTAAAGAAAACCATGTGGTCCTCTGTAGTCAGGTGACTGCTTTACATTCTTATTTTTGGAATTTGGACTAGTAATTGTGCTTGTCAGCTCAATAAAATATAAATTTGAATGTAATCAAATATTGTAAAAAGAATAAATATATTTTTTAGCAGCAACCAAACTGAAAATTTGGGTTCAGATTGTATGGAAAAGACAAGTTATATTTTCTTGCGTTCATTATATATTGTATACCAGGGTAATTTCCACATGGTTTTATTTTCACCATTGCTGCAGTTGATACAAAACAAGCATGTTTAAATTGTAAAAATTTAACTAGTGTAAATGTTAGTAATGAAAACGTGTGCCACCAAGCTTGTGAAATTAAAAACCTTAAACATAGTAAATGTCCGAAATTGTCAGTTTAAATAAACCTAAATTTTATCCACATTTGTAATATTGTGAACTTTTGGCATTTTTGATTACATTGTAAGAGCACTGAAAAAAATATCCATTTTAGTTATAAATGATTTCTTAAAAAGCTTGGTTTGATCAGTCAGAGGTGAATCAGATCTAAAATAAGTATATATTGATCAAGGGTCGGAGACAGGTCTTTCTTGATTAGTAAATGTGGCCACTTGATTATGTTACAGAAGTTAAAATACATTGTGCCACTTGTACTGCTAATTTGGTCATTTAATGTGATCTTAGTTTGCCAAATTTCAAGATGTAATTGATTCATATTATGCCATTTAATTTCAGTATAAAATCCAATTTTACGTATATCAGGTAAAATAGTAGGCTAAGGGAAGCAACACAGCCAGGTAAATTATTTGACCATACATCAGTTATCTACCATGGATTTTTTTTGTAGTGATGGTAAAAGTTCTAACAAGAGTAAACAAATATTTTCCAAGGAAATTTGGCAGTCATTCTTCAAATAATACTTAAGATGATAATGTACAAGGCAGAAGATTTAGAATAATAATATTGTAGCAATTAACATATAACCTGCATGTTTACTGTATTAAAAAAAAAAGGAATCTTGTTTTTGCCATATTTGTACAGCTTATAAATTTAGCCCTCAGAGACATCTTTTAATAATGAGATATTTTTTATTAAAAGTATTTATTTTACCCTCTATGAACGCATTTCCAAAAGAAATGATGCGTGTGACAGAATGGATCAATAGAATGGTTGGATTGCTACTTTTGAAATACATAGAGACAACACTCAAAAAAATAGAGATGATTTAATAAAATGTTTATGATGATTTAAATTTTTTTATTGCACAATAGTAAAAGAAAATAACAGCAGGTAAACCATTCATAAATGTTATTGTCTGTTCTTAAAGTTCTTAAGAGCACTTTATGGTTCACTGATACTCCTTGCATTAAATTATTTTCCCTCTAATGGCACTCTCTTAGATTACCCTCGAATGGCTTTCTCCCTCTATATATGTATGCCCTTGAATGGTATGCCCTTGAATGGATTTCTCACTACATATGTACACCCTCTTTTGGCTTATTCACTGTATAGTTATACCATCCAGTAGCTTCTTCACTGTATAGTAAATTATTGGTACTTCATGTGACTGGGGCTCTCATCCCGATTTTGTCCAACCTTGTGGCAGGATTCCTGGCAAGCACAAACTCCCTTGAACAATCTTTCAACCTGGCCTTAATTCTCCAGGGCTTGAAGTGGCTTAATTATAAGCTCCTTAGTAATGGTACACGTGACTGCCCTAGTTGTACCTTGCATATGGTCACTTTATATAGATCCTTATCATGAAGTGCACAAGCTTCTCACTGTTGAAAACTATTACACCACTATTATGGTCATATTATTGCTTACTCAAGTTTTTATTCCACAGTCAACTTTGAAAAATAAGTTTTCTCCACTGTCAATTTCAGGTAATAGATTTTTCTATTCTTTATATTATTGGAAATCTCGTGTAAATAAAATAAGTGAATACTTGTAAGTCAATTTTTGATAACGTGTTTGAAATTGAATAAAATCTTCATGAAAGATTTTTACTTTCTGCTAACTGATCAGCATTTGATTATACATTTATTTTTCTCACATAATATCTACCACAAATTGCCAGACAATAGATATTTCCACCACTGGGCAAGAACTGTTACATCACAGAATAATTCCTTTACGAAAGTTTAAACGATAGCCCATATCCTCAAGTACGTTCATGTACTAAAGGTCTCGTCAATGATTTTATTGTTTTTGTTTGTATTTGTTACATTCATTATTGGCTCAATAAAATCCATTTTCTTATGGATTGTCACAGCTTTGGGTTCTTTGTTCAGTTTATTCAAACAATAGGATTAGGTTGTGTAAGAGTAAAATTTGGCCTCTGTTCAGATCCAGATTATATTTGTATGGTCTTATGTTACATGTTTAGGCTCTAATAAACAGTAACAAAAGAAAGAGTGAAAACAACAAGCTTTGAAAAATGTAACATAATTTGTTTCTCTGGAAAACACTATATAAATGAAAAAATAAGAAGTTACGGATTTAAGAATCAAATCCAAAAATAATCCACAAATTAAATTTTAGAAACTCCTAGTAACAAAATGTTTAATGAAATTTGAATTCGAGTCCCGACAAAAAATCCAAAATGGAAGGTGGTGATGTATCCTGATTGATCCAAACATGAAATGAAAGTGACCTCATCAAAAGCCTGACCAATACATTTGTCAGCAAAAGGAATACTTTCGTGATCAACATCATTCTCATGAACTTTCTTTGCCATAGCTCTAGTGATTGCACAAATTGGGTATAAATCAGGAAATTCCTTTTCAATAGGATCGACTTTCTGATCAAAATAAGGTTTGCCATTATAAGTGGATTAAACAACCTAGTCTCCAACTAGGTCGTTGCCTAGTAATAAATTATTGCCATCGACGGGTAAAGCAAACACTGCTCGGACTGTCACTGGTCCTGAGATTAAGCCTAATGACAAATTTACACAATGGAGAGGAACATTAGTAAAGTCGCACTCTACCCCCTGAATAAGAACACTCTCATTAGAAGAAGACTTCTCAGAAGAAGGCAAAGTACCTGATAATGAAAGACTCTTGAGAAGCTTCTGCGTCCCCTAAAATTTTAATAGGGATGAGAATGGCCAAATCGCCCAAGAGTGATATATAACCATCCGACATGAATGGTTCATAAATCCCCATAATAAAATCAGACGGGGGTTTATTAGACCCAACAAATGTATTACTGTCAATACCCGACCGTGACCTTGACCTCTTAGAAATAAGAGCATTTGGAATATTTCTGTCTTGATTATGTTGCTATTTTTTCACTTTGTTGCAATCAGAAATAACGTGTCCTTTCTTCTTGCAATAGGTAGACGTAAGACGAGATAAGGATTTTTGATCATTCTTATCAGAAACTTGAATTCTATGAGTTGTGCCAGATTGAAATTTAGAAGGGCTTGTATTAGGCTTAAATACTTTTCTGCCAGAAGTCTGCTGAGTGGAAGACTTGCTTACTTTATGAATTAAGGTATACTCGTCAGCAGCACTAGCAGCTTTTTCTATGGTTTCGACCTTATGGTCATCAGGATAAGTCTTAATTTAAGTATGGACTCAGTTCTTGAACTCTTCCAGTAATATAAGTTGTCTTAGATTTTCATATTCTCCATCAACTTTCTTGGCTAAGTACCACCTATCAAATAACTGCTCTTTTTCTCTTGCAAATTCGACATAAGTTTGTCCTGCTTCTTTTTTATATTTCCTGACATTTTGCCGATAAGCCTCAGTGACTAACTCATAACCCTTTAAAATGCATTCCTTCACCAGATCATAGCCAGCACTCTACTGTACTAACAGGGATGCATAGATGTCTTGGGCTTTGCCAAAAAATGCACACTAATAATGGAGTCCAATGCTCCCTTGGCCATTTCAAATTTTCAGCAATTGTTTCAAAATAAGGAAAGAATTTGTCTACTTTTTTCTCTAAAAGGGGACATTAACCTCCTATTCTTAGTAACATCAAAACTTGAATTTGTACGTGAAGTGGGAACGTGCATTTTACTTGCCACCTCTACTTCTTTTATTCTAAATTGATATTCCCTCTCTTCCTCCTCTCTTTGCATTTGCATTTGCATCCCTCTCTCTTTCATCTTTCTCCGATTGTAACATCATTTGTTTTTCTCTCTCCTCTTTATCCAACTGCAGCTGCATTTGTTTCTCTTCTTTCTGTCACTGCATTTGTTCTTTCTGTAACTGCATTTGTCTTTCTGTCTCCTGTTTCTCCGCTTGTAACTGCATTTGTTCTTTATGTAACTGCATTTTTATCTGTTTCTCCTCTTTTTCTTTCTGAAGTTCCAGCTTTCCTAACTCTAATTCCATCTTGTATTTTAATTTTAATTCCTTTACTTTTATGTCAGAGTCTGATACAAGCTTACTGATCGAAACCAAGGCACTTTGATCCTAAACATTCTTTTCTACAAAATACTGGACCAAAATGTTTTTTATTTCTTGCTTCGTTAAAGAAGCTTTTGCCACAGAAAGACTATATTTTCTGGCAAGCTGAATCAATTTATCTCTTTTCAAACAGTCTGACTGCTCTTGGGTAGGATTTGAAAGAATGATCTCCATCTTTGATGACATTGTAAAAAAGGCCTGTTGATTTCACTAAAGATTTCTAAAATGTGAAATAATACTTGGGATTAAATTTTTTTCAGAAACTTGGGGAATTTAAATTTCAAAAGCAAAGTTTTCTGAAATATTTTAGCAAAGGTTCGTATCCCAAGGACGAGCACCCCAAGTTTATGTTACGAATCAATGCTCTTAAAATAAGTTACAGAAAAGAGTGAAGACAACAAGCTTTGTAAAATTTAGCAAATGATTGAAATCCCTAGACTACAAAGTAAAACATTAAGGGAAGAGAACTTATGGTATTTGATGAAGGCAAGAATATTCAACTTAATACAATGATTTCAATATCTTTACACTGATGCCTTTCTTCAGTGTGACAATCTATGCAGCTAGGATCCCTGTAAGGTTAAAGATTCTTTTCAGCTTGAAAGTTGTAAATCAACATCTGCTTTTAAAGGTAAACAAACTTGTAATGTACAATTAAATGCAAGATACAAATATAACTCCACAATGAGTAATACAAAACGTAACGCCGCTGTTAAGTAAAGCACATTTCATTTGCATACTAGCGTAAAAATGATCAAAATTGTTTGCAATATTGTCTTGCAATGTACGAAGGCTACAAACGAGATACTATAAATCTTCGAGACCTGTCTTTACACATTGCAACTTTTGTTAATGGTTTTCAATTAATTCCTCCGTCTGTATTAATCTTTGAGCAAATCTGTATAGAAAAGAAAACTTTTGAGTACCAAATTATGACATGCACAAGGATTATGGCACGGTCTGTAATCTGTAGGGTATTTTAAAATTTGTTCTAATCGAAGATTGTTGTTGTTGTAGGGTATAACGCCATTATTTTCAGCACAAGATAAGCTATACATAGCGGCCAGTATTAATGGTGGAGGAAGAACCATTTCGAACCCCAGAAAAAAACACCCACCCACGATAAGGTACTGGCAACCTTTCTCACATACCCACATTGGCCGAACTTGAGACTCGAACCCAATCAGACAGAGGTGAGATGGCAGTGATCCGTAACGGTGAACGCTTTAGATCAACCGGCCATACGTGCCCCCCCCCCCCCCCCCCCCCGGAAGATAAACATAAGGTAGCATTTGGACAAAATATATGCGGTTCTAGCAATGGAAAAATTGACTCAAAAGGAAACAAAATGTAAGTTTAATACATATCAACTACACATATGGAGGTTTCTATTTTCTGAATGATTCTGCACGTGACAACCATTTATATCTGAATTTACTATAGGACATGTGCAAGATACATGGTGCATTACATATTCTATCTTTTAGATGGACAAGCATTGTCACCATTCATCTCACTTTGAAATATACAACTTTTTCACAATTAATTTGTTAAACCATATAATTATTTATCTTAGGCCAATGGTAACTTCTGGGGTTTAGTGATGCTGCTCACATATCAGTATGGAAGCTATTTAAAGCTGGATGCCAGTCAGAAATCAGCTGGGAAATGCAACAAATCTAAAGGTGCATTATGAATATTTAATTTGAAATGTACATTATGTATTTAGCCTCGTAACGTAAGCCCATGTGTCTGCCCACACTTATAAAACGATTATGTTCCTTACCCCAAAGGTCACTGAATATTTTCATCACCGAACGGACAGTTCTATTGTGGTCATGTGTTTTACCTTCGGAGCCGGATGGTGATGAGATAAAACGGTTAGCAATGGTATAAACATGAAATTATTGTTAAACATACAAGCGCTCAATAGAAGCAATTGCAAAGAATCACCATTCACAGTAACCCCGAAAATTAATAATAATAATAATGATAATAATAATCATCATCATCACTTAATGGAGCACTTAATCGTATGAAAAACTCTAAGCGCTCTACAACATCAAGTTCACACATAAGGGCAAAAGAACAGTTTGCATATAGGCAACAAAAACACATGAAACTATCTCAAAAACACTATAAAAACATAAAATATTACACAAAATAACAACATAAAACATATCAATGGTTTACAAAAATAATCTAAAAACAAAAGATGAGTTTACAATACAGTTTCCGTCGAAAAATAATGACAATATGGATGAATGTCAAATATGTTCTTGCTGTTGGAAAATATGTCTTGAGAGCACTCTTGAATGTAATCATGGATTCTTTATCTCTGAAATAAAAAAGCATTTCAATTCCAGTAGCTGGGCCCTGACATGTAAATGCACATTGTCCATAGGATTTAATATTTTACCTTGGGAACACGAAGAATACGAGTGTCAGATGATGAGTGCAAGCTTCTAGCAGATATATACACATGGGTGAGATCAGATAGGTATTTAGGACCAATGAACTGTAACAGAGGGGAAGATATTTTGTGTTTCATTCTACTACCAACAGGCCTCCAGCGGAGTTTGTGAAGAAGTGGCTGGTTATGGCAGTTCTTTGTGCTCGAAGAATGGTCCTAACTGCAGTGATTTGGACCTTTCAAAGTTTCTGCGGAAGATACCGTGGCAGACCAGAAGAAAACTGTTACAATAATCATGTCTAGAGAGCACCGATGAACACAAAAAGTATTTTTGTGTCATCAGCTGTGAGAAGATTGTGAATAGAGCCGTTGCGTCTCAGCTCCAGGTATGATGCTCAATAAGTGTTCAGGACATAATGATACTGTGGCTGAAAGTTATCAAAAGTAACACCTATATTTCTAATTGATTGCCTCAATTTAATGGGTGTGTCACTGATATTAATTTGATTCTGGTAAATGCTGGGCTTGAAAACATTTTTTGTCAGGCAACTTGCATGGCTTTAGTTTTATCATCGTTCATTTGTAGCTTATTAAACATCATCCTAGACTTAACATCAGAGGCGCACTTCTCTATGCTTTGAATGGTGGAAGCAACTTCTTTTGGTCAGCTAGATTTGTATAGTTGAGTGTCGTCAGCATAAAACTGATGGGACACAGGATGGCGGTTTATAATACTTAATAGGGGATGTGTGTATAGAATAAATAGAATTGGTCCCAGAACAGAACCCTGTCGGTACCATAACAAAGACTAACTGGGTTGTAATATTTACCATTTATTGAAATAATTTGTCTTCTTTCAGTTAAGGATGAGTTGAACCTTGATAAAGCAGTACTGCGGATGCCCAAAAACAAACTGCAGACAGTGAAGATATGTGAGGAAATTTTATTAAAGGCCGTGGATAAGTACAGGAGTGTAAGAATTGAAATCTTAACATCATCCAAATCAGAGAGAAGGTCATTAGCGCAGTTTCAGTGCTGTGACAGGGGAAATAATCCGACTGGAAATTGCTGAAGAGATTATGTAAATTTAATTGATATGCTATTAGGTACAGAACAACCTTTTCTAAGACTTTTAACGTAAATATTAGGCTAGAGACAGTGCGACATTTTTTTAAAATGTCGTTGGGGTCAAATATCGGTATTTTGAAAAGTGGCTTTACAATAGCAATTTTAAAACGTGATGCAGAAGAAAACAGTTGAAAAATATGTATTTATGACGTCAGTCAAAGCAGGCAATGTAGCATTCAAACAGTAAAACAGCAGTGATGTATGAATTGGATCCAGTTCACATAACTTGGCGGCACACTTTCTTTTGAACTGTTTGAAGACAATCCGTAAATATAGGCTGTAATGTTGTGAATGTGAGTTGTCGAATTCTGTATCTTGGTAGCAAGGTGAAGATTGGTATGGTTGTATGATCCGGTCAAGTTGATTTTTGATAGGTTTCGCTTATCACGGAAGAAATTAGCAAACTTATCTCGTTGACTGTCAGGGGATATTGTGTCTGGAAGTGGTGTAGACTTATTCCTCGCCAATAATTTATCCATGATACAGAATACCTATTTGCAGTTGGTACTCTCAGTACCTTTTGTACTTAAGAAGGTGAATTTTGTTTCATGAACTATAATTTGTAACAATGCTTTTGGTAGCTTCATCAGTCTGCTTATGTTTTGTCAGATCAGATGACAGCCACTGTTTCTCGGCCTTCCGGTGTTCTCAGATTGTTCTCGCTTCCAAAACAAGTAAATGAAAAATAATATGTGCTAAAATGAAGAGTAAAACATGACGGATATAATAAAAACTACTGATAGAGACGATAAAATACGCACAATAAAATGAGAGCAGCTGCCTCTAGCTTTTTAGGCGATGACGAACCGGAACATGAATATTCCACCCCCTTTTTCCCACGACCACTACATAACTATCAGCGAACCATGATCATGATGTAAAATCCGTTGCATATTTTGCTGTGTCTTTCTGCTGTGGCTTCATACGCTTAGTTTGGTCAGAAATATTTGAAACTGTCTTTCTGACTAAACCTTTTACACATTTTACCTTTGACAGGGACCACGGATGCGGGAGTCACTAATGATATCGAATCTTCTCCTGGGTGTACATCAAATTATGTAGTGTTGAGAAAAGTGTTGGTGCGTCAGTTTAAGGAGTTAATGGGAAACAATGCGTGACGTGAAAATATCATGTTGACCTGTACGACATCACCAGTTAACACATTGTCAAGGAACACATATCCGTGTATTCCTCATACTTCACAGAAACAAAGATGCGAATGTGTACATATTAAGATTAATGCTATACTAGCATATGCTAGGTACTGCTTTGCTCTAAAACAAGAATTCACCCTGCAACTGAGATGCAAATGTTCATGTTGCTGTAAAGGAGATATACACTGGCCTTGTTGCTTCCGAAGACACCACTATAGTCATCATTGTCTAACAGGATCTGCCAAAAGAAAGGGCCAAACTGCTTAGATTATTGCATGAAAGATAAAGATGCAATAAAGAAACTTAAATCAGAAAATTGTTTCGTTCTTCTCCACACTGTTCTATTTGTGATAAGCGTATTTGGGCCATTTCTATACTATTTAGGCTACATCGTGCTTCCATGATCATAATGCCAGCTGAATACAGCAACAGTTATATTATCCATACTGTATTGCTGGTGACTTAGTAGAGAATGAGTTAAAAGCGATGAGACAAAAAGACGTGTTGATGAAAACACTGTTCCTTTCATTCTCACAGACTGACTTATTCACTTTTAGGTGAACCCTTTTTAGTTTCGCCTTATCGGCAGATCGGGCGAGATTCTTTCCTCAATAATTTACCCACTCCTAATATTGAAGCTTTTCTGCTTTTAGGGACAGGTTTCCATTTTGCTGATAATCCAGATGATGAAGAGTCTAAACATTGAGAATATCTATGTTATATATTTAAATGAACCTTCGCACAAGCATAGAAAAGGATGCTGCCAGAACATGGAATTAATAATTGTGTTTTTAATATTAAATGTACTAACTTTTTGAGCTGTTAGAAATTGTGTGCAGGTGTAGAAAAATCAAGTTAGATATACGATGAAACAGCAATAAACTGAGCATTCCTTTGCACTGGAATGTCTGCAAAGAACAAAAATGACCCGAATTTGTAAATTATTTATTGAACGTATTGAAAACAAAATGCAACCTCTCTTTACGTGTCATCTCTGGGATGGAATAAACTTGACCCTGTAAGGGAGCTGGAAGTGCATCATCATCATTCTATCCTTTTGCGTCTAGTACGTAGCATAGTGCGAAAACCATCTTTCTCTGTCATGGACCACGGCAGTGATTTCGTCAGATATACCTTTGTGGACCCGATTCTTAGAATTGGGAAATTCGTAAATCGCGGAAAACTACTTTTTGGCAATTAGTAACTCATGCTTCTTGTGTTCCTCACCTACAATCTTTCATCACTCCTGTACTTTTTGTTGCGTCTTTTTCTCATGCCCCTGTATATGGGACTAAAGCATTAATATTAAAATGATTTGTGTATAGTGTAAACCAGTATTAGTTATATAATTGTGTTCTTGATTTGTAGAGAATGTGCTTTTCTGTAGCAGACGTAATGTAGTAAAACAATGTATTATGTTGCACAACAGTTCCGTAATATGAGAGAGAGGATGTGCTGCCTACAAAATGTATTTGTTTATTCAGCCAACATTACATGAATTAAGCAGCATTATAAAAATTAAAGACTGCGACAGCATGTACACAATGGTGCTATGCACTCAATTTATATTACCGGTAATATAGGCAACAACATAGGAATGTTATGCAAAACTACAACCAAAATTACCCTATTGTCATATACATCCAATTTATAAAATAATTGCATCATAATAATTCCATATTAACATAAAATGTTCTAAACAATTAAAATTATTAAGCATATAAGGTACCTTATCCTAAAAGGCCCTGAATGTGTATCAAGTTTGGTTGCATTATGATAAATGTTTGGAAGTTAGACACTGAAAAAATTGTTTATGCACAAAACTCTCTTTAAAATTGTTTTGAAACTAAAATATATAATGAGGAGGTTAATGTATTTTATCACACATTTCACATAAATATACAATGAGCTAATTTACCTCTGAAGAGAAATTGTTAACTATTTTTTGGTTACTGTTTTATGCTATTGATAAATTCATTTGGCAGCTGTACTGCTTATGGATCAAATGCTTTTGAAATTTCATAAAGTTGAAGAGTTTTGTGTGCCGTTTAAAACTACTTGACTAGTAGATCTATACAAATACCAGTGTTATTAAAAAATTTGACATCAAACAGATCACACACTTTTTTCTATTACTTCTCCCTTCATGAGTCACTCAACCCAACATTCTTAATCTGATCTAACCCTTAGATAAATACTGAAATTGTAAATTAATAGTCACTATTATCCAAACTGTGGCGAGTGTACAATGAGAACGAATGAACTTAGCATTCTGCCTGGCAATCCCAACAAGGACACCTTTTGTCTTTTGGATTTTATTAAATCATCATGCAAGTTATAATGCTGACACGGGTTGTAGGGAAAATAGTTAACAATCGACCTCAACATCTGAGAAACCCAACGAATCTAACAATAGATAGTAATTTCAGCAAGAGAACACTTTGACTCCAAAATTTGGCATCATAAAATATGAATCGGCGACAGTATCTTCAGGATTCATTCCAACATGAGCACATTTCAGAGGCTAGCTTTCCCCATTTTTTTTTATAACGATCATGAAACCTGAACACTAGTCTAATTATATAAGATATTCTCGTACTATTCGTGTACACACAAATTATCTCCATTTTGTATGTGTCAGGAGCTCTCTACTTTAGTTCTCTCAATATCATAAAACTGAATAAAGCTCACACACGTTAAATTCATATTGCAGACTGATTTAGCCCATTAAGTGATGTAGCGAGATGTCGGACATGTATTGTGGTAAGTTCCAATAACATAGTGACGATTTCTGTGAGTTTTAGCTTTCCTCACGTAAGGTTTACCACTATAGAGAAACCTATTTATAGTAGAGAATTATTTTCGGCAAGATTTAACCCCCCACCCCCAAAAAAGATGTTAAAATGTCACAAATGTAAACTGATATATCTATGCATTATAATGTATTAACATTTAACAACACCTCAGGACAATACAGTTGAAAGTATGGTTCGAAAAAGTAACATACAAAGAATAACACCAACATTGAGGACAATAAACCCTACGAAATAAATGTAAACATGAAGTATTTCAAGATGAAATACAAAAATAAAGATGTTAAAATTCTGTAAGGGGTAAATAATATACAAGATAAAGGTTAAACGTGTAACATTCCTTACACATATCACACAAGTATAAAATATAAACTGACATCCTTCAAAAAGTCAAACATTTTCTTGTGTATTACAAAATCATAACGTTTCTTTATTGTCCTCGTATCAAAATCTGTCTGTCTCCCATGGGGAAAGTCGATAAACTTGGCAAGAATATTTACACTTATTTACACTGTCTAATATGTGTTCGGCACAACACCCCATCACCATCTTTGCTACTTCTGCTGTACAAGGTATGCCCTCTCCAATAGTGGGTGTGTTGTTTAAATGTTTGTCTGTGGATATAAATCTACCTATTTTAAAAAGCATAAAGAACACGCTGATTTATATAAAAGTAGACGTATTCCACTGGGAAATAAGTAAGTGCTGGGCGGCTTTGACTGCTTTATTTGCCCATTCCTGCCTTGATCTTTGATGATGTACATCCCATTTTCCCAAGAAGAGTCAATGCTCTTCAAATATTCCACTTTACAACAAGGTCTCGGTCCAAATGCATTATGAAAATCTACTTTGCAATAAGCTGAAGACAATGAAAACAGATCTCACAATGGCCACTCTGAGATAAACTGTTTTTTTTTCTTCATTTTAATAAATGATGTTTACGAGCTTTCAATTTTATATCTATACACGTTTTTATTCAAATAGTCAGACATTGTTATGCAGATCTGGGTTCTCTGAATCTCACCGCAGGTTACACGTGAATCAATTACTCCATAATTGCCCACCGACAGTTATCTTTGTCTAACTTTGGAAAAAGGCTAGGTAGTATGTTTTCTTGCAGTCACAATTTTTCTTTTTTCACGTTATTTTCATAAAGTTGCTACCATTAACCAAAAGTGATATTTCATTAGAACAAATCCAAGAAAAGTAGCCACTCGCACACACACACACACAAACACACACACACACACGCGATATGTCGTCCAAAATTCAAAAGAATCGCATTGTCGTGTGGAATCCGCTCTCTTAAAATCTGCAGAAGATTGAATTGAGTGGGTATCATAATCTTTCTTTGCCAAGCGCAGATATGCTGCTCTCAGAAAACAGTCTCAACATTTTTCGCAATTCTCGCTGTAAGGTGTTAAAAGTTTGTAAGAATTGGGTAACATATTCTGTCCAACGTCTGATCCAAATATCAGGTCATTTGTTACACAAATTTTGCTTTGGATTGAAGTCGGGTGCGGGAAAATATTACCTATGAGCTGGAGAAGAGTCGGAGGGGGTGGATGGGGCGGGGCCTAAGGCAACAATATTTGATTCCTTTCTTAAAACTAACGAATCTGGTTACTATGAAGATAAGATTCCTAGAGATTATTTGTATTTAAACGGAAGACCCCAAAGTCCGTTCAGATTTTTGTGATGCATGGGATACAATTTATTACTTTTATGAAAAACACACACACACACACACACACACACACACACACACACACATATTCTTCTTGCTAATTATGAATAGTTCATAAAGTACTACGAAAACCTTCGTCATAGCTGTAATTTGATAATCCGCTAAGTCTTTAACCCTGTCGTTCACTTTCTTCTATTTAATTTGGTGTAATACTGATGACTGAAGTTGTGGCATGGCTATTTGAACATCTTCAAAGTAATCAGTTTTTCTTAAAGCATTGTGATATCAATGATTAAAACTATTATGTCATATCCGATGCAATTGTCCTTCTCGTTTCACCTTAATCTGTACAAATTAGTATACTTTATTGATTCGTCTGTGGTCTAACGTGCGCAAATTTGTATTGCTTAATTGTTTCAAATACCATGTAAAATGACTGTATGGGCACTTTTATTGGATGTTCATTTCAATTGGATCCATCACTGCAATAAGCTAACTTGCGCTAAATAAATTACAGCATTGGGAAAACACACAATAACGTCACTACAAGGTGTGATAAAAATTCAGACTGATTAATAAACTGTATTTTTGATTAACAGCATCTGTGAAAAAGTGTGAGATAGAGCGGCCGCAAACTCAATAAATAAATAAGACTAACTTGACATTTTTTTTAGAGAAACAACCGGACAAGTCCTCCACATTTTGATTTCGCTGGTGCAAAAGTTTACTTTTTGGTTTTATGTGTTCTCGATCTTGGCTTCTTTAGACTAAAAGACTCTCGGTAATTTTCCATGAATCTCAATACACTCTTTGGCTGATTGTGTTTGACACCAGTGACGTCTTTAAGGCAGGATAGTGTTGTACCAGATGACGAAATTGATGCTGATGTTTTGCTTCAGTGTTTGCACAGCGATGAGGTTTGCGACAGATTATCAGGCCATTGTGTCAGAAAGCACAGGCTCGAAAATAACGCTTCTGTATTTCTCAATGTTATGTCGCTTAATTTACCAGCTGTCCTCGACAAAGAACTAAGCATGCTAGATGGCCTGATGTTTAGCCTTGCGTGAACAATACGGGCTGAAAATGCTGTATCGGGCGTACAAAACATTTGTCCGATATTAAGTGCTTGAACAGAGTTGGTGGCGTGGTGCTTTGCTTGCCTTACAGCGCATCAGGAGCTTGCAAATAATGGAGAACTACACTGGACAGAAGCCGAGGATCTTTCAATACTACAGGCAATGAGTACCTATACGAAGCTGCGTGCTCTTTGATGGCATTGAGGGATTTTTGTCTGTCACCTTATTAAGAGCGGTGATTTCCTCAAGCAGCCGCCTGAACGACACATCCACTAACACACGCCAGAAGTCAACATTTCTTGGTGGTTGGCGGCTTCACTGTGCCAGACTCTAGCAGTGCTTTTCTTCAGTACTTCGCGATAGGGTCACTTAAGCAGTCCACGCTCGTGGAGCCCAGACACCACTTGTGCCGCTGATTTACCTGTCAGTAACACTGCGGCTTTGAACCGTGATGCAACGTCAACATGTTGGTGCTGATTTTAACAAACATACTACCATTCAATATTCATGGAAGGGGTCAGGCGCATGTCAACGACATGCTGCTGAAACTGTGGTACTGGCTGGTCCCCAGATGTTGATATTTTGATTGCTCTTGCACTGATACTTGCGTTGATGCTGCTGGTGCAGTGTTGGGTGATGTATAATGAAGGCCAGCTACCAAAGCCGAAGAACCCCAGAGGACATAAGATGACATCATCTCCTGCGCGTCATCAGTCTCTGTCGACGTTATCTCCTTTTCAAGGCAAATATTTTATCAGTAACTCTACCGGGGTGTTTAACGTTGGTGACCTGCATTATTTGTTATTTATTGTTGCTTCTTTTCGAATCGACATGTCTATAGGTAATCATGCCAGCTGCATTAGTTGCATGTACCGCACCGTAACTAAAATAAGGGTGGCTGCTAAGTTTGACAAAGAGGTATCGATGACTGGATCATTGTCCAAGTCACTCGCAAGACTTTTGAGGTTAGCGATAGGAAAGACTGGCTTAAAACGTATACGTACTGTCTGAACATAACATGTTCGTCTCGTATATATCCCACGTGCTTGTTACCTCTTCGTCGATCATCGCCATAAAGCCCCCTCAAATGTATAAGGTCTATTTATGTATTATTGTGTTGATCCAGTACCAACACTTGGTCAATCGGTGGCGCTGCAGTGCTGTTTTGATTTGGAAATTGTGTAAGTGGAGTTAGCCGATTTGTTTGTTTCTGAAGTCGGTCCAAACAGTATTTCGTCAACACCCTTGTCTCTTGCAACCAGTATGAGCTTGAGCCTAGTCTTCTATGTTCATTAAATCTCTCTTTCAATGTTCTTTCTGTTTCCCCCAGTGTAGTCGTGTTGGCACTGACGTTCACCCTGTCCTTCACACTTAATGCGATAGATAGGTCCACACATATGTCTCTTATCGGACTTATCCTTAAGGTGAACTAACGTCTGTCTTAGGGTCAGGTGCGGTTTGAAACACATTAATTTTGTGTCGTTGGAAAATGCGCTTCGGAGTTCAAGCTCGTCTGAAGTATCACGACACATCCACAATGTTTACCCCGGCCATTCTGTAACCTGGAACTCAGTAAAATCCTAGATCAAGAAAAGGCTTGGGCTGAGCTATGGGCAAATCAATCGATCTACATCCATGCGCACAAAACGACGTTGAACAGGGACGGCGGCCGTTACAGCCTGCGGCATATCTGGGACCATCTATTAACATCGCTCACCATTCCATCGAGCAATGTTGACAGTCAGTAGAGATTAAGTTAGTATGCGGATGATGTCCTTAGCGTTAAGAAGAAAACTTCAGGTTAGCTTTCTCTATATTGTTTGTGTATGTGGTTGAAATGTTAGCAATAATATCAACTATGGTTCTAAAGGAGTTCACGTGTCCTTACTTGAACATATTAATACTTTTTGAGACTTGTCGTGGTATTTCCATAATTGATTAAAATCATGTTCTTTATGCTTTTTAAAGATTTTGAAATGATCAGCTTTGATTGTCGTGTCGATGCGCTGCCAGAGAATGAAGAAGTAGATACTTAATTCATTCAGCCATGCTAAGGCTATTATTGGCTGATACAAATATAGGAAAATCGCCTGGACAATCGGTCAAGTTAATATACTGATTCTCCGTTTAGATAAATTATGTTAGTCTAATACATTTAAAACAGAAAGCTGTTTTTCGTTTACATTAAGACAGACAGACAGAGAGTTAGCCGAGATCGCATTGCTCGAAACATGACTAATGTTTTTCTTGCTCAATATCATTCAACTCATTGAGATATCAGACATTCAAGCATGAACGTAATCCAACTCATTCAGAAATCACATTCAGGCCTGAATTCCATCCAACTCATTGAGATATGATATATTCAAGCATGAATATCATCCAACTCATTCAGATATCGACATTCAAGCCTGAACACCATCCAGTTCATTCAGATATAAGACATTTAAGCCTGAACACCATCCAATTCATTCAGATATCAGGCATTCAAGCATGAATATCATCCAATTCATTCAGATATCGGACATTCAAGCCTGAATATAATCCAACTCATTCAGATATCAGACATTCAAGCATGAATATCATCCAATTCATTCAGATATCGACATTCAAGTCTGAACACCATCCAGTTCATTCAGATATAAGACATTTAAGCCTGAATATCATCCAATTCATTCAGATATCGGACATTCAAGCATGAATATCATCCAACTCATTCAGATATCAGACATTCAAGCATGAATATCATCCAACTCATTCAGATATCGGACATTCAAGCCTGTAAATCATCCAAATCATTCAGATATACAATTTAGTTCTGAATACCATCCAACCCATCAGAGGCGTAGCTGGGGGGGGGGGGGGGGCAGGGGGGTGGGTACATATGTCCCCGGGTGCCAAGGTACAGGGGCGCCAAAATGAGGCTTACAACGTTACATTATAATAAGTAAACAAGGGTAATATTCAAAAATGTGATTAAACGGGGAGGGGGCTGGGGCGCCAATTTTATAGTTCGTCCCCGGGCGCAAAATATCATAGCTACGCCTCTGCAGTTCATTCAGATATTAGTCACTAAAGCCTGAATATATCCAACTGATTGAGATATCAGATATTCGAGCCAGAATATCATCCAACTCGTTCAGGTATAAGACATTCAAAAATGAATATCATACAACTCATTCAGATATCATACATTCAGTCATGAATATCATTCAACTCATTCAGATATCAGACATTCAAGCCTGAACACCATCGAAATCATTTAGAGTTCGGACATTAAAGCCTAGCGACTATCATCTATGTGAGTGGCTATATATATATATATATATATATATATATATATATATATATATATATATATATATATATATTCTTCATGCAATTTTCAGTATATACCACAAAATTTATAGTAATATATGATGGATAATTGTTGTCAGAACAAAATACAAAATACTCTGACTTTATATCGTGTGTTACGCTGAATGAGTATGTACGTTTTACTATACTTTGGCAATAGGTTAATTGATGCACAGAGCAGAAATATTAAAATGATCCACACAGGGTATATCGTGTGTTATGCTAATTTAATAGGCATGGTTTTCTCTACACTGGCAATAGGTCATTTGACACACAGAGCAAAAATATTGAACACAGGGTATATAGTGTGTTATGCTAATTTAATAGGCATGGTTTTCTCTACACAGGCAATAGGTAAATTGACACACAGATTAGAGAAATCTGATTTTGTTGTACCTACATTGCACACACAATCATTTCACTGAGTCGAGAAACAAAAATAAAGGTTGATGTTGCCCCATCCTGTCCCTACCCTGTTTTTGTGCAGTTTTATTTAGAATTCTTTACTTTGCAGAAAGGTTTTGAATATGTAAAAATATTTAAATTTTGTATGGAAACAGGGTAAAGAAAGTAAAGTTCGTCCAGTGTACTGTTATTTCACAGATAAATTTATTTTCAAGTGCACTTATTTTCCATATTTTAAGTATGGCGTCTGGTAAGAAGATTCTCAAATGGACACAATGAATTCATTAAATAAGAAGTAATAACTGCAGGTGTTTAAAAATCTTTATTTAAAATATAAGCTATATTGTATCTATAACACAAGGAAGCAGTTTGACATATTATTCATCTGAAAATTCAACACTATAATATTTACCATATCAAACATGTCCTTGAATTATTATATGTATATGTATATACAAATTCCGGTATATATGGTGTGTGTGTGTGTGTTTGTGTGTTATACATATATTTATCTGTTTATACACATGTATCAGCGAAACGAAAAAGAAACAATATGACAGGTAGTTACAAACAATGGTTATACATACATTTATCGGTGTATCCACTAACATGCGGATCCAAGTATATGTGTTTATTGTTTTATTTCTTTTTATAAAGACAAGTGTATCAGTAGATTAGCAAACCTTTTGTTAATAATACATTTTGGTCATGATCAACAAGAACAAGTGGTGACAATCTTTTTTTTAGTGTCAGAAACAATTTAACAATGAAGCTATCGGTATAGCAAATTAAGCCAGTGTTCCACATCAAAATCAGTCAAAAAGGATACATTAGGCCAGTGTTCCACATCTAAATCAGACAAAAAGGATACATTAGGCCAGTGTTCCACATCAAAATGAGACAAAAAGGATACATTAGGCCAGTGTTCCACATCAAAATCAGACACAAAGGATACATTAGGCCAGTGATCTACATCATTGCTAAATGCCACAACTAACAAGAATAATTACCCAAATTGTTAAAGATATCAAAAGTGCACATCACACACTACACAAATGAAATGAAATAGCCAGCTTAAAATAAATCAAAAGATTTCTACTCATAGGTACTAAAGTCTTAATACTCTATAGTTTCCATGTGTCTATTTAAATACTGCCATTAGTGCATGTAATTTGCAGTTTCAAATAATACAAATTATTAGCTTAATAAGTCATGCTTGGTCAAATGTCCATGTTATATAGCAAGAGAGTTTCGGTATTTCGCTGCGAACAATTTGCAACGAGATGCAACTATTACTAGATATTTTTTTGCCAGGGTAGAAAAAAAAATGAACCAGGTAACGCTCTTCGCGTTCACGAAATCCATTACATATAATCGTTCTAGTGCAACATCAAGTTCTTATTATGCACTTTACCGTGACAATACCTCCCCAAAAAACAAAATGGAAACATTTAAAAATAATCACGGAATACGAGTAAAAGAATATATCTCTTATAAAACTCATTTACAACACTAATAATGGTAAAAAAATGATCAACGATATACTACTTAAGTCGTTTGCATCTACATTTCAACCCCGTTGGCTGCCTCTGTTCGAAAACAAATAAGGTTATAGGGTCAATGATTACGTAGTAGTTTACTCACTAGACAGCAATGTCGTATCGCACATGCCACGAGTATCTTTATCTTGTCTTGCTCCTAAAGCTACTCCTAACCAAGTGTCAGCGGCATCCGTTCTTAAAATGAATTATTTTATTATATCAGGTAGCTTCATGATAAGCGCACTGATCAGCTAGTGTCAAGCAATACCGTGACCACTCGACCGTTAATGGTAGCAGTCAGTCGCTGTTGGAATCCGTGCTTTGGGGAAAGACATGTACCAAATGATCAAATACCTTGTTAGACTTGCACGTTACCTTTAGTCTGTATAGCCACAGCTTCATTGCAAATTAATCCTTTTCTTTTAGGATACCTTGCCTGATTATGATCCCATTAATTACATGCATAGCACTGCTTACTCTGACGACCTCTATCCTTACCAGACCTTCACTTTGTCTTCGCATATTTTATAGACTCTCTAGTCGTTTGACCCTTGATTGGTTTCTAGTCTGTAATCTTTTGAAGCCTGTTAGCCATGTCTTGTACGTTTTTAAATGACTTTCTCCATCAGAAACTGGTTCAATTCCTGAGCCAACCGTTCTTAACGATTGGTCTCTGAGCAAGAAATCAGTTAGCTTTCAAACGTTTTCTTCACTTTCCTGCATTCGATCCCTCGTTTGAAATAACTTTCTGACGACTAACTGAAAAGATGTTTCTCCCTTCTCGGGTTTGCTATACATGAAAATCTTACGGAGACCCTGTTTAGTTCTGTAATCTGTTTAGAAGTGCATCACTGCTAGCGTCGTAATTAAGCGCATAATTTTTGGGGAACAGAACACTGAGATGAATTGTCCAATCATCTCGTTCCCACGTGTGAATCTCAGCATATCGCTCAAACAGATAGTGATAACGTTCCACATTATATTTATAATGATCAATGGCGATTTGGAGACACATAATTTGCTAAAAGCAGAATCACTTTCACCTTTTCTAGCTGCTAAGAAGTCGACCTGCCTGTCATAATCTCTCTACTTATTTCTACCCTCTACCTCCATGATCTCTAACCTTGTCTACTGTTCTAATTCTACCTTTCTTTCCACTGCATCAAGTTACCTGTTTTACCCTTCAATATGCTTTGCTATTTCCAGTTTTTCCCTTTCTTCATCCTTTCCTAAATCACTCTTTTCCCTTTCTGCTACCTCATATCCCAGTTGCTTACCCCAATCAGCTAAGTCTTTAAAGGATGACATGACCGATAGGTGTTAGAGTTATCTTTTTCAAACAGACTATTTATATACAATACGCACTAGCGGAGGTAAAATATCAATTGTCAACTTAATATTCCTTATCCAGGCAACCATGTAATGAACAGTTTGTACGTTCCGTCGCATACAAGATGACAGTAATTCACCTAATCCAAATCTCGCACTTCTGACGCCACGGTGACACTGCCATGGAAACCGAATGGATATGTATTAAGTGAAAATACTGAAACCAATGACGTGAATAAATGTTTATGGTAATGAAGTATGAGAGTCTCTATAAACCCAACTACTAATGCAACACTCAAATGAAACAAATAATGACAAAATGCAAAGAAACAAGAACACTATATTAAGACTTAAAATCAGGACATTATATTCGTTGCCTTACATACCGTGATATTAACACAAAAGTCGGAGCATAACACTCTCATATATATATATATATATATATATATATATATATATATATATATATATATATATATATATATATATATATATATAAAACCAGATGATATCATGATATGCTAAATGGTACTGATGTTATCATATGCAACTCATGTAGCGATGTATTCACCATAATGTGATTATTTTTTTAATAATTATGTGCGTGTGGTTTATATAACCATAAGCTTTGTCAACATTCAAAATTCACAGTTCAAAAGTCAAAATACAATGTTAAAAGTTCACATTCTTTGAAGAAAACGCTTATGTGGCTGCCCCACCCTCTTCAAATCATGCATCCGGGTTTCCAACCATATTATTCTGTTGCAATGCTGCTTCGCTGCTGAATATGTTGCCATACTACCAACCTTGTCGCCCTGTTTTCAACAATGTTGCAGTTTTGCCAACTGTGAGGTCCAGCTATGCTATCAATCATGTTGTCACCAAGTTGGCAGCTATGTTGTCAGCCATATGCCTGAAGTAAACTGTAAAGTAAATAATGCCCATGAAGATAACGGAATCATTGTGCCAGCTTATGGAATTATAATCCTAAAATACTATTAAAAAATTCAAGGAAACAATGTTAAAGTAACCATGCAAATCGCGAAATTTACGTATCTCGTTGCAAATGATCTACAACGAGGTGCAATTATTACTCAATATTTTGTTTAGTCAGTGTAAAATAGAAACTGCAAGAGGTTACTCTGTACTCGTCATCATCTAAACGCTACATCTAGTGCTCCATTAAGTTATTTTCTTGTACTATGCCCTGTCCAGTAATATGGTCAAATTTAGTATTAGCTACAATTTAACAACACTAAAATATTATGTTCAGTAAATAAATTATATTGTTATTATTCTGTCCTAATTCTCTCATAAAGGTCCTCTTTTAGATAATTAATAGTTTTAGACTTCTCGAAAGCTCCTCGCAGCTTTCATAAATCTGTATACTTTTGCAAATTTTAGCATTGTAGCTACTTTAACAATACTAAACGTATTTTATACTGTCATTGTAAATTAACCATACACTTTAAATTTTGAGCCAGCTACTTAAAAATAATGAGAATGCTGAATGTGTGCCTTCGTAATGAGAAGAAAGAAATAAACAATACCTTTAGTGTAGGAAGCAACATACATTTTATTCTGCTATTCAACGCTTTAAAAGTGGAACAAACAGACGTTATGAATATATAGTTTCTTTGTAGTTTTGAAAAAATAAGTGGTTACCAAATATATTAACTGCATTCTTATTCCAATTTATATTTCAGGTTTGCTTTATTAATTGGTCAGAGATGAGAAACTTTGATCATCAAAAAAAATTCTTCTTTGTTTGCCATCAATTTTGTATTGATCGTGTTATTGTTGCAACCAGACTGTTTGGAACGGCTGTCATATGCATTTGATATTTTAATTACCGTGGTCATTTTCTATTCAAACGTCTCCTCCACTTCTTTGTAGTATGGCTCTGAAGTGGTAAAATAGTCGTCAAAGAAGGAAAATAAAAATTCAAATGTTGGTCTGTTCTCGGCGTTACCGTCCCAGCATTTCAGCATTTTGTCATACATAGGGTCCTGACAATTTGAAGGCTTTGGCATCCTGTAGCCACGATCTACTTCGTCTAGCACTTCATTGTTTGTCATGTCTAAAAGAATATCAGATAATTATATTTCTGTATAATAACAATATTCCATTTTGTGCCACAGAACACTTTAAATACTGTGGAGTCAAGTGTCTCGCATCTATGTCTCTGTGTTGATGCATCACCACTGGGTATGATATTGTTGACAATGGTGCAGGAAAAGTGATGCTTATATCTTTCTATGTCTGATACAGGTGAGAGCAACCAGTTACATATATATCTCATTAAATGAACAAAAGTAAAACTGTCTGGAAAGATTGTTGGAGTATATTTTTATCTTGATATTTTTATACTGTAGTCAGGAATTACAAGCAAGAGTCCTTCTAAGGGATCGATGCTCTACTGACCAAAAAAGAATTTGAGAGAATTTTCAATAAAGCATTTCTTCGTTTTAGCTATTTAGTGTTAAAACCATTTCTAATATTTCTAAAGGATAACAATAGTTTCAATTAGCCGCTGTGATGACGATAACGACGTGAAATTGGCACATTTTTCATTTATGACCAATTAGGCATCATTAGGAGTCTGTTGGTGAAAAGCCTTTGTTAACATGATTGTATACAGGATGGTAATTATTGCATTTTCAAGATGTCAGATCTGTACCATTTTCATCTAGGACCAACTACACACCATGAGAAGCTTTCTTCCTGGTGAAAACCCAATGTCGATACAATGCTTCCCATGGTGGCCATTATGTATGACAAATCAGAACCATTTTCAATGAGGTCAAAGTAGACATGAGAGGAAGGTCTTCTAGTGAAAACCCAATATCGATATGAACATCTATCCAGGAGGAATGGATATAACCGGCTTTTCAAGATGGCTAGTTTGGTGAAAATATTGGAGGTAAGATTGGCACCGTTTTTAGATAGGACCACCTGGAGATGGTACGAAGTCCTTTAGTGAAAGACCTATGTCAAATATGATTTTCTATTTTGGATAAGCAGTTGTAACAATACTTGCAAGATGGCAGAACTGGTAACCATATTGGACGACATATCGGCACCATTTTCATTTATGACCAAGAAAACGTCATACGAAATATTTGAATGAAAATTTCATGATTATATGACCTTGAATTCTGCTTGGACGGTCATATTGAAGTATCATTAAAATTTACAACCAGCTAGATTTCACAATAAGACTTCTGATGATGACCCCAAGTCAATATGATTTTCGGTTCAGGAGGTGCGGCAATGGTAAGAATTTAGTGGTGACCATTGTGCTGGTCATATTAGATATTATATTGGCACTATTTTTATTTAGGACAATGACGTCTTTGAGTAAAAACAAAAACTCAAATAACTCCACGCCATCCATTCAGTTGGAGTAGTCATAACATGATCTTAAATATGGTCGTTGTAACAGCCATGTTGAAAATATGCCCGGCACCATGGGTTAATGAGTATTTAAAGTTTCATAATAATCCATCAATTTGTTTAGGGGCGATAGCAATAACAAATTTATGATAAACGAGGACGATGGACAGATCATTCTAAGAGGTCTACTGTCATGTATATGACCAGTGTAGCTAAAAAAGAATAATAGCATTAATCATGGTGTTACAATTTAATGCAAGCTTAAAATTTGAAATTCATAAAATTTAAAAACACATAATTTCCCTTGTGCGACAAATAACTGCTTCCTGCATTTGGATCTGTATCAGGTTTAATCGAGGGAACATTAATAATTGATATATAAACAATTACAAGAAAAGGATGTTAATATTTATAAATTAATTATCCCTGTTCATAAGAATAACATTTGAACACATTTTAAAAGGATAACATTTCTTTTTATATCTGCTATCGTTGTCATTATCATCATCATCGTCATTTTCTGTCTCTTCTTTTCATGAATTATTTTTTCCCCTCATAACACCTTGCACTGAAATACAGATTATTATACAAATATTTTGCTAGATCGTGTAATGTCTTATCGACAGAACAGTATGCCACCCGTTGACATCATCTCAGTGCCAAGCAAACTTGAATCTTTAATATTCAATATTTAGTACTGATGAGTTTCTTCTAAAGTACACAGTAATGAACGACAACGTGTCTACCTATTTGCACACGAAGCAACCAGGGCCGACAAGGGACGCAACCGGGGATATATCCCCGGGGCCCAGGCCCATAAGAGAAAGCTTGCCAGTAGCTTCTCGCGGGTCGGTGGTTCTTTCCGGGGTTTTCCCGGGTTCGTGTGCTGAAAAATGTCGTTAAACCCTACAGCAACAGCAACAACAACGTAAATATAGCGGGTTCCTCAAAATGCCCTTCTACCAAATATATGTGGTAGAGGTATCGTAACTCTTTTACACTAAAATGAAGCAGGGGAGTCCAAGCGTATTTGTATGTCTGAAAGGATTAATTCTTGGTGTTTCTGAACAGATGAAGTTCTCTGCTGGCGGTTGCACTGAGACCTGAGATTTGCTTATTCTTTCTTTGCTCAAAGCTAGTGAGATGTAATGGTGAAAATGATTCCCTTCTCCCAGTGTCATACACTGTACAGTCTTGATAATATCTGAATTTTGTTTATTAAACTATTTTGATCTCGTGGTTTGTGTCCAGATTGTTGTTGGTGTATTAGGTCTTTATTTAATGACACGAATTCCTTATTATTCCAGCTGTTAGTATAGATTACAAAGCCATAGCCTACATGTCGAACCCATGATGAAAACATTGTTTTAAAACATGCACCCATTGACCCGTGAAATCACTGTTAAAAGGTTGAGGGATGGTGTTGTAGAATGAATATTGTTGTTTAATGCTTTTTCAACCCAAGCAAAATACAGTATCCATCAAGAAAATAAAGAAATACAAGCCAATGACAAACTTTAATGAAAAATGTATAAAATATTTTGCGATGTAGATCCCAAGTTCCAAAGGAGAAACTATGCGTGTCTCAGAATGAACTGCCCTAGCTTTTCATGAATCATCCGCAGCGTAAAAAGAATCCAGTACGAGGTTTAGAAAATATAAAAAATGAAATAATTATCAAACTCTGAATGCAAATTTGCTATGATTGTGATACTATCCCAATTTTCTATGTCACAGATTAATGCCAAGTATATGGGAATCCATAAATGGGTTTAGGAAATCTCTGCAAATAAACAACTTTAATCCAAACTTTAGCTATGTGATGGTGACAAAACCAGCGAGAGAACAGTGACAGCTTTGTCTTGCTTCCAACTAAATTGGCTTGCAAATAAATGTGTGAATATACTTGGCAGAGATTACACTTATTTTGTTTAAAACAAGACATTCCCTACCTAAATATTAATGATATATTTACTGTAAGACCTATAAAGTAAAAGTGCTGGGCGTTCAAGTTTTTCTGTTCTAATGTTTTTTATTGCAGACAAAAGACTGTTTTTGGGGTAAAATTAAATAAGTCCTTCAAGTGATTTAGATTTAATTTGCCAAAGCTGTACTAAACTTAGTACGTGGTAAGAAGAATTAAATATTTTTGTTGATAAAGTTCGTACCGGGATATGGCACAGCTCCCATTGTTACCATTTCCATCAGTAATATGCCAAAGGACCAAACGTCAGACTTTATGGTGAACGTTCCATGCTTGGCTGCCTCGGGAGCTGTCCATCTGATTGCGAACTTGGAATCTTAAGTAAAAAAGATGTGAAATACTTATGTTTCGTAAAATAAATATTAACAAACAATGAAACACTTGTCTCATGTGTACATTTTCAAACATCAACCGGTTTAAAATGTTGAACAGCTGTTATTTGAACATTTGTACACATTTTAATATTACCTTCCAGTGAGCCGAATACCTTGACAAAAATCAAACCTATCAATGGTTTGAGATATGCTATCTTTTAGAAGATTTCATGTACCTCAATTTCTTGCTGAAAACAAAACAATGAAAGATGTACTATTCACGTGGTGTCAAAGTTTGCCCCGATGATTTTGGGACCAATTTGTTGTTTGCATTTATCTCACGTCTGCTTTGAAATTGTGATTTGTACTGAGATAGAACAAATGTACTTTTTAAAATGCGAAAATATTTGGCTGTGGTTTAGGGTTGTTTTAGGGAAACGTTAAACCATATAAAACTACATTCAAGCATGTAAACGTCGTGCATATACTTCCCTTTGTCTTGCAATAAAACTCACCTCACCTATCCTAATAATGTTCTTTTACAAATATCAACCCGAAACAATATCTAAAATGTTTGAGGAAATAAATTTTTTTTTCTCCCCAGGAATATTTACTAGAGCACATTTAAATTTTGGAAATAAGCTCGGCTACATCTCTAATCCAGCAAAGCAGAGATTTTGTATCTCCCATTCATACAGTATATAGACAAAGAGAAGAAACTCTTACCCATTTCACATAATATACTCAGTTAAAAGAAAACTAACTATTAGTCGACCAGCTTCCCGGCCATTTTAGGGTTGCAAACACCGAGTTTCTCTTTGACTGTCCCATAAATCGTTTCTTTGTGCAAATTGAATTCGTCCCTAAGGGGTGACTTATTATCAATAAGTAAGAGTTATATTTGGAAAAAACAAAACGCCAAACTGGTTGGATAGACAGATAAATAGGAAAAATTAAAGGCAAAACCCTAGTAAATAAATACAATTATACCACCGAGTACAATATGTCACAAACAAACTGACAAGTAACATTTTGTTAATCTTCGTGTATTAAAATCGACAGAAATTCCAACAGTTTGATATTTTAAATTCATTTGTTTGATAAATGCATGAATTTAATTTTAGGTCGCATATAAATATAGTCGTACTGGATGATGCAATTGACAATATCTCGGTATAAGTCAATACCAAATATCTTACAAAATCGACATCGAAAAGAAACTCGATACTTTTGTGATTCACAGTATCAAATAAACGTCACTATCGAATGTCAGCTCGTTTAAAGTCCAAGCATTCATTCTCATCATCTGATTCACTAAATAAAGTTTAGAAATCCATCCATGTCGTCTGGTCATGGCAAATATTTTCCTCCTTTACTGTCACCTGCGGAAGCTTCGGTATTGGTTCTCTCTCATGAGTCACGCTCATGTTCTTCAGTGAAACCAAATTCATTTTTTGTGGTCCATTTATGCCTTTGCAAAGTCTATAACTTTAAACTTGAATGCTCTAGTGTAAGGATAACATTCTTTTCACCCACATTCATGAAATACCAAATGTTTAGCAGTCAGAATGTAAGATATCCAGTGGCAAGGTACCAGATTAGTGACAGGTCAGAGATATGGACCATTAGTAATCTGGAACCTGGGCAAATGCTCTCAAAGTTACAGTTTGTCCTACACATTATTTCATTCAAGGATTGATACTAATGATCATGCTTGATCCCAGGGAGTTAATATAAGCACCCACATTTAGCTGAATACAAGAATCCACTTGGAAGTCTTGGAATTGTGGCATGAAAACATACAAAAACATTTGAATTGAGAACATCATTATAACTCCTAGTTTGATATAAAATGTACGTCGTACGCATTTAATCACTCCTCTCTCCATGAATGACGCACGATGATAATCGGGCGAATGTATTTTCTGTATTATCCTCAGGCGTAGTTTCTCCAACCAATCCCAACTGATTGACAGAGCATCAATAGCCAAGGTTTACGGAGCCCGGACTGGACAGACCAAGGTGGACAGTTCATGGTTCCACCTTATCGCGAAAGGTATAACAAGTGCGCACATTCACTGAAACACCTGCGGACACATGGACAGCTCGGTGTTAAAAGTCTGGCATCCTCTCAACAACGAATTGTCAAGGAGTTGGAACCTGCCGAGAATGTAATTTGGATCATGATATCTATATGGAAGCACCAGTGCAAGACTCCTAGACCAGAATGCATGGTTTGGGTATTTCGGTCACCCACACCCCATTGAATTGTCCGACATTATGATAATTACCCTGCTGCAGATATGATTATTCCAGAAATAAACTGCGTTCACTGCAGTAATTTCTTCTCTAGCTTGGGTTTCTCCCGAGGAATTCTTGCTGAAAGCCATATTTGTCTTGCCAATGATGCAATAATTGTTTTATCATCGTCGGGATTGCAACATAAGTGATGCAAATGACTGAAAAATGTTGGAACTCTTGACCAGTAACTATCTGCAAAGGGGGCTGAGGAGAATCAAATTTGCCGCCACTCTGATCAAGCAGATGAACTGTAACAATTCTCTTGCTGAAATTAACTCCCTGTTAGAACTCGACTATGCAACATCTAGAGAGGCTCGCGAGGACGAAACTGTAAAACAATTACATTTAAAGATAAGCAATCTAATTCACTAGCAAATGTATCTTCGGGAAATAAACAAATGATATTCCCGCCCCTAAACAAAGACGAGTTTTAACTGCTTTTTTTTAAAGTAATACGATGCACTTGCTGTTAACAAGATTGACCTGAGCAAAGTGATGATGCAGTATTTGTTCTTTGATGAACCTGCACGGAAGAGCATATAATTTTCTCGGAAGCGAAAGCGAAATAATTTGTATGAAGCCAGGTGAAATAGTGATGTGAACATATGAGTTCGTTAGATCTAGAATGATCGCACTAAAATTTGACCAAGGTTTCCATTTCCAATTTGAATCCTGGTGCGGCTATGTACTTGATGATCAGGTTGAGTGATGTTCCTCACCTGTGCTTCCAGTCAACTTCACCAAAGAAAGCCTGGAATGAAAAATCCCGAGAGTTTAACTCGCAAAGTAATAGCTTTGTTTCCGTTCCTTTTGTTTGGGACCTGACGCTAACTAAAATTAGAATGTTTAAACTGCTGACGTTCGGCGATTATACGCTATGTCTCCTTTAGCCTGAAGTTATCGCCTTTATGCTGTCTGCTTTCAAATGTCTTCATTTTATCTGTCAAAAAGGAAGGACATGCCAAAATGTATTGAGTACAGTGGCAAAGACTGATGTGGCTTGAGTGAAGGCGACCAGAGATAGCCATCTCGTTTCGCCAGGTCTGTTCTGGATGACACTGCTAGGGCTTTAGGCTTGAATGATATGTTGCCCTATTAAATAACAGGGTTATGCAAGCCATGCATCCTCATCGCTCTGTTTTTCAGCAAGGCGAAAACTAACTTGTGATACCAGGTCCGGCTTAGAAGACGTGATCACATAGTCCTGCTCTAAGATGGAGGTGGCATAAAAACATAGCAATCTACTTAAAAACCAGATGGTTTGACATGATCACCACTGCAACGTATTTAACTATATTGTGGCAAGTTGGCACCGTACGCAGCAAAGTGCATGTGATACCACTGAGACAAGAACGATGCTGGCTATTGGCTGCCTAAATAGAAAGCTTTCATATTACCCCGGTCCTTGCATCTTAAAGAAAGACGTTCAGAGATTTATTTAATCTTCACTGACCATGGCAGTGAACAAAAGGAAGGGTGTTCATCCTCATTGTTAACATCTACTCTAGCCTAAAATGTATAGGTCTGGTTCGCAGACAGTGACAGTGGACACTCAGATAGTAAAACAAATCTATAAATATCTTAACAGCCCAACAGACGGACTAATTCAATGAATCGCCATATGAAGTCGCATTTAACAGCATGACTGGCTGTTACGCAGCATAACTCCCCTATGCGACATATTTTTGGGTTCCTAGCCAAAAGTATAGTATGGCACATCCGACCCCTGGACTGGCAGGCAGACAAATAGGGCAGCTGCGTTAAACTGGTAAACATCCAGTTGATAGGTAGGCACCTATCAAGGGTAAGTGGAATTTCTAGATAAGAGTTTATTCCCTAGTGATTTATGGTATATAGACAAGAAAGACTAATTTTTCGTCATTATGGAACAGTTGGATTCAAGACACAGTGGAGCTCGTTTCCTAATAATAGTGTGATTAGAGAATGATGTATTCATTACAGTAACTACTATATTTGAGAAACTACTTGCACTGTGCGGTGAGAAGACATTGTTTCTTGAAGATTTAATGAGGATAAAGCTAATTATAACAAGCACACACAGATGAAGCCATAAACAATCTTTCTATAATGCGAATGTGCATGTTGAAGAGGTGGTTTTGTTTATTTATATTAGCGGGTCTCTAGTTGCCGTAAGTAAAACATGGGTAAGATCCATTTCTGAGACTGATCTAACCAACAAAGTTAATGATACACTACTCATGCATGGTAAACATCATCAGTAGAATAGTGATGTTCCAGGGAGGGTTTGGCCAGCCACTTCTCTTAGACAAGGCGCATTAAGACTGCACAACATTGCATTCTTTAAAACAAATTGTGACCGAAATGTCAGGCCTGTGTTTATTACAATACGTTTTGGTGCTACATTAAATGACATGGTTTGTACAGCCAAGAAGAGTTATTCTAAAATGTTCTCTACGGATATTAAATTTACTCCAGGTGTTACTTTGTTTCTTACTTCATTAATGAAGGTACAAATGAAGATGATAAAACACACAAATAATTAGCATGTCGCTACAACAAAGAAATATTACTCCGTCTGGTATCCACCCATATCTTGCATTATTTTGGTCCACCGAAATGTATCCGATTTTAGCTATGTTTGAGAAATATATAATAAAGAAAGTTTCTAAATTTAACAAAAGAAATTTATTTTATTCAGCTTTAACATTTTTTTGGGATCAAATTCAGGGAATTTTTAAATACATCCAAGAATGTTTTAAAAACAATTTAAACAATTTCAAATGTTTTGAAAGAAATCTATGCTTTTTAAGGCAAACTCTCGATTTCAAGAATGTTTTCAGGGTGGTCCGAACTGCAAAATACGTTACAGCCATATTGACATCTTTTCTACTCTGGAAACTTAACATAAGTATTATAAAAAAGCATACAAATCTGTTTACCTTTTTCCGGATAATATGTATTATCCTCAATTACTTTGGCCAAAGCAAAGTTAGCCACTTTGGCGATATTGTTATCACCAACTAAAATATTCCTTGCACCTAGGTCTCGATGGATAATCTTATTTCGTTCCAGGTAGGCCATTCCTTTGGCAATCTGAAACAATTACAATAAACTTCACTGGCATAATACAGTATTTTCCCAACAGTCTAAAATCTTATTATGTCAAGTTGCCTTTAAATTGTTATAGTACGCCAATATACTCGTCCAACATTAAAATTTATGCTAGGATGCTTTCTATAACCAAAAATTACTTCACGTTCTGTTAAATTTAGTGAAATGCTCTTGGTTGTTTTTGAGAGGTTGTTTAAAGGGTTCTATTACATTAGCTATGGTACTAATACTTAAAGCAGTAAATCCATCCATCGCATGATGCTTTGTGTTAAAATTAGTCTTTTTTTTACTGCGCATATTTTGAAAGAACTTATTTAAGGTTCTATATATTCAGTCACCATCATTTGTAAAGCTTGAAATGTCTATATGCAAGTATGCCTTCTGTTAAATTTGGTTTAATTCAGTTGCGATGTTTGCGAGGTGTCAGTTATAATTTTTTTTTTATAGCCAGAGTCGCCATGTTTAATAGTGGATTTGCACCACCGGTAAAAAAAAAAACGAAATAAAACCCCAAACAAACCGTGATGGCAGGATGCTTTCTGCTAAGCAGAGTTTAAATTGTCCAGATTGTCGTAATAGATTCGTATATATATATATGTATATATATATGTATATATATATATATATATATATATATATATATATATATATATATATATATATATATATATATATATATATATATATATATATATATATAAAGAGAGAGAGAGAGAGTGACAAAGAGAGAGTGAGAGAATTACACACAATTCATTCCTGTTTTCCAGTATTGTTCTTGTTTTTAATATTAGTCAGCAGGTGAATTTAATGTTTGGCTTAGATATAATTTGAGAGGAATCATTTATTT
The DNA here is from genome assembly GCA_028554795.2 of Sinohyriopsis cumingii. Taxonomy (NCBI): domain Eukaryota; kingdom Metazoa; phylum Mollusca; class Bivalvia; order Unionida; family Unionidae; genus Sinohyriopsis; species Sinohyriopsis cumingii. Next base: position 134,485,504 of record CM068824.1, read on the forward strand.
AGAGTAATCATTGGAATTACAAAGTACATATTGACTTTAGACTGAACTATTATTTTAAGATTACTGTGTATTCATTCAAAGGTCTTTTGGACAATGCCAGTGTGATACATTAAGACTGTTGGCACTTTAGCATATTCAATGATATTAGTACATCACCACATTAGGGATCTGGAATTAATTTAGAACGCTCTATTATTTGCTGTTGTGAAAGGATATTAATTATGTGGATTGTTTTGAATTTAATTCACAATACTGTAGGTTCCTCTTATATTTTCGTATCATAATTTAGATAATTAAATTATTTGTCAAGTTTTACAAAACTTGTTGGTTTTACTTCTTTCTTTTACTTAGTTTAAGACAGTAGAATTGTAATATATGTTATCAGGAATTCTGCGTTTCGTTTCTATGTTCAGCATAAACCATGAAGGCCTCCGCTGCAGACAAATTTTGTCTTGTCCACAAAGTCCGATCATAATAAAATGAAAATATGTTTTTGGAAATATCCAGGTCATTCCAATGGCATCATAACCTAAGCATTTCACTCCCGTGTAGATACATGTTACACAAATTCCATTAGCTATTGGTTTTGCAATATTGCTTACGATGTTAAAACCATACAGTAACTGACGTCGAACGAATATTTGTTAAAGCAAATACAAAACTCATTTAAGGAACAAAAAGCAATAACTTCATTTACTTATGAAGAAGACTATATCTACTTAAGTATTTACCCGGTAATTTTAGTTATTGGGTGACGCCATGAAATACTCTTAGACTAATATGTTGTTGTTTACATATACAAATGTGTTTCGGTATGTTGTAATCTCGTTTATTTCACATATTGCGTTATACAAGAATACCATGAGCACACATTATACAACTGTCTCGTATTTAATAGTTTTTGTTGTAAGAACTGTTGGAGAATGGATAACACTCGAGATTATTGATCAATGGGTATCAATAGCCCCTGATCTTAGGATAATGTATATGGTCTTAAACAAAAGATTCTGTGCGGAACGTTTAGCTTTTGATTAGACTAGCCATGATTGCGACATCTGACATTGACTTCAGAATGTATGTGTTTGTTTATTATCATGAGTGCACGCGCTTCATAAAGTTTGGTAGAAAAGCTTATTCAAGAACAAAAGTTCTTTTTCAAAATTCATTTTTTAAAAAGTCAGAAAGGCTCTGCCTTTTTGTTTGTTTACCCAAACCTCAAGAGGAATATTCTATACATCAGGTTAAAATCGCTACAACGTCTTGGTCACGCTTCAAGTTTGACCAAATGTTGTTCCAGAAAAAAAATCATTTTTCTTGTCTTTCAGTCACAAATACCATGAACTTTTATATTCTGATACGTATATCAATAGGCTTATTTCTTACTCAACATGGAAGTCATACAGAAACTTTGGCAAATACACGTTGTCGAAAACTTAAATATATGCGCAGAAACTATATTTCTTCTTTCAGTTAGAATGACCTTAATCTTTAACCTTTGACCTCAAAATTAATATTCATCTCTATCGTACCAAGTGCAAGCTATAAGGAGCTTTGAATGTCGAGGGCTGAATAGGAAAATGTGCTATCTATATTTTCTTTTTCAAAACTGGATTAGGCCATAATTGGAACCTGCTGTTCTTCTCCTTTTAGCAAAAGAATGACCATTTACTGCTTTATAATACTTTGTTCATAATCGACAAAAGTAAAAGACGATATGTGGCGACAGCTCATGTCTGTTCAGGTAAATGGGGATAATTGGCAGATGCGACTGGTAAAAGGTGACATGAGACTTTTGGCTCAGAGCAGGAGTATGGTTAAACTGGAAGACAAAATGTGCTTAAATCCAATATCACCTATTTTATTTAAGGAAACATATGTTCTCCACTGAGGTAATTTTCAAGGGGTTATAATTAGGTTCATCGTGTTAGGATTGAAATAAACAGTTTAAATATCACGTCACAAGTATAAAGCCAGGACTGAACAAAATAAACCAGGAAAGATGCATCAAGAATTTTGGGTAAGTACTAGAATCCACCTCCTCTCTGCGGATGTACTGGCACAATTAGTTGGAATAAGACGCAGTATTTTTGGATGTTTTATTTAAAGATAAACAGTGTTTAGTTAAGTGTCATCATCTAAGATGAATCAACGGTTTGTAAGAATATCAAGATCTACATGACTTCAAGGATTTGTTCTAGCCTTGCATATTTTTACATATTGCCATTTTAACCATTGTTCAGTCACTTTCTTTCTTGCAATTGCTACACCTGTACAGCTAGCTAATAGGAACCAATTTGAAATGCACTAGATGTTCCTTCTTTGGGTATTCATTTTTATTCTTCATTGTTATTGCTTATTTTACCAAGCAACACATCTTCATCATCAAAAATTCCTTAGTCTGGACTTCCATTAGGATTAAAACAATATGTTCTCATTACGCTTGTATTTTGAAGATTTGCATTTAATATCATATTCAATCTAAATAACTATTTCGTTAAATATTTAATCCCTTGACGTAGGTGAAAGGACGATGTGAATTTCACATGCTTTAGTTTTAACAAATCTAAGCGATAACAAAAACATGCCATACATTCTTCAGACTATTTCTACTAATACGATTAGAATAATTTTTGATAGTGTACTATCAAACTCTAAGTGCAATAAAATGTTAAACCTGAATATAACGAAAATTCAACATGCTTGACAGTCATATTTAAAGTATTTTAGTGAGAACTGCTGCTGTGGGGTTCATTAATGCTCAAGAACTATGAATTTTCCATTCAGGAATCCGACAAAAGATCCTTGAGATAACATGTCTATATTGAACTGGTAAAATTACAAAGTTTCGTAAAGGTGATATTTGCTAGCTACAAAAACCAGCATCAAAATACATAAAAACGACTTGCTTAATTTAGCGAAATCACAATGTATTCAAAATATTATTGTATAGTTCACCAATCCTACGCGAAGAGAGATTTAAGAAAAATGATACAAAATAATAATGATAACATATATGACGGAAAGACAGGATCTAAGGAACAACATTTTCGAAATTTACCTGGGCAGACACGTGCACCATAATCTTCAGATTCATGTTCCTCCCCTCTCCGTCTCTCAGGTAGACAAGCAGACTTCCTTTAGACATGAATTCTGTGATGATGCAAATCGGCTCTTCCTGGGAACAGACGGCATACAGGCGCACCAGATTATCATGTTTACATCTCTTCATAATCATAGCTTCATACAGGAAAGATTCAGGAGACATTGTCCCTGGTTTAAGTTTCTTAATAGCTACATCTTCTGTCTTGTTCCATTTGCCTGATAAAAATCATGAAATAGAAAGAGTATATTAGTCAGTGTATATCACAGGAATCCTAAAACAACCAAAAGGTATGCAATACTGATGAAATGCCTTTATTTTAGTCTGAATCTTCAAAGTATATGATTTGCTTTTATTTCGTGTTTACCAATAATGTATATTTGCACAACAGCAAATTCAATGCTTTTCTACCTACCGCTTATTTAAATTATGAAACTGATGTATGTTCAAGAAACAAAGTTAATGAAATCGAATCACAAAAGTTGTTTTTCTCCCATTATCATACAGCACAAAACCATGTCCATTTTGGCTATGCTTCTGTAAAGTATCACATTTTCTTTTAAGTATTACTTTGCAAATGATGCATTGTCAGTGTTAGGTTGCTGGAGCTTAAAGGTAAGTCATGACTTTAAGGCTACGTTATGATTCAACGTCTTTTGCTATCTGTTTATCCTATATTCTACACATGTCTACTGCTAAATGACTGAGGTCAGTTGGTCACTTATATAGTTAAAATGGGGTTACAAAATTCAGTGGAGCGTATTGAACTTCCTCTTTTTTAAATGGAAGCAGATAGGGGAATTGTCTCCGAGTCAGTAGAAGGTTAAGAAATATAAATGAAAAAGAGCAATTAACATATGCTAATCACCTTTTGGTACCCAATTATTTTACAAATACGGTCCCATGGTTTTTGTCTTGTAAGACATAGTCCTGGAAACAAATTGTTGCTTTTGTTGTTGATATTGTTGTTTTACATGCTTTTGAGTCAAGATAACCGGGGCAAGTGTAAATGTATTTTACCAGAAAAATTCATTCTAAAGATCATTTCATCTCTCTATAAATGGTGTCTTGAAATAGTTTTATGTAAAGTGTATACACAAGATCACTGATGAATAATGTATACACTGTAATTACTCAAATTATGTTTCAAACCTGTATCATAATTAAGTTAATATTCATTCTATGGTTTCGAAAATATAGCAGGGGTTACAATACGAAGCTCGTGAGTATGTTACAATCTCGCTATGAACTAACATCATACAATAACATTATTTTCATCAAGTCACCTTCTTTCAAATGGCTAACTCTAAGATATTGTGAAAGTGGTCAAGATAACTGCAAAATATCTTGCCCGTAAAAATTCTGTACTAATGTAACATTTTTATCGGTTGCCATAGGAAAATATGCAAAATTACTCAAAATTATGCCCTTCTTTATGGAGTAAAGCAAATATTATGTCCATTTATAATAAGGATTCTTCATTACATTTTTATGCTATTTAACACAATTTGCAAACAATCCGACATTTGCAATGAATCTCAGTTTGCACCTTTTTGAAGCCAACAAATTCTTGAATAATGCTAGCTGATGATTATTAATGAAAATATCCAAGATATAGATCCAAAATGCACTGTATTATCTAGTTTTATAGTGCTCCGTACGGAATAGACAAATAAATAAGAAAAGAGTTACATTGCCTAATTCAAATACTAGTTATTTCATATGATAAAAAATGTATTCACTATATTTTTATTTTATTAATCACAATAACTATTAAGCATCCCTCTCAGTAAACAGAACACAAAATGACACTGTGATTACTAATTAGATTTCATATATAAAATAATGTTTGTATCATCCTTGATTCAGATTTTACCACCTTACCTAATAAATCTAATTACTGCTGTAGGAATAAATCTGAAAGTTCGGAAATGCATGGAAGTGAATAGTGATATAACCTTTGATCGTCGCTTAATATTTTATCATACCTTTAATATTTTATCATACCTTTAATATTTTATCATACCTTTAATATTTTATCATACCTTTAATATTTTATCATACCTTCAATGAGAATTTCGCGAAAGTAGGTACCTATAGTTTGATTGAATTTATCGAAACCAAAGCAAGTTTCAATATTTTACAGCGTGAAACCAAAAATGTTTCTTTCTAGACCAGTAAATTGTGATTCAAGTTTCTTTCGTACGTTTCCTTTAGAGAATGGACCTAACGTTCCGCAAATGAAATAGTGTACACTAGTGGTTTATGCAATAGTCATGCAGTCAAATAACTTAGCATTGTTTTCTTCCCACGAGTGAGATTTTTATGACGTGAAAAACTGTTACTTTTCATTTGTTTACGATGACAACATTTTTCCAATATTCAGTTTTACTTTTCTCTCAGTAAGGTAATAAATATTTTACGCTCGCGAAAACGTATGCATTTATGGCAGGCTAAGCTATATACCTTTCCAAACCTCTCCAAACTGGCCATCACCAAGTTTTACAGCAAACTCCAGAGACTCTCGTGGAGTCTCCCAGGCATCATTTGTTTCTGGGGACAACTCGACTACAGGCGTCGATTTGGGACCTCTCTTGATCAAAACCTTGCTGTATACATGCTCCTCTTCTATAACCAAAAGAACAGATAATAATCATTGGAATTTTCAAATTGTTCAAAATACGATATACTCACAGGAAAAAAATGATAATGTAGCGATTTTTGGTGATCATGATATGTGTTTCCTCTTTGATGGTAAGCAGCTATATCAGAATCCAAGTCGAACGGAATGACCCTCAGCAACATAGCGACTTTCATTCCTACGACGCTTTATTCGACTATATCCGGGTACTGAAAAAGTAAATTTAGTCGCTGGGGTGGCAAAATCTTTTTAGAATCGATATTAGCAAACAAAATGAGACAAAAGGTAATGACCATCGTTTAGTTGTCAGAAAGATACATTTTAGGACAATTATCAATGTCGTGTAATTCGCTCTGTACACTTCGGCTAGCCTTCGACAATTCTTGCCAAATTGATCGTTATAAATAGCTGAAATTCTTTTGACTAGATGCTAAACATGAAAAAATAATATGTAGGAAGTCCTCATGTAGGTGATCAACTAAGTACTGACTGGCGATGTTTTCATTGGATTCGTAATAAAATGGATTGTTTTTCACCATATCTTCTTGAACTTATTAGTATATCATTGCTGAAAGTATTTTTGACCTTTGTCTATTTTTCAGTGAGCTTCCTTGTCCAGCTGTATAGATTGAAACAATTTTGGCCTTGAAACAACTGTTCCTTTTTACACACGTCCATATAAATGTTACCGGGAAATGTTAAATAAAATTCGTTATCCATAGTTCAATGTATTTGGTATCTGAGTAGTTTATTCGTTCTCAAAGAAGAAATGTTCCAAAAGAGGACTTCTTCAGTAGTCAGAAGAGTGATGACTGGCGTTGACGGCCAGGCTTCAGTAGTTGTTGTTGCTGTTTCCGTCAGTATATTTCAAAAACTGTTCAGTAAAATATAGTAAAATATATCGTTTATAATAATAATAATAATAATAATGAGGACTTTGTATAGCGCATAATCTTTAGAAGCTCTAAGCGCTTTACAACATTAGACAACACCTATAAGATAAAGGAGATATAATGATATGATTACAAAATCAAACACCATGAAATTAGAAAACATAAAAAAACATGCTGAGAATATTTAAGGTAGGAAACATAAATAGGTCTTTAAGTTTGTTCTTGCAGTCGAAATAAGTGAGCTTTGAGAACACTCTTGAATGGGATCACTGTGTCTTTGTGTCTAAGTTCAGTGGGTAATTCATTCCACGTTGCTGGGACCTGGTATGCAAAAGAACGCTGTCCATATCAGTTTGTTTTCATAGTGGGAATAATGAGTATACGATTGTCGGAAGAGGAGCGTAAGTATCTTGCTGGTGTGTACACATGGGCGAGGTCGGAGAGGTATGCTGGACTAGAGTTCGACAGTGAAACGTAGCACAGAGAATAAATTTTGTGTTTGATTATGGATCAAAATGATAGCAAGTTTAGGGTACAGAGCAGCGGAGAGGTGTGCTCTGATCGTGGTACTCTAAGTATGATCCGATCAGCTGTGTTTTGAAGTTTTTGAAGTTTCTGGAGCATATATTGAGATGAACCAGACAGAATTGAGTTACAATAGTCTAGTCTTGAAAGTACTAATGAACACACAAGTGTTTTAGTGGCATCTACTGAAAGATATTTGCGAATTGAGCTGATGAGTCTCAGCTCAAGATCTGCAGCCTTGCATATGTTCATGACATGTTGGTGCAATGTGAGAGTACTGTTCAGAGTAACACCTAGGTTTTGTACTGATTGTGTGAATTTAATGTTGGTGTTGCTGATATTTATTGTTTGAGGTAAAGGATGTGAATGAGAAAGTCTTTGTGTTGTGATCAGAATGGCCTCAGTTTTATCATCATTCATCTGCAGCTTGTTCCATGTCATCCATTATTTCATATCAGAAATGCACCTCTCAACACCTTGGATGGTAGCATCAACTTCAGTTGGGTGGCTAGAGTTGTATATTTGGGTGTCATCAGCGTACAATTGGTGAGACACTGGATGATGATCTATGACACTTGAGACGACTGAGTGTATAGAATGAAGAGAACAGGTCCAAGAACAGATCCCTGTGGAACATCACAACATATATCAACTGGGCTGGAGTGTATTCAATTTGCAGATACAATTTGTGTCCTGTTGACCAAGTAGGACTTGAACCACAGTAAGAGTATCATCATAAATGCCAAAAACATGCTGGAGATGGTGAAGTAATATATCATGGTCTATTGTGTCAAATGCTGCAGATAAATCAAGGATGGTGAGGACTGTAATCTTTCCGCTATCCAACGCAGAGAGAATGTCATTAACTACTTTTAGAAGAGTAGTTTCAGTACTGTGGCAAGGGCGATATGTAGATTGTACATTGCTAAAAGACTCTTTGAATTCAGATGAGAAACAGGCTGGGATAGAACAATCTTTTCTAAGACTTTTTGATATGAATGGGAGATTAGAAACTGGGCGGTAGTTCTTTAAATCGTTATGGTCTAGTGTTGGTTTCTTCAGCAGAGGTTTTACAATGGCAGTTTTGAAAAATGATGGGAATTCCCCGGATGAGAGGGAGAGGTATTAATAACATCAGTTAGTGAAGGCAATACTGGATCTAAGCACTCAAGCAACAGTGATGTTAGAATTGGATCAAGTTCACTTGACGTTGGTGCACTCTTCATCACGATTGTACGTACGAAATCCACAGAGACAGGTTCAAATGCTGCTAATGGTTGCCGCTCAAATTCTGTATCTCAAATGTATGGTGACGACGAGTCAATTGAAATAGTGGTGTCAAGCTTATCTCTAATGGTTTGTACTTTGTCACAGAAGAAATTTGCAAACATGTCCGGTAGGTCGACTGGAGAAAAGGTAGTTGGAAGTGGTATTGATTTGTTCCTTGACATTAGTTTGTTAGTAATCTCGAAGAGCTCTTTGCAGCTGGAACTTTCCATGATCTTAGTAGTGTAGTGGGCTGATTTCGCTGCATGGACTATATTTGTGACATTCTTCTTAGCGGCTTCATAGATTTGCTTATGAATAGTGAGTCTAGTGGAAAGCCAAAGCCTCTCAGCTTTACGGCGGTCTCTTTTAGCAGTGCGAAGCTGGTCCCTAACACTGCTATACCATGGAGAACACTTTTGAACTGATACTCTGCACTTGGTATCTGGGGCATGTTTGTCGAGCAATGAACGCAGGCAGTTATCGAGTTGTTCTGCTGTAGGAGGTAAGCAAGCTGTTAGGTTAGCTTGGATGTCGTGCATTTGTTTGGTTCTATTTATAAGACGGAGGTTTCTCTTAGTAGCAGATAAAGGTGGAGGGTTAGGGACTGATGCGTTCAGATGGCATATAATGCAGAGGTGATCTGATGCAAGGTCATGGGATGCCAGGGAGGACCGTAGAATGTTATCATCAGGTCTATGAGGAATCCAGTCTAAAATGTGACCATGTTTATGGGTGGGTTGGTTAACAGACTGTTTGCGGTTGAAAACATTAATGGAATCTATGAGTTTTAATGCGTTTGGGTTTCCGGGTCAGTCAAAGTAAAAGTTGAAATCTCCAAGAATAATCAGGTTGCCACCTATCAAATTTCCATACTCCAGGAGATTCGGAAACTGCTCCAAAAAGAGAGATTCAGCCAGCTTGTTTTTTCTACTTGGAGGAGGGCGGTCTAGGCAGAAACATGGACTGACCTTTGCTCCAGTGTGAGTGTGGTTTGGAATAGTTCAAAGTATGTGTGGTCGAAAATGAATGTTATGTTGTGGTTAAGACGTTTGATGATGGAGTTCTTTGTGATGACAGCAATTCCACCTCCGCGAGAGTTACGGGGGAACGACTTGATGGAGTAAGCAGTGGGTGTTAGATCCGCACTCTTGGGCTCATCGCATGCTGTTCTTAGCCATGTTTCTGTCAGGAAAAAGACGTCAGTATTCTGGTCGTTGATAAAATTAACTAATTCTGTGCACGTTTCCGGTGGTCCTACTGACTGGGCATTGAATAATGCAATACGCAGAGGTATCTCTTGGATAGTTGACACAAAGGTTGACGAATTAATAGGGATTTGAATTAGGTTATCTAAATTAACGGTCGATTTTTTTGAATTGTTGAGCCGAAATAAGGGAGATAACTGGAATTCTTCTTCCTGGTTTACGCCGGCCAGCTTATCACCTTGTTGCAAACTCAAATTCCAAAGACTGTGCCAATGACATAATACCCAGCCCCCTAAAAGATCTAGCACACAAAGATAATTTGATTTTTAGGTGCATGTTCTACACACCAAACGCATAGGGATTGTTTTAGTAGGTTATGAAGAGAGGAACTGTAAAACGTAGAGGTAGATGCTGTGATAATTTCTACTTCATTTAATAGTCGTTGACTTGTAATGCTGCAATCCAAGAATCGAAACCAAGTGGATATCCTTTCCAGCAAAGTTTCACTTCTTAAAATCGTCGCTTGCCCACCTTATGTGCTCTTCGATACGCGATGATTTCCATATCGTATCAATGCTTTCTTATTGGGTCGCTCGTTGTGACTCCGACAAGGCAAAAGGTCCTTTTTGAGCACATTTCAATTGATATCACCCCAGTTATAGTTAGGATGATCACAACCACGCATTAGAACAGCGAAATTAAACAATTATGTCGTCCATTTAGGTAAATAACCTTTACATTTTGTCTTTCCTATTCAAATCCAGTCTCAACTGTTTACAACTTTTTTTCTGGTTGTGATTTTCCAACCAATCGATCAAACACCAATACTTGCTTTTCATATGTGACGTTTCTGGTGCACATCAGGATATTACGATGGTACTATTGATTGCATGCTTTGATGAAACGTGGTGATGTGTAAAATGTTTCCACAAATGTTCTTTCAATGTTATTTGGTTTCAAGCTTTTTGGTGGTGAGAACGTGAATGTCTTGTTTCTTCAACTGCTGTATTAAAGCTTAGTTTATCAGTTCAGTATCTTTTTCTTTTGGCCATCTTAGAGGATCGACCGATATGTTTCAAAGTTAGTTTTAAAGCAGGCACTAAATCTGAACTTGTTTCAGAAGTCTAAAGAATTACCCAAGCTGATTTTGAATGCATGTCATTATAAAAGAATCAAATATCTGTAACCACAATGAGAGCCGTCTGCTCATTATGCTTGCCTTTGATGATCGATGCCTGTCAATTTCTTCTGGAAAGATGAACTCTTGACCTCCAACTGGGAATCTGTTTTACGTTGTAGTTAGTCTTATAACTTTTTACTTTATAGAGATTAGTCAGTCGTGCCTTAACATTTGAGACGTTAAGTGGTTTATGTTGTGTTCCATTTTGGCAAATTATTTTATTTTCTTCAATTTTTTAAATACTTCAAGCGATTGTTTTCTCTGGAAATACTAGCGCTCTAAATTAATTCTTGGACAAAGACATTTCTTGAAATTTATACGTAATTCAAAAACTGGAATGATATTTTCTGTGATTCCACAAGAGACCGCTGACACTGAATCACTTCGCAGGTTGCAACAGACGTCATCGTCTTCCATTTTGGATTTCGTCGGGATTCGAACTCAGTTTCATTCAGGACTTTTTGTTACTAGGACTTCTATTTTTTAATTCTTGGATTATTTTTGGATTTTCTTCATAAAACTATAAGCTTTTTTTCTCATTTATTCACTTGATATTCTAGGGAAATAAATTATTTGTTAAATTTTGCAAAGCTTGTTGTCTTTACTCTTTTCTGGCGGGGCCTCGAGTGGTCGAGTGGTCTAAAGCGCTCGCCGTTACGGATCACTTCCATCTCACCTCTGTCTGCGTGGGTTCGAGTCTCGGGCTCGGCAAATATGGATATGTGAGAAAGCTTGCCGGTAGCTTCTCGTGGGTCGGTGGTTCTTTCCGGGGTTTCCCCGGTTTCTTCCTCTACCATTAATACTGGCCGCCATGCATAGCCTATCTTATGCTGAAAAATGGCGTTAAACTCTACAAGAACAACAACAACAACAACAACAATACTTTTTTCTGTTAGTTTTTGTAAGAGTCTAGACTCGTAACATTAATTACAATCATTGTGAAAGTTCTCAAGCGATAGTCTCTAGAAGAAATGTTGCACATGTCATCGTCTTAATATCTGTCAATCATTTGTTATGGGGAGATGACACATAAAACAATGGGCAATATTTTAATAGAAGATACTCCTTATAAAGACTTATTTATAGCTTATGAACGCTACAAGCAGCCTAAAGTATTTTGCAATAACCATAGTCTTATGATATTACCTGTCTTTGATTCATTGCTAGCATCACTTCTAGACATGTCATCCTCCATTACCGGTCTTTCGATCACCTGAAACAGGATATAGATGCACAATCAATATATGTGACATTCAGATTACATTGCTTTTTTTAAACGGAAAATAGCATGTTCTTGGTTCTAACCATTTATTGCCAGTTTAAATTCTTATCCAACGCAATTGCAAACTTCTTTAAAACAAGAACCCCTTGCTAGTATTGTTATTAAACCGTTTCAGACACATTCTGTAGTTTTTTGATGAGACTAGCACAAACATAGTAGAATTTTATTTAGACTAAAAACCTGATAAGTACCCACAACGAGAATGTTGAAATAAAAAGGGTTGTCAAACCACGGGATATTCGGACTGATTGAAATTAGATGATATAACCCCATCCATAAGAAACAGAGAAACTTGTATATACAGTCTTGGTCAATGAAGCCGTGTTACGAGAGAGATGATGATAATGATATTCTTGTATGAACAGGCAATTTTTTAAAAATGAAATCAATTTCTTACAATAGTATCCAAATGACGATATAAGGCACAGTGTGCGACGGTTCGCTTTGCATTATATTGACATACGACTTTCAAGATTCAAAATGGTTGCCGCAATGATAGCATATAGCTCTATGGGTATCAGAGACCACCGTAAAACTGAGAGACTCTGGCTTTCCACTAGACTCACTATTCATAAGCAAATCTATGAAGTAGCTATGAAGAATGTCACAAATATAGTCCATGCAGCGAAATCAGCCCACTGCACTACTAAGATCATGGAAAGTTCCAGCTGCAAAGAGCTCTTCGAGATTACTAACAAACTAATGTCAAGGAACAAATCAATGCCACTTCCAACTACCTTCTCTCCAGTCGTCCTTCCTGACATGTTTGCAAATTTCTTCCGTGACAAAGTACAAACCATTAGAGATAAGCTTGACACCACAATTTGAATTAACTCGTCGTCACCATACAGTTAGGATACAGAATTTGAGCGGCAACCATTAGCAGCATTTGAATCTGTCTCTATGGATTTTGTACGTACAATCCTGATGAAGAGTGCACCAAAAGTCATGTGAACTTGATCCAATTCCAACATCACTGTTGCTTGAGTGCTTAGATCCAGTATTGCCTTCACTAACTGATGTTATTAATACCTCTCTCTCATCCGGGGTATTCCCATCATTTTTCAAAACTGCCATTGTAAAGCCTCTGCTGAAGAAACCAACACTAGACCATAACGATTTAAAGAACTACTGCCCAGTTTCTAATCTCCCATTCATATAAAAAATCTTAGAAAAGATTGTTCTATCTCAGCTTGTATCTCATCTAATATCAAACAGTCTTTTTAGCAATGTACAATCTGTATATCACCCTTGCCACAGTACTGAAACTACTCTTCTAAAAGTAGTTAATGACATTCTCTCTGCGTTGGATAGCGGAAAGATTACAGTCCTCACCATCCTTGATTTGTCTGCAGCATTTGACACAATAGACCATGATATATTACTTCACCGTCTCCAGCATGTATTTGGCACTCATGATATAGCCTTACTGTGGTTCAAGTCCTACTTGGTCAACAGGACACAAATTGTATCTGCAAATGGAATACACTCCAGCCCAGTTGATATATGTTGTGGTGTTCCACAGGGGTCTGTTCTTGGTCCTGTTCTTTTCATTCTGTACACACAGCCGCTCTAAAGTGTCATAGATCATCATCCAGTGTCTCACCAATTGTACGCTGATGACACCCAAATATACAAATCTAGCCACCCAACTGAAGTTGATGCTACCATCCAAGGTGTTGAGAGGTGCATTTCTGATGTGAAATCATAGATGACATGGAACAAGCTGCAGATGAATGATGATAAAACTGAGGCCATTCTGATCACAACACAAAGACTTTCTCATTCACATCCTTTACCTCAAACAATAAATATCAGCAACACCAACATTAAATTCACACACTCAGTACAAAACATAGGTGTAACTCTGGACAGTACTCTCACATTACACCAACATGTCATGAACATATGCAAGGCTGCATATCTTGAGCTGAGACGCATCAGCTCAGTTCGCAAATATCCTTCAGTAGATGCCACTAAAACACTTGTGTGTTCATTAGTACTTTCAAGACTGGACTATTATAACTCAATTCTGTCTGGTTCATCTCAATATATGCTCCAGAAACTTCAAAAAGTTCAAGACACAGCTGATCGGATCATACTTAGAGTACCACGATCAGAGCACACCTCCCCGCTGCTCTGTACCCTATACTGCCTATCCATTCGATCCAGAATCAAACACAAAATTTGTTCTCTGTGCTACGTTTCACTGTCGGGCTCTAGTCCAACATACCTATCCGATCTCACCCATGTGTAGACACCAGCAAGATACTTACGCTCCTCTTCCGACAATCGTATACTCATTATTCCCACTATGAAAACAAAGTCATATGGGCAGCGTTCTTTTGCATACCAGGGCCCAGCAACGTGGAATGAATTGGCCACTGAACGTAGACACAAAGACACAGTTATCCCATTCAAGAGTGCTCTCAAAACTCACTTATTTCGACTGCAAGAAGAAACTTAAAGACCTAATAACATTTCCTAACTGAAATATTCTCAGCATGTTTTTTAATTTTTAATGTTTTTCTAATTTCATGGTGTTTGGTTTTGTAATAATATTATTATGTTTTTTTTTTATCTTATAGGTGTTGTCTAATGTTGTAAAGCGCTTAGAGCTTCTAAAGATTAATCGCTATACAAAGTCATTATTATAATTATTATTATTATTATTATTGTTATTATTATTTAACATGGCGGCTCTCCACTGACAGAACGTTGATTATTCTTATGACGTCATGACCTGAAGCCGAGTTTTCAAATGGCGTTCATGACGCAAAGAGGATTTGTACGACGTCTTAACGGGAAGCAGACCTTTTGAATGGTGCCACTTAGCCGTTGCATATTTGTATGACTTGAAGCCGATTTTTCATCGGAGTGAAGGAAGATTTATAAGACGTCTTAATCGGAAGTAGGCCCTTTGGATGGTGCCAATTTCAGGTTGCATATTTATATGACCTGAAGTACACTTAGTTTTATTTCAGACCCTATTATGTATCATTTCTATGTTAAGTCAGCTGTTGTCCAATTTCACAGTAGAGTTGGAATGGAATGCAAACAATATAAAGGTTCTCTTTAAGGAAAAAATAACCATAAAAAACTAATAATGAAAAACAATAATTAAAATAATTTCAATTAAAAAAAATTGTTAAAATTTAATTAAAAACATGAAAATGAAAAATAAAAAAGAAAATAAGAATAATAAAGAATGCATGCAAATGTTATTAGAAATTATATAATTATCTAAATATTTTGCAAAGATTTAGTGGAATGTATGTTATGATTAGGAAATGGTAGTTATAATTATTCAGTTTTAGTTATTTTTGGAGGAATGGTTTTGGGTAGATTTAACGGAAATCATGTATTATTTTTGCAAAGGTTTTGTAGAAATAATGTTTATAATTCTTTCAATTTTTTGAAAACTTTGAGGAAAATTATGAAATATTTGAGAAGTTGGGGAATATTAATATTAAGTGGAAATTATGGTTATATAATTAATCAATGTTTGCATATGCTGCGAATTTGTATAAAGAATAAGTGGAAATTATGTTATGACTGAGAAATGGAAATAATGAAAATTTTATTAAAATAAGAGTTAGGATATATATATATATATATATATATATATATATATATATATATATATATATATATATATATATATATATATATATATATATATATACATATTGATTCTGTCGTTGAAAGGGTAAGCACAATAACCAATTATATTCCGCAGTAGAGTAAATAATTTACTCGTCATATAGTTTTTGATCTCTGTTTAAATAAATGTTTTGCAAATATTTTCTTTCGCAGTAGAAACAAAAATGTAGAACATGTGATTTGTATATAGAGGAAATTATTTTCAAATTTGGAGATGTTTTGAAAGAAGATATCGCGCAAGACTTGTTAACTTTACTAAAGTTATATAATATCTGGTCTAAGCATAATACCTTTTAGTTGGATGCAGCTCGGTATTGTTGGGATGATACTGTTAACGTCGAATATCGACAACGTTGTAACGAGAATTGTAATAGACTTTGATGGTATCTTCTAAACATTCTGTAAACTTAACTTTCCAATTATTGGCCATTTTGATGATAAAGAGTAATATGCTATCCACGTCGGATTAGATTTTCTGACTTTTATTTAAGAATATAAGATAATGGTAAATGTTCATTTATTTGAAAAACTGTTTGAGTATAAATGGACAAGGAATACTAATTATACCCCATGATGAACCCCATTTTGTGTCACTGATTGTAGAGTATCTATTCTGCACAATCAGATTGTTCGGCGTAAAGGACAAGCAAAAACTGGGTAGAATTAAGTCACATGATTATTTTCTGAAGTGTTTTAACAGGAAGTTGCCAAGAGTCATATCATCCATAGTTACAGATCTCTATCAAACGTATTAGTTGTGATGCAGTTTAAATTACAAATTACTATATCACTTTAACAGGCTTAGGAATAGTTATAGAAATCAACTGATAGATAGTTATGAAAATAAGACAAGTCAATTAATTTTTATTACTTCTTTGCTAACAATAAAGAATTCTGAAATTACATCTTTATTAGAATAACATGACTAATTAAATTGAAACAAATTCAATGCACTTTTAATGATACCAGCCTAATGCAAAAATGTACGCAGGTATCTTCCATAATATAACACCAAGAATTTAAAGTTTAACTACAGAATAATTACACTGTTGAGTATCCATTTCTTGCTGAATTATTACATTAGGGTCATGCATAACCGACTACGATAGTCTCTGTATATATTGCATACAATTACTTATTCATGCTTGTGTCGGGTTCTCCTTTCATCAAGAATGTCATTATAATTACACAGAATCAGAAATAAAAAGGTCCTGAACTGAAGTATTTTGAAAAATGATTACCACAATTTTATAAGGCAGCTCATTCCCACCCCAAGTATGTACAAATCGTGTTAGATAGTGGGGTGTAATAATGTTGCCAATGTCCAGTATCGTGACGTCATCATTTCTATTGTTCCTATACAAACCCAATATTTGTTTTGAGGCTATACAGTCCCAATCTTTTTTGAGGCTATACAGTCCCAATCTTTTTTAGGCTATACAGTCCCAATATATTTTGAGGCTATACAGTCCTAATCTTTTTTGAGGCTATATAGTCCCAATCTTTTTGGAGGCTATACAGTCCCAATCTTTTTTAGGCTATACAGTCCCAATATATTTTGAGGCTATACAGTCCTAATCTTTTTGGAGGCTATATAGTTCCAATCTTTTTGGAGGCTATACAGTCCCAATCTTTTTGGAGGCTATACAGTCCCAATCTTTTTTGACGCTATATAGTTCCAAACGTTTTTGAGGTTATACAGTCCCAACATTCCCCATGTTAAATTCCCCTTGTCGCTAACAGCCTCAGAGGTTTTGCCCATGTTAAATTCCCATTGTCGCAATAGTGGCCCACGACCTTTTTGACCGGGATTTCTATTGAGGCTATAGTTGCCTACTTTACTAATTAAATGTCACTTTCATGTTCGAATTCAATAAACAGCGTTATATACTTGCCAGTCAGTACCTGTGGTTCAAAAGGGCACCAAACTTCCAGTTGATGCCTAAACGTGCCTTGTTTTTAAAACGGAACAAAGTACAGACTCAGAAAATAAATTTAGACAGATGATAATCAGTTAGAAATTGACGAAAGAGACATATTTGCTAGGAAATGATTTAAAGAAGAAGTCACAGAAGGCGTATGTTAACCTTGACTCAAGAGCTCAGAAAGTGATAGGAAACGTAATGAGTGTAGTTACTAGACTGCTTACGAACGAATAAAAGATATAAGATCTAAAATACAAGGCAAAAATCAATGTGCAAGTAAGAATGTTGGAAACAATGCATGTTTCCTATGTAATGCACCAAATCACTTATACCTAAAGTGAGAGTCATAATATTACGATTCATTACCCAGAGGCAGCCCAGTGCAATGCAGTATCGATGGAGGAAGGGAAATTATCAGCTAATCAACTGCCAAATCATTGGCAAGATTATAGTCACCATCATCCACATAACACTGATGAAAAGAAGTTAATAGCATTAATCTAAAAAAAAAAAAACAGCAACAGAAAATACAAATTTCTTCTAGAAATCACATGATGGCCTTGGAGAACCTGATCTTAAAAAATATTGCATTAGCAGAGTCAATGCATTTGCTTTAAGGCAACCTCCGTGTAGATTACCTATTGGAAAAAAAAACAGACCTCTAGTGTAGTGTTTTCACCCAAGGATTTCTGTATCAATTTTGTGCAGACTATAGCAGATATAACTGTGAATGAAGCGTATCTTTTACCCAGGGTCGGTGAGTCTGTCAAATTCCCTTTCAGGTTCAAAATGATTCGGCTGCTTGGACCGCAACTCTTTGGAGTTTGGTAATTTGGAAGATAGATGGACGACCATAGTGATCAAGGTCTGAATGAGTTCGCAATGATCACTCGGATAGCGCTTTTTGCAGACATGCTGGCCGTCAGGATCTTCCACTTCTATTTTTTCGATCAGAAAGTCTTGTTTCGTACGTACAATGCAGTACGGATGCAAAACTTAAAGATCCAACTGGACAAGTTGCAACATGGCCGTAACAGCTAAATACATACGACATGGGCGCTAGTCAAAGGTCCCGGCACAAATACAGAAATGCTGAGGCACTATCGAGAAACCAGTGTAATATTTGCGACAGACAGCAAAAAGCAATACAATTTCTGAAGATAAGACATTTTGCCATAAAGCTGTTGATCTAACAGAACAGAAATTAGCTACCTCAAACCTGAAGCATCAGAGCCGTGGCTAGAGGTCAACAAAAATATGAAATGAAACAATGAAAGAACACTGACTTGTTTCTTGATAGATGAGAACGAAATGAAATTAGACATAAGCAACAAAAACACACTAATATCGGTTTGAAAAGGTTTGAAAATATCCGCTCTTAAGAAAGGAATAGATAGGCTGAAACTGGAAAAAGTCGCAACCAGTGCAGCAATAAAGAAAGCCTCTGGATCCGTTAGGACTGTTTCTGTTTTCAAGGAAGCATGTGGTATCGCAAATGGGAGTTCGAAAATGGGGACATACCAGTTTAGCTTATCATCCCCAAATCCAGAAGCAATAATTTGTTTTCGTAACAATCCAACAGAAGCCCGACTTTGAGTTGAGGAAATTCTCGAGAGACTGAAGATTGGTTTATCTTTTGTAAAATCTTTACATACAGATTTGGAACTCCAAGTATATCGACAGCTGTGCAGATATCATAATATTGACAAAACTACAAATACAAGCATGTAGCTCAAATCGAATGAAAATGTAAAAACATTTAAAATTAAATGTTGAGATATTTAGTCTCACACATTAAGCGACATTGATCATGAAGTATAATTCAAAAATAGGAAGTAATGTCGCATGTTATACTTGGATACCGCAATTCTGTTCACGCAATTAAATCGCAGACACCAATTATAATATGATGATTTTAGCACGGTAAGTTTTCAAACCACTACTGGGCAGTAATTAGGATGCCCAGCATCACAGATACACCTGTAGAACAAGGACAATATGTTCACAGCATATGGGTTTGCTTGATTAGGTTCGTGAAATGGCCAGGTAATGCCTGAAATAAAAGATATTATATTAGCATAATTTATTTACAATTCCAAATAAAATTTGCACAATCAAGGCAGATTCTGTGGGTGCACTGACCAGTCAGGCAATTTGAAGAATGTAAGAAACATACCTAGTCTTGGAAGGACTGCTTCAGTGCTTTAAATGATGAAGTAAATTACCAGTATATGGCAGCGTGGACAAAGCAGTACCAAACTCTAGTCAGTCATGAAGTTATTTTAGTACTAACCTATTGTTAGATGTGCATGCGTAACTGTTATGCATGGGTGGATATTTTATTTATTCAGAGGTCTTCGTTAGCACATCGCTCTCAGTGGAAGATATAGTGAAGTGTATTTACTGCTCTGGTTCGATACACCCAATCATAAGTATTAGAATGACTAAGAGTTATACAAATGTTATCGAATGAATAGCTGGGGTGGAACTTCATTTAGGATTCCATGCTGTGACATCAAGCTGGTCCTAAAATCAGGTCAGAAACATCATTGTCTGAGTCTGGATTGTGAAGAGGAATTAGAGGGGCCGAAGCACTATGTGATTCTTACTTACCCACAAGGCCAGAAATCCAGAAATGGGTTGGAGGTACAATCATCTTACATGACTGGAAAAGGAATAAGTAAATAACTATCCATGAGGCAAGGCATCACAGAATATATATATATATATATATATATATATATATATATATATATATATATATATATATATATATATATATATATATATATATCCAATCGAGATAATCGCCTTCCCTTAGTGTCACATTCAGGGTTATATCTCTCTCTCTCTTTATATATATATATATATATATATATATATATATATATATATATATATATATATATATATATATATATATATATATATATATATATATATACTGTAACTGGCTTGCTAAATGACATATAGTACATCTGGTCTTCAAGAACTTTAGTGGTATATATCTTGCAAATCTGTTTATATGTCTACTTGTCAATCTATGACTGTGATAAACATATAGAAATTCCAAATTAACTTCTGCACAATCCACACCATAACAGAAGAAGTGATGATGTTTGGATGTACTTTCCTTCTGACTTGACTTTCAATCCTCGAAGCAACCGGCAACGCTGAAAACTATGACACTGTTTGTTCTGAAATTTAACTCTCTAAGGCAACACCAGCTGTAATTGATGTGTGGTACTGAACTAACAAACAGTCAAAATTTGTAGTTTAGTAGAACGTATTTCTTTCTGATTAAATATTTCTTCAATCTGGAACTATCATCGTGGCTGACCTCGAATGTAATGTTCCCAAATATGTTGTCGTATTCTCAAATGGGTAGACTAACGCCATCATTCTCTTCGCGGGTGTATTGATTTGATACTCCATACACTATAAATCTAATTCAACACCATCCTGAGATGGCGCAGAACTTGGGTATAGGAGATACTCATTTTTTCCATATACTGCTGAATTATCATGCAAAATTCCGCTAATAGTGTACCTCGCACATTTTTTGCCATATTCCGGATCATCTAGCGGTGTTCATCAAACGCAAGCTCAAAACTGGTTGTAGATTGGTCGCAGGAATCGAATAACATTTGGTCATTAACAGCTCGAAGTCATACTGCATAACGAAATATCTTCCAAATGCTTCTGCGACACAGGCGTCACGATTGGTGACAACCACGTCAGCGCCTGCAGAAAATCGTATAGCAGGTTGGTAGGCTTTCTGGGTGACTTGGTAAACCGCGTTTGTGCGCTGTTTTTCTGTTGGCCAAATATATTGGTAGACACCACAGATGTATGCGTAGTCAATGTACTTTGCTGCACACAATGCTAATACTTATCTTCTAAATCTTCTAGATACAACATCACCTTCTAAATTACCAATGTTATTCACGATTGTGTTGTCGATGTCCGGAGCTGCCCCTCACAGCAATTGAGAAGCCAACTGTGTGGTTCTGGGAACTATAAAATTGCTTTCTAAAAGGGCTGGCAATTTGACAGCGAGCTGCACTTTTTTCGTCACTGGTCTCTGGTAACAATGGCGATGTTATGAACGGAGAGAACAAAATAGATATAAATCGAGCTTGTTGTCGTATTCAAACATAATTAGAAAGCACGATAAAGCAGAGTACCATTTGATTTATTGTAATAATTCTTTATTTTGCCAAGCAGTAGCAACACACATAGCTAAAAGGGACGTAACATGTAAATCGATGAGTTTGGCAAAAGTGTTATCAATAAAGAAAGCAAATTAACTGGTTTTCCATTTATTGATTTTTCCAATCGAATGTTATCAACAAAAAAATGAATTGCAAGACCACCCGAGCAGCCTGCGTGGAGACGAGCCTATGGAATTTAAAAACGAAATTCTTAATAAGATGGTTAAAGCTTTCTTAAGGGCAAACGGTGGAGTTAACAGTAGAAAGCGGTTTGTAGAAACTTTGGAGATATAATATAAAGTTTGAATATGCATGGTGAAGGAAAAGGTTGGCTAACCTAGAACAAAACCATGACAAATGGATACATACTGAGCCAGGAATATTCAGGCCACCAGATAGATAAGCAAAACGTAAAAACTTAGAAACCTTTGTCTCACAAGATATCCTTTTCTCTGTTACACGTATAATCGCAGATTCTGAGGTATTTAATGCACAGGGATCCGAGGACCAGCTTCTAAAGAACTGGCTACATAGGAACCAGAAATATGCCAATACCAGAGACGCTGGACCTTCAAAGGACTGTAGAAACCTCTCAATGCTTACTAAACTCGACAGCCACACCACATCACCGTTGACGAAAGAAACTTGATCAAACTGGAATATGAAATGTCAAGCCAATACGGAATTTCACTAGGCAAAAAAAGGAATAATGCAAACTGTGGCTAAATGCGAATCGAGCAAAAATTCGCAACCACACTTTTCAGGCTCAGAGAGACGATCGGTAAAATTTTCCAGGAGGACACGACCCTTGCCGACCGGCTTCGAGCACGCTTCTATAAGCAGTGTATCACTATATAGTCCATTCTAACGGCAGTTTAGTTCATTTTAAGAACGATTGTATTCACAATCACAAGTGCAAGCAACACAACAGCACCTAATGTCGCCAGGCACCTAAGCCAGTCCAAAGTGCAGGAACTAATCGGTTAAAAGACATATTGCAAGACTGGACAAATACAGAAAAAGCTTACATACATGACGGGAATGATGCATCGTCGAAAGTGTTCTATCATTGTATCGCAAAACAGCAGCGAAGCCGTTGGTTCATTGTCTGCTGGAGCCTAATGGTGCTTGTCACTACCCTGTGAACTACGTTCTTTGTAGCAATACGGTTTGACTTCACTAAAGTGAACAGGCAGACCCAACGCTTGGAAAGGACACTAGCAGGGAAGCAAGTTGCATTAATGCCCACAGTGAAATCTTCTGCGACTAGTGATATTTGTTTGACTCCAGGATATTCGACTTTTTGTGATGCCATTACATATCGCATAGTGCTAGTTCGAGCCGATGTTTTGTTCCTGGCTGGTGGGTCAACGCCAACCACTTTGTGCTTTATAAACATAAACTAGGGCTATTGGGATGGCACTGTGAACACTTATTCATACATCTGTGTGGGCATCATTGTCGCGTCGTACAAAATTGTCGAGGATAACCAGCAGATCGTTGAACTGCATTGTTTCCTCATTGACCTACCTAAATGCAACGCATACCGAAAATTTTGCGTAGCTTATTAATGCGATCTATATGTGGCAGTACCATCTCTGTATTTATAAGAGTAAGGACAATGTCAATAACGATTTTATTAATCCTCTAGATGGGTGAGTATAATGAAGCATGTGATCCGTACCGGATCTTTAATCCGGTTGGAGTTTTCAGAAAAGAGTACAGCTTGGGATGGTACATTGTTTCGCTGAGTTTGGCAATAATTGGGTCAAGATGCATTTTTCTCTTATTCCCGATTACTGATACTATTTGCACACGCTCATAGAAGTGAATCTGACGTCGATTTCAAAGCTGAGTGTATACTACACAATAATGAAATCATCCGGACGTATAGATGATTCCTTCGATTTTACAGATTCGCCTTCATACTTGGTTTTACAGCTAGTCTTCTGGAAAGTAACCGAACGACGAAGGCAGTAGAACCACCGGCATTTATCAACGTCAAGTGTCTTTATGTCCACCTCGACTAAATAAATTCCACGGAAAACCTTATGGACTGATAAGAGAGCACGTTCTTGCAGGTGAATCAGGTAGATGGTAAGCTCTATGGGGGAGTCGGACCGTGAACATTGGATCGCCTCCCAGGTGAAAAAGTACTTGGCGATGGGAGTATTTCCGAGTTTTTGATTCGCATTCTTGACAATAAAATCATAGCTGTCAAGTTGTAATCGATTTCAAGTCAAAGATAACTGTTGAAGAAATACCGAGACAACCGCACAATGCGACTATCAACAAGGCACGCTTCCTCTTTAGCCGAAACTCAAGCCTATTTGGACCATGGGCCATAGTTCAATTTTAATAGTGTTGACCTAGATGATGAAACACTTACCAGCCTCGTGGACAGTGCCAGTACTGCCGGCGCTGTTGCTGTAGCTAACTTAAAAGTGGTGTATTGCATGGCCGATAGCATAACCTTGGTTGAAACAACTACTGAAGAAACCGCTTTAGGCTTTTATTACTGGGATACAACGCAAGATAGTCATAGCTTCAGCTATATTACTGTCAGCAACAACAACGACGCTGTCCCAGATGCAGGATTTTGCTTTATCATTCTCCACAACTATCGTCAAGGCGATACGCAGTCTTAATTGTTACCACAATACGAACGTAGCATTTCGCGAAATGCCTTTGGCAATAATCTTTCCTTCGTGGTATCAGGACTCTTAATCGCACATCTCATCGGCGGAAATTGCAGATATATATTCAAAAAGACATATCATTGTTGCCTGTCAAAGTTATTGGCAATAAAAGCAAACAATGAACCTCAGAACAAACGGCACGGTAGTCTCGATGAGTGTGTTGGCAGGAATGCTGCAGACTGGGTTATTACTGGATCTAAACATATAAAGGAAGCTAATATTTGTTGACATCATCGCCGTCTTGCTAGTACAACATTTTCTTTTATCGGTAATCTAGTAGAGCAACTATGATGTGGTTATACAAAAAGATTCATTCATCGTTCAATTACATTATAGACATACCATTCATGAAATTGCTTTCATTGTCTTCGCTAAAGTATAATTCAAACCCGACTTCGTCTTGTTACGAGTTGCATGCGTACGATTTCCTGTCTCAATAAAAACTAGGCCAACTATTATTAGTAACGCTAGTGGCTCGAAGGCACCGCTAATAAATCATTCCGGTGCATATGTAACGTACGCAAGCGCTTGGTGTGTATAACTTAGCTCCTTGTCGTACTCTTTGTGCGACGGGCACCCGTAATTAATAGCTCAACATTTCGCCGGCGCGGTTGTCACGAAGTCGTGTTATGTACGCGGCCTTTGAACAAATCGGCGTGCCGTCACTAAAGCCAATATAGTCAGGAAAAAGAGTCTTTCCTATTTGACTTGCACTTTCATCCTTGTAATCTTTGCAATCACAATGGTAAATACTAGGGAACATATTTTTCTAAATGGTCGACCTCTCTTTGGATAAACCCGACGGGGTCTGTCTGGTGTAAGACAATATGATTTGGACCAATTCATGGAGAAAGGACTGGTACAAAGTGAGCTGCTAAAGGAAACAAAGTATATTGTATGCAGGACTACTCGTCCTTTGCAAAGTTATTAATCAGAAAACTTACACTGCCATTCAGACAATACCTAACACCTTTAAAGATGTTTGCTCTATGATGTAGGTAACATGATCAAGAGGCTCATATTTTTCATCAGAAAATCCATTGGCATATGGTCTTGTGGAATATAGTCGATGTTAACAAAGGGAGAATATTCTTACAGAACAGGATTTTGTAAATTATATTACGATAAGAGATAAATAGGAACCAACGAAATCTAAGACATAAGTAAGATAGTTCAGGATTCTAATTATAAAGAGTGTAATATTGTTTTTCTTTTGCCACGTTTATCATGGCATAAAATAGGTGAACAATTAAATATGTTTGGCTTCGACAATGATTAAGGGTTATTTCTTTTTAGAATTTTTAAGTTCATTTTTCTGTGCTAAAACAGCCCACAAAGTAAGTAAGGGTAAACAATGTTTCTTTTGACAAAGATGAGAACATTTTGAGCTATTTTAGCCGGAACTTGAATCAGATATCAAGGTGATACTTGTTATACTGTTTCTAATGTGTCAGCTCAAACATGCTAGAATATGGTTGTGATCCTTCATTAAGCATTATGCATTAAACATCAACATATGGTATTTTTGCATAAATCTAGCCTAATTTCCATCGAAAACATTATCTTATCAGTTTGCTACATGTGCCATGCCTAACTTTGTTATGATGACTTTAGACTGCAGTTTAAAAGCTAAATAGGAAAGTCAGATTTCGTAAATATCTATAATAAGTAATATACTCCTGTTTATTATCACCCATCCCGAGTTTCAATCATAACACGATAACAGTGTTAGGTATATACACATTGTTAAGGATAGATAATAAGGACTACATACCTCATACTTTCTATCTCCCTTTGCACCTGAAATAATAGAAGAACAAGGTCTCCAATAATTTTTGATTGATTTATACTTCATATAATTACTGTTCTTTTAGTGAGAATCTGCAAAATATAATTTTTTTCTTGCCAATATTAAGTGTTCATTTCAAAGATGAGTAAGAAAAATATTTTCATTGACAAAAATAAAGAACCATGTAGTTTATTAATTGGATTATGCTTGGATTTTCATTTTAACATCTTGCACGCTTTTACAAATAGAATGGTAGCTTATCTGTGTAGACTTTGAAGTATTATACTTTCTAGGTATTAGAGACTTAAAGTGTTCACACCAAAAATGAAACAAACATTATCAGCTTTCTAATTGCATCATTTGTCCAATCTTGGCCAGTTTTGCTGCCAATTTTGTGTGTTCATACTATTATGCTTTTCATAAGCAATAAAAATTCAAACAATTTTGTACAAAGACCACCGCCAAGAAAAGAAAATAGACAAGAAAACAAGAGACCCAAGTGAGGTTGAGATCATTTAACTGGCAGTCATGTACCTTATAGCCTGTGCATGAATAGTATGCTTTCTGTTGAAATGTCTTCCTTCGCTAATGACTGAATATGTAATGAAAGCGATTCCTCTTATGTCTCATATTATGCATCCATATTTAATTGCATACCAGGATCATTTGTCCAACATTGAAAGACGTTTCTGCCAGGATGGCTATTGTCACATTTTTCATGTTCTGTTCGCTATTTTTCAGATAGGACATATCTGAAGCGAAATTTGTTTTTGCATATTAAAAGGCCTTCAAGTTCAATCACTTTCCGTTAAAAATTGTCAAATTCTGCCGAACGAAATTTGAAACGTTTCTGTTCAATATTTATGTCGAAGAAGTTATTAAAATCTTTTCTTTGGTTTTAAGTAGTAAGAGTAGTATTTTTTTATGGCATCATTTGTATACTGATTAAAGCCCCTTAAACTGGATGGCTTTGTATAAAATTGGGTCAAACACTGATGATTATTTTCTAGGAAAGGCGCTTAAATGACTTCTTAGTTTTTAATAATGTCGGTCACATTTAATAATTTGGATAATTTGTATAAACGTAAAAGCCCTAGAATATTGTAATGATTTCTACTAAATCGGTTCCATTTCTGCATAGCGGTAATGTGAAGAAGGAAGTTATTTTCAATTTTTATTGACGGTAACCATATTTGTTTAAATATCTGACCAGTGGCGAATAGTCATTCTGCAAGGATGCTATCTGTCAAATTTGGCCAAATTCTGTTTGAACTATTCTTTCGAATTGTTATCATTATTTTCTTTGTTTTAGTACAAGCATTCAATTTTGAAATCTGTTCTGAACCGTTTGTACAAAGTTAAAAGCCTTTTATGTGATACTGTTATGACTCCATGGTCTTAAACTAAATAACAGAAAGTGGCAAAAAATCAAGTTTAGTAAAACTTGAATAACTTAATTATACAAATTATAAAATGAAAAGTTAAGACCATGCACGGTATTATGAATTAAATCCAAAACATTCCTAAAAACGTCCTACATAAGTCCACAAGAATCGAAAATTCCGAATTAAAAATCAGATCCTCTAATGTAATGACCTGGCAAGAGTCCTGATGTTCCACACTGGCATTGTCCAGCACATCTTTGAATAATTCACAGTAGTCTCAGAATAATATTTGAATCCAGTGAGCCCTTTGTAATTCCAATAAATGATCGTAACAAATGTCACATATACAGAATTACATCAATAACATAGGACATAAAAAACATGTTCCCACTTCTATCTACTTATTTGCTGGCATAAAGCTCTAAAACGCACTATTCGTCACCTCACTACGTGAAATTTGGCAAATAACCCGCATGTTAACGTTATCGGACATATTCTGTTGAGCAGTTTTTTGAAAATGTCTTCAAAGATTTTTTTTGTAAGTAACAGAAACTATATTTAATGACTGATCGGCATTTTTAAACAAATTTGAAAGACCTAGATGTCAAAATGTCCTCTATAATAGCATTGGCCAACAATTCGGAATAAACAACGCAAGAAAAACAAGAGTTACGCACGACGGACGACGGCAAATACCCTAAGTTCACTTGATACTGGGAATATGTGGAAGGTAGTTATTCAGCATTGATTTATCACAGGCTAAGTCTTCGTTTTTCCACGATTTCGTTTTGGACAGATTTAGCTTTGGCAAGGGTATCAGTTCACCCAAAACATGAATATTAACAATCTAGGATAAATGGCTCATGCAAAGATATGTCTTGTTATGAGGTTATATGGGGTAGACGTAAAGAAGTTTCCAGACGAGCCTCAAAATGATTTATTATTTAGAGGGTATTGCATGCAGTGTTGTGCATTTAGCTTATTGAGAATGAAATGTTTATAGCTGACGCGCATGTATGAGAAAACTTTATGTCTCCATTAACCTCTGTGAATGATATATTTATAGCTGGAACATTTAAAAACAATTTAATATATGTTTATAGCTGGAATAACACATGTTGGTATATTTTAATGTCTTTATTAGCCCTTTATTTGCAGTGGATTACTGAGAAATCAAAACAAAATGTGAAATAAGATAAACATTCAATACCCTTTGCGTGTAGCACTAACAGAGAAATTTGAGGGCCGTCTATGTTGTTTTTGTGACACAGCGATTTTGAAAGTGATTAACAACTATCTGAATTTACAGATTATTTTTCTGCCGAGATCGACAAGAATAGCATTTTTACATCGAGCATATACCGTAATAAAACTATTGGTGCCGACATTATTTCTGAAAAATGTTTGCCGAACCAGACATAACAAATTGGATGAAGATTTTCGGCAAACTTAAATGACTCGATACAAGCGAATTCAGTCAAGTCAAAATCCGGTAATGGTCCGTTTGTCGATACTCTGGTCATCTCGTGTGTTGGATGACCAAATCTTTTAAAATATACAGAACACTCTCCCATTCCAAGAAAACTTCCGGGATAACATGCAGCCATATCAACCGAGATAACATCTTTATGATCGTATTAACTATTCCATAATCCACCGTGTCCGTATTCGACACAACTCGATATTATATCACTGAGAAAATCAAACCGAGTTTGGTTTCCACGAATTTTTCTCTCGTCGGTTATCGATTTTACAATTATTGGAAAGTTTAGTTTCTTTCCTAGCTCAGCGACATCTTTGACAGACGCTCCGGTATCCTTAACTATTTCTCCACACTCATTTATTATTTTACGTCTTTTATCACTTAGACCGTTTCCACTAGTCGAAACGGTAAACTGTTCAGTTACTCGTTCGGCTACACAATTTAGCATTGAAAATGTCATTGGTATTAGATTATTAACGCTGAGTTTATCATTTATCGGATATAACGCGTAGATAACCGTGGTTACAGGATACGCTCGTTCATAATATGGTTTGTCAATACCAGTCAACATTCCTGGTTTGGAATTTTTACTCAATATGGCAATTTTTTCATTATGAAGGACAGGATCATGTTTGTCACGGATAGTCCAGGTATTATTGTATGTTTCTGTTAGTACAATAAATTCTACTTTAAAAAGATATTTTCGATTGTCGAGATAATTAATGATAGTTGCCACTTGTTTTGTCGTTCCTCGTAGTATCGACACCTTTGGTGTTGTGTATGATTTTGAACGTTGACCACATATGAGATGCGCCATCTTTGCTGAGTTCTTTCTTGGCGTCATGAATTTTATTAATCAAAGTTTTATTCGTCGGATCAACCAAAGCTTTAATCGGTAAGTCATGGGATATGAATAAATTGAAATATTATATATATATATATATATATATATATATATATATATATATATATATATATATATATATATATATATATATATATATATATATATATATATATATATATATATATAAGCATAGAATAAATGCAAGTGGCTAATGATAGGTTCTACGACTCCATTTAACAAAGCCTGCTTAAACGAATTATGCGGACTTCATTCACAAAGCGTTCGTGATGGAAGCCTAGGACCAAAACGATATTTGGAGTGTGGTGTTGGAGTTAGAGAAAAAATGCGTTTGTGTGTGCAGTGTGGTGTTAAAAAATACAGAGAACTGAAATGATATTATGATATAAAATAACTACGACAATAATGATAAGGTTATTAAAAGTGCAGAAGATTTTCTAGCAAGATTTTCAAAGTAATGACTTAGAAAAATAATGATTTAAACAAATAATATTATTATATAAAATAGAAAATGAATTTGTCAAACATCCAATCATCAAGAATTACGAAGCAAATCATGATGGTGTAATCTTCCACTGTCGACTAAAAAAACAGCCGGAAATGTTAATAGCACTGGTTATCTCATATTCAATACAACGAAAAATACACGTATCTTTGTCATAGGTACATCTTTGAATGTTTCAATGGATTAATCGAAGACGGTTTTGTGATCGAACATATTGATTAAAGTCCAAAAAAATAATCATTTGAGTAATTTAACAATTGTCACAGAGTCAAAATCGCAAATATGGAAATACTGGTTATAATGATAAGAGCGCAAGATCAGCCTATCTACACATATAGAGGCAGGTGAAAAAATAGCATTTTCATCGATGTGTGCAGCTGGCAAATATTTCGATACTTCAAATCGTTTTGTAAAGCTTGTAGCAGATGACACTCCTAAATCTACATTTTCAAAAACGTTTAAACAAAAAATAACTTTTCATTATCGTTGAAGGGAGACTCTGTCTCTTTGGCAAATGGTAATTAAGTAGATATCTCGATTATACTACTAAATATTTATTTAATTTCTTTTTTGTATTATCATAGTCATTGTTAAAATAAGATAGATCAGTTATTTGATCCATTTTGAAGCTTCTATCGTCAGTGGTGAAAGTGTACCAAATTATTATTAAATATATATTTAGTCCACTTTTCCCCAGTCACATAACATATATATTTTTGTGTTGAGTAAAATATCAAGATGGAAGAATTACTTCGTTATTCTGAAGCTTCTATCATTTTTGTGAAAAAGGGGGATTTATTATATATATATATATATATATATATATATATATATATATATATATATATATATATATATATATATATATATATATATATATATATATATATATATATATATATATATATATATATATATCTGCTTTTATAGTCTATACGCACAAATTTTCAGAAATTTACGTGATTGAGTTCTATAACCCACGTGGGGTTTTATGACTATAAAAAGCATATAAAATTCTAGGGATGATGGGTATAGCCAGAATAACTTAATCACGTAAATTTCTAGAACATTTTGCGTGGGTTTGTTCGTGACTATAAAAGCGGAGAAATTTCTCTATCCCCAGCCAGACTCGAAGTGTACTTGAGAAAACGAAAGGTAAGTGAAATGTTTATTTAGTAGTCTAGAGGCTGTGTTTGCGTTATATTACACAATTGTATTATATCGTCTTGGTTGAGGAATACAACTTAAATATATATTTTATAATAAATAATAAAATGAATTTTGAAAATACCAGAGCTATTATTTCTGCGATTAAAAAGTTAAAACATGACGGTATAAAAATTCAACTTGAAAATTATTTCTGATCAGGAATCATTACAAAATCGTAAATTTGAAGGTGGATATACACTATCAGCAGAATATCGATTGATTAAAACCTTCCAGCAAATTATGTCAAATTAGCGCTATTTCTTTCACTGGAATTGCAGTTGGAAAGTTTACACTAAATTGCGGATTAATTGAGCTTTCCGATACCATTATTGTTTTTGACGGAGTTGTGTTCGTTACGATTTATTGAAGTAGCTCGTTCGGAGTTGACATTATTATTTAAATCCTGATTTTCTAAACCAATCACAGTCATTTCTTCTTTGTAAATTTTGATCATATCGGTGAACTCACAATCTGATATTTTTCCATCACCAAGACTTGTTGATAATAATGAGGATAATTTTGAGTATGTTAACGTCTCTGTGTGTAATTTTATTATATCATCATGCAATTTTGCATTTGTGCACATACTTAATTTTTGCGATGATATTAAGAATACCGGCAATCGATGTTGCAGCTGAAACACAAATTGTCACAACTTCTGCTGCCATTACAAGTTATGGTGTTATTGTTGATAATAATACGCCGGTTCCAGCAATAACAGCAGACGCTGAATAAACAATTATATCAACAATAATCACACATTTGCGATATTTCTTTACTTTTACTATATACCGGTCAACGATATCTTTTAATTTTGTTTGCCATTCACGTGCTTGACTGTATCTAAAACGTTGAACGTTGATCGGAATAATCACTGTATGTGGGAATTTAGCTACTAAGTCAAGGCACCAGTAATAAATCAAGTCGAGTTTTGTTTCTTCGGGTTCCACAGTAAATGTTACCTCGTTTTGATATAACATCACTAACACAGTTAGTGGATAACGCCGTGAAATCGTGGTAGATATTATAAATATTGCAACACCAAGTACTGAGAACCTGTATATACCGGTAACCTTAGCGCGATGTTTAATGGATTTATTGAGTGGTGACCATAATGGCTGGTCAGACGCTATATTATATACCAGGTTCATAATCTGCTTGTGGGGAATTTAAATCAGTTAAATTTTTGTAACGATATCAGGAATTCCACTTATAATTATCTTTTAATATCGCCGAGTTTTGTGTTAATATCAACGAGTTTCACGTCAACAGTCGACGTGGTACCAAAAAAATCAAATGCGATTTTTTTTATTAAGTTTTTGAAAATTTCTACGAGTGTTCATAAACATATTTAAGTGAACGTGATACTCGGCCCGCAGCGTGGATAATTTAGTATCTACTGTGTTATAGTTATTGTCTACATATATTTTTGTTGCAGCATCTTCATCAGATGTTGGATCTCTTAAAACAACTATTTTATTTCCGTTCATGCTAAGTTCACCTGTCATTATGTCACCGGTAATCGTAAACGATTAGCAACACTTTTTGGAATTTCATTTATAATAGTTGCGATTGATATACTTGAGTCCCTGATTTTGCCGTCAATAGTAAATACCGGAATGTTATCAGCAGTAGCACCAATAACTCTACAAACTATGTGATTCCACCTAATGTTACTAGTCTTTAGAACACAGTGTTTATCCTGAAAAATAAAGACCTCATCTCGATCAAATGCAGAGAGGTTCATAATATCGGCAAGTTCACCTTTGACAAATCAGTGTCATCTTTTTTTTTCTTGCCCTTAGTGGTACCACTAAGAGAAGATCTTCCGTAAATATCAACCAGTATATTTTAAGATCTGTTTAAAACGATGCGGCTACTTGTATACTCGTGCACGACTTTATGAGATGCACCGGAAGATTTTGATATAGCGTCGAGTGCATCAATTACTTCACGACCACAGATCGGTGGATCTGTCATTGTTTGTATTGGTAATGTTGAATACCAGACTGGAATATTTTTTATTGTGTTTGTATGATTTACAAATTCAATTGGTGGTGCCAACCCATACAAATCAAAATAAACAATTCCACTTGGATCAATTACGTATGCAACCCAGTGAGTTCCTGGACCAGAACTGTTATCAAGATTAGAAATTCCTGTTTCAAAATTGTTTGGTTATTTTGGTAATTGGTCACACATAAAAACACCTCTGAAATCGTTTATATTTAATTTTTGGCAGCATCGAGTAAATCAAAATTTGACATAGGGCAAAATTAGCGAAGTGTTCCTGGAAATCTCAGACCTTTTCCGTATCGAAAAGGGGTTCCTGGTAATTTTAGGCCTTTTCCCCTTTTTAAAAATCCTTTCCCTGTTATCTTATCAACAAGCATACTACCAACCTTTCTGGCAGTACCGCTTTAAACACCAAGTGCAGCTCTGTTTGCAATACTTGGAGCTGCACAGCTATTAACGCTGGTAATGCTGCAAAAGTGGAAATATACCCTTGTTCTAACTGAGTCTTTAATGGAACTCGGAGAAAGATGAAGCTGAACTCCGGTTTTTCATTCTAAAGCCTTATTAAAATGTTTGAGTTGCGTCTTGGTTAATGATAATTTGTTTGGAACACCACTAGAAATTTGATATCTTTTTAGTGATATTTTTGTTCCGCATTTACTTGCAAGTTTTGATTGTAATTTTTTCACATGACCGGAAGTCAGAGTGAGATTAACGTGTCTATACGGCATTTTCATAATATGATAAGTGATTTAATTACATGGTTTCTACTGGTGCGTCAACAACTCGCATTCGTCCACCAACACCTTCAAGTAACATTGCTTTATCTGATAGAATAACTGCAAATGCTCTGTAATTAGGAACAGCTCCAGCGTCTCTATTTACTCGAGCTCAAAAATGAACATCAACGATAGATTGTCTAGATAAATCAGGATGTTCCAGTGGAAAGTGATAAATCGGATATAGATTTGTAAAATTTAACTGTGATATTTGTAAACCAGTATCTATATTTTAATCACGTCCCATAAAAGTCATTAAACGATGATATACACGTGCTGCATGGTTTAATTCAAAATTGAACAATATATCTTCAGATGGTTCTTGATGTCCATTTATTCTTAAAGAAACTTTACTAACTCCAACTTTGTCAAATATCATATGACTTTCTTCTTGCGAGTTTACTAGTCCAGCATTTTGTAAAGCAACGAAAATATGCCGTGGTGCAGAAACACCTTGCTTTGATGCTATATGCCATGTAAATAAACCATTAACATTACTTTGAACACTCTCTGTAGTTACTGTTAACCATGGTAATAATGATTGACCGCCTTGATCCATAAAACAAAGTAATTTTTGTTCTTCAGCAACTGTTAGTCATTACCGGCATCCACAACGAGACTTTTATTAGTATTACTTTTACCAGCATCAAGACCACCATGATTCCAGATAGCATCATCGTCAGTAGCTTTTCTAACAAGTAAACTGTACGTTTAGCTCCAAAAATAACTTTTCTAACATTTCTACAAAATCCAAAGATGTGGGATAATGAATATGGCATGAAAGTCTTCTACGAACATTTATTAACATTGATCGACGTGTTGCAAATCTTAAAATGTAATTTATATTCGTTGATATTACTGCGGGTGTTTCTGCATTTCCTGCAGCGTTTCTTACATTACCTGTACTTAAGCTTATATATTCTGGAAAGTTAGAATTGTTTTTAGAAAACATCATTGTTGGACTAGCTGACCTTGAATAATCATCAGAATATCTTGCTAAACCTACTATTGTTGCAGCAACATCAACGTCCTTTTGAATATTTTCAATATTTCTTCCATCAATCATATATGTAACACTGTCAAAGAACGCCATAATTCCGTTAGTAACAAAACTTATTTTGTTAGCGGCGTCATATTCAGTATCGTCTTTTTTAATAATTTCACCTTCTACTTCAATAAATGCTTCGGCGGGTAAGAAATGTTTACTTGTATCTTGAACTTGTAATTCGATTCTTCCACGCTGATTTGGTTGTCTTGCGTCGTAAGGATAAAATTGATAATCACTTATAGATTCATCTGTGAGAACTGGTGCGTCTATATCGAACGCTGGATCGGATATACGTTTAAACATTTTATTATATTTATCATGGTCCAAAAGGAAGACCACTTCCTGCTATCATGCTAGCAGTTATATTTTTCTGCTTCACCAGCCAACTCTGATAGTATTTTTTATTTGCGGCTTGATTTATTATTTTACTGACATTTGCAGGCATAACTTCAGTACTGGGTAATTTTACTGGTTGTGATTTTCGTCAAATTAACCGTTTTAGTCTATCCTTGATTGTTGAGATCGCTTTACCGGCAAGATTACCAATAGTGCCGATGCCTTTATCGCGAACGAAATCAATAGCTTTCATTCCTAGTTGTTTTGCAATCGGAATTATGTTTGTGACTATCCTTCTAAAAAGGCCTTGAACAACATCACCGATTCCATCTCCGTAAGTTGCTTTATAGGTTGTTAATCACAAATATACTGCTCTAACCATGACTGATCCATGCTGAGCAGTGTGTATAATCATTTTATTTATTACTGATTTATCTAATCACTGTGAGAATCATCAGCAATTGCATCAATGAGAGAACGACAAACATTGATATCCATAATATCGCCAGTAAATAATTTTCGATAAATATCAGATATTTCATTAATGATTTCCGGCGAATTATTTCCAGCACGTTTTCCTCCAATCAAAATTTCTGATCTATCTCTGTCAGAAAGAATATTGTTAGGACAAGCAATAAAACCGCTTCCTCCAGGCGTAGTTGAGTAAAAACCATTTCCAGTAGCGCCAGGAGGATCTTCTGGACCATAAAATTCTTTTTCTTCAGCAGCAGATGGTTCTACTAATGATTTAAGAAAATCTGAATCTCTTTTATCTATTACTTTTTGTTGAAATTCAATAAAATCTGGATCGTTCCTACTAGCAGAGTCTTTATTTTTAGCAGAAAGATATACCTCGATAATCAAATTTTCAGGTTTTTGGACATTTTTTTTTATAATAAATTTAGGTTTTATATATGCTTCTGTTTAATCCAATCCATATACTGCAAAATTTATTACATTGTTCTGATCATCAATTTCGGCAATACCTTCAGGAGTAAATTTATTTCTAATACTCGACGATTTTTGTTGTGGCCGAGAAATTTGTGAAGGAGATTGTGGTTATTTTTGTTGTTCTATTTGTTACTGCGGTGGAGAAAGTGGATAAGAATGTTCTTACTGGGGAGGTCGTGGTGGGGAAGGTTTTTGTCGAGAACATAAAGTCTTTTTATTTCACTAACAAAACCTCTATATTTTAGATCATCATCTCTAGCTTGTTGTTTTTTTGTTGTTGCAATATATACGATATAATCACGTAACGAAATTATCATCGTTCACAGTATCATATTTAAGTTTCAAAAATCTATTTTTTTTATTAAAACAGAGCATCAAGTACCAGCGCAGGCAAATCTTTCTCTTTAATTTCTTTAAGTTATTCAATAACAGCTTCCCTACATTTTTAATCAATCCAGCAGTTTCTTTTGCTACTTTAGGTTTGGGTGCAAGATCTTTTATTTTACTAATACCTTCAAGTATTTCTTAACCTTTGTCAGGAGGAGGAGGAGGAGGCTGAGCATCAACTATTGCGGCTGGAATTTCTTTTAAAAGTTTTTTTTTTTGTTTTCTTATTATATTTAGCAGTCTGTTCTAACGTTGGACGAAGACTTTCAGTAACTGCTGCAGCTTTTTCAGTTGCTTATGTAATAGGTTTAAATACCTGTTTTTTTTTATCTTCGGCAAATTCTACCTGAGATTCTTGACGTTCTTGAAGTTTTCATCTAAAAGAATCACGAACAGGAAAAAACTTTTTGATTGCTTCCAATCTTTCTCGAGCTAATCTAGCTGTATAAGATTCAGCACCAGGTGCCATTATTGATATGATAATGATTAAATTGCAGCAGCAGAGAGGGTGCGACCTCAATGAAACCTCCGGAGGGTAAACAAAAACACACATACAAATTTAGAAGATAAAAACGACAAAAATAATGTAACAAAAAAACCAAAAACTAACCCAATTCGAGAAACTCTCGGTAAGTTAGAGGCTTTGCTTTGGCGTTATTAAGCTTATATTTTCCTTTCGTAGGAAACTTTTATTTTAAGCAAATGACGTTTCAGCAAAAGGTATGTTCACACTCTCTGCTGCTCTCGGTATGTGACGTGAACACTTAACTATTCCGATCGCTCTCTGAGGTTGGCATCTAGGATCACACATTTTAAAAAGAATACTGTTTTTATTTGTACTGACTTGAATACTGACACAATTTTTGCAAAGCGCCTTTCTACAGTTGGTACAAAAGCTATCGGCAGATTCCTTGTTTCCTCGCATTACACATTGTTCACACAGCTGATCTACTTTGTTCTTCCCTCGGGAAACATCAACATCAGAATTTAATCATACGGAAAATGTTCTGCACATTTGTCATCGGGCACGTCCGATGATGAAGATAATGTGTCCTTCTCACATGTTGGGCACATAAAGCTAGATGACATCCGCCATTTTTAAAGGAATTGCATATGTAATCTCACAGACACCTCTTACAGCAAGTATGCAGAAAGATGAGTGCCCTCGGAACGGTTAAAATGTCCAGACAGAGTGGACATAGCATACGATTCTGATTTTGTTGCCTTCCTCATATGGCATTATTTGAATGCTTGTCTATAAGAATTTTCTTGTCTTGCAGCAGTTGTCCGGCTCCTTATTTGCCATGAAAATCAATCAGATCTGGTGTGTGAAGTTCCAATATGAGTCACATGTAACCATAATATTTAACGACAATTAGTTACCAAAACAATACGCCAGACATGGCTAAAATCACAATTATTGTTTTTGTGTCAGCATCTACGACTGTGGTCCATATCTGTTTTTGAAGAATCTATTTTTCTTTATTCTCTTGGTGCTGGTCTTTGGGTTGAATGTAATCATTATTGGTATTGATTGAAGGGAAGTTATTTGTTTTGAGAACACGATCATTATGGTGATAGGTGTTCTTGTATATTTGACAACAGCGTACCATGAGTAATCAGACTACTGCTTTCTATGAAATGAACTCTGTAATCCAAGATACGTTGTCTTGTTTTCACTTCAGCCTCTCTAAACATGATAGAAAACTTACGACAAGAACTTAGCTATAATTTGGTCTAGTTAGCATATACCTTATTGGGATTTGGCCACAAGGTAAAGTTATGTACTGAAAATCAAAAGCTTATCCTTCTGGCCTTTTAGGATAATTCATCATTCATTAAAGGTGTAATTTTGTTGTTTTTTAAAATATTTTTCATAATATATTCCAGTATTGATTTAAACTGTATGGTGATTTAAAGAAAAAATGAAAACCTGGAGATATACGGAAATTTTGTTTAAATTGTACCATTAAACTCATCGACGTGAAAAATAAATAGTTCTTTTATGTGAAATAAAATACTAGCTTATAAATATTCGACAAGCACTAGTATCTTTGAAAATGAAGGACGGCCTTCTCATAAATATCTTGCAGAATTCAGTGTATTGCAACACTACAACGGGAAATTAATAATCATTCAATATAACATAACAGGACACACTGATGTTATATCAACACATGCCAACAAATAAAAGTATGCCGATGCGTCGCTTGAACTATGTCACATACAAGCTGTCAGTCTTAGATTATTGAAATCCTTCACGGTATTAAATAGTATGGAAGCTATTAGTGATACTTGTAATCAAACTCCGTTCTCTTAATTAGGACTTGGCATGGCCTAATTACGTCTTAGATATCTCATAATTACATGAGTAGTGAATAGGGGCACTAGAGCGACAATGGGAATTAGCATTATAGACCCCCCCCCCCCGGGCAAATATAGCGACAATGGAAATTTAACATGGAGAAAAATCGTGGGCAAATAAAGCGACAAGGGGAATTGAACATGGAGAAAAAAATCGTGGGCAACTCTAGCGACAAGGGGAATTGAACATGGGGGAATAAAGTGTGGGTCTATCTAGGGACAAGGGGGAATTGAACATGGGATTTTTTTTTGGTTTTTAAAAATTTTTTTTTTTAAAAAAAAAGGGGTAGGCAATTGAAAATCATTCTCTTTTCGAGAAATATGGGTGGCCCTGAAAAGGGCCTTTGGGTTTTTTCTTCTTCTTCTAACTCCTTAACTTCTTCCACCATCCTCTTATTTTTTCCATCATTCCTTTCTTCTTCTTCTTTTCTGTTTCCGGCATCCAGTCCGGGTGACCCATGGCTCGAAACTTCTCTTGGATTTTTATCCAGTTAGCGTTCAGTTTTTCTAGTTCTTCCTTTTTCTTTCTATTTTCTTCTTCTTTTCTATCTTTTGCCCACCTGTCTTTTATTTTCTCCACTTCGTCATCTATCACCTTTCTCATCTTTTCTTCCCCTTTTTTCAATCTTTCAACAGTCCTTTTGACAAAGGGCCACTCTGACCTTTTTTCTATCTCTTCCATAAACCTTCTTACTTCTTCTACCTTCTCCAGGGCCTCTTTTAATGTTCCCACTCTGACATAAAGGGGATTTATTAGCCCTCTCAGTCTCTTCACTTCTTCTTCAATTAATCCTTCTACCATCTCCCTGGCTAATTTTAGTTCGTTCACGTAGTGCACACTGGTTCTTAACCTCCAATCTCTTTCAATCCTTTCAACTCCATATTCACCATCCACCATCCAAAAATAAACATGCCTTAAATCATTGAACAGTTGGGACACTTCCATCTTCTTTTTATATTCTTTGTAGAATGGTTTGAACGACGAATACTGTGGATTCTTATAGTGAAAGCGCGGACGTGATGGAAAACATCCCCCTAAGACATAAAATTGATCTTACCTAGATCATGACCAAACAACGCGCGGACGTGAAGGAAAACATCCCCCTACTTTCTCATTTCATATAATAAAACCCAAACTATACTCTCCACATACGCTAAGAAACAATAAAGAAACCCATAATATACTATTCACACAAACATGCGACAACGGTTACAATCACAAACACTAACACACAAACACATACACTCGCACTATGAAAAAAAAGAGTTAGTGTTTATATTCACACTACTCTACCTACACACATTGGCAAATGGATAGTTATTTCTTTTCTGGAGTATTGGGTAGCCCTGAAAAGGGCTGTTTTTTTGTTTGGAACTTCATGGACACCTGGTTAATGGTGACACCTTCCAGGCCTGGCGCCACATACACATCTTGTTCCCCAGTTGCTTTTTACTTTTTTTGGGGAGAGAGCAGAGGCAGGATATGTGGCTTCACAATCCCAATTTACGGTCTCTGGGATTCTGAAATTTCTTCTTCTCTACTTTTCCTCCTCTTCTTTGTTTCTTCTCTCCTCCTCCTCCTCTTCTTTGTATCTTCTCTCCGCCTCTTTGTATCTTCTCTCCTCCTCTTCCTTGTTTCTTCTTTCCTCCTCCTCTCTCATCCTTCCCTCTTCCACAATGGCCTCCGCGGCCAGTTCGTTCAACAGGCGCCTGGCATATTCCAGATGCACATGAAGTTCCAACAGTTTCGCCAGTCTCGTGTTCATTCTGGTGTTGATCAATCAACAAGGGTAGCTGGACTGCCGAACGAGTTTCAATTTGTAGTAAAAGCGCGGACGTGATGGAAAACATCCCCATAAAACATAAAATTGATCTTACCTAGACATGACCAAAAAATAAAACAACGCGCGGACCTAAAAGAAACACTCACTCACTTTTTTATGCTACCCATTCCTATTCTAAAATTTTTTTTTATTAATCACTTCAATAGACTATTCACATACTCCAAGCAATTCAATCCAACCCCAAATCTACTCTCCCCGCACACCTCAAACACCAAAAAAACATGATCTTAATCTACTATCCACACCAACGTACGTGAGCACTTACAAACACAAACACACAAACACATACCCTCACACTATAAAAAAAGAGTTAGTGTTTATATTCACACTACTCTACCTACACACACTGGCAAATTGATGGTTATTTCTTTTCTAGAGTATTGGGGTAGCCCTGAAAAGGGCTGTTTTTTTGTTTTTTTGTTTGCTATGGCAATATTTTAGTTTCTAAGAATGCGATGTCCTCTGAGGATAGACTTTCTGGCGATAGGTCTGCTTCTTCGGAAAGAGAAGAAGAACTCTTTGGTGTCGATACGACAATCGACAAAGCCTCTGTCAGGTTCAGGTTGCTGCTGCTGCTGTTGTTGTTGTTGCTGTTGCTGCTGTTGCTGCTGTCTCTGAAGTCTGTACTTCTCTGTCCATTCTTCTTTCTCCCTGTTCACTTCTTCTCTGAAGAGCTCTTCTATCAGGTCTTCAGTGACTTTTAACATTCTCACATTCTCTATTTCTTCTGGCTTCGGTATCAGACTGTGTCTGACCCTATGCAAATTCACGTAGGCTTCGTTTAGCTTAGCTAGTTTGGAGCACATCTTCGTAGGAGGATGAGTCGACAATGGATGGTTAGACTGGAAACAATCCGGTTCTTAAAGTCAAAGCGCGGACGTGAAGGAAAACATCCCTCCACGGTTTTCGAGCCGCAACGTTCAATGAGTGTCATGAGAGGGATAGAGAGAAGTCAAAGAGCATCAATCCAACATTCTTATAGCCAAACAAAAGACAAAGCCATTTTCTTTTCAAAACAGAACATTTTTTATTCAAAAATCACTTAAGACTAACCAACAACAACTCTAACATTTTTTAACAATAATCCAACACTATAACATCAAACATTTTTTTCAAAAATGACAAACATTTTTTCAACTCTAACATTTTTTAACAATAATCCAACACTATAACATCAAACATTTTTTTTCAAAAATGACAAACATTTTTTCAATTTACAGTCTACTTTAAACAAG
The DNA here is from genome assembly GCA_028554795.2 of Sinohyriopsis cumingii. Taxonomy (NCBI): domain Eukaryota; kingdom Metazoa; phylum Mollusca; class Bivalvia; order Unionida; family Unionidae; genus Sinohyriopsis; species Sinohyriopsis cumingii. The sequence continues at coordinate 134,528,296 of CM068824.1, forward strand.
GCTGACAACGTTGTGAATGAAATTGTGATTTCCACTGTTGGAAGTCATTAGGCCATTGATGGACACTACGTTTCCTAGCTTGAGACAAAAGATAAGCATAATGGTCACAAAACCATCGATCTACTTTCACATCGTTTCTAGAAGAAGAACGAGGATCAAAATGAGTCACTAAATGTTCTAAAGAATAGCCCAGGCTGCGATGATGCAGAAAATACACACAATAATGTCCACACACCAAGGAATCTGTGCCTTGTAATTTGACATTATTGAATCGGGTGGTTTGAGCATTTCTTCTCATAAAGTCAATGATATCGTCTTCCAAAGGGGGCAATCCGTACGAATCGAAATATTCCACACATCCTTCTTGAGGAACGTAGACGGCTACCCAGTGGGTTCCTGGGAGATGACTGTCGTCCGTGTTGATCACATAAGCTAGATAGTCTTGAGGTTTGCGATGAGGGAGATCATCTTTAGCACAGACGACAGGATTCCAAGAAGCCGTATACGAACTGTGGTTCAAAAGGTAATAAAGTTCCCAGGTATCCATTGTTTTGTGTTTTTTTCTTCTTCTTCACAGGTAATAATAAGTCGTCAATTCGATCCTGACTTTTTGCTTGAAAATGTCTGACAAATAACCGTTTCTTCGTTTCGTCTCCTCACTCTGATTCAGGAGAGCTTCGATACGATCGATCTCTTGAGTGGTTAATGGTGGACAAGAATGTTCACGCAAGTCTTTATACCACTGGTGTAACACGTCTTCGTCCGAGATGAGACTCCAAGCTTCGTCCAGATACTCGTCCAATTTTTCTTCTTGACTCAACATCAGGCATTTATCGTGTTGAATTTGACTGGGATGATCGTTTTGACATCCATAGCAATTTTTCTTGATCAATTCCGTCATTTTTTCCGCCAAGTGTTTGGCAAAACAGGAGACTAAATGGTCTTCTTGTTCTGGCCATCTTGACTTCATCATGATCACTTCTTCTTTTTCCATGGTCTCCTCACATTCCATCTCCAAAGTTTCTCCACTAGGCAAAGAGGGATAACAGTCTTCCATGGCTTCTTATAATCTAGAATGACTTCTCTCAAACTGTTGATTTCTATGGTATTATCGAATTCTGCATACAGGATGACGTTCACCGTTTCATCAGGGACTAGGTTTGCAAACTGAATTTCCACACAAATCTGGCCGGATTTTATAGGGTGGAAATGTCCCTCGTCGCTGCCTTGGTCTGGAGTGAAATCAAAAGCCCACAAAGCATAGCCTCCTGCGTAATCTTCGTACGTAATGCCGTGACTGGTGTTGGTTCCTAACTGACCAGTGGCTTCGTACAGGGACAAGTACGATCTCAAGTAATTCTTCTTGGTAAAGTCAGGTTCAAAAGGTCGGGTACACAAGGTCTTGCCATCTCGACTGACTTCGATCTTGGACACGCCAAAGTGTTGAAAGTAGAAAGGATTTGTTTCGGCAGCTCCGTTGAAGGCTGTATTCTCGACGATACCAACGATCAAACGTTTGGGTAACTGTCCTTGGAACAGATGATCTTCGATCATGGATCGCTGTCCCTTGGGAATGGTGAAGGTTTTCACTTCCACGCGTCGTATGGGATACTTGGCGGTCGTTCTGCTCAACGTCTGACTGATGTCGTTTCCCACTTTAGGTAACACTTCCACACGGCGTACGTAGAGTCTGGCTTCTTGGATTTTGGTTTTGTAACCGTCACTATCAGCCATTAAATGGAAAGCGCTACTGCTACGATTCAGTCTCAGGTGGACATCCACCCCGTTCAGCAAATACTTTTCTTGTAACCACATGTCCAAATACAAACGATCCATCAGTTCTAAACTCTGTCCATCTTTGATTTTGTTTCTTCGTTCTACAAATCCCTCATTGTATTCTTTCTTTTTATCAGTTGTATCAGTTTCCAATAATTCAAACTGGCCTGCTGCGTCAGCTTCGCATACCACACAGGCATTGAGATGAGTGTTCTTGGCGTCTATTCCGTACGTCAAGAGATTTTCCAGATAGGCACGGTAAGGGTAAGTATCCATGCTGCTACTGACTAGTTTGTTATTCAAGTACAAGTCCACTCCACTGAACAAGGAATGCATGAAATTGTTGACGGGAGCTACTGCTTCAGTGTCTATATCACCTCCTGTCTTATCTAGAACTTTGACTTTCAGGTACAAGTAACTGCTATTCAGATCGATGTAATCTTCGGGCTGTCCTTTGATTTCAGACTCGATGGGAGCGGAATGGGTCAATGAGGAGACGGGATGAAATTCCACCCATTCGGATTCTTGCATGGTCATCATGGTGGGTGGCATGGCAAACAGATCCAGTTCCGTCTTGGAACAGGCGCAAGACTCTCGGTGCATCATTTTTTTTTGTTGCTGTGTCTCAATAATCGAAAACGTCTAAGTCTCGAACGGTTCTTCTTTTCTTTGCCTTTCTAGCTTTAGAAGTGTGAAGTCTGGTGAAAGGGTGTTTTCTTCCTCGTCTCTTTCTGCCTTGTCCTTGCTGAATGCCTGACTCGGTAGCGTGCAGGGCATTTATAGGTGTTTTTCGTCGACCCAAAAGGTCTTTGCCCGTTTGCAGCAAGACATTTTTGCCTGCCCTCATGAAGGCTTCTTTAGGGTTTTGTTTGTCGATGATGACATTTTGCAGAAATTCGCTGTCGAGCAACCCCTCGGTACACTGGATACATGACTTACGAGTCGTGAGAGAACCGTTTTCGAAAATGGAGTTTCACCGTGACTTTTCCTTTGGTGAATGGAATATTTTGTCCTAGATCTCCTTTTATAGCAATGTTGACCGTGTCCAAATAAGACTTACTGACGGGCAAATAGTGAGGATGTACAAATTCGCGGTGGACATGATAAGTGTTCCCACCTTCCTGGTCACTGGTCGTGGCACTATCCACTTTTGAAAGGAATGAGACGCAGTAACGGCACAGAGGTGTGTCCCACCACGTTGTACTCCACCACATCGGAGTACACGAACATCAAATTCAGTCCTTGGTTCAGTTCTACAGGGAATCGAAAAACTTGTAAAATTCCGTATTGCTGTTGATCTTCGGTTTAAAATTTGGAGCCATTTTTGTGTCTCCACCTAAAATATCAAACAAGTCACGATTAAAACTGATGGACAACGTTTGGGTGTCCTGAAATTTCATCAGTAAGCGACAAGCCACTTTATGGTATTCCAGGGTGACACTTTTTTTGATTCTGTTCAGGGCTTTGCCAAAGGATAACTCGAACCTGTAAGCAATGGTGTCCACCAAATGTTGGCCACTAAAATAAAACCCTGCCGGAATTTTCAAGGTGTAGATATTGAAGGGTGAATTGTTGGATGGTCTTGTGTCCCCTGAAAACCCGATTTCATTTATGGTTTCTTGCAATTGTTGGTTCAGGATTTCGACCTCAAAAGTGTTTTGCTTTTCAGTGGTGTTTTGGATTTGTGTAGGGTGAATCATTTCTACCAAAGCCACTTCCCAATGGGCTTCGTGATCTAACTGGATGGCCTGAGGTAATTTGGCCGTGTAACAGCACAACATGTTGTTGGGAAACACCTCCGTGGAACTGTCACTGGGTAAGGTTAAGTAAAATTGGTTTTGGTGACTCATAATTCCAGAGTTCTGTGGCTGTCCGAGGGGTTACTGGACGTCAGAGGCGTGTCTCCGCCCAAAATGGGGTTCTGGTTGTGGTTGTTGTGGAGTGGTGACTGGCACTGGCACTGGACACAAGGTTCCCGTGGTTCCCGTTCGAGGAGAATTTCAGGGAGGGATTGGGAAGCAGGTAACCGATGCAACTGCTCAATAAAATGGTCCACAATTGTTTGTCTCCTTGTTGCAAACTCAAATTGGCAATGGCTGCTCCGATGACACAATACACCACGAAGATTTGGCAGAAAAAGACGATTTGCGTTTTAGGCACACGTTCTCCACACCACACCCACAAGGGTTGTTTTTGTAAATCTTGCAGAGAAGAACTAGGTGAAGGAGTGGTCGACGTAGCTGCGTCTGTGTGAAAGGGCATGATGGTCACTTCTTTTTATAGTCGATGACTTGCGAAGCGTCGATCCAAGAATCAAAACTGGGTGGATATCCTTTCCAACGTACTTTGACTTCTTTGACATGTCGTTTGCCTACTTTACGGGTTCTGCGTTCGAGAATGCTTTTGATGTCGTACACGTCGTCTTCTTTTTTGGTGAGACGTTGTAACTCGGGCAAATAAAACGTTCCTTTGAGCACTTCTCCGTTCATGTCTTCCAATTTATAAACGGTAGGATGACGACCATGCACTCGTCCAGTGACGCGAAACAATTCGGTCGTCCAGTTAGGTAAGTAACCTTTGTCGAAAGTGCGTTTGGTTTTGCCAATGCGCACCCAATCTCCTACGGCCAACTCTCCACTTTTCTTGGGGACAGCCCTCGTCGGGGACGTACCAAACAGGCGCTCAAACACCAACACTTCGTTGTCGGTAGTCACGTCTTGCGGGGCACGTCCGATGCTTCGATGGTAAGATTGGTTGTACGCTTGCACCAGGTGCGGTAAGATGTCGATGTACTTGAGAGTGTGGTGATGCGTAAAATATTTCCACATGCGTTCTTTCAAAGTGCGTTGAAAACGTTCCACGATGCTGGCTTTGGTTTCGGGATTCTCGGTGGCAAAAAAATGAATGTCACGTTTCTTTAATTCTTTTTGGAAAGCTTGGTTCAGAAATTCGGTGCCTTTGTCCGTTTGCCATCGAAGAGGGTGACGACCGCTTTGTTTCAACACCCGTTGCAGGGCTCGCACTAACTCGCTGCTCGATTTGGAAGTCAAGGGCAAAGACTTTTTCCATTTTTTTTGTGTTGGTTGGTGTGTTAATAAGGCACCCACTCTTGGAAGATACTACTCTTTTTCTCTTGGGGTATTTTCTTGGATTGCAATGCTTTGCGTGTGCGACCAGCAATAGGTGTTGAAGAGGAGGATGTCTGAGCGGGGGATATCGGTTCTTGTTTCACTTCTGTTTTCACTTCTGTCTTCACTTTCTTTTTCTCTTGTGAAGAAGAAGGGGTGGCCATCATCTTTTTAATCCATCCAATTCTGGAGGTAGGTGGTGTCGTTAACTTGCGTACTTTTTCTGGCGGAGTTTGAAACCCTTCTTCTTCTTCTTCTTCTCCTTTTTCTGTCTTGGTCACTGGTACTGGTACTGGTACTGGTGATGGTGCTGAACTTTTCATCAAGGTCTTAAAATCTTTCAGAGTGGGTAGAGCTGTTTCGTCTAAAGCTTTCTGGTGAAAGATTTGCAGTCGTTGCAAAATTTGACCGTACTTTTGCGATTTTTCTGTTTCGGACAAATCTTGGCGATCCATCAAGGACTGCAATTCGTGTTGTAACTGGGACATCTCGCTCAGATTGGGATTGGGAGGTAAATGCGGGGTGCGTTGTTCTTGCCACCGATGGTATTCCATCCATCGTTTGTAAGGTACTAAAGCTAGTTTTCGTCCTTCCATGGGGTTGTCAGGGGTCGATTCTGAGATCTTGGGACTTCCGAAGGCCTTTTTATCTTGCTCCCACCAGTCTTCCCAACATGGTTCCCAAGACTCCTTTCAGCAATGGGCCTAACAAGAGAGGCGAAATACCTCCACGTTGGACCAACATCTTCTTCTTTTGACGAATGGGAGTTTTCTTTTGAACCATTTGGCGAAGAACGTGACGATGTTTGCTTAAGCATTGTTTCTGGTGTTTGGACAAAGGGATCGTGCCTTTCAAGACGTTCAAACAACATTCGCACACGGTATCGATGACCTCTTTGGAGGCCGATTGAATGAGTTTTTTTCGCAGAGGTGGAGAAGCTTTGGACAGGATAGATAACATGTCCCCATGTTTGACTAAACGTGGTGGTAGTCCTTTTCTTTTCTTTCCTTGGGGTTTTCTGGAGGGTGACATCTTTGAGTCTTCAGGAGCACCAAAAAGCACTGATACCCCCGACTTGGTCACAGGTCTTTTTTATACTGGAACGCGTCGCCACTGATTGTCTTTACGTCGTATCAGTTTGAGGACAGGCATGATACGTCGTGCAGGGGTACGCAACGGACTAAATCGAGCCAGTTCTTGCTTGGACAAATCCAGCAAACTTTGTAACATGCCCGATCTTTCTTTGACTTTGATTTTGGGAGAAGGTACTTTGTGAGCAGCAGCCACTGCCACTAAATTGGAGGGTCCTGCCACTGGGGAAGTTCTTTTTGGGGTCATTAACGGAGAAGTTCTTGGTGTGATCAACGTCTCCAAGTACTCTTCAGTTCTTGGTGTCATTAATGGAGAAGTGGATGAACGTGAGGCTGCCGGAGACACAGTCACTGCCGTGGCAGGTCGTGGTTTGCGGGTGTAAAGTTGCATCCTGGCCGAAGTGCCTCTCTTGCGACTAGTTTTCTTCTGTGGGCTTTTCTTTTTCTGGGGACTTTTTCTCTGTTTCTTTTTCCGGGGTGGTGTCTGGTCAGAGGAGGGTCCAGCCACTGGAGAAGTTCTTCTTCTTGGGGACCTGGTCTTTTTCTTTTTCTTCTTGGGGCTTCGTTGGACTTTTTTCTTGAGGATAACTTTGGGGGCATTAGGATCCCATCTTAAGAGTGAGTGAATGATGACCCCTCCTAGAGTACCGCTCCCTCCAGGTTTCAAAATGATTTGTTTTTTTGGTTTGAGTGTCGATGCGGGGATCGGCGAGTTGGACCAAAGCGACTTTGTTTCGATCGAAAAAGCGTTTGGTTTGATGAGGAATCTTAATGATTCCTTGGAGTATTTGACGTGCCGTCACCGTGAACCATCGTAAGACTTCTTTGAGACTAGCTTCTAAGACACGAGCTCGTATTTGTGGATTTTTTTCTCGACTGATGCCATACAAGGCACGAATCAATTTGACGGGAAGATGCGACTGAATGGACGTCATGTTCACACTGTGTGTGAGACAGACGAAAAGGGTCTGAGGTTTTTATAGATTTTTTTTATGTGGAGTGAAATGAAGTCGAGGATGGAGACGTGTACAGGACAGGCCCTCCGTCTTGGCACCAGTGGTGAAACAAGTGGGTACGAAATCGCAAATCCTCGGGGGTCGTAGGTTTCAAATCGACGAGTAAATAGGCGTGTGGAGTTTGAGTGGCATCGTCGTACGCGTGAGTCAGCCAAGGCGTTCCTAACTGCTTGGCTAAGACTTGCACTTGCGATTTATCTCGAGGGCTTTTAAACAAGACCACGTAATGCGCATTGAGACTGATGGTACGATGGGCCTTACTTTGTTGAAACAAATTTTGGGTGATGTAAACGACACTGGCATTACGGTGATGCCCTTTGCGCGTGAACCACAGTTTAATTTCTTCTTCGTCTTCTCCTAACATGTCGTCAAAAATGACCAAATGGGTTTGACGGGAGTCAGAGACGATGCCGTCGTCTTCTTTAGGAATGCCTTCCACAAACACGATGGAATCGCCTTGACTTTCTCGCCAGAGGCTGTACGCCGATTGCCACACGATCCGTTGAGGTGGCCGATCGATCAAATGATGTTTATGTTCGACCAAACGTTTGACGAATTCGGTTTTGCCTGAACCGCTAGGTCCAGCAATGAGCATGTTAAAGGGATGGCGAAGATTCAAAGCCTCCCAACTGGCACGATCTAAGTGTTCGTCGATGACTTTGACAGTAGAGGAAGAGGGAGCAGAGACAGCAGAGGTAGCCATAGTGTCAGAAATGTCACTTGTGACACTAAAACAAACAAGAGAAGAGTTTATATACTTTTTTCAGAACACGTTTATTGAATGTTTCAAACATGAATACGAAAGACAAAAATACATAAAAGCCAAAGGCTTAAGTACAAGGATAAAAGGCACATGATAACCATTAACGTGGAATAAAAACAAGTGTCTGTACAACAACATGTTTTGGGTAATGTTCTAACCAGTTCTATAGTAGGGGGTAAGGTCACACAAGTGTCCTCGCGAAAGGGTCTTTCAGGCCTGTCCATGACAGTCCCGTCCTGGGTGACGGGTTCTTCTGGCACCGTCACTAACACGGGTTGAAAAGTAACTTTTATCCTTGAACAACTCTCGTGCATACTGGGCCACTTCTTTGGTCCAAGCCTCAAAATCCCATTCTTTCCAGGCACGGACGTCTGTCCAATGGGGATGTAAGTCACAAGCTACACACACATCGTCATACACGTCTTGGGCAGCTAAAAGTTGACGAATCTTTTTTTCCTGTTGAGGTCGAGAAGTATCCAGATGAAACCGTAAGGCTTTGAGCAAAAGGAGTTTTTCGTGACCATTTAAGGCCATTGAGGTGGTAAGTACTGATCGTAAAGAGTCCACAAAGAATCGGCTGGTAAACGAAATCCCAGAAAACAAGTCACTAAGACACACACCACTTGTCGACCCAAATTGAATGGATACAGTTCTTGTAATAATTGATGGTAATGATCCACGGTTTGAATATGGTCATTGAGTTCCTTCCACGGAATCTGTTGGATTACATGCGATAAAAGTCGTGGCATGGCAGCCTGTTTTTATAGTCTCTTTGTTTCGGAAACAATACACGTACTTTCTACCAGACATCTTCGTTCTCCAGTGGGGAATTTAAATGTTGCATACTGTAACCGAAACGTCAGACTTCGTTTAGAAGTTTCCTCTTCCGCTAAGTAGATTCCACGTAACATATGTCGGTAATCCTTTACCTTGTCTTCCTCAATGTGTTGTACTAGGTGAATCTCGAAGTAACCAAAATGATCAACACGTGGATCATCGGGGGCCTGGAAGTATTGAACAAGGTCTGACCACTGAAACAATTTCTGACGAATCAGTTCTCTTATACCATTCAGGTACCAGTGCTTAAAGATCTGGTGACGTAACGGATGCAATTGTTCTTTACGTTTCACTTGTATTTTGACCAGCTCTCGGTAAATGCGTTCTCTCAACTCCACAGGCAAAGCACGAATGTTCTCTTGTAAAGTATCCATGAATAGGTCATACTAAATCCTCTTTGGTCTGACACAAGAAATGTACTGTTTGCACAGACATGGTTTTAATTCATTGTCGAATTTAAATTGTTTAGTCACTAATTTACACATTACAATTCGTTCAGAAGTTTCCTCTTTCACTAAGTTGACATTGTGTTCAAGATGTTGGTAATTCGTTAACTCTTCCTCTGGAATTCGATGCAGTAAGTTTACAATGATGTAGTAGATAGAATCGTCCATACCAAACCAATCCTTTTTAAAACTAGGGGATCGTTGATCAATGTCTGTCCGATGGAACACTTTCAATTGAATCAGTCCTTGTATAGTCTTCAGGTACCAGTGGTTCAAACACATGTGACGTAACGGATGCAATCGTTCTTTACGTTTCACTTGTATTTTGACCAGCTCTCGGTAAATGCGTTCTCTCAACTCCACAGGCAAAGCACGAATGTTCTCTTGTAAAGTATCCATGAACAGATTATGGTAAGTTACTTCAATGTCTCGGTCCCACTAAGGGTAAGTAATGACAATTCGGTGACCATCGAGCATGTTCTACGTAGGCTGAATCTTGCGGTTCCCAGTAATGAAGTGACACACCGCAACTGAAGCACTTGACTTTATCTCCTTCACCCAAGTAGAAAAATCCGGCTCTGGCTAATTTTTCGGGGGTCGGTCCTCCCAGATACTTAGGCCATTTTCCTTTGAACGATTGAAGACGATTTTCAAAGTCGCAGTATTCCGACAAACGCACAGGAAACGAATATTCGTCTTTCACAGGTTCGTTTAGATGAGGGTTGGGTGACATGAACAGGAGTTTGCTCAGGGCTGGATGACATCCGTAGGGGGGTAGACGTGAAGGTGAACATTCCCCTTTAAAACGAAACCCAGTAAAATGTCCAAGAGGACGAGCGGCATCACTTTCGCATCCCTCAGGTTGGACACGCACAGCATCCCTTTCCATGATAGGGGTAGTGACACTAAAGTTCCCGTGATGCTTTACGGCATCGCTAAGGTCACAACGTACAGCATCGTACCCATCGCAAGGCTCACAATCGCATTCCACTTCAGAAGCCTCACACTTGAATTGTGCCTTTCTAAACAACTTGTTCTGTGTTTCTCTGAAAGTATTCATCTTGTTCGCTCGGTCTTGGTAGTCACAATGAACTATCGATCTTGCCTAGGGTTCCTTGTTATATACAGACCAATACCGACGTGTCCATACGGTAAGGTGAAATGATTGGGAAGTCGCACTCGCTTCTGGTACACGATTTGATAGACTTTTTCCAAGGGCCGACTGACGATGTGGTGAGTGGGTAAACGTACAATCTTGTTCGGTTGGTAGGTGGTCACTTTAAAGTGTTCATCCTCTCCCGATTGCAAGGCTTCTTTCAAAACCCCAAGTTCGACCACACGACTGGTACGATAATTCAGAGTCAGTCCTTTCACTTTGCACGTCGTGTGCACTTCTCCTTGTGGGTCCCGGAATTCGTAGCCGTAATTTTTGGGACCGCCACTCACGAAACTTAGAATCGGGATGCTCGTCTGTCCAGGCTCCTAAACGGTCTCCTTCGATGTCAGGGTGCTGTTGACTCGGGTGATGGATGTAAATGCAACTGTCCGTGTCAAAGTACAGGACGCGTTCCCCTAACAGTTCTGAAGCTTCGTACAATTTTAAGCGAGCATGAGCTGTCACGTAAGCAGCAATGATGACATTTCCAAAAGGGTCGTCTTGTACAAAGTCCAGATCTTCTTCGTAATTGACCAAGATCAAATTCTCTCGAACGACGTCCACGTATTTCATGTATTTCTTTTTGTCGTGAATCATCTGGAAGTAGCGGGAAGGTTCTGTCAAATATTCCGTCTTGGGTAAACACGGTCGTTGTGCCATTTTACCCCACAAGCAATTTAACATCACTTTGGCAAACGATCGCCTGCCTTCGTTTTTTCTCGATGTGGTCTAAAGAGATGCCTTCTTGTTCATAGTATTTCTCTTTGAATTGTATTTGGTCTTCGGGAGTGTGTCCCAGGAAGGATAGCCGCTGGCTTCTTGTTTCAGTTTCAAAAAGGCATCCACGTAGTCGGCGAAAATGCCTTTCTGACTGGGATCACCCTTGTGGTATTGTTGTGTCTTGGGAAAGTGACAAATTTCGTACACTTCTAACAGTTGGTATCCCATGTCCAGAGCTTTGAACAATTCTACGCTGACCCAGGTTCCCGTCAAGGCACGTTCTTCCTGGGTGTGCTGACAAGGTTGGTCTTGGTTGCACGTTTCGGCACAAGTACGGCACAATGGAAACATCAGTTTGCCTTGACAATGGTGAGGTAAGACGGGATGGTACAAGTCCGTGGGCGGCAAAACTTTACACTTGATCAAGCCTTCGTATTGTCGAATGTTTTTCAGGTCGATGTGTTCCGTTAACAATTGCGGGTGCCCTTCAGGAAAGCGACAATATTTGCACACGTAGGGATACATCGAACACACGTCCAAGTATTTGATTTCTTCTCCTTTCTCTTCGTCGGCTTGGTACAGCAAACAGGTGGCATTGGTCCTTCCTCCGTACAAACTATCCCTCGGGTTCAGCGGGTCCATGAACTGGTAACTTTCCACGAGGCGTTCAAACTCGGGATCGGTTTTCATACGGTGATCGTACTCGTGTTCCCACATTTCCACCACTTGGTATCCTTGCTGTTCTAACTTTAGGCGTCGCTGATAAGTGTCCTGGTACAAGTCTTCCATGGTTCGTTGCAAAAACTGATTTTTAGTGCCACGGTCAGGGTAACAGACGGGACATCCGTGAAATAAGCAACCGTTAAACTCGTACACGATCTTGTGATTTTCTAAGTCCCAGCCATCTACCGAATACGTTCCGATGGTCTTTTCACCCCCTCCGTTGCGAGCATGCTGAATCCACTTGTCTTCCTTGTCGCACAAGTAATGTAACCAACGTAGGGCTTTGACCGAGTATTGACGTTTGACAAAGTTGGACGTTTGAGGGCTGATGACAGCCACGGTGTTTTCAGGCATGAATCGTTGTCGATACACTAAGGAACACGCTTTGGCAATGGTGCAAGCTTCTTTCAAAGGATCGACCCCTCCGTGTTCCATGAACAGTTCTCGAAATTTTCCACAGCAACGCCGTAAAATGTCCACGTCGGAACGACAATACTTTAGCATTTCTTGCTGAAAGTCGAAAGGGTCCGAGGCGTGAGCCTGGTACCAAGCGTAGAAAGCTTCTCGTTGTTCGGTACGCATGTTGTCAGGGTCGTAATAGTGAGCCTCAGGTAAATGGGGTAGAACGGCGTGTTGATTGGCTTCCGTATTGAAAAAGTGTGGAAAGTACCCTTTAGCCATTTCTGTCATTCCAAACGTTTTAGGCATTCGGCTCAAAGGCATGGCCAAGTAGCTCATCGAATCTTTAAACTGTACTTGTCCCACTTGCATGAAAATGATTTTGGCTCCGTTCAAAGTCACTTTAGGACGCTCGGTGCCTTGTTCCGTATAGTATCTCCAAAGAAACTGTCCATCGTATCCGGAGAAATTGTGAGCCATCACTGTGGCATGACGATGACAATCTCCGTAACGTTCGATGTCCTCTTGGCTCCACGTCTTGTCGATGGGGTCTAAGACCCATTGGGCAAAATCGGCTAACGTGTTCGGTCCCCGAAAGATTTTTTCACGCCCTCCGGGAATCTTGCTGCAGTGAGGGCAATGACTGAAGATAGGTTCTTGAATGCACTTCTCGCACGCTCGATGAGCCACGCAGAAATTAGGAATGTGAATGCCGGTCTCTTGCATGCATTCGAAATCGAAAAAGATGAAATTGCCTTTCTTCTTGTGACCGTCCTCTTTCTCTGGTGGGGGTTGGTATTTTTGCACGTAGCATTGGTGTTCCAAGTCCACGATGTGGTGACAAATGTGACATTTTTTCTTTCCTCGACATACGTGTGCCTTGGCAGCATTGGTACATATGCCTTGTCCACACGTAGGGCACAATCTCAGGAGTTGCCAAGCACATTTCTGCTGTGAACCTTGCGTCTTCAGATGTTGTTGGTAACAGGTAGGGCTGACAAACGTGCGCAGACAAGTTGAACAAGGCACTGGTCCTTCGCTCAGACAGGGTGAAGAGGCCAAACATCCTGAGCATTTCAATCCACAATGCTTGTGTTGCTCTCGATTATTATAACCATGGTCACATTTCTCACAGTAATAACTGTATCCCAGGAATCCGGTGATACTGGTAATGGTATCGAAATGTTCATCGTGATAATAGACATGAATGTATTTTCCGTCCTTAAAGTCTTGGCCTCGAAACAACAGAGGTCCGCGCACTTCCTGAGGGTGCACTTTCAAGGCGTATCGTGGAGCTAGGGCATCTTGCAAATTTTGCATCTCAGGAATGCCACAGGGTGTGTCTTTGGACAGTCCGGCTTGTTGTAACAGGAGTTCTGCTTCGTTTCGCTATTTGTTCGTTGAATAGTTTTCCTTGCTCTTTTCCATTCTGTCGTGTCTTTCTTGTTGGCATAGGTTCGTCCCACCACGATGGCTGGAGCTAAACACATCTGGTCTTGAGGATTGTGAATTTGGACAAGGCTACGCTTAATGCTGCAAAGCTCGTTCACCAATAACATCTTTTTGCGTCCGGTCCCTTGAGGAGGAGAGACGTGGGTCATGTCCAATGTGGCTTTTCCATCGGTGATGTCAAACTGGTCATTAGATTGTTGCACGTGTTGAATCTTGTCCATGACTTTGGAAGCGGTCAATTCTGCAGGGGTGCTAAACTCGATCCAAACAGGGGATTTCAAACCGTCGTGTTGTATGGAAAGCCTCAAGCGATCGTCTTCTTTGGGTTGACATTGTCGCTTGAGTGCGGTGAGCAAAGAATCCCACACCCCAGTGATGAACACTTCTGCTTTCTCTAACGGTACTTCAGCCTTGAAATCTTTAAATTTCGCTGTGTATTTGTAAGCCGTGGTTCTAAATTTTCTAGAGGAGCGCTTTTCCGTCTCTCGAATGGAATAGTATTTTTCAGGGTTGACTAAGGGTGACGAACTTGGTTTAGAGGGTTCGGATTCTGGTTCACTCATGTCCTCTTCAAAATCACTGGCATGAATTTGTGCGAAGACTTCAGCCCTGGTACGAGGCGATAGATCACGTTTCTGCCTCTTACTTTCTTCTTCTTTCTTCTCGAATGAACAGGATCGTTTCATCTTGAGTGCAAAACGTCAAATGACTCAAGTTTAAACACCATGGACTAATTTATAGTCATGGCAGACCAGCGTATATAAAAGGGTGTGTGTCTTGTCCCTTCACTATTCATTTCACTCTCAAACCGAGCACAACGATGGAAGAGACTAGCCAAATCGAACGTTTCGTCAGAGCTTTGCGAGGGGTCATTAGAAAAATCTCTTCAGACCAGCCCACGGACTACTCTCCTTCCTTTCGAGATAAAAGTCAAGATAATTGCTATATCTGTCAGAAGAAAGAGCATTGGTCTTCAGAGTGTCCAGACCGTCAAAAAAGAAAAAAAGGGGCTAAAAAAGACAGAAGTCAAGATACCTGTTATTATTGTCAAGAAAAAGGACATTGGTCTCCAGATTGCCCAAAAGAGAAACAAGAGGAGTCAGAAGAAAAGAGGGATTCTTCAGAAGAGAGGGATTCTTCAGAGGAAGAGAGGGATTCTTCAGAGGAAGAAAGAAGACAATTCTATTTACAAGAGGCAAAGAAAAATAAACAGGAGAAGAAAAGAAGAAGGGAAAAAAGTGAGGAGGAAGAAGAGGAAAAGACGGTGAAGAAATTCAAAAAACAGAGAGAGTAAACAAGGAGACAGAAGAAGTCAATGAACTTTTAATTAAAGTGTTCTGTTGTAAACTGTGAATTGGATTGTAACAATGGATAAAAGAATAAATTAATGATATAAGGTAAGTGTCTTTGAGTTATGATTTTAAAATAAGAACGTACACTCACGAACTCATGCACAGACACGTACTATAGGGTAAAATGGGTTGTTTGTTTTTGAGTTATTGGCAAATTGAAAGGCTATCTCTTTTCGAGAAATGTGGGTGGCCCTGAAAAGGGCCTTGTTTGGTGTAGGGGTGAGTTTAAGCAATCAACTTTAACTGCCTTAAGCCTTTGCCACGGCCAAGGCCTACTTCTGGACTACGTAATGTTGATGATGATTGGGTTGAAATCACTAAAGGTGGTACGGTAGGCTTAGTCACAGGGTTGACGTGTTTAGCTCGGGAAGGTCGTATTCTCTTCGGTCGTAATAAAGAAGGCTGATACATTTGTTTCAGACTTCTTAACTCCGCTAAAATGTCCAACAGTACCGTGACCGTTTGATTTTCACCCTCTTGTTTCTTTGCTGCTACTTCTTCTTGCTGTTGTTGCTGTTGTTTTTTTTCTTACCTCTTCTTCTTGCTGCTGCTGTAGGAGAAAAGCTTGTTCCGCTTCCTTTTGTCGTTGTATAAATTTCTCCAATTCTTCTTTCTGTCTCTGTCTAAAATTCTCCACTTGCGGTAATGAAGAAGGTAACGAAGGTTCCGGAACAAATTCTTGCGAGGTAAGAAAATCCACAAAATCCCAATTCACCTCTTCTGAAAGTAAATCCGGGTTCCCTTGGGCAGTCTCCCCTGCTGGTGCACCCCAATGGATCGTTTTCTGAGTTTCCGTCATGTTGAATCACTGTCGCATAGATTGACTGCACACAAGCGCTAGCGAATCTACATAGACCACGTGACGTCACAGACTGCTCTCTTCGGATTGGATGTGGGCTGACTGAATTTTGTAACGCGTGTTCGGATTGGTGAATGAACTCAATCCGTTTCAATCCTTCCTCTACCTATAAATAAGCGCAGTTCACTGCATTGATTCACCTGTTCTCGTCGCTTCAAGATGTGGACCACAGTCGAATCATCCACCCTTGTGTCTTCCATGATGTTTAGGACGGACATGCTCATGTATGTCCGGTCCAAGTGGACCGTTGTCGACAAGTCAGACACCAGTCTGTGGATACGAAGAGTGTACGTAGAAAGACAAGGTTGCCTCAAGAGGACACTGATTTATGGCCCTCGAGTAAGACGCAGCTTGAGGACAAGAAGATGCCGCAGATGCCCTTTATGTTAATGGATACATTAACATAAACCCAAAGGCCCTTTTCAGGGCCACCCATATTTCTCGAAAAGAGAACGACTTTCAATTGCCTACCCCTTTTTTTAAAAAATTTTTTTTTTGAAAAAAAAAAAAATCCCATGTTCAATTCCCCCTTGTCCCTAGATAGACCCACACTTTATTCCCCCATATTCAATTCCCCTTGTCGCTAGAGTTGCCCACGATTTTTTTCTCCATGTTCAATTCCCCTTGTCGCTATATTTGCCCACGATTTTTCTCCATGTTAAATTTCCATTGTCACTATATTTGCCCGGGGGGGGGGGGGGCTGTAATGCTAATTCCCATTGTCGATCTAGTGCCCCTATTCACTACTTACATGTTAATTTCTCGTAATTACTTATTAGCTGACTTATAATTAAGACTTTTCCGATTTAACTTTTCCGATTTAGCTATCTCGTAATTAAAAATGTAGCATTTCTTAATTACGCCCTCTGATAAGTTGATTTTGTAATTACGACTTAGTTATTTCGTCCCCAGATCTGTTAAATGATTTCTACATAATTGTATTTATCAACAAATGTTCAAATAAATAACCCATGACAGCAAAGATGTAGCTATCAGTAATCTTGTCAGGGGTTGTTCTGCATATGTCATCGTGACCATTCTGAGCAAGGGTCAAGTTCACAAAGGACAGTAAAAAAATATTAAAAGCATTGTCAATAACACGTTACACACTGGTCTCACGATCGATTGTCCTCTTTGTAGATAACACGTGTTTATTTTGCAAATGCCACTATTCTTTCATCAACAATATTTACATTGACCTTTGACGTTTTGAACCCAAAGTCAATAAATTTCTTTGGTAGAACAAATATTATTGTGCAGAAATCACTTTTAATAATGAACATGTCCTTTGACCTTTTGATAGAAAATCGATACGCTCTTCCATAACCAACCTGCACACCATCCATATCATGTAGTCAAGGCACCTAATGAAGAAATAATGTTGTACCGATGGAATTTGTCTTCTTTTAGTCAGTGACGTTCACCTTTGACTTCTGATCCCAAAATTACTAGATTTTATCCTACCCCAATTGCAAGGCTTCCACACAGTTTCGTGAGCATGGATGATGATAAACAGAAGCCATTATTTGGAGACCATTTCTCCTCTTTCAGTCGGAGGCAACTTCACCTTTTAACGTCTGAACCCAAAATTATCAGTAAGCATTCCTACCCCAAGTTCAAACTATCCGCGAAGTTTAGTAACAACGGATGATGGCAAAATCAAGTTAGAATGCTGAAACTGTTTTACTTCTTTCAGTTTGTGAACTTTACGTTCGTCCTTTTGACCCTGAAATCAATCGTGTTCTACATTAATCGAGTCAAAACCACCCAAAATGTCTGGAAACTGTACATAATGGAGCACTCAAGTTATCGTACAGAATCCCATTTTACATTCAGTCAAAGTAATCTTAATATTTGAGTTCTGGAACCGAAATCATTGTGGTTTTCCTACCCCAAGTGCAAATGATTCATCATAACTTATATTTATAGACGGTGGGCAACTCAAGTTATTGAGTGGAAATGAAATTAGGAACACACAGACGGACAACATCGTAACATAACACTGACCGATCTGTAGCAGACGTATAAAATATGCATGCAGTTAGAGCCACGTGGCATCCTCTACTACTCATTTACGTGTCTCTCTTGCTGGCGACAGAGCAATGTGCCTTATTTTATCTTGATTCATTGATTATCTTTCCATATCGTGATCAATAAAATATAAAAGTTTCGTACCTAAATTCAGAGGCAGTTTTTTTCGGCCTTTCCCCTTTCCCCCTTTGAGAGTGACGATTCTTTCTGTCGAAGGAACAGTAGGAGCTTTGTGAATATGTTCTGTAACATTGACCTTTGCGAGCTGATTAGCGTCCATAACCTTCAATGCGTCAATACGGCTGACAAGCTGAAGTTTGGAATTTAAATGTCTTACTTTTGGATATTTTGTCTGAAGTATATTTTCACACTGCAGTATTTGGTCTTCAACTTTATGTAATATTACGAAACATTCATGTTTGTCTCCATATTTACACACTTCTTCGTAAGATTTGAGAGAATTTAACAGGGCAGCTTTCAAGGAGCGAAAATGACGATTATTCTCATATAAACTCTGTGACTCGTTTGTCAATAACTCTTCTCTTTCTTTGATGATGCGATTTTTTGTTTCATTCAACAATGTTATCAAACTGTCAATCTCATCCACCATGCTTTTAGTTTGACTTTCAATCTTTGAAACAGCACCCTTGTTCATTTCTATACGTGTGTCTAAATAATCAGCGAGTTGACTTATGTTTTTTGTCATATGCTCCGGTCTAATTAATTCCAATAACCCACTGCTACATTCCGTCAATTTCTGTGTCTTTTTGCAATTTCTGTGATCAAATAAACACTCAGTACAGCATACTTGTTCATGAGACCCACAAAAATATTCTAAATCGTTATGAATATGACGTGAACACTTTATTCCCACAGATATTCCAATCGAAATCTCAGGTCGGCATCTAATATCACTAATATTTATGAACGAATGCTTTTTTTTGGCGCTGATGTGAATTCCAACACAAGTTTTGCAAAGCGCCTCTCTACAGTTGGTACAAAAGCTATCGGCAGGTTCCTTTGTTTCTCCCGTCATACATTGTTCACACAGATCTACTTTATTCTTGCCTTCAGGTAGCATTGACATCATTATTCGATCATGCGGAAAGTGCTCTGCCCATTTGTCAACTGGCAAGTCCGATGATGAAGGCAGAGTTTCTTTCTCACAAGTGGGACACTTAAAGCTAGATGCGCCTCCGCCATTTTTAAAATAATTTCTGATGTGGTCTCCTAGGCACTTATCGCAGTAAGTGTGCAGACAGGGGAGTATCCTTGGAACGGTTAAAATGTCCAGACAAAGTGGACATAGAATGTCATTCGGATTTGTTGACCTCCTCATATTGCAATACTATAATTCTTGTCTGTGTGCCTTTTCTTTTCTAGCTACTGCTTTCTGTCCTTATTCAAACTGTACTAATGTATATACCTTGTCTATGAACTAAAAATATCTCTCATGTTTTGAACCGGTTTGTGACGTGGTCTCATATTACAATTTTCTTCCTGGTAAGAACGTATATATTTATAGAGTAATGTTTATTGTTTGTGCTAAGAATGCCAACATTCAGATTAAAAAAATCCCCATTAAATGAAATTATTTGGTGTGATTGTGTGTACTTTAGGTAAATTGTACAGGGAGTAACCAGCCCACTAAGATCTGCAGCGACATCTGTACTGTCATAGTACACATTCCCCTAAAAGCTCATACCCTTTCTATTACGTATGTACGTTACCCATTATTCTCAAATTCTGAACACACTACCGAAGATACAAACTTGAAAATTCCCGCAATTCTTGCTTTTCACTAAAACGATGCAACCTTTTATACTTTGATACTGTTCTAAAAGCTAAATTTATATCCTGAAGTTTTATTTGTAAAAAAAAAATAAACTTGAAATATTGCCAACTTTTCGTCATTTCCCTTCCATCTATATGAGATGAAGTGATATTTCTACTTGCTTTGCACGACCTAATTTTCAATTCTTATACACTTAAAATATTATTCTATTTCCTGTTATATGGCCACCTTTTATGGTTATAGACATTACAACACTTTGAATTGTTTTATATTCAACATATTATTAGTCCCACAATTCTCCATCATTTGATTGTACTATTATCTATTCTTGTAACAAGAAGAGTAGCTGGAACAATAAATATGGAATGAAGCAAATGTCATTGTTTCTTTATTATGCATAGTTCTACACAATTTAACAGGCATACTACAAATTAACAACTAACAGCTCCGGCGGTGGCCTATTTAGTTAGAGCGTCTGTCTCGGTTGCGGGAGATCGCTGGTTCGAAACCCCAGCCGAATCATACCAAAGACTTATAAGAAAACGATGCTAGTAACCGCCACGCTTGGCGCTCAGCATTTAGAGGTTAATGTTTGGACTGGTCGGCCAGGTGTCAGGATAATGTGACTGGGTGGAACATGATGCCACGTATCTTCGGCATGATGCCTCATTGCTAGACATCACTATAAACTGCCACACTACAGACATCGTAGCGATATGACTGAAAGATTGTCAAGGCTACATTAAAAATCAAAATCACACACACACACACACACACACACACATACACACACACACACACACACACACACACACACACACACACACACATATTAACAATCACTGTGATCTATTGTGCACTGAACCTGGAGCAAATGTTAGAAATTGAGTATGTGCAGACAAATGCGTTTCTTAAATATAATGCATCAGTTTCATGATTAAAACCTTAACACCTGCAAAAGAATTTAATTTATATCTTAATATGCTTGTACAAATTTAAGTTTGCATTTAAAATACAATTTGAAATAAATAATATTATCAATATTTCTCCTATTTTAACATAGTATCAGATATATAATAGCTCGTGTTCTGCATGGTCATATTCCATTGATTAAGGAATATATATTACCTTTATGCATTCTATTAGCATCAACCCATACAAGGAGCGGTTCATGGTAATATAGTCTACTAATGATAATGGAGAAAGACTTTGTGACATTTGCGAAGACAGCGACACTTTTATAAGAGGGAATCTTTTCTAGCATAAGCAAATCCACAAGATGACAGAATTCTTCGGATGGCAAAACAGAAAACCAGATCGACCATGTGCTGATCAATGGCAAGTGGAAACAGTCACTGCATGATGTACAAGGCAAGAGGTTTTATGAGATTCGTTTCTCTCATAAACTCTATGCAGTGGTCTTTTCCACGGCAAGAGAGAGAGAGAGAGAGAGAGAGAGAGAGAGAGAGAAAGGCAATGCGATAAAGGCACGGGAATCGATGTAATGATACAAGCCCTCTTTGAGTATTTTTATAATTTCTGCCTTTTAGAATATAATACAGATAATTAAGTATCGAGTCAATTCATGATAGCTAAAGAATCTAAAATTCAACTTTTCATACTAATACCGCAATCATTCAGTAGAAATATATTTTACTGAATTTAATCTAAAATACTAAAATATTAAACTCTTTAATATTTAAATAGTATCCTACTTCTGAATTAATTCTGAGCATGTATTTGGCGGCGAACGTGGTCTTTTACAAAAATCAATGAAATACTTACAAGTAAATATAAATTCTTCAAACAATTAAACTTTCCAATACATTATATTAAGGAATGGTAAAGAAATATTAAATAATCCAATGTTGCAAATGTACCAATCTTAGATGGACTCTTACTTCAACATCTTAACATTAAAAATCCCTATACTATATAGAAGTTTGTACGCAGACGGTAGCTTACCTGTAATGATACAAGCCCTCTTTGAGACTGACAAAACGGACTAATTTTGCCAAGCAAATCTTCTCGCTTCCTATAACAGTTTCTTAGAACGCGGCCAAATATGGTCACACGTCTTAGTTCTTGGGTTACGTCAGAATCTCAAAGTTAGGCTTCATATTTTCTTACCGACTACCGGTTGGGTCTACGTACATCATCCAACATATTTTTCCGTGAACACTTGAAACCTTAGTGATATACTTGGCAGAAAGGAATTTGCTTGTCCAGCACTGCTGATGCAGAGTTCTAAATTTGTCAACTTTAGTATTTTACAATGTGTAGGATTTAGCATAGAAAAACACAATCTTTACTGAAATAGTACACACTTATTATACAAGAATAAAACATTGTTTTTAATACAATTTACTGAAAAATTCCATCCTAGCAGAGACATACTTATCTAGTCAGAGATCACAGTCTGTTGGTAGCCAAGCTTTCCCTTAAACCGAGAAATGACAATTTAGGCGAGCAAAAAAGAAAAAAAAACAACCTTTCAACAATGCAAAATGGAAAATCCCATAGTCCGGCAAGAGTTCAACCTTATCATTTCAAACAAGTACGGCATACTCCGCGATGAGACGTAAATGACTCTACATTCTTTCAACTGGAGAAAAAGTTCTTGGTTCCAGAAATGCACATAAAGAAGAATAGATCTCCCAGTTAACTTGGGATGCTACTAAAACAGTAAACAGTTTAAGAAACACCTAGAAAAGGCTAATTACCTAAACTGAACTATAGGATTCCCCGTGAATACTCTGGCAGGAACAGAGAAGTTAAAAACAGAACATCAAGTGACAAGCGGCACTAGACTGAGTAGTTCACAGGTTCACATCAGAGAGAGAGAGAGAGAGAGAGAGAGAGAGAGAGAACACAAAGTCTCTGTTCGAGATCACAAAGAAGATTAACGGGGGCAACAGACAGTTCATATCAGATTATGTTAAATTTAAGACAACGGACAGATCATAGCAGATTATATTTAATGTATGACACCGGACATATCATAGCAGATTATATATAATGCAAGAAAACGGACAGATCATAGCAGATTATATTTAATGCAAGACGTAAATCTACCACTTTATCCACAACCACCAGGATTACTGGTATACGTAGCAGAGAGAATGAGAGGGGAAGTGATCTGAGGAAAGGGAGGGTGATGGGGCGAGGCTGACTTCTGAAAGAAAAGTTTTGAACTTTCGGTTATTCCTAGAGACTGTACCTGCAAAATTAATTCAAGTGATTTAATTTTTCAACTCAATTAAGAAGTTTATTAATTCATTCTCTATCATACTGGACTTATTTTATACTTAAACTTGAGATTCATAATAGTTTGCAAATAGTTTAATTGATTTAATATAAATAATTTAGCTGAAATTAAGTGATACTAAGTGGCACATCTGGGGTTACTAACTCTTATTTACGAGTTGGCAAGTCGTAATTATGGGATCCTAAGTCATAATAACGAGATAAAAGACATTTCGGCGTGGTATTAAGAAAGAGTGCTCCTATTTATGTCACTTTTGGGAGGGTTGTCAATATGTATTATCTCAGGATAACTTGCAAAACTCATCTTGAATGTGTAGAGTTATAAGTGTAATACATCAGTGTATTTTCTTACAAACTACTTAAAAAAATAATATTTTCTTACAGTGGTCTTATAAAGATGACGTTGGTGTAATAGTGAATTGCTAAAGTATTTTCAGGATTTCCTTTTTAATTGAGAGATTTTTGCACATATGTGCTCTATTTTATTTCTTAATTTTATTGCATCATTTTCACAACATACCCCTCTTTTGGGTCGGTAAAATGACTCGGTATATTTGTAGAAGAATATTTGTGATCTAATTTGATAATAAACAGGTATACAGAGATAAATGAATAGAGGTCTGAATAATTAAAGGATTGATCTTTAATATATCAGTAGATAAAGAAATCATTCGAAATTTGATACAGCTGGAAACATAATGAGTATTTAGAATATTACCTTCACAGAAAATGCTAAATTGCACTTAAGAAAATTCTAAACCTTCCTTACATGTATTATTCGTGCACGTGGTTTCATTAACAGCTATTAAAGTTTTGCAAATAGGTGACAATATACAATATTTAAGTAGAGAGTTAAATCTGGCACCCCGAAGGAGATAATTAAACCTGCATCAAAATTACCTAACCTTTGCAGCTTTTGGTTGCTAATATTAAGTAACTGATAAAGGTTTAAAAGTTGATGTAATTTTTTTACCGATTAAAATTTTCTAATTTAAGGTACATTGAGCAGATGGAGTGTCAATTGCTGTAGGGATACAACTGCTCCACCAGACTGATATTAGATACACATATAACAAAGGCTTGAGAGTTACTTTTAAAGCAGAAAGAACACGTACAAATTGAATTCATATTTACGAATTAAAGCAGGTTACATTGCGTTATGTCGAATAAAAGCTACGACCAAGATATGAAATAGAGCTCATGTCTGCTCAGGTGTGTAGTACGTGAGTTAACTTCAAACTAAAACGTTCAAACTTTTTTTAAAATAATTCCTGAAGCCAAAATTAGCGATGATACTTTTTACATGCGTAAACATTTTTCGCCCAATAGCACGCACAATTATTTAGTAAACTGATTTTCACAGAGTAAATTTAATGACACGAGTTTTAACCTTATACAAATTTTAGGGGCACGCATGCTTTTGTAACGGGACTTTGAGAGGAAAATTAACAGTGTAGGTTATTCTTTCAAATTTAAACGCTCATATCTCCAGAACCAGACACCCTATGTGATTGAAATATCTGGTTGTGTCATTTCTTATAAGACGGGTTTAATACAGAACGCTTTCAGATTGGATTGAACGATTTCAGAAAATTTTGAGGAGTTGAATACTTAGACATTTCAAGTGTTTGAGAGAGAGAGAGAGAGAGATAGAGAGAGGGAGAGAGAGAGAGAGAGAGACTGTGCATGAACAAAGGCAAAGCATTTTGAGAAATATACTCAGAATTAAATCACTAGTTTCGATTCATAACCTATTATAAAAGGTATAGAAAGGGACAACTTGTGATTGCTAACAATATTGTTTTCTTTCAAGAAGAAAATGCAAAGCAATATCTGACTTTTCCGAAAATAAACATCTGACACAAGTGGACAGGTACACATAGTTGTAACATGTTTTCATGTTTAATACTTCAACTATGATTGTTCTCTTTCGTCTAAATAAGCTACGCTGTTTGAAGCCAGCGAATATCTTGCAGACTGTAAAGACTTATTCCTGTATAACAACAGTATAACAGGTTTTTATAGAAAATGTACTGGTTACCTTTGCAATACTGTATTGAATTTGTGATTCACTTTTGATCCGTCGTAGCAATAAGACGGCCTCCCTTGAGAACTTTGAAATACGTGCAGTATTGCCAGTATACAGTGTGATAACAAAATCATGTCGAAGAATTAAATATGCTTTTGATTAATATCATGTATTTAAACGTGTGTGTGTGTGTGTGTGTGTGTGTGTGTGTGTGTGAGAGAGAGAGAGAGAGACTGTTTTACAAATCTATGGTCTTAAAATAAAATACAGAAAAGTTCAAAAATGAACACGTTTTGTCAAAGACAACAAATAATATATTTCCAGAGAATGCGAAGTGGAGATGTAAAATGAACTTACAGTATTGTGAATTAAATTCCAAATTTAAAAATAGTCGGAACGGTTCAATCGCAAGTTAAAAAGTATAGCGTTTCGAATGAATTCCAGTTGTGTTCCAAATGAAGTTAAGTTTTTAATGAGTTGATTTAACAATAGCCTGGAATACCATTGATGATCTTACAATCTTGATGTGACACAATGTTATAATCGAAATAGTTTCTAAATGAATTCACAATAATCCAAAAACAGTCATTTAGTTCTGAAGTCAATGAGCACTTTGCAATTCCAATAAATAATTTAAGTAAATAAATAATTTCAAATTAAAAACTGAACGCAAATAAACAACCGATTTAACTAATATATTCTAATATAATCAGCCCTAATATAAGAAACTAAGTCACAATAAGAGGACAAGGATCGGGCACAGCTTTATGGAAATTTCCAGCAAACTGTCAACAAAATTTGTTTCTGGAATATTCTAGAGTGAGAATCAAGGCTGTATCTAGAGCTCAAATCCACGTAAACATGTTTAATATGCATGACATTACTCATATAGTCCAAAATTCCTAAACTCGATGATGAACAAAGGTGAATCACACCATACAAATTAAATATACATAGCAATTGCATGGTTTCATACTTGCTAAATAACCCAGACTGTACTTACTTTTGGATTGCCACGTTTTGTTTTATCCCGAGAATTTTTACTTTTCCGTTGTAAAGGGGTTTATCAGTTCTGTCACCTTTCTTTATGAAAACTCGAGCTATAGTTTGTTTATGGACGATCACAAGACAGTTCATCCGTTTGGAGGAATTCTTCTAAAATGACTTCCATTAAATTCTACAAAAGGTATTTTAAATTATAATAGCAACTAAACAGAATATGAACTTTATTAACTTTCCTTTAGTCCACAATAGCCCTCAAAATATGAAAATGCTGATTGATGAAACGCAAGGAGAAATTCACATATTCAGTTCTTGCGTGAATACTTGGATCATCTCAACCTTGACAGACGACTCAAACGCTCGAGTGGAGGTCTACACGTTAAAATGCAACTTGCATAAGAAGAATTTGTAATTTCATCTATCTCTCTCTCTCTCTGTGACGATTAATAAATACTTGAGTGTGATATATATATATATATATATATATATATATATATATATATATATATATATATATATATATATATATATATATATATATATATATATATATACGAACAAGTTTTACAAGGTTAGGTATGTCATAGTTTCGTTTTAATTCCGTATTCGCTACTAGATATTGTCGATGTGTCGACGAATTGTGTCCATAAAATCAAAGCAGGTTTATTTTTGGACGATCACAAGGGCTGTTCATCCGTTTCGAGGAATTCTTCTAAAATGCCTTGCATTAAATTCTACAAAGGTATTTTAAAATTGCAATAGCAACTAAACAGAAGATGTATTTTATTAACATTTCCTTTAAGCCAAAATTGCCTACAAAATATGAAAATGCTGCTTGACTTAAACGTAAGGCAAAATTCACATATTCGGTTCTTACGTGAATACTTAACTCATCTCGACCTTGACAGACGACGCAAACGCTCGAATGGAGTTCTACATGTTAAAATGCAACTTGCATAATAAGAATTTGTAATTTTAGAGCTCTCTCCCCCTCTCTCTCTCCCTCTCGCTCGCTCTGTCTCTCTCTGTAACGATTAATAAAAAACTCGAGTGTTATCTATCTATCTATATCTATCTATCTATCTATCTATCTATCTATCTATCTATATATATATATATATATATATATATATATATATATATATATATATATATATATATATATATATATATATATATATATATATATATATATATGAACAAGTTTTACGACGTTAGGTATGTCATAGTTTCGTGTTCAATTTCGTATTCGCTACGAGATATTGTCGATGTGTCGACGAATTGTGTCCATAAAATCGATAAGTTAATCAACAAATTATGTGAAATAACGTAGTCGACTAGTACGTTAAAAATACATATATTGACAGAGTCATTAAAAAGATTATGCCTCAGATCTGCACTAAAATTCGCGAAAATCTAATGACGTTGTTATCCACCCCACACCACCCCTCACGCAAATGGCAGTTCCTACATTTCCTTAAAATAAGAGTTTTCTTAACAAATTTTCAAAACATTTAGTATGATCTCTTGCCTTCATTTCTTTCCTCCACCATATCAGTAGTGAAGTGGGACGATATAGCGTCAATGGAACTTACCATTAAAAACCACCCTGGGACGATATAGAGTCAATGGGAAATTTAACATTACGGAAACCCCTGGGACGATATAGCGTCAAGGTGAATTTATCATGGGAATATGGGACTGTTTAGCGTCAAGGGGAATTGAACAGGATGGGACTGTATAGCGTCAAGGGGAATTGAACATGGGAATAGATCGTGGGACTGTTTAGCGGCAAGGGAAATTGAACAGGGGAGAGGGATATACAACACACACACACACACACACACACACACACAATAGACATTTGTTTAAAAAAAGGTAGGCATGAAAGGGAATCTCTTTTCGAGGCATGGGAGTGGCCCTGAAAAGGGCCTTTGGTTTCATCATCATCTTCTTTTATTTCCTCCACTTCTTCCACCAAGTTCTCACTTTTTCCATCATTCCTTTCTTCTTCTTCTCCTTCTCTGGCATCCAGTCTGGATGACCTATCGCTCTGAATTTCTCCTGTATCATGATCCAATTGTTGTTGAGTTTTTCAAAGGCCTCTTTTTCTTTAAGTTTTCCTTATCCTTTCGTTCTTTATTCCACTTGTCTTTGATCTTCATGACTTCTTTCTCCATCACTTTTCTCATAAGTTCTTCCGATTTCTTAAGCTGGTCCAGGCTTTTTTTGGACAAAGGACCACTCTGTCCATTCCATTACGTCTTCCAAAAAGCACCTTACTTCTACCACATTATCCATGGTTTCCTTCAAGTAACCAATCTTTACATACTCTGGATCGATAAAGCCTCTTAGTCTTTTTACTTCTTCTTCTATCATATCTTTCACCTGATCCATAGTTAATTTCAGGTTTGTCACTTGCCTTCTGAAAAAATCCCGGGTAACTTCATGCTTCCATTCAAGTTCAATCATTTCCATTACATAGGCTCCATCCACCATCCAATACCAAATGTCCTTCAACTGGTTAAACAGTTCTGTTACAGCCACCATCTTCCTTGTCTTTATTCCTTAGAATGGTGCGAACGACGAACACTGTGGGTTCTTATATAAAAAGCGCGGACGTGAAGGAAAACATCCCATACTTTTCTCTTCTCATATTATCTACTATTCACACAGTAATGACTAGATAAATAACATAACCATAATCTACTATCCACACACACACACACGCAAAGCAGCCAAATCAAACCCAAACTATACTATCCGCACACGCCAAGCAGCAAAAACATAACCATAATCTACTATCCACACACACACACACGCAAAGCAGCCAAATCAAACCCAAACTATGCTATCCACACACGCCAAGCAGCAAAAACATATCCATAATCTACTATCCACACAAACGTACTTGAGCACTTACAAAACCCAATAATCCACTATCCACACAAACGTACGTGAGCGCTTACAAACACAAACACATACAATCACACCAGGAAAAAAGAGTTAGTGTTTATATTCACACTACTCTACATACACACATTGGCAACTCGATTACTATTTCTTTTCTAGAGTATGGGGTAGCCCTGAAAAGGGCTATTTTTTCAACTCCACAGACACCTCTTAGTGGTTGCACCTCCCCGGCCTGGCACCGCAAGCGCATCTCCTACTCCAGTCTCCTTTCACTCTTTTCGCTGGGAGCGCAGAGGCGGGATGAGTGGCTTCAGAATCCCAATCTTCTGTCTCTGGGATTCTGAAATTTCCTTGTTGTGGCTGTGGTACAGCCATTCCTTTCTCCTTTTCCGCCTCTTCTTTTCTTCTCTCCTCCTCTTTCATCCTTCCTTTTTCCACTATAGCCTCTGCGGCCAGCTCATTCAGTATGAGCCTGGCATATTCCAGGTGCACATGAAGTTCAAGAAGTTTCGCTAGCTTTCTGCTCATTTTGTAGTGTGGATCAATCAACAAGGGTAGCTAGACTACCGAGCGGTTTTCAATTTATGCGAAAAGCGCGGACGTGAAGGAAAACATCCCCCTAATACCCAAATCTTATATTACCTAGATCATCACTTAAAACGCACGGACGTGAATCAAAACATCCCCTAAAACCCGAAACTTATATTACCTAGATCATGACCAAAAAATCGCGCGGACCTAAAATAAACACTCACTCATTTTTTATACTACCCATCACTATTCTAAAAAATGTTGACAAGCCACTTAAAGAAAATACTTATATACACACTCACTTTCCAATCAACATAAAGAAGTCATGTGCTTCTACACGCACTTCTATTTTTTAACTTATTATAGGCAGTCGATTGTTTTTTCTTTTCTAGAGGTTGGGGTAGCCCTGAAAAGGGCTGTTTTGTTTTTGTTTGTGTGTGAACTTGAAGCTATGGCAATCTTTTAGGTTCTAAGATGGCGGCCTCCTCTGACGATAGGCTTTCTCCCAGGATAAGGTCTGCTTCTTCGGAAAGAGAAGAAGAACTCTTTGGTATCGATACGACAGTCGACAAAGCCTCTGTCAGGTTCAGGTTTCTGCTGCTGCTGCTGTTGTTGCTTTTGCTGCTCTCTTTGCTGTTTCTGTAGTCTGTACTTATCTGTCCATTCTTCTTTCTCCCTGTTAATTTCTTCTCTGAAGAGCTCTTCTATTAGGTCTTCAGTGACTTTTAACATTCTCACATTCTCAATATCTTCTGGCTTCGGTATGAGACTGTGTCTGACCCTATGCAAATTCACGTAGGCTTCGTTTAGTTTAGCTAGTCTGGAGCACATCTTCGTAGGATGATGAGTCGATAATGGATGGTTAGACTGGAGACAACCCCGGTTTTAAAGTCAAAGCGCAGACGTGAAGGAAAACATCCCTACACGGTTTTCGAGTCGGAACGTTCAACGAGTGTTATGGGAGAGATATAGAGAGAATTCAAAGAGCATTTTGTTCAAAACACAACATTTTTTATTCAAAATTACTTAACACTAACAAGTAACTATAACATTTTAACAATAACTATTCAATTTAACATTAAACATTTTTTTCAAATAACAAACATTTTTTAACTAACACATTA
Organism: Sinohyriopsis cumingii; assembly: GCA_028554795.2. Taxonomy (NCBI): domain Eukaryota; kingdom Metazoa; phylum Mollusca; class Bivalvia; order Unionida; family Unionidae; genus Sinohyriopsis; species Sinohyriopsis cumingii. The sequence continues at coordinate 134,558,706 of CM068824.1, forward strand.
TTTTGGACAAGGCTGACAACGTTGTGAATGAAATTGTGATTTCCACTGTTGAAAGTCATTAGGCCATTGATGGACTCTACGTTTCCTAGCTTGAGACAAAAGATAAGTATAATGGTCACAGAACCATCAATCTACTTTCACATCGTTTCTAGAAGAAGAACGAGGATCAAAATGAGTTATTAAATGTTCTAAAGAATAGCCCAGACTGCGATGATGCAGAAAATACACACAATATTGTCACACACCAAGGAATCTGTGCCTTGTAATTTCACATTATTGAATCGTGTGGTTTGAGCATTTCTTCTCATAAAGTCAATGATATCGTCTTCCAAAGGAGGCAATCCATAGGAATCAAAATATTCCACACATCCTTCTTGAGGAAAGTAGACGGCTATCCAGTGGGTTCCTGGGAGATGACTGTCGTCCGTGTTGATCACATAAGCTTGATGGTCTTGAGGGTTGCGATGAGGGAGTTCATCTTTAGCACATACGACAGGATTCCAAGAAGCGGTATACGAACTGTGGTTCAAAATATAATAAAGTTCCCAGGTATCCATGTTTTGTGTGGTTTTTTTTCCTTCACAGGTAATGATAAGTCATCAATTCGATCCTGACTTTCTCTTGGAAAATGACTGACTAGTAAAAAGCGTTTAGCTCCGACTTCGGACCCTGGTTCACGAGAGTTTCGATGCGACGGATCTCCTTCCACGGTCTCTTCACATTCCATGTCCAAAGTTTCTGCACTAGGTAAAGAGGGATAACAGTCTTCCATGGCTTTTAATAGTCTAGAATGACTTCTCTCAAACTGTTGATTTCTATGGTATTATCGAATTCTGCATACAGGATGACGTTCACCGTTACATCAGGGTCTCGGTTTGCAAACTGAATTTCCACTCGAATCTGGCCAGATTTTATAGGGTGGAAATGTCCCTCTTCGCTGCCTTGGTCTGGAGTGAAATCAAAAGCCCACAAAGCAAAACCTCCTGCATAATCTTCGTACGTAATGCCGTGACTGATGTTAGTTCCTAACTGTCCGGTGGCTTCGTACAGAGACAAGTACGATCTCAAGTAATTCTTCTCGTCACCAAACTTAGGTTCAAAGGGTCGGGTACACAAGGTCTTGCCATTGCGACTGACTTCGATCTTGGACACGCCGAAGTGTTAAAAGTTGAAAGGATTTTTATCGGTAGCTCCGTTGAAGGCTGTATTCTCGACCATACCAATAATCAAACGTTTGGGTAGCTGTCCTTGGAACAGATGATCTTCGATCATGGATCGCTGTCCCCTGGGAATGGTGAAGGTTTTCACTTCCACTCGTCGGATCGGATACTTGGCGGTCGCTCTGCTCAACGTGTGACTGATGTCGTTTCCTACTTTAGGCAACACTTCCACGCGTCGTACGTAGAGTCTGGCTTCTTGGATGACAGTTTTGTAATCGTTAGCATTAGACAACAGATGGAAAGCGTTACTGCTGCGATTCAGTCTCAAGCGGACATCCACTCCGTTTAGCAAATACTTTTCTTGTAACCACATGTCCAAATGCAAACGATCCATCAGTTCTAAACTACGACTTAGTGCAATTTTCTTTCTTCGTTCTATAAATCCCGATACATTTTGAGCATCCCCATCAATTGTAGTGCTGTCGAACTTTGCACCTAATGAGTCAGGCTTCCATACCACGCAAGCATCCAGATGAGTGTTTTTGGCTTCTTTTCCGTACGTCAAGAGATTTTCCAGGTACGCTCGGTAAGGGTAAGTATCCATGCTGCTGCTGGCCAGTTTGTTATTCAAATACAAGTCCACTCCACTGAACAAGGAATGCATGAAATTGTTGACGGTAGCTACTCTGAACGTATTAATGAGAGGGTCACCGTCCACTTCGGTTACTTTGACTTTCAAGTACAGGTAATTGCTATTCAGATCGATGTAATCTTCGGGTTACTGTGGCGTCAGGGAAGTAGGAATGCCTGACTCGGTAGCGTGCAGGGCATTTATAGGTGTTTCTCGTCGGCCCAAAAGGTCTTTACCTGTTTGCAGCAAGACATTTTTGCCTGCTCTCAAGAAAGCTTCTTTTGGGTTTTGTTTGTCGATGATGACATTTTGGAGAAATTCTTTACCGTGTGTCAATGCCGCATCTTTCAAGGCGTGCAATCCTCGTGTCACCATCGGTTTCAACACCGGATCCACCGAACGAAAGGCTGATTTCAACATATCTCCTAAGCTGTGTCCTCGCTGTCGAGTAACGCCTCGGTACACTGGATACATGACTTACGAGTCGTTAGAGAACCGTTTTCGAAAATGAAGTTTCACCGTGACTTTCCCTTTGGTGAATGGAATATTTTGTCCCAGATCTCCTTTTGTTGATCGTGTCCAAATAAGACTTGCTGACAGGCAAATAGTGAGGATTTACAAATTCGCGGTGTACGTGATAAGTGTTTCCACCTTCCTCGTCAGCGTTCGTGGCAGAATCCACTTTGAAAGGAATGACACGCAGTAACGGTACGGAGGTGTGTCCCACCACGTTGTACTCCACCACATCGGAGTACACAAAGATCAAACTCAGTCCTTAGTTCAGTTCTACCGGGGCACGAAAAAACTTGGTAAAAGAATCGTTGTCGAAAATGACTGCTAATTCACCTTTTTGCTCAACTTTCTTTCTCATCTCCATGTCCCTGCCCAACATGTCAAACAATTCAGGACAAAATAAAATGGAAATCGTTTTACCCCCGTCAAATTTCATCAGGAAGCGACGAGCTACTTTATGGTACTCCAGCGTGACACTTTTTCTGACACTCTCCAAAGCTTTACGAAACACGACATTAAACCTGGAAGCCATGGTGCTCACCAAATGTTGTCCACTAAAATAATAGCCTGGAGGAACGAACAAGTGATAGGTGGTCGACTTCTGATTTTTTGTGCTAGTTGCTTTCTTATCATATTTGACATAGGTATCCACGTACTGTTGCATTTGTTCGTCATGAACTTCCACTGAAAAAATTTTGATTGGGAAGGACATTGAGGACTTGGGTCGGGTGAGTGATTTCCACTAAAGCCACTTCCCAATCTGCTTCGTGATCTAATTGGATGGCCTGAGGTAATTTGGCCGTGTAACAGCACAAAGTGTTATTGGGAAACACCTCCATGGAACTGTCATTGGGTAAGGTTAAGTAAAATTGGTTGTTATTGTTCATAATTCCAGAGTTCTGTGGCTGTCCGAGGGGTTACTGGAAGTCAGAGGAGTGTCTCCGCCCAAAATGGGGTTGTTGTTGTTGATGGAGTGGTGACTGACACTAGCACTGGACACAAGGTTCCCGTTGTTCCCGTTCGAGGAGAATTTCAGGGAGGGATTGGGCAGCAGGTAACCGATGCAAATGCTTAATAAAATGGTCCACAATTGTTTGTCTCCTTGTTGCAAACTCAAATTGGCAATGGCTGCCCCGATGACACAATACACCACAAAGATTTGGCAGAAAAAGACGATTTGCGTTTAAGGCACCCGTTCTCCACACCACATCCACAAAGGTTGTTTATGTAAATCTTGCAGAGAAGAACTAGGTGAAGGAGTGGTCGACGTAGCTGCGTCTGTGTGAAAGGGCATGATGGTCACTTCTTTTTATAGTCGATGACTTGCGAAGCGTCGATCCAAGAATCAAAACTGGGTGGATATCCTTTCCAACGTACTTGCTTTCGATGTCGTACACGTCGTCTTCTTTTTTGGTGACACGTTGTAACTCGGGCAAATAAAACGTTCCTTTGAGCACTTCTCCGTTCATGTCTTCCAATTTATAGACGATAGGATGACGGCCATGCACTCGTCCAGTGACACGAAACAATTCGGTGGTCCAGTTAGGTAGGTAATCTTTGTCGAAAGTGCGTTTGGTTTTGCCAATGCGTACCCAATCTCCTACGTCCAACACTCCACTTTTCTTGGGGACAGCCCTCGTCGGGGACGTACCAAATAGGCGATCATACACCAGCACTTCGTTCTCGGGAGTCACTTCTTGTGGGGCACGTCCAATGCTTCGATGGTAAGATAGGTTGTACGCTTGCACCAGGTGCGGTAAGATGTCGATGTACTTCCGAGTTGGTGATGAGTAAAATATTTCCACATGCGTTCTTTCAGAGTGCGTTGAAAACGTTCCACGATGCTGGCTTTGGTTTCGGGATTCTCGGTGGTAAAAAAATGAATGTCACGTTTCTTTAATTCTTTTTGGAAAGCCTGGTTCAGAAATTCGGTGCCTTTGTCCGTTTGCCATAGAAGAGGGTGACGACCGCTTTGTTTCAACACCCGTTGCAGGGCTCGCACTAACTCGTGGCTCGATTTGGAAGTCAAGGGCACGACCCAGGCAAATTTGGAAAAGACGTCGATGGCACAAAACAAATATTTGTAGCCACGATTGTAGCTGGCCAAATGAGAGACATCGGCTAAATCGGCTTGCCATTGATGATCGAAGCCTTCCACTCGGGTGCTACTTCTGGAAAACTTGCGTCGAATGGGTTTGTGTAAAGTGTAGGTAGCTTGTTCTTGTAACCATCGTTGCACCTGAGGTAAACGGAGATTTTTCAGTTGAGTTTTGGCAGCACGATACAATTTTTGAACTCCTGCGTAACCTGCAGGATGGGATGGATCGTAGTAAATGCTGGCTAACACCTTCTCCTTTTTTTGTGTTTCTTAATAAGGCACCTACTCTTCGAGGATGCTACTTTGGTAGGGACGAAAGGGTGGTTTGGAAACGAATTTACGTGTCCGATGGGCTACGGGAGTGGAAGTAGTGGTGGAGGTGGCAATGGAATGGCTTTTGTCTTCTTTTCTTTTTTCACTTCTGGTTTCCCTTCTTTCTTTTTCACTTCTGTCGAAGGAGGAGTGGACATCATCTTTTTAACCCAGGCTTTCATTTCTTCTCGTTGGGGTGTGGGGGACGGGGTCAACAAGGATGCTGCAATCTTGCTAGACATGGGAGCTGCTGACGGTGTTTGAAACACTTCTCGCATCTCTTCTTCCTCAGGCCTTCGTGGGACTAGCGTCTCTGGTGACCCCTGGGGATGGTAGTAGTGGTGGTGGTGGTGATGGTGGTGATGGTGTGGGGAATGGACTTTTCATCAAGGTCTTAAAATCTTTCAGAGTGGGTAGAGCTGTTTCGTCTAAAGCTTTCTGGTGAAAGAGTTGCAGTCGTTGCAAGAGTTGACCGTACTTTTGCGATTTTTCTGTTTCGGACAAATCTTGGCGATCCATCAAGGACTGCAATTCGTGTTGTAACTGGGACATTTCGCTCAAATTGGGATTGGGAGGTAAATGTGGGGTGCGTTGTTCTTGCCAACGATGGTATTCCATCCATCGTTTGTAAGGTACTAAAGCTAGTTTTCGTCCTTCCATGGGATGTCAGTGGTCGATTCTGAGATCTTGGGACTTCCGAGGGTCTTTTTATCTTGCTCCTACCAGTCCTCCCAACATGGTTCTCAGGACTCCTTTCAGCAATGGGCCTAGCAAGAGGGGTAAAATTCCTCCACGTTGGACCAACATCTTCTTTTTTTGACGAAGGAGAATTTTCCTTTGGACCATTTGGCGAAGAACGTGACGATGTTTGCCTAAGCATTGTTTCTGGTGTTTGGACAAAGGGATCGTGCCTTTCAACACTTTCAAACAACATTCGCACACGGTATCGATGACCTCTTTGGAGGCTGATTGAATGAGTTATTTCGTAGGGGTGGAGAAGCTTTGGAAAGGACAGATAACATGTCCCCATGTTTGACTAAACGAGGAGGCAGTCCTTTCCTTTTCTTTCCTTGGGTTTTAGAAGAGGGATGTTTTCTGGAGGGTGACATCTTTGAGTCGTCAGCACCAAAAACACTGATACCCCTACTTAGTCACAGACCTTTTTTATACTGGAACGCGTCGCCACTGATTGTCTTTACGTCGTATGAACTTGAGGACAGGCATGACACGTCGTGCAGGGGTACGCAACGGACTAAATCGAGCCAGTTCTTGCTTGGACAAATCCAGTAAACTTTGTAACATGTCCGATCTCTCTTGGACTTTGATTTTGGGAGAAGGTACTTTGTGAGCAGCGGCCACTGCCGCTAAATTGGAGGGTCCTGCCACTGGGGAAGTTCTTGGGGTCATCAACGGAGATGTTCTTGGTGTGATCAACGTCTCCAAGTACTTTTCAGTTCTTGGTGTCATCAACAGAGAAGTGACTGAACCTGAGGCTACCGGAGACGCGGTCACCGTCGTGACAGGTCGTGGTTTGCGAGTGTAAGGTTGCGTCCTGATTGAAGTGCCTCTCTTGCGACTAGTTTTCTTCTGTGGGCTTTTCTTCTTCTGGGGACTTTTTCTCTGTTTCTTTTTCTGGGGGCTTTTCTTTTTGCGGGGTGGTGTCTGGTAAGAGGAGGGTCCCGCCAGTGGAGAAGTTCTTGGAGACACGTTTCTCCTTGGGGACCTGGTCTTGCCACCGTGGCTCTTTTTCTTCTTCTTCGAGCTTCGTTTGACTTCTTTTTTCTTGGGAAGAACTTTGGAGCATTAGGATCCCATCTTAAGGGAGAGCAAATGATGACCCCTCCTAGAGTACCGCTCCTTCCAGGTTTCAAAATGATTTGTTTTTTGGTTTGAGTGTCGATGCGGGGATCGGCCAGTTGGGTCAAAGCGATTTTGTTTCGGTCAAAAAAGCGTTTGTTTTGATGAGGAATCTGAATGATCCCTTGGAGTAATTGACGTGCTGTCACCGTGAACCATCATAAAACTTCTCTGAGACTAGCTTCTAAGACACGAGCTCGTATTTGTGGATTTTTTTCTCGACTGATGCCATACAAGGCACGAATCAATTTGACGGGAAGATGTGACTGAAGGGACGTCATGTTCAAACTGTGTGAGACAGACGAAAAGTGGGGAATCTAAATCTTGCATACTGTGACCTACACTTCAGAGTTTGTTTAGATGTTTCGTCTTCCGCAAAAGCAGATTTCACGTAAAATATGTTGGTAATCCTTTAACTCGTCTTCTTCAATGCGTTGCTCTAGGTGAATCTCGAAGTAACCAAAATGATGAACATTTAGTTCATTCACTTACTGAAAGTGTTGAACAAGGTCTGACCACTGAAACAATTTCTGACGAATCATTCCTCTTATACCATTCAGATACCAGTGGTTAAAGATCTGGTGACATAACGGATGCAATTGTTCTTTACGTTTGACTTGTATTTTGACCAGCTGTCGGTAAATGCGTTCTCTCAACTCCACAGGCAAAGCACGAATGTTCATGAATAGGTCAGTCCGTTCAATTCACAATCTTCTCCTAGAGCAAAAGTAATCCACATAGTGAGTAATTTCTGACCACTGCCATTCAGGGTAACGTCCAAGAATCTCATTGAACTCTTTTGATGTAAACGGTTTAGAGTAATATAATAGGATGAATGCACCCTTGACCCAGAGAAATCTAACACATTGATTGACTTTTTTCACTTTCCTCTTGTGAATTTCTCGGCACAAAAGTTCTACAGTCACCCATTGAGATTTCACTCTGGCAAGCCCCTGCCAAACTTCCTTGTAAATCTTCTCTTGCAGTTCTTTAGGTAATGATTCAATATCGTTTTTCAAATGGAGTTTAAATACTGGTCTCGGTGATGTCCAACATTTGACTCCTAGCCAATCTGGTTTCTTCTTCTTCGACGACATGGTAAGTTACTTCAATGTCTCGGTCCCACTAAGGGTAAGTAATGACAATTCGGTGACCATCGAGCATGTTCTAGGTAGGCCGAATCTTGTGGTTCCCAGTGGTGAAGTGACACACCACAACTGAAGCACTTGACTTTATCCCTTTCGCCCAAGTAGAAAAATCCGGCTCTGGCTAATTCTTCAGGGGTCGGTCCTCCCAGATACTTAGGCCATTTTCCTTTGAACGATTGAAGACGATTTTCAAAGTCGCAGTATTCCGACAAACGCACAGGAAACGAATAGTCGTCTTTCACAGGTTCGTTTCGATGAGGGTAGGGTGACATCGACAGGAGTTTGCTCAGGGCTGGATGACATCCATAGGGGGGTAGACGTGAAGGTGGACATTCACCTTTAAAACGAAACCCAGTAAAGTGTCCAAGAGGACGAGCGGCATCGCTTTCGCATCCCTCAGGTTTGACACGCACAGCATCACTTTCCATGATAGGGGTAGTGAGAACAAAGTTCCCATGATGCATTACGGCATCGCTAAGGTCACAACGTATAGCATCGTTCCCATCGCAAGGCTCACAATCGCATTCCACTTCAGAAGCCCCAAACTTGACTTGTGCCTTTCTGAATTTGTTTTGTGTTTCTCTGAAAGTATTCATCTTGTTCGCTTGGTCTTGGTAGTCACAATGAACTATCGATCTTGCCTAGGGTTCCTTTTTATATACAGACCAATACCGACGTGTCCATACGGTAAGGTGAAATGATTGGGAAGTCGCACTCGCTTCTGGTACACGATTTGATAGACTTTTTCCAAGGGTCGACTGACGATGTGGTGAGTGGATAAACGTACAATCTTGTTGGGCTGATAGGTGGTCACTTTAAAGTGTTCATCCTCTCCAGATTGCAAGGCTTCTTTCAATACCCCAAAGTTGACCACACGACTGGTACGATAATTCAGAGTCAATCCTTTCACCTTACACTTCGTGTGCACTTCTCCTTGTGGGTCCCGGTATTCGTAGCCGTAATTTTTTGGACCGTCACTGACGTAACTTAGAATCTTGTCGTCGGGATGCTCGTCTGTCCAGGCTCCTAAACGGTCTCCTTCGATGTCAGGGTGCTGTTGACTCGGGTGATGGATGTAAATGCAACTGTCCGTGTCAAAGTACAGGACACGTTCCCCTAACAGTTCTAAAGCTTCGTACAGTTTTAAGCGAGCATGAGCTGTCACGTAAGCCGCAATGATGACATTTCCAAATGGGTCGTCTTCTACAAAGTCCAGATCTTCTTCGTAATTGACCAAGATCAAATTCTCGCGAACGACGTACACCTGTTTGATGAATTTGGTTTTGTCGTGAATCATCTGGAAGTAGCGGGAAGGTTCTGTCAAATACTCCGTCTTGGGTAAACACGGCCGTTGTGCCATTTTACCCCACAAGCAATTTAACATCACTTTGGCAAACGATCGCCTGCCTTCGTATTTCTCGATGTGATCTAAAGTGATACCTTCTTGTGCCCAGTATTTCTCTTTGAATGTCTTTTGGTCTTCGGGAGTGTGACACCAGGAAGGATAGCCACTGGCTTCTTGCTTCAATTTCAAAAAGGCATCCACGTATCCTTCCTGTTCTAACTTTAGGCGTCGCTGACAAGTGGCCTGGTACAAGTCTTCCATGGTTCGTTGTAAAAACTGATTTTTAGGCCACGGTCAGGGTAACAGACGGGACATCCGTGAAATAAGCAACCGTTAAACTCGTACACAATCTTGGGGTTTTCTAAGTCCCAGCCATCGACCGAATGCGTTCCAATGGTCTTTTCGCCCCCTCCGTTGCGGGCATGCTGAATCCATTTGTCTTCCTTGTCGCACAAGTAATGTAACCAGCGTAGGGCTTTGACCGAGTATTGACGTTTGACATGGTTGGTCGTTTGAGGACTGATGACAGCCACGGTGTTTTCAGGCATGAATCGTTGTCGGTAGACTAAGGAGCACGCTTTGGCAATGGTGCAAGCTTCTTTCAAAGGATCGACCCCTCCGTGTTCCATGAACATTTCTCGAAATTTTCCACAGCATCGTCGTAAAATGTCCACGTCGGAACGACAATACTTTAACATTTCTTCCTGAAAGTCGAAAGGGTCGGAGGCATGGATCTGGTACCAAGCGTAGAAAGCTTCTCGTTGTTCGGTACGCATGTTGTCAGGGTCGTAATAGTGAGCCTCAGGCAAATGGGGTAGAACGGCGTGTTGATTGGCTTCCGTATTGAAAAAGTGAGGAAAAAACCCTTTAGCCATTTCTGTCATTCCAAATGTTTTAGGCATTCGGCTCAAAGGCATGGCCAAGTAACTCATCGAATCTTTAAACTGTACTTGTCCCACTTGCATGAAAATGATTTTGGCTCCGTTCAAAGTCACTTTAGGACGCTCGGTGCCTTGTTCCGTATAGTATCTCAAAAGAAACTGTCCATCGTATCCAGAGAAATTGTGAGCCATCACCGTGGCATGACGATGACAATCTCCGTAACGTTCGATGTCCTCTTGGCTCCACGTCTTGTCGATGGGGTCTAAGACCCATCGGGCGAAATCGGCTAGCGTGTTCGGTCCCCGAAAGAATTTTTCACGCCCTCCAGGAATCTTACTGCAGTGAGGGCAATGACTGAAGATAGGTTCTTGAATGCATTTCTCGCACGCTCGATGAGCCACGCAGGAATTAGGAATGGGAATACCGGTCTCTTGCATGCATTCGAAATCGAAAAAGATGAAATTGCCTTTCTTCTTGTGTCCATCCTCTTTCTCTGGTTGGGATTGGTATTTTTGCACGTAGCATTGGTGTTCCAAGTCCACGATGTGGTGACAAATGTGACATTTTTTCTTTCCTGAACATACGTGTGCCTTGGCATTATTGTCACGTATACCTTGGCCACACGTAGGGCACAATCTTAGCAGATGACAAGCACATTTCTTCTGTGAACCTTGCGTCTTCAAATGTTGTTGGTAACAGGCAGGGCTGACAAACGTGCGCTGACAAGTTGAACAATGCACTGGTTCTTGCCCTTCGCTCAGACAGGGTGGAGAGGCCAAACATCCTGGGCATTTCGATCCACAATGCTTGTGTTGCTCTCGATTGTTATAACCATAGTCACATTTCTCACAATAATATCTGTATCCCAGCAATCCAGTGATACTGGTAATGGTATCGAAATGTTCATCGTGATAATAGACATGAATGTATTTTCCGTCCTTAAAGTCTTGGCCTCGAAACAACAGAGGTCCGCGCACTTCTTGAGGGTACACTTTCAAGGTGTAGCGTGGAACTAGGGCATCTTGCAATTTTTGCATCTCAAGAATGCCACAGGTTTCTCTTTCGGCAAGTCGGCTTGTTGCAACAGGAGCTCTGCTTCGTTTCGTTGTTTGGCTCGGTCCGATTTTCGAATGTTCTCTCAGGCTCTTTTCCATTCTAACGTGTCGTTTTTGTCGACATAGGTTCGTCCCACCACGATAGCCCTGGCTAAACACATCTGGTCTTGAGGGTTGTTAATTCGGACGAGACTTGTTTTGTTGCTGCGAAGCTCGTCCACCAATAACATCTTTTTGCGTCCAGTCGCTTGAGGAGGAGAGACGTGGGTCATGTCCAGTGTGGCTTTTCCATCGGTGATGTCAAACTGGTCATTGGATTGTTGCACTTGTTGAATTTTGTCCATGACTTTGGAAGCGGTCAATTCTGCAGGGCTACTAAACTCCATCCAAACAGGGGATTTCAAAATGTCGTGTTGTATGGAAAGTCTCAAGCGATCGTCTTCTTTGGGTTGACATTGTCGCTTGAGTGTGGTGAGCAAAGAATCCCATATGTCGGTGATGAACCGTTCTGCTTTCTCTGACGGTACTTAGGACTTGAAATCATTAAACTTCACCGTGTATTTGTAAGCCGTGGTTCTAAATTTTCTAGAGGGTCGCTTTTCCGTCTCTTGAATGGAATAGTAGTTTTCAGGGTTGACTAAGGGTGGTGAACTTTGTTTAGAGGGTTTGGATTCTGGTTCACTCATGTCCTCTTCAAAATCTCTGGCATGAATTTGTGCCAAGACTTCAGCCCTGGTACGAGGCGATAGATCACGTTTCTGCCTCTTACTTTCTTCTTGAATGAATTGGATCGTTTCATCTTGATAGCAAAACGTCAAATGACTAAAGTTTAAACACCATGAACTAATTTATAGTCATGGCAGACCAGCGTATATAAAAGGGTGTGTGTCTTGTCCTTTAATTATTCATTTCACTCTCAAACCGAGCACAACGATGGAAGAGACTACACAAATCGAACGTTTCATCAGAGCTTAGCGAGGGGTCATTAGAAAATTTTCTTCAGACCAGCCGACAGACTACTCTCCTTCCTTGCGAGATAAAAGTCAAGATACTTGCTATATCTGTCAGAAGAAAGGGCTTTGGTCTTCAGAGTGTCCAGACCGTCAAAAAAGAAAAAAAGGGGTTAGAAAAGACAAAAGTCAAGATACCTGTTATTATTGTCAAGAAAAAGGACATTGGTCTCCAGATTGCCCGAAAAAGAACCAAGAGCAGTCAGAAGAAGAGAGGGATTCTTCAGAGGAAGAAGAGGAAGAAGAAAAGGAGGAAGAAAGCAGACAGGTGAAGAAAAAGAAACAGGAGAAGAAAAGAAGAAGGGAAGAAAGTGAGGAGGAAGAGGAGGAAAAGACTGTGAGGGTGAAGAAATTCAAAAAACAGAGAGACTAAACAATGAGACAGAAGAAGTCTATGAACTTTTTAAAGTGCTCTGTTGTGAATTGTGAATTGGATTGTAAATATTTATAAAAGAATAAATTAGGTTAAAAAAGGTAAGTGTCTTTGAGTTTTGATTTTAAAATAAGAACGTACACTCACACACTCATACACAAGTACTATAGGGGTAAAATGGGTTGTTTTTTTGAGTTTGAATGGATGTTGGCAATTGAAAGTCTATCTCTTTTCGAGAGACGTGGGTGGCCCTGAAAAGGGCCTTTTTTGGTGTAGGGGTGAGTTTAAGCTATCAATTTTAACTGTCTTAAGCCTTTGCCACGGCCAAGGCCTACTTCTGGACTGCGTACTGTTGATGATGATGATGATTTGGTTGAAATCACTAAGGGTGGCACGGTAGGCTTAGTCACAGGGTTGGAGTGTTTAGCTCGGGAAGGTCGTATTCTCTTCGGTGGTAATAAAGAAGTCTGATACATTTGTTTCAGACTTCTTAACTCCGCTAAAATGTCTAACAGTACCGTGACCGTTTGATTTTCACACCCTTGTTTCTTTGCTGCTACTTCTTCTTGTTATTTTTTTCTTACCTCTTCTTCTTGCTGTAGGAGAAAAGCTTGTTCCGCTTCCTTTTGCTATTGTATAAATTTCTCCAATTCTTCTTTCTGTCTCTGTCTAAAATTCTCCACGTGCGGTAATGAATGAGACGAAAGTTCCGGAACAAATTCTTGCGAGGTAAGAAAATCCACAAAAGCCCAATTCACCTCTTCTGAAGGTAAGTCCGGGTTCCCTTGGGCGGTCTCCAATGCTGGTGCACCCCAATTTCCGTCATTCTTAAAAACTGTCACATGGATTGACTACACACGGGCGCTAGCGAATCTATATAGACCACGTGACGTCACAGACTGCTCTCTTCCGATTGGACGTGGGCTGACTGAATTTTGTAACGCGTGTTTGGATTGGTCAATGAACTCAATCCGTTTCAATCCTTCCTCTACCTATAAATAAGCGCAGTTCACTGTATTGATTCACCTGTTCTCGGCGCCTCAACATGTGGACCGACGTTTAATCTTCAACCCTTGTATCTTCGATGATGTTCAGGACGGACATACCGATGTATGTCCGATCCAAGTGGACATTTGTCCACAGGACAGACACCAGTCTGTGGATGCGAAGAGTATATGTGGAGCGTCAGGGATGCCTCAAAAGAGTCCTGATTTACGGTCCTGCAGTCAGGCGCAGCCTAAGGACAAGAAGAAGACCAAGGCGGTGCCCTTTATGTTAATATATCTTAATATTAACATAAACCCAAATGCCCTTTTCAGGCTGACTCATAGGTCTCGAGAAGATCTTGACTTTCAATTGCCTAGCCCAGTTTTTTAATTTTTTTAAAAAAAATCCCATGTTAAATTCCCCTTGTCCCTAAAGTAGTTTTTTTCTCCCATGTTAAATTCCCCTTGTCCCTAGACAAGCCCAAACTCTATTCCCCTGTTCAATTCCCCTTGTCCCTAGAGTGGCACGACAATATCGCCCATGTTAAATTTACATAGTCCCCAGAGTGGCCCAGGGGTGTTTTTAATGGTAATTCCCATTGTCCCTAGGGTGGCCCCTTTCACTACTAATAATACTTGGGATAATCTTTTTTCTTCAGAAACTTGGGGAATTTAAATTTCAAAAGCAAAGTTTTCTGAAATATTTTAGCAAAGGTTCGTATCCCAAGGACGAGCACCCCAAGTTTATGTTACGAATCAATGCTCTTAAAATAAGTTACAGAAAAGAGTGAAGACAACAAGCTTTGTAAAATTTAGCAAATGATTGAAATCCCTAGACTAGAAAGTAAAAAATTAAGGGAAGAGAACTTATGGTATTTGATGAAGGCAAGAATATTCAACTTAATACAATGATTTCAATATCTTTACACTGATGCCTTTCTTCAGTGTGACAATCTATGCAGCTAGGATCCCTGTAAGGTTAAAGATTCTTTTCAGCTTGAAAGTTGTAAATCAACATCTACTCTAAAAAGTAAACAAACTTGCAATGTACAATTAAATGCAAGATACAAATATAACTCCACAATGAGTAATACAAAACGTAACGCCGCTATTAAGTAAAGCACATTTCATTTGCATACTAGCGTAAAAATGATCAAAATTGTTTGCAAAATTGTCTTGCAATGTACGAAGGCTACAAACGAGATACTATAAATCTTCGAGACCTGTCTTTACACTTTGCAACTTTTATTAATGGTTTTCAATTAATTCCTCCGTATGTATTAATCGTTGAGCAAATCTGTATAGAAAAAAAAAACTTTGAGTACCAAATTATGACATGCACAAGGATTATGACACGGTCTGTAATCTGTAGGGTATTTTAAAATTTGTTCTAATGGAAGATTGTTGTTATTGTAGGGTTTAACGCCATTATTTTCAGCACAAGATAAGCTATACATGGCGGCCAGTATTAATGGTGGACGAAGAACCATTTCGAACCCCAGAAAGAACCACCCACCCACGATAAGGTACTGGCAACCTTTCTCACATACCCACATTGGCCGAACTTGAGACTCGAACCCAATCAGACAGAGGTGAGATGGCAGTGATCCGTAACGGTGAACGCTTTAGATCACCCGGCCATACGTGCCCCCGCCCCCCCGGAAGATAAACATAAGGTAGCATTTGGACAAAATATATGCGGTTCTAGCAATGGAAAAATTGACTCAAAAGGAAACATTACATATTCTATCTTTTAGATGGACAAGCATTGTCACCATACATCTCACTTTGAAATATACAACTTTTTCACAACTAATTTGTTAAACCATATGATTATTTATCTTAGGCCAATGGTAACTTCTGGGGTTTAGTGATGCTGCTCACATATCAATATGGAAGCTATTTAAAGCTGGATGCCAGTCAGAAATCAGCTGGGAAATGCAACAAATCTAAAGGTGCATTATGAATATTTAATTTGAAATGTACATTATGTATTTAGCCTCGTAACTTAAGCCCATGTGTCTGCTCACACTTATAAAACGATTATGTTCCTTACCCCAAAGGTCACTGAATATTTTCATCACCGAACGGACAGTTCTATTGTGGTCATGTGTTTTACCTTCGGAGCCGGATGGTGATGAGATAAAACGGTTAGCAATGGTATAAACATGAAATTATTGTTAAACATACAAGCGCTCAATAGAAGCAATTGCAAAGAATCACCATTCACAATAACCCCGAATAATAATAATAATAATGATAATAATAATCATCATCATCATCATCACTTAATGAAGCACTTAATCGTATGAAAAACTCTAAGCGCTTTACAGCATCAAGTTCACACATAAGGGCAAAAGAACAGTTTGCATATAGGCAACAAAAACACATGAAACTATCTCAAAAACACTATAAAAACATAAAATATTACACAAAATAACAACATAAAACATATCAATGGTTTACAAAAATAATCTAAAAACAAAAGATGAGTTTACAATACAGTTTCCGTCGAAAAATAATGACAATATGGATGAATGTCAAATTTGTTCTTGCTGTTGGAAAATGTCTTGAGAGCACTCTTGAATGTAATCATGGATTCTTTATCTCTGAAATAAAAAAGCATTTCAATTCCAGTAGCTGGGCCCTGACATGTAAATGCACATTGTCCATAGGATTTAATATTTTACCTTGGGAACACTAAGAATACGAGTGTCAGATGATGAGTGCAAGCTTCTAGCAGATGTATACACATGGGTGAGATCAGATAGGTATTTAGGACCAATGAACTGTAACAGAGGGGAAGATATTTTGTGTTTCATTCTACTACCAACAGGCCTCCAGCGGAGTTTGTGAAGAAGTGGCTGGTATTGGCAGTTCTTTGTGCTCGAAGAATGGTCCTAACTGCAGTGATTTGAACCTTTCAAAGTTTCTGCGGAAGATACCGTGGCAGACCAGAAGAAAGCTGTTACAATAACCATGTCTAGAGAGCACCGATGAACACAAAAGGTATTTTTGTGGCATCAGCTGTGAGAAGATTGTGAATAGAGCTGTTGCGTCTCAGCTCCAGGTATGATGCTCAATAAGTGTTCAGGACATAATAATACTGTGGCTGAAAGTTATCAAAAGTAACACCTATATTTCTAATTGATTGCCTAAATTTAATGGGTGTGTCACTGATATTAATTTGATTCTGGTAAATGCTGGGCTTGAAAACATTTTTTGTCAGGCAACTTGCATGGCTTTAGTTTTATCATCGTTCATTTGTAGCTTATTAAACATCATCCTAGACTTAACATCAGAGGCGTACTTCTCTATGCTTTGAGTGGTGGAAGCAACTTCTTTTGGTCAGCTAGATTTGTATAGTTGAGGTCGTCAGCATAAAACTGATGGGACACAGGATGGCGGTTGATAATACTTGATATGGGATGTGTGTATAGAATAAATAGAATTGGTCCAAGAACAGAACCCTGTCGGCACCATAACAAAGACTAACTGGGTTGTAATATTTACCATTCATTGAAATCATTTGTCTTCTTTCAGTTAAGGATGAGTTGAACCTTGATAAAGCAGTACTGCGGATGCCCAAAAACAAACTGCAGACAGTGAAGATATGTGAGTAAATTTTATTAAAGGCCGTTCATAAGTACAGGAGTGTGAGAATTTAAATCTTAACATCATCCATATCAGAGAGAAGGTCATTAGCGCAGTTTCAATGCTGTGACAGGGGAAATAATCCGACTGGAAATTGCTGAAGAGATTATGTAAATTTAATTGATATGCTATTAGGTACAGAACAACCTTTTCTAAGACTTTTAACATAAATATTAGGCTAGAGACAGTGCGACATTTTTTTAAAATGTCGTTGGGGTCAAATATCGGTATTTTGAAAAGTGGCTTTACAATAGCAATTTTAAAACGTGATGCAGAAGAAAACAGTTGAAAAATATGTATTTATGACGTCAGTCAAAGCAGGCAATGTAGCATTCAAACAGTAAAACAGCAGTGAAGTATGAATTGGATCCAGTTCACATAACTTGGCGGCACACTTTCTTTTGAACTGTTTGAAGACAATCCGTAAATATAGGCTGTAATGTTGTGAATGTGAGTTGTCAAATTCTATATCTTGGTAGCAAGGTGAAGACTGGGACGGTTGTATGATCCGGTCAAGTTGATTTTTGATAGGTTTCGCTTATCACGGAAGAAATTAGCAAACTTAACTCGTTGACTGTCAGGGGATATTGTGTCTGGAAGTGGTGTAGACTTATTCTTCGCCAATAATTTATCCATGATACAGAATACCTGTTTGCAGTTGGTACTCTCAGTACCTTTTGTACTTAAGAAGGTGAATTTTGTTTCATGAACTATAATTTGTAACAATGCTTTTGGTAGCTTCATCAGTCTGCTAATGTTTTGTCAGATCAGATGACAGCCACTGTTTCTCGGCCTTCCGGTGTTCTCAGATTGTTCTCTCTTCCAAAACAAGTAAATAAAAAATAATATATGCTAAAATGAAGAGTAAAACATGACGGATATAATAAAAACTACTGATAGAGACGATAAAATACGCACAATAAAATGAGAGCAGCTGCCTCTAGCTTGTTAGGCGATGACGAACCGGAACATGAATATTCCACCCCCTTTTTCCCACGACCACTACATAACTATCAGCGAACCATGATCATGATGTAAAATCCGTTGCATATTTTGCTGTGTCTTTCTGCTGTGGCTTCATACGCTTAGTTTGGTCAGAAATATTTGAAACTGTCTTTCTGACTAAACCTTTTACACATTTTACCTTTGACAGGGACCACGGATGCGGGAGTCACTAATGATATCGAATCTTTTCCTGGGTGTACATCAAATTATGTAGTGTTGAGAAAAGTGTTGGTGCGTCAGTTTAAGGAGCTAATGGGAAACAATGCGTGACGTGAAAACATCATGTTGACCTGTACGACATCACCAGTTAACACATTGTCAAGGAAAACATATCCGTGTATTCCTCATACTTCACAGAAACAAAGATGCGAATGTGTACATATTAAGATTAATGCTATACTAGCATATGCTAGGTACTGCTTTGCTCTAAAACAAGAATTCACCCTGCAACTGAGATGTAAATGTTCATGTTGCTGTAAAGGAGATATACACTGGCCTTGTTGCTTCCGAAGACACCACTATAGTCATCATTGTCTAACAGGATCTGCCAAAAGAAAGGGCCAAACTGCTTAGATTATTGCATGAAAGATAAAGATGCAATAAAGAAACTTAAATCAGAAAATTGTTTCATTCTTCTCCACACTGTCCTATTTGTGATAAGCTTATTTGGGCCATTAGTAATCTGTTTTACTATGCACACGTTCCTTCAATAAATCTGATATTAACTTTCTAAGCAGACTATTGCAAATACCCGATAACGTGATTACATGGTTTTAGTCTTTTTATTTAGATTTATTAGCAGCTGTTACAAAATAATTCTTGACATGAAGCAAATGTGGGATTTTCTTAAAAGTGCCAGAAACCTTTCAGCATGCAAATTTATTTTCCTGTGAAGAAAACTAGCACTGTATTACATGGAAGTGAAGTAGACATTGGTAGATAAATTAAATTCATGCATACTTATCTGGTAATATTTTGGCATGGGTTGAATAATCAAACGCCAATTCGTAACCAAATACAACAGTAGGGGACATCAATTTAAGTAATCGTTACAAATATCACAGCATGAGTCATCACTTGTTATATCACCCCAAACGCTCACTTATTGAAAGATCCTGATGGAAAGGACCCGAATAGTCCAATACTCTAAATTTCTATACTATTTAGGTTACATCGTGCTTCCATGATCATAATGTCAGCTGAATACAGCAACAGTTATATTATCCATACTGTATTGTTGGTGACTTAGTAGAGAATGAGTTAAAAGCGATGAGACAAAAAGACGTGTTGATGAAAACACTGTTCCTTTCATTCTCACAGACTGACTTATTCACTTTTAGGTGAACCCTTTTTAGTTTCGCCCTATCGGCAGATCGGGCGAGATTCTTTCCTCAATAATTTCCCCACTCCTAATATTGAAGCTTTTCTGCTTTTAGGGACAGGTTTCCATTTTGCTGATAATCCAGATGATGAAAAGTCTAAACATTGAGAATATCTATGCTATATATTTAAATGAACCTTCGCACAAGCATAGAAAACGATGCTGCCAGAACATGGAATGAATAATTGTGTTTTTAATATTAAATGTACTAACTTTCTGAGCTGTTAGAAATTGTATGCAGGTGTAGAAAAAGCAAGTTAGATATACGATGAAACAGCAATAAACTGAGTATTCCTTTGCACTGGAATGTCTGCAAAGAACAAAATGACCCGAATTTGTAAATTATTTATTGAACGTATTGAAAACAAAATGCAACCTCTCTTTACGTGTCATCTCTGGGATGGAATAAACTTGACCCTGTAAGGGAGCTGGAAGTGCATCATCATCATTCCTTCCTTTTGCGTCTAATACGTAGCATAGTGCGAAAACCATCCTTCTCTGTCATGGACCACGGCAGTGATTTCGTCAGATATACCTTTGTGGACCCGATTCTTAGAATTGGGAAATTCGTAAATCGCGGAAAACTACTTTTTGGCAATTAGTAACTCATGCTTCTTGTGTTCCTCACCTACAATCTTTCATCACTCCTGTACTTTTTGTTGCGTCTTTTTCTCATGCCCCTGTATATGGGACTAAAGCATTAATATTAAAATGATTTGTGTATAGTGTAAACCAATATTAGTTATATAATTGTGTTCTTGATTTGTAGAGAATGTGCTTTTCTGTAGCAGACGTAATGTAGTAAAACAATGTATTATGTTGCAATATGAGAGAGAGAGGATGTGCTGCCTACAAAATGTATTTGTTTATTCATCCAACATTACATGAATTAAGCAGCATTATAAAAATTAAAGACTGCGACAGCATGTACACAATGGTGCTATGCACTCAATTTATATTACCGGTAATATAGGCAACAACATAGGAATGTTATGCAAAGACTACAACCAAAATTGCCCTAATGTCATATACATCCAATTTATAAAAGAATTGCATCATAATAATTCCATATTAACATAAAATGTTCTAAACAATTAAAATTATTAAGCATATAAGGTACCTTATCCTAAAAGGCCCTGAATGTGTATCAAGTTTGGTTGCATTATCATGAATGTTTTGGAAGTTAGACACTGAAAAAATTGTTTATGCACAAAACTCTCTTTAAAATTGTTTTGAAACTAAAATATATAATGAGGAGGTTAATGTATTTTATCACACATTTCACATAAATATACAATGAGCTAATTTACCTCTGAAGAGAAATTGTTAACTATTTTTTGGTTACTGTTTGATGTTATTGATAAATTCATGTGGCAGCTGTACTGCTTATGGATCAAATGCTTTTGAAATTTCATAAAGTTGAAGAGTTTTGTGTGCCGTTTAAAACTACTTGACCAGTAGATCTATACAAATACCAGTGTTATTAAAAAATTTGACATCAAACAGATCGCACACTTTTTTCTATTACTTCTCCCTTCATGAGTCACTCAACCCAACATTCTTAATCTGATCTAACCCTTAGATAAATACTGAAATTGTAAATTAATAGTCACTATTATCCAAACTGTGGCGAGTGTACAATGAGAACGAATGAACTTAGCATTCTGTCTGGCAATCCCAACAAGGACACCTTTTGTCTTTTGGATTTTATTAAATCATCATGCAAGTTATAATGCTGACACGGGTTGTAGGGAAAATAGTTAACAATCTACCCTAACATTTGAGAAACCCAACGAATCTAACGATAGATAGTAATTCCAGCAAGAGAACACATTGACTCCAAAATTTGGCAACATAAAAAATGAATCGGCGACAATATCTTCAGGATTCATTCCAACATGAGTACCTTTCAGAGGCTAGCTTTCCCCATTTTTTTTATAACGATCATGAAACCTGAACACTAGTCTAATTATATAAGATATTCTCGTACTATTCGTGTACACACAAATTATTTCCATTTTGTACGTGTCAGGAGCTCTCTACTTTAGTTCTCTCAATATGATAAAACTGAATAAAGCTCATACACGTTAAATTCATATTGCAGACTGATTTAGCCCATTAAGTGATGTAGCGAGATGTCGGACATGTATAGTGCTAAATTCCAATAACATCGTGACGATTTCTGTTTTAGCTTCTTTCACGTAAGGTTTACCACGATAGAGAAACGTATTTATAGTAGAGAATTATTTTCAGCAAGATTTAACCCCCCACCCCCCAAAAAAGATGTTAAAATGTCACAAATGTAAACTGATATATCTATGCATTATAATGTATTAACATTTAACAACACCTCAGGACAATACAGTTGAAAGTATGGTTCGAAAAAGTAACATACAAAGAATAACACCAACATTGAGGACAATAAACCCTACGAAATAAATGTAAACATGAAGCATTTCAAGATGAAATACAAAAATAAAGATGTTAAAATTCTGTAAGGGGTAAATAATATACAAGATAAAGGTTAAACGTGTAACATTCCTTAAACATATCACACAAGTATAAAATATAAACTGACATCCTTCAAAAAGTCAAACATTTTCTTGTGTATTACAAAATCATAACGTTTCTTTACTGTCCTCGTATCAAAATCTGTCTGTCTCCCATGGGGAAAGTCGATAAACTTGGCAAGAGTATTTACACTGTCCAATATGTGTTCGGCACAACACCCCATCACCATCTTTGCTACTTCTGCTGTACAAGGTATGCCCTCTCCAATAGTGTGTGTGTTGTTTTAATGTTTGTCTGTGGATATAAATCTACCTATTTTAAAAAGCATAAAGAACACGCTGATTTATATAAGAGTAGACGTATTCCACTGGGAAATAAGTAAGTGCTGGGCGGCTTTGACTGCTTTATTTGCCCATTCCTGCCTTGATCTTCGATGACGTACATCCCATTTTCCCAAGAAGAGTCAATGCTCTTCAAATATTCCACTTTACAACAAGGTCTCGGTCCAAATGCATTATGAAAATCTACTTTGCAATAAGCTGAAGACAATGAAAACAGATCTCACAATGGCCACTCTGAGATAAACTGTTTTTTTTATTTATTTTAATAAATGATGTTTACGAGCTTTCAATTTTATATCTAAACACGTTTAGATTCAAATAGTCAGACATTGTTATGCAGATCTGGATTCTCTGAATCTCACCGCAGGTTACACGTGAATCTATTACTCCATAATTGCCCACCGACAGTTATCTTTGTCTAACTTTGGAAAAAGGCTAGGCAGTATGTTTTCTTGCAGTCAGAATTTTTCTTTTTTCACGTTATTTTCATAAAGTTGCTACCATTAACCAAAAGTGATAATTCATTAGAACAAATCCAAGAAAAGTAGCCACTCGCACACACACACACACACACACACACGATATGTCGTCCAAAATTCAAAAGAATCGCATTGTCGTGTGGAATCCGCTCTCTTAAAATCTGCAGAAGATTGAATTGAGTGGGTATCATAATCTTTCTTTGCCAAGCGCAGATATGCTGCTTTCAGAAAACAGTCTCAACATTTTTCGCAAGTCTCGCTGTAAGGTGTTAAAAGTTTGTAAGAATTGGGTAACATATTCTGTCCAACGTCTGATCCAAATATCAGGTCATTTGTTACACAAGTTTTGCTTTGGATTGAAGTCGGGTACGGGAAAATATTACCTATGAGCTGGAGAAGAGTCGGAGGGGGTGGATGGGGCGGGGCTTAAGGCAACAATATTTGATTCCTTTCTTAAAACTAACGAATCTGGTTACTATGAAGATAAGATTCCTAGAGATTATTTGTATTTAAACGGAAGACCCCAAAGTCCGTTCAGATTTTTGTGATGCATGGGATACAATTTATTACTTTTATGAAACACACACACACACACACACACACACACATTCTTCTTGCTAATTATGAATAGTTCATAAAGTACTACGAAAACCTTCGTCATAGCTGTAATTTGATAATCCGCTAAGTCTTGAACCCTGTCGTTCACTTTCTTCTATTTAATTTGGTGTAATACTGATGACTAAAGTTGTGGCATGGCTATTTGAACATCTTCAAAGTAATCAGTTTTTCTTATAGCATTGTGATATCAATGATTAAAACGATTATGTCATATCCGATGCAATTGTCCTTCTCGTTTCACTTTAATCTGTACAAATTAGTATACTTTATTGATTCGTCTGTGATCTAACGTGCGCAAATTTGTATTGCTTAATTGTTTCAAATATCATGTAAAATGACTGTATGGGCACTTTTATTGGATGTTCATTTCAATTGGATCCATCACTGCAATAAGCTAACTTGCGCTAAATAAATTACAGCATTGGGAAAACACACAGTAACGTCACTACAAGGTGTGATAAAAATTCAGACTGATTAATAAACTGCATTTTTGATTAACAGCATCTGTGAAAAAGTGTGAGATAGAGCGGCCGCAAACTCAATAAATAAATAAGACTAAATTGACATTTTATTTTAGAGAAACAACCGGACAAGTCCTCCACATTTTGATTTCGCTGGTGCAAAGTTTACTTTTTGGTTTTATGTGTTCTCGATCTTGGCTTCTTTAGACTAAAAGACTCTCGGTAATTTTCCATGAATTTCAATACACGCTTTGGCTGATTGTGTTTGACACCAGTGACGTCTTTAAGGTAGGATAGTGTTGTACCAGATGACGAAATTGATGCTGATGTTTTGCTTCAGTGTTTGCACAGCGATGAGGTTTGCGACAGATTATCACGCCATTGTGTCAGAAAGCACAGGCTCGAAAATAACGCTTCTGTATTTCTCAATGTTATGTCGCCTAATTTACCAGCTGTCCTCGACAAAGAGCTAAGCATGCTAGATGGCCTGATGTTTAGCTTTGCGTGAACAATACGGGCTGAAAATGCTGTATCGGGCGTACAAAACATTTGTCCGATATTAAGTGCTTGAACAGAGTTGGTGGCGTGGTGCTTTGCTTGCCTTACAGCGCATCAGGAGCTTGCAAATAATGGAGAACTACACTGGACAGCAGCCGAGGATCTTTCAATACTACAGGCAATGAGTACCTATACGCAGCTGCGTGCTCTTTGATGGCATTGAGGGATTTTTGTCTGTCACCTTATTAAGAGCGGTGATTTCCTCAAGCAGCCGCTTGAACGACACATCCAATAACACAAGCCAGAAGTCAACATTTCTTGGTGGTTGGCGGCTTCATTGTGCCAGACTCTAGTAGTGCTTTTCTTCAGTACTTCGCGATAGGGTCACTTAAGCGGTCCACGCTCGTGGAGCCCAGACACCACTTGTGTCGCTGATTTACCTGTCTATAACACTGCGGCTTTGAACCGTGATGCAACGTCAACATGTTGGTGTTGATTTTAACAAACATACTGCCATTCAATATTCATGGAAGGGGTCAGGCGTATGTCAACGACATGCTGCTGAAACTGTGGTACTGGCTGGTCCCCAGATGTTGATGTTTTGATTGCTCTTGCACTGATACTTGCATTGATGCTGCTGGTGCTGTGTTGGGTGATGTATAAAGAAGGCCAGCTACCAAAGCCGAAGAACCCCAGAGGACATAAGATGACATCATCTCCTGCGCGTCATCACTCTCTGTCGACGTTATCTCCTTTTCTAGGCAAATATTTTATCAGTAACTCTACCGGGGTGTTTAACGTTGGTGACCGGTATTATTTGTAATTTATTGTTGCTTCTTTTCGAATCAACATGTCTAAAGGTAATCATGCCAGCTGCATTAGTTGCATGTACCGCACCGTAACTAAAATAAGGGTGGCTGCTAAGTTTGACAAAGAGGTATCGATGACTGGATCATTGTCCAAGTCACTCGCAAGACTTTTGAGGTTAGCGATAGGAAAGAATGGCTTAAAACGTATACGAACTGTCTGAACATACATGTTCCTTTCGTATGTATCCCATGTGCTTGTTACGTCTTCGTCGATCATCGCCATAAAGCCCCCAAATGTATGAGGCCTATCTATGTATTATTGTGTTGATCCAGTACCAGCACTTGGGCAATCGGTGGCGCTGCTGTGCTGTTTTGATTTGGAAATTATGTAAGTGGAGTTAGCCGATTTGTTTGTTTCTGAAGTCGGTCCAAACAGTATTTCGTCGACACCCTTGTCTCTTGCAACCAGTATGAGCTTGAGCCTAGTCTTCTATGTTCATTAAATCTCTCTTTCAATGTTCTTTCTGTTTCCCCCAGTGTAGTCGTGTTGGCACTGACGTTCACCCTGTCCTTCACACTTAATGTGATAGATAGGTCCACACATCCACATATATGTCTCTTATCGGACTTATCCTTAAGGTGAACTAACATCTGTCTTAGGGTCAGGTGCGGTTTGAAACACATTAATTAATTTTGTGCCGTTGGAAAATGCACTTCGGAGTTCAAGCTCGTCTGAAGTATCATGACACATCCACAATGTTTACCCTGGCCGTTCTGTAACCCGGAACTCAGTAAACTCCTAGATCAAGAACAGGCCTGGCCTGAGCTATGGGCAAATCAATCGATCTACATCCATGCGCACAAAACGACGTTGAACTGGGACGGCAGCCGTTACAACCTGCGGCATATCTGGGACCATCTATTAACATCGCTCACCATTCCATCGAGCAATACTGACATTCAATAGAGATTAAGTTAGTCTGCTGATGAAGTCCTTAGCGTGAGGACGAAAACTTCAGGTTAGCTTTCTCTATATTGTTTGTGTATGTGGTTGAAATGTTCACAATAATATCAACTATGGTTCTTACTTGAACATATTAAGACTTTTTAAGACTTGTCGTGGTATTTCCATAATTGAGTAAAATCCCGTTCTTTATTCTTTTTAAATATATTAAAATGATCAACTTTGATTGTCGTGTCGATGCGCTGCCAGAGGATAAATAAGTAGATACTTAATTTATTCAGTCATGCTAAGGCTAAGGCTATTATTGGCAGACACAAATATAGGAAAATCGCCTGGACAATCGGTCAAGTTAATATACTGCTTCTCCGTTTAGATAAATTATTTTAGTCTAATACATTTAAAACAGAAAGCTGTTTTTCGTTTACATTCAGACAGACAGACAGACAGACAGACAGAGAGTAGCCGAGATCGCATTGCTTGAAACATGACTAATGTTTTTCTTGCTCAATACCATCCAACTGATTGAGATATCAGACATTCAAGCATGAAAATAATCCAACTCATTCAGAAATCACATTCAGGCCTGAATATCATCCAGCTCATTGATATCAGATATTCGAGCCAGAATATCATCCAACTCATTCAGATATCACATTCAGGCATGAATTCCATCCAACTCAATGAGATATGATATATTCAAGCATGAATATCATCCAACTCACTCAGATATCGGACATTGAAGCCTGTAAATCATCCAACTCATTCAGATATACAATTTAGTCGTGAATACCATCCAACTCATTCAGATATTAGTCATTAAAGCCTGAATATATCCAACTGATTGAGGTATCAGATATTCGAGCCAGAATATCATCCAACTCGTTCAGGTATAAGACATTCAAGAATGAATATCATACAACTAATTTAGATATCACATTCAGGCCTGAATTCCATCCAACTCATTCAGATATCAGACATTCAATCCTGAATACCATCCAACTCATTGAGATATCATACATTCAAGCATGAATATCATCCAACTCATTTAGATATCACATTTAAGCCTGAATATCATCCAACGCATTCAGATGTCAGTCATTCAAGCCTGAATATCATCCAAGTCATTCAGATATCACATTCAAGCCTGAATATCATCCAACTCCATTTGATATCATACATTCAAGCACGAATATCATCCAAGTCATTCAGATATCAGTCATTGAAGCCTGAATATCATCCATCTCATCCAGATATCAGACATTCAAGCTTGAATACCATCGAAATCATTTAGAGTTCGGACATTAAAGCCTAACGACTATCATCTACGTGAGTGGCAATATATATATATATATATATATATATATATATATATATATATATATATATATATATATATATATATATATATATATATATATATATATATATATATATATATATATTCTTCATGAAATTTTCAGTATATACCACAAAATTAATAGTAATATATGAAGGATAATTGTCAGAACAAAATACTCTGACTTTATATCGTGTTTTACGCTAAATGAGTATGTACGTTTTACTATACTTTGGCAATAGGTCAATTGATACACAGAGCAGAAATATTAAAATGATCCACACAGGGTATATCGTGTGTTATGCTAATTTAATAGGCATGGTTTTCTCTACACTGGCAATAGGTCAATTGACACACAGATTAGAGAAATCTGATTTTGTTGTACCTACATTGCACACACAATCATTTCAGAGTCGAGAAACAAAGATAGAGGTTGATGTTGCCCCATCCTGTCCCTACCCTGTTTTTGTGCAGTTTTATTTAGAATTCTTTACTTTACAGAAAGGTTTTGAATATGTAAAAATATTTAAATTTTGTATGAAAACAGAGTAAAGAAAGTAAAGTTCGTCCATAGTACTCTTATTTCTCAGATAAATTTATTTTCAAGTGCACTTATTTTCCATATTTTAAGTATGGCGTCTGGTAAGAAGATTCTCAAATGGACACAATGAATTCATTAAATAAGAAGTAATAACTGCAGGTGTATTGAAAATCTTTACTTAAAATATAAGCTATATTGTATCTGTAACATAAGGAAGCAGTTTGACATAATATTAATCTGAAAATTCAACACTATAACATTTATGATATCAAACATGTCCTTGAATTATTATATGTATATGTATATACAAATTCCGGTATATATGGTATGTGTGTGTTTGTGTGTGTGTTTGTGTTTTTGTGTGTTATAAATATATTTATCTGTTTATACACATGTATCAGTGAAAAGAAAAAGAAACACTATGACAGGTAGTTACAAACTATGGTTATACATACATTTATCAGTTTATCAACTAACACGAGGATCCAACTATATGTGTTTATTGTTTTATTTCTTTTTATAAAGACAAGTGTATCACAGTAGATTAGCAAACCTTTTGTTAATAATACATTTTGGTCATGATCAACAAGAAAAAGTGGTGACAATCTTTTTTTTTAGTGTCAGAAACAATTTAACAATGAAAATATCGGTATAGCAAACTAAGCCAGTGTTCCACATCAAAATCAGACACAAAGGACACATTAGGCCAGTGATCTATATCAATGCTAAAGACAAAACTAACAAAAATAACTACCCGAAGTTTTAAAGATATAAAAAAGCACATCACACATTACACAAATGAAATGAAATAGCCAGCTTAAAATAAATCAAAAGATTTCTACTCATAGGTACTAAAGTCTTAATACTCTATAGTTTCCATGTGTCTATTTAAATACTGCCATTAGTGCATGTAATTTGCAGTTTCAAATAATACAAATTATTAGCGTAATAAGTCATGCTTGGTCAAATGTCCATGTTATATAGCAAGAGAGTTTCGGTATTTCGCTGCGAACAATTTGCAACGAGATGCAACTATTACTAGATATTTTTTTGCCAGGGTAGAAAAAAAAATGAACCAGGTAACGCTCTTCGCGTTCACGAAATCCATTACATATAATCGTTCTAGTGCAACATCAAGTTCTTATTATGCACTTTACCGTGACAATACCTCCCCAAAAAACAAAATGGAAACATTTAAAAATAATCACGGAATACGAGTAAAAGAATATATCTCTTATAAAACTCATTTACAACACTAATAATGGTAAAAAAATGATCAACGATATACTACTTAAGTCGTTTGCATCTACATTTCAACCCCGTTGTCTGCCTCTGTTCGAAAACAAATAAGGTTATAGGGTCAATGATTACGTAGTAGTTTACTCACTAGACAGCAATGTCGTACTCGCACATGCCACGAGTATCTTTATCTTGTCTTGCTCCTAAAGCTGCTCCTAATCAAGTGTCAGCGGCATCCGTTCTTAAAATGAATTATTTTATTATATCAGGTAGCTTCATGATAGGCGCACTGATCAGCTAGTGTCAAGCAATACCGTGACCACTCGACCGTTAATGGTAGCAGTCATTCGCTGTTGGAATCCGTGCTTTGGGGAAAGACATGTACCAAATGATTAAATACCTTGTTAGACTTGCACATTACCTGTACTCTGTATAACCACAGCTTCATTGCAACTTAATCCTTTTCTTTTAGGATACCTTGCCTGGTTATGATCCCATTAATTACATGCACAGCACTGTTTACTCTGACTACCTCTATCCTTACTAGACCTTCAGTTTGTCTTCGCATAATTCATAGACTCTCTAGTCGTTTGCCCCTTGATTGGTTTCTAGTCTGTAATGTTTTGAAGCCTGTTAGCCATGTCTTGTACGTTTTTAAATGACTTTCTCCATCAGAAACTGGTTCAATTCCTGAGCCAACCGTTCTTAACGATTGGTCTCTGAGCAAGAAATCAGTTAGCTTTCAAACGTTCTCTTCACTTTCCTGCATTCGATCCCTCGTTTGAAATAACTTTCTGACGACTAACTGAAAAGATGTTTCTCCCTTCTCGGGTTTGCTATACATGAAAATATTATGGAGACCCTGTTCAGTTCTTTAATCTGTTTAGAAGTGCATCACTGCTAGCGTCGTAATTAAGCGCATAATTTTTGGGGAACAGAACACTGAGATGAATTGTCCAATCATCTCGTTCCCACTTGTGAATCTCAGCATATCGCTCAAACAGATAGTGATAACGTTCCACGTTATATTTATAATCATCAATGGGGATTTGGAGCCACATAATTTGCTAAAGGCAGAATCACTTTCACCTTTTCTAGCTGCTAAGAAGTCAACCTGCCTGTCATAATCTCTCTACTTATTTCTATCCTCTACCTCCATAATCTGTAACCTTGTCTACTGTTCTAATTCTACCTTTCTTTCCTCTGCATCGAGTTATCTGTTTTACCTTTCAATATGCTTTGCTATTTCCAGTTTTTCCCTTTCTTCCTCCTTTCCTAAATCTCAATTTTCCCTTTCTGCTACCTCATATCCCAGTTGCTTACCCCAATCAGCTAAGTCGTTAAAGGATGACATGACCGATAGGTGTTAGAGGTATCTTTTTCAAACAGACTATTTATATACAATACTCACTAGCGGAGGTAAAATATCAGTTGTCAACCTAATATTCCTTATCCAGGGAACCATGTAATGAACAGTTTGTACGTTCCGTCGCATACAAGATGACAGTAATTCATCTAATCCTAATCTCGCACATCTTACGCACGGTGACATTGCCATGGAAACCGAATGGATATGTATTAAGTGAAAATACTGAAACCATGGACGTGAATAAATGTTTATGGTAATGAAGTATGAGAGTCTCTATAACCCAACTACTAATGCAACACTCAAATGAAACAAATAATGACAAAATGCAAAGAAACAAGAACACTATATTAAGACTTAAAATCAGGACATTATATTCGTTGCCGTACATACCGTGATATTAACACAAAAGTCGGAGCATAACACTCTCATATATATATATATATATATATATATATATATATATATATATATATATATATATATATATATATATATATCTATTTAATTTAACCAGATGATATTATGATATGCTAAATGGTACTGATGTTATCATATGCAACTCATGTAGCGATGTATTCACCATAATGTGATTATTCTTTTAATAATTATGTGCGTGTGGTTTATATAACCATAAGCTTTGTCAACATGCAAAATTCACAGTTCAAAGGTCAAAATACAATGTTAAAAGTTCACATTCTTTGAAGAAAACGCTTCTGTGGCTGCCCCATCCTGTTCAAATCACGCATGTAGGTTTCCAACCATATTATTCTGTCGCAATGCTGCTTCGCTGCTGAATATGTTGCCATACCTTGTTGCCAACCCGGTCGCCCTGTTTTCAGCAATGTTGCTGTTTTGCCACCTGTGAAGTCCAGCTATGCTATCAATCATTTTGTCACCAAGTTGCCAGCTATGTTGGCAGCTATATGCCTGAAGTAAACTGTAAAGTAAACAATACCCATGAAGATACCGGACTCATTGTGCCAGCTTATGGAATTATAATCCTAGAATACTATAAAACAAATGCAAGTACCCATGCAAATCGCGAAATCTACGTATCTCGTTGCAAATGATCTACAACGAGGTGCAATTATTACTCAATATTTTGTTTAGTCAGTGTAAAATAGAAACTGCAAGAGGTTACTCTGTACTCGTCATCATCTAAACGCTACATCTAGTGCTCCATTAAGTTATTTTCTTGTACTATGCCCTGTCCAGTAATATGGTCAAATTTAGTATTAGCTACTATTTAAAAACACTAAAGTATTATGTTCAGTAAATAAATTATATTATTATTATTCTGTCCTAATTCTCTCATAAAGGTCCTCTTTTAGATAATTAATAGTTTTAGACTTCTCTTAAGCTCCTCGCAGCTTTCATAAATCTGTGTACGTTTGGAAATTTACTACTTTAATAATACTACGATTTTTGTTATACTGTCATTGTAAATTAACCATACACTTTCAATTTTCAGCCAGCTACTTAAAAAATAATGAGAATGTTGAATGTGTGCCTTCGCAATGAGAAGAAAGAAAATAAACAAAACCTTTAGGTTAGGAAGCAACATACATTTTATACCGCTATTCAACGCTTTAAAGGTGGAATAAATAAACGTTATGAATATATAGCTTCTTTATAGTTATGACAGAATAAATAGTTACCAAATATATTTATCTTTTTGGTTTGCTTTATTAATTGGTCAGAGATGAGAAAATTTGATCATCAAAAAAGTCTTCATTGTTTGCCATCAATTTTGTATTGATTGTATTATTGTTACAACCAGACTATTTGGAATGGTTCTCATATACATTTAATAATTTATTGTACCGTGGTCATTTTCTATTCAAACGTCTCCTCCACTTCTTTGTAGTATGGCTCTGAAGTGGTAAAATAGTCATCAAAGAAGGAAAATAAAAATTCAAATGTTGGTCTGTTCTCAGCGTTACCGTCCCAGCATTTCAGCATTATTTCATACATAGGGTCCTGACAATTTGAAGGCTTTGGCATCCTGTATCCACGATCTACTTCGTCTAGCACTTCATTGTTTGTCATGTCTAAAAGAATATCAGATAATTATATTTCTGTCTAATAACAATATTCCATTTTGTGCCACAGGACACTTTAAATACTTTTTGGAGTCAAGAGTCTCGCATCTATGTCTCTGTGTTAATGCATCACCACTTGATCTGATATTTTTGATAATGGTACAGGAAAAGTGATGCTTATATCTTGCTATGTCTGATACAGGTGAGAGCAGCCAGTCACATATATCTGATTAAATGGACACATGTAAAACTGTCTGGAAAGATTGTTGGAGTTTATTTTTATTTTGATATTTTTATGCTGTAGGAAGGAATTACAAACAAGAGTCCTTCCAAGGGATCGATGCTCTACTGACCAAAAACGAATTCGAGACAATTTACGATAAAAGCATTTCTTCGTTTTAGCTATTGAGTGTTAAAACCATTTCTAATATTTTTAAGGGATAACAATATTTTCAATTAGCAGCTGTGATGACGATAACGGATGTGAAATTGGCACAATTTTCATTTATGACCAATTAGGCATCATTTAGAGTCTTTTGGTGAAAACCCTATGTTAACATGATTGCCCATACAGGATGAGTAATTATTGCATTTTCAAGATGTCAGATCTGCACCATTTTCATCTAGGACCAACTACACACCATGAGAAGCTTTCTTTCTGGTGAAAACCCAATGTCGATACAATGCTTCCCATGGTGGCCATTATGTATGACAAATCAGAACCATTTTCAATGAGGTCAAAGTAGACATGAGAGAAAGGTCTTCTAGTGAAAACCCAATATCGATATGAACATCTATCTCGGAGGAATGGATATAACAGGCTTTTCAAGATGGCTAGTTTGGTGAAAATATTGGAGGTAAGATTGGCACCGTTTTTAGATAGGACCACCTGGAGATGGTACGAAGTCCTTTAGTGACAGACCTATGTCAAATATGAATTTCTATTTTTGGATAAGCAGTGGTAACAATATTTGCAAGATGGTAGCTTTGGTAACCATATTGTACAACATATCGGTACCATTTTCATTTATGACCAAGAAAACGTCATACGAAATATTTGAATGAAACATTCATGATTATATGACCTGGAATTCTGCTTGGACGGTCATATTGAAGTATCATTACAATTTATAACCAGCTTGATTTACAATAAGGCTTCTGATGATGACCCCAAGTCAATATGACTTTCGGTTCAGGAGGTGCGGCAATGGTAAGACTTTAGCGGTGGTCATTAAGGTGGCCATATTAGATATTATATTGGCACTATTTTTATTTAGGACAATGACGTCTTTGAGTAAAAACAAACAATCAAATATCTCCACGCCATCCATTCAGTTGGACTAGTCATAAAATGATCTTAAAGATGGTCGTTGTAACAGTCATATTGAACATATGCCCATCATCATGGGCTAATGTGTATTTAAAGTTTCATAATAATCCTTCAAGTTGTTTAGGAGAGGTAGCAATAATACATTTATGATAATCGAGGCCGATGGACAGATCATTCGATGAGCTCTACTGTCATGTCTATAACCAGTGGAGCTAAAAGTTAATAACATTAATCATGGTGTTACAATTTAATGCAAGCTTAAATTTTGAAATTCATAATAATTTAAAAACACATAACTTCCCTTATGTGACAGATAACTGCTTCATGCATTTGGATCTGAATCAGGTTTGATCGAGGGAACATTAATACTTGATATAAACACAGTTACAAGAAAAGGATCTTAATATTTATAAATTAATTATACCTGTTCATGAGAATAACATTTGAAGACATTTTAAAAGGACACTATTTATTTTGATATCTTCTATCGTTGTCATTATCATCATCGTCGTCATTTTCTGTCTCTTCTTTTCTGCATGGACTGTTAACATCAATTCACTTTTTCCCTCATAGCACCTAGCACTGAAGTACAGATTAGTATACAATTATTTTGCTAGATCGTGCAATGTATTATCAACAGAACAGTATGCCACCCGTTGACATCATCTCAGTGCCACGCAAACTTGAATCTTTAATGTTCAATATTTAGTACTGATGAGTTTCGTCTAAAGTACACAGTAATGAACGACATGTCTACTTATTTGAACACGAGGCAACCAGGGCCGACAAGGGGGGGGGGGAGGGAACCGGGGATATATCCCTGGGGCCCAGGCCCGTAAGGGGGCCTGGGCTGACAACATGATTTAATTTTATAAAAGAAAAATTTTGTTTGAACAAGAAGTAGGAGAAGCCCGTATGTTTCTTACCCCAGGGCTCATGATCGCTCTCTACGGCCCAGCAGCAACAAATCCCACTTTGATATGCAAAATTTATATTCCATTCAATGTATGGGTTTAAGATTAGTGTCCACATTCATGGATGTGTAGGTATTTGAGCATGTTATCTTCATTTATGCTTGCTAATGTTTTTATGATTATTGACAAGGCCACTCACAAATTTAATCCTCAAAACTCTGCATGTTTATCTGGATTTCATGAATCTACCAGAAAAAGCAGCATCGGCTATTTGCAGTTTGGGTGAATTCCTGTTGTCTTTTTTATTATCTCTGATTGAATATTTCGAATCTACTTAATAATCTAACACATACCGTCAGGTTGTGATATGAAATGAAAATGCAAATAAATGGCAGTTGTTCCCCTGGAGAGTCTCAGAAACGTCTGTATGTAGATATGGCAGGTTCCTCAAAATGACCTTCTACCAAATATGTGTGGTAGAGATATTTTAACTCGTTTACACTAAAATGAGACAGGAGAGTCCATCACATTTGTATGCCTTAAAAGATTAATTCATGGAGTTTCATAACAGATGAAGTTCTCTGCTGGCGGTTGCGTTGAGACCTGAGATTTATTTTTGTAATGGTGAAAATGATTCCCTTCTTCCAATGTCATACACTATACAATCTTGACAATATCTGAATCCTGTTTATTAAGCTATTTTAATCTCGTGGTTTGTATCCAGATTGCTGTTGGTGTCTTAGGTCTTTATTGAATCACACGACTTCCTTACTATTCCTACTGTTATTACAGATTACAAAGCCAAAGTATACATCCCGAACCCATGATGAAAGCATTGCTTCAAAACATGTGCCATTGACCCATGCAGCCAATGTGAAAAGGTTGAGAGAGTGTGTTGCAGAATGAAAATTGTTGAATAATGCTTTTTCATCCAAGCAAAGAAACATTATCCATAAAGAAGTAAAAACATTCAAGCCAATGAGAAACGTTAATTAAAACATCTATACAAATTTTTGCGAAGTAGATCTCAAGTTCCAAAGGGGAAACTCTACGTGTCTCAGAATGAACTGTCCTAGCTTGTCATGAATCATCCCAAGCGTAAACAGAACCCAGTACGAGGTTTAGAAAATAGAAACAAGTGAAAAAATAACCAAACTCTGAATGCAAATATGCTACGGTTGTGATATTATCCCAAGTTTGAAAGGTGTACTGACCATGTCACAGAATAATGATTCATACCAAGTATGATAAGAATCCATAAATGGGTTTAGGAAATCTCTGCAAATAAACAACTTTAATTCAAACTTTAGCTATATGATGTTGACAAAGCCAGCAACAGAAAGGTGACATCTTTGTCTTGCTTCCAACTAAATTGGCTTGCAAATACGCTTATTTTGTTTAAAGCAAGACATTTCCTACTTAAATACTAAAGATATATTTATTGTAATACCTGTAAAGTAAAAGTGCTGGGCGTTCAAGTTTTTCTGTTTTGATGTTTTTTATTGCAGACAAAAGATGGTTTTTGGAGTAAAATTGATTAAGTCATTCAAGGGATTTAGATTTAAGTTGCCAAAGCTGTACTAAACTTAGGACATGGCAAAAGATTTAAATAATTATGTTTATAAAGTTCGTACCGGGATATGGCACAGCTCCCTTTGTTACCATTTCCATCAGTAATATGCCATAGGACCAAACGTCAGACTTTATGGTGAACGTTTCATGCTTGGCTGCCTCTGGAGCTGTCCACTTGATTGCGAACATGGAATCTTATGTAAAAAAAAGATGTGAAATGCTTAATTTTTGTAAAATACATACTAACGAACAAGGAAACACTGGCTTCATGTGTCAATTTTCAAATATCAACCGTTTAAAATGTTTCAGCAGCTGTTATTTGAACATTTGTACACATTTTTAATATAACCTTCCAGTGATCCGAATACCTTGACAAAAGTAAAATCTATCAACCGGTTGAGATATGTTACCTTTTAGAAGATTTGTTGTATCTGATTTTGTAGCTGAAAACAAAACAATGTATGATGTACATTCACGTGGTGTCAAATTATGCCCCAATGATTTTGGGACCGATTTGCAGTTCGCATTTTTCTCATGTTTGCTTTGACATTGTGATTTGTGCTAAGGTGGAAATAAATGTGCTTTTTTAAAATGCGAAGATATTTGGCTGTGGTTTAAAGGATGTTTTAGGGAAAAGTTTAACCATATAAAACTACAGTCAAGCTAGTATAAGTCGTGCACATACTTCCCTTTGTCTTGCGGTAAACTCACCTCACCAGCCTAAGTAATGTTTGTTTAGAAATATCAACCCGAAACTATAACATAAATGTTTGAGTAAATAATGTCCCCCCCAAGAATATTTACTAAAGCACATTACATTTATTGGAAATAAGCTCGGCTACGTCTCTAATCCAGCAAAGCGGAGATTTGGTCTTTCCCATTCATACAATATATGGAAAAAGAGTAGAAACTCATACCCATTTCCACCACTTATCACATAATATACTCAATTAAAAGAAAACTAACTATTAGTCAACCCGCCTCCTGGCCAATTTAAGGTTTCAAACACCGAGTTTCTCTTTGACCCTCCCATAAGTCGTATTTTTGTGCAAATCAAATTCGTCCCTAAGGGGTGACTTATTGTCAATAGGTCAGAGTTGTAATTTGGAAAAACAAAAATCCAAACTGGTTTGATAGACAGATAAATAGGAAAGAGGAAAGGCAAAATCCAAGTAAATAAATACAATTATATCACTGAGTAGAATTTTTTCACAAACTGACAACTAACATTATGTTAATCTTCGTGCATTACAATCCAAAGAAATTTCAACAGTTTGATATTTTAAATTCATTTATTTGATAAATTCATGAATTTAATTATAGGTCGCATATAAATATAGTACAGGATGATGCAATTCAAATATCCCGGTATAAGTCAATACCAAACATCTTACAAATCAACACCGAAAAGAAACTCAATACCTTTGTGATTCACAGTATCAAATAAACGTCACTATCGAATGTCATCTCGTTTAAAGTCCAAGCATTCATTCTCATAATCTGATTCAGTAAATAAAGTTGTGAAATCCTTCCCTGTCGTCTGGTCATGGCAAACATTCTCTGCCTTGACTGTCACCTGCGGATGCTTCGGTATTGGTTCTCTCTCATGAGTCAAACTCCTGTTCTTCAGTCACACCCAATTCATGTTATGATGTTATGTGGCAGAGTTATGTTTCTTTGCAAAGTCTTCAACTTTACACTTGAATGCTCTAATGTAAAGATAACATTTTGTTCACCCACATTGATGAAACACCAAAAGTTTAGCAGTCAGAATGTAAGATATACAGCGGTCAGGTATCAGGTTAGTGACAGGTCAGAGATATGGACCATTAGTAATCTGGAATGTGAGCAAATACTATCTCAAAGTTAAAGTTTAATCCTACATATTAATTTCATTTTTTAGCTGTCAAAAAGGAAGGGCGTACCAAAAGGTATTGAGTTCAGTGGCAAAGACTGATGTGGCTTGAGTGAAGGCAACCAGAGAACTACATTTCGTTTCGCCTGGTCTTTTCTGGATGACACTGCTAGGAGTTTAGGCTTGAATGATGTGTGATCCTATTAAATAACATGGCTATGCAAGCCATGCATCTTCACTGCTCTATTTTTCAGCAAGGCTCAGGTTCAGCAGATCATGCTCTAAGATGGAGATGACATCAAAAACATAGCAATCTACCTTACAAACCAGATAGTTTGACATGCTCACCACTTCAACGTATTTAACTTATAGTTGTTAGTTGGTTGACGGTGTACACAGCGAAATGCCACAGAGACAAAACCGATGCTGGTTAATGGGTGCATAAATAGAAATATTTCATATTACCCAGGTCCTTGCATCTTAAAGAAAGACGTTCAGCTATTTATTTAATCTTCATTGACTATGGCAGTGAACAAAAGGAAGGGTGTTCATTCTCATTGTTAACATCTACTCTAGCCTAAAATTTATATGCCTGGTTCGCAGACAGTGACAGTGGACACTCAAATAGTAAAACAAATCTATAAATATCTTAACAGCCCAACAGACGGACTAATTCAATGAATCGCCATATGACTTCATATTTTACAGCATGACTGGCTGTCACGCATCATAACTCCCCTATGCGACATACTTTTTGGTTCCTAACCAAAAGTATAGTATGGCACATCGGACCCCTGGACTAGCAGGCAGACAAATAGGGCAGCTGCGTTAAGCTGGTAAACGTCCAGTTGATAGGTAGGCACCTATCAGGGGTAAGTGGATTTTCTTGGTAAGAGTTTATTCCCTAGTGATTTATGGTATATAGACAAGAAAGATTAAATTTTCGTCTCTATGGAAGAGTTGGATTCAAGACACAGTTGAACACGTTTCCTAATAATAACGTGATTAGAGAATGTATTCATTACAGTAACTACTATATTTGAGAAACTACGTGCACTGTGCGGTGAGAAGACATTGTTTCTTGAAGATTTAATGAGAATAAAGCTAATTATAACAAGCAGACACATATGAAGCCATAAACAATCTTTCTATAATGCGACTGTGCATGTTGAAGAGGTGGTTTCGTTTATTTATGTTAGTGGTCTCTAGTTGCCGTAAGTAAAACACGGATAAGATCCATTTCTGAGGCTGATTTAACCAACAAAGTTAAGTGGTAATGATACACTACTCATGCATGGTAAACATCATCAGTAGAATACTGATGTTTTAGGAAGGGTTTGGCCAGAAACTTTGCTGACACAAGGCACATTAAGACTGCACAACATTGCATTCTTTATAAGAAATTGTGACCGAAATGTCAGGCCTGTGTTTATTACAATACGTTTTGGTGCTACATTAAATGACATGGTTTGTACAGCCAAGAAGAGTTATTCTAAAATGTTCTCTACGGATATTAAATTTGCTCCAGGTGTTACTTTGTTT
The DNA here is from genome assembly GCA_028554795.2 of Sinohyriopsis cumingii. Lineage (NCBI taxonomy): Eukaryota > Metazoa > Mollusca > Bivalvia > Unionida > Unionidae > Sinohyriopsis > Sinohyriopsis cumingii. The sequence goes on from CM068824.1 coordinate 134,598,537, forward strand.
CTTACTTCATTAATGAAGGTACAAATGAAGATGATAAAACACACAAATAATTAGCATGTCGCTACAACAAAGAAATATTACTCCGTCTGGTATCCACCCATATCCTGCATTATTTTGGTCCACCGAAATGTATCCGATTTTAGTCATAATGTTTGAGAAATATATAATAAAGAAAGTTTCTAAATTTAAGAAAAGAAATTTATTTTATTCAGCTTTAACATTTCGTATTCCGTCTGAAACATTTTCTTAGGACAAAATTCAGGGAATTTTTAAATACATCCAAGAATGTTTTAAAGACAAATTCATTAGTTTTGAAAGAAGTCGAGATTTTTTTAAGGCAAACTCTCGATTTCAAGAATGTTTTCAGGACGGTCCGAACTGTAAAATACGTTACAGTTATATTGACATCTTTTGTACTCTGGAAATATAACATAAGTATTATAAAAAAGAACACAAATCTGTTTACCTTTTTTCGGATCATATGTATCATCCTCAATTACTTTGGCCAAAGCAAAGTTAGCCACTTTGACGATATTTTTATCACCAACTAAAACATTCCTTGCAGCTAGGTCTCGATGGATGATCTTATTTCGTTCCAGGTAGGCCATTCCTCTGGCAATCTGAAACAATTACAATAAAATTCATTGGCATAATAATGTCCAGTCTCCTTTATCCAGTACAAACTGGGTTATTTCAAATTGTTGCATTTTTCCAACAGTCTAAAATCTTATTCACGTCCTGTTAAATTTAAGGAAATGTTCTTGGGCGGTTTTTGAGAGGTCGTATAAAGATTTTTCTTACGTTAGCTATGGTACTAATACTTAAAGCAGTAAATCCATCCATCGCATGATGCTTTGTGTTCAAATTAGTCATTTTTGTTACTGCGCATATTTTGAAAGAACTTATTTAAGGTTCTTTATAATCAGTCATCATCATTTGTAAAACTTGAAATGTCAGTATGAAAGTATGCCTTCTGTTAAATTTGGTTTAATTCGGTTGCGATGTTTGCGTGGTGTCATTTATATTTTTTTAGCCAGAGTCGCCACGTTTAACAGTGGATTGGCACCATTGGTATAAAAAGAAAAAAAAACATGATGGTAGGATGCTTCCTGCTAAGCAGAGTTTCAATTGCCCAGTGGTTTCTGACTATAACATCTGTTGAAAGATGTACAGCATATATGATTTTTGATGGATGCGGGTCCATACTATGAACGCAATTGATCTTGAAAACAAGTAAACTAATAAATATATCGTATTTATATCCTTCTTGTGTCTTTACTTTTTGATACATGATTGTAGATTGAAATGAGCTATAAATTGATCATTTATTTTGTTTTCGTATTCCATGTATTGAACTTCTTGACAAGTTTTGGGTGAATTACTATTGGATGATGATATCAGGTGGATTGTGTTGCGACGTAAGTCGCGTATTAGGCCTTACGACTTGGATTCGTAATAGAGTCGTATATATATATATATATTCATATAGAATTACACACAATTCATTCCTGTTTTCCAGTATTGTTCTTGTTTTTAATATTAGTCAGCAGGTGAATTTAATGTTTGGTTTAGATATAATTTGAGAGGAATAATTTATTTAAAGTAATCATTGGAATTACAAAGTACATATTGACTTTGGACTGAACTATTATTTTGTGATTACTGTGAATTCATTCAAAGGTCTTTTGGACAATGCCAGTGTGATACATCAAGACTGTTGGTACCTTAGCATATTAAATGATATTGGTAGATCACCACATTAGGGATCTGAAATTAATTTAGAACGCTCTATTATTTGTTGTTGTGAAAGGATATTATGTTGATTATTTTGAATTTAATTCACAATACTGTAGGTTCCTCTTATATTTTCGTATCATAATTTAGAGAATTAAAATTATTCGTTAAGTGTTAAAAAACTTGTTGGTTTTACTTCTTTCTTTTACTTAGTTTAAGATAGTAGAATTGTAATATATATCATCAGGAATTTTGCGTTTCGTTTCTATGTTCAGCATAAACCAGTTTTGTATAAACCATGAAGACCTCCGTTGCAGACAAATTTTGTCTTGTCCATAAAGTCCGATCATAATAAAATGAAAATATGTTTTTGGAAATATCCAAATCATTCCAATGACATCATAACCTAAGCATTTCAATCACGTGTAGATACATCATACACAATTTCCATTAGCTATTGGTTTTTTGTTTCGGTATATTGTAATCTCGTTATTTCACATAATTCGTTATACAAGAATACCATGAGCACACATTATACAACCGTCTCGTATTTAATAGTTCTAGTTGTATGAACTATTGGAGAATGGATAACACTGGTGATTATTCATCAATGGGTATCAATAGCCCTGATCTTTGGATAATGTATGTGGTCTTAAACAAAAGATTCTGTGCGGAACGTTTAGCTTCTTATCAGACGAGCCATGAGTGCGACAACTGACATTAACTTCAGAATGTATGCATTTGTTTACTACCATGAGTGCACGTTCTTCACAAAGTTTGGTAAAAATGCTTATTCAAGAATAAAAGTTCTTTTTCAAAATTAATTTTTTAAAGAGCCAGAAAGGCTCTGCCTTTTAGTTTGTTTACCCAAACCTCAAGAGGAATATTCTATATATTAAGTTAAAATCGCTACAACGTTTTGGTCACGCTTCAAGTTTGACCAAATGTTGTTCCAGAAAAAAACATTTTTCTTGTCTTTCAGTCACAAAAACCATGACCTTTGATATTTTGATACGTATATAAATATGCTTATTTCTTACTCAACATGGAAGTCATCCAGAAACTTTGGCAAATACACGTTGTCGAAAACTTAAATATATGCGCAGAAACTATGTTTCTGCTTTCAGTAAGAGTGACCTTGACATTTAACCTTTGAACTCAAGTTAATATTCATCTCCATTGCGCCATGTGCAAGCTATAAGGAGCTTTGAATGTCGAGGGCTGAATAGGAAAATGTGCTATCTATATTTTCTTTTTTAAAACTGGATTAGGCCATATTTGGAATCTGCTGTTCTTCTCGTTTTAGCAAAAGAATTGCCATTTACTGCGTTACAATATTTTGTCCATAATCGACAAATGTAAAAGACGATATGTGGCGACAGCTCATGTCTGTTCAGGTAAATGGTAATAACTATCAGATGCGACTGGTAAAAGATGACATGAGACGTTTCGCTCAGAGCAGGAGTATAGTTAAACTGGACGACAAAATGTGCTTAAATCCAATATCACCTATTTTGTTACGAAACATATGTGCTCCACTGAGGTAATTTTCAGGGGGTTATAATTAAGTTCATCGTGTTGGGATTGAAACAAATAGTTTAAATATCACGTCACAAGTATAAAGCCAAGACTGAACAAAATAAACCAGGAAAGATGCATCAAGAACTTTGGGTAAGTACTAGAATCCCCTCCTCTCTGCGGATGTACTGACACAGTTAGTTGGAATAAGACGCAATATTATTGGATGTTTTAGCTAAAGATAAACAGTGTTTAGTTAAGTGTCATCATCTAAGATGAATCAACGGTTTGCAAGAATATCAAGATCTACATGACTTCAAGGATTTGTTCTAGCCTTGCATATTTTTACATATTGCGATTTTAACCATTGTTCAGTCACTTGTGCTCGCGCCTTTCTTGCAATTGCTACACCTGTACAACTAATAAATACTAATCTGAAATGCACTAGAAGTTCCTTTTTTGGGTATGTATTTTCATTCTTCATTGTTATTGATTATTTTACCAAGTAACACGTCTTCATCATTAAAAATTCCCTAGTCTGGACTTCCATTAGGATTAAAACAATATACTCTCATTATGACTGTACTTTGAAGATTTGCATTTAATATCATATTCAATCTGAATAACTATTTCGTTAAATATTTAATCACTTGATGTAGGTGAAAGGACGATGTGAATTTCATGTGATTTTAACAAATCTAAGTGATAACAAAAACATGCCATACATTCTTCAGACTATTTCTACTAATACGGATAGAATAATTTTTGATAGTGTACCATCCATCTCTAAGTGCAATAGGAACTTAAAATGTTAAGGCTGAATATAAGGAAACTTCAGCATGCTTGACAGTCACATTTAAAGTATTTTAGTGAGAACTGCTGCTGTCGGTTCATTAATACTCAAGAACTATGAATTTTTTTCCATTCAGGAATCCGACAAATGATCCTTGAGATAACATGTCTATATTGAACTGGTAAATTTACAAAGTTTCGGAAAGGTGATATTTGCTAGCTACAAAAACCAGCATCAAAATAAATAAAAACGACTTGCTTAACTTAGCGAAATCACAATGTATTCAAAATATTATTGTATAGTTCACCAATCGCACGCGAAGGGAGATTTTAAAAAATGATACAAAATAATAATGATAACATACATGACGGAAAGACAGGATCTAAGGAACAACATTTTCGAAATTTACCTGGGCAGACACGTGCACCATAATCTTTAGATTCATGTTCCTCCCCTCACCGTCTCTCAGGTAGACAAGCAAACTTCCTTTAGACATGAATTCTGTGATGATGCAAATCGGTTCTTCCTGGGAACAGACGGCATACAGGCGCACAAGATTATGATGTTTACATCTCTTCATAATCATAGCTTCATACAGGAAAGATTCAGGAGACATTGTCTCTTTTTTAAGTTTCTTAATAGCTACATCTTCTGTCTTGTTCCATTTGCCTGAAACAAATCATGAAATAGAAAGAGTATATTAGTCAGTTTATATCATAGGAATCCTAAAGCAACCAAAAGGTATGAAATACTGATGAAATGCCTTTATTTTAGTCTGAATCTTCAAAGTATATGATTTGCTTTTATTTCGTGTTTACCAATAAAATATATTTGCACAACAGCAAATGCAATGCTTTTTCTACCTACCGCTTATTTAAATTATGAAACTGATGTATGTTCAAGATACAAAGTTAATGAAATCGAGTCACAAAAGTTGTTTTTCTCCCATTATCATACAGCACAAAACCGTGTGCATTTTGGCTATGCTTCTGTACAGTATCACATTTTCTTTTAAGTATTACTTTGCAAGTGATGCATTGTCAGTGTTAGGTTGCTGGAGCTTAAAGGTAAGTCATGACTTTAAGGCTACGTTATGATTCAACGTCTTCTGCTATCTGTGTATCCTATATTCTACACATATCTACTGCAAAATGACTGAGGTCAGTTGGTCACTTATATAGTTAAAATGGGGTTACAGAATTCAGTGGAGCGTATTGAACTTCCTCTTTTGTTAATGGAAGCAGATAGGGGCATCGTCTCCGAGTCAGTAGAAGGTTAAGAGATATAAATGAAAGAGAGCAATTAACCAATGCTAATCACCTTTTGGTACCCAATTATTTTACAAATACGGTCCCATGGTTTTTGTCTTGTAAGACATAGTCCTGGAAACAAATTGTTGCTTTTGTTGTTGAGATTGTTGTTTTACAAGCTTTTGAGTCAAGATAACCGGGGCAAGTGTAAATGTATTTTACCAGAAAAATTCATTCTAAAGATCATTTCATCTCTCTATAAATGGTGTCTTGAAATAGTTTTATGTAAAGTTTATACACAAGATCACTGATGAATAATGTATACACTGTAATTACCTAAATTATGTTTCAAACCTGTATCATAATTAAGTTATATTCATTCTATGGTTTCGAAAATATAGCAGGGGTTACAATACGAAGCTCGTGAGTATGTTACAATCTCGCTATGAACTAACATCATACAATAACATTATTTTCATCAAGTCACCTTCTTTCAAATGACTAACTCTAAGATATTGTGAAAGTGGTCAAGATAACTGCAAAATGTCTTGCCCGTAAAAATTCTGCACTAATGTAACATTTTTATCGGTTGCTATAGGAATATATGCAAAATTACTCAAAATTACGCCCTTCTTTATGGAGCAAAGCAAATATTATGTCCATTTATAATAAGGATTCTTCATTACATTTTTATACTATTTAACACAATTTGCAAACAATCCGACATTTGCAATGAATCTCAGTTTGCACCTTTTTGAAACCAACAAATTCTTGAATGATGCTAGTTGATGATTATTTATGAAAATATCCAAGATATAGATCCAAAATGCACTGTATTATCTAGTTTTATAGTGTTCCGTACGGAATAGACAAATAAAAAAGAAAAGAGTTACATTGCCTAATTCAAATACTAGTTATTTCATATGATAAAAAATGTATTCACTATATTTTTATTTTATTAATCACAATAACTATTAAGCATCCCACTCAGTAAACAGAACACAAAATGACGCTGTTATTACTAATTAGATTTCATATATAAAATAATGTTTGTATCATCCTTGATTCAGATTTTACCACCTTACCTAATAAATCTAATTACTGCTGTAGGAATAAATCTGAAAGTTCGGAAATGCATGGAAGTGAATAGTGATATAACCTTTGATCGTCGCTTAATATTTTATCATACCTTTAATATTTTATCATACCTTTAATATTTTATCATACCTTTAATATTTTATCATACCTTCAATGAGAATTTCGCGAAAGTAGGTACCTATAGTTTGATTGAATTTATCGAAACCAAAGCAAGTTTCCATATTTTACAGTGTGAACCAAAAATGTTCTTTCTAGACCAGTAAATTGTGATTCAAGTTTCTTTCTTACTTTTCCTTTAGAGAACTGACCTAACGTTCCGCAAATGAAATAGTGTACACTAGTGGTTTATGCAATAGTCATGCAGTCAAATAACTTAGCATTGTTTTCTTCCCACGAGTGAGATTTTTATGACGTGAAAAACTGTTACTTTTCATTTGTTTACGATGACAACATTTTTCCAATATTCAGTTTTACTTTTCTCTCAATAAGGTAATAAATATTTTACGCTCGCGAAAACGCATGCATTTATGGCAGGCTAAGCTATATACCTTTCCAAACCTCTCCAAACTGGCCATCACCAAGTTTTACAGCAAACTCCAGAGACTCTCGTGGAGTCTCCCAGGCATCATTTGTTTCTGGGGACAACTCGACTACAGGCGTCGATTTGGGACCTCTCTTGATTAAAACCTTGCTGTATACATGCTCCTCTTCTATAACCAAAAGAACTGATAATAATCATTGGAATTTTCAAATTGTTCAAAATACGATATACTCACAGGAAAAAATGATAATGTAGCGATTTTTGGTGATCATGATATGTGTTTCCTCTTTGATGGTAAGCAGCTATGGCAGAATCCAAGTCGAACGGAATGACCCTCAGCAACATAGTGACTTTCATTCCTACGACGCTTTATTCGACTATATCCGGGTACTGAAAAAGTAAATTTAGTCGCTGGGGTGGCAAAATCTTTTTAGAATCGATATTAGCAAACAAAATGAGACAAAAGGTAATGACCATCGTTTAGTTGTCAGAAAGATACATTTTAGGACAATTATCAATGTCGTGTAATTCGCTCTGTACACTTCGGCTAGCCTTCGACAATTCTTTGCCAAATTCATCGTTATAAATAGCTGAAATTCTTTTGACTAGATGCTAAACATGAAAAAAATAATATGCAGGAAGTCCTCATGTAGGTGATCAACTAAGTACTGACTGGCGATGTTTTCCTTGGATTCATAATAAGACGGATTGTTTTTCACCATATCTTCTTGAACTTGTTAGTATATCATTGCTGAAAGTATTTTTGACCTTTGTCTATTTTTCAGTGAGCTTCCTTGTCCAGCTGAATAGATTGAAACAATTTTGGCCTTGAAACAACTGTTCCTTTTTACACACGTCCATATAAATGTTACCGGGAAATGTTAAATAAAATTCGTTATCCATAGTTCAATGTATTTGGTATCTGAGTAGTTTATTCGTTCTCAAAGAAGAAATGTTCCAAAAGAGGACTTCTTCTGTGGCCAGAAGAGTGATGACTGGCGTTGGCGGCCAAGCTTCAGTAGTTGTTGTTGCTGTTTCCGTCAGTATATTTCAAAAACTGTTCAGCAAAATATAGTAAAATAGATCGTTTATGATAATAATAATAATAATAATAATAATAATAATAATAATAATAATAATATTAATAATAATAATAATAATAATAATAGTAATAATAATAATAATGAGGACTTTGTATAGCGCATAATCATTAGAAGCTCTAAGCGCTTTACAACATTAGACAACACCTATAAGATAAAGGAGATATAATGATATGATTACAAAGTCAAACACCATGAAATTAGAAAACATAAAAAATATGCTGAGAATATTTAAGGTAGGAAACATTAAGGTCTTTAAGTTTGTTCTTGCAGTCGAAATAAGTGAGTTTTGAGAACACTCTTGAATGAGATCACTGTGTCTTTGTGTCTAAGTTCAGTGGGTAATTCATTCCACGTTGCTGGGACCTGGTATACAAAAGAGCGCTGTCCATACCAGTTTGTTTTCAAAGTGAGAATAATGAGTATACGATTGTCGGAAGAGGAGCGTAAGTATCTTGCTGGTGTGTACACATGGGCGAGGTCGGATAGGTATGCTGGACTAGAGTTCGACAGTGAAACGTAGCTCAGAGAATAAATTTTGTGTTTGATTATGGACCAAAATGATAGCAAGTTTAGGGTACAGAGCAGCGGAGAGGTGTGCTCTGATCGTGGTACTCTAAGTATGATCCGATCAGCTGTGTTTTGAAGTTTTTGAAGTTTCTGGAGCATATATTGAGATGAACCAGACTGAATTGAGTTACAATAGTCTAGTCTTGAAAGTACTAATGAACCCACAAGTGTTTGAGTGGCATTAACTGAAAGATATTTGCGAACTGAGCTGATGCGTCTCAGCTCAAGATATACAGTCTTGCATATGTTCATGACATGTTGGTGCAATGTGAGAGTACTGTCCAGAGTAACACCTAGGTTTTGTACTGATTGTGTGAATTTAATGTTGGTATTGCTGATATTTATTGTTTGAGGTAAAGGATGTGAATGAGAAAGTCTTTGTGTTGTGATCAGAATGGCCACAGTTTTATCATCATTCATCTGCAGCTTGTTCCATGTCATCCATTATTTCATATCAGAAATGCACTTCTCTACACCTTGGATGGTAGCATCAACTTCAGTTGGGTGGCTAGATTTGTATATTTGGGTGTCATCAGCGTACAATTGGTGAGACACTGGATGATGATCTAGGACACCTGAGACGACTGAGTGTATAGAATCAAAAGAACAGGTCCAAGAACAGATCCCTGTGGAACATCACAACATATATCAACTGGGCTGGAGTGTATTCAATTTGCAGATACAGTTTGTGTCCTGTTGACCAAGTAGGACTTGAACCACAGTAAGACTATCATCATAAATGCCAAATAGATGCTGGAGACGGTGAAGTAATATATCATGGTCTATTGTGTCAAATGTTGCAGATAAATCAAGGATGGTGAGGACTGTAATCTTTCCGCTATCCAACGCAGAGAGAATGTCATTAACTACTTTTAGAAGAGTAGTTTCAGTACTGTGGCAAGGGCGATATGTAGATTGTACATTGCTAAAAGACTCTTTGAATTCAGATGAGAAACAGGCTGGGATAGAACAATCTTTTCTAAGATTATTTTTATATGAATGGGAGATTAGAAACTGGGCGGTAGTTCTTTAAATCGTTATGGTCTAGTGTTCGTTTCTTCAGCAGAGGTTTTACAATGGTAGTTTTGAAAAATGATGGGAATTCCCCGGATGAGAGAGAGAGGTATTAATAAGATCAGTTAGTGAAGGCAATACTGGATCTAAGCACTCAAGCAGCAGTGATGTTGGAATTGGATCAAGTTCACTTGACGTTGGTGCGCTCTTCATCAGGATTGTACGTACGAAATCCACAGAGACAGGTTCAAATGCTGCTAATGGTTGGCGCTCAAATTCTATATCTCAAATGTATGGTGACGACGAGTCAATTGAAATAGTGGTGTCAAGCTTATCTCTAATGGTTTGTGCTTTGTCACAGAAGAAATTTGCAAACATGTCCGGTAGGTCGACTGGAGAAAAGGTAGTTGGAAGTGGTATTGATTTGTTCCTTGACATTAGCTTGTTAGTAATCTCGAAGAGCTCTTTGCAGCTGGAACTTTCCATGATCTTAGTAGTGTAGTGGGCTGATTTCGCTGCATGGACTATATTTGTGACATTCTTCTTAGCGGCTTCATAGATTTGCTTATGAATAGTGAGTCTAGTGGAAAGCCAGAGCCTCTCAGCTTTAAGGCGGTCTCTTTTAGCAGTGCGAAGCTGGTCCCTAACACTGCTATACCATGGAGAACAATTTTGAACTGATACTCTGCACTTGGTATGTGGGGCATGTTTGTCGAGCAATGAACGCAGGCAGTTATCGAGTTGTTCTGCTGTAGGAGGTAAGCAAGCTGTTAGGTTAGCTTGGATGTCGTGCATTTGTTTGGTTCTATTTATAAGACGGAGGTTTCTCTTAGTAGTAGATAAAGGTGGAGGGTTAGGGACTGATGCGTCCAGATGGCATATAATGCAGAGGTGATCTGATGCAAGGTCATGGGATACCAAGGAGGACCGTAGAATGTTATCATCAGGTCTACGAAGAATCCAGTCTAAAATGTGACCATGTTTATGGGTGGGTTGGTTAACAGACTGTTTGCGGTTGAAAACATTAATGGAATCTATGAGTTTTAATGCGTTTGGGTTTCCGGGTCAGTCAAAGTAAAAGTTGAAATCTCCAAGAATAATCAGGTTGCCACCTATCAAATTTCCTTACTCCGGGAGATTCGGAAACTGCTCCAAAAAGAGAGATTCAGCCAGCTTGTTTTTTCTACTTGGAGGAGGGCGGTCTAGGCAGAAACATGGACTGACCTTTGCTCCAGTGTGAGTGTGGTTTGGACTAGTTCAAACGATGTGTGGTCGAAATTGAATGTTATGTTGTGGTTAAGACGTTTGATGATGGAGTTCTTTGTGATGACAGCAATTCCACCTCCGCGAGAGTTACGGGGGAACGACTTGATGGAGTAACCAGTGGATGTTAGATCCGCACTCTTGGGCTCATCGCATGCTGTTTTTAGCCATGTTTCTGTCAGGAAAAAGACATCAATATTCTGGTCGTTGATAAAAATAACTAATTCTGTGCACGTTTCCGGTGGTCCTACTGACTGGGCATTGAATAATACAATATTCAGAGGTATCTCTTGGATAGTTGACAAAAAGGTTGACGAATTAATAGGGATTTGAATTAGGTTATCTAAATTTATGGTCGATTTTTTTGAATTGTTGAGCCGAAATAAGGGAGATAACTGGAATTCTTCTTCCTGTTCTACGCCGGCCAGCTTATCACCTTGTTGCAAACTCAAATTTCAAAGACTGTCCCAATGACATAATACCCAGCCCCCTAAAAGATCTAGCACAAAAAGTTAATTTGATTTTGAGGTGCATGTTCTACTCACCAAACGCATAGGGATTGTTTGAGTAGGTTGTGAAGAGAGGAACTATAAAACGTAGAGGTAGATGCTGTGGTAATTTCTGCTTCATTTAATAGTCGTTGACTTGTGATGCTGCAATCCAAGAATCAAAACCAGGTGGATATCCTTTCCAGCAAAGTTTCACTTCTTAAAATCGTCGCTTGCCCACCTTATGTGTTCTTCGATACGCGATGATTTCCATATCGTATCAATGCTTTCTTATTGGGTCGCTTGTTGTGACTCCGACAAGGCAAAATTTCCTTTTCGAGCACATTTCAATTGATATCACCCCAGTTATAGTTAGGATGATCACAACCACGCATTAGAACAGCGAAATTAAACAATTATGTCGTCCATTTAGGTAAATAACCTTTACATTTTGTCTTTCCTATTCAAATCCAGTCTCAACTGTTTACAACTTTTTTTCTGGTTGTGATTTTCCAACCAATCGATCAAACACCAATACTTGCTTTTCATATGTGACGTTTCTGGTGCACATCAGGATATTACGATGGTACTATTGATTGCATGCTTTGATGAAACGTGGTGATGTGTAAAATGTTTCCACAAATGTTCTTTCAATGTTATTTGGTTTCAGGCTTTTTGGTGGTGAGAACGTGAATGTCTTTTTTCTTCAACTGCTGTATTAAAGCTTAGTTTATCAATTCAGTATCTTTTTCTTTTGGCCATCTTAGAGGATCGACCGATATGTTTCAAAGTTAGTTTTAAAGCTGGCACTAAATCTGAACTTGTTTCAGAAGTCAAAAGAATTACCCAAGCTGATTTTGAACGCATGTCATTATAAAAGAATCAAATATCTATAACCACAATGAGAGCCGTCTGCTCAATATGCTTGCCTTGGATGATCGATGCCTGTCAATTTCTTCTGGAAAGATGAACTCTTGACCTCCAACTGGGAGTATGTTTTACGTTGTAGTTAGTCTTATAAGTGTTGTCTTTATAGAGATTAGTCAGTCGTGCCTTAACATTTGAGACGTTAAGTGGTTTATGTTGTGTTCCATTTTGGCAAATTATTTTATTTTCTTCAATTTGTTTAATACTTCAAGCGATTGTTTTCTCTGGAAATACTAGTGCTCTAAATTAATTCTTGGACAAAGACATTTCTTGAAATTTATACGTAATTCAAAAACTGGAATGATATTTTCTGTGATTCCACAAGAGACCGCTGACACTGAATCACTTCGCAGGTTGAAACGGACGTCATCGTCTTCCATTTTGGATTTCGTCGGGATTCGAAGTCAGTTTCATTCAGGACTTTTTGTTACTTGGACTTCTATTTTTTAATTCTTGGATTATGTTTGGATTTGATTCATAAAACCATAAGCTTTTTTTCTCATTTTTCACTTGATATTCTAGGAAAATAAATTATTTGTTAAATTTTACAAAGCTTGTTGTCTTTACTCTTTTCTGGCGGGGCCTCGAGTGGTCGAGTGGTCTAAAGCGCTCACCGTTACGGATCACTTCCATCTCACCTCTGTCTGCGTGGGTTCGAGTCTCGGGCTTGGCAAATGTGGATATGTGAGAAAGCTTGCCGATAGCTTCTCGTGGGTCGGTGGTTCTTTCCGGGGTTTCCCCGGTTTCTTCCTCCACTATTAATACTGGCCGCCATGTATAGCCTATCTTGTGCTGAAAAATGGCGTTAAACTCTACAAGAACAACAACAACAACAACAATACTTTTTTCTGTTAGTTTTTGTAAGAGTCTAGACTCGTAACATTAATTACAATCATTGTGAAAGTTCTCAAGCGATAGTCTCTAGAAGAAATGTTGCACATGTCATCGTCTTAATATCTGTCAATCATTTGTTATGGGGAGATGACACATAAAACAATGGGCAATATTTTAATAGAAGATACTCCTTATAAAGGCTTATTTATAGCTTATGAACGCTACAAGCAGCCTAAAGTATTTTGCAATAACCATAGTCTTATGATATTACCTGTCTTTGGTTCATTGCTAGCATCACTTCTAGACATATCATCCTCCATTACCGGTCTTTCGATCACCTGAAACAGGATATAGATGCACAATCAATATATGTGACATTCAGATTACATTGTTTTTTTTTTTAAAACGGAAAATAACATGTTCTTGGTTCTAACCATTTATTGCCAGTTTAAATTCTTATCCAACGTAATTGCAAACTTCTTTAAAATAAGAACCCCTTGCTAGTATTGTTATTAAACCGTTTCAGACATATTCTGTAGTTTTTTTTGATGAGACTAGCACAAACATAGTAGAATTTTATTTAGACTAAAAACCTGATAAGTACCCAGAACGAGAATGTTGCAATAAAAAAGGGTTGTCAAACCACGGGATATTCGGACTGATTGAAATTAGATGATGTAACCCCATCCATAAGAAACAGAGAAACTTGTATATACAGTCTTGGTCAATGAAGCCGTGTTACGAGAGAGATGATGATAATGATATTCTTTTATGAACAGGTAATTTTTAAAAAATAAAAGCAATTTCTTACAATAGTATCCAGATGATGATATAAGGCACAGTGTGCGACGGTTCGCTTTGCATTATATTGACATACGACTTTCAAGATTCAAAATGGTTGCCGCAATGATAGTATATAGCCCTATGGGTATCAGAGACCGCCGTAAAACTGAGATGCTCTGGCTTTCCACTAGACTCACTATTCATAAGCAAATCTATGAAGTAGCTAAGAATAATGTCACAAATATAGTCCATGCATCGGAATCAGCCCACTACACTACTAATATCATGGAAAGTTCCAGCTGCAAAGAGCTCTTCGAGATTACTAACAAGCTAATGTCAAGGAACAAATCAATACCACTTCCAACTACCTTCTCTCCAGTCGTCCTTCCTGACATGTTTGCAAATTTCTTCCGTGACAAAGTATAAACCATTAGAGATAAGCTTGACACCACAATTTCAACTGACTCGTCGTCACCATACAGTTGGGATACAGAATTTGAGCGGCAACCATTAGCAGCATTTGAATCTGTCTCTATGGATTTTGTACGTACAATCGTGATGAAGAGTGCACCAAAAGTCATGTGAACTTGATCCAATTCCAACATCACTGCTGCTTGAGTGCTTAGATCCAGTATTGCCTTCACTAACTGATCTTATTAATACCTCTCTCTCATCCGGGGAATTCTCATCATTTTTCAAAACTGCCATTGTAAAGCCTCTGCTGAAGAAATGAACACTAGACCATAACGATTTAAAGAACTACCGCCCAGTTTCTAATCTCCCATTCATATAAAAAAATCTTAGAAAAGGTTGTTCTATCCCAGCTTGTATCTCATCTAATACCAAACAGTCTTTTTAGCAATGTAGAATCTGTATATCGCCCTTGCCACAGTACTGAAACTACTCTTCTAAAAGTAGTTAATGACGTTCTCTCTGCGTTGGATAGCGGAAGGATTACAGTCCTCACCCTCCTTGATTTATCTGCAGCATTTGACACAATAGACCATGATATATTACTTCACCGTCTCCAGCATGTATTTGGCATTCATGAAATAGCTTTACTGTGGTTCAAGTCCTACTTGGTCAACAGGATACAAATTGTATCTGCAAATTGAATACACTCCAGCCCAGTTGATCTATGTTGTGGTGTTCCACAGGGGTCTGTTCTTGGCCCTGTTCTTTTCATTCTGTACACTCAGCCGCTCTAAAGTGTCCTAGATCATCATCCAGTGTCTCACCAACTGTACGCTGATGACACCCAAATATACAAATCTAGCCACCCAACTGAAGTTGATGCTACCATCCAAGGTGTTGAGAGGTGCATTTCTGATGTGAAATCATTGATGACATGTAACAAGCTGCAGATGAATGATGATGTTTCCATTCGGATCACAACAAAGACTTTCTCATTCACATCCTTTACCTCAAACAATAAATATCAGCAACGCCAACATTAAATTCACACACTCAGTAGAAACATATGCGTAACTCTGGACAGTACTCTCACATTGCACCAACATGTCATGAACATATGCAAGGCTGCATATCTTGAGCTGAGACGCATCAGCTCAATTCGCAAATATCCTTCAGTTAATGCCACTCAAACACTTGTGGGTTCATTAGTACTTTCAAGACTAGACTATTATAACTCAATTCTGTCTGGTTCATCTCAATATATGCTCCAGAAACTTCAAAAAGTTCAAGACACAGCTGATCGGATCATACTTAGAGTACCACGATCAGAGCACACCTCCCCGCTGCCCTGTACCCTACACTGCCTATCCATTCGATCCAGAATCAAACACAAAATTTGTTCTCTGTGCTACGTTTCACTGTCGGGCTCTAGTCCAACATACCTATCCGATCTCACCCATGTGTACACACCAGCAAGATACTTACGCTCCTCTTCCGACAATCGTATGCTCATTATTCCCACTATGAAAACAAAGTCATATGGACAGCGTTCTTTTGCATACCAGGGCCCAGCAACGTGGAATGAATTGCCCACTGAACGTAGACACAAAGACACAGTTATCCCATTCAAGAATGCTCTCAAAACTCACTTATTTCGACTGCAAGAACAAACTTAAAGGCCTAATAATGTTTCCTACCTGAAATATTCTCAGCATGTTTTTTAATTTTTAATGTTTTACTAATTTCATGGTGTTTGGTTTTGTAATAATATTATTATGGTTTTTTAATCTTATAGGTGTTGCCTAATGTTGTAAAACGCTTAGATCTTCTAAAGATTAATCGCTATACAAAGTCCTCATTATTATTATTATTATTATTATTATTTAACACTGACAGAACGTTGATTATTGTTATGACGTCATGACCTGAAGCCGAGTTTTCAAATGGCGTTCATTACGCAAAGAGGATTTGTACGACGTCTTAACGGGAAGCAGACTTTTTGAATGGTGTCACTTAGCCGTTGCATATTTGTATGACCTGAAGCCGATTTTTCATCGGAGTGAAGGAAGATTTATAAGACGTCTTAATCGGAAGTAGGCCCTTTGGATGGTGCCAATTTCAGGTTGCATATTTATATGACCTGAAGTACACTTAGTTTTATTTCAGACCCTAGTATGTATCATTTCTATGTTAAGTCAGCTGGTGTCCAATTTCAAAGTAGGGTTGGAATGGAATGCAAACAATATAAAGGAAAAAATAACCATAAAAAGCTAATAATGAAAAACAATATCTAAAATAATTTCAATTTAAAAAAAAATTGTTAAAATTTAATTAAAAACATGAAAATGAAAAATAAAAAAGAAAATAAGAATAATAAAGAATGCATGCAAATGTTATTAGAAATTATATAATTATTTAAATATTTTGCAAAGATTTAGTGGAATGTATGTTATGATTAAGAAATGGTAGTTATAATTATTCAGTTTTAGTTATTTTTGGAGGAATGGTTTTGGGTAGATTTAACGGAAATCATGTATTATTTTTGCAAAGGTTTTGTAGAAATAATGTTTATAATTCTTTCAATTTTTTGAAAACTTTGAGGAAAATTATGAAATATTTGAGAAGTTGGGGAATATTAATATTAAGTGGAAATTATGGTTATATAATTAATCAATATTTGCATATGCTGCGAATTAGTATAAAGAATAAGTGGAAATTATGTTATGACTTAGAAATGGAAATAATGGAAATTTTATTAAAATAAGATTTAGGATATATATATATATATATATATATATATATATATATATATATATATATATATATATATATATATATATATATATATATATATATATATATATATATATATATATATATATATTGATTCTGTCGTTGAAAGGGTAAGCACAATAACCAATTATATTCCGCAGTAGAGTAAATAATTTACTCGTCATATAGTTTTTGATCTCTGTTTAAATAAATGTTTTGCAAATATTTTCTTTCGCAGTAGAAACAAAAATGTAGAACATGTGATTTGTATATAGAGGAAATTGTTTTCAAATTTGGAGATGTTTTGAAAGAAGATATCGCGCAAGACTTGTTAACTTTACTAAAGTTATATAATATCTGGTCTAAGCATAATACCTTTTAGTTGGATGCAGCTCGGTATTGTTGGGATGATACTGTTAACGTCGAATATCGACAACGTTGTAACGAGAATTGTAATAGACTTTGATGGTATCTTCTAAACATTCTGTAAACTTAACTTTCCAATTATTGGCCATTTTGATGATAAAGAGTAATATACTATCGGATTAGATTTTCTGACTTTTATTTAAGAATATAAGATAATGGTAAATGTTCATTTATTTGAAAAACTGTTTGAGTATAAATGGACAAGGAATACTAATTATACCCCATGATGAACCCCATTTTGTGTCACTGATTGTAGAGTATCTATTCTGCACAATCAGATCTGTTCGGCGTAAAGGACAAGCAAAAACTGGGTAGAATTAAGTCACATGATTATTTTCTGAAGTGTTTTAACAGGAAGTTGCCAAGAGTCATATCATCCATAGTTACAGATCTCTATCAAACGTATTAGTTGTGATGCAGTTCAAATTACAAATTACTATATCACTTTAACAGGCTTAGGAATAGTTATAGAAATCAACTGATAGATAGTTATGAAAATAAGACAAGTCAATTAATTTTTATTACTTCTTTGCTAACAATAAAGAATTCTGAAATTACATCTTTATTAGAATAACATGACTAATTAAATTGAAACAAATTCAATGCACTTCTAATGATACCAGCCTAATGCAAAAATGTAGGCAGGTATCTTCCATAATATAACACCAAGAATTTAAAGTTTAACTACAGAATAATTACACTGTTGAGTATCCATTTCTTGCTGAATTATTACATTAGGGTCATGCATAACCGACTACGATAGTCTCTGCATATATTGCATACAATTACTTATTCATGCTTGTGTCGGGTTCTCCTTTCATCAAGAATGTCATTATAATTACACAGAATCAGAAATAAAAAGGTCCTGAACTGAAGTATTTTGAAAAATGATTATCACAATTTTATAAGGCAGCTCATTCCCACCCCAAGTATGTACAAATCGTGTTAGATAGTGGGGTGTAATAATGTTGCCAATGTCCAGTATAGTGACGTCATCATTTCTATTGTTCCTATACAAACCCAATATTTGTTTTGAGGCTATACAGTCCCAGTCTTTTTTGAGGCTATACAGTCCCAATCTTTTGTGAGGCTATAGAGTCCCAATCTTTTTTGACGCTATATAGTTCCAATCTTTTTGGAGGCTATACAGTCCCAATCTTTTTGGAGGCTATACAGTCCTAATCTTTTTGGAGGCTATACAGTCCCAATCTTTTTTGACGCTATACAGTTCCAAACGTTTTTTGAGGTTATACAGTCCCAACATTCCCCATGTTAAATTCCCAATGTCGCTAAACAGCCTCAGAGGTTTTGCCCATGTTAAATTCCCATTGTCGCAATAGTGGCCCACGACCTTTTTGACCGGGATTTCTATTGAGGCTATAGTTGCCCACTTTACTAATTAAATGTCACATTGATGTTCGAATTCAATAAACAGCGTTATATACTTGCCAGTCAGTACCTGTGGTTCAGAAGGGCACCAAACTACCAGTTGATGCCTAAACGTTCCTTGTTTTTAAAACGGAACAAAGTACAGACTCAGAAAATAAATTTAGACAGATGATAATCAGTTAGAAATTGACGAAAGAGACATATTTGCTAGGAAATGATTTAAGGAAGAAGTCACAGAAGGCGTATGTTAACCTTGACTCAAGAGCTCAGAAAGTGATAAGAAACGTAATGAGTGTAGTTACTAGACTGCTTACGAACGAATAAAAAATATAAGAACTAAAATACAAGGCAAAAGTCAATGTGCAAGTAAGAATGCTGGAAACAATGCATGTTTCCTATGCAATGCACCAAATCACTTATACCTAAAGTGAGAGTCATAATATTACGATTCATTACCCAGAGGCAGCCCAGTGCAATGCAGTATCGATGGAGGAAGGGAAATTATCAGCTAATCAACTGCCAAATCATTGGCAAGATTATAGTCACCATCATCCACATAACACTGATGAAAAGAAGTTAATAGCATTATTCTAAAACAAACAGCAACATAAAATACAAATTTCTTCTAGAAATCACATGATGGAATTGGAGAACCTGATCTTGAAAAATATTGCATTAGCAGAGTCAATGCATTTGCTTTAAGGCAACCTCCGTGTAGATTACCTATTGGAAAAAAACAGAGCTCTAGTGTAGTGTTTTCACCCAAGGATTTCTATATCAATTTTGTGCAGACTATAGCAGATATAACTGTGAATGAAGCGTATCTTTTACTCAGGGTCGGTGAGTCTATCAAATTACCTTTCAGGTTCAAAGTGATTTGGCTGCTTGGACAGCAACTCTTTGGAGTTTGGCAATTTGGAATGGCCCCTGAAGATAGATAGACGACCATACTGATCAAGGTCTGAATGAGTTCGCAATGATCACTCGGATAGCGCTTTTTGCAGACATGCTGGTCGTCAGGATCTTCCACTTCTATTTTTTCGATCAGAAAGTCTTGTTTCGTACATACAATGCAGTACGGATGCAAAACTTAAAAATCCAACTGGACAAGTTGCAACATGGCCGTAACAGCTAAATACATAGACATGAGCGCTAGTGAAAGGTCCCGGCACAAATACAGAAATGCTGAGGCACTATCGAGAAACCAATGTAATATTTGCGACAGACAGCAAAATGCAATACAATTTCTGAAGATAAGACATTTTGCCATAAAGCTGTTGATCTAACAGAACAAAAATTAGCTACCTCAAACCTGAAGCATCCGAGCCGTGGCTAGAGGCCAACAAAAATATGAAATGAAACAATGAAAGAACACTGACTTGTTTCTTGATAGATGAGAACCAAATGAAATTAGACATAAGCAACAAAAACACACTAATATCGGTTTGAAAAGATTTGAAAATATCCGTTCTTGAGGATGGAATAGATAGGCTGAAACTGGAAAAAGTCGCAACCAGTGAAGCAATAAAGAAAGCCTGTGGATCCGTTAGGTCTGTTTCTGTTTTCAAGGAAGCATGTGGTATCGCAAATGGGAGTTCGGCAATGGGGACATACTAGTTCAGCTTATCATCCCCAAATCCAGAAGCAATAATTTGTTTTCGTAACAATCCACCAGAAGCCCGACTTTGAGTTGAGGAAATTCTCGAGAGACTGAAGATTGGTTTATCGTTTGTAAAATCTTTACATACAGATTTGGAACTCAAAGTCTATCGACAGCTGTGCAGATATCATAATATTGACAAAACTACAACTACAAGCATGTAGCTCAAATCGAATGAAAATGTAAAAACATTTAAAATTAAATGTTGAGATATTTAGTCTCACACATTAAGCGACGTTGATCATGAAGTATAATTCAAAAATAGGAAGTAATGTCGCATGTTATACTTGGATACCGCAATTCTGTTCACGCAATTAAATCGCAGACACTAATTATGATATGATGATTTTAGCACGGTAAATTTTCAAACCGCTACCGGGCAGTAATTAGGATGCCCAACATCACAGATACACCTGTAAAACAAGGACAATATGTTCACAGCATATGAGTTTGCTTGAAAAGGTTCATGAAATGGCCAGGTAATGCCTGAAATAAAATATATTAGCATAATTTATTTACAATTCCAAATAAAATTTGTACAATCAAGGCAGATTCGGTGGGTGCACTGACCAGTCAGGCAAGTTGAAGAATGTAAGAAACATACCTCATCTTGGAAGGACTGCTTCAGTGCTTTAAATGATGAAGTAAATTACCAGTATATGGCAGCGTGGACAAAGCAGTACCAAACTCTAGTCAGTCATGAAGTTATTTTAGCACTAACCTATTGTTAGATGTGCATGCGTAACTGTTATGCATGGGTGGATATTTTATTTATTCAGAGGTCTTCGTTAGCACATCACTTTCGGTGGAAAATATAGTGAAGTGTATTTACTGCTCTGGTTCGATACACCCAATCATAAGTATTAGAATGACTAAGAGTTATACAAATGTTATCGAATGAATAGCTGGGGTGGAACTTCATTTAGGATTCCGTGCTGTGACATCAAGCTGGTACTAAAATCAGGTCAGAAACATCATTGTCTGAGTCTGGATTGTGAAGAGGAATTAGAGGGGCCGAAGCATGATTCTTACTTACCCACAAGGCCAGAAATCCAAAAATGGGTTGGAGGTACAATCATCTTACATGACTGGAAAAGGAAGAAGTAAATAACTATCCATGAGGCAAGGCATCAAAGAATATATATATATATATATATATATATATATATATATATATATATATATATATATATATATATATATATATATATATATATATATATATATATATATATATATATATATATATATATATATATATATATATATATATATATATATATATTCAATCTAGATAATCGCCTTCCCTTAGTGTCACATTCAGGGTTATATATCTCTCTCTCTTTATATATATATATATATATATATATATATATATATATATATATATATATATATATATATATATATATATATATATATATATATATATATATATATATATATATATATATATATATATATATATACTGTAACTGGCTTGCTAAATGACATATAGTACATCTGGTCTTCAAGAACTTTTAGTGGTATATATCTTGCAAATCTGTTTATATGTCTACTTGTCAATCTATGACTGTCATAAAAATATAGAAATTCCAAATTAACTTCTGCACAATCCACACCATAACAGAAGAAGTGATGATGTTTGGATGTACTTTCCTTCTGACTTGACTTTCAATCCTCGAAGCAACCGGCAACGCTGAAAACTATGACACTGTTTGTTCTGAAATTTAACTCTCTAAGGCAACACCAGCTGTAATCGATGTGTGGTACTGAAGTAACAAACAGTCAAAATTTGTAGTTTAGTAGAACGTATTTCTTTCTGATTAAATATTTCTTCAATCTGGAACTATCATTGTGGCTGACCTCGAATGTAATGTTCCCAAATATGTTGTCGTATTCTCAAATGGGTAGACTAACGCCATCATTCTCTTCGCGGGTGTATTGATTTGATACTCCATACACTATAAATCTAATTCAACACCATCCTGAGATGGCGCAGAACTTGGGTATAGGAGATATTCATTTTTCCATATACTGCTGAATAATCATGCAAAATTCCGCTAATAGTGTACCTCGCGCATTTTTTGCCATATTCTGGATCATCTAGCGGTGTTCATCAAACGCAAGCTCAAAACTGGTTGTAGATAGGTCGCAGGAATCGAATAACATTTGGTCATTAACAGCTCGAAGTCATACTGCATAACGAAATATCTTCCAAATGCTTCTGCGACACAGGCGTCACGATTGGTGACAACCACGTCAGCGCCTGCATAAAATCGTATAGCAGCTTGGTAGGCTTTCTGGGTGACTTGGTAAACCGCGTTGGTGCGCTGTTTTACTGTTATTCAAATATATTGGTAGACACCACAGATGTATGCGTAGTCAATGCACTTTGCTGCACACAATGCTAATACTTATCTTCTAAATCTTCTAGATACAACATCACCTTCTAAATGACCAATGCTATTCGCGATTGTGCTGTCGATGTCCGGAGATGCCCCTCGCAGCAATTGAGAATGCCAGCTGTGTGGTTCTGGGAACTATAAAATTGCTTTCTAAAAGAGCTGGCAATTTGACAGCGAGCTGCACTTCTTTCGTCACTGGTCTCTGGTAACAATGCCGATGTTATGAACGGAGAGAACAAAATAGATAGAAATCGAGCTTGTTGTCGTATTCAGACATGATTAGAAAGCACGATAAAGCAGAGTACCATTTGATTTATTGTAATATTTCTTTATTTTGCCAAGCAGTAGCAACACACATAGCTAAAAGGGACGCTAACATGTAAATCGATGAGTTTGGCAAAAGTGTTATTAATAAAGAAAGCAAATTAACTGGTTTTCCATGTATTGATTGTTCCAATCGAACGTTATCAACAAATAAATGAATTGCAAGACCACCCGAGCAGCCTACGTGGAGACGAGTTTATGGAATTTAAAAACGAAATTCTTAATAAGATGGTTAACGCTTTCTTAAGGGCAAACGGTAGAGTTAACAGTAGAAAGCGGTTTGTAGAAACTTTGGAGATATAATATAAAGTCTGAATATGCATGGTGAAGGAAAAGGTTGGCTAACCTAGAACAAAACCATGACAAATGGATACATACTGAGCTAGGAATATTCAGGCCACCAGACAGATAAGCAAAACGTAAAAACTTAGAAACCTTTGTCTCACAAGATATCCTTTTCTCTGTTACACGTATAATCGCAGATTCTGAGGTATTTAATGCACCGGGATCAGAGGACCAGCTTCTAAAGAATTGGCGACACAGGAACCAGAAATGTGCCAATACCAGAGACGCTGGACCTTCAAAGGACTGTAGAAACCTTTCAAAGCTTACTAAACTCGTCAGCCACACCACATCACCGTTGACGAAAGAAACTTGATCAAACTGGAATATGCAATGTCACGTCATGTAATACGGAATTTGAACAGGCAAAAAATGGAATAATGCAAACTGTGGCTAAATGCGAATCGAGTGAAAATTCGCAACCACACTTTCAGGCTCAGAGAGACGATCGGCAAAATTTTCCATGAGGACACGACCCTTGCCGACCGGCTGCGAGCACGCTTCTACAAGCAGTGTATCACTATATAGTCCATTCTAACGGCAGTTTAGTTCATTTTAAGAACGATTGTATTCACAATCACAAATGAAAGCGACACAACAGCACCTACGGTCGCCCGGCACCTAAGCCAGTCCAAAATGCAGGAACTAATCGGTTAAAAGGCATATTGCAAAACTGGACAAATACAGAAAACGCTTATATACATGACGGGAATGATGCATCGTCGAAAGTGTTCTATCATTGTATCGCAAAACAGCAGCGAAGCCGCTGGTTCTTTGTCAGCTGGAGCCTAATGGTGCTTGTCACTACCCTGTGAACAACGTTCTTTGTAGTAATACGGTTTGACTTCACTAAAGTGAACAGGCAGACCCAACGCTTGGAAAGGACACTAGCAGGGAAGCAAGTTGCATAAATGCCCACAGTGAAATCTTCTGCGACTAGTGACATTTGTTTGACTCCAGGATATTCGACTTTTTGTGATACCGTTACATTTCGCAGAGTGCTAGTTCGAGCCGATGTTTTGTTCCTGGCTGGTGGGTCAACGCCAACCACTTTGTGCTTTATAAACATAAACTAGGGCTATTGGGATGGCACTGTGAACACTTATTCATACATCTGTGTGGGCATCATTGTCGCCTTGTACATAATTGTCGAGGATAACCAGCAGATCGTTGAACTGCATTGTCTCCTCATTGACCTACCTAAATGTAACGCATACCGAAAATTTTGCGTAGCTTATTAATGCGATCTATATGTGGCAGTACCATCTCTGTATTTATAAGAGTAAGGACAACGTCAATAACGGTTTTATTAATCCCCTAGATGGGTGAGTATCATGAAGGATGTGATCCGTACCGGATCTTTTATGCGGTTGGAGTTTTCAGAAAGGAGTACAGCTTGGGATGGTACATTGTTTCGCTGAGTTTGGCAATAATTGAGTCAAGAAGCATTTTTCTCCTATTCCCAATTACTGATACTATTTGCACACGCTCACAGAAGTGAATCTGACGTCGATTTCAAAGCTGAGTGTATACTACACAATAATGAAATCATCCAGTCGCATAGATGATTCCTTCGATTTTACAGATTCGCCTTCATACTTGGTTTTACAGCTAGTCTTCTGGAAAGTAACCGAACGACGAAGGCAGTAGAACCACCGGCATTTATGCACGTCAAGTGTCTTTATGTCCACCTCGACTAAATAAATTCCACGGAAAACCTTATGGACTGAAAAGAGAGCACGTTCTTGCAGGTGAATCAGGTTTTTTGGTAAACTCTATGGGGTAGTCGGACAGTCAACATTGGATCGCCTCCCAGGTAAAAAAGTACTTGGCGATAGCAGTATTTCCGAGTTTTTGATTCGCATTCTTGACAATAAAATGATAGCGGTCAAGTTGTAATCGATTTCAAGTCAAAGATAACTGTTGAAGAAATACCGAGACAACCGCACAATGCGACTATCAACAAGGCACGCTTCCTCTTTAGCCGAAACTCAAGCCTATTTGGACCATGGGCCATAGTTAAATTTTAATAGTGTTGACCTAAATGATGAAACACTTACCAGCCTCGTGGACAGTGCTAGTACTGCCGGCGCTGGTGCTGAGGTTAACTTAAATGTGGTGTATGGCCGATAGCATAACCTTGGTTGGAACAACTACTGCAGAAACCGCTTTAGGCTTTTATTACTTGGATACAACGCAAGATAGTCATAGCTTCAGCTATATTACTGTCAGCAACAACAACGACGCTGTCCCAGATGCAGGAATTTTCTTTATCATTCTCCACAACCATCTCAAGGCGGTATGTGGGCTACTGTCCCGATTCGTGTAAATTGAAGGCAACATATGCCCATAATAAACAGCACCGATGCCGGCGCTGTCCTGTTGCACTAAATTATAACGATAGGCTTGAGTTTCATTCTTGCTGCCCGAGACTCCATGAGTGGAAAGGGTCAAATCGTCAGCGTTGAAGCTTCATGTCTTTCGGACACTCGGGTCAACCTCACATTAGCAATTGAAATTCTCCAAGAAATTGGTAAAGAACTAGACACAACACCAACTACAGAAGAAACACAAATCATTGGCACCTGCCGATTAGAAGATAAACGAATGAATATTTGCGCAGTACGTAAGACACGTTGCTATTGACAAGGAATACCGTACATACCACCAAAAACCCACCCGTAACCGGGGGTATAATTGTGTTTTGTCTGGCGGCATGATGTCAAGAGGTCCTGCCCTCCTGGGGCCGTGTTCGCGGTCTTAATTGTTACCACAATACGAACGTAGCATTTTGCGAAATGCCTTTGGCAATAATCTTTCCTTCGTGGTATCAGGGCTCTTAATCGCACATCTCATCGGCGGAAATTGCAGATATATATTCAAAAAGACATATCATTGTAGCCTGTCAAAGTTATTGGCAATAAAAGCAAACAATGAACCTCAGAACAAACGGCACGGTAGTCTCAATGAGTGTGTTGGCAGGAATGTTGCAGACTGGGTTATTACTGGATCTAAACATACAAAGGAAGCTAATATTTGTTGACATCATCGCCGTCTTGCTAGTACAACACTTTCTTTTATCAGTAATCTAGTAGAGCAACTATGATGTGGTTATACAAAAAGATTCATTCATCGTTCATTTACATTATAGACATCCCATTCATGAAATTGCTTTCATTGTCTTCGCTAAAGTATAATTCAAACCCGACTTCGTCTTGTTACGAGTTGCATGCGTACGATTTCCTGCCTCATTAAAAACGAGGCCAACTATTATTAGTGATGCCAGTGGCTCGAAGGCACCGCTAATAAATCATTCCGGTGCATATGTAACGTACGCAAGCGCTTGGTGTGTATAACTTAGCTCCTTGTCGTACTCTTTGTGCGACGGGCACCCGTAATTAATAGCTCAACATTTCGCCGGCGCGGTTGTCACGAAGTCGTGTTATGTACGCGGCCTTTGAACAAACCGGCGTGCCGTCACTCAAGCCAATATAGTCAGGAGAAAGAGTCTTTCCTATTTGACTTGTACTTTCATCCTTGTGATCTTTGCAATCACAATGGTAAATACTAGGGAACATATTTTTCTAAATGGTCGACCTCTCTTTGGATAAACCCGGCGGGGCCTGTCTGGTGTAAGACAATATGATTTTGAACCAATTCGTGGAGAAAGGACTGGTACAAAGTGAGCTGCTAAAGGAAACAAAGTATATTGTATGCAAGACTACTCGTCCTTTGCAAAGTTATTAATCAGAAAACTTACACTGCCATTCGGACAATCCCTAACACCTTTAAAGATGTTTGCTCTATGATGTAGGTAACATGATCAAGAGGCTCATATTTTTCATCAGAAAATCCATTGGCATATGGTCTTGTGGAATATAGTCGATGTTAACAAAGGGAGAATATTCTTACAGAACAGGATTTTGTAAATTATATTACGATAAGAGATAAATAGGAACCAACGAAATCTAAGACATAAGTAAGCTAGTTCATGATTCTAATTATAAAGAGTGTAATATTGTTTTTCTTTTGCCACGTTTATCGTGGCATAAAATAGGTGAACAATTAAATATGTTTGGCTTCGACAATGATTAAGGGTTATTTCTGTTTAGAATTTTTAAGTTCATTTTTCTGTGCTAAAACAGCCCACAAAGTAAGTAAGGGTAAACAATGTTTCTTTTGACAAAGATGAGAACATTTTGAGCTATTTTAGCCGAAACTTGAATCAGATATCAAGGTGATACTTGATATACTGTTTCTAATGTGTAAGCTCAAACATGCTAGAATATGGTTGTGATCCTTCATTAAGCATTATGCATTAAACATCAACATATGGTATTTTTGCATAAATCTAGCCTAATTTCCATCGAAACCATTATCTTATCAGTTTGCTGCATGTGCCATGCCTAACTTTGTTATGATGACTTTAGACTGCAGTTTGAAAGCTAAATAGGAAAGTCAGATTTCGTAAATATCTATAATAAGTAATATACTCCTGTTTATTATCACCCATACCGAGTTTCAGTCACAACACGATAACAGTGTTAGATATATACACATTGTCAAGGATAGATAATAAGGACTACATACCACAGACTTTCTATCTCCCTTTGCACCTGAAATAAAAGAAGAACAAGGTCTACAATACATTTTGATTGATTTATACTTCATATAATTACTGTTCTTTTAGTGAGAATCTGCAAAATATAATTTTTTCTTGCCAGTATTAAGTGTTCATTTCAAAGATGAGTAAGAAAAGTATTTTCATTGACAAAAATAAAGAACCATGTAGTTTATTAATTGGATTATGCTTGGATTGTCATTTCAACATCTTGCACGCTTTTACAAATACAATCGTAGCTTATGTGTATAGACGGTGAAGTATTATACTGTCTAGGTATTAAAGACTTAAAGTGTTCACACCAAAAATGAAACAAACATTATCAGCTTTCTAATTGCATCATTTGTCCAATCAGTTTTGCTGCCAATTTTGTGTGTTCATACTAGTATGCCTTTCATAAGCAATAAAAATTCAATGTTTGCACATAGACCACCCCCAAGAAAAGAAAATAAACAAGAAAACAAGAGACCCAAGTGAGGTTGAGATCATTTAACTGGCAGTCATGTACCTTATAGCCTGTGCATGAATAGTATGTTTTCTGTTGAAATGTCTTCCTTCGCTAATGACTGAATATGTAATGAAAGCGATTCCTCTTATGTATCATATTATGCATCCATATTTAATTGCATACCAGCATCATTTGTCCAACATTGAAAGACGTTTCTGCCAGGATGGCTATTGTCACATTTTTCAAATTCTGTTTAGCTATTTTTCAGATAGGACATATGTGAGGCGCCTTTTTTATATTTAAAGGCCTTTAAGTTCAATCACTTTCTATTCAAAATTGTCAAATTCTGCCGAGCAAAACTTGAAACGTTTCTGTTCAATATCTATGTCAAAGAAGTTATTAAAATCTTTTCTTTGGTTTTCAGTAGCAAGAGTAGTATTTTTTATGGCATCATTTGTATACTTATTAAAGCCCCATAAACCGGATGGCTTTGTATAAAATTGGGTCAAACACTGATGATTATTTTCTAGGAAAAGGCGTTTAAATGACTTCTTAGTTTTTAATAATGTCGGTCACATTTAATAATTTGGATAATTTGTATAAACGTATAAGCCCTAAAATATTGGAATGATTTCTACTAAATCGGTTTCATTTCTGCATAGCGGTAATGTGAAGAAGGAAGTTATTTTCAATTTTTATTGACGGTAACCATATTTGTTTAAATATCTGACGAGTGGCGAATAGTCATTCTGCAAGGATGCTATCTGTCAAATTTGGTCAAATTCTGTTTCGAACTATTCTTTAGAATTGTTATCATTATTTTGTTTGCTTTAGTACAAGCGTTCACTTTTGAAACCTGTTCTGAACAGTTTGTACAAAATTAAAAGCCTTTTATGTGACACTGTTATGACTCCATGGTCTTAAACTAAATAACAGAAAGTGGCAAAAAATCAAATTTAGTAAAACTTGAATAACTTAATTATACAAATTATAAAATGAAAAGTTAAGACAATTTATGGTATTATGAATTAAATCCAAAACATTCCTAAAATCGTCCTACACAAGTCCACAAGAATCGAAAATTCCGAATTAAAAATCAGATCCTCTAATGTAATGACCTGGCAAGAGTCCTGATGTTCCACACTGGCATTGTCCAGAACATCTTTGAATAATTCACAGTAGTCTCAGAATAATATTTGACTCCAGTGAGCACTTTGTAATTCCAATAAATGATCGTAACAAATGTCACATCTACATGATTACATCAATAACATAAAGCATAAAAAAACATGTTCCCACTTCTATCTACTTATTTACGCGCATAAAGCTCTAAAACGCACTATTCGTCACCTCACTACGTGAAATTTGGCAAATAACCCGCATCTTAACATTATCAGACATATTCTGTTGAGCAGATTTTTGAAAATGTCTTCAAAGATTTTTTTGTAAGTAACAGAAACTATGTTCAATGACTGATCGGCATTATTAAACAAATCTGAAAGACCTAGATGTCAAAATGTCCTCTATAATAGCATTGGCCAACAATTCGGAATAAACAACGCAAGAAAAACAAGAGTTACGCACGACGGACGACGGCAAATACCCTAAGTTCACTTGATCGTGGGAGTATAGTATGTGGAAGGCAGTTATTCAGCATTTATTTATCACAGGCTAAGTCTCCGTTTTTCCACGATTTGGTTTTGGTCAGATTTATCTTTGGCAAGGGTATCAGTTCACCCAAAACATGAATATTAACAATCTAGGATAATAGCTCATGCAAAGATATGTATCTTGTTATGAGGTTATATGGGGTAGACGTAAAGAAGTTTCCAGACGAGCCTCAAAATGATTTATTATTTAGAGGGTATTGCATGCAGTGTTTTGCGTTTAGCTCATTGAGAATGAAATGTTTATAGCTGACGAGCGTGTTTGAGAACACTTTATGTCTCCATTAACCACTGTGAATGATATATTTATAGCTGGAACATTTAAAAACAATGTAATATATGTTTATAGCTGGAATAACACATGTTTGTGTATTTTAATGTCTTTATTAGCCCTTTATTTGCGATGGATTACTGAGGAATGAAAACAAAATGTGAAATAAGATAAACATTCAGTACCCTTTACGTGTAGCACTAACAGAGAAACTTGAGGACCGTCTATGTTGTTTATGTGACACAGCCCTTTGTGAACTGATTAGCATCTATCTGAATTTACCGATTATTTTTCTGCCGAAATCGACATGAATAGTATTTTTACATCGAGCATATACCGTAATAAAACTATTGGTGCCGACATTATTTCTGAAAAATGTTTGCCGAACCAGACAAAACAAATTGGATGAAGATTTTCGGCAAACTTAAATGACTCGATACAAGCGAATCCAGTCAAGTCAAAATCCGGTAATGGTCCGTTTGTCGATACTCTGGTCATCTCATGTGTTGGATGACCAAATCTTTTAAAATATACAGAACACTCTCCCATTCCAAGGAAACTTCCGGGATAACATGCAGCCATATCAACCGATATAACATCTTTGTGATCGTATTAATTATTCCATAATTCACCGTGTCCGTATTCGACACAACTCGATATTATATCACTGAGAAAATCAAACCGAGTTTGGTTTCCACGAAATTTTCTCTTTAGCAAAATGAGTTGCGACTGACTTAACTGTAAAACAATTACTGAGTAATTGTTCAGCATCATCGGTATATTTCAATGCAATATTATTCATTTCTTCGTGGAGAGATTATGTGCGATAAATAACGCAATTAGGTCGTACAAACTGATCATAATTTCCATTATCTCAACTTTGAAATAACCATACCGATACAGGATCGTTTTTACTTATTTCGTTAATAAAATCGAATATATCTCCTTGGTAAAATTTAACTGTTCGATATCGTGGAAATATTGTTACTGCATTAGTCCACGCATGCACATTATGATCAATACTTTCAATTGAAGCTCCATTTGATTTATATTTTGATTCGTACAAATTCTCTTCGGTTATCGTTTTTACAATTATTGTAAATTTTAGTTTCTTTCCTAGCTCAGCGACATCTTTAACAGACGCTCCGGTATCCTTCATTATTTCTCCCCACTCACTTATTATTTTACGTCTTTTATAAGTTAGACCGTTTCCACTAGTCGAAACGGTAAAATGTTCAGTTACTCGTTAGGCTACACAATTTAGCTTTGAAAATTTCATTGGTATTAAATTATTAACGCTGAGTTTATCACTTATCGGATATAACGCGTAGATAATCGTGGTTACAGGATACTCCTGTTCACAATATGGTTTGTCAATACCAGTCAACATTCCTGGTTTGGAATTTTTACTCAATATGGCAATTTTTTCATTATGAAGGACAGGATCATGTTTGTCACGGATAGTCTAGTTATTATTGTATGTTTCTGTTGGTACAATAAATTCTACTTTAATGGTTCATGGTAGCATCGACACCATTGGTGTTGTGTATGATTTTGAACGTTGACCACATATGAGATGCGCCATCTTTGCTGAGTTATTTCTTGACGTCGTGAATTTTATTAATCAAAGTTTTATTCGTCGGATCAACCAAAGCTTTATTCGGTAAGTCATGAGATATTAATAAATTGAAATATTATATATATATATATATATATATATATATATATATATATATATATATATATATATATATATATATATATATATATATATATATATATATATATATATATATATATATATATATATATATATATATAAGCATAGAATAATTGCAAGTGGCTAATGATAGGTTCTACGACTCCATTTAACAAAGCCTGCGTAAACGAATTATGCGGACTTCATTCACAAAGCGTTCGTAATGGAAGCCTAGGACCAAAACGGTATCTGAAGTGTGGTGTTGGTGTTAGAGGAAAAAAAGCGTTTGTGTGTGCAGTGTGGTGTTAAAAAATACAGAGAACTGAAAAGATTTTATGATATAAAATAACTACGACAATAATGACAAGGTTATTAAAAGTGCAGAAGATTATCTAACAAGATTTTCAAAGTAATGATTTAGACAAATAATGATTTAAACAAATGATTTTATTATATAAAATGGAAAATGAATTTGTCAAACATCCAATCATCAAGAATTACGAAGCAAGTCATGATGGTGTAATCAGCCACTGTCAACTAAAAATAACAGCCGGAAATGTTAATAGTACTGGTTATCTCATATTCAATACAAAGAAAAATACATGTATCTTTGTCATAGGTACATCTTTGAATGTTTCAATGGATTAATCGAAGACGGTTTTGTGATCGAACATATTGATTAAAGTCCAAATAAATAATCATTTGAGTAATTTAACAATTGTCACAGAGTCAAAATCGCAAATATGGAAATACTGGTTATAATTATAAGAGCGCAAGATCAGCTATATCTACACATATAGGGACAGGTGAAAAAATAGCATTTTCATCGATGTGTGCAGCTGGTAAATATTTCGATACTTCAAATCGTTTTGTAAAGCTTGTCGCAGATAATACTGCTAAATCTGCATTTTCAAAAACGTTTAAACAAAAAATAACTTTTCATTATCGTTGAAGGGAGACTCTGTCTCATTGGCAAATGGTAATTAAGTAGATATCTCGATTATACTACTAACTATTTATTTAATTTCTTTTTTGTATTATCATAGTCATTGTTAAAATAAGATAGAACAGTTATTTGATCCATTCTGAAGCTTCTATCGTCAGTGGTGAAAGTGTACCAAATTATTACTAAATATATATTTAGTGCACTTTTCCCCAGTCACATAACATATATATTTTTGTGTTGAGTAAAATATCAAGATAGAAGAATTACTTTGTTATTCTGGAGCTTCTATCATTTTTGTGAAAAAGGGGGATTGATTATATATATATATATATATATATATATATATATATATATATATATATATATATATATATATATATATATATATATATATATATATATATATATATATATATATATATATATATATATATATATCTGCTTTAGTAGTCTATACGCACAAATTTTCAGAAAATTAAGTGATTGAGTTCAAAAACCCACGTGGGTTTTTATGACTATAAAAAGCATATAAAATTCTAGGGATGATGAGTATAGCCAGAATAACTTAATCACGTAAATTTCTAGAACATTTTGCGTGGGTTTGTTCATGACTATAAAAGCGGAGAAATTTCTCTATCCCCAGCCAGACTCGAAGTGTACTTGAGAAAGCGAAAAGTAAGTGAAATATTTATTTAGTAGTCTAGAGGCTGTGTTTGCGTTATATTACAGAATTGTATTATATCGTCTTGGTTGAGGAATACAACTTAAATATATATTTTATAATAAATAATAAAATGAATTTTGAAAATACCAGAGCTATTATTTCTGCAATTAAAAAGTTAAAACATGACGGTATAAAAATTCAACTTGAAAATTATTTCTGATCAGGAATCATTACAAAATCGTAAATTTGAAGGTGGATATACACTATCAGCAGAATATTGATTGAATAAAACCATCCAGCAAATTATGTCAAATTAGCGCTATTTCTTTCACTGGAATTGCAGTTGGAAAGTTTACACTAAATTGCGGATTAATTGAGCTTTCCGATATCGTTGTTGTTTTTGACTGAGTTGTGTTCGTTACGATTTATTGAAGTAGCTCGTTCGGAGTTGACATTATTATTTAAATCCTGATTTTCTAAACCAATCACAGTCATTTCTTCTTTGTAAATTTTGATCATATCGGTGAACTCACATTCTGATATTTTTCCATCACTAAGACTTGTTGATAATAATGAGGATAATTTTGAGTATGTTAACGTCTCTGTGTGTAATTTTATTATATCATCATGCAATTTTGCATTTGTGCACGTACTTATTTTTTGCGATGATATTAAGAATACCAGCAATCGATGTTGCAGCTGAAACACAAATTGTCACAACTTCTGCTGCCATTACAAGTTATGGTGTTACTGTTGATAATAATACGCCGGTTCCAGCAATAACAGCAGACGTTGAATAAACAATTATATCAACAATAATCACACGTTTGCGATATTTCTTTACTTTTACTATATACCCGTCAACGATATTTTTTAATTTTGTTTGCCATTCACGTGCTTGACTGTATCTAAAACGTTGAACGTTGATCGGAATAATCACTGTATGTGGGAATTTATCTACTAAGTCAAGGCACCAGTAATAAATCAAGTCGAGTTTTGTTTCTTCGGGTTCCACAGTAAATGTTACCTCGTTTTGATATAACATCCCTAACACAGTTAGTGGATAAGGCCGTGAAATCGTGGTAGATATTATAAATATTGCAACACCAAGTACTGAAAACCTGTATATACCGGTAACCTTAGCGCGATGTTTAATGGATTTATTGAGTGGTGACCATAATGGCTGGTCAGACGCTATATTATATACCAGGTTCATAATCTGCTTGTGGGGAATTTAAATCAGTTAAATTTTTGTAACGATATCAGGAATTCCACTTATAACATCTTCTATTTTTTTCTCTAATCGTTTCAATGTCTGACATAGCTGTCTTAATATCGCCGAGTTTTGTGTTAATATCAACGAGTTTCACGTCAACAGTCGACGTGGTACCAAAAAAATCAAATGCGATTTTTTATTAAGTTTTTGAAAATTTCTACGAGTGTTCATAAACATATTTAAGTGAACGTGATACTCGGCCCGCAGCGTGGATAATTTAGTATCTACTGTATTATAGTTATTGTCTACATATATTTTTGTTGCAGCATCTTCATCAGATGTTGGATCTCTTAAAACAACTATTTTATTTCCGTTCATGCTAAGTTCACATGTCATTATGTCACCGGTAATCGTAAACGATTAGCAACACTTTTTGGAATTTCATTTATAATATTTGCGATTGATATACTTGAGTCTCTGATTTTATCGTCAATAGTAAATACCGGAATGTTATCAGCAGTAGCACCAATAACTCTACAAACTATGTGATTCCACCTAATGTTACTAGTCTTTAGAACACAGTGTTTATCCTGAAAAATAAAGACCTCATCTCGATCAAATGCAGAGAGGTTCATAATATCGGCAAGTTCACCTTTGACAAATCAGTGTCATCTTTTTTTTTCTTGCCCTTATTGGTACCACTAAGAGAAGATCTTCCGTAAATATCAACCATTATATTTTAAGATCTGTTTAAAACGATGCGGTTACTTGTATACTCGTGCACGACTTTATGAGATGCACCGGAAGATTTTGATATAGCGTCGAGTGCATCAATTACTTCACGACCACAGATCGGTGGATCTGTCATTGTTTGTATTGGTAATGTTGAATACCAGACTGGAATATTTTTTATTGTGTTTGTATGATTTACAAATTCAATTGGTGGTGCCAACCCACACAAATCAAAATAAACAATTCCACTTGGATCAATTACGTATGCAACCCAGTGAGTTCCTGGACCAGAACTGTTATCAAGATTAGAAATTCCTGTTTCAAAATTGTTTGGCTATTTTGGTAATTGGTCACACATAAAAACACCTCTGAAATCGTTTATATTTAATTTTTGGCAGCATCGAGTAAATCAAAATTTGACATAGGGCAAAATTAGCGAAGTGTTCCTGGAAATCTCAGATCTTTTCCGTATCGTAAAGGGGTTCCTGGTAATCTAAGGCCTTTTCCCCTTCTTTAAAATCCTTTCCCTGTTATCTTATCAACAAACATACTACCAACCTTTCTGGCAGTACCGCTTTAAACACCAAGTGCAGCTCTGTTTGCAATACTTGGAGCTGCACAGCTATTAACGCTGGTAATGCTGCAAAAGTGGAAATATACCTTGTTCTCACTGAGTCTTTAATGGAACTCGGAGAAAGATGAAGCTGAACTCCGGTTTTTCTTTCTAAAGCCTTATTAAAATGTTTGAGTTGCCTCTTGGTTAATGATAATTTGTTTGGAACACCACTAGAAATTTGATATCTTTTTAGTGATATTTTTGTTCCGCATTTACTTGCAAGTTTTGATTGTAATTTTTTCACATGACCGGAAGTCAGAGTGAGATTAACATCACTATACGGCATTTTTATAATATGATAAGTGATTTAATTACATGGTTTCTACTGGTGCTTCAACAACTCGCATTCGTCCACCAACACCTTCAAGTAACATTGCTTTATCTGATAGAATAACTGCAAATGCTTTGTAATTAGGAACAGCTCCAGCGTCTCTATTTACTCGAGCTCAAAAATGAACATCAACGACAGATTGTCTAGATAAATCAGGATGTTCCAGTGGAAAGTAATAAATCGGATATAGATTTGTAAAATTTAACTGTGATATTTGTAAATCAGTATCTATATTTTGATCACGTCCCATAAAAGTCATTAAACGATGATATACACGTGCTGCATGGTTTAATTCAAAATTGAACAATATATCTTCAGATGGTTCTTGATGTCCATTTATTCTTAAAGAAACTTTACTAACTCCAACTTTGTCAAATATCATATGACTTTCTTCTTGCGAGTTTACTAGTCCAGCATTTTGTAAAGCAACGAAAATATGCCGTGGTGCAGAAACACCTTGCTTTGATGCTATATGCCATGTAAATAAACCATTAGCATTACTTTGAACACTCTCTGTAGTTACTGTTAACCATGGTAATAATGATTTACCGCCTTGATCCATAAAACAAAGCAATTTTTGTTCTTCAGCAACTGTTAGAGTCATTACCGGTATCCACAACGAGAGTTTTATTAGTGTTACTTTTACCAGCATCAAGACCACCATGATACCAGATAGCATCATCGTCAGTAGCTTTTCTAACAAGTACAACTGTACGTTTAGCTCCAAAAATAACTTTTCTAACATTTCTACAAAATCCAAAGATGTGGGATAATGAAATTGCGCATGAAAGTCTTCTACGAACGTTGATTAACATTTATCGACGTGTTGCAAATCTTAAAATGCAATTTATATTCGTTGATATTACTGCGGGTGTTTCTGCATTTCCTGCAGCGTTTCTTACATTACCTGTACTTAAGCTTATATATTCTGGAAAGTTAGAATTGTCTTTAGGAAACATCATTGTTGGACTAGCTGATCTTGAATAATCATCAGAATATCTTGCTAAACCTACTATTGTTGCAGCAACATCAACGTCCTTTTGAATATTTTCAATATTTCTTCCATCAATCATATATGTAACACTGTCAAACAACGCCATAATTCCGTTAGTATCAAAACTTATTTTGTTAGCGGCGTCATATTCAGTATCGTCTTTTTTTAAAAATAATTTCACCTTCTACTTCAATAAATGCTTCGGCGGGTAAGAAATATCTACTTGTATCTTGAACTTGTAATTCGAATCTTCCACGCTGATTTGGTTGTCTTGCGTCGTAAGGATAAAACTGATAATCACTTATAGATTCATCTGTAAGAACTGGTGCGTCCATATCGAACGCTGGATCGGATATACGTTTAAACATTTTATTATATTTATCATCGTCCAAAAGGAAGACCACTTCCTGCTATCATGCTAGCAGTTTTATTTTTTCTGCTTCACCAGCCAACTCTGATAGTATTTTTTATTTGCGGCTTGATTTATTATTTTACTGACGTTTGCAGGCATAACTTCAGTACTGGGCAATTTTACTGGTTGTGATTTTCGTCAAATTAGCCGTTTTAGTCTATCCTTGATTGTTGAGATCGCTTTACCGGCAAGATTGCCAATAGTGCCGATGCCTTTATCGCGAACGAAATCAATAGATTTCATTCCTAGTTGTTTTGCAATCGGTATTGTGTTTGTAACTATCCTTCTAAAATGACCTTGAACAACATCACCGATTCCATCTCCGTAAGTTGCTTTATAGGTTGTTAATCACAAATTTACTACTCTAACCATGACTGATCCATGCTGAGCAGTGTGTATAATCATTTTATTTATTACTGATTTATCTAATCACTGTGAGAATCATCAGCAATTTCATCAATGAGAGAACGACAAACATTGATATCCATAATATCGCCAGTAAATAATTTTCAATAAATATCAGATATTTCATTAATGATTTCCGGCGAATTATTTCCAGCACGTTTTCCTCCAATCAAAATTTCTGATCTATGTCAGAAAGAATATTGTTAGGACAAGCAATAAAACCGCTTCCTCCAGGCGTAGTTGAGTAAATGCCACTTCCAGTAGCGCCAGGAGGATCTTCTGGACCATAAAATTCTTTTTCTTCAGCAGCAGATGGTTCTACTAATGATTTAAGAAAATCTGAATCTCTTTTATCTATTACTTTTTGTTGAAATTCAATAAAATCTGGATCGTTCCTACTAGCAGTCTTTATTTTTAGCAGAAAGATATACCTCGATAACCAAATGTTCAGGTTTTCGACTTTTTTAAAAATAAATTTAGGTTTTATATATGTTTCTATTTAATCCAATCCATATACTGCAAAATTTATTACATTGTTCTGATCATCAATTTCGGCAATACCTTCAGGAGTAATTTTATTTCTAATACTCGACGATTTTTGTTGTGGCCGAGAAATTTGTGAAGGAGATTGTGGTTCTTTTTGTTGTTCTATTTGTTACTGCGGTGGAGAAAGTCGATAGGAATGTTCTTACTGGGGAGGTTGTGGTGGGGAAGGTTTTTGTATAGAAAGTCGTTCCCTTCTATTATTATAAAGTCTTTTTATTTCACTAACAAAACTTCTATATTTTAGATCATCATCTCTAGCTTGTTGTTTTTTTGTTGTTGCAATATATACGATATAATCACGTAACGAAATTATCATCGTTCACAGTATCATATTTAAGTTTTAAAAATCTATTTTTTTTTACTAAAACAGAGCATCAAGTGTCAGCGTAGGCAAATCTTTCTCTTTAATTTCTTTAAGTTATTCAATAACACCTTCCCTACATTTTTAATCATTCCATCAGTTTCTTTCGCTACTTTAGGTTTGGGTGCAAGATCTTTTATTTTACTAATACCTTCAAGTATTTCTTCACCTTTGTCAGGAGGAGGAGGAGGAGGCTGAGCATCAACTATTGCGGCTGGAAGTTCTTTTAAAAGGTTTTTTTTTCTTATTATATTTAGCAGTCTGTTCTAACGTTGGACGAAGACTTTCAGTAACTGCTGAAGCTTTTTCAGTTGCTTATGTAATAGGTTTAAATACCTGTTTTTTTTATCTTCGGCAAATTCTACCTGAGATTCTTGACGTTCTTGAAGTTTTCGTCTAAAAGAATCACGAACAGGAAAAAACTTTTTGATTACTTCCAATCTTTCTCGAGCTAATCTAGCTGTATAAGATTCAGCACCAGGTGCCAATATTGATATAATGATGATTAAATTACAGCAGCAGAGAGGGTGCGACCTCAATGAAACGTCCGGAGGGTAAACAAAAACACACATAAAAATATAGAAGAAAAAAAACGACAAAAATAATGTAACAAAAAAACCAAAAACTAAGCCAATTCGAGAAACTCTCGGTAAGTTAGAGGCTTTGCTTTGGCGTTATTAAGCTTATATTTTCCTTTCGTAGGAAACTTTTATTTTAAGCAAATGACATTTCAGCAAAAGGTATGTTCACACTCTCTGCTGCTCTCGGTATGTGACGTGAACACTTAACTATTCCGATCGCTCTCTGAGGTTGGCATCTAGGATCACACATTTTAAAAAGAATAATGTTTTTATTTGTACTGACTTAAATACTGACACAATTTTTGCAAAGCGCCTTTCTACAGTTGGTACAAAAGCTATCGGCAGATTCCTTGTTTCCTCGCATTACACATTGTTCACACAGCTGAACTATTTTGTTCTTACCCTCGGGAAACATCAACATCAGAATTTAATCATACGGAAAATGTTCTGCACATTTGTCATCGGGCACGTCCGATGATGAAGATAATGTGTCCTTCTCACATGTTGGGCACATAAAGCTAGATGACATCCGCCATTTTTAAAGGAATTGCATATGTAATCTCACAGACACCTCTTACAGCAAGTATGCAGAAAGATGAGTGCCCTCGGAACGGTTAAAATGTCCAGACAGAGTGGACATAGCATACGATTCTGATTTTGTTGCCTTCCTCATATTGCATTATTTGAATGCTTGTCTATAAGAATTTTCTTGTCTTGCAGCAGCTGTCCGGCTCCTTATTTGCCATGAAAATCAATCAGATTTGGTGTGTGAAGTTCCAATATGAGTCACATGTAACCATAATATTTAACGACAATTAGTTACCAAAACAATACGCCAGACATGGCTAAAATCACAATTATTGTTCTTGTGTCAGCATCTACGACTGTGGTCCATATCTGTTTTTGAAGAATCTGTTTTTCTTTATTCTCTTGGTGCTGGTCTTTTGGTTGAATGTAATCATTATTGGTATTGATTGAAGGGAAGTTATTTGTTTTGAGAACACGATCATTATGGTGATAGGTGTTCTTGTATATTTGACAACAGCGTGCCATGAGTAATCAGACTACTGCTTTCTATGAAATGAACTCTGTGATCCAAGATACGTTGTCTTGTTTTCACTTCAGCCTCTCTAAACATGATAGAAAACTTACGACAAGAACTTAGCTATAATTTGGTCTAGTTAGCATATACCTTATTGGGATTTGGCCACAAGGTAAAGTTATGTACTGAAAATCAAAAGCTTATCCTTCTGGCCTTTTAGGATAATTCATCATTCATTAAAAGTGTAATTTTGTTGTTTTTTAAAATAGTTTTCATAATATATTCCAGTATTGATTTAAACTGTATGGTGATTCAAAGAAAAAATGAAAACCTGGAGATATACGGAAATATTGTTTAAATTGTATCATTAAACCCATCGACGTGAAAAAATAAATAGTTCTTTTCTAGTGAAATAAAATACTAGCTTATAAATATTCGACAAGCACTAGTATCTTTGAAAATGAACGACGGCCTTCTCATAAATATCTTGCAGAATTCAGTGTATTGCAATACTACAACGGGAAATTAATAGTTATTCAATATAACATAACAGGACAATCTGATGTTATATCAACACACACACCAACAAATAAAAGTATGCCGATGCGTCGCTTGAACTATGTCCCATACAAGCTCTCAGTCTTAGATTATTGAAATCCTTCACGGTATTAAATAGCATGGAAGCTATTAGTGATACTTGTAATTAAACTCCATTCTCTTAATTAGGACTTGGTATGGCCTAATTACGTCTTAGATATCTCATAATTACATGTTAATTTCTCGTAATTACGTATTAGCTGACTTATAATTAAGACTTTTCCGATTTAACTTTTCCGATTTAACTATCTCGTAATTAAAAATGTAGCATTTCGTAATTACGCCCTCTGATAAATTGATTTTGTAATTACGACTTAGTTATTTCGTCCCCAGATCTGTTAAATGATTTCTACATAATTGTATTTATCAACAAATGTTCAAATAAATAACCCATGACAGCAAAGATGTAGCTATCAGTAATCTTGTCAGGGGTTGTTCTGCATATGTCATCATTACCATTCTGAACAAGGGCCAATTTCACAAAGGACAGTAAAAAAATATTAAAAGCATTGTCAATAACACGTTACACACTTGTCTCACGATCGATTGTCCTCTTTGTAGATAACACGTGTTTATTTTGCAAATGCCACTATTCTTTCATCAACAATATTTACATTGACCTTTGACGTTTGAACCCAAAGTCAATATATTTCTTTGGTAGAACAAATGTTATTGTGCAGAAACCACTTTTAATAATGAACATGTCCTTTGACCTTTTGATAGAAAATCGATACGCTCTTCCATAACCAACCTGCACACCATCCATATCATTTAGTCAAGGCACCTAATGAAGAAATAATGTTGTACCGATAGAATTTGTCTTCTTTTAGTCAGTGACGTTCATCTTTGACTTCTGATCCCAAAATTACTAGATTTTATCCTACCCCAATTGCAAGGCTTCCACACAGTTTCGTGAGCATGGATGATGATAAACAGAAGTCATTATTTGGAGACCATTTCTCCTCTTTCAGTCAGAGGCAACTTCACCTTTTAACGTCTGAACCCAAAATTATCAGTGAGCATTCCTACCCCAAGTTCAAACTATCCGCGAAGTTTAGTAACAACGGATGATGGCAAAATCAAGTTAGAATGCTGAAACTGTTTTACTTCTTTCAGTTTGTGAACTTTACGTTCGTCCTTTTGACCCTGACATCAATCGTGTTCTACCTTAATCGAGTCAAAACCACCCAAAATGTCTGGAAACTGTACATAATGGAGCACTCAAGTTATCGTACAGAATCCCATTTTAGATTCAGTCAAAGTAATCTTAATATTTGAGTTCTGGAACCGAAATCATTGTGGTTTTCCTACCCCAAGTGGAAATGATTCATCATGACTTATATTTATAGACGGTGGGCAACTCAAGTTATTGAGTGGAAATGAAATTAGGAACACACAGACGGACAACATCGTAACATAACACTGACCGATCTGTAGCAGACGTATAAAATATGCATGCAATTAGAGGCCACGTGGCATCCTCTACTACTCATTTACGTGTCTCTCTTGCTGGCGACAGAGCAATGTGCCTTATTTTACCTTGATTCATTGATTATCTTTCCATATCGTGATCAATAAAATATAAAAGTTTCGTACCTAAATTCAGAGGCAGTTTTTTTCGGCCTTTCCCCTTTCCCCCTTTGAGAGTGACAATTCTTTCTGTCGAAGGAACAGTAGGAGCTTTGTGAACATGTTCTGTAACATTGACCTTTGCGAGCTGATTAGCGTCCATAACCTTTAATGCGTCAATACGGCTGACAAGCTGAAGTTTGGAATTTAAATGTCTTACTTTTGGATATTTTGTCTGAAGTATATTTTCACACTGCAGTATTTGGTCTTCAACTTTATGTAATATTACGAAACATTCATGTTTGTCTCCATATTTACACACTTCTTCGTAAGATTTGAGAGAATTTAACAGGGCAGCTTTCAAGGAGCGAAAATGACGATTATTCTCATGTAAACTCAGTGACTCATTTGTCAATAACTCTTCTCTTTCTTT
Source organism: Sinohyriopsis cumingii (assembly GCA_028554795.2). Lineage (NCBI taxonomy): Eukaryota > Metazoa > Mollusca > Bivalvia > Unionida > Unionidae > Sinohyriopsis > Sinohyriopsis cumingii. Next base: position 134,642,336 of record CM068824.1, read on the forward strand.
GATGATGCGATTTTTTGTTTCATTCAACAATGTTATCAAACTGTCAATCTCATCCACCATGCTTTTAGTTTCACTTTCAATCTTTGAAACAGCACCCTTGTTCATTTCTATACGTGTGTCTAAATAATCAGCGAGTTGATTTATGTTTTTTGTCATATGCTCCGGTCTAATTAATTCCAATAACCCACTGCTACATTCCGTCAATTTCTGTGTCTTTTTGCAATTTCTGTGATCAAATAAACACTCAGTACAGCATACTTGTTCATGAGACCCACAAAAATATTCTAAATCGTTATGAATATGACGTGAACACTTTATTCCCACAGATATTCCGATCGCCATCTCAGGTCGGCATCTAAGATCACTAATATTTATGAACGAATGTTTTTTTTTGGCGCTGATGTGAATTCCAACACAAGTTTTGCAAAGCGCCTCTCTACAGTTGGTACAAAAGCTATCGGCAGGTTCCTTTGTTTCTCCCGTCATACATTGTTCACACAGATCTACTTTATTCTTGCCTTCAGGTAACAGTGACATCATTATTCGATCATGCGGAAAGTGCTCTGCCCATTTGTCAACTGGCACGTCCGATGATGAAGGCAGAGTTTCTTTCTCACAAGTGGGACACTTAAAGCTAGATGCGCCTCCGCCATTTTTAAAATAATTTCTGATGTGGTCTCCTAGGCACTTATCGCAGTAAGTGTGCAGACAGGGGAGTATCCTTGGAACGGTTAAAATGTCCAGACAAAGTGGACATAGAATGTCATTTGGATCTATTGCCTTCTTCATATTGCAGCACTTTAATGCTGGTCTGTGTGCCTTTTCTTTTCTAGCTACTGCTTTCCTTCCTTATTCAAACTGTACTAATGTATATACCTTGTCTATGAACTAAAAATATCTCTCGTGTTTTGAACCGGTTTGTGACGTGGTCTCATATTACAACTTTCTTCCTGGTAAGAATGTATGTGCTTATAGAATATTGTTTATTGTTTGTGCTAAGAATGCCAACATTCAAATAAAAAAATCCCCATTAAATGAAATTATTTGTTCTTAAAAAAATATACGATTTTTGGTGTGATTGTGTGTACTTTAGGTAAATTGTACAGGGAGTAACCAGCCCACTAAGTATTTGTAGCGACATATGTGCTGTCATAGTACACATTCCCCTAAAAGCTCATACCCTTCCTATTACGTATGTACGTTACCCATAAATCTCAAATTCCGAGCACGCTACCGAAGATACAAACTTGAGAATTCCCGCAATTCTTGCTTTTCACTAAAACGATACAACCTTTTATACTTTGATACTGTTCTAAAAGCTAAATTTATATCCTGAAGTTTTATTTGCAAAAAAAATAAAAAAAATAAACTTGAAATATTGCCAACTTTTCATTTCCCTTCCATCTATATGAGATGAAGTGATATTTCTACTTGCTTTGCACGATCTAATTTTCAATTCTTATACACTTAAGATATTATTCTATTTCCTGTTATATGGCCACCTTTTATGGTTATAGACTTTACAACACTTTGAATTGTTTTATATTCAACATGTTATTAGTCCCACAATTCTCGATCATTTGATTGTACTATTATCTATTTTTGTAACAAGCAGAGTAGCTGAAACAATAAATATGGAATGAAGCAAATGTCATTGTTTCTTTATTATGCATAGTTCTACACAATTTAACAGGCATACTACAAATTAACAACTGACAGCTCCGGCGGTGGCCTATTTGGTTAGAGCGTCCTCCTCGGTTGCGGGAGATCGCTGGTTCGAAACCCCAGCCGAGTCATACCAAAGACTTATAAAAAAACGATGCTAGTAACCGCCACGCTTGGCACTCAGCATTTAGAGGTTAGTGTTTGGACTGGTCGGCCAGGTGTCAGGATAATGTGACTGGGTGGGACATGATGCCACGTGTCTTCGGCATGATGCCTCAGTGCTAGACATCAATATAAACTGTCACACTGCAGACACCGTAGCGATATGACTGAAAGATTGTCAAGGCTACATTAAAAATCAAAATCACACACACACACACACACACACACACACACACACACACACACACATTAACAATCACTGTGATCTATCGTGCACTGAACCTGGGGCAAATGTTAGAAATTGAGTATGTGCAGACAAATGCGTTTCTTAAATATAATGCATCAGTTTCATGGTTAAAACCTTAACACCTGCATACAAATTTAATTTATATGTTAATATGCTTGTACAAATTTAAGTTTGCATTTAAAATTCAATTTGAAATAAATAATATTATCAATATTTCTCCTATTTTAACATAGTATCAGATATATAATAGCTCGTGTTCTGCATGGTCATATTCCATTGATTAAGGAATATATATTACCTTTATGTATTCTATTAGCATCAACCCATACAAGGAGCGGTTCATGAGTACACAATTAATATAGCCTACTAATGATAATGGAGAAAGACTTTGTGACATTTGCGAAGACAGCGACACTTTTATAAGAGGGAATCTTTTCTAGCATAAGCAAATCCACAAGATGGCATACAATTCTTCGGATGGCAAAACAGAAAACCAGATCGACCATGTGCTGATCAATGGCAAGTGGAAACAGTCATTAGTAGTATATGGGGCCACCTTAGCGACAATGGGAATTAGCATTACAGAACCCCTTGGGCCACTCTAGCGACAAGGGAAATTTAACATGGAGAAAAACCCTGGGTCACTCTAGCGACAAGGGGAATTGAACATGGAAATTGAACATGGGAATGTCACCTGGGGATCAGTGGGAATTAAACATTGGTAACGTCATAGGTTTATAGGGTCAAAACCTTTGATAGGGTGAAATGTATTTGTAGGGACAAAGGGTTGATAGGGACAAACATAGACATACAGAAACAAACCAAACAAATACACATTCAAACACACAGAAAAGAGGACAGAAATATTGTAAAGAAAGACTCACAGATAGAATAGAGACTCGATAAAGAAAAGTCTGTTGTATGGGTTCAAAACATTTATTCAAGTACATATATACATGGGCTCTCTGGCCTGTGCTTTGGTCTAAGCACTATCCATTAAATACATAAACATTTGAACATAAAAGAAACATATTTACGAGTTGTTTAGTTATTGACTCTAGTAAACTAATGTTTAAAATTAACGTTCACTCCTTTCTAAAATCACTTCATATGCAACGAATTTACATTAAATGTTCGTTTATAAGAAAAAGTTAAAACAAAACAAGTAACAAACAATCAAATAAGAGAAAGTTCGTGTTTGTCTCTCTATCCGTTACACACGTTGTTTAAAATCTGGTCAGCTACCACTTGTGTCCCAGCATAGATGTTTCCGATCTCGTATTCCCTGTCAGTCGTAAATCTGCTGTTACGTCCATCGTGCTAGGTACACTTATCGGTAAGCAGATCAAGAGCAGTGATCGTCTTCTTCCCATGGAGGTACAACATATGCCATATGAATAGTCACTTTTCCATCGGTGATGTCAAATTTTTCTCTCACCGACCGCACGTCTTCAATAGCCCTCAAAAGTTTGGAAGAAGCTATTTCTGCAGGTGTGCTAAATCCGAGACATACAGGCGAGTTCAAACTGTCGTGATACATAGATAGGCTCAAACAACCTTCATCTTTGACTTGGCAATGACATTTGAGTTCCTCTAACAGTGAGTCAAGTAGATCCGTAATGAAACCTGATACTTCCTCGGCTGGAACGTCAGACGCGAAGTCTTTAAATTTCACCGTGTAGGTGTAAGTTGTCGTTCTAAATTTTCTCGAGGTCGCTGTCTGGGTCATTTGGATGCTAAAATACTCCTTTAGGTCTATTGAATCCTTTCCCTTCTTGAACGCACTTTGCTGTGACGGTATGGTGGTGAAAGAGGTCAATGATGTTTGTTCCTTCTCTTTTTTCTTCTGCGTAGAGTTATTCATCTTTCTCGTCGCTTGTCCTTGCAATGAAGTGTCGTTCTTGGAAGTCGTCCCTTTTTATACTGGGTGATATCAGCATGTCCATAAGGTAAAGTTTTGTGGTCTGGAAGTTTCACTGGTTGCACGTAGTTTGTCATGGCATTAGTACATAACAACTAAGATGTGGTATTGCATTGGTGATGTGATCGTGAGGCATAGAATCACACCCGAGTTTCTCGTTGGACTTGAGTCTTACGCTCTATACTTGCTGTTTGAAAGGATTCATTTTTGTCGATTGGTCTTGGTAGTGACAATGAACTATTGGTCTTGGACGTTGTCCCTTTTTATATGCTGACCAATATAGATGTGACCGTACGGCAACGTAAAGTGATTGGGAAGTCTCACTCGCTTTTGGTACACGATTTGATAGATTTTTTCCACGGGTCGACTGACGATGTGGTGAGTGGGTAAACGTACGATCTTGTTCGGTTGGTGAGTGGTCACTTTAAAGTTTCCATCCTCTCCCGATTGCAAGGCTTCTTTCAATACCCCAAAATTGACCACTCGACTGGTACGATAATTCAGAGTCAGTCCTTTCACTTTGCACTCCGTGTGCACTTCTCCTTGTTTGTCCCGGTATTGGTAGCCGTAATTTTTAGGACCGCCACTCGCGAAACTTAGAATCTTGTCGTCGGGGTGTTCGTCTGTCCAGGCTACTAAACGGTTTTCTTCGATGTTAGAGTGTTCCTGACCCGGTCGATCGATGTAGATGCAACTGTCCGTGTCAAAGTACAGGACGCGTTCCCCTAACAGTTCTAAAGCTTCGTACAATTTTAAGCGAGCATGAGCTGTCACGTAAGCCGCAATGATGACATTTCCAAAGGGGTCGTCTTGTACAAAGTCCAGATCTTCTTCGTAATTGACCAAGATCAAATTCTCTCGAACGACGTCCACGTGTTTCATGTATTTGGTTTTGTCGTGAATCATCTGGAAGTAGCGGGAAGGTTCTGTCAAATATTCCGTCTTGGGTAAACACGGTCGTTGTGCCATTTTACCCCACAAGCAATTTAACATCACTTTGGCAAACGATCGCCTGCCTTCGTTTTTCTCGATGTGGTCTAAAGAGATGCCTTCTTGTTCATAGTATTTCTCTTTGAATTGTATTTGGTCTTCGGGAGTGTGACACCAGGAAGGATAGCCGCTGGCTTCTTATTTCAGTTTCAAAAAGGCATCCACATAGTCAGCGAAAATGCCTTTCTGACTCGGATCACCCTTGTGGTATTGTTGTGTCTTGGGAAAGTGGCAAATTTCATACACTTCTAACAGTTGGTATCCCATGTCCAGAGCTTTGAACAATTCTACGCTGACCCAGGTTCCCGTCAAGGCACGTTCTTCCTGGGTGTGCTGACAAGGTTGGTCTTGGTTGCACGTTTCGGTACAAGTACGCACAATGGAAACATCAGTTTGCCTTGACAATGGTGAGGTAAGACGGGATGGTATAGGTTCGTGGGAGGCAAAACTTTACACTTGATCAAGCCTTGGTATTGTCGAATGTTTTTCAGGTCGATGTGTTCCGTTAACAATTGCGGGTGCCCTACAGGAAAGCGACAATATTTGCACACGTATGGATACAGCGAACACACGTCCAAGTATTTGATTTCTTCCCCTTTCTCTTCGTCGGCTTGGTACAGCAAACAGGTGGCATTGGTCCTTCCTCCGTACAAACTATCCCTCGGGTTCAGCGGGTCCATGAACTGGTAACTTTCCACGAGGCGTTTAAACTCGGGATCGGTTTTCATACGGTGATCCTACTCGTGTTCCCACATTTCCACCACTTGGTATCCTTCCTGTTCCAACTTTAGGCGCCGCTGACAAGTGTCCTGGTACAAGTCTTCCATGGTTCGTTGTAAAAACTGATTTTTAGTGCTACGATCAGGGTAACAGACGGGACATCCGTGAAATAAGCAACCGTTAAACTCGTACACGACCTTTGGGTTTTCTAAGTCCCAGCCATCTACCGAATACGTTCCGATGGTCTTTTCACCCCCTCCGTTGCGGGCATGCTGGATCCATTTGTTTTCCTTGTCGCACAAGTAATGTAACCAACGTAGGGCTTTGACCGAGTATTGACGTTTGACAAAGTTGGTCGTTTGAGGGCTGATGACAGCCACGGTGTTTTCAGGCATGAATCGTTGTCGATACACTAAGGAACACGCTTTGGCAATGGTGCAAGCTTCTTTCAAAGGATCGACCCCTCCGTATTCCATGAACAGTTCTCGAAATTTTCCACAGCAACGCCGTAAAATGTCCACGTCGGAACGACAATACTTTAGCATTTCTTCCTGAAAGTCGAAAGGGTCCGAGGCGTGAGCCTGGTACCAAGCGTAGAAAGCTTCTCGTTGTTCGGTACGCATGTTGTCGGGGTCGTAATAGTGAGCCTCAGGTAAATGGGGTAGAACGGCGTGTTGATTGGCTTCCGTATTGAAAAAGTGTGGAAAGTACCCTTTAGCCATTTCTGTCATTCCAAACGTTTTAGGCATTCGACTCAAAGGCATGGCCAAATAACTCATCGAATCTTTAAACTGTACTTGTCCCACTTGCATGAAAATGATTTTGGCTCCGTTCAAAGTCACTTTAGGACGTTCGGTGCCATGTTCCGTATAGTATCTGAGAAGAAACTGTCCATCGTATCCGGAGAAATTGTGAGCCATCACCGTGGCATGACGATGACAATCTCCGTAACGTTCGATGTCCTCTTGGCTCCACGTCTTGTCGATGGGGTCTAAGACCCATCGAGCGAAATCGGCTAGCGTGTTCGGTCCCCGAAAGATTTTTTCACGTCCTCCAGGAATCTTGCTGCAGTGAGGGCAATGACTGAAGATAGGTTCTTGAATGCACTTCTCGCACGCTCGATGAGCCACGCAGAAATTAGGAATGTGAATGCCAGTCTCTTGCATGCATTCGAAATCGAAAAAGATGAAATTGCTTTTCTTCTTGTGACCATCCTCTTTCTCTGGTAGGGGTTGGTATTTTTGCACGTAGCATTGGTGTTTCAAGTCCACGATGTGATGACAAATGTGACATTTTTTTCCCTGAACTTACGTGTGCCTTGGTACTATTGGTACGTATGCCTTGTCTAGGTCCGCGCACTTCTTGAGGGTGCACTTTCAAGGTGTATCGTGGAGCTAGGGCATCTTGTAATTTTTGCATCTCAGGAATGCCACAGGGTGTGTCTTTGGACAGTCCGGCTTGTTGTAACAGGAGTTCTGCTTCATTTCGTTGTTTGGCTCGATCGGATCGTTGAATAGTTTTCCAGGTTCTTTTCCATTCTACCGTGTCGTTCTTGTTGGCATAGGTTCGTCCCACCACGATGGCACGGGCTAAACACATCTGGTCTTGAGGGTTGTTAATTCGGACGAGACTTGTTTTGGTGTTGCGAAGGTCGTCCACCAATAAGACAATTTTGCGTCCAGTCCCTTGAGGAGGAGAGACGTGGGCCATTTTCAGTGTGGCTTTACCATCGGTGATGTCAAACTGGTCATTAGATTGTTGTACGTGTTGAATCTTGTCCATGACTTTGGAAGGGGTTAGTTCTGCGGGTCTGCTAAACTCGATCCAAACAGGGGATTTCAAGCTGTCGTAATCTATGGATAGTGTCAAGAAATCGTCTTCTTTGGGTTGACATTGTCGCTTTAGTGTGGTGAGCAAAGAATCCCACATCTCGGTGATAAGCCCTTCTGCTTTCTCCAATGGTACGTCGGACTTGAAATCTTTAAACTTCACCGTGTAGGTGTAAGTCGTGGTTCTAAATTTTCTAGAGGGTCGCTTTTCCGTCTCTCGAATGTGATAGTACTTTTCAGGGTTAACTGGTGGACTTTGGTTTGGAGTGGGCTCTCTATGTCTGGTCGCAGACGTGGAAGGTGTTGGTTCAGGTTTGCTCATGTCTTCGTTTTGAGCGAAAACTTCTTTTCGTGTGTGAGGCGATACGTCACTTCGCTGCCTCTTACGTTCTTCTTCTCTCTCACTGAAATCGTGCGATCGTTTCATCTCGATTGCTGATTCAAAAATGACTTAACCAAGTTCATTCTCTCCATATATACCCTCTCTACCTCTTGTTGTCACAATGACTTGTATATTTCACAAGGGCAAGTGAAAGCCAAGCATATAGGAGCCCAACGACAGCGGTGCGTCTTAAACACCTCATGCATCTTGATGACCCTTCGATTCAAACCCTACCACGAAAGAAAAAAGTTGCAAGAAAAAAACCCAGACAGTTGGTGTCTTCAAGAGAGCTAGAGACGCCGGCACTGTGTCGCTGGGACACGTACGTACTCCAGAAAACTACGCCACTCGACAACGTTGTCTCCTTCTCTCAGTCACTTCTACTTTGTCGCTGAATACATTCTACCAACCCTGTTTTAACACACGTTTCTTCATCTGATATTTTTAAAAAATATACTAAACGCATTTTTGAAAGAACTACCCTTTTCGACAGCAGTGACGGCGTCTCCTCCTGCTGTTACCACTGTTGCTGCACAAAGATGATCTTTCCTTAAGATCAAAATATGAGACAGAGCAAGTAAGTTGTGAAGTTGAGCGGAGGTGTCTAAACAACAACTGTCAAGCCCCTATGTTCCATTTCTGTTTGTGATAATAACTTGTGATACTTCACATTTTCTAAAGTGGAAATCTTTACAAACCGTACAAAAGTTATATGACTTTGGCTTCTGACAGTTTTACAGACTCTTCACTTTATAAGTGTCACGAGAAAATAGTGTATCCAAGTTTTACCATTTTCCAAAACACCCACACACTTGCAACGTGACCAGAATCTGTACTTCTTTATTTGTGGATATCCAACAGACCCGTCCCAGCATATATAGCTGGTTAAGAACTGTAGGAATATCACCTCATTTTTTTCAGAAATATCAAAGCTTTTATGTGTATCTTCCCTGTTCCACCCTTTATTAGTGCTTAGGTATATTCCCTAAAAACACAAACAATTTGGAACAAAATTAAATTTTGAATTAAGGTTTCTCTCTGTTTATACATTTTTTTTCAAGTTGTTGGTACATGGCATATGACATCCAAATACTTTCTCAAACTGAGAGGCATTTCTACACATGTCATTGCCTTTGTTAAATTCGGTTTTGTTGGTTAGTCATCGTTAATCTTTAATTCTATTTTTATGATGTATTTCTTTTTTGCTAGAAGATTTAATTTATTTATGTTGTTTAGTCTGTTGCTGCAAAAAAGAAAATGCATGTATCTATAGCAAAGTGTTTAAGTTTGTTCAGTTTTTTATTTCAAGCTCTACAAAAGGTACCAAGTTTGTCTTGCAAGGGGATTGAAACTTTAAGTTACGCGGACGTGAAGGAAAACATACCTTTGTTACTACAATTTGCTGTGTTTGTGTTCGTTCTAATCATGCTTGCCTTATATCTTTTTGTTTTAGGATCATATTTCTTCTGATGTAAATACATATATCAATGGATAGACAGCTTGGGTTATCATCCTTGAGGTTCACTGTACTTTTAGTTTCTTTACTTCATACAAACCCCAAAATCACTAGCTTGAAGGGAAAAAAAATAAAAAAAACTGACACCTGGTACTGTAACACATCTGTCTCTATTGATGTGACTGTGTTTGACAAAATGTTTGAGTAAGATTAAAAATGTTTGTCAGTTTCAAAACTCGAACCAGTACTGTGGCCGTTTAATATTTTCATGTGGCAAGAAGAAATGGTACAATACGCAACAAAGGGATTGTACATTTACACTCCAATCTGTCTGCACTGCAATGGTAACAACGCTCTTGCGTTGACATTATTTTGCCACACTACCTAAGAAAAAACAATTCATCACTCATCATAAACGATTTCATTGGCTATACATATATTCTTACCGCTTTCGCTTCGAATTGACTTCAGTACCTTTTCGCACAGTGACAAGATCGGACGTGTTTTCGTGTTTTTTTTTTTTTTTTTTATTCTGCGGCTGGTCGCTACACTACTTGCTCTGAATTTACAACCAAACATTGTGTTACGCATTGTAAGTGACTTCATTGGCCAACCGATATTTTACACTTCTGTCTCTATTCATGTGAGTGTGCTTGTCAAAATGTTTGAGTAAGATTAAAAATGTTTGTCAGTTTCAAAACGCGAACCAGTACTGTGGCCGTTTAGTATTTGATCTGGCAAGAAGAAATGGTACAATACGCAACAAAGGGTTTGTACGTTTACACTCTCCAATCTGTCTGCACTGCAATGGTAACAACGCTCTTGCGTTGGCATTATTTTGCCACACTACCTAAGAAAAAAACAATGCATCACTCATCATAAACGATTTCATTGGCTATACTTATTTTCTTACCGCTTTCGCTTCGAATTGACTTCAGTACCGTCTCGCACAATAACAAGATCGGACGTGTTTTGTTTGTTTTTTTTTTATTTATTCTGCGGCTGGTCGCTACTCTACTTCCCTTAATTTACAACCAAACAATGTGTTGCACATTGTAAGTGACTTCATTGGTCAGTCGATATTTTCCACCGCCTTAGCTTCAAATTGGTTTCACTTGTTATTCGCACCGCGAGATGATCAGACGCGTTTTTCTGTACCTGACCATTAGTCACTTCACAAACAATAAAACTAACACACAAATGATCACGCCATGGGCGAACTCATGGAAATTATGTTAGTCATGTTACGAAATATATCACGACTTGTTTGGATGTACTTTTCTGTGGTCACTCTTTAATCACATGCGTCTTCAGTTCACTCTTGTAGTTTTTAAAAGGTGTATTTTTTCTATGGATTTGATTGTTATGTTCTATATGTTCTTTTATGTTTTCAGTGATTTTACTTTATATCTGTATTTTAATTTAGATGTATAGACTATGTAGTCTGAAATAAAGAATTCTTATCTTATCTTATGTAAGTGGAATGAGTGTTTATTTGAAACTTTCATAATGAAAATATACCGTAAAAAAACAAACGTACGTGTCGTGATATTTTTAAAGTAGGAATACATGCTTTCTCTCTCTCTCTCTCTCTCTGGTTTTGATTTATACCCTAATGAAATATGTTCCCGTTTGAAGATACCTCTCCAAAATTGTGATCAGTGGTCACCATAATTACGCGAACTGTTCCGTTTGTCATCTTAGTTTTTTCAAAAGTTTACACTCTAAAAAATTGTAGAACGATTTTTTTTCTTCCATCAGTATATCTTTGGATAAAATAAAAGCTTGAGTTTGCACAATTCTGGTATCTTAACTTTATCCTATTTTGGAACTGCAACATGTCACGGAATTTTTTTTCTTCTAACATTAGATTTACAGTTTTTCAGAAAAAAAGACAATCACACGGCTTTTTCAAGAATGAAGCAAACGACATTGCACTGTACAACCCTGCCTATGGTTAACTCTGAATTCTAAAGTCAAAACATGGGTTTAGGAAAAAATTGTAACAATGTTCGTCTTAGGAGGATAGGAGAGGTATCTTCAAACGGGAACATATTTCATTAGGGTATAAATCAAAACCAGAGAGAGACAGAGAGAGAGAGAGAAAGCATGTATTCCTACTTTAAAAATCACTCATGACCCACAATAATGGAGACTATTTGTGGACTCTTCGAAACTGAGTCTCAAGGCTGTGCTTTTGCACAATGGAAACATTCTTCCATCTATTCCAGTAGCGTATGCTGTCCACATGAAAGAGACATACGATAACTTAAGGCAGCTACTGAATTCCATTGAGTATAACAAGTACAGCTGGCACCTCTGTGGTGATTTGAAGGTAGTTGCCCTTTTAATGGGACTGCAGCAAGGATATACAAAATACATGTGTTTCTCATGCGAGTGGGATAGCCGAGCAAGGGAAATGCACTACATGAGGAAGGAATGGACTCACAGGCAGAATGTAGCCATTGGAGAGAAGAATATCCAACACCCAGCTCTGGTTGAGGCTCAGAAAATCTTGCTACCACCCCTTCACATCAAACTAGGTTTGATGAAGAACTTCGTGAAAGCCATTGACCGGACTTTGCCAGCATTCCGATACCTGCATGAAAAATTCCCTCGACTCAGCGAAGCAAATATTAAAGAGGGAGTTTTTGTGGGTCCTCAGATTCGAGAGCTTTTCAAAGATGACCGGTTCAACAACTTGCTGGAAGGTGACGCGAAACAAGCATGGAATGCTTTTCGCCTAGTTTCTACAAACTTCCTCGGAAATGTTAGGGCAGAAAACTATAAGGAACTAGTAGAAGACATGTTGATGAAGTATAAGAAACTTGGCTGCAATATGTCTCTAAAGATTCACTTCCTTCATTCCCATTTGGATTTCTTTCCTAGCAACTGTGGTATTGTTAGTGATGAACACGGCGAACGTTTTCATCAAGATATCGCAACAATGGAACAAAGATACCAGGGAAAATGGTCCACTACAATGCTGGCTGACTACTGCTGGACACTCCTCAGAGATGCTCCCGAACAGCTGTACAAGAGACAGGCTAAGAAATCTAAGATGTAGTCAATGACTTGATTTTTTATAGGTAGGCTATTACAGTTGACCTTTTACTATTGGAATGCATTTCGTTATGTAAACATTAATTTTTTGCAGATTACAAAAAAACTAGAGCCAATTTTGCAATTTGACTGTCATATTCGTGTTCAGCACATAAAAATTGATAAGAATTGACTAATTTTATTTCAGTAACATGACTTTTGTAAAAATTTGTTGTCCAGTGTAACCCAAGCTGTCTATCCATTGATATATGTATTTACATCAGAAGAAATATGATCCTAAAACAAAAAGATATAAGGCAAGCATGATTAGAACGAACACAAACACAGCAAATTGTAGTAACAAAGGTATGTTTTCCTTCACGTCCGCGTAACTTAAAGTTTCAATCCCCTTGCAAGACAAACTTGGTACCTTTTGTAGAGCTTGAAATAAAAAACTGAACAAACTTAAACACTTTGCTATAGATACATGCATTTTCTTTTTTGCAGCAACAGACTAAACAACATAAATAAATTAAATCTTCTAGCAAAAAAGAAATACATCATAAAAATAGAATTAAAGATTAACGATGACTAACCAACAAAACCGAATTTAACAAAGGCAATGACATGTGTAGAAATGCCTCTCAGTTTGAGAAAGTATTTGGATGTCATATGCCATGTACCAACAACTTGAAAAAAAATGTATAAACAGAGAGAAACCTTAATTCAAAATTTAATTTTGTTCCAAATTGTTTGTGTTTTTAGGGAATATACCTAAGCACTAATAAAGGGTGGAACAGGGAAGATACACATAAAAGCTTTGATATTTCTGAAAAAAATGAGGTGATATTCCTACAGTTCTTAACCAGCTATATATGCTGGGACGGGTCTGTTGGATATCCACAAATAAAGAAGTACAGATTCTGGTCACGTTGCAAGTGTGTGGGTGTTTTGGAAAATGGTAAAACTTGGATACACTATTTTCTCGTGACACTTATAAAGTGAAGAGTCTGTAAAACTGTCAGAAGCCAAAGTCATATAACTTTTGTACGGTTTGTAAAGATTTCCACTTTAGAAAATGTGAAGTATCACAAGTTATTATCACAAACAGAAATGGAACATAGGGGCTTGACAGTTGTTGTTTAGACACCTCCGCTCAACTTCACAACTTACTTGCTCTGTCTCATATTTTGATCTTAAGGAAAGATCATCTTTGTGCAGCAACAGTGGTAACAGCAGGAGGAGACGCCGTCACTGCTGTCGAAAAGGGTAGTTCTTTCAAAAATGCGTTTAGTATATTTTTTAAAAATGTCAGATGAAGAAACGTGTGTTAAAACAGGGTTGGTAGAATGTATTCAGCGACAAAGTAGAAGTGACTGAGAGAAGGAGACAACGTTGTCGAGTGGCGTAGTTTTCTGGAGTACGTACGTGTCCCAGCGACACAGTGCCGGCGTCTCTAGCTCTCTTGAAGACACCAACTGTCTGGGTTTTTTTCTTGCAACTTTTTTCTTTCGTGGTAGGGTTTGAATCGAAGGGTCATCAAGATGCATGAGGTGTTTAAGACGCACCGCTGTCGTTGGGCTCCTATATGCTTGGCTTTCACTTGCCCTTGTGAAATATACAAGTCATTGTGACAACAAGAGGTAGAGAGGGTATATATGGAGAGAATGAACTTGGTTAAGTCATTTTTGAATCAGCAATCGAGATGAAACGATCGCACGATTTCAGTGAGAGAGAAGAAGAACGTAAGAGGCAGCGAAGTGACGTATCGCCTCACACACGAAAAGAAGTTTTCGCTCAAAACGAAGACATGAGCAAACCTGAACCAACACCTTCCACGTCTGCGACCAGACATAGAGAGCCCACTCCAAACCAAAGTCCACCAGTTAACCCTGAAAAGTACTATCACATTCGAGAGACGGAAAAGCGACCCTCTAGAAAATTTAGAACCACGACTTACACCTACACGGTGAAGTTTAAAGATTTCAAGTCCGACGTACCATTGGAGAAAGCAGAAGGGCTTATCACCGAGATGTGGGATTCTTTGCTCACCACACTAAAGCGACAATGTCAACCCAAAGAAGACGATTTCTTGACACTATCCATAGATTACGACAGCTTGAAATCCCCTGTTTGGATCGAGTTTAGCAGACCCGCAGAACTAACCCCTTCCAAAGTCATGGACAAGATTCAACACGTACAACAATCTAATGACCAGTTTGACATCACCGATGGTAAAGCCACACTGAAAATGGCCCACGTCTCTCCTCCTCAAGGGACTGGACGCAAAATTGTCTTATTGGTGGACGACCTTCGCAACACCAAAACAAGTCTCGTCCGAATTAACAACCCTCAAGACCAGATGTGTTTAGCCCGTGCCATCGTGGTGGGACGAACCTATGCCAACAAGAACGACACGGTAGAATGGAAAAGAACCTGGAAAACTATTCAACGATCCGATCGAGCCAAACAACGAAATGAAGCAGAACTCCTGTTACAACAAGCCGGACTGTCCAAAGACACACCCTGTGGCATTCCTGAGATGCAAAAATTACAAGATGCCCTAGCTCCACGATACACCTTGAAAGTGCACCCTCAAGAAGTGCGCGGACCTAGACAAGGCATACGTACCAATAGTACCAAGGCACACGTAAGTTCAGGGAAAAAAATGTCACATTTGTCATCACATCGTGGACTTGAAACACCAATGCTACGTGCAAAAATACCAACCCCTACCAGAGAAAGAGGATGGTCACAAGAAGAAAAGCAATTTCATCTTTTTCGATTTCGAATGCATGCAAGAGACTGGCATTCACATTCCTAATTTCTGCGTGGCTCATCGAGCGTGCGAGAAGTGCATTCAAGAACCTATCTTCAGTCATTGCCCTCACTGCAGCAAGATTCCTGGAGGACGTGAAAAAATCTTTCGGGGACCGAACACGCTAGCCGATTTCGCTCGATGGGTCTTAGACCCCATCGACAAGACGTGGAGCCAAGAGGACATCGAACGTTACGGAGATTGTCATCGTCATGCCACGGTGATGGCTCACAATTTCTCCGGATACGATGGACAGTTTCTTCTCAGATACTATACGGAACATGGCACCGAACGTCCTAAAGTGACTTTGAACGGAGCCAAAATCATTTTCATGCAAGTGGGACAAGTACAGTTTAAAGATTCGATGAGTTATTTGGCCATGCCTTTGAGTCGAATGCCTAAAACGTTTGGAATGACAGAAATGGCTAAAGGGTACTTTCCACACTTTTTCAATACGGAAGCCAATCAACACGCCGTTCTACCCCATTTACCTGAGGCTCACTATTACGACCCCGACAACATGCGTACCGAACAACGAGAAGCTTTCTACGCTTGGTACCAGGCTCACGCCTCGGACCCTTTCGACTTTCAGGAAGAAATGCTAAAGTATTGTCGTTCCGACGTGGACATTTTACGGCGTTGCTGTGGAAAATTTCGAGAACTGTTCATGGAATACGGAGGGGTCGATCCTTTGAAAGAAGCTTGCACCATTGCCAAAGCGTGTTCCTTAGTGTATCGACAACGATTCATGCCTGAAAACACCGTGGCTGTCATCAGCCCTCAAACGACCAACTTTGTCAAACGTCAATACTCGGTCAAAGCCCTACGTTGGTTACATTACTTGTGCGACAAGGAAAACAAATGGATCCAGCATGCCCGCAACGGAGGGGGTGAAAAGACCATCGGAACGTATTCGGTAGATGGCTGGGACTTAGAAAACCCAAAGGTCGTGTACGAGTTTAACGGTTGCTTATTTCACGGATGTCCCGTCTGTTACCCTGATCGTAGCACTAAAAATCAGTTTTTACAACGAACCATGGAAGACTTGTACCAGGACACTTGTCAGCGGCGCCTAAAGTTGGAACAGGAAGGATACCAAGTGGTGGAAATGTGGGAACACGAGTAGGATCACCGTATGAAAACCGATCCCGAGTTTAAACGCCTCGTGGAAAGTTACCAGTAGTAAGGTGGGCCACCTTACGTACAATGGAAATTAGCATTACAGAGACCCCTGGGCCACTTTACGTACAATGGAAATTTAACATGGCGAAAAATCGTGGGCCACTTTACGTACAATGGGAATTAACATGGGAATAAATCGTGGGTCACTTTTACCGACAAGGGGAATTTAACATGGAACTATAGTGTGGGTCTGTCTAGCGACAAGGGAAATTAACATGGGGGAATAGAGTTTGGGTTTGTCTAGGGACAAGGGGAGTTGAACATGGGATTTTTTTTTTTTTAAAAATATTTTTTAAAAAAAGGGGTAGGCAATTGAAAAGTCATTCTCTTTTCGAGAAATATGCGTGGCCCTGAAAAGGGCCTTTGGTTTTTCTTCTTCTTCTGCTTCTAATTTCTTCTTTTTCTCAACCAACTTCTTATTTTCTCTCCTACACTCTTTCTCTTCTTTTTTTTCTCCTCCTCTTCTTTCTTCTCTTCCTCCTCTTCTTTCTTCCTCTTCTCATTTTCTTCTTCTTTTTCAATTTTTTCATTCCATTTTCTTATTCTTATCCTTTCCTCTTCATCCTCCTTCTCCTCCTTTATCTCTTTCATAACACCACTTATTATGTCCTTTACTTTTCTCAAGTTATTAATTTCCATCTTTACACGATGGGGACTATAGGAATAGTGGTCTTCATTGAGTCTTACTAACATCTGCTCCATCATTCCTAAATTGTCTAAAACGTCTTGTAATTTTTGCATCTTGTCAAGTTGGTTCGAAGCCATCTTCTTTGTAGAATGGTTTGAACGACGCATACTGTGGGTTCTTATACGAAAAGCGCGGACGTGAAGGAATACATCCCCCTACTTTCTCATTTCTTATAATAAAACCCAAACTATACTCTTCACATACGCTAAGAAACAATAAAGAAACCCATAATCTACTATTCGCACTAACTTACGTGAACAGTTACAAACACAAACACTAACACACATACACTCACACTATGAAAAAAGAGTTAGTGTTTATATTCACACTACTCTACCTACACACATTGGCAAATTGATGGTTATTTCTTTTCTAGGGTATTGGGTAGCCCTGAAAAGGGCTGTTGGTTTTTTTAAACTCCAGATGCACCTATGTAATGATGGCACCTTCCTGGCCTGGCGCCACACACGCATCTTCTTCCCCAGTCTCCTTTCACCTTTCCTCTTGGGAGTGCAGAGGCGGGATGATTGGCTTCAGCACCCCAATCCTCTGTCTCTGGTATCTTGTAAGTCATCCTCTCTCCTATTTTCTTTTCCTCCTCTTCCCTCTCTCTTCTCTCCTCCTCTTCCTTCTTTATTCTTGCCTCTTCTACTATGGCTTCCGCGGATAGTTCATTTACTATGCGCCTGGCATATTCCAGGTGCATCTGGAGTTCTAGCAGTTTGACAATTCTGGTGTTCATTCTTCTGGTGGTGTTGATCAATCAACAAGGGTAGCTAGACTGCCGAGTGAGTTTCAATTTATACTGAAAGCGCGGACGTGATGAAAAACATCCCCCTAAAAACATAAAATTGATCTTACCTAGATCATGACCCAAAAACAACGCGCGGACCTAAAAGAAACACTCACTCACTTTTTTATACTACGCATCACTATTCTAAAATTTTTTTCATTAATCACTTCAATATACTATCCACATACGCAAAGTAATCAAACCCCAAATCTACTCTCCCCACACCTCAAACACCTAAAAAAGACATGATCTTAATCTACTATCCATACCAACGTACTTGAGCACTTACTAACACACAATCCTATACACAAACACATACCCTCACACTATAAAAAAGAGTTAGTGTTTATATTCGCACTACTCTACCTACACACATTGGCAAATTGATGGTTATTTCTTTTCTAGAGTATTGGGGTAGCCCTGAAAAGGGCTGTTTTTTTGTTTGCTATGGCAATCTTTTTTAGTTTCTAAGAATGCGATGTCCTCTGAGGATAGACTTTCTGGCGATAGGTCTGCTTCTTCGGAAAGAGAAGAAGACTCTTTGGTGTCGATACGACAATCGACAAAGCCTCTGTCAGCTTCAGGTTGCTGCTGCTGCTGCTGTTGTTGTTGTTGTTGTTGCTGTTGCTGCTGCTTCTGTCTCTGAAGTCTGTACTTCTCTGTCCATTCTTCTTTCTCCCTGTTCACTTCTTCTCTGAAGAGCTCTTCTATCAGGTCTTCAGTGACTTTTAACATTCTCACATTCTCTATCTCTTCTGGCTTCGGTATCAGACTGTGTCTGACCCTATGCAAATTCACGTAGGCTTCGTTGAGCTTAGCTAGTTTGGAGCACATCTTCGTAGAAGGATGAGTCGACAATGGATGGTTAGACTGGAAACAACCCCGGTTCTTAACGTCAAAGCGCGGACGTGAAGGAAAACATCCCCCACACGGTTTTCGAGCCGCAACGTTCAGTGAGTGTCATGAGAGGGGTAGTAAGAAATTAAAGAGCATCAATCAAACATTCTTATAGCTAAACAAAAGACAAAGGCATTTTTTTCAAAACACAACATTTTTTATTCAATAATCACTTCACACTAAACAACAACTCTAACATTTTTTAACAATAATCCAACACTATAACATCAAACATTTTTTTCAAATCAGAAACATTTTTTTTCAATTCACAATCTACTTTAAACAGGGTTGACAACGTTGTGAATGAAATTGTGATTTCCACTGTTGGAAGTCATTAGGCCATTGATGGACACTACGTTTCCTAGCTTGAGACAAAAGATAAGCATAATGGTCACAAAACCATCGATCTACTTTCACATCGTTTCTAGAAGAAGAACGAGGATCAAAATGAGTCACTAAATGTTCTAAGGAATAGCCCAGGCTGCGATGATGCAGAAAATACACACAGTACTGTCCACACACCAAGGAATCTGTGCCTTGTAATTTCACATTATTGAATCGGGTGGTCTGAGCATTTCTTCTCATAAAGTCGATGATATCGTCTTCCAAAGGGGGCAATCCGTACGAATCGAAATATTCCACACATCCTTCTTGAGGAAAGTAAACGGCTACCCAGTGGGTTCCTGGGAGATGATTGTCGTCCGTGTTGATCACGTAAGCTTGATGGTCTTTAGGTTCGGGATGAGGGAGTTCATCATTAGCACAGACGACAGGATTCCAAGAAGCCGTATACGAACTGTGGTTCAAAAGGTAATAATGTTCCCAGGTATCCTTTTTTTGTTTTTTTCTTCTTCTTCACAGGTAATAATACGTTGTCAATTCGATCCTGACTTTTTGCTTGAAAATGTTTGACAAATAACCGTTTCTTCGTTTCGTCTCCTCACTTTGATTCAGGAGAGCTTCGATACGATGGATCTCTTGAGTGGTTAATGGTGGACAAGAATGTTCACGCAAGTCTTTATACCACTGGTGCAACACGTCTTCGTCCGAGATGAGACTCCAAGCTTCGTCCAGATACTCGTCCAATTTTTCTTCTTGACTCAACATCAGGCATTTATCGTGTTGAATTTGACTGGGATGATCGTTTTGACATCCATAGCAATCTTTCTTGATCAATTCCGTCATTTTTTCGACCAAGTGTTTGGAAAAACAGCAGACTAAATGGGCTTCTTGTTCTGGCCATGTCGACTTCATCATGATCACTTCTTCTTCTTCTTCTTCCACAGTCTCCTCACATTTCATGTCCAAAGTTTCTCCACTAGGTAAAGAGGGATAACAGTCTTCCATGACTTCTAGTAATCTAGAATGACTTCTCTCAGACTGTTGATTTCTATGGTATTATCGAATTCTGCATACAGGATGACGTTCACTGTCTTCCCTGCTTCCAGTGGACTCGCAAACTGAATTTCCACACGAATCTGACCCGAGTTTATAGGGTGGAAATGTCCCTCGTCGCTGCCTTGGTCTGCAGTGAAATCGAAAGCCCACAAAGCATAGCCTCCTGCATAATCGTCGTACGAAATACCGTGACTGGTGTTGGTTCCTAACTGTCCCGTGGCTTCGTACAGGGACAAGTACGATCTCAAATAATTCTTCGCGGCACCAAAGTTAGGCTCGAAAGGTCGGGTACACAAGGTCTTGCCATCGCGACTGACTTCGATCTTGGACACATTGTAATGTTGAAACTCAAAAGGATTTTCGTGGTAGACTCCATTGAAAGCTGAATTCTTGACGATACCAACAATCAAACGTTTGGGTAACTGTCCTTGGAACAGATGATCTTCGATCATGGATCGCTGTCCAGCAGGAATGGTGAAGGTTTTCACTTCCACGCGACGTATCGGATACTTGGCAGTCGTTCTGCTCAACGTCTGACTGATGTCGTTTCCCACTTTAGGTAACACTTCCACACGACGTACGTAGAGCCTGGCTTCTTGGATGATGGTTTTGTAAGTGGCATCATGAGCAGCCATCAAATGGAAAGCGGCACTGCTGCGATTCAGTCTCAAGCGGATATCCACCCCGTTCAACAAATACTTTTCTTGCAACCACATGTCCAAATGCAAGCGATCCATCAGTTCTAAACTAAAACTTTGATGAATTTTCTTTCGTCGTTCTACAAATCCCGATAAATTTTGAGCATCCCCAGCAATTGTAATGCTGTTGAACCTAGTCACTTGGTCAGGTTTCCATTCCACGCAAGCATCCAGATGAGTGTTCTTGGCTTCTTTTCCGTATGTCAAGAGATTTTCCAGGTACGCTCGGTAAGGGTAAGTATCCATGCTGCTGCTGACCAGTTTGTTATTCAAGTACAAGTCCACTTCGCTAAACAAGGAATGCATGAAATTATTGACGCGAGCTACTACATCATCATTGTCTATGGGACCGTTGTTCGCTTCGATTACTTTGACTTTCAAGTACAGGTAACTGCTATTCAGATCGATGTAATCTTCGGGTTGTCCTTTGATTTCGAACGCGATGGGAGCGGAATCGGTCAATGAGGAGACGGGATGTTATTCCACCCACTGGGATTCTTGCATCGTCTTCATGGTGGGGGGCATGGCAAACATATCCAGTTCCGTCTTGGAACAAGCACATGACTCTCGGTGCATCATTTTTTTCTGTGTCTCAATAATCGAAAACGTCTAAGTCTCGAACGGTTCTTCTTTTCTTGGCCTTTCTCGTTTGAAGTCTGGTGAAAGGGTGTTTTCTTCGTCGTCTCTTTCTGCCTTGTCCTTGCTGAATGCCTGACTCGGTAGCGTGCAGGGCATTTATAGGTGTGTCTCGTCGGCCTAAAATGTCTTTGCCCGTTTGCAGCAAGACATTTTTGCCAGCCCTCATGAAGGCTTCTTTAGGGTTTTGTTTGTCGATGATGACATTTTGGAGAAATTCTTTGCCTTGCGTCAGTGCCGCATCTTTCAAGACGTGTAATCCTCGTGTCACCATCGGTTTCAACACCGGGGCCACCGGACGAAAGGCCGATTTTAACATATCTCCTAAACCGTGTCCTCGCTGTCGTGCAACCCCTCGGTACACTGGATACATGACTTACGAGTCGTGAGAGAACCGTTTTCGAAAATGGAGTTTCACCGTAACTTTTCCTTTGGTGAATGGAATATTTTGTCCCAAATCTCCTTTTCTAGTAATGTTGACCGTGTCCAAATACGACTTGCTGACCGGCAAATAGTGAGGATGGACAAATTCGCGGTGGACGTGGTAAGTGTTTCCACCTTCCTCGTCAGCGTTCGCGGCAGAATCCACTTTGAAAGGAATGACACGCAGTAACGGTACGGAGGTGTGTCCCACCACGTTGTATTCCACCACATCGGAATACACGAAAATCAAATTCAGTCCTTGATTCAGTTCTACTGGGGTACGAAAATACTTGGCAAAAGACTCGTTGTCGAAAATGATTGGTAATTCGGGTTTTTGTTCTACTTTCTTCCTCAGCTCCATGCCTCCGCCCAACATGTCAAACAATTCAGGACAAAATAAGAAAGACATGAATTTGCCCCCCTCAGGAAATTTCATCAGGAAGCGACGAGCTATTTTGTGGTATTCCATGGTGACACTTATTTTGGCAAGCTCAAAAGCTCTCAGAAACACGCCATTAACCCTGGTGACTATGGTGTTGACCAAATGTTGACCGCTAAAATAATAGCCTGGGGGAATCAACAAGTGATAGGTCCACGTTCGAGTTTTGTCATTATAGGTTTTCTTGTCATATTTGCCAATCTTATCCAACTCTTGTTGCAATTGTTCGTCATGAATTTCCACATCAAATTTATTTTGATTGGGTAGGACATTGAGGACTTGGGTCGGGTGAATCATTTCTACTAAAGCCACTTCCCAATGGGCTTCGTGATCTAAGGGGATGGCCTGAGATAATTTGGCCGTGTAACAGCACAACGTGTTGTTGAGAAACACCTCCATGGAACTGTCACTGGGTAAGGTTAAGTAAAATTGGTTTTCGTGACTCATAATTCCAGAGTTCTGTGACTGTCCGAGGGGTTACTGGACGTGAGAGGCGTGTCTCCGCCCAAAATGGGGTTCTGGTTGTGGTTGTTGTTGGAGTGGTGACTGGCACTGGCACTGGACACAAGGTTCCCGTGGTTCCCGTTCGAGGAGAATTTCAGGGAGGGATTGGGAAGCAGGTAACCGATGCAACTGCTCAATAAAATGGTCCACAGTTGTTTGTCTCCTTGTTGCAAACTCAAATTGGCAATGGCTGCCCCGATGACACAATACACCACGAAGATTTGGCAGAAAAAGACGATTTGAGTTTTAGGCACACGTTCTCCACACCACACCCACAAGGGTTGTTTTTGTAAATCTTGCACAGAAGAACTGGGTGAAGGAGGAGTGGTCGACGTAGCTGCGTATGTGTGAAAGGGCATGATGGTCACTTCTTTTTATAGTCGATGACTTGCGAAGCGTCGATCCAAGAATCAAAACTGGGTGGATATCATTTCCAACGTACTTTGACTTCTTTGACACGTCGTTTGCCTACTTTACGGGTTCTGCGTTCGAGAATGCTTTCGATGTCGTACACGTCGTCTTCTTTTTTGGTGACACGTTGTAACTCGGGTAAATAAAACGTTCCTTTGAGCACTTCTCCGTTCATGTCTTCCAATTTATAGACGGTAGGATGACGGCCATGCACTCGTCCAGTGACGCGAAACAATTCGGTCGTCCAGTTAGGTAAGTAACCTTTGTCGAAAGTGCGTTTGGTTTTGCCAATGCGCACCCAATCTCCTACGGTCAACTCTCCACTTTTCTTGGGGACAGCCCTCGTCGGGGACGTACCAAACAGGCGCTCAAACACCAGTACTTCGTTGTCGGGAGTCACTTCTTGCGGTGCACGTCCGATGCTTCGATGGTAAGATTGGTTGTACGCTTGCACGAGGTGCGGTAAGATGTCGATGTACTTCAGAGTGTGGTGATGCGTAAAATATTTCCACATGCATTCTTTCAAAGTGCGTTGAAAACGTTCCACGATGCTGGCTTTGGTTTTGGGATTCTCGGTGGTAAAAAAATGAATGTCACGTTTCTTTAATTCTTTTTGGAAAGCTTGGTTCAGAAATTCGGTGCCTTTGTCCGTTTGCCATCGAAGAGGGTGACGACCGCTTTGTTTCAACACTCGTTGCAGGGGTCGTACTAACTCTCTGCTCGATTTGGAAGTCAAGGGCACGACCCAGGCAAATTTGGAAAAGACGTCGATGACACAAAACAAATATTTGTAGCCACGATTGTAGCTGGCCAATGAGAGACATCGGCTAAATCGGCTTGCCATTGATGATCGATGCCTTCCACTCGGGTGCGACTTCTGGCAAACTTACGTCGAATGGGTTTGTGTAAAGTGTAGGTAGCTTGTTCTTGTAACCATCGTTGCACTTGAGGTAAACGGAGACTTTTCAGTCGAGTTTTGGCAGCACGATACAATTTTTGAACTCCTGCGTAACCTGCAGGATGGGAGGGATCGTAGTAAATGCTGGCTAAGACTTTTTCCATTTTTTGTGTGTTAATAAGTCACCCACTCTTCGGTGATGCTACTTTGGGTGGGACGAAAGGGTGGTTTGGAAACGGATTTACGTGTCCGATCGGCTACGGGAGTAGAAGTCGAAGGTAGTGGTGGAGGTGGAGGTGGCAATGGAATGGCTTTGGTCTTCTTTTCTTTTTTCACTTCTGGTTTCCCTTCTTTCTTTTTCACTTCTGTCGAAGGAGGAGTGGACATCATCTTTTTAACCAAAGCTTTCATTTCTTCTCGTTGGGGTGTGGGGGACGGGGTCAACAAGGATGCTGCAATCTTACTCGAAATGGGAGCTGCTGACGGTGTTTGAAACACTTCTCGCATCTCTTCTTCCTCAGGTCTTCATGGGGTAGCATCTCTGGTGACCCCTGGGGATGGTAGTAGTGGTGGTAGTGATGATGGAGCTGGACTTTTCATCAAGGTCTTAAAATCTTTCAGAGTGGGTAGAGCTGTTTCGTCTAAAGCTTTCTGGTGAAAGAGTTGCAGTAGTTGCAAGAGTTGACCGTACTTTTGCGATTTTTCTGTTTCGGACAAATCTTGGCGATCCATCAAGGACTGCAATTCGTGTTGTAACTGGGACATCTCACTCAGATTGGGATTGGGAGGTAAATGCGGGGTGCGTTGTTCTTGCCACCGATGGTATTCCATCCATCGTTTGTAAGGCACTAAAGCTAGTTTTCGTCCTTCCATGGGGTTGTCAGGGGTCGATTCTGAGATCTTGGAACTTCCGAGGGCCTTTTTATCTTGCTCCCACCAGTCCTCCCAACATGGTTCCCAAGACTCCTTTCAGTATGGGGCCTAACAAGAGAGGCAAAATGCCTCCACGTTGGACCAACATCTTCTTCTTGTGACGAATGGGAATTTTCTTTTGAACCATTTGGCGAAGAACGTGACGATGTTTGCTTAAGCATTGTTTCTGGTGTTTGGACAAAGGGATCGTGCCTTTCAAGACGTTCAAACAACATTCACACACGGTATTGATGACCTCTTTGGAGGCCGATTGAATGAGTTTTTTTCGTAGAGGTGGAGAAGCTTTGGACAGGATAGATAACATGTCCCCATGTTTGACTAAACGTGGTGGTAGTCCTTACCTTTTCATTCCTTGGGGTTTTCTGGGGGGTGACATCTTTGAGTCTTCAGGAGTACCAAAAAACACTGATACCCTCGACTTGGTCACAGGTCTTTTTTATACTGGAACGCGTCGCCACTGATTGTCTTTACGTCGTATCAGTTTGAGGACAGGCATGACACGTCGTGCAGGGGTACGCAACGGACTAAATCGAGCCAGTTCTTGCTTGGACAAATCCAGTAAACTTTGTAACATGCCCGATCTTTCTTGGACTTTGATTTTGGGAGAAGGTACTTTGTGAGCAGCAGCCACTGCCACTAAATTGGAGGCTCCTGCCACTGGGGAAGTCCTTTTTGGGGTCATCACCGGAGAAGTTCTTGGTGTGATCAACGTCTCCAAGTACTCTTCAGTTCTTGGTGTCATCAACGGAGAAGTGGATGAACGTGAGGATGCCGGAGACGCAGTCACTGCCGTGGCAGATCGTGGTTTGCGGGTGTAAGGTTGCGTCCTGGCCGAAGTGCCTCTCTTGCGACTAGTTTTCTTCTGTGGACTTTTCTTTTTCTGGGGACGTTTTCTCTGTTTCTTTTTTTGGGGGCTTCTTTTCTTTTTCCGGGGTGGTGGTGTCTGATCAGAGGAGGGTTCCGCCACTGGAGAAGTTCTCCTTGGGGACCTGGTCTTTTTCTTTTTCTTCTTGGGGCTTCGTTGGAATTTTTTCTTGGGTATAACTTTGGGGGCATTAGGATCCCATCTTAAGAGTGAGCGAATGATGACCCCTCCTAGAGTACCGCTCCCTCCAGGTTTCAAAATGATTTGTTTTATGGTTTGAGTGTCTATGCGGGGATCGGCCAGTTGGACCAAAGCGACTTTGTTTCGATCGAAAAAGCGTTTGGTTTGATGAGGAATCTGAATGATTCCTTGGAGTATTTGACGTGCCGTCACCGTGAACCATCGTAAGACTTCTTTGAGACTAGCTTCTAAGACACGAGCTCGTGTTTGTGGATTTTTTCTCGACTGATGCCATACAAGGCACGAATCAATTTGACGGGAAGATGCAACTGAAGGGACGTCATGTTGACGTTGTGTGAGACAAACGAAAAAAGGTCTGAGGTTTTTATAGATTTTTTTATGGGGAGTGAAATTAAGTCAAGGACGGAGACGTGTACAGGACAGGCCCTCCGTCTTGGCACCAGTGGTGAAACAAGTGGGTACGAAATCGCAAATCCTCGGGGATGGTAGGTTTCAAATCGACGAGTAAATAGGCGTGTGGAGTTTGAGTGGCATCGTCGTACGCCTGAGTCAGCCAAGGCGTTCCTAACTGTTTGGCTAAGACTTGCACTTGCGATTTATCTCGAGAGCTTTTAAACAAGACCACGTAATGCGCATTGAGACTGATGGTGCGATGGGCTTTACTTTGTTGAAACAAATTTTGGGTGATGTAAACGACACTGGCATTACGGTGATGCCCTTTGCGCGTGAACCACAGTTTAATTTCTTCTTCGTCTTCTCCTAACATGTCGTCGAAAATGACCAAATGGGTTTGACGAGAGTCAGAGACGATGCCGTCGCCTTCTTTAGGAATGCCTTCCACAAACACGATGGAATCGCCTTGACTTTCTCGCAAGAGGCTGTACGGCGATTGCCACTCTTTGTAACACCACACGATCCGCTGAGGTGGTCGATCGATCAAATGATGTTTATGTTCGATCAAACGTTTGACGAATTCGGTTTTGCCTGAACCGCTAGGTCCAGCAATGAGCATGTTAAAGGGATGGCGAAGATACAAAGCCTCCCAACTGGCACGATCTAAGTGTTCGTCGATGACTTTGACAGTAGAGGAAGAGGGAGCAGAGACAGTAGAGGTAGCCATTGTGTGAGAAATGTCACTTGTGACACGAAAACAAACAAGACTAGAGTTTATATACTTTTTCAGAACACGTTTATTGAATGCTTTTTTCAAACATGAATACGAAAGACAAAAATACATAAAAGCCAAAGGCTTAAGTACAAGGCTAAAAGGCACATGATAACCATTAACGTGGAATAAAAACAAGTGTCTGTACAACATGTTTTGGGTAATGTTCTAACCAGTTCTATGGTAGGGGGTAAGGTCACACAAGTGTCCTCCCGAAAGGGTCTTTCAGGCCCGTTCACGACAGTCCCGTCCTGGGTGACGGGTTCTTCTGGCACCGTCACTAACACGGGTTGAAAAGTAACTTTTCTCCTTGAACAACTCTCGTGCATACTGGGCCACTTCTTGGGTCCAAGCCTCAAAATCCCATTCTTTCCAGGCACGGACATCTGTCCAATGGGGATGTAAGTCGCAAGCTACACACACATCGTCATACACGTCTTGGGTAGCTAAAAGTTGACGAATCTTTTTTTCCCGTAGAGGTCGAGAAGTATCCAGATGAAACCGCAAGGCTTTGAGCAAAAGGAGTTTTTCGTGACCATTTAAGGCCATTGAGGTGGTAAGTACTGATCGTAAAGAGTCCAGAAAGAATCGGCTGGTAAACGAAATCCCAGAAAACAAGTCACTAAGACACACACCACTTGTCGTCCCAAATTGAATGGATACAGTTCTTGTAATAATCGATGGTAATGATCCACGGTTTGAATATGGTCATTGAGTTCCTTCCACGGAATCTGTTCAATGACATGTGACATAAGTCGTGGCATGGCAGCCTGTTTTTATATTCTCTTTTTTTCGGATGCAATACACGTACTTTCTAGCCAGAGATCTTCGTTCTCCAGTAGGGAATTTAAATGTTACATACTGTAACCGAAACGTCAGAGTTCGTTTAGAAGTTTCGTCTTCCGCTAAGCAGATTCCACGTAACAAATGTTGGTAATCCTTTAACCGTCTTCCTCAATACGTTGCAGTAAGTGAATGTCGAAGTAACCAAAATTATGAACATGTACATCATTGGCGACCTCAAAGTTTTGAACAATGTCTGACCACTGAAACAATTTCTGACGAATCAGTTTTCTTATACCATTCAGGTACCAGTGGTTACAGATCTGGTGACGTAACGGATGCAATTGTTCTTTACGTTTGACTTGTATTTTCACCAGCTCTCGGTAAATCCTTTCTCTCAACTCCTCATGCAAGCCCAAAATGTTCTCTTGTAAAGTATCCATAAGTATATACACTGTTTTTGGAATCGTTGGGTGGTGGCCAATAGCCTCGTTTAACTTTGTGCCTAATGTAATATCCACTCATAATCAGTCTTCTTGTACTTTGGAACAAAGCATAATTTAAAAACGGTTCAATAACTTTGCGTTTGCGTTTCACTTGTATTTTGATCAGTTCTCGGTAAATGCGTTCTCTCAACTCCACAGGCAAAGCACGAATGTTCTCTTGTAAAGTATCCATGAATAGGTCATACTAAATCCTCTTTGGTCTGACACAAGAAATGTACTGTTTGCACAAACATGGTTTCAATTCATTGTCGAATCTAAATCGTTTAGTTACTAATTTACACGTTACAATTCGTTCAGAAGTTTCCTCTTTCACCAAGTTGACATTGCGTACAAGATGTTGGTAATTCGTTAACTCTTCCTCTGGAATTCGATGCAGTACATTTACAATGTAGTAGATAGAATCGTCCATACCAAACCATTCCTCTTTAAAACCAGGGGTCGTTGATCAATGTCTGTCCAATGGAACACTTTCAACTCAATCAGTCCTTGTATAGCCTGAAGGTACCAGTGGTTCAAACACTGGTGACGTAACGGATGCGAAATGTTATTTACGTTTCACTTGTATTTTCACCAGCTCTCGGTAAATGCGTTTTCTCAACTCCACAGGCAAAGCACGAATGTTCTCGTGTAAAGTATCCATGAACAGATTATGTTAAGTTACTTCAATGTCTCGGTCCCACTAAGGGTAAGTAATGACAATTCGGTGACCATCGAGCATGTTCTACGTAGGCCGAATCTTGCGGTTCCCAGTGGTGAAGTGACACACCGCAACTGAAGCACTTGACTTTATCCCTTTCGCCCAAGTAGAAAAATCCGGCTCTGACTAATTCTTCAGGGGTCGGTCCTCCCAGATACTTAGGCCATTTTCCTTTGAACGATTGAAGACGATTTTCAAAGTCGCAGTATTCCGACAAACGCACAGGGAACGATTATTCGTCTTTCACAGGTTCGTTTCGATGAGGGTTGAGTGACATGGGTAGGAGTTTGCTCAGGGCTGGATGACATCCGTGGGGGGGGGGGTAGACGTGAAGCTGAACATTCCCCTTTAAAACGAAACCCAGTAAAGTGTCCAAGAGGACGAGCGGCATCGCTTTCACATCCCTCAGGTTTGACACGCACAGCATCACTTTCCATGATAGGGGTCGTGAGAACAAAGTTCCGATGATGCTTTACGGCATCGCTAAGGTCACAACGTACAGCATCGTACCCATCGCAAGGCTCACAATCGCATTCCACTTCCGAAGCCTCACACTTGAATTGTGCCTTTCTAAACAACTTGTTTTGTGTTTCTCTGAAAGTATTCATCTTGTTCGCTCGGTCTTGGTAGTCACAATGAGCTATCGATCTTGACCATAGTCCCCTTTTTATACTAGTCGCAATGCAGTCTCCAGCTTGTACATCTTTCCTTTTTTACGTTTTTTATGTCTTGTTCTGGAAGGTACCGTTTCTAAGGTACCGTCAACATTGTACCGTAGTGTGATGGGTGGAAAGGCCATAGAAAGGTAAGGGCAGTGCGGAGACCATCGAGTATGTTCCAGAATAGCTGAATCTTTATAGATACATAGATCCATTCGTAGCTTCAGTCCGCAAGCGAAACACTGTACCTCGTATCCCAATCCTGACTCAGGTCCCAAGTAGACAAATCCTGTTCTAGCTAAAACATGCGAAGAAGGTAATCCTTCCCTATCCGTAGACCATTTCTGAAACGTGTCCAATCGACGGGCACAATCACAATAGTCAGGTAAGAAGACTGGAAAATGGTAGGGTTTGAACTTGGAGTTCTCATCGGGTTTCTCACTAGATTCTTGCTGTGGCGAAGTCATCCTTCTAGCAGGTGACTATCCTCTTACAACCAATGTTTTATACCAACGTGTCCATACGGTAAGGTGAAATGATTGGGAAGTCGCACTCGCTTCTGGTACACGATTTGATAGACTTTTTCAAAGGGCCGACTGACGATGTGATGAGTGGGTAAACGTACAATCTTGTTCGGTTGATAGGTGGTCACTTTAAAGTTTCCATCCTCTCCGGATTGCAAGGCTTCTTTCAATACCCCAAAGTTGACCACACGACTGGTACGATAATTCAGAGTCAGTCCTTTCACTTTGCACGTATTTGGTCTTCGGGAGTGTGACACCAGGACGGATAGCCGCTGGCTTCTTGCTTCAGTTTCAAAAAGGCATCGACGTAGTCGGCGAAAATGCCTTTCTGACTGGGGTCACCCTTGTGGTATTGTTGTGTCTTGTGAAAGTGGCAAATTTCGTACACTTCTAACAGTTGGTATCCCATGTCCAGAGCTTTGAACAATTCTACGCTGACCCAGGTTCCCGTCAAGGCACGTTCTTCCTGGGTGTGATGGCAAGGCTGGTCTTGGTTGCACGTTTCGGTACAAGTACGGCACAATGGAAACATCAGTTTGCCTTGACAATGGTGAGGTAAGACGGGATGGTATAGGTTCGTGGGAGGCAAAACTTTACACTTGATCAAGCCTTCGTATTGTCGAATGTTTTTCAGGTCGATGTATTCCGTCAGCAATTGTGGGTGCCCTACAGGAAAGCGACAATATTTGCACACGTATGGATACAGCGAACACACGTCCAAGTATTTGATTTCTTCTCCTTTCTCTTCGTCGGCTTGGTACAGCAAACAGGCGGCATTGGTCCTTCCTCCGTACAAACTATCCCTCGGGTTCAGCGGGTCCATGAACTGGTAACTTTCCACGAGGCGTTTAAACTCGGGATCAGTTTTCATACGGTGATCACTTGGTATCCTTGCTGTTCCAACTTTAGGCGTCGCTGACAAGTGTCCTGGTACAAGTCTTCCATGGTTCGTTGCAAAAACTGATTTTTACTGCCACGGTCAGGGTAACAGACGGGACATCCGTGAAATAAGCAACCGTTAAACTCGTACACGATCTTGGGGTTTTCTAAGTCCCAGCCATCGACCGAATACGTTCCGATGGTCTTTTCACCCCCTCCGTTGCGGGCATGCTGAATCCATTTGTCTTCCTTGTCGCACAAGTAATGTAACCAACGTAGGGCTTTGACCGAGTATTGACGTTTGACAAAGTTGGTCGTTTGAGGGCTGATGACAGCCACGGTGTTTTCAGGCATGAATCGTTGTCGATACACTAAGGAACACGCTTTGGCAATGGTGCAAGCTTCTTTCAAAGGATCGACCCCTCCGTGTTCCATGAACAGTTCTCGAAATTTTCCACAGCAACGCCGTAAAATGTCCACGTCGGAACGACAATACTTTAGCATTTCTTCCTGAAAGTCGAAAGGGTCCGAGGCGTGAGCCTGGTACCAAGCGTAGAAAGCTTCTCGTTGTTCGGTACGCATGTTGTCGGGGTCGTAATAGTGATCCTCGGGCAAATGGGGTAGAACGGCGTGTTGATTGGCTTCCGTATTGAAAAAGTGTGGAAAGTACCCTTTAGCCATTTCTGTCATTCCAAACGTTTTAGGCATTCGACTCAAAGGCATGGCCAAATAGCTCATCGAATCTTTAAAGTGTACTTGTCCCACTTGCATGAAAATGATTTTGGCTCCGTTCAAAGTCACTTTAGGATTCTCGGTGCCTTGTTGCGTATAGTATCTCAAAAGAAACTGTCCATCGTATCCGGAGAAATTGTGAGCCATCACCGTGGCATGACGATGACAGTCTCCGTAACGTTCGATGTCCTCTTGGCTCCACGTCTTGTTGATGGGGTCTAAGACCCATTGGGCAAAATCGTCCAGCGTCTTTGGTTCTCGAAAGATTTTTTCACGTCCTCCTGGAATTTTACTGCAGTGAGGGCAATGACTGAAGATAGGTTCTTGAATGCACTTCTCGCACGCTCGATGAGCCACGCAGAAATTAGGAATGTGAATGCCAGTCTCTTGCATGCATTCAAAATCGAAAAAGATGAAATTGCCTTTCTTCTTGTGACCGTCCTCTTTCTCTGGTGGGGGTTGGTATTTTTGCACGTAGCATTGGTGTTTCAAGTCCACGATGTGGTGACAAATGTGACATTTTTTCTTTCCTCGACATACGTGTGTCTTGGCATTATTGGTAAGTATGCCTTGTCCACAGGTAGGGCACAATCTCAGCAGTTGACAAGCACATTTCTTCTGTGAACCTTGTGTTTTCAGATGTTGTTGGTAACAGGTAGGGCTGACAAACGTGCGCAGACAAGTTGAACAAGGCACTGGTCCTTCGCTCAGACAGGGTGGAGAGGCCAAACATCCTGGGCATTTCATTCCACAATGCTTGTGTTGCTCTCGATTGTTATAACTATAATCACATTTCTCACAGTAATATCTGTATCCCAGGAATCCGGTGATGGTGGTAATGGTATCGAAATGGTCATCGTGATAATAAACATGAATGTATTTTCCGTCCTTAAAATCTTGGCCTCGAGACAACAGAGGCCCGCGCATTTCTTGAGGGTGCACTTTCAAGGTGTATCGTGGAGCTAGGACATCTTGCAATTTTTGCATCTCAGGAATGCTACAGGGTGTGTCTTTGGACAGGCCAGCTTGTTGCAACAGGAGTTCTGCTTCGTTTCGTTGTTTGGCTCGAAAGGAACGTTGAATAGTGTTCCAGGTTCTTTTCCATTCTACCGTGTCGTTCTTGTTGGCATAGGTTCGTCCCACCACGATGGCACGGGCTAAACACATCTGGTCATGAGTGTTGTTAATTCGGACGAGACTCTTTTTGGTGTTGCGAAGGTCGTCCACCAATAACATCTTTTTGCGTGCAGTCCCTTGAGGAGGAGAGACGTGGGTCATGTCCAGTGTGGCTTTTCCATCGGTGATGTCAAACTGGTCATTAGATTGTTGTACGTGTTGAATCTTGTCCATGACTTTGGAAGCGGTCAATTCTGCAGGGGTGCTAAACTCGATCCAAACAGGGGATTTCAAACCGTCGTGTTGTATGGAAAGTCTCAAGCGATCGTCTTCTTTGGGTTGACATTGTCGCTTGAGTGCAGTGAGCAAAGAATCCCACACCCCAGTGATGAACACTTCTGCTTTCTCTAACGGCACTTCAGCCTTGAAATCTTTAAACTTCACCGTGTATTTGTAAGCCGTGGTTCTAAATTTTCTAGAGGAGCGCTTTTCCGTCTCTCGAATGGAATAGTATTTTTCAGGGTTGACTAAGGGTGGTGAACTTTGTTTAGAGGTTTCAAATTCTGGTTCACTCATGTCCTCTTCAAAATCACTGGCATGAATTTGTGCCAAGATTTCAGCCCTGGTACGAGGCGATAGATCACGTTTCTGCCTCTTACTTCTTCTTTCTTCTCAAATGAATAGGATCGTTTCATCTTGAGTGAAAAACGTCAAATGACTCAAGTTCAAACACCATAGACTAATTTATAGTCATGGCAGACCAGCGTATATAAAAGGGTGTGTGTCTTGTTCTTTCACTATTCATTTCACTCTCAAGCCGAGCACAACGATGGAAGAGACTAACCAAATCGAACGTTTCGTCAGAGCTTTGCGAGGGGTCATTAGAAAATTCTCTTCAGACCAGCCGACGGACTACTCTCCTTCCTTTCGAGATAAAAGTCAAGATACTTGCTATATCTGTCAGAAGAAAGGACATTGGTCTTCAGAGTGTCCAGACCGTCAAAAAAGAACAAAAACAGGGGCTAAAAAAGACAAAAGTCAAGATACCTGTTATTATTGTAAAGAAAAAGGACATTGGTCTCCAGATTGCCCAAAAAAGAAACAAGAGGAGTCAGAAGAAAAGAGGAATTCTTCAGAAGAAGAGAGGGATTCTTCGGAAGAAGAGAGGGATTTTTCAGAGGAAGAAAGCAGACAGGTGAAGAAAAAGAAACAGGAGAAGAAAAGAAGAAGGGAAGAAAGTGAGGAGGAAGAAGAGCAAAAGAGTGTGACGGTGAAGAAATTTTAAAAAACAGAGAGACTAAACAAGGAGAAAGAAGAAGTCAATGAACTTTTAATTAAAGTGTTCTTTTGTGAATTGTGAATTGGATTGTAACAATGGATAAAAGAATAAATTAATGATATAAGTTAAGTGTCTTTGAGTTTTGATTTTAAAATAAGAACGTACACTCACGCACTCATACACAGACACGTACTATAGGGGTAAAATGGTTTGTTTTTTTTTTGAGTTATTGGCAAATTGAAAGGCTATCTCTTTTCGAGAGACGTGGGTGGCCCTGAAAAGGGTTTTTTTTGGTGTAGGGGTGAGTTTAAGCAATCAACTTTAGCTGCCTTAAGCATTTGCCACGGCCAAGACCTACTTCTGGACTGCGTAATGTTGATGATGATTGGGTTGAAATCACTAAGGGTGGTACGGTAGGCTTAGTCACAGGGTTGGAGTGTTTAGCTCGGGAAGGTCGTATTCTCTTCGGTCGTAATAAAGAAGTCTGATACATTTGTTTCAGACTCCTTAACTCCGCTAAAATGTCCAACAGTACCGTGACCGTTTGATTTTCACCCTCTTGTTTCTTTGCTACTGCTACTTCTTCTTGCTGTTGTTGCTGTTGTTTTTTTCTTACCTCTTCTTCTTGCTGCTGTTGCTCTAGGAGAAAAGCTTGTTCCGCTTCCTTTTGTCGTTGTATAAATTTCTCCAATTCTTCTTTCTGTCTCTGTCTAAAATTCTCCACTTGCGGTAATGAAGAAGGTAACGAAGGTTCCGGAACAAATTCTTGCGAGGAGAGAAAATCCACAAAATCCCAATTCACCTCTTCTGAAAGTAAGTCCGGGTTCCCTTGGGCAGTCTCCCCTGCTGGTGCACCCCAATGGATCGTTTTCTGAGTTTCCGTCATGTTGAATCACTGTCGCATAGATTGACTGCACGTAAGCGCTAGCGAATCTATATAGACTAGGTGACGTCACAGACTGCTCTCTTCGGATTGGATGCGGACTGACTGAATTTTGTAACGCATGTTCGGATTGGTTAATGAACTGAATCCGTTTCAATCCTTCCTCTACCTATAAATAAGCGCAGTTCACTGCATTGATTCACCTGTTCTCGTCGCTTCAAGATGTGGACCACAGTCGAATCATCCACCCTTGTGTCTTCCATGATGTTTAGGACGGACATGCTCATGTATGTCCGGTCCAAGTGGACCGTCGTCGACAGGTCAGACACCAGTCTGTGGATACGTAGGATCTACGTAGAAAGACAAGGATGCCTCAAAAGAGTGCTGATTTACGGGCCAACAGTGAAACGCAGCCTAAGGACAAGAAGAAGACCAATGCGGTGCCCTTTATGTTAATGGATACATTAACATAAACCCAAAGGCCCTTTTCAGGGCCAGCCATATTTCTCAAAAAGAGAATGACTTTTCAATTGCCTACCCCTTTTTTAAAATTTAAAAAAAAAAATCAAAAAAAATCTCATGTTCAATTCCCCTTGTCCCTAGACAAACCCAAACTCTATTCCCCCATGTTAATTTCCCTTGTCGCTAGACAGACCCACACTATAGTTCCATGTTAAATTCCCCTTGTCGGTAAAAGTGACCCACGATTTATTCCCATGTTAATTCCCATTGTACGTAAAGTGGCCCACGATTTTTCGCCATGTTAAATTTCCATTGTACGTAAAGTGGCCCAGGGGTCTCTGTAATGCTAATTTCCATTGTACGTAAGGTGGCCCACCTTACTACTGTTACCAGTTCATGGACCCGCTGAACCCGAGGGATAGTTTGTACGGAGGAAGGACCAATGCCACCTGTTTGCTGTACCAAGCCGACGAAGAGAAAGGAGAAGAAATCAAATACTTGGACGTGTGTTCGCTGTATCCATACGTGTGCAAATATTGTCGCTTTCCTGTAGGGCACCCGCAATTGTTAACGGAACACATCGACCTGAGAAACATTCGACAATACGAAGGCTTGATCAAGTGTAAAGTTTTGCCTCCCACGAACCTATACCATCCCGTCTTACCTCACCATTGTCAAGGCAAACTGATGTTTCCATTGTGCCGTACTTGTACCGAAACGTGCAACCAAGACCAACCTTGTCAGCACACCCAGGAAGAACGTGCCTTGACGGGAACCTGGGTCAGCGTAGAATTGTTCAAAGCTCTGGACATGGGATACCAACTGTTAGAAGTGTACGAAATTTGCCACTTTCCCAAGACACAACAATACCACAAGGGTGATCCGAGTCAGAAAGGCATTTTCGCTGACTATGTGGATGCCTTTTTGAAACTGAAATAAGAAGCCAGCGGCTATCCTTCCTGGTGTCACACTCCCGAAGACCAAATACAATTCAAAGAGAAATACTATGAACAAGAAGGCATCTCTTTAGACCACATCGAGAAAAACGAAGGCAGGCGATCGTTTGCCAAAGTGATGTTAAATTGCTTGTGGGGTAAAATGGCACAACGACCGTGTTTACCCAAGACGGAATATTTGACAGAACCTTCCCGCTACTTCCAGATGATTCACGACAAAACCAAATACATGAAACACGTGGACGTCGTTCGAGAGAATTTGATCTTGGTCAATTACGAAGAAGATCTGGACTTTGTACAAGACAACCCTTTTGGAAATGTCATCATTGCGGCTTACGTGACAGCTCATGCTCGCTTAAAATTGTACGAAGCTTTAGAACTGTTAGGGGAACGCGTCCTGTACTTTGACACGGACAGTTGCATCTACATCGATCGACCGGGTCAGGAACACTCTAACATCAAAGAAAACCGTTTAGGAGCCTGGACAGACGAACACCCCGACGACAAGATTCTAAGTTTCGCGAGTGGCGGTCCTAAAAATTACGGCTACCAATACCGGGACAAACAAGGAGAAGTGCACACGGAGTGCAAAGTGAAAGGACTGACTCTGAATTATCGTACCAGTCGAGTGGTCAATTTTGGGGTATTGAAAGAAGCCTTGCAATCGGGAGAGGATGGAAACTTTAAAGTGACCACTCACCAACCGAACAAGATTGTACGTTTACCCACTCACCACATCGTCAGTCGACCCGTGGAAAAAATCTATCAAATCGTGTATCAAAAGCGAGTGAGACTTCCCAATCACTTTACGTTGCCGTACGGTCACATCTATATTGGTCGGCATATAAAAAGGGACAACGTCCAAGACCAATAGTTCATTGTCACTACCAAGACCAATCGACAAAAATGAATCCTTTCAAACAGCAAGTATAGAGCGTAAGACTCAAGTCCAACGAGAAACTCGGGTGTGATTCTATGCCTCACGATCACATCACCAATGCAATACCACATCTTAGTTGTTATGTACTAATGCCATGACAAACTACGTGCAACCAGTGAAACTTCCAGACCACAAAACTTTACCTTATGGACATGCTGATATCACCCAGTATAAAAAGGGACGACTTCCAAGAACGACACTTCATTGCAAGGACAAGCGACGAGAAAGATGAATAACTCTACGCAGAAGAAAAAAGAGAAGGAACAAACATCATTGACCTCTTTCACCACCATACCGTCACAGCAAAGTGCGTTCAAGAAGGGAAAGGATTCAATAGACCTAAAGGAGTATTTTAGCATCCAAATGACCCAGACAGCGACCTCGAGAAAATTTAGAACGACAACTTACACCTACACGGTGAAATTTAAAGACTTCGCGTCTGACGTTCCAGCCGAGGAAGTATCAGGTTTCATTACGGATCTACTTGACTCACTGTTAGAGGAACTCAAATGTCATTGCCAAGTCAAAGATGAAGGTTGTTTGAGCCTATCTATGTATCACGACAGTTTGAACTCGCCTGTATGTCTCGGATTTAGCACACCTGCAGAAATAGCTTCTTCCAAACTTTTGAGGGCTATTGAAGACGTGCGGTCGGTGAGAGAAAAATTTGACATCACCGATGGAAAAGTGACTATTCATATGGCATATGTTGTACCTCCATGGGAAGAAGACGATCACTGCTCTTGATCTGCTTACCGATAAGTGTACCTAGCACGATGGACGTAACAGCAGATTTACGACTGACAGGGAATACGAGATCGGAAACATCTATGCTGGGACACAAGTGGTAGCTGACCAGATTTTAAACAACGTGTGTAACGGATAGAGAGACAAACACGAACTTTCTCTTATTTGATTGTTTGTTACTTGTTTTGTTTTAACTTTTTCTTATAAACGAACATTTAATGTAAATTCGTTGCATATGAAGTGATTTTAGAAAGGAGTGAACGTTAATTTTAAACATTAGTTTACTAGAGTCAATAACTAAACAACTCGTAAATATGTTTCTTTTATGTTCAAATGTTTATGTATTTAATGGATAGTGCTTAGACCAAAGCACAGGCCAGAGAGCCCATGTATATATGTACTTGAATAAATGTTTTGAACCCATACAACAGACTTTTCTTTATCGAGTCTCTATTCTATCTGTGAGTCTTTCTTTACAATATTTCTGTCCTCTTTTCTGTGTGTTTGAATGTGTATTTGTTTGGTTTGTTTCTGTATGTCTATGTTTGTCCCTATCAACCCTTTGTCCCTACAAATACATTTCACCCTATCAAAGGTTTTGACCCCATAAACCTATGACGTTACCAATGTTTAATTCCCACTGATCCCCAGGTGACATTCCCATGTTCAATTTCCATGTTCAATTCCCCTTGTCGCTAGAGTGACCCAGGGTTTTTCTCCATGTTAAATTTCCCTTGTCGCTAGAGTGGCCCAAGGGGTTCTGTAATGCTAATTCCCATTGTCGCTAGGGTGGCCCCATATACTACTGTCATTGCATGATGTACAAGGCAAAAAGTTTTATGAGTTTAGTTTCTCTCATAAACTCTATGCGGTGGTCTTTTCCACGGCGAGAGAGAGAGAGAGAGAGAGAGAGAGAGAGAGAGAGAGAGAGAGAAAGGCGATGTGATAAAGGCACGGGAATCGATGTAATGATACAAGCCCTCTTTGAGTATTTTTATAATTTCTGTCTTTTAGAATATAATACAGATAATTAAGTATCGAATAAATTCACGATAGCTAAAGAATCTAAAATTCAACATTTCAGACTAATACCGCAATCATTTAGTAGAAATATATTTTACTGAAATTAATCTAAAATGTCAACTTATTAAACTCTATTATTTAAATAGTATCCTACTTCTGAATTAATTCTGAGTATGAAGTTGGTGGCGAACGTGGTCTTTTACAATAATCAATGAAATAATTAAATAATCCAATGTTGCAAATGTACCAATCTTAGATGGACTCTTACTTCAACATCTTAACATTAAAAATCCTTATACTATATAGAAAATTGTACTTAGACGGTAGCTTACCTGTAATGATACAAGCCGTCTTTGAGTCTGACAAGACGGACTAATTTTGCCAAGCAAATCTTCTCGCTTCCTATACACAGTTTCTTCGGACGCGGCCAAATATGGTCACACGTCTTAGTTCTTGAGTTACGTCATAATCTCAAAGTTAGGCTTCATATTTTCTTACCGACTAACGGTTGGGTCTACGTACATCATCAAACAGATTTATACGTGAACATGTGAAACCTTAGTGATATACTTGGCAGAAAGGAATTTGCTTGTCCAGCACTGCTGATGCAGAGTTGTAAATTTGCCAACTTTAGTATTATACAATGTGTAGGATTTAGCATAGAAAAGCACAATCTTTACTGAAATAGCACACATATTATAAGAATAAAACATTGTTTTTAATACAATTTACTGAAAAATTCCATCCTAGCAGAGACATATTTATCTAGTCAGAGATCACAGTCTGTTGGTAGCCAAGCTTTCCCTTAAACCGAGAATGGACAATTTAGGCGAGAAAATAAAAAAAAACCAAACCCCCCCCCACAAAAAAAACTCCAAAGTTTCAACAATACTAAATGGAAAATCACATAGTCCGGCAAGAGTTCAACCTTATCATTTCAAACATGTACGGCATACTCCGCGATGAGACGTAAATGACTCTACATTCTTTCAACTGGAGAAAAGGT
The DNA here is from genome assembly GCA_028554795.2 of Sinohyriopsis cumingii. Classification (NCBI taxonomy): domain Eukaryota; kingdom Metazoa; phylum Mollusca; class Bivalvia; order Unionida; family Unionidae; genus Sinohyriopsis; species Sinohyriopsis cumingii. The sequence goes on from CM068824.1 coordinate 134,682,891, forward strand.
TCTTGGTTCCAGAAATGCACATAAAGAAGAATAGATCTCCCAGTTAACTTGGGATGCTACTAAAAACAGTAAACAGTTTAAGAAACACCTAGAAAAGGCTAATTATCCAATCTGAACTATAGGATTCCCCGTGAATACTCTGGCAGGAACAGAGAAGTTAAAAACAGAACATCAAGTGACAAGCGGCACTAGACTGAGTAGTTCACAGGTTCGCATCAGAGAGAGAGAGAGAGAACATAAAGTCTCTGTTCGAGATCACAAAGAAGTTTAACGGGGGCAACATACAGTTCATATCAGATTATGTTAAATTTAAGACAACGGACAGATCATAGCAGATTATATTTAATGTATGACACCGGGCATATCATAGATTATATATAATGCAAGAAAACGGACAGATCATAGCAGATTATATTTAATTCAAGAAGTAAATCTACCACTTTATCCACAACCACCAGGATTACTGGTATACGTAGCAGAGAGAATGAGAGGGGAAGTGATCTGAGGGAAGGGGAGGGTGATGGGGCGAGGCTGATTTCTGAAAGAAAAGTTTTGAACTTTCGGTTATTCCTAGAGACTGTACCTGCAAAATTAATTCAAGTGATTTAATTTTTCAACTCAATTAAGAAGTTTATTAATTCATTCTCTATCATATTGGACTTATTTTATACTTAAACTTGAGATTCATAATAGTTTGCAAATAGTTTAATTGATTTAATATAAATAATTTAGCTGAAATTAAGTGGTACTAAGTGGCACATCTGGGATTACTAACTCTTATTTACGAGTTGGCAAGTCGTAATTATGGGATCCTAAGTCATAATAACGAGATAAAAGGCATTTCGGCGTGGTATTAACCCGATTCCATACGAAAGAGTGCTCCTGTTTATGTCACTTTTGGGAGGGTTCTCAATATGCATTATCTAAGGATAATTTACAAAACTCATCTTGAATGTGTAGAGTTATAAGTGCAATAAATCAGTATATTTTCTTACAAACTGCTTAAAATATAATATTTTCTTATAGTGGTCTTATAAAGGTGACGTAGGCAGTAATAGTGAATTGCTAAAGTATTTTCAGGATTTCCTTTTTAATTGAGAGATTTTTGCACATATGTGCTCTATTTTATTTCTTAATTTTATTGCATCATTTTCACAACATACCCCTCTTTTGGGTCGGTAAAATGACTCGGTATATTTGTAGAAGAATATTTGTGATCTAATTTGATAATACATAGATAAAAAACAGGTATACAGGGATACAGGACTATAGGTCAGAATAATTAAAAGATTGATCTTTAATATATCAGTAGATAAAGAAATCATTCGAAATTTGATACAGCTGGAAACATAATGAGTATTTAGAATATTACCTTCACAGGAGATGCTAAATTGCACTTAAGAAAAATATAAACCTCCAGTACATGTATTATTCGTGCACGTGGTTTCATCAACAATTACTGGAGTTTTGCAAATAGGTGACTATATACAGTATTTAAGTAGAGAGTTAAATCTGGCACCCCGAAGGACATAATTAAACCTGCATCAAAATCACCTAACCTTTGCAGCTTTTGGTTGCTAATGCTAAGTAACTGATAAAGGTTTAAAAGTTGATGTAATTTTTTACTGATTAAAATTTTCTAATTTAATATACATTGAGCAGATGGAGTGTCAGTTGTTGTAGGGATACAAATGCTCCACCAGACTGATATTAGATACACATATAACAAAGGCTTGCGAGTTACTTTTAAAGCAGAAAGAACACGTACAAATTGAATTCATATTTACGAATTAAAGCAGGTTACATTGCGTTATGTCGAATAAAAGCTACGACCAAGATATGAAATAGAGCTCATGTCTGCTCAGGTGTGTAGTACGTGAGTTAACTTCAAACTAAAACGTTCAAACTTTTTTTAAAAAAATTCCTGAAGCCAAAATTAGCGATGATACTTTTTACATGCGTAAACATTTTTCGCCCAATAGCACGCACAATTATTTAGTAAACTGATTTTCACAGAGTAAATTTAATGATACGAGTTTTAACCTTATACAAATTTTAGGGGCACCCATGCTTTTGTAACGGGACTTAGAGAGGAAAATTAACAGTGCAGGTTATTCTTTCAAATTTAAACGCTCATATCTCCAGAATCAGACACCCTATCTGACTGAAATATCTGGTTGTGTCATTTCTTATAAGACGGGTATAATATAGAACGCTTTCAGATTGGATTGAACGATTTCAGAAAATGTTGAGGAGTCGAATACTTAGACATTTCAAGTGTTTGACATTCCATGTTCTTTCTTGCTCCTGTTTTTTGTTGTTCTTGTTGTGTCAATATAAAGTATATGGCTAATAAAAATTATTGTCACAGAGAGAGAGAGAGAGAGAGAGAGAGAGAGGGGGAGACTGTGCATGAACAAAGGCAAAGCATTTTGTTAAATATACTCAGAATTAAATCACTAGTTTCGATTCATAACCTATTATAAAAGGTAAAGAAAGGGACAACTTGTGATTGCTAACAATATTGTTTTCTTTCAAGAAGAAAATGCAAGCAATATCTGACTTTTCTGAAAATAAACATCTGACACAAGTGGACACGTACACATAATTGTAACATGTTTTCATGTTTAATTCTTCAACTATGATTGTTCTCTTTCGTCTAAATAAGCTACACAGTTTGAAGCCAGCGAATATCTTGCAGACTGTAAAGACTTATTCCTGTATAACAACAGTATAACAGGTTTTTATAGAAAAGATACTGGTTATCTTTGCAATACTGTATTGAATTTGTGATTCACTTTTGATCCGTCGTAGCAATAAGACGGCCTCCCTTGAGAACTTTGAAATACGTACAGTATTGCCACTATACAGTGTGATAACAAAATCATGTCGAATAATTAAATATGCTTTTGATTAATATCATGTATTCAAACGCCCGCGCGCGCGCGCTCGTGTGTGTGTGTGTGTGTGTGTGTGTGTGAGCGAGAGAGAGGGACTGTGTTACGAATCTATGGTTTTAAAATAAATAACAGAAAAGTTCAAAAATCAACACGTTTTGTCAAAGACAACAAATAATTTATTTCCAGAGAATGCGAAGTGGAGATTTAAAATGAACTTACAGTATTGTGAATTAAATCCCAAATTTAAAAATAGTCGGAACGGTTCAATCGCAAGTTAAAAAGTATAGAGCTTCGAATGAATTCCAGTGGTGTTCCAAATGAAGTTAAGTTTTTAATGAGTTGATTTAACAATAGCCTGAAATACCATTGATGTTCTTACAGTCTTGATGTATCACAATGTTATAATCGAAATAGTTTCTAAATGAATTCACAATAATCCAAAAACAGTCATTTAGTTCCGAAGTCAATGAGCACTTTGTAATTCCAATAAATAATTTAAGTAAATAAATAATTTCAAATTAAAAACTGAACGCAAATAAACAACCGATTTAACTAATATATTCTAATATAATCAGCCCTAATATAAGAAACTAAGTCACAATAAGAGGACAAGGGTCGCGCACATCTTTATGGAAATTTCCATCAAACTGTCAACAAAATTTGTTTCTGGAATATTCTAGAGTGAGAATCAAGGCTGTATCTAGAGCTCAAATCCACGTAAACATGTTTAATATGCATGACATTACTCATATAGTCCAAAATTCCTAAACTCGATGATGAACAAAGGTGAATAACACCATATAAATTAAATATACATAACAATTGTATGGTTTCATACTTGCTAAATAACCCAGACTGTACTTACTTTTGGATTGCCACGTTTTGTTTTATCCCGAGAATTTTTACTTTTCCGTCGTAAAGGGGTTTATCGATTCTGTCATCTTTCTTTATGAAAACTCGAGCTACAGGTTTTTTTTTTGGACGATCACAAGGGCAGTTCATCCGTTTCGAGGAATTCTTCTAAAATGCCTTGCTTTAAATTCTACAAAGGTATTTTAAAATTGTAATAGCAACTAAACATAATATGTATTTTATTAACATTTCCTTTAGGCCAAAATTGCCTACAAAATATGAAAATGCTTCTTGACTTAAACGCAAGGCAAAATTTACATATTCGGTTCATGCGTGAATACTTAACTCATCACGACGCAAACGCTCGAATGGAGTTCTACATGTTAAAATGCAACTTGCAGAATAAGAATTTGTAATTTTAGAGCTCTCTCTCACACCTCTCTCTCTCTCTCTCTGTAACGATTAATAAAATACTCGAGTGTTATGTATGCATGTATGTATGCATGTATATATATATATATATATATATATATATATATATATATATATATATATATATATATGAACAAGTTTATACTTGTTACTTGTTCATATATATATATATATATATATATATATATATATATATATATATATATATATATATATATATATGAACAAGTTTTACGAAGTTAGGTATGTCATAGTTTCGTGTTCAATTTCGTATTCGCTACGAGATATTGTCGATGTGTCGACGAATTGCGTCCATAAAATCAATAAGTTAATTAACAAATTATGTGAAATAACACTGTCGACTAGTACGTTAAAAATACATATATTGACAGAGTCATTAAAAAGATTATGCCTCAGATCTGCACTAAAATTCGCGAAAATCTAATGACGTTGTTATCCACCCCACTCCTTCCCTCACGCAAATGGCAGTTCCGACATTTCTTAAAATAAGAGTTTTCTTAACAAATTTTCAAAACATTTAGTATGATCTCTTGCCTTCATTTCTTTCCTCCACCATCTCTCTCTCTCTCTCTCTCTCTCTCTCTCTCTCAGGAAACCTAAGAAGAAAGAGAAATAATGTCTTTATTTGCAAATAAATTAAATTAAGCATTCAAAAGCTGAATTGATGCACAAAATATGACACTTCATCTGCCTCTCGCCAAAATAATTTAGTATTTACCTACTACAGTCCATTAATTCAGGAAAAATAGGCCAGGATCCAGCTAAGAAAGGGACTGTTAGATGTTTGCTCCTGTCTTATCAATGGTTCACTTCATTATTCATAAACTCACTGGCTACCCTGTGCTACAGACCAGTCAAATGTTGTATAGTTATGTAATGTCAATTTCATCGTAAATGTCGTTTGTCCGATTCGCTGCAATTCATTATTTTGCACGCTGGGCGACGATACAAGTGCCTGATTGAATGTGTAAAAATAGGTTTACGAATAATGTTCCGCGTGGAAATCTTTATATAGGAATATTATACTTCCAAATATGATATTTATGTATTTACTTATTTTTTCCAACGTCTTTTCAATTTTCAATGTCAATGTCGTTGTTATTTAAACCAGATAATTGCCTATACTTGTCATTTCTAGAAGATAATTAGTTGGACAAGCAGATCTCACTCGTTCACATATAAATCAATCCAAAATTTATTAGTAATGGTTAATTGACTCTATTGGTCCAGATAGATGTTTACAATATATATATATATATATATATATATATATATATATATATATATATATATATATATATATATATATATATATAGAGAGAGAGAGAGAGAGAGAGAGAGAGAGAGATATTCATGGTGTTATCTACACTGCGAAAGACGATTCACTTTTCTTTAATCTGAGAACACACATCACAAAACTACAAAACTACCCTATCGATTTAATTTTGACAAAAAACGTACACTATGCTGTTCAATCGGAGCGGTTGGAAACTCTACATTTTCTCCGATCTGCACGTTATCGCTGTTTATACGGAAATCACTGGTTGATCTGTATACTCGCAATTTTGAAAATAAATGTCCCTCTAGCTTTCCAAATTCAAAATTAACATTCAATTGCAAGTGAAAGACAGAACAATGTATACTCTTCTAAGAAACGACAAGACATTTATGTGACATAAATGACAATGCGAATTCACCCAGGTAAGACAAGTATAAACCGGGTTTGAATAAGAAATGAGTACATGTATATTCCGTTTTCACTTTTTAAAGTGTCCATATGTACTGAACGTTTCCTCGAAGGCGACGACGATATAGTCAAGGATATTTCACTTACAAAAGGCTGACAGTTTAATGAGCACAATTTCCTTCACGTTCAATAATGAATTTCCCCCGTTCTGACATACAAGTGTGCAGGGTTTATTTAGAAATGTATTTACTTTACCTGTGAAATAAATATGATTAATTGCCATTGATTTTCTCTCAACTTATTTGAACAAGACAAGGTGTGTGTGATTTGGATTTGTAACGTAGCTTTAACAAATTTTTAGTCATATCGCTACGATGTCTGCAGTGTGGCAGTTTATAGTAATGCCTAGCACTGGGGCATCATGCCGCAGACATGTAGCATGATGTCCCACCCAGTCACATTCTCCTGACACCAGGCTGACCAGTCCTAACACTAACATCTTAATGCTGAGCATGTAGCGAGGAAGCTGTTAGTACCATTTTTATGCCTTTGGGTATGACTCGGCTGAGGATCTAACACATGACCTTCCGCATCCGAGGCGGACGCTCTAACTACTAGGCCACTGGAGCGGTGAACAAGACAATGGAGCAGTTAAAAAATCCGAAATATTTGTGAGACAAAAGTAATTGTTGAAAATTCAACAATTTGTAGTGTCTTAAATAAAGAATATCTATCTCTCTATCTGACTATCTATCTATCTGAAAAATTGTTAAAGCTACGTTAAAATTCCAAATCACACACACACACACACACACACACACACACACACATATCTATCTATCAAAGAAAACAAGCGATAATAAAGTTCTATGCAATTAATGATAATTGTAAAATGCTAAGGTGAAACACAAACATATTTTGCAAAGGTACATATAGAATAATGGACACAAAAGTAGCGTTCATGCACTATGAGTATGGGTTTTCTTCTATTTGACCTTCCCCACCCTCTCTTATATATAGCAACGAATTTCTACTAATACAGTGTCCATTGCAAAATATCAAATAAAGTGCCCATTGTAAAGTATCAAATATAGTGCCCATTGCAATGTATCAAATCAGTGTGTATCAAGGTATCAAATATATACAAATCAGTGTGTATCAAATTATCAAATATATACAAATCAGTGTATATAATAAAGTGCCCATTGCAAAATATCAAATCATTTACGATTTAAATAGGTATTTTCTACTATTGTGGCGTACAGGTCCAAACTGGTTCAAACTTAAGAGATTTATAACATCCAATAAGCTCACCATATACGAGACTCCAACATACTAGAATATCAAATGCAAATTGTCTGAAGTAGCCTGCAGCAATGTCACCAATGACCGCATCGTCCGCGTTACGCAAAGCCCTGAGTTTAATGACTCCCGGAGGAAAACTAAAATACAATGACTGAGCAGGACTATATACAAGATATGGTTAAGTGCGAATACAATGATGAACATTACATGAATTGACTTTGTTATACATGAGATTATTATTATAATAACCACTTTCGCATATGAATATGCCTCCACCAAAAATAATCATACTGGATTATAAGAACTCGAAAACTTACCATCATTGAATGCCTGTAACATAGGATTATGTATAGCTATCGCTAGCTTGAAATCTTCTATATTATAATCCAGTGATATGGCGTTATGAGACATAGGCCGGACTCTCTGTAAAATTCAGAATAAATTCTTAAATATCCAATGTATAAAACAATTCTATCACATTGAACGGATAGCAAGGTATACTACATGTCCATTTACGTAACTCTAACAGAGAACATACGTAAACTGGCTGTAATCAAATTCACGGCCAGTGAATTCGACGTAATCGGGTTTCCCACCGCCTGCGCTTTCTTCGCGTGGCGGTGAGTGAACCGAACTCAGTATTTTATAACGGCTAGGGCTGAAACTATACACTCCATGTAACGCTGCAGGCGGCACCGACACTCATGTAGAGATTATTTCATATTTTATACAAAGGTACAATATTCGTGACAGTATTGATTATAAATGCTCTGAATGACCAGCATACGGGTTTACCGCGGTGTTTTTTCTCTCGGTACTTACCACATTACTTTTTCACCATATCAATACTTCGGTGGCTTACGTCTTTATATTAAAATAATATAATGGATATAATATGGTGTTATTTTGCTATAAATCAGAGCAAGATATATTTTTCACCAATTTGAGATCTGGAAAATTAAAAAATAATCCCAAGCTCCTGCCTAAGAAAGATTATTGTGTTAGTCCCTATAATAATTGCAGCATACTAAGGTGCGGATCGCGATATTTTCAGAAATACAATGACACATAATTTGTCGTGGTACCAAACTCTAGTGACGATTATAATGATGATGATTTGTAAATGTTGTAGTATTACTAACATCAGTAACTTAATGGATGAAATATTTAAACTGCGTGCAAAAAACAACAAATCGTCTTTGTTACAATTTCTGTATGAAAATTCAAATGATAACACACATGCTTACAATTAAACAACAACAATGTTTAATAAAGTGTTTTTTATCATGTCATATTTTACCGACATATCAAGTGTTTGTATTTTGCGATGTATTTCTTTTGGAAACTCGGATAACTCACATGTAACTAAAATATGAAAGATAAAATGTTACAAACAGAGCGCAGTGCCTTGAGTCTCTTGCCCTTCGTATTTAGAAATGTACAAGCATAACCGAATGGCTCGAGTAACATGACCATCGTGTTTCTAAATGTACAAGCAGAACTGAAGGGCTCGAGTCTCTTGCCGATTGTGTTTCGAAATGTACAAACAGAGCTAAGTGGCTCGAGTCTCTAGTTCATCGTGTTTCTAAACAATTTGTACATAAATCTAATCAATTTATTTGAAGTCTGTGGTGTTCACCATCTTTTTAAAACTGCATATTCAGTTATCATTCTTTGCCCATCTGTCAAATTTTGCGAAAGTGTGTTACGAACATCGGTTATCGATCAATGAACACACAATCAATCTTTTTCTCTGTGCGGAAAAAGAAAATGTATAATAAATGTTTGTCCATATGTACATGTCTGATTTGAATCCTGTTAGATCTTCTTGGCACCGTGCTCGATACGTAATTCGGTAAGCGACGTGCACGAGAAGGCAGTGGAGCTGACAAGTGAGAATTTTACCAGGTACACTAGCACTCAGTTTTTCCACTGAAGCACACTAAATATTAAGTCTTATACGATGTGTGTATTTTTAGGTATGGCGTGATGTGAAGAAATACCAACCAAATGAGGACATAGTCAAATACGCTTATTTCGAGGTCGTGGCAATCCATCTGCGGCATTATTATAAAACGAAAACGTTCCCGTTTCGAGGTGTTACGCCAATATGTTGGTGTGCATTCTCACCGTTGCCCTAGTTTTGCACCTTTTGCAAACGCACACACACATTTTTGCAAAACTCGCCAAACAAAACATGACCCAAATATGTAATGCAATTCTCAGACTGCTAAAACACTTATACAACATAATATTTCTGATGATTTCGTAGGGATGGTTCATTTTATAAAACTAATCCATGCCACCATAAAATCCTTGTATTTGTTTTTATTTAAGACATAGCCGAGTATGAATTTGGCCACATTTTGTGAGTACGATGTCATAGTCGTATGCATGAAAATGCCCAAATTTTGTATTTCTCAGGCCAACACCGTGTTCATTAAAGTTATCCCAATAAGTATGAGGAACTATAAATGTTGTCTAAAAACATCTCCTATCGGTATTAAATGGTTAATCGCGGTGTACTTAAAAACGGAAATGTCGTATATGAATCACCTCGAGCTGATTTGTAACATGTTTTTCATGTGCAAAGTTATGTGGAGATGTCGCTAATTTGTACATGTTTATATCACCTTTAAGTGTGAAATTATTCCTGTTTGTGTGCATCACGAAAACTCCTTTGATGTGAAAATGACAATCCATTTGATGCATATATGTCTAAAAGAATATAATGTTTGTGTGTATCAAAATGTTTTCAAACATCTGAAGACAAAAACAACAACATCGTATTGGAAAATTTCTCCACTTTGTAATAAAACAGAACTTGTTGTGCAAGTTGACATACTTATTAAGTATGTTGAAAAACAAATTTCTTGGCATTCAGTATACCCATTTAGTAGTTTGAAGGTTGTGTGCATGAAATGCCAAAAAATTGCAAATCCTAACCGGCATTTTAGTATGAACCATTTTATGTAACAACGTCCACTCTCTGACTAAATGGTTCCAGAATATACGTATGAAACCAGCTCAGTATTAAAAGCGACACCAAAGTTACGCTTGAATGGACTCGAGATGAATCTAATAAAGACAAAATATGTTTGTGAAAAACGTTTGGTGAATTTTGAAGTACTTACGAAATACTTTTAAGATAATAAAGCGAACACAAACATAATAAGAAGAACAAAAATATATAACATGAATATATAGTTTATGCCTTCATATTCGGGCAACATATCAATATCTTCCTCATTTTATATTCACTATTCCTTATATATTTCTACATGCTAAATATCTCACTACAGAACAGAATCGAACGTAGATGTGCACAACACCTCCTATCATAAAGAAAAATAAATATTTAGGCAGTGCCAAATACCAATGCTGTATGCCTGCAGCATGAAACTAAATCTTACTAATCATTGATTCAGCCGCGTCATCTCATTATGGAGAGCAATGACGACCTCAGACAGCTGCCGCAGCCACACTCGCGAGCACGCACCAGAAGTCAACAACATTTCTTGGTGGTTGTCGGTATCACCTTGCCAGACTCCAATAGTTGGTAGATGGCGCCCATGAACTCTCTACCAGGATCGGCCTGTAGGTCAAAGCCATTTAAGCGGTCAAAGCTCTTAGAGCCCTAAGACCAGTTTTTCCTGTCGTTGATTTGCCTGTCAGTGGCATTGCGGCCTTGAACCGTGATGCTATGTCATACAGTGTTAGTGAGTACTTATGGAAGGCCTGTAAACCTTGTCGCGAAGATCATCTTGATGATTTGCTGCTCACCAGGTAGTACTTGTGCTTGCGGCATTGGCATCGATAAAATCTTATCCGCGTGCTGTTTTGCTGTTTTCGGTGCTGCCCTCGTTGTAGTAGTCGAAACGTTCTTTAATCGCCTCTACTGGCTAGTGTCGGCATTTTGAGGATTTAGCCTAGAAAATAGGTACATTTCAGCCCGTGAGTGCTAGGATGTTGACAATAGTAATACTGAGCATGATAGCAACAAAGGGCATTATGTCAGCTTGTTGATATTCGTATGAATAATTCCTTGTTTAAAATTGGTATGTTCTTCGTCCAGGGACTCAGGGCTATAGTGCTTATAACCCGTGCGCCTTCTTCGAGGTAGAGTCAGCCCAGCTCGGCTTGATTCGGTACGTTTTTCTTTGGTTCACACGAATGGAAAAAAGTTTAAGTTCTCCCATGTAAAAAATGGAAGCATGTTTGATTTAGTATTGTACAAGCGCTGAAGCAAAGTTTTCATATTGGAAAGAGCTAGGGAACAAATATTATTTCTTACCAGTTTGTTTTTTGGATGGTCGCTCTTTACTTATTGATTTAACAACGGAGCACGTCATGTTTTCTTGAATCTTACACTGATTAGAACGAGGCATTCCACCCAGATCCAACAGTAAATTATGTTGTAACCCATTAATAAAGTTCATTAGTTATGTCACTTAATGGTATCTGTGGAGTTTGGTAGGCTTGGGGTGGGGTGCTCCCAAATATATTATTTAAATTATTATGGATAGTCCCACACAGGCTCGATGTTGTAGGAAGTGAAATTAGTGAGAAAGAGGTAAAGCTCTGATCCCCAAGCCAGCAATGCAGACAGTTAAATTATTGAGAACACAAAGGTGAAATTCAAAAGTATAACAAATTAATACAATTCAATATTCAAATGATAATTTCCCAATCACTCTTTTCCCTCTTGACCAAGTGATAGCCTATTGCATCCTGTGATTTATAGTCTGAGATCTCTTTTCCACCTGTCCTTGTTTTCTACTCATCTGTATCTCTCCTATCCCGCCAATTCCTTTTCTCCTTCCGACTTCCCTCCTAACTCCTTCTCCTTGACTGCTCTTCTCCAATTTATCCTCCTCGACTCATTTTCCCCCTCCTCATTGACTCTGCTCTCCATCTATCCTTCGATTCACAATCCACTTTCGATTCACAATCGACGTCTCCACTAGCCTCTATTCCGTCTCTCGTACTAACCACACCGGAAGTCTGTCTCCTAAGAGCTTCCTGTGAAAACACAAGGACGTTAGCATATTTACTTAGCCATCTCGTCTCAGACTAAACAAACAATCAATCATCACATAAAGACTATTACATTTTTTGGTCACGCATTCGTGCACATCGAAATACCCATACGCTCTTGTATGGTAAACAACGTCGTAATAAATGCACGGGATCAACTACTTAATCATACATACATCAATACTTGTGTCAAATAAGTATATATATATATATATATATATATATATATATATATATATATATATATATATATAGGTTACTGCATTTGTATGGGAAAATATGAACGAGTTTTGGGATGGAATACTGCACGAACTTGTGAGTGCAGTATATCCTTCCGACAAAACGAGTTCATATTTTCCCATACAAATGCAGTAACATTTTTATTATATGCTCATTTTTTATTCTACCTAAGGTTAAATTATATAAACAAAATACACTACAAGAAACAACGTAAATGAATGAACGCCGTATTCCAAACTAAATACACAAGGGCAGATTTGTCATTACACAATGACACCATTATTAATGCGCACATAACTCAGCCCAGATAAATATGAACTTAGTCGCGCGCTCGACATATCTTTCGAAAGAAAATGGCTTATCTAGTTAAAATTGAAATTTGCAGTCATATTGTGAATGTATGCGCATTGCAATAACTTTTCCATTTGATCTGGAATGAATATATTTCAGTATTTTGTTTCGGTTCGACGAAAGTTTGTGATTTTGGACTGGATTCATCTGTGCAAATTATACATGAAATACATCGAATTGAAGTGGCTCGGGAGAAGCGTGTTTACGTCTGCAAATGTGTTTCTGTTTCTGTCATTGAATGTTTGAAATCATAACGTGGGAAAAATATAAAGTCGTTCAATTGCAATTATCAAAAAGACGCTATGGAATTTTATGCTTATTTCATTATGAGTGCAGTAAGGAGGATGCAATTGCACTTATCATCGAAATTACAGCACAGTTTCGAAATGTGTAATCCAGATTGAAAACCTATGACATGGCTCATGTAATTCGGATTTGCAGAATTAAGAAAACACATTTCGAGGAAATTCAGGATGTAAAACTGTAAGTATATTTTATTTTGCCATTCTTATCACCAGATAAAGAAGACAGTATATGCCTTGTCACTTGTATGTTATTTGTAAGTACTTAATCTTCCGTCTTTTATATAATGTAGCTAGCCTAAATCCGTAACATTGTATCAACGAGGAATGTGCCAAAGCTGTTTTTTTTTGCAGTCCACGAAACATGTTTAGTTCATTCAGAAACAAATTCAAACAACCACAACGTAAAGAGCCTCTTACGCGAGTGTATATGATTTGTTTACAAATCAAAAGTGCTGGCGTCTGCGTCATTGTTTGTTTACAATAGAAAGTAGTTTCTTCATTCACGTGAATGCTATATGTGTCGCGCGCGTTCAGTATCGGGGAATATTGAACGATTCTGACAATGTAAAGTTAACGGGGAAAAAATGAGCATATAATATATATATATATATATATATATATATATATATATATATATATATATATATATATATATATATATATATATATATATATATATATATTCTTAATCTCAGTATACTGAACAATAGCACAATAATCAGACGCATATCTGTACATTACACTCCCAGAAGTGTACACAAATATTCAAATATCCATATCAACTAATTGTACACACTGCAACCATTTTCCTAAGTTGCAATTCACTTCAACAGTTGAGTATCTCATGAATAAATGCACTAGTTTACTACGAATTAACCAAATAGCTAATTACAATATTAATTCTAACTACGAGCTAGCAATCTACATAATTCTTTACATAATCATAGCTCATTTCTCAAATACTCATGTAAATTAAACACTACAAAGGTAATTCTACGTACTAACGATTCTAGCAATGAAGTATACATACTGCGCATAATTACAATTACAATGCCGTAATATTCTGCAACAATCGAGCCAATAACTTACTGACCTTTAAGACGCTTTGTCTTTCCGTATAATTCCTAAGATTTTCCGTCATTTCACGAGTAGCTTCCTGAAGTTATTGCTACAACTTCTCAGCACGATGTTTCATAATTACTGGGGGTTTCTAGTCTACCGTAGTCAGTTAAATTCGGGTTGAAATGGTGACCACACCCTCCCTCAGTTCCGATTGGATATCGATTCTACCCTGTTCTATTCAACTTAGCAGACAATACTCCGGCCGTCTGTCAACGTGTTGAGATTTACGACGCCAATAAGAGTACTTTGTTCTTGAACAAAGCTTTCAACGTCCACATGTAATTTTTGACACCCAATAAGCCGGGCTCTCGTAACAATTCCGATCAGGACCATTATAGCCGCGGGGTGTAACATATATATATATATATATATATATATATATATATATATATATATATATATATATATATATATATATATATATATATATATATATATATATATATATGTGTGTGTATAGCTTCTAACTAATTCCTTTTTTCTTGACTTACGTAATCGCGGACAGGCAACGTGACAGTATCCATCACGATTACTGTACGAGTAGTCAGTTTATGTAAAATCAACACACGTTCCACCCACTGTCCAACTTCTGTCACTCACACATGTCCCCATTGCAATTTAGTGTACAATATCCCTCTTTCCAGGAACTGTCTTAATTAGAACGGTTTTGTTATAATGATTTAATACAAGACTTTGTTCTTTATCCGTCCATGGTCATTTAATACAACTTTTGCTTTATCTTGCTCATTTTAACGTCCACTTTGTACATGTCATTTCAAAATAAGTACTAATCATACCCTTGACAAACAATGCCAATCAGTCTTTTATCATCACGCCTTATTTCTAAAAATCAAAACGTAATGCGTTATTTAAAAATACTTTATAACTTTGAGTCAAAATAGAATGAACTGTCTACTAATCACTTATAAATATGTTAAGGAAGGTATCATAACTATAATTATCATTAAAAAGCGACGTACATAGTCACTCGATCCAAAAAATATTTTTGTCTTGTAACATGGTCATATTCTTTTAGTTTTTACCCAAAAGAGTCATAATACATCTTTCTGATAAATACAGTGAGAAAACCATAAGAGAAATATCATACATGCAAAAATGCGAACGTTACAGAAATTGACATTTCAATAGACAAAAGCGTAAAGTGACAACCATTATGGACACCAATTGCGCACTGCCACCACACATATATTACCAGTGGAGTGTAGAGAACAGACGTGTTGGCAAGATCTACTTTTGTACGAGGAAATCACCTTTTCACCCATGTTAGCCGAGCATGACGTCACAAAAGACGGACAACTATTGGGACTCTTTTCTTCATAGTTTAAATGAGAAAACCTTTCTAACCCTTAAATGGCATATATGTGGTATTCCAGTTCTCAAATAGACTGTGTCCACACTTTTTCCAGGCATGTTATTTTTTTGTTGTGAAAAACTTCGAGCCACATATTTCCTTTTCCATTTTCATAAAGATTGCCATACACATTAAGAATGTGAGAGCCACATATTCCTTTCACTCTCATTAAGATTGTCATACACATTAAGAATGTGAGGGCCACATATTCCTTTCACTCTCATTACGATTGCTATACACATTAAGAATGTGAGAGCCACATATTCCTTTCACTCTCATTAAGACTGTCATAATCTTGTTGTGTTATTCATTGACTAAGTCATTATTTGCTAAGTACACCTGGAAGTACTTATTCATGTTGACCATCTCATTCATCGTTGCGTTTTCTATCTGAATGACTTGTCCCCAATTACCGGTGACTTCAGTCCAAAACTGAAATAATTCGATCTTTACTTAGGGATATATGTTCAGAGTTATACTTCCTAGGTTTAGATGACGATTTGAAACGATTTGTATCATTAGAACTTATGTTATGAAAGTATAAGACACGAGTTGCTTAAGTCTGGGCAGTGAATTAGGTGTAGGTGAAATGTTAACTGTCATGTGCGGAAGTTGGTGAGTATCGTAAAGTGAAGGCGGAACACGAGTTCGCCTGTTAATGAAGATGAAGAGAGAGGTGAAGTAACCACTTAACTGTACTGAAGTAATATGCTTGCCTATAAATTCATGAAAGAACAATGTGTATATTTCCCAGAATTATCTAAGCCATCGTGATCTTTCACCTTCACTTGATAAGGGTAGCCACAGTAATAACTGACCGAATGTTAAATCATATCAACCAATACGGTAACAGGCATCACCTAATACATAATAAATAAATTCTGGAATTCCCCGTAATGTCAAGCAAGTACATCAAGTTTTATTAGAAACTAACCATTGCAACTTGACCATGTTGATTTAACATAGCTTGAGACATCTTAAAATGTGTGGAATGTCACCTGATGCTCGACTTCCGTCTGCTCCGAACGATGACGCGATTTCAGCGAAGCTCATGGTGCTAACTATAGGAAAAGATCAAATGGTATATTGCTAAACAGACTGCATACATTTCGCTGACAATGTTGTTTATATCTTTTTTGTATTGTTTGTTGTAAGTATTCTGAAAATGTATCGTATAAATATTTCTTTTCTTTTTGTGGGTAGGTGTTACCTATATTTAATTTAAAGTGCTTCTTGGCTTTTCTTAATGATTATGTTATGTGTATCTGTATTTTGTAACTGACCATTGTCCTATATCAAGTTAGTGTTCTACCTGACCAGTCAAATTTATATTGTAAACAGCATAATGCGCAACTAATATTTATCTATGGTGATTGATTAAATATTCAGATCATTATTGATGGATGTAAACATATTTACTTCTAACTGAGCCTAGAATATTAGTTTTTTCCTTGGAAATTCCTGATCTTTTTTGAAATTTTATAATGTTTTATAAAGGAAACTGACCTACGTCATAGCTCTATTATTGAGTCTTAGTTTTATATATTAATATTGTTTAGTTTAAAATCACTAATTCCTACCTTAACATCCGTAGCGGAACCAGTGTTAATGTTGTGTTTAGTTTCAATTTGCATAAATTTATTTATTTAAATTATTCGCTGGGAATTATAAAGTACTAATTAATACTCCTTGAACCAAATCGTAATTTTGGAATTATTGGGAATTTATTAAAGGCTCTTTAGGAATCTATTATTTTGTTATATCAAGACTGTCAACTCATCGACACATTCCAGACCTTTGGCACATTAACACATTCAAATTTAGAATACCACTGGAATTCATATCAAACCGTATCTATTAGTTCTTGTGATAAAACCTTTTAGGACTCTTTGTGAATTAATTCACAATAATGTGATTCTTCTTAAATGTTCTTCTTGTATTCTAGGGAAATATAATTTTTTGAATTTTAATAAACATATTGTCTTGTATGTTTGTGCCACTTAGTGTGAGATCACAGTTTCTTAACAGCCAAAAGAGTGGGAATGGCGGATTGTTATGTATTATTAGCGAATGCATGGAACGCATTCGAATTGTGGAATAAATTGACAATACCATAGCTAAATTATACATGATACTAGGTAATTTAATTTGAACCTTTCTGACTAACAATATAAAACCTACACAAGACAAGCGCACAAGGTTACAAAACATACCGAATCTATTGATCCCATTGGGTCAAAACATCGTGAGATGACGTATATTTAAAGATCATCTTGCATCTAGGAAACGAAGTATAGTAATTATAAAGCACACTGAATGGGCAACGTTCATTGTAATGTTCAGTATTTCCCATAACACAGATACAGGCATATGCACATAACCGTGTTTAGGTTTTAACAATTTTGAAAATGTGTGTTCCATTATGTTATATATGAATGAAAGTGAAATTAATTTCAGGCACATAAATGAGTTCCATTTCTGACCCGAACAAGCCGTATATAATTATGATTAAAATTATATATACGTCGTTTCTGTGTTAAACTTTGTTATTTCTATGCATTAAATAATTAATAGTTAGGTAGCGATTGATGTATATAATCTAATCTACCTTTGTAGCTCACGGGAGATAAATCTGTTATGACAAACACAACACATTTAAAAAGAATTGTAAGCAAACAAACAGAATGAATATAAGGTTATGTATATGGTTTTCCTTGCTTTAGAACACTGAAAGAAATACAGTTATTAATATTGGCTCATGATGTTGTCGTTTTGATTGACGGTAACGTTTGACAGGTATGTGTAAAACCTGGGGTGAGTCCAACTCAAATTATGTGATGGGGTAAACTGTTGCATGGAGTAATACAAACTCAGCTAAAACAGTAACCACAGTGGTCTAGTAATATTTGCACTTGCCGTTTGTGCAAGAAGTTCTGCATGAATCTGGGTCTCGGTAGTTGAATAAATTTTCCTTTTCTGTTATATAATTTTAAATATAGATAATTTGCATTGCAGAAAAAAATTATTTTGGTGACTGGAGCTCAAAGGACATCTTAGTTGTTTGGCCAAGGATAGTCCATTTTTTAAAGAGTGAACTCTAGCCTGAGTATATACCAGACTACTTGATGTAAGAGCATACAATCACTGACGACGAGGAAGAGGAAATATTTCAATTAATGGGAAAAAGAAAAAAGATGAAGTAATCACGTCTGGAAAAGATTAAAGAAAATCTACTCTAGAGAGATTTCGTTTTTCATTATGCCCCTGAAGAATGCAGGAATAAGTCAGTGTTGATCAATTTGAGAAAATCATTAAAAGAGGAGTTCGAATTAAGTTCTATTCTAGTTAAAGCAGTGATGATTTCGTAGATATCAATAGGCGGAGAGCCATGTGAATTT
Source organism: Sinohyriopsis cumingii (assembly GCA_028554795.2). Classification (NCBI taxonomy): domain Eukaryota; kingdom Metazoa; phylum Mollusca; class Bivalvia; order Unionida; family Unionidae; genus Sinohyriopsis; species Sinohyriopsis cumingii. Next base: position 134,701,913 of record CM068824.1, read on the forward strand.
TTTAACGAAAATTCTATATTATGTGAACCGCGACGTTTAGAAGATTTTCATTGTGCCTTCGTCCATCCGTCAAAACTACTTTTGATTGATCCTTAACAACGCCTGTGGCAATCCGTTCCTTTTCACAGTTTACTTTGACATGAAGTTATTTCTTCGTTGGCAAAAGGTAACCTAATTTATGGATGCTGTTGAAAATTCTTAGAATTACGTCTTTTTAAAACCACTCAATCATATATCTAGCCATACCTCACATGGGACTCACTTTCATGGGGCCGAAACGTATGCAAACAATGCAGATCTTCCATTCAATAGGTCTGTCCTAACTAGACACAAAATCCCAGAAAGATGTCTTTAGAGATTAAAGAACATTTCCGATCCAGTTAACGAGGAATAAAATATCAAAAAATATATTTCGTAAGATTTAGGAGTACAATACAATTTATTTTCTTAGTTTGTCTTCAATTTTTAATACTAAATCCAGAGTTTCACATCATACGTGTTAACATATACAGCAACATATCATTGGATATCAAATAAGGGGCATTATATAAAAAAAAAACGGTACACATCATCTTCAATGTCATGCCATGTAAAGATCGGATTTGAGATCATTACAAGAGTGTGTAAGTTTAACTTCCAACTGAATTCTTTCTCTAATCTTTCCGAATCTTGAATAGAGCAATTATTTCAGACTTCGGGAACATATTCTAAAATTGGATGTATAAACATTATACATAGGTTGGATAAAGATGTTCTGCTAAAAGTGCTTTTAGTTATGCGTAACATAGTTATTTAAATGCCTTCTAACTAAAAATACTAATCCATTTAGCATTAGAGGATAACGCTAGTTCCAAGTGTCTATGACTTTTAACAGTAAGCAAATATAGTATCAAAAGTAAAAAGTCAGTCTGCCTATTTGTGATTAACAAAATATCTGTTTTTGAACTGTTTCAAGTAAAACCATGAATAATCAACAGATCTAACATCGTCAAAACAAAATCTCATGGTACTAAGAAACAAGAACAAGATCGTGTATTAAAAACGTTTATGATGAACTTGACGAACTAGCAGAACTAAACAAAATCGACTCAAAAAAATCTCAGGATAAGAGATAATTATGCGAAAACATAGAATATTTCGTGAGTTTGGTATGGACTATGCTGATATAAAAACGCTATTCGAGGTAGCAGATAATCTTGATGACGTCAGTTCGTTAGCGATAGCATATCTGATATTGGTTGACTCTTGACAAATAGCGACCACAAAAGTATTCTTCTGAACCAATAAATGCGGCAATTATAGCAGGAAATACAATCGTGTCAAAAATTGAGAATTACAGCGATGCTGAAGGAGATCCATTTTATCAAACACTCGATGACATAGCAAATATTAGTAATTCAATTAAACCTGGTGCTATTTATATATTTGATTATAATCTTGAGAAAAAGTTTCATTTCATTAAAAGTTTCTAAAAAGGAAGCTAAAAAGTTGCTGAAACAAACAAAATATCAAAATATAAAAGATTTTATTGTTTGGTATCTAAATTTACCCGCAGATGACATTAACTTGGACACTGATAAACGTGGACGTTTTCTTTCTTGCAACAACATATGCAATACTTGTACAACAAATGATACCTAATAATATTAAAATTGGTGATTTAAGATCTGTATTAGGTTATATTGATTATGTAAAAGATCTTTACCAAAATAACGTGAATAATGTCACCGAAATACTAACGATCTTTGATCCTCCACTTACTGTAATCCATATAGAAATTGTTGATGATTTAGGCATAACGATAAATCATCTGAGGTATATGATGGATATACAAATTTTCTTGTGGATCCTGTTGATAGCAAATATAGTGATCTGGTTAAAAAACCTGTTGCTGAGAAAACCTTTACATTTGATCATTACAATTTGTTAACGAAGATTTATTAGGGCAAAAAAGAAATAATCGACTTCAACCACATATCATCTAATCTCTCAGACATCGACAGTAACGAGCTGATCAAGTACTACAGGTACTATAACAAAAGTGTTATTGTATCAGACGCGTCAGAAAATATTACAGCAGAATCATAAGCGTGTTTAACTAGATCCCGATTGTGTTAACAACAGTAGGAATAGCATCAGCAAGCGGAACAGCAAATCCATTATTGCTGATAGTGTCAGGAGTAGGTATAGCGTTATCAGCGATCAACCCCAAAAATAGAACCAAAATATAAAAACATGAACGCGTCTTGTAAGAAACAAATTCGACTTATAATAAAATATTGAATCAGCTTCGAGCTTATCTCAGAAGTGAAACGTTTATTATGCTAGATCTGATACAGGTACTACGAGTTAAAGACGATTTACTTGATTTTATAGCAGACTTGCGTAATACGAGAAAAGATACGCAGTAAATGTTGTGTGAAATATGAAATATAAAAGATATTACAGTAGAAGATATAGCCCTGAAGATGAACAGAGTTCTCTTCCAGGGTAAGCATATAATGATTGTGCTTAACAACGAGAAGCACGTACTTCAAAAATAGAAACAAGATAAAGTTGTCTCTGGTTTGCAATGATTATTCACAATATTTTGATAATCTTGCTATGATCACAACGGAGTTCGTTAAGCCTATTGACAATCTTTATAATCCAATATCGCAAAACAAATACACAGTAATTATAGTTGATGAGCTAAACATGTTATGTTAATTTAACAATAGTTTCTCATGGAAACGTTATCAAAATGTTAGAACCTGAGTCTTTTATCAGCGGTAACATTAATTTTTACTTGTTCAGTCATGATGATGAGAGATATATTATTGCAAAAGCTGAGACGTTAAAAATATATCGATAAATCTCTAGCAAGTTTATATGTAATATCAGGTATAAAAATTGCTAGCAATTTCATAGTAAACTTTTGTGTGAAATATATGAGTAGTCTTACATAAGGGGTATTAATGGATCAAGCCCTTATTTTGTTTGACGACGGCGACGATTGAATTGCATGATCTCGACGAGTAATCGAGTATGAAATAAACGTTGTTGCCTCAACAATATTGTTTTCGTAGTTGTTTAGAATAACTTGAGCGGGCTATGAAGGGGGGAAGAATCATACTGTCGTCAGACTAGGGTTTTTGTCCAGAACACCTCTTATATAAGACTACTATAGGGGAGGCACCGCTGCTCAGTTGATCTATCTATCTATCTATCTATCTATCTATCTCTCTATCTATCTATCTATCTATATATATATATATATATATATATATATACGTGTGTGTGCGTGAGTGTTTGTGTGATTATTGCCTGCAACGTACGTTGCTTAATATTTACCTATTTCGTAATTGCTCTTGATGTCGAATTATAAAGGAGAACATATTTTATAAAAGTGCAAGATTACGGATGACCTGGCATTTTAAGTTTCTTTAATCACTAACTGACTGTATACGAAATTATCTTCAAAACGTCTACTTAAACAACTATAAGCACCAGTAATGTGGATCCTATATGCCATGATTGGGTCGGTTCGAGATAAGCTATCGTTATAGTTACTTTGGCTGCAGCATATCGGACATATTATGCTCTCAACACTTCATCTGATTGAGGACAGCTGCATGTTAAGTTAGTAATTACCAAGGCGTATAGATGGTATTACATACAATGTCACACAATGACAATATTTCAGGAAAAACGTACAGATTGAAAGCTTATTTAAAATCACACCAAATATCATCCGCTCCCAACAGTTATGCAAATGCTGTAAGATAAAATGAGTTAGTCCTATGATTCACCTTCCTGTTACACACACCGCAGCTCCTATGTTTCATCATTAACATTACAAAGAAATGTATTGTTTTTATTAGTAGCCAATGCAGAGTACATAAGTATAATTTATCTGGACATAAAAGAGAAATGTTCGAAAATAAACGCGAAGTAAAAAATGAATTTTCAATACAATGTAAAACTATACTTGATAGAACTTGATGCAAGAATAGTGCTAAAAATTGAGATGATCATATGTTTTAACAGTTGCCTCACCGTAACCTTGTAGATTGCACTGTGGCGATAACGTCTGAATAACTGTTGTACTCGAAATAATGCTCTCATTTAACCCTAGTATTCGCTCATTTTCCACCAGGATTTAATATAATAATCCCATTAATTTCTTAATTTCATGTATCTTTAAATTAATATTTTATTGATTGAATTACAGATGGTGTATTTGCATGAAAGTAATATATTTTGTTATTAATTTAAACTGGAGATAATGGTCAACGTAGTTGTACCTTCCTTCTCTAAAATATATTGTATAAGCTACTGTCAAAGAATTATTTTGCAACCAGGCAGACTGTCAGAAACCTTTAATGTTTAAATTGGCAGATATGTTGTTTTGAAATTGTTTTGTGACATTTTGTATCGTCTTTAGAAAATTTTGCAATTGCTAGCTCTATCGTAGACGCGGGTATGTATGCACTAAATAGTAAGCGTACTAATTTATTGTTTCAGACGAGAAAAAAGCCACAGGGATGATGATAATTTTTTTCGGATGGTGAATCAGACAAACCTTTCTAGGAAAACTGTTATGCAGCTCTAACGGTGCAGCATCAGGAATGCCATGTCTATTATCTGTTTGGTCACAAAACGCTAAATATGACTTATTTTTAAGAAACATAACAGTACTTTTATTTAACAGATTGTATTTTATACCAGCAGTTGCATCTGCACGGTCACAAAACGGCAAATATGACCTGTTTTAGTACAAGTCGCATTACCTGATGAAACCAAAAATAAATGATAATGAATCCGAATATTAGCATGCAAGTACTTGATTCTATTCAACCTTTTCAATGCACTGATTTGAACTCCTTGCAAGCAACACAATAGATAACCAAAATATTTTTTTTAACAAGCCAGACTTTGGGAAAAATATATAGACCTTACCAAAATGAGTACATGAGCTTTGCATGATCGAAAAATAGTACTCGTATACGGATAGCTCGACAGGAATAAAAAATAGTTTCAACCATGCAGTGTACACAATTTTTATATTAACTGTAAAATTATAATAGATTTGTTCTAAAAAGAGTATAGATGGTTGATGATTTAAACACTACAGAGACTTTTTAAGTGCCCTAATGTAATTTAAGATTTTAATACTTTAAATAACACGATCTTATTATACTCATTGGATAACATACTGTCTCCATATATAATGTGTCCTATTAAAGACAGTAGTGTCATTATGTCGCTTTATGGAAATTTTGGGGTCGCTCGAGCTAATATAGCTGTGCCAGGTTTCATTATTGATATAATAATGATTTAAATATTCACACACAACCAGATACAAATGTTTGAAAAACACGAATGACAAAGATAGAGTAACATAAAACACTAATCCAATAAGAGAAGTTTTAGTTAGAAGCTTCGGTTTCGGTGTCGACGGTTATATTTTTCTTTTTTTCGTATGCAGTTTTATTTTCATAAATGGACCTTCCAGCAAGTGGTCAGTTCACCCTCTCTGCTGTTGAATGTGTCAACGTTCCAGTGGACAACTGTTTCCAACAACCAAATCACTTACAGGTTTTGTTGCACAATATTTAGTTGTGATGGGCTAAATCAAGCACCAGTTTTGTTTCGTAGTGAGGATTCAGTTGAGGTGTTTCTTGAATCGATTGAAGTTATCGCGAAATTGATTCAGCAATAGCTTTAATCAGACATGATTATGACCCGTGATAACATTCGTGATTTCTCCGTATCCACTCATTTCTGGATCTGTGAAGAAGCATTTACTTCTACCGATGGAAATGAAAGTTCTAAAGTTCGTGATCACTGTCACATCACTGGCGCTTACAAATGAGCCGCTCACAATGCATGGAATCTAAAGTTGAGAACAAAAAATACCTGTGGCATTCGTTATTTTGCAAAAGGATTTAAAATAAAACGCGCTGGTGGAATGTCTTCAAAACCGTCACACGGCAAATGTGATAGGGTGCCAAAAAATCGCATGTTTGTTTATCGATGCTCTGAAGTTAGCCTGTCACCACTTGATCCCATGCGATGGATTTTCCCTGAACCATAACCAAAAAAAAATCTTTGACTTTGTGGTTTTTGATGCGCTTGTATTAACAAGACCTAAACGGATTTGAATGTGCAGGAGGATCAATCCGTTCGGAAATCGTGAAGACATCGAAGGACCATATAGAGTAAGTAGTACGACGTTGTCCGTCTTTTAACTTTCAAGGTGCATACATATACTGAGCCAACTTATCTCCGAGTGGTTGTAGTGGAGCCGGCTGCGAAATAATTTTCTGAGTAAATGTCTTTTCTCAAATCTCATTAGCTGGTGTTAATCCGGTCGTGCGTGTTACTTCATTGATTATTGGGATTATGGGTAATGGAAAAAGTGCTACCTTTGGGCTGAAGATGAACCGTGTTGTTTTAAGAGACTTTTTATTAGTGTTGATACAAAATCGTTGAGATGCGGTGGTAATACCACGAGAAGTAGAGTTTCTATTGATTTCTTTTCCACAATCGATGTAGTATCTTGTATTGATGATCTGAATGCGAACAAAAACAGTGTTGTAGAATATAATGATAGGATGATTGAGTGCCAAGTCAATCCCGCGCAAATATTTTCTAAGCGCAACAGAAAAATACAGACGTGATCTATTTGACTCAACTATAAGCACATTTAACTTAAGCAACTGTAGCATGTGGATGATATTTCGTGTATTGATGCGCATGGTCATGGAAAGATTCATTTGGCTTTATGTGCCGCTGACCACAAGTGTATGAGTTTCGTGATATGTTTGCGCGGGTTACAAACAATCGGTATAGTTTTCTCAAGATTGATTTGGACGCGAACGAGTCCCACACACCAATTCAACAACAAAACACATATAAAATGTCTGTCATTGATGTCATAGAAGAGTGTGGGAAGCGACGCAATAAACCTGCTAATGAACATCAAGAACTCATTCAGAATGTTATAGAAGGCAGGAAAAATGTAAAATATATGTTACAGTCGTGACTACTGCAGCGAAGACCTCACCGTGGGCTTTGAATAAACATCTGCACCGATGATTAAACTAGAAAAGGTCACAGAGCAACAGGGGAACAAGTAGGAGTGATGACTGGAACGGAAGAAGAATAAGGCCCATTTCATAAGATAGCTGAGCTCACCAATAATATAAATATAAAACATAAACAGCAGCAAGACTATTAAACTCTTGCCTCGAGCGTTTGACGAAGTCAAAGACACGTTGAAGGAACGTGAGAAGCCGTTTGTGTACATGCAAAAGGCACCAGTGTACAAGGTAAAGACGTTAGAGAGGCACTTGCCAGGATACCAGAATTGTCATTCGAATAGAACTCTCAAATACAAACAAGGGTTAAAGTTTTAATGAAAGAGCTCTTGAGGCGATCTTTGCAGATCCTACAAATGTCCCTCTTAACATACACGACAAATGGGAGAGTACATTGTAAAAATGCCATCAAAGACACATGATAAATGCATTAATTCTGAATGGCTCAAATGGTACTGATGGAGTTTACTACCGATGTTCTGTGGATTCAATTTAGTATAACCGCTTAATGTTTCTATAAGTGGAAGAACTGCAGAAGGTGTGTGTGTGTGATTTGGATTTTTCACTGCAGAAGGTGAAATGTTATTGAGAGAATGTTTACAAATAAAAGAACAAGAACCAGTGATGCAATCGCACCCACACTAACTTCATAGAGTCCCACCCATGAATATGAGACAGCGGAAGATCTGCAACGTATGCAGGACGAACAAAAAAGACGTGCTGCATGTTTATCCCAAAGGCCTCCTGCACCCACAGGAAAACGACCTGCGGAAACCACACCATAGCAACAACATCAACAAAGACGTATGTCACATTGTGAGGAAAATTTGCTGATGCTTCATTTTGTATGTATACACATATATTTATATAATTAATTCGTAGTTAAGAAGATCTCATGTTCATGTTCGAACCAAATCCAGTTTTTCAATAAGTACATGTGTCAACCTCACCAGGCTTGGATCGTAGAGATGTTGAGAGGCATTATACTGTACTCTGAGTTTCAGCCGGAAGGAATTCTAGAGTAATTCCAGGTTTGGATTTGCGACCAAATGCTTCTTGAGGCAGCTTTACGGGTGGATGCTAGAGTCGACATCCTAGGATCGAAGACAATGGCAGAGAAGTGGAGAGCACGTTGTAGGCGTTTATAGTGACGTTTGGAGTTTGTGTGGAGGTGCAGTGTCAAAAGGGCAAGTGATATAGAGTACCAGAAGTGTCGGATGAACGGATCCGGAAATGCCAGGAAAGCACATAGTCAAGGGTATCGGAAGTACGAAAGAGAAACAATAGGAGCACAGTGATTGATGGATGAGTAACAGAGACAACACTGAAAGGAAACACTCTCACTTAAGACCTTACTTTCATGTGACGGAATAATACTTGCCAACTGTGTATAGATCATTGACTGTATTTGTTCGAAATGAATTGCTATTGAGAAATTTGTCGATGAAATTATTGAAAACATTTGCTGTAATTTTTTAATTGGTATACCTTTCACCTTGAGTTATTAACTTACGCAGACCGTCGACTTTGCTGACCGAGCGCTCGGAGCTATTACATTTTAAATGTCCACCTTCTCCGGTAATATACAAAATACCGTAGGAGGCATCTGACAAAGTATAACACCATTCCTTAAATAGTTATCAGAAAAATTACAGAAACAATACAACTCAAAATAGATAATGCATCAGTGGCAGTGTGACCCAATTGACATTGCTGATCGATTGGAAACAATTGTAGGATCAGTTCCTGCGGGTAGACACACATCCGAAGTCTTCAGTGAAGCCAGGTAGATTTTACAGCAAGTTACCAGCAGCGACCTCAAGGATATGAATACATATCGCGCTCTGATGAATGAACTTACCGAAGATGCCAATGATGTATACGAGGAACTTCATTTCTGCAACACAGGAGATGAGTTCCGAAGCAATGTAAGCGTTTCGCATCTTGTGTGAAATCTGTGCTGCGATACAACAAGCTGTTGTAAATACAGCCCAAAACTTTACCTCGATCACCCTTTTCTGCATCTGTTTTGGGGAATCAGGCCTGCCCCCGAACAACACATTTGTCTTTTCACAGGACAATGATGTCACCTGACATAATATTGAACTTACCTCTGGCTCGTACGACATGGAATCAATAAATGAAGACATTCGACTAACAATAACATTAATAACCACCTATGACTCTAAAATTGCCATAGGTGCCAATGAGTCCACACACTTTTTGCCATCGCAATAGAATCTCAAATGTATGTAAATGACACTACGTGGTCTACGTTAAGATCATTTTTGGCCTGACGACATTCCATGTGACTAAAGTGTGTTACGTGTGGGAATGGTCGTAAACACAGGCGTCAACAATTATTTATAGATATTGCACAATCTAAACTCTTAATCTCTTAAAATCGAATTTTATACCTGTGTACAAGAGATGAGAGATATCATATCGCACCTGATATCACACCTAGGTATGAAAACAGGTGTGAAACGACATTCGTAGCCTCCCTGGGTTATATATTGTTTCGATCTCCACCAAACATGGAACTAGGTGATTTGATAGCATCCGTGCCCTCAGGACTTGTGAATCTTGCATGTCATAATTGTCGGTTTACAGTTATTCGTTCTTCCTTTGTGGACCAAGGCATGCACGTTGTGGATCTCCAAAGTATAATTATGGAGATGCAAATGTTCATTAGAGATAGAACTGACATTTAATATATTAATTTCAGTCCTGCGAGTAGGTGTGAAAGCCGTGCAAACTGTTAATGCGAGAAAACATTTGTATGCGACATATAATGAAACTGGTATTGATGATGTTCGTGGATTGTACACAAGTGCACCAAAGGTGCTTGGGGCTCTAACCTCAGGTGCTGCATCAAATGCTAAACAAGTTGCAATGTGAATTGTTGATAGCATGAAAAGTGCTACTATGGATCAGACGAAACAACTGGGATTACAAGTGGTCCAATCGCTTCGAAATCGAGAACAGCAATAAGAAACTCGAGCACCATCAAAGGTTCCAGTTACATTATGATCAACAGAAACTATGCCGCCTTCAGATGGTAAAGTCATTAAGCCGCTTAACAACGATTATCATATTCAGTGATTGCAAATCAGGCAATGGGGAGTGCTTACGGTGATATAAATATTGTCCAAGTCAGAGGAGACACAAATGCAAAAGACCGGTAGAATATTTACATTTCTTGAAGTGAGTTAACGTTGGACACAGCAACTCTAGAGGTTGCATAAGCATTAGAAGCTGTCGGTACTGCATCAGAAAGGACACTAAAAAGGCGCATTGTGCCTTGGGGTTGTATTAGAAAAGGAAAAGACCTTAGATTACAAGTAATAAGTCGCCGATTACAATCTGGCAAAGGTCTTTGATTACCCTGTCGCACAAAAATACACCGTTGACCAATCATTATTTACTAGTGATGGGAAATATGCAACGAATTTCGCGGTGTCTTTATCCGTAATGAACTTACATCGATGGTGCAAAGAAAAATGTGAAACCGATTTTTCCAACCTTGATTTAACAACAGAACATGACACTCACTGGGTCACATAAGTGATGACACTTGGAGATCGCTTATATTTTAAACTCGTTTGGACTTGCACTTCCAGTTGAATTTGTTAAGTATTTAACCCAGTACAGGGACAACCACTGTTTTATTCGACTTTACCGACAGAAGCTAGGTTGGATGGGTCAATCTGCGATTATCTTGATGCTGAAACATCATATGGACTTAAGCGGTCATCAAAGGTGAAAGTACTTGAAGCATTCACTATGGAAATAAAAACAGCGTTCCATGCATTGATAGAAATTGAGCGAATGTTATAATGGTGTACCAGAACTTAGACATCTATGGAAATACTATTAAAAGTCTGTTAAGTATTCTTTATGAGAAGTTCGGTAATATTTTCATATCTGGTGAAACAAAACTGAAGATTCATTTCCAGATGCACATTGCAGAATACGAGGAGGTAAGTTCTAAAGCAAGGATTGGGCTACTAATGTTTACATGATGGTGCATTATGGGTATATATATGATCTGAACTTCCATCCATAGAAGAACTCGCATTTTATCATATTGAATATATTATTCCTCAGTAAAAGTACGAGTAAATGTACAATTCAGTACTCAATGACCTTTGAGTGCAGACCAACAGGTTGGTCTTTCTACTGCTTGGACCCTTTCAACGTTGAAGAATATCTACGCGAAAATGGCAATATCCCAACACCCAAGGTATTGGCAGCTTTTTTAAAGCTGATATCGAGTTTAAGCATGCCCACCCTCACTAAAGACTGATGAGCTGTAACTAGCTATGTTGTTGCTTAAGATGATTTGCAGCACGCAAACAACTACTAATCACTCTTAAGACTGTTGAGGGAGGAGCATATTTAATTCATTCCTATCATACTTTTCATTAGCTTGTAAGTCACAATGTCTTGCACCCGTGCGTATTCGACTTAGTAGGTCGACCTGGTTCATCGAAAAGCTAGTGTGCTTGGATTATAACTCGATCAAATACTTTGCAGGAAGAAGCGCTAAAACTTGATACCACAGATCCTGATGTAGTATCAAAACGTGAAATGTGTGAAAAGACGTCGTAGCATTATCATGGTCCAAATAAACAGGAGTTAAAGTGGCCCAGCCTACCTTTACTAATAGCTGTCATTAACGACAAATAATGCTTGGGGCGGCATATTAAACTATCTGAAATAGATGAAATGAAATATGCAGCGATGAAATCTAAATGCCCTATTGTTTTCAGAGGCCCGTATCGCAGCTTCGGTGATAAAGGCGCTGGCGAGTGCTGTGCTATAAGTGTATAATTCTACGGCTGGTACTGCCTATCCCCAACACGAAGTACAGCCATACTCGCGAAAGATCCTTTTGATGAATATGAAACACAGCTTGCACCTGAGCTCTGCTATCGCTTTGGCGTGATCTTAACGATGCTTACCACTGCTCTACCTACTGTAGAAGACTAAATGACAGTAGGTCACACATACAGATGATTCAACCTTTGGATCAGTAAAGCAGAGGCGGACTGTGGCTAACGTAGATGCTGGAAACTACTGAGATTGCTGTAATATACACCCGATGAACACAGTCAGTTGGTTTTGCTCTCAAGCGTCATTTATCAGTGCTTGGGGCATCAGTCGTTCGAAATGTAGGTACCATCGTTCCTTTTGGCAATCTTGCTTAGCTAGAGTAGCAGCAACGTTCCCAACAATTCTAGTTGCACCTGCTCAGGTGGCGATCCTCTGTCGTCCAGAATTTCAAGGCGGAAGCATAAGGCCTGTATTCTTTAAAAATCATTTAAATACTTTTGAGCTTAAAAGTATCCACGTTAATGCTACATTTATTTTGGAACACCACTTCCAACAATCATGGCGTCCTCATCGATATATATCCTGCCATGTTGTGATATGGCGTACTTGCACGAAGAAGAAAACTAATTGGGAATCATTGTTGATATGAAAAACCATACGTATAGCGTGTCCCATGTCGAATTAACTATAGAAAAAGAGCTGTTATTTGATAGATGGTACTTAGCCAAGAAAGTTGAACGAGATTATGAAAGTCTCACACAACTTGTATTACTTGAAGATTTCAAAAATTGTGTCCGTAGTGACATTAAGTCTTGACGAGCATCAGATCGGAACCTTGGAAAACGATGCTCGTGCTGCTGATAAGTATTCTTTAACACATAAAGTTCCTTTTGTAAATAGGACTTCTAATCAACAGTCTTCTGGCAGAAAAGTATATCAGCCTAATACAAGCCCTTCTAAACCTCAGACTGGCACAACTTCAAAAAATCAAGCTTCTGATAAGCTTGATTCAAGATCTTTGTCTCTTCCTTCGTGTACCTATTGAAAGAAAAAATACACGTTATTTCTGATTGCTACAAATTGAAAAATATGCATCAGAATCAAGACAGACCTATTCCAAATGCTCTTATTTCTACAAGGTAAAAGTCACGGTCATGTATTGAAAGCAATACATTTGTTGGGTGTAATAAAACCAAGTCTGTTTTTATTATGGAGAATTATGAACCATTCATATCAATGGGTTCTACATCACCCTTGAATGATTCGGCCAAACATATCCCTATTAATATTTTAAGGGACACAGGGGCTTCTCAGAGCCTTTTATTATCAGGTACTTTGCTTTTTTCTGAGAAGTTCCTCTCCACTGTGTACATTTGTCATCAGATTTATTCTCAGGACCCGTGACAGTAGGTACAGTCTCTGTTTTACCGGTTGAGGGAATTCATTTATTGCTAGGTAACGACCTAGCTGAAGACAAGGTTGTGGTTACTCCACTTGTAACTGACAAGCTCTGCTTGGATCAGAAAGTCGATCCAATTGAAAATGCATTCCCTGATTTATTCCCAGCTTGTGCAGTGACAAAGAAAGCTCTTGAGAATGATAGAGATATTGATAGTATTTCTTTAGCTGACACATGTATTGGTCAGGATTTTGATGAGGTCACTTTCACTCATTGTTTTGATCAACCAGAAGGTATTGATCACAGTGATCCTGATCATCATGAGACAACACTAATCTTGTGAGATTTCAGAGTACACAGAGTTTACATCCCACCACAGCCACGACGATATGGCTTACACAGGTAGAAATGGTTGTTTGAGCGTGCAACGGCTTTCCATTGTGAGTTTGAAGTAGTGCTTGAGAGCGTGAACAGGCTCTTGCATAACCGCCGATCTTGATTTGTCTATGGAGGAGAGTAGTCGCATGACAACTCTTTGATTGCCAATGGACGGTACCCGATTATTGGCTACGAAATAACAAGGCCAACTGAAAGAGCATGTTCTTGCTTCATTCTGCAAGTTGTTGGCTAGACTATCAGCTAACATATTTTATATCATTGTAGCTTCAGCAAAGTGCCTGCTAAATGCTCTCACGTATTTCAGTTGAACCATATAAGAACTGATAACAGATTTCATTTAGGAAATAGGGTGAGTAATTTTGGTCGATGCAAATAAAATCTAGCGAATATCATGTCTGCCCTGATCTCAAAATGTGTTATTGAACAATAGCCTTAGATATTAATTGGAACAAACTTTCTCCTCAAACAGACAGAGAAAAATGTCGGCCAGTTGGGGAACTGAGCAACAGAGAGGGAGGATGTTATTGATTTGGCACCTTTCTCTGAACTGTCGCCAATAACCCTCATAAGCCTTCATAATAGATGGCCTTCTTGCTCGTGCGATTCTCTCCATAATAGAAAGTTAAAACTTCGTTCCGCAAGGCTATCCGAACAAGCTTGAAGATAAAGACGTTCCGGGCAGGGATGGAACACTTGCAACCGTGGCTGCTTGAGAATATTTGACCATTCAGGAATGATCCTGTGTAACTCTATCGCTAAACCGATTCTATTTGTGACCCAGGAATTGTTCTATCTGAGAGAGGCTATCATAATCATATTGCAGTTACAGCCCCGTAAATTCTGGATTATGTTCCGTACTGAGGCAGGGTAGGCGAATGCCCAGAACGCTTCACAGCTGATAGACAGTACGTCCACGGTTCAAGCGACTGGAACTGGGGAGACAAAGGTGGGCAACGAATGCTTTCTCCATGTGGCCCTATTGTTTATAGTCAGCCGTCCCCAAAGTGCGCAAATCCAAGGAAAGACTGATGGATGGAGAAACAATTCCGTGCGAATGACCTGACCCTTCCTGGATAAAGTGTCTCTCAGGACAATCTTTCAGGAATATGTTGGTTTTGTACATTGATGTTGAAACTTTTGCACCAACATAGAAACTGCCATGCAAAAACAAACAGGTCGAGTGATTTGATAACCTGTTTGAGGAGGTATGTCACCATTACAGAGTTATGCGACATAAAGAGGTCCGTTTTGTTTTTTAAAACGGTCTTCATGGATTGGAAGGAATTGATGACAGCCTTGATTTATAAAGGGATGATGCGGATACTCCCACCCTTTGGCCCCCCACTGCCGCTGACCATAGCAAAGTCCGGCAACAGGTGGTCACCTTAGCCATATATATTGTCATCAGTGTATACTGTCATTTCCGCTTTGGGCTTTTTCAAGGACCCGGTCATTAGTAATCCCCGTTTGCAGGACCGAACCAGGAATGATCATACTTTGAGATTCAGCATGACTTGTTGATCTGATCGAGGGGTTGGAGAAAGTACACCACTGAGGTACCAATGTCAAATGTAGGGGATTAAAAACGGCCTAGCGGAATCGAGTCTGCTGCCGCATCGAATAATCCGAGAAGTGAGGAAAAGTAAGAACTCGCACTGCAATCCAAGTATTGTTTGTAACAGAAGCCATACCCGACTCAGATTGATAAGAATTTCCGTATCAAGGTAGACACAACACTGAGATGGATAAAAATCTGATTTGTCCCAGTTCACATGAAAACCTAGGCGATATAAAACTGTTATAGAAATGAAAGTCTCGTTCCTGTCTTGGAGTAGAATTGAACTTGTCAAATGCGTGTTGGAGGTTGTCGTCGGAGTACGCTGATTCGCTGTAGATATAGTTGACTTCGCTACTATTCCGCATCATAATCCTGGTAACTCCTAAAGACCGATATTGCGGGCACAGTGTAGGACTTTGAACTGATAATCAAACCGCAGAGTGATTATTGACATGAAAATATGAGCCGGCCCGATCGAGACTAACGGTACTTGCATCAGAATGGGTCAGGAAAAATGGATAGAAGTTTGAATAAAGGAGGTTGGATGCCCTACTTAAAATCTGACAGGGAAGACGGTGATCCAGTGAGATCGAAAATGTTGGGGTTAAATTGTCAACGACTGGTACTAGAAGACTTGACGGTGGAACAATTTGGGTTCTTGCTGCTATGATAATTATGCCTCAGTCTGATTAGATGGCTTACAACACAAAAAAGACACAGGTGACAACAGAAATGTCAAAGGACAACTAAATTGCCAAGTTTCGAATGATTGATAGACATTTATAGAAATGCATGATTTCCAATGAAATAAAGATATTCGGTTTTTCAGAAATGGACCAAAATATCAGACTGGCATAATTTATCTTAGACCTCCAGCAACAAATTAGATGGCCTAATAATACACATAGACTGAGAAATTGCGCCATCAATATATAGCAATACAATAATAGCAGGTATTTTATTATTATTATCAAAGAAATGTTTTGAAGATAAATCCTTCCAGATGCAAATATTTACTTCCAGAAGATATAACAATGGAAGATGTTACAATGCTCTCAAACGTATGAAAACATAAGAGAATGAAATAAAATAAAATATATTTAAAAGAAAATATACGTGAATATATGTTCTTAAAATCTAAGATTTTCTCCGATGGTACATACAAAGCTTATATAAAAAAGCCCATGACACACAGTGTGGAAGCTAATGCACCCACACATGTGTTCCGCCGTTATTGGACCCTGGCAATATATCGACTTTAACCTTCAGGAGGCACGAAGCAGTAAGGCATGTATCCTGTACGCAAGTGGCGCAATACCAACTCATCTTTGATTTGTTATATATTAGGAAAGTTGCTCTCTAATGTCGAGCGAGTTCATTGCACAAAATGTGCTTGTTGTGTTTTCATTTACATGTTTAGTAGACAGAATGTGCCGATTTATAAACTGTTTTGTAGCCATTATATTGGGCATCAGTAAAATGCATGGAAGTTCTTGATGCTTTATCAATGTTATTGACTGACTAATGTTTCTAGGAAGCCAATTATTTGATACTACTTTGCCAGATTTTATCAGAAAATACCTTTTGTTGCAAAAATATGGGTTGTGAAACATATGGTTGTACAAAACCACCAGTGTGAAATGAATTTGAAAAAGTAGAGAATTGTTTTGTAAGCGGGATCAATGTATAAAAGATCTAAGTATAGCTGCAAGTTCTGCCATAATAATTGAAGCTTGACCAGTAAATGGCTCAAGTTGTGACGTGGTGTTGCAATGACACCTGTAACTTTGTCTCCTATCTTTCAAACTGTATTTATACAGAGTTTCATGAACATTATAGCACGCTTTGATTTCATTAAATCAATTTTGAAAATTGAGGTGACTGATAGAAAGACTTTTGTAAAAGGAGATCGCAGAAAGTCGAATACTCAGTAGTCTCAAGAGCGTATTCCATATCTGATGCTACGGTTTTCTTTCTTTTGCACATGTACAACCATCTTTGCTTTAATCCTGCAAATGCCCTGAGTTTATGGACACACTAAATGATACTATTTACCGTCTGAAAGATGAAACAGATAGGTAATCAAAATTATTGCAATTCCACGAAAACATTATAACGAGAACAATATACAACACCGATGAAAAAACTATCGACAATTTACATTTTATGATTGCAGCATCTTTCACACGTATAGCGCATTAAATGTACAATTTCTTATGTATTGAACATATATTATCTTCTGAGATTAATATCATACAATGGATATGATTAATAAGACATCTGTATTGATTGTAATATAAAGTTCTGTCGTGAATTTCAATCATTTCCAATCAGATAAAGCACAACATTTGTAATTACAAACATACCAATTTATAAAACTGGTCAACATAGACCTTTATAATAAATTTATAACTAAAGAGGCATTTATTTTCTTTTATAGAGATTAGAGCATTTGCTGCAGACCACAAGCTTAAACCAATGTTCTTCCTCCTGATTACCATCCAACCCATTCAGATGTTTGGCATTCAAGCCTGTAGACTGACTAAACATCTCTTTAATATGTTGAACAACTCAATCAAACACTAAAATCTGAATATCATCCAACTCATTCAGATGTCAGACATTCAGGTCTGAATACCATCCAACTCAATCAAATGTTGGACATCAAACTCATTATGATGCCAGCTATTTGATTATGAATATCATCCAAATCATTCTGATATTTTAATTCAAGCCTGAGTACAAATTCCATTTTATTCAGGTGTCAGACACCTAAATAAGTTAGTTTTCAATCCTGAATACCATCCAACTTATTCAGATGTATCACATTCAGTCCTGAATACCATCCATCTTATGCAGATGTCTCACATTCAATCCTAAACACAATTCAACCTATTGAGATGTTTCACATTAAATCGCGAATACCATCCAACTTATTCTGAGGTCTCACTTTCAATCCTGAATACCATCCAACCTATTCAGATGTCTCACATTCAGTCCTGAATACCATCCATCTTATGCAGATGTCTCACATTCAATCCTGAATAACATCCATCTGAATATATACTGCAAACATAACACTTATGCAAACAGGGTAAGCATGAACACAAAAGTTTCATTTTTATATCATGTTTAATGCTAAATAAATACGCATGGTTCTCTACTCTGTTAATAAGTCAATTGCAAGATAGAATGATTCTGGTTCTACACTGCAAGCTGACTCGACAAAACAAAGAAAGAGGTCGATGCTGCTCCACCCTATCCATACACTGCTTTGGGACAGTTTTATTAGGAATTATTTTTCTCGTCAGCAAATTTTCTAATCTCTTTTACAAACAAATGACATCCGAAACCACAGGCTAAACACAATACATTTGGTCCAGTGTACAATATTTCTCATACTCCCTTTATAGAAGAAACATTATTCGTATTTCACAATGTGGCCTATGGAAGGACTTCATTTCAAATGGACACAATGAACTGAGTAAGAAATAAAACAGAAAGTATATTGAGAAGTACCTATTTAAATTAGACCTATATAAATTTAGATTCATAATTCATTATTTATTAACTTTTTCCAGATATATTTGGGCAAACATTTAAATTGTGTTTTTGACAGTTGAGTGACAATTAGTACAATAAAACTGTTGCTTTGCAAGTAGAGAGAAAGAAATAGTTGTTTCGTGATTTGGTTG
The DNA here is from genome assembly GCA_028554795.2 of Sinohyriopsis cumingii. Taxonomy (NCBI): domain Eukaryota; kingdom Metazoa; phylum Mollusca; class Bivalvia; order Unionida; family Unionidae; genus Sinohyriopsis; species Sinohyriopsis cumingii. Next base: position 134,720,888 of record CM068824.1, read on the forward strand.
CTTGGTTACCAACGACCTGACAAAACACATGTTTACACCAACGGAATCGTCATTTTCATACCTGGTAAATTCTAAATCAATAGGACTGGGTTTCTGCAAGGCAACTTATCCAGAAACAAATAAAACCATGTTTGATTAATCAAAACTTTGTTTATTAAAATACCATATCAAAATATTTCTCCAATTTTTCAAGCCATTCATTAATCTGGATTCGATTCGTCATTTAGCAAAATGATGGAAAAAGATTTCTTAAACAAATGAAAAGTCGGTTTACATTACTGACAATCTGATCCGTCTCTTTGAAATACTAGTTTAAGTTTATAAAGGAAAGAGTCCGACAGAGGATTAACATTATATATATTATGGTCTTGATCAACAAGAAATAAGTGATGACATTGTTTTTCTAGTGTCAAAACAAATTGCCAATAAATATAATACATTATGCCAGTAACCTACATCAATGTTTACATGACCGAACTACAAAAAAAAAACAAGAATTATTTATGCAATTCAAAAGCTTTAAAATGCACTCAACATTCATAACGCAAACGTAATGAAGTAGCAAATTTGAAATAAATAAATTGCAACAGATGTCTACTCATAGATATGAAAATGTTACTGGTTAATGATCAAGGTATGAGGATTTAAATATCGATCTATTAGTCAAAGATATTTACAGTTCAATATGCTCTAACATTCCTTCTTAATAAGCAATACGTGGTCGAATTTCCACGAGCTATCGAATTTTTATTTCACTTTTGCATATATTACCTGGTATTTGTATTCATGTACCAGCATCATTAGAAAGCTGCATAATCATCCAAGAAATGAAAAATTGCCGCTTTTTATATTCAAATACCAATTTCTACCAATTGTTATGTCTGTGCATGAAGGGCAATAGTCCCTGGTATGTAACATTTATCTAGGGAAAACGTACAGAATCAAAGAAAATATATGATTCATACGTTTCTTCCAACTCTTTGGTAACTAAAAAGTAATTAATTTGTACATGTGATATCTCAGTAAACTAGAGGCCATGTTTCAGACATCATGAAATCCGAAATGAGCTAGAAGGGTGCATAACTGAACTTTGATCAAGACTGAGAAAGATACAAAACTGATTACTCAGAACAATGGTATCTAGCCTTACATGCTCCACTGCATGCTAGAAAAAGGTCTTTGACGTTAAATAGTGGTCCTTAAAGGAACATGTAATTACTGGCAATGTCATCATACTGTGGTATTGTCATAGTGTAATAATTAAAGTTCAAATTTAAAAAAAGCAGTTGAACAAAATGCAAGTAAATTGAAAAATATTACTTGACCTTTGAAGTTTTTATTGTTTTGAAAAGTTAAATTTTTCGATCGTCGTATGTTGGATTATTTAAATGAAAGCAGATACATAATGTCTGCAGCATAATGCAAAACTTATCTTGCCATTTGTTTGTGAGACTACTTCATATGTAGCTATACTGTGGCCATTACCTACTAATAAGGTACAGTATCTCGTCTGTATGCCCAAATATTTCATTCACTTACGAAAAAAGTCCAAGCATGAAAATAAAGTTAAATTCTAGCACTGAAAATGATTATATTTGCTTTGTATTTTCATTATATGGTGTTAAAAATAGTTTTTGTACACTTATGACTGAACGCAGTGGGTCAAGTGATAGGATATGGTTCAAGCAATGGTCTGTGAGAACACTATATACGTCACCCGTATCTAATTTGGCTTACAAACAAGGTTAGAATACCATACTTTACCAAAATGCAAATCATGGAATTTGCACATGTGCTTCTGTATTCATCATCTCGTGCATGCTTAGAAGTAACATTCACAGTGAAAACGTTGCATATTTAGTGCTGATAATAAATTTATATAAATAAATGATGTAATGACAGTATTGACAGAAGGAATAAGCCAGGACAAAGACTGTCAAAACAACACAATTTTACACTAACATTTTCTTGACCCAATTTAGTACCTGTAAAAATGCTATGGGATGGACAATTTTCGTAGCTTCTAGTTACTATTCTTGAATACGCATCACGATTGTCAGCTCCCATGTTACATTATTGGGTCAGTATATATATATATATATATATATATATATATATATATATATATATATATATATATATATATATATATATATATATATATATATATATATATATATATATATATATATATATCCTTACATTTTGCACAATCATTAATTATTAACTATGTAGCATGTTTTATTATTAAATATTTCACGTGTAATAAAGCCATAAAAGAGCACAAAAATACAAACTTTGATCCGAAACGGACCTTATTTGTCATTTATTGTTCGATAGCAATTTTTTGTTAGCAAGCTAAACAAGATGAAGGGTAAGGCCAACTTAGTTTTGGGGCGACTACATAATGGGTCGCGTATTATATAAGGAAATTTATTAAGTTAATATGGCTGGGCGAAACTGTAACGGACCGACTTTGTTATGGGCAGACTCCATTATACGCGGAGATCTCCCGTTACCGTTACAACAATTAAAAACAGTAACATATACATTTGCATATTGAAAATCTGCTATAAAATAAACATAACCTATTCTCTTTATGGCCTGAGTTTTGAATAAAGGTTATATATTAATTAACCATTAGTTTCGGAGTTCTCTGTAGCAGCTGACAGTTTGTTCAAAATCTGTATACTTTTGCAAATTATAACATTGTAGCTACTTTTAAAAAGTGTAACAGCTTTTGTTATATTGTTTTGGAGACATAGCCTGACACACTTAATTTTCAACTAGCTGTTTCCAAAGATTATGAAAAGACTTCATACGAATCTTCTGCAACGAGTAAAGATCGAAAATGAACAAAACAAATTCATTTTGCTTCCAAAACAGCAATTAGAACGAAGGAAGCAACTTATAGTGTATACAGCATTTCCCAGGATGGTGGGCCATTGTAATAAATAGTTCTTGTGCTGTTATAGCTTTCTTGTGGTCATGACAATGCAAAAAATAAATTCAAAATGTAAATTTTCATCCTCATTTTACTCGATTTTAACCTTATTTTGCTTTATTTGTTGATTAGTTCAGGATCAAGAAACAAATTATGTGTGCCATAATTGTGCCATTCATTACATTATTTACTGTCACAATCAGTATGTCTGGAATGATTCTCGAGTTCTTTCGACATTTTTATTAACTGGTCATTTTCTATTTATAATTCATCGGATCCTCACTATAAATCATAGTCATCAAAAAACCAAAATAAGAATTCAAATCTTGGTCTCTTCTCTGTGTTTCTGTCCCAGCATTTGCACATCATTCCATAAATGGGATCTGGGCAATCTGAAGGCTTTGGCATTCTGTAACCACGATTTAAGCCGTCTAAGACTTCTTGATTTGACATGCCTAAAAGAAGAATATATAACTGTTTCAGCCTGATGAAAATATGTTACATTCTATGTCACAAAACGCTTCAAATATTTCAACAACTTATTGAGGAATCAAGCTTTGTTTTTGCTTTGGGTTTAAAAGTATTATCAGCGCAATATAGGCTTTACATGGAGGCCAGTGTAAATGGTAGAGGAAGAAACCGGAAACCAATTAGAAAGCTCAGTCACATGGCCACACTGGCCGATCCCAAGACTCGACCCAATTTGAGCAGAGATGAGATGGCAGTGATTATTAAAGGCAAGCGCTTTAGATCACAAGGTCACCTGGGCCGCACATCATGGAATCATGAGTCTCTCACCTGTATATATATGTCGTATCACCACTGTATATGACATTGTTTACAATGGTGCAGAAAAAATGATGGTTTTAATATTGTCATGTCGAACACAGGGTGGCAATAACCATAAATACTTCATCTGGTGGACAACAGGAAAATTGACTGGAAAGATTTGAGGAATTTTTCTGGACATTTTCATATCATAGTCACACATCAAAAACAAGAATCCTTAAAAGGGACTGATGTTCTACTGACCAAAAAGAATTCAGATATTTCAGGATAAGATAATGTCTTCAACATATCTTCAACATATCTGCTGGGTGTTGACACAATATTTGATAATTATGTGCAAATTCAAGGTTTTCAAAAATAGCCATAACGGATATGCAGCTGTAAAACTGACTCCATTTTCATTTGTCACCGAAAATGCAGCAGTAAAAGTCTTTTGATAAAAACACTATGTGGATATGACCATCCACTTGGGATGAGTAGTGATAAGATTTTCATGTTTTAGTGATATCATTTTCATGTAAGAACAATTAAAGACCATACGAGGTCTTTTGGTTAAAACCCCAAGCCAATAAGACATTCCATTTAGTATGAGAAGTGATATTACAATTTTCGAGGTGGCCGCCTTGGTTGCCATATTGCGTGTAAGATCAGTACCATTTTCGTTTAGAATTAACTAGACATCATAAGAAGTCTTTTTGTACAAAAAACAACCAACAACAAGACTTTAAAGATGGCCACAGTGATTGAAATATTGGATGGCAGATTGGCACCATTCTCATATGAGACCAATGTGAAACAACATAATTCTTTCATGGAAAAACCCATGTCACCTGTGACTTTCATTTCTGGTGAAGTATAGGTAATTCAATTGTGAATGTTAGATTAGCATCATTTTCATTTAGTTCCAAACAAATTCTGTAAGAAGTTGTTTTGTGAAAACCCAAGATCGATATGACCATCCATCTAGAACGAGTAGTGATGACAGGTGTTTAACGATGGTCAAAGTGGTGGCAAGATTAAAGGTTAGGTCATTATCATTTTCATATTAGACCAACTGGATATGATACGAAATCCTACAGTACGAACTCCTATGTCAAATATGATTTTCCATTCGGGAGGAGTGGCAATCACATGATTTTCAAATGGCTTCCATGGTGACCATATAGGATCTCAGATCGGCACCACTTTCACGTAGGACCAAGTATGCACAATACGAATCTCTCTGTGCAAACCTCATGTTAATATGATTTTTCATTATAAAGGACTCACGATTATGGGCTTGTCATCATATTGGAGCACCAATTTCATAAAAGAGCATCTAAACATCATAACAGATCTTCTGATGAAAACCAAATGTTGAAATGACTTATCTTTCTGGAGGTGCAGCAATAATAAGAGTTTCCAGATGGTCATCATAGTGGCTAGACATCAGACTGGCACTATTTTCATTTAGGACCAACTAGACATCTTAAAAAGGCCATTAGAGAAACCATCCATTAAAGAGGAGTAGTGATAGCAATATCTTCAAGATGACCTTTCTGGTCGCCATATTGCATGCCTGAGTGGTACCATTTTCATATTGGAACAACTCGACCATGAGATAAATGTGTATGTAAAGTTTCACAGTAATCCTGTATTTTAGGAGGAATAGGAATAAAAAACTAGTGGACTTACAAGGACATCAAACCATTCAGTAAGCTCTACTGGTCTGTCGTTCAATAGTAGATAAATATTAAACCCATTAAGCATGGCGTTACAGCAAAGATAGCTTAATGCAAATGTTAAAACTGAAAATTTATAACAATGGAAAAACAGAAACAGTCCTCGTATAACAGAATGAATGCTTATTACTGTGGCTCTGAATAAGTTCTTATTGAGATGAAATGATGAATTCATAAAAGTAGCAATTTCATCAAAAGCATTTAAATGTTCCTAAATCAATTTCATATGTTATGAAAATAATGTCTGAACAAATTCTATAACAAAAGTATTACTTTTATATCTTTTTTCATTATCTTCATTGACACTGTGATCTCTTGTGTGTCGACAGATTCACCAATCAAACCTTTTAACCTGGCATCTACCACAGTAGTGGCCTAAGGTTGACATTGCCCGGGGTGGGAGTGGGAGACAAGCGCCCCAATCCTCCAAAATGCCCCATACGGCCTGCGTCTCTTACTGCCTCTGTCAACTAAAATCCAGCTCCTGGCCTTCGCGAGTGGCTTAGATTTGAAGCCCGGCAGGACATGTTTTCTACTAACAGGAGAAGGGGTGAAGGCGGCCCACTGGCGCCTTAAAACCAGTTGCTTCGGGTAGATGGGACTCGTAAACCTTGGATGGTAGCTCATCTAGGAGAAGGAAAACTCCGATTCCAAACCTCTGCTGCCTTGTGGCTATACCCACTCATGGGAAAGGCTATGGGAGTAAACCCCGACAGAAAATCCGGAGATGGAGTCCCTAAGGCGGTATGACATTGACTTCAACGTCATTCCGGCAACTCCTGCGACGCCGTTGGTGCCAAGCTGTATCGGCATTCGTCGTTCCCTTGGGCACACCAGCTGCGTGGAGAGGGGAGATCTGCTGCATGGGCAACAGCTGATTCTCCATACCACCCTGCCCAGGCTTCATAGCTCCACTGGAGAGGACACTCCAGCGTCGTCGTACGGTGTCGGCACAACACGAGAAGTAGCAGTTTACCGGTTCTAAGTCAAAGCTCGATTGGCGTAGAGCTTGGCGCCAGGGGTTACTTCTGACGGTGGGAGAGATCATCAGGTCTCACTGGAAAGCTACCGCCCGCCTCAAGCTGGGCAGCCCCCAGTCAGTAAGGTGCTGCCCGCCATGGCCTGCCTGCTTCACTGGGTGCGTGGAGCTTGGAGAACCAAGTGGGCCACAAAACTCTGCACCAGGAAAGACTAAAAGAAGAAATAAAAAGACTCCAACTCTTCGTTTTGCAAACTGGAACATCAGGACCATGTGTCCTGGATTGACCACTGACCTACAGCAGATCGACGATGCACGGAAGACTGCCGTCATTGACAGAGAACTCTCCCGACTGAACATCGACATTGCCTGCCTCCAGGAGACCCGACTGGCTGACAGCGGCACCATCAGGGAAGCCAATTACACATTCTTTTGGCAGGGGAAGCCCTTGGATGAACCTAGGCAGCATGGTGTAGGCTTTGCCGTCAAGAACACGCTAATCGCCTTCATTGAACCTCCATCATCAGGTACTGAGAGAATCCTTGCCCTCCGGCTGTCAACATCCTTAGGCCCTGTCAACATCTTCAGTGTGTACGCCCCAACCCTCTACTCCACCTACGAGGAGAAAGACATGTTTTATGAGGCTTTGGATCAGGCAATGTCCAGTATCCCCAACAATGAAAGCCTTTACTTACTAGGAGACTTCAATGCTAGAGTGGGAGCTGACCATGAGGCCTGGTCCACCTGTCTCGGCTTTTACGGAAGGGGCAAGATCAACGAGAATGGTCAGCGACTGTTGCAGATGTGCTGCTCCCACAGCCTATGTGTGACCAACACTTTCTTCAAATGCAAGGAGATCCACCAGGTGTCGTGGAGACACCTACGTTCACGCCACTGGCACCAGCTAGACCTCGTCATCACCAGGCGTGCAGAACTGGCCAGTGTCCTCCTTACCCGCAGCTACCACAGTGCCGATTGTGACACGGACCATTCCCTCGTGGCTAGCAAGGTGCGAATATTACCCAAGAAGCTGCACCACGCCAAGAAGAAGGGTCACCCACGTATCAACACATGCTGTGCAAGCAACCCAGAGAAAACACAGCAGTTCATCAGCAAACTGAAGGAAGCCCTCACCAAAGTGACACCTGATGACACCATTTATTCCAAGTGGTCCCATATCCGTGACTCTGTGTACAATTCAGCTTACGGGAAGAGGGAGCGAAAGAATGTCGACTGGTATGAGGCAAACTGGGAGGAGATGGAGCCCATGACTGAGGCAAAGAGGAAAGCCCTCCTGGCATACAAGGCTGCACCTAGCCACAGAACACTACAAGCCCTCAGGATTGCAAGGAATAACGCCCAGAAGACCGCCCGCCGCTGTGCCAACACCTACTGGCTGAACCTTTGCAACAGTAAACAGACAGCTGCTGACACCGGGGATACAAGAGGAATGTATGAGGGTATCAAAAAGGTGACAGCCCCCCCCCCCAGCTACAAGACCGCCCCCCTCAAGTCCAGAACGGGCGAAGTCATCAAAGACCAGGGGAAACAACTGTAGCGATGGGTTGAGCACTATCTCGAGCTATATGCAACCCAAAACAATGTCACTAGAACTGCCCTGGACGCCATTCCAGACCTGCCTGTCATGGAGGAGCTAGACACACAGCCCACCCTGGAAGAGCTCGGAAAAGCCATCGATTGCCTTGCCTGTGGGAAGGCTCCTGGAAGCGACGGCATTCCTCCTGAAGTCCTCAAGAGCGGAAAACCAGCACTGCTCCAGCCCCTACACACACTCCTCTGCCTTTGCTGGGAACAGGGATACATCCCACAGGACATGCGTGACGCCAACATCGTCACTTTGTACATATACAAAGGAGACAGTAGCGACTGCAACAACTATCGGGGCATCTCCCTCCTCAGCATCGTCGGGAAGGCCTTCGCCAGTGTTGCCCTGGCGCGCTTGCAGATCCTAGCCTCTCGCGTCTACCCAGAATCCCAGTGTGGATTTCGAGCCGGCAGGTCAACTGTAGACATGATCTTCTCACTACGTCAGCTGCAGGAGAAGTGTCGCGAGCAGCGGATGCCCCTCTACATTGCCTTCATAGACCTGACAAAGGCGTTTGACATGGTTAGTCGGAGTGGACTCTTCAGACTCCTGCAGAAGATCGGCTGCCCCCCACGTCTGCTTGCTGTCATTATGTCGTTCCACGAGAACATGCACAGCACAGTGTGCTTCAATGGCGCAACATCTGAAGCATTCCCAGTCATAAGCGGAGTCAAACAAGGCTGTGTCCTTGCACCGACGCTCTTTGCCATCTTCTTCTCCATGCTTCTCCAGTAGGCATTCAAGGACTGCAGCGAGGGAGTGTACATCCATACCAGGGCTGACGGCAAGCTGTTCAACATCGCCCGTCTCCGTGCTAAGACTAAAGTCACAGAGGTACTCAACCGTGAATTGCTCTTTGCCGACGATGCAGGCTTGACATCACACACGGAAGATGGACTTCAGCAGCTGGTATGCTGCCTCTCCCATGCATGTAAGGAATTTGGACTGACCATCAGTTTGAAGAAAACGAATGTCATGGCACAGGACACAGACTCCCCTCCCTCTGTCTCCATCGATGGGTTACAATTTGGAAGTTGTCGAGAACTTCACATACCTCGGGTCTAACATCTCCAGCTCACTCTCCATTGATTCTGAGGTGGGCGGCAGGATTGCCAAGGCAGCAGCAGTGATGGCCAGACTTAACCAGAGGGTCTGGAACAACCCCAACTTCACAGAGAAGACCAAACTGCGTGTCTACCAAGCGTGCGTGCTCAGCTCACTTCTCTACAGCAGCGAAACATGGACCACCTATGCAAGACACGAGAGGAAACTCAACAGCTTCCACCTGAGATGTCTGCGGCGCATTCTGCACATCCAGTGGCAGGACAAAGTACCCAACACAGAGGTTCTAGAACGCGCCAACATGAACAGCATGTTCTCCATACTCAGCGAGAGGCGCCTTCGCTGGCTCGGCCATGTCAAGAGAATGGACCCAGGTCGCATTCCCAAGGACCTGTTAAATGGGGAGTTAGCAGAAGGTGCACGACCAACTGGACGACCACATCTGCGCTACAAAGATGTTTGCAAGAAGGATAATAAGACAGCAAACATCAATGTCAACGACTAGGAGAGCTATGCAAACAACCGTTCCAGCTGGCGTCTAGCTGTCAGGCAGGGAGTTCAAAACGCAGAGGAAAAGAGAAGAATAAAGCAAGCTGAAAAGAGAGCTAAAAAGAAGGATAAGCAAAAGTGTACTTTGGAGCTATGCCATCGTCTCTCGTAGACGGACGGATGCCAAGAAGACCACAGAACTACAGCTCAGTATACATGTATGTTGCAAGATTATATAATGTTTTACCAACAAAAACTGCATTCCACAAGTTGACAGTATCACCATGCTATGGCTCAGACAAAGTACACATTGACATATGAATATCTTAAGCATTCAAGTATAATATATAGTGCTCATGATTTTTTTTCTTAAAGTATAAAGTGATGAACACATACATTAGTTCTTACTTGATATACCAAACAACAAGATAAAATATAAACATATTCCACTTAATGTTGGGCTTCCGAATTTGCGACCATTCTAATTTCTGTGATATATTTACTTGTTTTGCTTTTGTTTTGTTTGTAAACATGTTTTATGACTACTGATAATGTCTGAATATAATCCTCAAAAATTAATTTGATAACAGGATATTATGATATTACTTGCATATATGACATCAACTATTTGAATTTTGGGGTAATTTTTGATGTCTTTTTAAAGTGTGATTTGATATTTGGAATTCATTTAATAAACCAGCACATACTGTGTCCTAGAAACGTCAAGAAAGCCTCAAGTGGATACTCACATCTAGATGTGCTAAGACACATCCATGCAAAAAAAAATGGCAACTGTTTTACTGTGAAGTTCCAGAACCACCAGTATGTAGATATGACATAGGGCTTCAGTTGCATACACATTGAACAATAATGCAGTAGAGTCGTCGTAATGCTATTACAATGAAATTAGATAAGTGTGTCCAGAAGGACTTGTATGTGGGAAAAGGGTTAGATTCTGGACAGATACGTTCTTTGTTGCCAGCTACATGCGGACTATATTATTTTTTCTTCTTGTTTTACTAGAAGCTAGTGAGACGTAACAATGAAACCTATCATCGGCTCTCCCCCAGTTTGATGCAATGTACACTCTTGGCATTATCTGCATTCTCTTTACAAATTTTTTTAAAAAATATTTAGATGCTTGGATGCAGATTCCTCTTACCGGTCTGGATCTTATTTCAATAATATAAATTGCTAACTATTCAAGCCTTAATATAGATTACAAACCAAAGCCTGTATGCATGTCGAACGCATGATTAAGCATTGGCTTAAAACATTTGACCTTTACCCAAATGTCCAACAATTCAAAAAATGTTCTACAGAATGAAAAGTCTTATTCATCCGAAGCAAAACGGGAATCCATTAACAAACAAAATAGAAGCCAATGAAAATTTTTAACCACACCTTTCATGCAATGTGTTTGCAAATTTTATTCCAAGGGGAAAATAAGCATGCAATTTGTTTACAAATTTTATCCAAAGGGACAAGTAAGCATGCAATTTGTTTACAAATTTTATCCCAAGGGACAAGTAAGCATGCAATTTGTTTACAAATTTTATCCCAAGGGACAAGTAAGCATGCAATTCGTTTACAAATTTTATCCCAAGGGACAAGTAGGCATGCAATTTGTTTACAAATTTTATTCCAAGGGACAAGTAAGCATGCAATTTGTTTACAAATTTTATCCAAAGGGACAAGTAAGCATGCAATTTGTTTACAAATTGTATCCCAAGGGACAAGTAAGCATGCAATTTGTTTACAAATTTTATCCCAAGGGACAAGTAAGCATGCAATTCGTTTACAAATTTTATCCCAAGGGGCAAGTAAGCATGCATCGGGATGATCTAAGACTTTTATGAATAATCACAAACGTGAACACAATTCATGTTGAGATTTAGGAAATATAAGAAAATGAAAATCATTCACTAAAGCCTTACTGAAAGTTTTCTAAAACTGTGACAATGACCCCAACTTCAAAAAGGGAGTAGAGTGTATCAAAAAATGAATAGTCTTCACTTCATACTGACTCGTGACAAACAAAACAATAGAACGGGTTCATATTTGGAAATGAACAATTTTAACCAACATTTTAAATGATGACGACAATACAAGCGATACCAAAGTGACTGTTATGTCTTGGTTCCCACTAACTTGGGCTTGAAAAAAGGCTTAAATATCTCTGTCAGAAACTAATATTATTATTTATTATTTTAAAACATACTACTTTTTGTTTTAATGTTGTCTCTTACCTTACAAAATATGAAAGTAATATTTACTTTTTTAAAAAATGCAATGTGCTGGTGGCGTTAATTTTCGGTTCAAGTTTCGGTTGTTAGGACCTTTTGTGACTGCAGATGAAAGAATGCTTTTTGAATAAGCCTGAACAAGTCTTGAATTACACCTCTCACTCAATAATTAACACCCGGATAACTCACAAACCTGCATATAATTCAGTTTCAGGCGTGGATCACATTCTTTTGTCTAGAAACTATCCTCAGTATTGACCTTGTATACTACATGTGGATAAAATCATTATCAAAACTGGTAAATAAAAGCTTGTAATGTTGTTCGTTTTATCGTTACAAAGAGCGGTTAGTACCTTAAAACTTGAATCAACATCATAAAATGTTTCACTTTGTTAGGTCACATAATTTATTAAATTTCTTTACAAAACAAATTTTCAGTACCCTGAAAATAGCAGTAGTTTATAAAATTTAAATCCATGAAGATATCTGTAACGCATACTGGCAGAGGCACTGTAATAAATAAATACCAATTACATAAGTTTTGTCAAGTAAAATTCCTGTTTAGTGCTATCTTTTAACTCGGTTTCAGTATAATAATCATAAATTCGATATATCATCTTGTTTTCGCATTTGAAAAGATCGCGATTTACTATCAAAGCTATGTCTGCAAGATAACCTAACTGACTGTTTTGATCTCCAATTTACGGAATGTTTCTTGCAATGTTATAACAAATTAAAAATAGACCTGAATTACATTATAAATCACGTGAAGAACGTCTTTGTATCAAATAAACTAAAGTAGGTAGAATAAAATACATTGACTAATCGAACACTTTACAAATATTATCATGTAAGTAACATGATTAGAGTATCTTACATTAGACAGTGGTTTATCCTAATCATTCACGAATGTGATCCAAGACAGCAAATGAAGGAAGCGCAGAGTGCGCGGTATATGAAAAGCTTTGTTTCAAAGTTAGCGTTCATTATTGCGAAACAAGTTCCAAAGTTTGTAGTAAACTTAAAATTCCTGAATTAGCACTCTGATGTTTGTTTAATGCAAGGTAATTGCATCATCAATCTTCCACAAACAGAACATTAAGATTTTAAAAAATCCAGTTTTGACATTGACACTTATTGTTTCATAAAATAATTGTCCCTAGTGCTTGATACGGATAAATCTTATTGCATTGTGAATCGACAATTAGACTTGAATAGATCAACATTCACAAGCAAAAAGCAGAAAGCAGTGGTGTTATATATGATGCTTTCACACGTACACTTAGTGATGTGTGATGGAGTGATGGTTTTAGAGATCATTCAAAGGTTGGTTATTTTGAAATTAAGTTAATTTAGACTAAAAAAATGAACAACTTCATTTTTAAAAACATTAAATGGCAATTAGTCTCAATGTGATTATAAAATGAACATCAAAACCATCAAACGACACCACCCCATTTTTTTCTTACTGGTTTACTGGTGATGTCCAGCCGAGATGGAATTAAATGCTTAATTTTTAAGAGATCTCTCTGTGACTCGTGCCTTCAGCTTATAATGTGTTTTGTGTTATGGACGCAGTTATGACTGAGAAGTGCATCAAAGTTGTTCTAAATTTAGTATATGGGAGGACCTTTTTAATTAGTTTTGTTAATAAAGTTAATAAAGTTCGTACCTGGATATGGTACACCTCCCTTTGATACGATCCCCATGAGTAATATGCCATAGGACCAAACATCCGACTTTATGGAGAACTTGCCAAACAAGGCTGCCTCAGGATCCATCCACTTGATTAAGGATTTGGCACCTGTAAGAAGATAAAAATGTCATGAAATGTTTACTTTTGGCAAATTAGGGGCAGATATACAATTAAACAGATTCCCACTTGTTTTATGCGTATATTTTTCAACTTCAGCTTGTTTCAAATGTTTGAGCAGCATGCGTAATTTGAACATCGATAAATATGCGCGTTGAAGGTCTCTTCTTCAAACCCTGTACAAAGTTTTGTTTTAGTCATGTCATGGAGCTGTGTATATTTAGCATCACCTTCAAGTAAGCAGAATACCCTGACATAAGTCAAATTTAATAATGAGTTAAGATATTCAGTTACTAATTACTTATCAAATCAATGTGACCGAGTTGAGATCAGCGATCTTTATAACTTATACTACTCTTGATTTTTTAGCTGAAATCGAGACGGCAGCAAAAAAAACGTTTCTTCGTGGTGTCTAATCTTGCCCTGTCATTTTTATACCGATCTACAGCTTCCAATTTTATCACATGTCCTTTTGCATTAAGTTTCATTAACATGGACTAAATTTGATATATTCAAACGTTAAACACTTCCGGCTATATAAAACAGCACTAATCTCATTGATATTTACTTTGCCCTGAAATTACCAAACCCTCCAACCTCAAATATTTGAACTTCAGAATATAGAGAAAAAAGACATATTTCAGCACATTATATTATTCCATGAATACTCACCCGATCACATTTAAATTAGAAAACAAGCTCCTCTACTTTTCAAATCCAAAACTATTGTCTTTTCTTGCCATGCACCATATCGATAAAGAGACAAAACTCTTACCCATAAACACCACTTACTGTAAATACTCGATTACAAGAAAAGTAAGATTTAAGTCATACACACCCACCTACCCCCACCGCACTCCCAACCACTCTGGAGCTGATAAAATATATATTGGGCCCTCCCATAAGTCAGGCTGTACTCCATGAACTAAACACTTCCGTAAGTGTCAAAATCTCCGAATTGTACCTTCGAAAAATAAACAAGCCCCAAATGCTCGGATAGATTGAGTTTAATAAACTGGAAAAATAACAACTAAGATGTCGAGAGTAATTGCAATTATATAATTGATAATAATACATAACTTACATTTTATTTTAAAAAATGCAAAATGCCTGACATTTTTTTGTCCAGTTATGTGATAAGTACTTTTATCTGATTATAGGTCATATGAAATGATGTTCAGAACTATGCGATTCACAATAGCCTGTAGTATGATAATTTCAAGCATATTACAAATAAACAATGCATTTTATTGTCGAATGTTACCTGGTTCAAAGTCCACGAATTCAATATCATCCTCTAATAACCACAAAATGTTCTGCAAACATTCACCATCGTCTGCTGTTCATAGACATTTTCTGACTATACAGATACCGGTGAGGGTTTCGGTGACGGTCTTCCATGTACCTTTTTCTCAGCCACACAAAATGTATGTTCCTCAGCATAGTTTATATGTAAAGTCTGTCACTTTTAACTTGAGTGCTCTATAATGAGCAAACTAGTTTCATTTCCCCATGTTAGTGAAACTACGTAAGTTTGACAAGTCACGATTTAAAATATTCAAGTGACAAGGTACGCTGTAACTGACAGGTGAGTAACACTTAAGCCATTAATTATGTCCAAACTGATCTTGTGCTTTTAAACGACACTTTGATCATACAGTGTCCAAACTGATTTTGTGTTTTTAAATGACACTTTGATCATACAGTTTATGAAATCACAGGTGCCGACTGTGCGGCATGATCACAGGGAAGTAAAATCAGCATCTACCTTTAACAGAGCTGTACGATTCACTTAAAGAACATCCACGACCAATTCATCTGCAGAGACAAAGGTGGAGAGCTTATGGTTCCACCTCGCTGCAAAAAAGATCTATCAAGTGCACAAATCTACTGAAAGACCCACGCATGGACGGACAACTTGTTGTTAAGAGTCTGTCCTTTTCTCAACGATAAATAATGTAGGAGTCTAGGACACTGAACCTGCAGAAAATGTGATCTGGACAACGATCTCTAGCTGGAAGCACCAGCGCAGAAAATCCCAGACCAGAACGCATAGGATGGATTATAGGGTCATCGTACTGAGGTATTTGAAACCATGAGTATTAACCTGCTAAAGAAATGATCCTTACATAAATGAAATGTGTTAACTGTATGTTCTTTTTAAAAGATTGATATGAAGTGATTTATGATATACGAACAAACCTTAATCTCCAACTTGATTTCTATATATGAATTACTGTTGAAGGTTACAGATTGTCTTGCCAATTTGATGCCGGGATTGTGTTATCTCGGTCAAGATATTAACACAATGATCTGAATGACTGGAAGATGTGGAACACTTGGTCAGTAGTGCCATCTGCAAAAGCATTGAGAATCAAATTCACTGTCACTACGAACAAGTCAAGTTGTAAAATCTCTCTCGCTGAAATCCACTCCTTGGTGTCAATTGACTCTGTAAGCTCATTAATAAATACCAAGTGCATGAGAGTGATGCATGAAGGTGAGACTGATAAAACGTTCCATACCAAGATGAAACAAATGCTGTGCTGAGATGGAGTAAGATATGACCTGGGATTTTGTCACTAGAAAGTACAGCTGAGAGAATGAAGATTGTTCCTTCCCTTCAGAAAGACGAATTTACTGTGTTTTTGAAGGTTGTCGTCTAAATATGTCGCAGATGCTGTAGACAATGCTGACCTAAACAGGGTAAGGATGTAGTTGATGGTGTTTGTGAATGTCTCTTTGGGCTGATGATGAAATTGAATAGGAGAGCACAAACATTGCATATAGTTCTTTGGAAGCCAAACCAAAGTAACGTGCAAGTAGCAATGCTTAAAGCGATGTGATAATACACCCTGGCGAAATCTATACTGGTTGCAAAGATAGCCTGACAGACCGTGCTATTTCCATTTTGGACCTTGGTGCAGCTGTTTACTTATTAAATAGGCTGATATCTATGGCTGACCTGTGCTTCCTATTGGCTTTGGGCAGTAGAAAGTCTCTGGAATGAAATCTAAAAGCAATCACCGTGCAATGAAGAAATTTCTTATCATATCCCTTTTGGTAAAAAGACTCTTAAACTACAGGATTTACTGTTGCCTGAAATCGGACTGTTGAAAATGCTGCTGTTTGGTTATATTCTGACTTCTCGTCTTTTGTCTCTGATGTAGCTGAGACTTATGTTACCTAAATTGTTTAAAAGTCATTGAAGGACGTAAGGAAAGCTGGAAAGCAACTCTTGTACTCCCTGATTCTGCATATATTTCTCCCCTTCTTTAACACGCTTTGCTATAACGTGTTTCCGGATATAAAGAAGCGAGGCAAAGAAACCTATAACCAAACTTATGAAAATTATAATTTAAAAAATAATAATTTTCAACACGCATCAGCAGAATATTTTACATCAAAATCACTGTAATTGATTTGTATATTACTTGGACATGTTTTAACAGTCACTGTTTACCTCTTTTTAGCCACATTTGTGTTCCAGCTGTGTCTGATATTGTATTTCAAAGAGGATGTTGACACCAGAAATTACCCATGTTTCTAAAAAGCCATCATTTTCGTTGGTCCACGCCAACTTTATTATTCGGTTAAAGTACACAGGAATGTCGAATTTGCATTTATTACTAAAGTCCCACCAGCAGATCGATGGCTTAATCTCTGAAACACAGCTCACCGATCATTGTTTATTGACAACTGGACAGCAACCGATAACAGGATTAACTGCGGAAGTTCATACAAACTTGCCGCCACTTAGTCTGTTGCAATGTAGCCGTAAATGCATTATCCATCCACCCGAGAGAAAGTGGCAGTCACTGATTGATTGTTTTTGCATAGTTTATCTACAAATAAGGTCCATTAAAACAAGTAGGTGTCACGTTCTTGTGAAATCAGATAGATTTAAAAGTGCCTCCTATACTTGCAAGTAAAATAAGACATTTAATCCAACAAATGAAACAGTCAAGAAAGATGATCTTATGAATACGACCAAGATTTGTTTGGATTCGTGGTAGAGGTTCAACAGGCTGAAGCTTTGCCACGGGGACATTTTAATTTATTTGATGGTGTTCAGCACCGTTTTTATGAGGCGCCAAAAGAGAAAACTTCAATGCCCATCAAAAGGATGTAGAGTCTGCAATCGACAGGAATGATGAGGACCAGCTGATAATACTCTTGCTGTTTTCAAAAGCCAATTTTACGCTTGGGAGAAGACATATGTGGTTAGAAAGTCGGGATATTGAGCCTCTGAACATTATATCTGAGAATTATCATAGACTTTGCTAGAAAAAATAATGGCAAGATCTCAAACAATATAAAATCATGAAATAGTTCAATTATGGAATAAACATCATTTGAGTGAAAAGTGATTTTTGTATTTTGTTTAGTACCTTTTGTGAATAAATGTTTCGAACATCATTCGATTTTAAATAGATTATATACATGCATGCAAGTTTTTTCTTTTTTTCTGATTTTCTGTCATTCTGTTTTAGAATTGCTAAAAGCGACCTGTACACGTGGCATCACTAAATTGCTAACCATCATATGCAACTAGTATTTTAAACTGTTGACGAGATAGATATGAAGTGACGATATTAGACACGTGGCCCTGTTAATTGCCATGGTTACCAATCTCACTGCCATACTTTTCATTAAGGCTAAAAATGCATTGTTGCACCAGGTCAGGTATAGTAGAGGTCGCAATCATATTCTGCACTAACATGAAAAACACTGCAATCTGCCTTTCAAAACAATTGGTTTGATATACTCACCACTGCAAAGTTCTAACCAAGCGTGACATGTTGGCACTTTATGCATATGAGTGCATGTGGTGCCTATAGGACAAGAATAATGAAGGTCAGTGCTGAAGGATTGCAAAGATGAGACTAGTGTTTTTTCTTTACGGAGGAGCTGGATTCGAAAGCTAGCAGAGTTTATTTCCTAATTTTTTGATAAGTATACACTCATGAAGCGATAAACATAGCTCATGTTTTAAAGATAATGACAGGCGCACGCTCGTAAAGTCAAAAACAATTTCTCCATCATATATATCTACATAATAAACGTTATATCTCTTTATTTTATTCGAAGCCCTATACTGAAAAGGTTCATTCTCTATCGACATCTTTCTACTACGTAAATCATATATAAGATTCATTTCAGAAAAGATGAGAAAACACATTAATAATTAGCCTGCCTCTACAACAACTATCTGCCTACTCCAACTGGCAACACATGTGCCCTGTATTTGTTTGGTCTGACCAAATTTAACCCATTTCATTTAAATTTACCATTTTTGGAAATATATAAATTAGAAAGTTTCTGCATTTAAAACGTGAACAAAATCGTATCTAATTTTAACAATCTGTATTTCCATTGAAATGTTGTTGTTAAACATTCAAACATATTTAGACCATAAAACCGATCTTTAAACAAATTATAGGAGTTTGCAAATCAACCTCTCAAATTCAATAATTTTGCAATATAGTCCGAACCATGGACTATTACAAAATGATATTTGCATTTCTTTTTGCATGGACAAACCGTAGACATCTCCTTACCTTGTTCATCTTCAACTAGTTTGGGCCAACCAAAGTCGGCCACTTTGGCAACATTATTATCCCCAACAAAAATATTCTTTGCAGCCAAGTTTCCGTGGACCAATTTATGCTCCTCCAGGTAGGCCATTCCACTGGCAATCTATAATATTTACAATTACGTTTGTCAGTATAAAATATCCCAGTTTCCTCTATTCAGTGCAGTCTCTTTGATTTCAAATTGTTGGTATTATTCAAAAATTTAATAAAAGGACACAATGGTTTAATACCATGAGTAGCCATTATTCACAGGATACCAATTTTCGTGGATTTTGTGGTTCTATTAACGACCAATTTATGACCCAACTAAAATGAAGTGTCCGCGAAGTTTCCTTCCTTATTATGGGCATTTCCACAAATATAAGCATCAAGCGAATCTCATTCCTAAAACCTACAAATGTTGAAACCCACCAATTTCAAGGAATTTACAATAAATTGCAATAATTTATTTTAATCAGGGCCTGTTATAATTACAATAGCTAGATAAATGGACATCAGATTGGCATGACTACATTGTATGTTTCCAACTTTGTTATGATCTGAGATTCATTATTATACAAGAGGCCCTTGTGGTCCTAATAACACTCATCTGGATAACATCGGCCTAAGAGTCAAAATACTTGAGCATATGGCAAAAAAATCGTAGTCAGTACTTGTACGGATGCTTTCTCTATAACTGTTTTTAAATAATTTGCATAGCATACAATAAACGAACAATTGTTCCAAATCTTTTTTAGATTTTTGTATCTTCACAGATATTTATTGACTCAAGGTCTAATGCTGAAATTTCTCTATGCCAGGAGGCATTCTGCTAATTCTGTTCATTTTCCACTAAACAGAGATTTTACAAGTTATTAAAGATTTTTATATTATGAGCATCAACAGCCATATCAGGCAGTTAAATAAAACCATTCGTATCAATTTGAAAACCTTTGTGCCAGGATATTTCTGTCACGTTTCGTAAAATTCGCATTAAAGGTTTCTTTTTAGGAGTCATTTAAGGGTGGTTCCATTTTTAATAATGCTATCAGTACTTGATGTTGAATTGGTATAATTGGTACATCCTCCATGTTGGAATCTGTTCAATCTCTTCCCTTTCTTTCAAATCTTAAGTTCTGTTAAGTGGTTTTGAGAAGTTGTTCTATTAACTATTTTTTAATTGTGATTACATTAAATAGCTTAGATCTGTTAATACTTCTTGAATTATGTTAGTAACAGTGGTATGATCTGATGGCTAGTCAGCAACATTTATAAACTTCAAAGAAATTTATATAAGAATACTTTCTTATAAAATATGGTCACATTTTTAAAAGGTCATTTTCCCATCTATTTGTTATGGTATCAATACTTAGAGTCAGACCACGCGATGTTTTCTGTTAAATGTAATCAAAGTATTTTATCCTGAGTATTTTGCAAGAATGACTCATTTAAAGGTTTCCTATTTGATGTAACGGTAGCAATATTGGAAGATAAAAAATTTGTACAACTTGAACGGTCTTTATGCCGGTATGATTTCTGTTAATTTTGGTTTAATTTCGTTCAGAAGTTTGAGGAGTCGTATAAATGATTTTATGTTTTAAGCATCAGTGTTAATGTTTAAAATGAAATGATTCTTGCCTAGTTGAATTGTATGTTTAAACAGTAATACTTTAAAGATGCGCAACAGAAAGATGATGTTTGGTAGATATTTAGCACATTATAAACTCATTTGATCTTATAGACAGGAAACCGAATAAATATGTTTTCAATAATTCTGCTTGTCTTTTCTCTATTCGACATAAACCCGATTTTTGTATGTCCAGAAGTTTTATCGTAATCATGCGAACGTGGTATCAACCAAAATAATTCTAATACACTGTAATCCTAACACATAGTCAAAGTAATTCAAAATATAATAAAAAAGCTTAAGAATCCCAGTCATTCAAATGACATGAAAATATAAGCACTTTGCACATGGATGCATTTCCTTACAACTTGATAATGAATCCTGAAAACAAAGTTGCTGTGCAGAAATCAATAATTTCTTATTAGATTTTCAAAGACTGTGATCAAGACATATTGACTTCATAATGTTTATAGGTTTTTTCACCCTAAATGAATCCTATCTACAAAGCTTGGAAACAAACCTTAATAAAAAATATTCTACAAAATCCTGTCTTTCTAATAACCACAATGCATTGAGCTTTGATACCTTAACCATGAACTAACAGGCCCTTTGCATACTTGAAGTGCAAGCCCCCTTCAAAGTTTGGCCAAGGTACATATCTAGATCATAAGTTATTATGCAAAGAGCTTTAATTATATTCAGTTCTAATAATCATGACCTTTTCAATTTTTGTAGCCAAATCAATGGACTTCCTTATCACCCAACATGTATATCATTGACAGCCTTTTTGTTGAAGTACATGGTCAGAAACTTACATTTATGCGCACAAAAGTTTTCATCCTTTGGTTAGTAACCTTTACTTTTGACCCCAAAATCCCTATCAGCCGGTGGAAGCTATCACACACTTTGACTAAGGTCGAACCATAAATGCTGCTATTTGGGTTAGTGGGTTAATGTCATAATTGGTATCAGCTGTTGTTCTTTTATTGGGAGAATGATGAACATGTATCAACATATAATACTTTGCCCAGAATAGGAAAAAATGGATCTCTTGTTGCAGCACATATCCCTTGAGATAAAATGGTATAGGTAGCAAAATTCGCTGGTAGAATATACTATAATACATAAACAATTTTTTTCAGAGCAAAAGTATTAATGCTATTGGATAGTAGCATTTGCTTCAATCCAATATCGACTTTTACCTGCTACATATGTGCTCAACTCATCTAATTATTAGGGGGTTAGCATTGTTGTCATTGTTCTGGAAATGAAGCAAACAGTTTAAATATCACATTATATTCTCTTAATTACTTAAATAGCACCAGAAAAGATATACAAATAATTTAGAATCCCATTCCACAGCGTGGATGCAATCACTTATTTACTTAGAAACGAAGCAATATTATCTGGTATTTTAAGACGTTACAAATCCACCGTTTTTAAGTAAGACTGATAACGTAAGATTATGCAGAGAGTTTTTAAATGATCTACATGACTTACATGATCTTTTTTGGTCTTGCATATTTGTACATATTGTGATTTTAGTTATTGTTAAGCCACTATTGTGTAGCTAAAGTCTTGTATTTTTTCACTTGTAGTTTTTCAAATACTTTCTTGCATTTTTTACACGTTTACAACTGACATATAAGAATTTGAAATGCACTTGACGTTATTTCATGCCATGCGTATTTTAAATTGTGTTGTTATTGCTTATTTTACCAAACAATACACCAATTATACAAATTTCCCTAATATGGATTTCCATCTTGATTAAAATACATTTTTCTCCTGACCTTATGATTTGTCTTTTGGACATTTTTATTTCACATCATATTTGATCTAAATAGTTATTTTGCCCAAAGTTTAATCACTTTACATAGTTTAAGGAACAATGTGAATCTGATGTAATTTAGTTGTAACACATCTAAGGCATAATAACAATATGACGAGCAATCTGAGGAATATTTGTGCTAGCAAGTTTTCATAACGTTTAATAGTGACCATTATACCATCCAAAACATAAACACCGTTAGAGCAACAGATTGCATTAATTGCAATAATTGTCGTTATTAAATTATACCAGCACGTGTATTATTTTGAATCCAATTTTATAAATCCCCAGATTCACATTCTACGATGTCTTTTTTATGAATTTTATTTACTTTCTCTGACTAAAATGTATTCTTAGCTAAACTCTTTTACTTCCTCTTTTGGTGGATTAAAGACGAAAGCAGTAATTGGTTCCATTGACTAGATTAATAAAACCCACAAAATGTATTCAGCCCAAAATGGCTGGATTTTGGAAATAAAATTAGGAAGCTATTAAAAGATGTTCGCTGTCACCAGCTTCAAAGAATATAACGAACGACGACACGTCTGCTGCAGTGTACATCATATTATGGATTTGTCTATGTTATAGCAAGTTGAGAACCTACTGTATCACTTGAGGACGCTCCAACAAGATGGGTGCCTTTTTCTTCAATTATTATTCAACAATTGCATATAATTTGCTGACCAGCGAAATGTACTCTTCCCACTACCAGTTTGACTGACGATACGGACAGTCTCATCAGATGAAGATGACCAGTCAGTAATATATGTAATCGGTGTTTGCTACTTTTACATATAAATCTGACAACACATTCATGAACATG
The DNA here is from genome assembly GCA_028554795.2 of Sinohyriopsis cumingii. Taxonomy (NCBI): domain Eukaryota; kingdom Metazoa; phylum Mollusca; class Bivalvia; order Unionida; family Unionidae; genus Sinohyriopsis; species Sinohyriopsis cumingii. Next base: position 134,744,394 of record CM068824.1, read on the forward strand.
ACTTGCTTAGCACATCATTTTACTTCCCTGTGGATGAGACGAAATGTATTTGTAATATTTAATAAGTAAATTCGACAAAGGAGAAACAAGTTGTTGTACATGCAATGAAACGTTTTAACTGCATATATTTCCATTTACCAGCATTACAATAAAAAAAAAATATAAACTTGCTCTTCAAAAGTGAAATTACAGTTCAGTCAAAATATAAACCTTTTCATCCTTTGATTCACAAATATACATGTTTCATTGATGAACAGATTATACAATATTGAGGATATAATGTATACAGTTTTAAAATTCAATCAGACATCATCAAAATTTGAAAACATTCAGTCAGCAGGTGTTACCATTCAACCCTTGATAAGATGAAATATTCATGTTAGAGGGCAAAACTCATTTAACTCCTTCAACTCAAAGTGACCTAGACCTTTGATCTTTTGGCCCAGCAATGAGAGGCTTCATCCTTGTTCCAAGTGCAAACTCTCTAAAACATTGGCGAAAGTGTGTGCAGCAGAACTAACATTATCATGTAGAAATAGAAAACGATGGCAAACGCAAGGATGTAAAGATGGACAGACCGAGTCACAGCAAAATACACTTTGCCAAAAGGCAGATGATACAAATTATCTGCTGTTATCAATAATTGCCATTAAAATACTTTACACAACTCCAAAATCTAATTGGAAAATATTTTGATCATCGAAAAGAGTACCTTTGTCAGTTCCGTGTATGGTGTTCGTGTTAGAATAAAATATATAGCTCCAAGCATCAAGTAGTTTAATGACAGATGCATCTGATTTAAGGTTAGTCAAAACTTCCAAGATTTACCTGGGCAGCCATAAGCACCATACCCTCGAGACTTATGGTTCTTCCCTCGCCCTCTCTCAGGTAGCTAAGAAGACTTCCTTTAGACATTAGTTCTGTGGTGATGTAAATCGGTTCTTCCTGTGAACAGACGGCATACAGACGGACAAGATTAGCATGCCTACATTGCTTCATTATTGTGGCTTCATCAAGGAATGCTTTTGATGACATCGTCCCTGGCTTAATTGATTTAATAGCTACATCTGTTGTCTGTTTCCACTTGCCTGAAAATATAACTTTGATGAAATAGACGGTGCACATTTGTCAGCGAAAATTTAAATCCAATAAGCCTAAAAGAAACTACACCTAAGAAAGACTAAATGAAATGCCTCGCCTTTGATCAGTATCTTCATAACCTATTATTTGCTTTCATTTTGTGTTCATGCAATTGAGCTTACCAATAATATATGCTAGCACAACAATAACTGTCTACACAATTTTGCTAAAGAACAATACCAATTATCTATGCAATTTAGCTGGACCTAAAGAACAATTTCATAGTACATAATGCCTTGCCTTCATTAGTCTCAAATATAAAATTTACTATCACTAACTTTCAGTAAATATGCAAAACCTTCAAATCCAGTGTTTATAAAAATATTATTATATAAATTCCCCAATGCACAGGATTCTAATGTTTTCATTTATCTAAAATCAACATCCCTCTTACGTTATTCTCTACCTGACGTAGTTCAAGATTCAAAATTAATCAGACCTAGTCACAAACATTTCGTTTCTCCATTAATAACATCCACATAAATAACAGAAAATACTTTCCACAATGGCCATGCTACTGTATAAGTCTCCTTATTTCTTGTCAGCACTGACTCGGGTAGTTTTGATTTTCCTTTAACCATATTGAACATTAAATATGATTTATATCTATCCTTTCTTCTTTTAAATGTTAAGTGTTAGGTAAGTCAATAATACAGTCAAATCATGATGTCAAGGTCAGATTATAACATTGAGATATCGACTAACTTCCTATCATTTCTCTTGTTATGTGCACACATCTCTCTACTCCATGATCAAAATAATTGGTCCCTTACATAGTTACAAATGACGTTACAGAATTCACTGGATGAATATTGAGATTTCCCGTTTTGCTAATAGAGACAGAGGGAAAATTTGTCTTTTGATGCAGCAAACGGTTAAGTATTTTGTTTCATATGCAGGAGTGCATTTAAAATCTGGAAGGAAACGCTTGGTACCTAATGCCTTTCAGAGCCATGGCCACCAGTTTGTCTTGTATGACAGTCCAGATGACAACTCATGGTCAATGCCTTGCAAAACATCCCAGCTAACAACTCATGGTCAATGTCTTGTAAGACATCCCTGTTAATAACTCATAGTCAATGTCTTGTAAGACATCCCAGCTAGCAATTCATAGTCAATGTCTTGTCAGACATCCCTGTTAACAACTCATAGTCAATGTCTTGTAAGACATCCCTGCTAATAACTCATGTTCAGTGTCTTGTAAAACATCCCTGTTAACAACTCACGGTTCCTGTATCGTAAGACAGCTTGCTAACAAGTCATAGTCTTTGTCTTGCAAGACAGCCCTACTAACAACTCACAGACTGAGAGATTCTGCCAGGAATTTTCTTAGGAGTGTAGGTCTCCCATATCTACTTCCATGGGGGTACTCAACGGTTGACAATGCCAAATGGTTGCTGATGGGTGTCAACATTATAAGGCATACGCACAGCTAATTTAAAACAATGATGTTGAATCATTTTGTTTTGAGAAAATGTATGGAAGGTATCCAATTTAGTTTGCTGCAGTGATACATATGCGTCTTTTTTTTTTCTTATCACTGCACTTCTTCCAAGTACCTGCAAGCGGGAAATAGTCTATATAACCCTTTGTTTATGAATATTCAGCGTATTCACACTTCTGATATAGCTGGACATGATCTGTATATTCCATATACCGTGTCAAATTTTATTTCCGAAAATGTGTGAAACCAGTCACTCTAACACATTACTGTTCTGATCTAAAATAGTGTGATATATGAATAGTCTATTCACTTTTAAGAAACTGAAATGAAATATTATTAATAGCTGATTTTACTGACCGAATGAATGTCGCCTTATGAAACAGTATCTCGGTTTTTAAACGTTCTATTGAATAAATGATATTGTATGCTGCTGTAGCTATGAAAAAGTAGGGGAGACCGGTAATTCGCTTACATTAAACTAAAAAGCATTATAAATGTCTGCAGACGTTATTGTCTTCCCTAGTTACAGAAGTGAATGTGTGCTTATTATGGGAGACCTCCACACAAACCGACAAATCCTTTCCTGATACAAATTTATGAAAAGAAGTAAGTGTAAAGTGTGATATTGGGATTTGTTTCACTGATCCACAAGATCATCATGATACTATTTTCACTGATAGAGCTGAATTTTACTGATCAAAGGATTAAAATAGCCTTTTACTGATACTGCCTAAATTACATTGATATACATTATCATCATAATAACATTTTTACTGAGAATACATAAAATTTCTCTGATCCACAGGATTGCAAGACCATTTTCACCAATACTAATTTTTTCGTTGATCCACATGATCATAACAGCGTTTTTACTGATAGTGCCTATTTCAATAACCTGTGAACATTCATTTTTTTAAATATTCAGTGCTAAAAAGGTGCAAAACACCACATCCTTTATCTTGTCATGTTTCAGCATAGTCTATTTACATTTTTCTATCATTATTTCTATTTTCTCACGTGCTTCAATGGATTATATTTCCAATCATATTCTACCCTGTCATCATCTAATATATAACATTTCAGTGCAGTGACCTAAACTTGAAACCTATTATTCGGTTTAATTTTGCATTTATTTACTGAGGCAGCCAACACCATCTTTCTCACTGGCACTATCCTGACACCCAAGGTATGTATTACATTAATATTTAATTGGTTCTTCTGTCAGGGTACCAGGCCAGTTCAATGTGGAGGGATAAATACATAGATATATATCATGTGGGCATTCACTATACCTCTTGTTCCGAGTCTATGCTCTTAAATAAGTAACTAAAAATAATAAAAGACAACAAGCTTTGTAAAATTTAAAAAATAATCTATTTCCTTAGAGTACAAAATGTAAATGAGAAAAAAGAACTTGCGGTATTGCAAAATAAATCCCAAAATAATCCAAGAATTAAAGACACAAGTCCTAGTAATTTAAAGTCCTGAATAAAACTCAGTACAAATACCAAAGAGATCCAAAACTGAAGGTGATTACGTGTATGTTATAGCCTACCGAGTGCTAGTGTGTCAACATTCCCTTGTGGAATCACAGAAGTATTATTCCAAGTTTGAATTCAGTATAAATTCCATTGAATGACTTTATCTAAGAATTTTATCAGAGCACTTTTCTATTTCCAGAGAAAATACTCACTTTAATTCAATAATTTGAAGAAAATAAAATTCAGTCCAAACTGGTCATAACTTAATGAAACTTAAGAAGGTTCTAGATGTTAAAGCACGACTGAGTAAATCCTCACAATCACAAGATTATACATTTCTCTACTTGACCTCAGATCACAATTAACATTTTTTTAAAGAAAAGTATTACCTAATGGGAATAAAATCCCTTCTTGAATGATCTAACGAGCCTTGTTTATTTACAGCACAATATTCCCAAACCCCGACCGAAGTCAACTTATTTACTCCATCAATAATAATCCTGATATAGACCTCATACACATCGAGAATAATGAAACTATTATTAGTTGTTAACGTTAATGACTATTTTTTTAATAAAAATGTCAATCAGGTCAAGCAGAAATGAACTTAGTTTGGACAAGGTCAAGTCAAGCATACAATGTTGAAAAAAAAATAGCATGTAATAAAATAAAAAATTAAACTAATAAATAAAGAATTAATTAAATATACATATCACTTGAAAGGGGCAGTGTCTTTGCAGGTAGGTACTCGACACAATAACAGCTCTAGTAACTGTGGAAAGAAATACTATCTAATAGTTTGATAGGTAGATACAATATAAAATCACTCATTCATTTATGCTAGCCTCAAGCAAATATTTTTACGGATCCAACGGGTTTTTTATGGGAAGGGGTTTAAGAGTCTATGCAAATTTACAGATCATCGATTCTCTTTAAGTTCGAGCCCAGTAGGTGGGCTTACTTTAAAGCATGGGCATGTAATTGGAGAAAGATCTATTCATAAAGCTCTAATTGGCAGTGTTCTGAAGATTGTAAAATGAATCCATTTATTTTGTAATCTGATGTTGAGCCATGATAATGGTCATGATGACAGTCAATTGACGAATCCAGTCACATCACCAAAACAACCATCTTGAATTGACAAAGTCGCATCTGATTGGTGCTTCTATATTGATGGATCACAATCATATATTTGCCAATAATATCAGGGTAACTTGTTGTTGTTTAACGCAATATTTCAGCACAAGATAGGCCATACATGGCAGCCAGTATTAATGAGGAGAATTAACCCTGGAAAGCCCCGGAAATAACCACCGACCCAAGAGAAGATACTGGCAAGCTTCTCACATACCCACACTGGCCAAACCTGAGACTCGAATCCACGCAGACACAGGTTAGACCACTTAGGGCTCCTCCCGGTAACTTGAAATGGCTACAGGAAAAGGATTGCATTATTGCATACGATGATATACAAGTTGCCAAACATCGTATTTGATAAGAAATTATACTACCAAAGCGACCTAGAAAAAGAATTCCTGAACTGTTCATCACTCACGATTCATGCAAAACACGGTACGTATCTAAATTTACCTAATATATACAATGTTTGTTGTGGAAAAATCTGTATTGAATTGAAGAGTTTTTCGAATATGTGAGCTCAGAAGGAAATGCTTCCAACATATTAATGCCAACATAGCTCACCCGCATAAAGGTTTCAGCAGTTGTTAGTCTCTATTGCAAAAATTAAATTTTTATGCAAACATAATTCAAGTGATCTTAACTATAAAATGCTGGCCCCTGTGATCGGATTTAAAAGACAAAACAATAAAAAGGAAAACTGCTTTTGTCATGTAAAGAAAAGGTACTATTTACCAAGTACATAAGAAACAAAGGTTAATGCTATTTTGTTTCATTGAGATCTTTGTTTAGGTTATATTATTATTAGTATATACTCTTTTCTCCGTTAGCTTTAAATTGTCAGAATCGTGCAGTATTCTACGATATTGAACACCTTGATATTCCTTGCACGTTCACGACACGTGTGCTTTGTATAATGTATTTGGACCTACTTTGTAAACAAACCATGTACACTCATGTAGTAGACTTTATTTTTCAGTGTGTACATTTTTTTTATGGATGAACTAAAACAGCTTTTTCGTCTATTAGAACGTACAGATGATATAGTGAACAACGTGGACAGATTTACTGAGTCACAAGTGAAACTTGCAAACAGGCAAACAAATGAACGTGATATTCGCAATGACCACATCAGAAGGGAGAGGCGCACTTTTGAAAATACTATTCTGATCGTTTAAACAGTTATTTAGGAGAATTGTTCCTAACTTTGTGTTAATGGGATGATTCAGAATATGATCAGTGCTCTCTCTCTCTCTCTCTCTCTCTCTCTCTCTCTCTGTTGTATATAAAAATAGCATAGACAAGCACAGTGAGGGCAACGGATATCGCATATCTATCAGATCACAATATTTTATTAGCGAAAGTACTAAATTCATGGGAAAATATGTAACTGAAGATTTGTGGTAGAAAAGTAAGGTCCTCGGGCAATAAGTCAAGGCGACGAATAATTTGTTTCCACTGCCTGCATGTAATGTCACACACCAGCTGCTAGGCAATTTTCTGCGTTTACTTTGTTGATTGTTGATACAATGTTTCGGATTGATTATGGCAATAGAAGCCATACATCTCATAACATAGCTTAAGGGAGCAAAAAAGGAAAAAAAAAAAACATATTACTTATTCTTGTAATAAGAATGGCAAAAAAGATACAGTTTTTAATCTTGAACTTTATCGAAATGTAATTTCTTAGTTCTGCAAAAATTTTGAAAATGTACTGTAATTTCAACAACATTCCAAATGCAGTAACATTTTTCTTACTGCACTCAAAATGAAAACAACACGATATTCTAAGTGAAAGTGAAATTTGTACCACCGAATAATAGCGCATGTAATATTTATTTTTATACTGAAAATAATGTTTATTCAGAATGAGATTATAATATTTATTCAAATTATAATATTTATTTTTATTCTGATATAATTGTGACAAAAAATGCAAGAGATAACTTGGTTTCGACTTAGAACGATTTGATAATGTCCGTAGTAACTGCCTACAAAGTTACCTATGGTGACTAATTGTTTTTTCTAGCTAAGCAACTGAACTAGCATCTATTTCGTCGTAGATAGCTTGCGGACAGTGACACTAAAAGCACGGTATCCACGGGTATTCTACCCTTACTAATACTCACTCTCCTGTAGATTTAAGGCAAGTTTGTTTTCTAACTGACAGACTGGTCTTTGGATCTTGTCAAGGAGTGAACGTTCTCCATTTTTGTTCTCCAGCCATAGGGGTAAGTGTTATATTTGTATTTTATTTGATATGTGAAGCATATTAAGTTTTAATGCCGTATCGTGAAATGATGCCTTTACTACTACACGGATTTGAAACGTTGTGAACTTTTGAAGTGTTATAAGCTGCTATAAAGGGTTTAATTTAGTAGCATGTATCTATAGATTTTAATTCCGTACCTGTTGCTATGACCTGTTTGGTTTTATTGTAGCTGTCTGTACCTGTCTGTATGTGTGTCTGTGCGCATAGTGGATCCATCAAGGGTGGGCGTGACCAATACAAGTGGGCCAACCCAATTTAAGATAACTGTGTGCTGCCTGTGCGTATGTGTGTGCGGGTATCTCAGGCTGTTTGTCTGGCCGTCTGTTTGTCTATATGGATATGGAAGATGATGTAATCATCAAGTGTGGACCAACCCACTAATTTGGGAGAACTGTGTAGTTTGTCAATGGATACATTTGCAAGTTTTTACAAATATTTAGAATCATACAGCTGTATTAATGACCGAGTCATATGTTTGTTTCAATTGATTGTTGTATCAAATGAGTACAACTGGGTCATTTTGATTACATGAGATTATTTAAATCTTATTTACATTGCATGAGATTATTTAATCTCACTATCATTACATGAAATTACGTGAGATTAGGTGAATCTCACTTCCATTAAATGAGAATATACGAATCTTACCGTTATAAATTTGAATATATGAATCAGTTTTTGTTTTCCTATTTGTGAATCTTTGGATAAAGTAGTAATTGAATGAGACGCATGTTTAGAGTGTATTTGTTTTATATATACATTTATTTTATTAATTCAAATCATTAACTTCTATCTGTCAACATATTGTGTTGTATTGTCATTTGATCCAAGAATCCATTCTGGTCCATCCTGTTAAAATAATATTTATTTTTCATTTTGATTATAATATTTATTAGGGATCAGATTATATTATTTATTCAAATTATAATTTTTTTTTTGTTCTAGTTTAAATATTTATTCAGACTCTTATCATAATTATTTTTATTCTGATAATAATAATATTTATTCAGTATCAGATTTTAAACATTAAATAGATTATAATATTACTTAATTTATTAGCTTATAATAATAATTAATCAACTTGGGATTGATTGAGCTTGCTGCTGTCATCGTGGTTGTTGGTGGTGTCGCATTAGCGATGATTAGTTCTAGCAATTATTGTGACATTATTATTTGCTTCCTGATTTGAATTATGGACCTAAATCTCTGACTTTGTCCTTGACTCTGTCAAGGGAGGTTTGGTTTAAACATTTCTGTGAATTCCTGATCTGATAGTATTCCATCGTTGAGACCTGATGATATCAGCGATGATAATTTGGCGTGTGCATGTGTTTCCTCTGATAGCAACGTTGTATATTCGTGTAATGTATCAGCCTCACTCGTGGATATCTTTTTTGCAATGATATTGAGAACACAAGCAACACCAGTTATAGCAACAACACCAATTCTTATTACTGGTGCTATTATGAATATGACTGATAATGATCCAATTATAGTTGCTGTTTCAGCGACTACGGCAGATGCAGAATATACAATTATAATGGTAACGACGATTAGTCTACGGTATTTTTTTGTTTTCTTGTTTCTGTTTTTCTGTATACTCATCAATAATGTATTTCAGTTGGGTCTGCAACAAGCACACATGTTCATATCTGTAATGTTTCACTACAACAACGTCAATCAATTGGTTTATTATATAATTTAAGTAGGTGGTAGTTTAGCGACTAATTCAATACACCACTAATACAACACGCTGAGGTCTTTTTTGGTTTCCACCTCGAATACTCCCACGTAGTTTTGTTCCAGTACTACTAAACAGATCCAAAAGATGCGCCTGACTCAGTCAGGACTGGAAAACGCCGTGAAACTGTGGTATATACTTTAAATGTTTTAACGCGGAGTACTGAGAACCTGTATATGCCGGTAACCTCAGCGCGATATTTGATGGATTTATTGAGTAGTGTCTATAATGTTGATCCATACACTTCTGTATATACTTTACTATCGGTAATTTTTATATGTCAGAATGTTTAAATGTCCCTGACTGCTGCATTTCCAAAAATTCTTTAATGGTTCTATTTGTGTTTCTACCAACATTTCTAAACACGTTTACATGAATAAGATATTCAGACCTAAATGTGGTCAATCCATCATTGATTGTCATTAACGAGGTCATGATCGGGATGATGATATTATCGACGTATTTCTTCATTGCAGCGTTATCGTTTGATCCTGGTTCTCCAAGACCAGTAATTTTATTTTTAGCAATATATTGAGAGAAAGTTTTATTGCCACATCATCGTCTGAGTTTGGTTCTCTCACTTTAATAATTGCATTCCTGCACATGTTGAGATCGCCGTACTTAACATCTCTTACAATGTGTCCCATGAGTGTTAAGATTGATTCCTCCGAGTTTTAAATTTTACCGTTTTGAGCAAACACTTCAGATGCATTTGGAAATCGGAGAATAATGTGTGTCAACGGGGTATTGCTCGTCTTTAATCGTCCTTGTTGATCCTGAAAAACAACAACTTCAGTGTGGTGCAAATCTACCCAAAGCGAAAAGATTAGCTAGCTCATCCTTAACCTGGTCAATTGTTGTATACTTGGAGAATTCACAATGAGGCTTGAAAATTACTACCAATGTATATTCACTAGGACCCGTTTAAAACGTTGGGCACGCGGTATACTCGTGGACGACTTAATGAGGCGGTGTCCCTGACGATGTCAGTACTTCACGGCCACACATTGGCGGATAAGTTATTGTCAATGTTGGTAATATTGAATACCAGACGGGATTGTTTTGAAGTCCAATGACATATTTTAAAAATTCTTTTGGTGGCGCCAACCCGAACAAATCGAAATAAACAACTCCACTTGGGTCAATCGCGTATGCAACTCGGTGAGTACCTGTACGAGTACTTCCATCGCAATAAATGATACCGGTTTCAACACGGTTTGGTTCTTTTGGTAATTCATCACGCATAAAAAACACTTGACGGTTTTTACGTTTAAGTTTTTTAGGAGCATCAAGTAAATCAAAATTGGACATGGGTAACATCAACGGTGTGACCCGGGCAGTATTATACCTTGACCGTACCATGAATGAGGGGTTCCTGGCAGTCTTAGACCCAATCCGGAATGGATCTGACTTTTTTGGAAGCCTTTATTCCGTGACCTGTTGATTTCTTTAATGCCAAGCCAGCAGCAGTTCCAACATGACGAAGTTCAGCTGCTTTTGCAAAAGCTGGGGCTTCAGTGGCTATTAACGAAGAGTGGAAATAAACCGAACGTCTTTAAAAGCACCGGGAGAACGGTTAAATCTAATGCCGGTCATTGATCGTTTGGTGTCATTGAAATGCCTGAGCTGACGTTCTGTCCGTGATAGTTTATTTGTACTACCTGCGATCTGTACTGATTTCAGTACTATTTTATTACACTAGAATTCTTATTTGATACTGATTGTGGCTTTTAATCTGACGGGGAGTCAGACCGACACTAACGTGATGATATGACATTAAAATATCATTAGGTGATTTAATTACAGATCACGAGTGACACATTGCTCGGATGCTATCGGCCATGCGAATAAATCATTAATTGTACTTTGAATACTATCTATGGTTATCGTCAACCATGATAATTTTGATTTACCACCCGAGTTTATAATAGAAAGTAACTGTTGTTCTTCAGCGAGTGATGGTAACATTGGTAGCATCCACAATAAAAGTTCTGTCACCATTATTTTACCAACATTACCGATAGGGCGGCATATTGCATCATCGCCGTAAGGATTTCGTGCACGCACAACTGCAAGTTAGGTTCCAAAAATGATCTCTATCACATTTCTGCAATACACATCCTTAACCTAATCATCATATCTCATAGTTTTAACATATTCGAGTTTTACATACCTATCTCTATCATTATATTCAAACGCGGCAATAGTAATTAATTTATCTGGGGTATTGACAGCGGCAATTCCTTCAGGCGTAAATTTATCTGTGATATTAGTCCTAACGTTTGGAGGAGGCTGATCTTCAGGTTGTGGTTGAGGAGGCTTCCAGGGTTGTAGTCTACTTGCTAGAATACGGCCAGCAATATCAACAGGCAATGTTTCATGTGCTTTTTGGGCTGCCTCAGTTGCTGTAATAACATCTTTTGTTGGTTTTGCAAGTGCTTATAGTAACTGTTCAGTAACTTCTGTAAATTCCACCTGACACTCCTGACGAGCTTGTAGTTGTTGCTTGACAGAATTACGGACCGGGAGATATTTCTTAATTACCTCTAGTCGCTGGCGAGCTAGTTTAGATGTGTAAGATTCCATGGTTAGTGTTATTAATGATTTACTGATTTAATTACGCCACCAGCAGAAGGAGCGACAACCAAAAAGGAGTGTCCCGCGTCGGTAAACGATAGTGCATGAAAATTTGAAAACAGATAAAATAACAAAAATGAGCTAACACAGAGGCCTCTTTTTAGCATTATTGACCTTATATTTCATTTTTGTAGGAAGCTATATTTTCAACAAAAAAGGGACTTCTGTAACAAGTAGTCTGTTCACCCGCCTGCTTCTGTCATGCAGTATCCATCCGAAAACAAATCGTTCATACTTTCACGTACCAATATAGTAACCGATAAGTATTATCTATCCCGCAAAACAAAAGAATTTACTGAGTAAAGGTTTCCGGATTTGAGTAGTCTTAAAATGGCAGCCAATATGGCTATAAACAGATGCATACATGTTCATGCATCAGTAAATACTACAATTAGTCACTAAAGTTGAGGCTTCGCATGAAATTAAAATAGTCTTTTTGCTCAACAATTCCCATACTCATTCACATCTAGAACAAACATATTTATTCCAAATTCAAATTACAAGACTAAGACAAAATATAACTTCCTAGGGAGAAAACCAGATCTTGAACTCAAATTCAAGTAAACTTCTTATTTTCTTTTTAGAATCATGTCAAAATACAGAGAGGGATCACCCGCAATCACGGAAAATTATATATATATATATATATATATATATATATATATATATATATATATATATATATATATATATATATATATATATATATATATATATATATATATATATATGAGAAAGAGAAATTTTGATGGCTAATGCGCCATTTTTACCTTTTGGTAACCAGATGTCATGCTGACTTGTAGTGAATAAAACTGTTCTTCACAGCTGTTAGTTTTGTCATCTTAACAAGAAAAGAAAATGTCATTATAGTGTACCTTTCTTAAGTAAACGTGTCATTGAATAATGCTATATTTTACTCATGAAAACATCCATACTTTGGATCACAAATGCACTGCATTATCTAGTATGACACTGTTCAATACCGAATAGATACATTATTGTGAAAGCATACTGAGTAGGTAACTGAATGTGAAAATAATTAGTATTTGATTCAAATATTAGTCATTGTATGAATACAATAACTTTTACTACCTGTTTAATTATACTGTTCCCAAGGAGCATACTCATTAGTCCACAGAGTAAACAGAAAACAAATCCACACATTTATTACTAATTACATTGCATGTACACAAACAATTTGAAATGTATAAATAACTGATGAATAAGCAATAATAAAATCAGTCGCAATCTAACAGCTTATATTAAACCCATCCATCCAACAATGGTGCTTCGTCATGTGTAGACATAATCCACTATGCTTTTATTAACTAACGAAGTTATCAGAATTGATCTAACCTTACCCGATATTACATCCCCACTGTCCTCCCATACATATAACTGAGCACTTTTCTTGGATAAATGCCATTCATGTAAATGTGGTTTGAATTTCTCTTTGGCGATATTGCTGATATAAATCTAAAGATACGCCATTTTATTTTTAAATTATATAGCAGCCTATACATCACCGTCTTCTACTAATTACGGGCTGAGTATTAAGCTTGCTTAATTGAAAATATATGCAGAAAGGGCATCATCGTTGATTCAGATTATAGCATTTTCTAACTTACCTAATCAATCCAATTACTGCAGAATGATCAAACCTCTTACATCGGAAGAGCATGGAGGTGAATAATGATGTAATGTTTTAGAGATATATATGTTATGGTATTTTTGTTATATATATATATATATATATATATATATATATATATATATATATATATATATATATATATATATATATATATATATATATATATATATATATATATATATATGGCAGCCTAAGCTATCTACCTTTCCAAACCTCGCCAAAATTGCCAGTACCAATTTTTGTCACAAACTCAAGTTAAAAAACGTGGAATCTCCCAGGCATATTTTGTTGCTCTGGACAAATCACTTATTACAGGCTTCGGTTTGTGACATGGATTGGTCAAGACCCTGCAAAGACCGTCTGCATTTGCTGAAAGCAAGAAGAAGGGAGATATCAAACTTTGTTAAGTTCTAATGCAACGCCCAAATGCAAGCGTGCTTGTGGCAGGCAGTTCATTATTATTTCATTTTTATTTTGCTTGTTTCCATGGAGACTTAAGGAAGAATGAAGATTAATCCAATAAATGGAAGATTCATACTAGTAAAAGTAGTGTTTGCAGAACTTTAAATTCGTATGAAAATTATAGCGTCATTTTATCTTCAATACTGTCTCCCTAACTCTCATATTATGAATTGAATGAGGCGAGTAATCAATTCAATAATTCAATTAGAATTGAGAATAACAAAAGAGACTCAAGAGAACCTGCAATCCCGTAATTGACTCGCATCCGCCTAATAACCAAATTTTGAAACAGTACAATCCTCATTCAACATATGAAAGTTAGGTCGACATTGTTGAAGACAAATTGTTTCGTTTTTCATTACCATTATAATCATCATCATCATAACCTTTTGGAAGACCGAAAACATACTAGGCAAATATTTTAAATGTTGTCGCTAAGTGTCACAAGCAAGGAAATTTAAAAATCATAAATTGATGATAAAAGAAAATACAAATATCAAGCATCAAGTAGGCCACTGCTATACTAAGACAAGAAACACATATTAAGTTTGGAAGAAAAAAATGTTTATATACCTTTGTAATGATCCACCAGATCTGTCAGCCTGGCAAATGTTCGCCTGGCTGCTATGTAACAGCCGCCATTATCTATGTTGCGTATCCTGTAGTGCTTTACACAATCTACCTGGTTCGGATTATGGTCTCTGATTGACAGGACATAATTCAATTTCGTCGAAAATTTTGAGGAGCCTTTTAGTGATTTCAAAATTCAACTAGTAATTTTATCTCTGTTTTTATAAACAAATGTATAACATATTTGCATCATCAAACAACCATCTTTCCAAAAAGCAGGGTCTATTCTGCGAGTAAAATAACCTGTATGTCCAAGCTAGTAAAATGTATAACCAGGGAAATTTTTGATAAAATTCTAATTGGAAACATTTTTTTAAAAATGGAAATTTCATGTAAGAATATTTTATGACTTTACACCTCAAATTAAATCCAATTGATTTAGACACTTTTGGTCAACCATTCTAAACCAGCCGTCAAAATGTAATAGTATCTAGTTACATGTATTTATGTTTGCTCTCTATTTCATACTCTGTGATCCATAAACGTTGATGGTAAAAGCAGATAACAAGTCGTGTAATGTAGATACTTTGATTTCTATTATTTTTCTCGAATGATTGGTGTAATTGTGATATATACTTGTTTTTGTTGCAAGCAAATCATATTCTGAAGTGGCTTCTATTTCATAAGTATAATTCAGATGCAAGGTTTTGTTATGAGGTTTGCAATTCCAGCCTCATGGGAGAAACTTAATATCTACTTTACATAAAAATAACCAGAGACTCTACACTGAGTGGCCGATTTTGGCATTCTGATCTGAAGCATCACACTAGCCTGAGACAACGTGTCTGGGTAATGTACCACCCAAATAAAATCAATTTTCCAATCAGATGGTTTTATTCTAAATGAATATAGCTTCTAAATGGAACATTTACACAAATGGACGTTAGCATAACACCAAGTGCATCTCTGCCTTGCCTGTACATTCCAGGCTAGGCAAAATTTGCCGTGTTTGTGTGGATACAAAGGGGTGTAAAGGCCTTGTACAATATCACGTGCTGCAAAATACATGGATAACTGTCAATCGTTCTGACTAGAAAGATGCCTGGTTCTTGCCCGGGAGTCAACAGCAACAATTCTGCCTCCTTTTTGGTCATCCTGCCCATGAACCATCTGTAGAATAAATATAGATGCCAATACATGTTTGCAGAGTAATTCTGTTTAATAATTCATAAGTACCAATGATCAAAGAAATATGTGGCTGAATGTCGCAAATCTGCAAGTTCTTTGATCTTTGGCATTCATGAAATATTCAACATTATCAAAAAATAAAGATAGCATTCTATCACATATAGTATGAGACACATTCATTTGCATATGTTTCATAGTTGAATAAAACACTAAATAAGTCGTGGTTCCGAGTTCAGTGAATGAATATAATGCCCTAAATATAACAGTACAAGTTTTAATCAACCATGATAGTTTTGTATTGGATGAAATGTCTAAACTTAACACAATTAATAAGTGAGTGCCACAGTATGTGTGCCTGGAGTGACTACCCTTCTCTCAATCAAAGTGATTTCTCGATATGGGTGGTCTCTCACCAATGCTCGATAATTATATAAAACGTCTGATCTGTACATTAAAATACCAGTCTTTTGTTACAGCTGGTATTCAAACAGATTAGTCTTTCTAGTCAGGTTACTTTTAAATATTGTTATTGCATGTGACATATGGGTGGACTGAAGGACACTTAAACCTGGGAACACTCATTACAGATAAACCAGGGTACCACTAAATGCCACTTCCATAATCACGACAGGGTAAACAGATTTAATTCAACTAATTGAAACTTTAATTAATTTATCTTTACTTCTTTTTATCTTTTTAATCAGAAAGGTTTGCAATGGACGAATTAGCCTATATTGTGCAAATATATGGAGAAAATTTATTTTAGGCACAAATTACGTCTAGCTACGCACTTTGTCTTCATATAATTTGTAGGCATTTGATATGATATTTGTATCTTATTGTGATTTGTTTGATGCAAGTTTCAGTGTCCAACTTCACAAATTGGAAAAGATAATCCTATACGCAAAGGGGCCTTATTACCGAACGAATCGAACAATCGCTTGGGTTTGGCTCGAAGACAATTGTTTACCCTTATTTCCAAAAACTTGTTGACAACATTCATTGTTCAATGAAATTTATAAAAACTCGCCAAGAATAAAATAATTTTCCTTTATTCACTCAATGACCACAAAATACCCCAACTTCATATACACACCCAACTTCATAACTGCATGAGAACCTTACAATCGCATGGACTATCCCGTGTTAGAATTGCGTAGAGTAGCATAAGTACTTAAATACCATAACATACAAATCACAACTCAAAACGCTCGAATTATTTTCCTACTCTGTTTCTAGGTCAGTCGAACCATGATTTCCAGCCTCATATCACATGTGACTTTACCCTTGAATTACCATAATGCCAACAATAAAAGACGTTTTTCCCAAGACATTGGCTAATTACTAGGGCTGAAAAAAATCCGCAACACCGACTTACGATAATAAAATAATAACAAAAACCTAATAAATCAATAAAATACAAATGTAAATACAAATGGCACAAATCCTAGATGTATTACAATGTATTACGTTAAGAAGATTCTCTCCTAACCAGAAGAGGACATCATGTCACATAGGGAAGCCAGGTGTCGTCTGACAGAAAGTTATATAAAGAGAGGCGTTGTATGATATATGGTTAAATAAAGAATCAAGGTGTTGTGCAAGTCATGACAACCCATCTTGGTTTTTGTGATTCGTTTGATGTTCAAGATACAAGAAAAGAGATTGATAAATTTCATTTGAATCAAGCAGAGATAATTTAATCACTAAAATTAATAAAGTTTTTCAAAATCACCATGACCTGGAAATGGTCTTGTTTTGGAAGCAATCAACCTATAAATACCATTCTAAAATCTCGATGTCGTTACTGTTCTACAGTAAACACAAACGACAAGTATTTTATGTATCCTTAACAAATTCCAGACAGATAATAGATTATAATTAATGTTTTAAAATATCTCATTTTAAAAGAGCTACTTAATGATTCTTTAATAAATAAATAAATACTATATCTGTAACACTTTTCTCTTATACTAACTGCTTTAAGAAATAATGCTGTTCATGTCATTGCGATGTTAAAAATAGAAGAAAAAATATTTTTGTTAACTCATTGGTGCTAAATAACAGAATCGAATGCGCGCATTTAGGTTCACCGACAATGATATATATCTACAAGATTCTAAGATTTATTTAAATTAACTTACTCCTCAGCTTCCACGCTGTCTTTTGCAGCAACGTAATTCCGAGGAACATATCCCTCAATAAATGTATTGGCATCTCTGGGATTTGTCTGTCTGACAAGCCACCAGTCATTGTCACTGAAAATTTAAAGGAAAAATAATGAAATTACAGACGTCTGTACTAGACAGAAGTTTTCTTTAAGAATGGTACTGAAATATGAAAAATATTGCGAAAATGGTATACAAATATGTTTATTTACAATAAAAAAAATTAATTATCTAATTTGTCCTGCATAATACCATATCTGACTATAAATATGCCACAAGGTACAGTTTATGAACGTTTAAACATTGCCTACCATATCACTATTTTAACAATACAATGACAATGCTTATAATGAAGAGGTTTAAACTGATGTAGACTCATGCCGATGTCTCTACTTATTAAAATGGGCGAAACGAAGAAATTTCAAAAACATAGTAACATAAATTAGAACTGTGTTCATGGTACATGCATTGTTACCCAAACGGAGCCACAGTGAATCAGTGTTTAACATGTCCAGCTTGTGGCCACAGGAATGCTGGTTCATCAGAACGGACTTTGTCGACTACCATGTTATACCACTGGACAAGGCACTTTAAACCAATTGACCTGGCACTAAATAATATATATGTGTTGCTGTACCATAAAACACATAACCTAACAAAAACTCACCATAGTGCATGAAACCACACTTGAGTTCAAAACCTTTACTAGCGAGAAAGTTGGATGTATAGACAGAATGTCAGTGGCGACGTTATATGCCCCGACTCTATTGTGGTTGAAAATAAAACTTATGTTTGAAACTTCTTTAAGTTTCTGATTATACAGGATATAATAGTGAATTTACAACATTAAAACTCTTGTCATTTTAACAAGATAACAATTTGCTCACGGGTTTAACACGGGGAAGGTGTTCTGGTGGTAAGGTCGGAAATCCCATGTTACAAATTTCCACATCTTCGACTTGATTGGGACTGTGTAAGGTCAAACAGGAAATGTAATGTTAAAACGTCCGCATATATTATTTAGCACTGATCATCTACTATCCAACACATAGCAATTCTCTATCGAATACACTCCATATTTAGCATTCAACATGTTTAAACTGACCAATACCACACATTTTCTATTCAACACCCCATTTGGAGTGACTAATACCACCTCATATGTTGACCACACATGGTAAGATGTAAAAGAAGGGATATGACAAAATTTAAATCCCTTATCATAACTAACTTCTTTATCCAAGATAATTTCCAGAGTATTCACATTAATAATAAAATAAGACAGTTATTCGTTTAAACAATCCCTATAATTTACATTGTAAACAAAGCGGACATCCTTATTAGCATGATCAGTTTTATAACCCTACCACAGGCGTGTATGAAGAGCAAAAAAAAAGATAGGAATATACACCTTACATATGTACATGTAAATATAATAATTTATGGTATGAAATAAGAGAAAAGAGTAGACACTCGCCACAATGGAGAAAAGAACACACTTTAAGTCAGGCGTTAGTTTACTTTCACAATCCAAACACAAACATATCCGTTGTTGTAAATACTGTATTGTAGCCAAGCATGGTTTTATGATTTGTATTGCTGTTTTTGTTTTAGAACCCCCTGGTAGAAATATTTGTTACAAAGAATATGCAGTGTCAAATGAGGTAGATTTGATTCTTCGGCAATTTGTTACAAATTTATGTTCTGCTGTCCGAGATTTAGTACACTGACCAACTTTACCCATGGTCAGTTCACATCGTTACAAACAGTTCTCTTTTCCTTATTGTATGATGAATGAATTGTGTATTAGGACCTGTTGTGCACCGAGTTAAATTTGCTACATTTATAAACTGACTCAGAATTTGTTGTGAAAGTAACATTTTACTGCAAGTTAGTAGCATTTTCTGTTCAAGTTCGAAAACATCAGATCTGAAGTACATTGAAGATTTTCATCTTATATGGAGTGCCTTCTACTTATAACAATGAAAGATTTATGTCTATCTGTAAAATGTAAACTACTTCTATTCCGTTCGAAAGTATTGAAATATAAGATAATACAACACATATCTACCCTAGATTTAGAGCACCGAATCACCTTAGCTTACCCAATGCTTACTCAATATCAGTTTGCCTTGTATTACACGAAAACTAGTTTGCTTAATACTGACTGAAAACCAGCATTTTAGTGTTTGCATAGGAGGAAATTTCTGTATATATATATATATATATATATATATATATATATATATATATATATATATATATATATATATATATATATATATATATATAAACTTATAAACTTTCTGTATTGAAAATAAGACGTTTAAGTTTGCGCCGTCACTTCAAAGTAATTTTCAAACTGAAAGTCTAACATCATGGGAAAACAGCTGCGACGGTCACAGTAAATAAAATTCCATGTATTGGGCAAGAAGAATTCAGCAGAAGCTGTGTCTTGTCAATATAGGGTTGATAAAAGATTTTAATATTGAGTCAGTGCCGCTGCCAATGGATCGTATTCTCGCTATGTTTAGCATCTTCGCAGTAAAAGAAGACAACAATCTAATTAGGAAACATGTTTTGCAGTACAAGAACTGATGATTATCAAGGGAATTTCCGTACCTAAAGAACATGCAAATAATTTGTATAATAATGTAAAATCAAGGGAAATAGACACAAAAGATCCACACTAGCCAATAACTTACTAACGAACCCCAAAAAATGATGGGTAGTCTCTCGAGTCGAGGAAGACAAGTTGTGCGATCTCATTCAACGGTGGACGCGCATGTGGCTCTTGAGTCCAAATTCCGATGCACACAGGCGGTTGCAGGTGGGGCATGGGACACCAGTGGTTGGTGGTATTTGTGATACAGTTCTGTGACGTCTCTCCCGAGTTTCAGCAAGACGCTGGCGGCGGTCATCCTCAAAGGTGGAACACGCTTTTCTGGTCAGCACTAGCCAATGGCTTCTGTCTAAGGCAGCGAGCTCGAGCTGGCGTGGTTGGAGGTCTGTCCATTTGATGTTCATCTTGAGGTTGTCTTTGTACCTCTTATGACGGCGGCCTTGGTTTCGGTTTCCCTGGGCTAGCTCGCCATAGAAAAACTGCTTTGGGATTCTGCTTTGATCATGCGGATGACATGGCCAGTCCAACGAAGCTGGGCCTGGATTAGTTTGGCTTCGATGCTTGTTGTGTTGGCTCTGTCAAGGACTTCCTGGTTGGTGATTCGGTCCTGCCACTTGATCCGCATAATGGATCTCAGGGAGCGCTGGTGAAATTCTTCCCACTGACTGATATGTCTTGGGTAGAGTGACCACGTTTCACAGAAATACAAGAGAGACGTGAGGATAACTGCATTGTACACTTTCATCTTTGTTGACAGGCGTATGTCCTTGTGCTGCAAAACCTTGGATAGAAGTCGTCCGAGTACTTGACTGGTTTTTTGGATCCTCGCAGTGATTTCTTTGTCCAGGGAGCCGTCGCTAAATATTGTGCTGCCAAGGTATTTGAAACTGTTCACATTCTTCAGCTGCGTGTCGCCAATGGTGATACAAGGTTGTGAGGGGACAGTGGTTGGGGTGGGCTGGAAGAGGACTTCTGTCTTTCCTAGGCTGATTGTCAGTCTAAATAAGTAGGAGGCTTCAGAGAATCTGTCCATGATTGCCTGTAGGTGAGTCTCTTCATGGGCCATGAGGGCACAGTCATCTGCAAAGAGTGCTTCAATGATGAGTCTTTGTAGCGTCTTTGTTTTTGCAGCTAGGCGACGGAGATCAAACACTGATCCATCCAGGCGATACCTAATGTAGATGCCAATGTCAAGGTCACGGATGGCATGGAACAGTACATGTGCGAAGAAGAGGTTGAAGAGTATCGGAGCAAGTACACAGCCCTATTTGACACCATTAGATATTGGGAATTTCTCAGAAGGTTCACCGTCTGAGAGAATCTCTCCAGTCATGTCAACGTGGAGGATCCGAATGAGGTTGGTAAACTTCTGAGGACAACCAAGTTTCTTGAGTACTACCCACAGTGCGTCTCTGTTGACTGTATCAAAAGCCTTTGTCAGGTCCACGAAGACATCATGCAGATTCATGTTCTGCTCAAGGCACTTCTCTTGGACTTGTCTCACTGCGAAGATCATGTCAACGGTGCTGCGGTCCGGGCGAAAACCACACTGAGATTCGGGGAGGTTATCTTCTGACACTGCCGCAATACGCCTGTTGAGGATGATGCGAGCAAGTATTTTGCCAGCTATGGACAGCAGGGAGATGCCTCTGTAGTTACTGCAATCCACACGTGTGCCTTTATTTTTAAAGACGGTCATGATTGATGCGTCCCTGAGGTCGTTTTGGCATCTCTTCTTCCGTCCAGATGCTGATTAGCACATCGTGGAATGCCTTCAGAGTCTGTTCACTGAGAGCCTTGTACACCTCCGCTGGGATACCATCCTTTCCAGGTGCCTTGCCACAGTTAATTTGTTTAATGGCCCTCCTCAACTTCTCCATCGTTGGTAGAATATCCAGTTGGTGATGCGTTGGCTGCTGGGGTATTTGGTCAAGAACAGATTGGCTGACCGATGAGGGCATGTTTAGGAGCTGACTAAAGTGTTCTTTCCATCTTTCCTTAATGCCATTCTTGTCCTTTATTAGTGTAATGCCATCTGCAGCGAGCAAGCGCGCAGAGCTGGACTTTGCGTGGCTGAAGATTGACCTGATGGCGTTATAGAACTCTCTGAGTTGTTAGTGTCAGCATAGCTTTGCACTTCATCAGCTTTCTTTTCCCACCAATGGTCATGCATCTTGCGGATTTCCCTCTGAGCCTCAGCTTGATAGAATTTTAAGCGGTCTTTTTTGTTGATGGAGTTTGTGTCATTCTGCCAGTCCATGAATGCTTTGTTCTTTCTGGCAAGCAGATCTTCAATGGCATCGTTGTTCTCGTCGAACCAGTCTTGATGGATTCGCTTCTTTGGGACACAGTGTTTGCCAAGCACACCTTTCCATCGACCATAATCACAGCCAACACGGGCGTTGAAGTCCCCAGGTAGTATGATCTTGTCGTCAGCTGGAACTGAGCTAAGTACAGAGCTGAGGTCGGTATAGAACTGCTCGATGGCTTCTGCTGGACTCGATATGGTAGGGGCGTAGGCACTGATGATTGTTGCATGGCGTTTGTGGCTGACAGGTATTTGCAATTTCATTAGCCTCTCATTGATACCAACAACCACTTCCGGAAGCTGCTTCAGAAGACATGATTTGATAGCCAGGCCGACGCCATGGATCCTGTCCTCATTTTGGGCTTTTCCTTTCCAGAAGAATGTGTAGCCGCTTCCTAGCTCAGTAAGAGAACCCTCCTCTGCGAACCTGGTTTCACTCAAGGCTGCAATGTCAATATTGTAGCGTGAAAGCTCCTTAGCAACTAGAGCTGTTCTCCTGTGTGATCTTGCTATTTCTCTTTGTCCATGAGAGTACGGATGTTCCATGCTCCAATAAGAATGTTTCTTCTTTGATTATTTCGACCACGGATATGGATGATCTTGGCATGCTGGCCCGATATTTTAGGGCAAGCTTTTTTTAGGCCACCTTTTCTAGGCCTAGCCGTATTCAGGGTGAGCAGCGCCGTCCTGAAAATGTCTGCTCAGTCGCCCCTGGATGCTGCCGAACTGTTCTGCTGCCCTGGGTGCAGAGCAAAACGACCACTTGTCCAAGGGCCGCCTACGTGCAGGTCTCTGACTACAACTCCCAGTGGTCATCTCCACCTGTTGCGTCGCCAGTCGCCCATCGCCGTAAGACTTTGGTAGGTGCAGGTAAGGAACAATGAGTGTGATGATGAGGATGAATGATAGGTGCACAACATAACCTGTGCGTGAAGGAGATTAAAGTGAAACAGCCTTTGCACAGAGACAGCCTCACTCTCTCGGCCTTGGTAGTTAGAACTCAGTGGTAGGAAGATTCGTCACGGCTGGGGACTACTTCGGCTGCATTGGATGGCTATGACGTCTTCCGTGCCTTGTCATACCCTGCGCTCTCCGTAGAACGTTTGCAGATTCGCCTTCGTGACCGTTGGATCACTCAGTTGATCTCTTCCGCCCAGTCTGCCGAAACTGGCTTTGAATGCAAGGATAGGCAAGCTCCAAAGTCACCGTCGGCTACCTTTTACCTGGTTTAGCCGGCCAGTCGAAGCCGTTGCCCGTGGTGTGGCCGCTGCGCATGCTACAGCTACTTGGAGCCACAGGTGAGGGCTGAGCGCCTGGTGAGGACCAAAGATGGACGACATGCCCATCCACCAGAGGTACTAACCCTCCCAGATGACCCCGAACACCACCCAAAATATATAACTGATATATATATATATATATATATATATATATATATATATATATATATATATATATATATATATATATATATATATATATATATATATATATATATATATATATATATATATATATATATATATATATATATATATATATATATATATACATATATATATATATATATATATATTGAAATTACCGAATCGATACAGTCTTTATCCAATTTTATAACCAGGTGCAAATGTAACTTTAGGCATCAGTATGCTGCATGATTAAATGTACCTCTTGAAATTATTACTTTTGTCGGATATAGGTGAGATACAATTATATACTGCAGGTAACCAAGAACACTGACTTAAGGGTAATAACCCTAAAAATTGTGTGGAGCAGTATTGGTATAATGAGTCGTCGTTGAAAAAATGGTTTCTTTAATCTTTAAGACTTTTATAGTAAACATTGCTAAATTAGACATCAGAATTTCACTAGCATCATTGTGCATAAAGGACCTAAATGTTTCTAAAGTTGAATTTTTATATTAGAAGGTGGTTATGTATTTTCTGCGCATTTCTCCATATAGCGGATATCCAGTAATAAAGCGGAATTCATGTTCGATATTAACATTACAAATTCGGCACAATCTTTCCTCATAACATATACTTTCATATCTTCCCACATTACATCTGACTGGCAATTTCCCCACTCTAAGCAGAGTTATTATATAACAAAGATCGTTATCTCCCACCAATTCTAGATATTTTGACAAGTAAATTCTACTCCCAATGACCTATAGAAGCGCAGTCTTTCCATCGACTTAATTTCTTCCGGCACCTTTTTTCCAAAAAATATATCCACATCTCTGGTTGAACAATCTAAGAAAAATGTTTTTATCATTTATGCCCTGAGTACACCAAACATTGACAAATCCAAATGTATATATATGCTTTTTAACATAGTCCATCAATCACAATCCCCCATCGTAACAGTAAATTCTAGTAATGTTTAGGATATCTGTCTTCTAGCATTTTTAGAATTCTTATCCAATATTTCAAAATACGTTTATATCTTATACACTGCATATAATTCTCCCAATTCGTTATATACGAATGCATTTGGAGTAAACTTAGATATACAAATGTTATATTTACAAAATGACAAATGAGCTCTTTCAATATCATTGACATCATTGAAAACCCCAATTGCAGCTCCATAATTAAGTATAGGAGCTATCTTCGGGTCAAACAGACGAAGCAATCCAGTTACGGGTAATCTGCTACATTTTGAAATACTTTGTTTCAATAATTGCTCAGTTTTCAGCGCCTGGAACGATAGTTTTCTGGCACATATACCAATAGTTTTTGAAGAAAATATGCATCCTAAATAATAGCATGTAATGTTTACCTTTGTATGGACATAGTACCACTTTTCGTAACTTCTGAGATAGCCACCTCTGCGAAATACAACCACTCTTGTATTTTTTAAATTCACCTTTAATTTCCACTTTAGGCAATATGTATGCAACCTATTGAGCATATTTTGCAACTGGCGAGCAGTATCAGCAAAGATGATTATTAAATCGTTTGTATACAACAGTGAAAATAGCTCTAACGTTTCAACAGACACTCCCCTGCTTCCTTCAGCTACAATGGGTTTCAAATCATTCAAAAATAAGGAAAACGGTACAGGAGATAAAACACAACCCTGGCGCACGCCCAAAGGGAAATGAAACATATCGTTATTAAGACTGTTGGACTTAGCACATGCTTTTACCTAAATTTAAATTGAATTATGGATTCGTCCACTAATATTTTCACTAACTAGCTTTGGTGCAGTAAACGTATCTCCATCCTATCAAATGCTTTTTCATAGTTAATAAATACTGCATAGAATCTACCCCTAAGGTTTCTTAAATATTTACTAATAAATATGTATAATACAAATATATTATCTGCGGTAGAAATACCCCGTTCTAAAACCAACTTGCTCTTTGCTCAGTAATTCGTTTTCCTCCACCAATTCATTTATTATCTTATTTAAAATATATGCAAACACTTTGCTTAATACAGGTAGTAGACTAATGCCTCTGGAAATAGAATTATTGTGAGCAAGTTAGACTGGGCCTTAACATAAAAGATTGCAGATTAGCATAAAGAAAGACAACAAACTGTGATGATGCTCTTAAAGTTACCATTGTTTATGATGACCAGTATGACGCTTCTCATAGTGTTCGCCCAAAGCATACAAATTTACTGATGGTCTAAAATTTCATGTTTGAAATATCCCTCCTAGACTCTTGAAATTTAGTAGCTATGCTCGCCATTTACCACGTTTTTATTTAGAATATTCACTGATGTATAACGTGCACAAGAAGTATGTGACCTAGAATGATGCGAAAACCTTAGTTCAGTCATACAACGCGAATTTGTTATAATACTTTTCAAAATCTTGATCATTTTGTTCCCGATCCATTGTAAAACAATTAGACTCCTTTTGTATTAATCTTTCATTTTCTGTCAGTGCGTAACTACAGCATTCAGCGTCTGAACTAATGCAATAATATCTGAAAATATAATTATTTTGAGCAATTCAGACTCGGCTTTAATATTAAAGATTACAGATTAGCATGTAGAAAGAAAATAAAGTGTGATGATACTCTTCAAGTTACCGTTGCTTATAATGCCCAGAATGACGCTTCTCAAATATCTTGTTGCTTATAATAAACTATGCCGCTGGGACAATACACTGTAATTTATATTAGTACTTCAAAGCTGTAGAAACCACAGATTGCATGAAAAACACCATGCCTAGACAATGACGCATTGATAATTGTACAGTCACAAAGAAGCATCTAATACTGTGATTTAAGAAGGATTATATACAAGAAAGTAAATAACGAGCCCCTGTGGGTTTTTCAATGTTTTTTTACCAGTCCTCGAAAATTAATAACGGTAATAAACTTAAAGTGGATTAGTCGGAAAGAAATGTAATTGCCAGTACCCAAATAAAATGGAACTTATTTCTTAGTAACGGTGTCAGACTACATACTACTACGAGTACTGCCGTGCAGGTACAATAATGCTATCTTATTACTAAACCACGAAAACTGATAATGGTCATAAATGGGTATGAGGCGTATTGTATCGTTTAATTTCAATTCTAATTTAAAAACGAAATAACCTTGCAATTCAACCAATCCACGAAAATTGATAACGCCACCAATGGCGGTCTAATTTCAAATAGTACTTTAAAAATTGTAATCATAAACAAAATAAAATGAAATTACCAGCGCTGAAATGAAACGTACAATGAATTATTAGTAACGGTTAAAGTATATACACTGCCGGTCTGATAACATAATAAATGCTAAAGTTCTAGTAGCACAAGTCTCAATGTCAATGTTATTTTTTTAAAAACAATAATGTCCAATGAAAACCATTGTTTCAACCAAAGTCATTTGCATATTTGTATAAATGAATATTTAATGACTGGCAGGATTTCTCCATTATCCCAACTGCATTATGTGTACCTCTTAAACGTGAAATTTAACCGTGTAATGTCGACATGATTTGCAACATTGTATCATTGATAAACAATGTAGATAAATCCCAAGGAAAGTGCACACATATCGTTACAACGAACCATGTTCTTCTATGCTATTTGGTGTAATTTCTATTTCAAGGTTTTAATCCTTCCCATAATCTATTTCTCTCTAACTCCCCAGTTCTTCTTAGCTTGTCCGTTATGCATGAGAGGGAGGGTGGAACAGAAAGCAGAGAGGATTGCGATAAAAATGTGTACCATGTCAAATTCATTTAGAAAACGGGGATTATTAATACTTTTTATCGTTATTTTCCTAAGTATCTAATAATTAATGCGTGGGAATTCATCAGTGATCTAGAATCAACTGCACACGGTCACGGGAATGTTTATATATTCTTATTATTGCGCCATGGCGGAACACAATTTGATATACCAATATTGATATATCAAATTGCTTTATACGAACACTTTAAAAGCCATGTTATTTGTAATGTATGTGATATATATATATATATATATATATATATATATATATATATATATATATATATATATATATATATATATATATATATATATATATATATATATATAATTATTTTGACTTAACCATGATTGGAAAACGATGTAAAATTAAACCGAAACACTAACAAAGATAAGACGGAAGACTAACGAAAGAGAATGGAAGGCAAAACTAGAAATTATACACAGTGCCAACATCACATAAAGTGAAAATTAGACGCTGTCGATTTTTATATCACGTAGAAGTCAGTATTATATACAATTTACTGGATGCTCATCTTCCATGAAGGGTGAGAGACATAGTCAGATAGAGGGATAGCTATGTAGAAAAATTGCTGAAGACAGACAACTACAGTAACAAGGCATATATGCCAGTATTAAACTGGCGGTAAAGTGTCCTCTCCCCCGAAATCGTCTTTTTAATTCATTTCAGCAATACATTTCACTAAATATTTACGGAGAAGTATCATTCGTGTATCAGACGCATTCACTTAGTTTCTTGGCTATGATGGTCCAGAGAGAGAGAGAGAGAGAGAGAGAGAGAGAGAGAGAGAGAGAGAGAGAGAGAGAGAGAGAGAGAGAGAGAGAGAGAGGCCTTTGGTCATTTTCATATGGCTCAAGTAAGACGCTACAAATAAGACGGTTTCCTGTTATGTAAATTACAGCTTTTCCAAACGGAATCTAAAACGATTAGTTATCCATATTCTTGATGCACATGTTGATAAATTCAAGGAGAACATGGGAGCGTACTTGAAGGAGCAAGGTGGGCGCTTTCACCCGTATATACTGGACTAGGATTGTTCCAACCACGGACAGTGCAACGAGAACATGATGGGAGACTACATTTTGAGGCTGATTCGTGAAAGTGATTTGCAGCATAATAGTAAATCTCGAAACACTACTCACTTCTAAAATTTTTTGTGGTCATATTTGCATTACATTAGTATCAATACGTGTTAATTTTTATTCATATGTTTTTTTCCTGACTTTATGTGAACGAAAAGACACACAATCGTCCGTTTTCACATTGGAGATAGATAAATTTAAAAGTATCACTGTCCTGGTCACAAAAGCAAAGTTTGTGGGGAATGATAGCCATTTCCTATACTTTTTTGGCATACGCATTTACGAAATAACACTTATTACCCTGGAACACAAATTATATTACATTGTGTAATATTGCAAGCATGCCCAATTAAAAACAGAGACATCGGTGTTAACATTAGACTAATATATGGTTTATTGCACTGTTAAAAGTATAATATCCCTAGTCAGTTAATCTTCATTCATTATAATTGACTTTTCATGAAATCATTGTGAAGTATTTTAGTCACGGGAATTATATACAAAGGAGGAATTATATTTTCATCAGGTATACATGATGCTTTCATACTGGATTTCTTCGCAGAAAGAAGGGTTTGGAGACATTTTAAATTATGTATCATGGTGGCATATACCTTTTTGATAATTCATATGCTTTCATGTGCTTTCTTAATTTCACTGTAAAAAGTATTTATCATATGAATAGTGTCATATTTTGAATTTAGTATCAATAGTAATGCTATTGTCATCTTTGTATTTATTATTTATACTATCTTGATCCTTATCAGGCTTACTTAAAATACATCGTGTTGCCCTTCATAGTTAAGTACTGTTATATAATATATTTCCACTATACACACCAACAACACGATATATATAGTCTTACCAAAATGTATACAATTATAAAAGCTGTTGCAGCATTTCATCCCATAATGTAATGAATCGTATATATTTTAATTTGTGTTTTGTTTGTTGTTACTCTTTATATTTTCGAGGATATGGACTAAGAAGATTAATTATTTTTCCAGAGTAGAATTCAATTTTTTTGTTGTTGCTGCTTAAATTCGTACTGTTTAAAATATAAATATTTATCATATACGATAGAATTTTAAAACGTTTTTCTTTCCTGGGACTTAAAAAACCAAAATCTATTATACGATTTCACCATGTTTCTAAGGTTTATTTAAACAAGCATATTCCAGGAGTGATAACCTCATTAACATGATTCTAATTTTGTTGATATTTAATATTCTGTTAAACTGAAGTACAAAGGTTTCACAACTAAGGGCTAGAACTCTGCTAAACAAAATCAATGACAAACATGCTTAGCCAAATGAAACGAAACTGTATACATGACATGGTAAAAAAGTGAGGATAATTACTGTGGAGATACGAACATATTCGGCTTTGACAATCAGCAGCTGGAAACGATGTCGCAGAAAGATGAGAATTAATATCTGCCAATGTTTCATCAATAACAAGCATCATGCCAACATCTTGACAAACTAGCTGAAACAAGGAAACAGAAGTTTTTTAAACATTGCAAGTTCAAGGACACATTTAGTAAACGTCTAGTATTTCGTTAGTATTAATATTAGTACCCTTACTCGTACCTCGTGAACAGGGTACTAACATGACCATATACGTGTTAATGGAGCAAGCCGGGTGTGATTCACACCCGACAATCTTTTAGCCTAATAATAACACCTTAAACATACTCCTTGCATATAATCCAATAAATTGAGTAGTCCTCTTATTTAATACCGGAAGTATCGAAAATCATTGTAGAAATAGTTTTAAAATCTCGTTTACCTTTTTTAGCCGATATTTTGGTTTAGGTCGTCCGACATATTATTTCAAATAATGATTACTTCCGTTCTCAGCCTCGTTTGTTTGTGTGACATATAAGGACGTTGACGCCTTATTTGGAAATGTAAACAAATCGTAGTAAAATTTTGGCGCCGTTTGGGTCAGAAATTCTGCGCAATAAAAGTAAATACGGTTTTTCGGCAACTTTGAAATTCCACCAAGAAGCGATTATTCGCACTTGATTGATAATAATATAGCGTAGAATATCCAAAATATGGTCTGGCAAGCCTTACGTAGAAAAGGGGTCACGGCGAGAGTCTCGCGTTATCAGTCATGGGGGACAGGATACGGTTAGAGTAACCATGCCAATTTATTTTATCGTGTAAGGGCTTAATAAATTCAAAATAAGTCAAACTTCTTTCACAACATGATTATACTTATGTAGTAGATTTCTACACTGTTTGTTTTTCTCACTTTAGTGATGATTTTTCTTGCTCCATTATATGATACGGGATCAGTTCGTAGCCTCAACCACAACAAATCAAGTTGAGGCGTCGACACCGTAGCTAGTATTTCGTGTGCTAGGCATAGGCTATTATCATATAAAGACGCTGTTAGAAATAATAGATAACAGTGCTGACACTAACCTGCTAACAACATAATATCTAGTCATAGTGCTGCACTAAACGAAGTATCAGATATTGAGAATAGGGTTG
This sequence comes from Sinohyriopsis cumingii, assembly GCA_028554795.2. Lineage (NCBI taxonomy): Eukaryota > Metazoa > Mollusca > Bivalvia > Unionida > Unionidae > Sinohyriopsis > Sinohyriopsis cumingii. Next base: position 134,776,011 of record CM068824.1, read on the forward strand.
AGTTATATGATGATGCCGAACGAGATATATTTTATCACGAACTTGACTATATTACAACTGTGAGACCTGTTATTGACGAAGATTATGAAATACGTTACTTCTAAAATCATTTTGTTGAAACACTATAAAAATAGAAGCTGGAAAGTTACTGACAGAAGCAAAATACAAAAATATCAAAGAGCTGATTGCTGGACACCTATACCTACCAGCCATTGACATACATAGGGGAAGCTTATATTCACGGTCTTTTAAGTTTTGCAACAGCTTATGCATTTCTCAGACAGCATTTAGTAATGAAAATTTTTAATCTGGGTCAGTTATCATATGTTGTTAGTTATATCGACGAAATATATGATACCTATCGTGACTGAGTCAATGATAATACTGAATTACGACTCATTTTAACCCTCCATTTTCATCCTTAGTTTTACCAGATATTAGATATGATGATCTCATCTGAGTTTTATGCCGATCCTGTCAATAACAAAGTTAGTTCCCTAATCAATAAAACTTCAGCTGAAAACATTTTTACTTCTGCCATTGAAACAGTTACAGAAACAGTTTCACAATGACAAAAAAATGAAAATAGTAGACTTCAATCATTTTTCATCTGGTTCCAAGACTACGATATAGACGAACTAATAAAATACTATAGATAGTACCATAAAAATAAATGTACTGTGTCAGACAAGCTAGAACATTTTATATTAAAATAACAAACGAGCTGAATTATTTTTCTATGATATTAACAATAAGTGAATTATTTGGGGGTGGGGGATATTACATCCGTTATTGCTGATAGTACCCGGGATAGGTGTTATTAAATCGACGGTGAATAAAAAGATCTGGCCAAAATACAAGAACAAAAATATGTCCTCTAAAATATCAATAGCGACTTATAATAAAATTCTTTATCAACTTGGAGCTTATCTGCGTGGTGAAAAGTTTATTTTGTTAAATCTAATACAGGAACTGCGAGTCATTGACGATATGCTCGTAGATATGATACCGAACAGAGTTGCGAAATATGATAAACGATACTCATTAAATTTTATGTAAAATCGCCAGCGATTTCGTTTCAAAAAAAAGGTTAGCAAAATTTTGTGTGAAAATAAGCATAATAAAATATTGAGTGAAATATAAACCACAGAACGAGCCACCATGCTCTTAAAAAATAGCAAAAGGAAGTACCTGACGGTCAGGTTGAATGACGTTGGATATCTCTTAAATATTGGGTAATTGTTAGAGTTTTCCATTGTACTTGAACATACCCCCTGGTGAATTGCTAAGTGCGAAACGAAATGTTTAGAGATTCAGATGATTGTCCAGGCTGATCTTCAATCTTGCAATCGTTGTATCGCTATGCGCGAGAGCTTGTAATAAAATACACCCCGTAAACAAACCACAGGAACTTTGAGGTTCGTATGTGCCAGGCAAGTTGCATCTGGAATTCGATTTTGTGTACCAGTTATGTATATGGTGTTGTCTCTTTGTAACTTTGTCTAACAAAAACCACTGATGGATAGAGGTCAACCAAACTTAGCAAAATAATTGTCCAAACGAAAACTATGTACAATAATGGTTTTAATCTACATTGTCTTCCAGCGGTTACTGAGAGGTTTTGGAATGTCAGATGAAGACACGTTTTCGTATTATATATGCAATCATAGTAATGTCAGGTCAAGCAACGCCTGTTACCATAAGTAACAGTACACTGTACTGCGACTGTTTTAACTCAGTGTGGACAGCTACACCTTGGTTTCTCTGGAACATCCGTTCTGATGAATCACACAGCTGAGTATTTGTACTCATCAAAGCCCATATATTTATAGGTTACTGCATTTGTATGGGAAATTATGAGTTTTTTGTATGGAATACTGCACGAACTTGTGAGTGCAACATATCCTTTCTGACAAAACGAGTTCATATTTTCCCATACAAATCCAGTAACCTTTTTATTATATGCTCATTTTTTTTATTCTTCCTAAGGCTTAATTATATAAACAAAATACACTACAAGAAATAAAGTAAATGAATGAATGCCGTATTCCAAACTAAATACACAAGCGCAGATTTGTCATTACACAATGACATCATTATTAATGCGCAGAGAACTCCGTCCAGATAAATTTGAACTTAGTCGCGCGCTGGACATAACTTTCGAAAGAAAATGGCGTGTCTAGTTAAAATTGAAATTTAAAGTCATATTTTGAATGAATGCGCATTGCAACAACTGTTCGATTTGATCTAGAATGAATATATTTTGGTATTTTGTTTCGATTCGACGAAAGTTTATGATTTTGGACTGGATTCATCTGTGCAAATTATACATGAAATACATCGGATTGAAGTGGCCCGGGAGAAGCGTGTTTACGTCTGCAAATGTGTCTGTTTCTGTCATTGAATGTTTGAAATCATAATGTGGGGAAGATATGAAGTCTTTCAATTACAATTATCAAAAAGACGCTATGGAACTTAATGATTATTTCATTCTGAGTGCAATAAGGAGGAATCAATTGCACTTATCATCGAAATTACAGCACAATTTCGAAATGTGTAATCCAGATTGAAAACCGATGACATGGCTCATGTAATTCGGATTTGCAGAATTTAGAAAATACATTTTGAGGAAATTCAGGATGTAAAACTAAGTATATTTTATTTTGCCATTCTTATCACCAGGTAAAAAAACAGTATATGCCTTGTCACGTGTATGTTATTTGTAAGGACCTAATCTTCCGTCATTTATATAATGTAGCTAGCCTAAATCCGAAACATTATATCCACGCGGAATGCGAGAAAACATTTTTTTGCATTCCACGAAACATGTTTTAGTTCATTCAGAAACAAATTTAAGCAACCACAACGTAAAGAGCCTCTTACGCGAGTGTACATGATTTGTTTACAAATCAAAAGTGCTGGCGTCTGAGTCCATTGTTTGTTTACAAAAGAAAGTAGTTCCTTTATTCACGTGAATGCTATATGTGTATTGTCGCACGCGTTCAGTATCGGGGAAGATTGAACGATTCTGACAATGTAAAGTTAACGGGGAAAAAATGAGCATATAATATATATATATATATATATATATATATATATATATATATATATATATATATATATATATATATATATATATATATATATATATATATATATATATATATATATATATATATATATATATATATATATATAAGCAATAAAATGACAACGAGCATTGTGAAACTAGTATCTAGCTAGCCTGAGCGCTGTCGGCTCGTTATTTAGTCTTTTTCAAAGGCAAAAAATACAAAAACATAGACAAGACAAACAAATAAAACAGAAAAACAGTTATGTTTGCAGAACTGTACGTGGCTGTTTCTACATAAATTCAACCCTTTATTTATATTATGTGTCAACTAGTTTATTTCAGCTTGTTGCTGATACTGGAAACTATTCGTGTTGACCTAGAAAATGATGAGCCATAACGACATCTGTTACTTTATGTAAATTTATGTAAGTGCAGATTATATCTCGGATATTTCATTGTTATAGTAGTCATAGGCTATTAAGCAAATTTAGAGAATTCTTTTAAAAGAAAATGTGTCGGCTGCAAAATATACTTTTTTGCGCATGATTGTCTTTTTTCCAGTCTTGTTGGCTTAAACCGTTTGGTTTCGATGTTCTAAGGCGGCGTATCCAGTAAGATTCCATTTCTTTCGTGGTTTGTGGACTCCAGTTAGGGTTGTGAGCAACTGAAAGTGTGGCCAGGGGAGAAGTGATCTGCTACCAGGCTTCTGTACAGCTTCTTTGTTATCCAATAAGATCTATGACAGTTGATCCTTTTGTGTAGCTTTTCAGTTTCTCCGACATACTGAAGGCTGCAGATTTTACATGTGATGAGATAAATGACATTGTTTTGCACGTTTTGTTTGGACCATGTATGTTTAATGTATCTCTAGTCCCTGTGCAAAATGACCTGGTCTCTATCATATGTTGACAGGTTTTGTAACTTTTATCGCCACAAGGGCCATAGAAAATTTGTAGCGTTGTCAGTTTATTGCATTTATCTTAATCAATCCCTGACACACGTGATCCCTTGCTGGATCCAGTACATTTGAAAGGATTTATATATACAGAGGGAGAGAAAGAGAGAAGCAGACACTGAAAGAGAGACTGGTATCTCCATGACACTAAGGCGTAAAGCTTACAAACAAAAATCTACAACAAATAGGCTTTGTCAAAGTACGTTTCTTTGTAATTCATTCTCTCATCCCATACATCTCACCGCTATAGCTGTAATGAGGCATGTATGTGTCTTGGAAATATTGATATGTTAAAGATGTATTTTGAATGCTATTATATAATATTTACAAATATGTTTATAACGCTTTCTTTAAAATGTATTTTACAAAATCGTTTTTTTTTCGTGGACTAAAAGTAATAAAGTAGATATCCTTAAATAATTATTTAAATGTTGTATACAATGATATGCTTGACTCTTTTTAAATAATATTTCAAAAGCTCTTGAAATAATAATTTATTTGATTCTACAAGTTTATATACATATTACCAAAATAAGGGAATCCTTATCCTTACATACCTAATTTCATTTCAATAAAATAATATGATGACATCCTTTAAAGCTTAGCTGACTAAATATCGTTAGATAGATTATTATACTTTCAAGTCAAATGATAAACCGACAATCATAATAGATATTTTAATCCATTTGGGCTATCATGATAATTTATCACGCATATTTGTTGTGATGTTTTCAAAATATCTTTTTGTCAGAATATGTTGGCAGTAACGTTTTAAATTGTATAGTAATTTGAAGGAAACATAAAGACATTGAGCTATAATGAATTTTCATCTACATTATATGATTACACCCTTCGAGAAGAAAACGCATTAAAGATACTTTCTACTGAACATAAAACACTAGTTCATGAAATTTGGAAAATCCCTAGCATCTTTAAAAAAGTGATAGTTATTTCATAAATGTCTTCTAGAATTATATGAATGTCAGCTGAATAGCGCTTAGAAGTAATTTTTATATGTACCATAAGGGGACAGAACTGATATCTGATCAAAACATGCCAACATAGAAACGTGTTTAGAAGCATCACTTGAGGTGGCACAAACAATCTCTCATTATAGGATTCTTTAAGTCCTCCACGGCGCAGATAGTATATAAGTATTTTAATGCTTCGAGAAATCAATATTTTATCTCTTAATTACTCCTTAGCTTTCTCATATCCGAAAAGGCTTAAAACTGTGTATAGTAGAACACACTCGTTATTATACAGAAACTATTGTTTCTTTCAGTCACGGAGACCTTAATATTTGAAATCAATAGGGTTTTCCTGACCCCTAGAGCCAGACATTCATAGAGATTGGTATATTTTGACGTTGTACAACTGGAGTTATTCGGAAACAAAATTAGAAACAGAAAGACAGATAACAGCGTAATATAATAAAAAGTGCTTATAATTAGATCAACATAGTATCGTTTCCTACACATAAACATTTGACGCTTTTGACGATGGAGAAATTGGCATAGTATCTTTGATTATATTATTATAGTACGATCAATATAATATAAAACATCTTGTACCGAATAACTATAACGGTTATTCCCTGAACTTTCCTTTCTTTGACATTCCAGTACTTGCCAATTTTAGTGTGGACCTTCTTACTATGAAAGGATCAGGAGAGGCTAACAGTATAGTTTCTGCGACATTGACCTTTGCAAACTGACTAGGGTCCATCTTCCTTAACAATTCAAAATGGCTCAGAAGCTGAAGTTTGGAATTCAGATGTTTTACTCCTGATTAGTTTGTCTGAAATATTTTTTCACACTGCATTATTTGATCTTCGATTTTATGTACTATTGCAAAACACTCAGACATGTCTCCATAAGTAGTAAATGGGGCCACCCTAGGGACAATGGGACTTAGCATTAAAAACACCCCTGGGCCACTCTAGGGACAATGGAAATTTAACATGGAGAAAAACGCTGGGCCACTCTAGGGACAATGGGAATTTAACATAGAGTTTGGGCTTGTCTAGGGACAAGGGGAATTGAACATGGGAATAGAGTTTGGGTTTGTCTAGGGACAAGGGGAATTGAATATGGGATTTTTTTTAAAAAAAAAAGTTTTTTTAAATTTAAATTTAAATTTAAATTTAAAAAAGGGTAGGCAATGGAAAGGCTATCTCTTTTCGAGAAATATGGCTGGCCCTGAAAAGGGCCTTTGGGTTTTCTTCTTCTTCTGCTTCTAATTTCTTCTTTTTCTCCACCAACTTCTTATTTTATCTCCAACACTCTTTCTCTTCTTTTCTTTCTTTTTTTCTCCTCCTCTTCTTTCTTCTTCTCTTCCTCCTCTTCTTTCTTCCTCTTTTCATTTTCTTCTTCTTTTTCAATTTTTTCATTCCATGCTCTCATCCTTATCCTTTTCTCTTCATCCTCCTTCTTCTCCTTTATCTCTTTCATTACACTACTTATCTTGTCCTTTACCTTTCTCAAGTTATTAATTTCCATCTTTTTACACGATGGGGACTATAGGAATAATGGTCTTCAACGAGTCTTATTAACATCTGTTCCATCATTCCTAAGTTGTCTAAAACGTCTTGCAATGTTTGCATTTTATCCATTTGGTTAGAAGCCATCTTCTTTGTAGAATGGTTTGAACGACAAATACTGTGGCTTCCTATAGTGAAAGCGCGGACGTGAAGGAAAACATCCCCCTACTTTTCTCATTTCATATAATAAAACCCAAACTATACTCTCCACATACGCTAAGAAACAATAAACAAAATCCATAATCTACTATCCACACAATCGTACGTGATCTGTTACAAAACCCAAACTATACTCTCCACATACGCTAAGAAACAATAAACAAAATCCATAATCTACTATCCACACAATCGTACGTGAGCGGTTACAAAACCCAAACTATACTCTCCACATACGCTAAGAAACAATAAACAAAATCCATAATCTACTATCCACACAATCGTACGTGAGCGGTTACAAAACCCAAACTATACTCTCCACATACGCTAAGAAACAATAAACAAAATCCATAATCTACTATCCACACAATCGTACGTGAGCAGTTACAAACACAAACACACAAACACATACCCTTGCACTATGAAAAAAGAGTTAGTGTTTATAATCACACTACTCTACCTACACACACACACACACACACACACACACACACACACACACACACACACACACACACACACACACACACATTGGCAAATCGATAGTTATTTCTTTTCTAGAGTATTGGGTGGCCCTTAAAAGGGCTGTTGTTTCTTTTGAACTCCAGATGCACCTATCTAATGGTTGCACCTTCCTGGCCTGGCGCCACACACGCATCTTATTCCCCAGTCTCCTTTCACCTTTCTTCTGGGGAGCGCAGAGGGAGGATGATTCCTTTCAACACCCCAATCCTCTGTCTCGGGAATATTGTACGACATCCTCTCTTCTAGTTTCTTTTCCTCCTCTTCTCTCTGTCTTCTCTCCTCCTCTTCGTTCTTCATTCTTTCCTCTTCTACTATAGCCTCCGCGGCCAGTTCATTTAACAGGCTCCTGACATATTCCAGATGTATCTGGAGTTCAAGAAGTTTGCTTATTCTGCTATTCATTCTTGTGTTGATCAATCAACAAGGGTAGCTAGACTGCCCAGCGAGTTTCAATTTATAGTGAAAGCGCGGACGTGATGGAAAACATCCCCCTAAAACATAAAATTGATCTTACCTAGATCATAACCAAAAAACAACAACGCGCGGACCTAAAAGAAACACTCACTCACTTTTTTATGCTACCCATCACTAATTGAAATTTTTTTGATAAATCACTTCAATAGACTATCCACATACGCAAAGCAATCCAATCTAACCCCAAATTTACACCTCAAACACCAAAAGAAAAGACATCATTTTAATCTACTATCCATACCAACTTACTTAACCACTTACAAACACAAACACATACCCTCACATTTTTTTAAAAAAGAGTTATTGTTTATCTTCACACTACTCTACCTACACACATTGGCAAATGGATTGTTATTTCTTTTCTAGAGTATTGGGTAGCCCTGAAAAGGGCTGTTTTTTTGTTTGCTATGGCATTCTTTTTTAGTTTCTAAGAATGCGATGTCCTCTGAGGATAGACTTTCTGGTGATAGGTCTGCTTCTTCGAAAAGAGAAGAAGAACTCTTTGGTGTCGATACGACAATCGACAAAGCCTCTGTCAGCTTCAGGTTGCTGCTGCTGTTGTTGTTGTTGCTGCTGTTGCTGCTGTCTCTGAAGTCTGTACTTCTCTGTCCATTCTTCTTTTTCCCTGTTCATTTCTTCTCTGAAGAGCTCTTCTATCAGGTCTTCAGTGATTTTTAACATTCTCACATTCTCTATTTCTTCTGGCTTCGGTATCAGACTGGGTCTGACCCTATGCAAATTCACGTAGGCTTCGTTGAGCTTAGCTAGTTTGGAGCACATCTTCGTAGGAGGATGAGTCGACAATGGATGGTTAGACTGGAAACAACCCCGGTTCTTAAAGTCAAAGCGCGGACGTGAAGGAAAACATCCCCCACACGGTTTTTGAGTCGAAACGTTTAGTGAGTGTCATGAGAGGGATAGTAAGAAATGAAAGAGCATCAATCCAACATTCTTATAGCTAAACAAAAGACAAAGGCATTTTTTTCAAAACACAACATTTTTTTATTCAAAAATCACTTAACACTAAACAACAACTCTAACATTTTTAACAATAATCCAACAATATAACATCAAACAATTTTTTCAAAACACAGCATTTTTTATTCAAAAATCACTTAACACTAAACAACAACTCTAACATTTTTTAACAATAATCCAACACTAAAAGTTTCTCCACTAGGTAAAGAGGGATAACACTCTTCCATGGTTTCTAGTAATCTAGGATGACTTCTCTCAAACTGTTGATTTCTATTGTATTATCGAATTCTGCATACAGGATGACGTTCACCGTTTCATCAGGGTCTCGGTCTTTAAACTGAATTTCCACACGAATCTGGCCGGATTTTATAGGGTGGAAATGTCCCTCGTCGCTGCCTTGGTCTGGAGTGAAATCGAAAGCCCACAAAGCGTAGCCTCCTGCATAATCCTCGTACGTAATACCGTGACTGGTATTGGTTCCTAACTGTCCGGTGGCTTCGTACAGGGACAAGTACGATCTCAAGTAATTCTTCTTGGTAAAGTCAGGTTCGAAAGGTCGGGTACACAAGGTCTTGCCATCGCGACGGACTTCGATCTTGGACACGCCAAAGTGTTGAAAGTAGAAAGGATTTTTTTCGGCAGCTCCGTTGAAGGCTGTATTCTCGACGATACCAACGATCAAACGTTTGGGTAACTGTCCTTGGAACAGATGATCTTCGATCATGGATCGCTATCCCTTGGGAATGGTGAAGGTTTTCACTTCCACGCGTCGTATGGGATACTTGGCAGTCGTTCTGCTCAACGTCTGACTGATGTCGTTTCCCACTTTAGGTAACACTTCCACACGGCGTACGTAGAGTCTGGCTTCTAGGATTTTGGTTCTGTAACCGTCACTATCAGCCATCAAATGGAAAGCGGCACTGCTACGATTCAGTCCCAGGCGGACATCCACCCCGTTCAGCAAATACTTTTCTTGCAACCACATGTCCAAATGCAAACGATCCATCAGTTCTAAACTTGTGTCGGCTCCCGTGATTCTCTTTCTTCGTTCTACAAATCCATCATTGTTGTCTTTCTTTTCATCAGTTTCCAATATTTCAAACTTGGTAGGTTCGTCAGCTTCCCATACCACACAGGCATTGAGATGAGTGTTCTTGGCATCTATTCCGTACGTCAAGAGATTTTCCAGGTAGGCAGGATAAGGGTAAGTATCCATGCTGCTACTGACCAGTTTGTTATTCAAGTACAAGTCCACTCCACTGAACAAGGAATGCATGAAATTGTTGACGGGAGCTACTGCTTCATCGTCTATAGCACCTCCAGTCTTATCTAGAATTTTGACTTTCAGGTACAAGTAACTGCTATTCAGATCGATGTAATCTTCGGGCTGTCCTTTGATTTCAAACTCGATGGGAGCGGAATCGGTCAGTGAGGAGACGGGGTGAAATTCCACCCACTGGGATTCTTGCATCGTCATCATCGTGGGGGGCATGGCAAACAGGTCCAGTTCCGTCTTGGAACAAGCGCAAGATTCTCGGTGCATCATTTTTTTGTCTCTTTTCTCAATAATCGAAAACGTCTAAGTCTCGAACGGTTCTTCTTTTCTTGGCCTTTCTCGCTTGAAGTCTGGTGAAAGGGTATTTTCTTCGTCGTCTCTTTCTGCCTTGTCCTTGCTGAATGCCTGACTCTGTAGCGTGCAGGGCATTTATAGGTGTCTCTCGTTGGCCTAAAATGTCTTTGCCCGTTTGCAGCAAGACATTTTTGCCTGCCCTCATGAAGGCTTCTTTAGGGTTTTGTTTGTCGATGATGACATTTTGGAGAAATTCTTTGCCTTGCGTCAGTGCCGCATCTTTCAAGGCGTGCAATCCGCGTGTCACCATCGGTTTCAACACCGGGGCCACCGAACGAAAGGCCGATTTTAACATATCTCCTAAGCCGTGTCCTCGCTGTTGAGCAACCCCTCGGTACACTGGATACATGACTTAAGAGTCGTGAGAGAACCGTTTTCGAAAATGGAGTTTCACCGTGACTTTTCCTTTGGTGAATGGAATATTTTGTCCCAAATCTCCTTTTATAGTAATGTTGACCGTGTCCAAATACGACTTGCTGACCGGCAAATAGTGAGGATGGACAAATTCGCGGTGGACGTGGTAAGTGTTTCCACCTTCCTCGTCAGCGTTCGTGGCAGAATCTACTTTGAAAGGAATGACACGCAGTAACGGTACGGAGGTGTGTCCCACCACGTTGTACTCCACCACATCGGAATACACGAACATCAGATTCAGTCCTTGGTTCAGTTCTACCGGGGCACGAAATAACTTGCTAAAAGACTCGTTGTCGTAAACGATGGGTAATTCGTTTTTCTTGATCATGGTCTTTCTCATGTCCATGTCTCCGCCCAACATGTCAAACAATTCAGGACAAAATAAAATGGACATGATTTTACTCCGTTCAAATTTCATCAAGAAGCGACGAGCTGCTTTGTGGTACTCCATGGTGACATTTTTGTTGACATGCTCCAAAGCTTTCAGAAACACGACATTAAACCTGGAGGTTATGGTGCTGACCAAATGTTGACCACTAAAATAATAGCCTGGGGGAATGAACAAGTGATAGGTGGTGTACCTTTGTGTACGGGTTTTCTTGTCATATTTGACATTGCTATCCATCCACTGTTGCATTTGCTCGTCATGAACTTCCACATCAAAAAAATTTTGATTGGGAAGGACATTGAGGACTTGGGTCGGGTGAATCATTTCTACTAAAGCCACTTCCCAATGGGCTTCGTGATCTAAGGGGATGGCCTGAGGTAATTTGGCCGTGTAACAGCACAACGTGTTCTTGGGAAACACCTCCATGGAACTGTCACTGGGTAAAGTTAAGTAAAATTGGTTTTGGTGACTCATAATTCCAGAGTTCTGTGGCTGTCCGAGGGGTTACTGGACGTCAGAGGCGTGTCTCCGTCTAAAATGGGGTTCTGGTTGTGATTGAAGTGGTGACTGGCACTGGCACTGGACACAAAGTTCCCGGGGTTCCCGTTCGAGGTGAATTTCAGGGAGGGATTAGGAAGCAGGTAACCGATGCAACTGCTCAATAAAATGGTCCACAATTGTTTGTCTCCTTGTTGCAACCTCAAATTGGCGATGGCTGCCCCGATGACACAATACACCACGAAGATTTGGCAGAAAAAGACGATTTGCGTTTTAGGCACACGTTCTCCACACCACACCCACAAGGGTTGTTTTTGTAAATCTTGCACAGAAGAACTGGGTGAAGGAGGAGTGGTCGACGTAGCTGCGTCTGTGTGAAAGGGCATGATGGTCACTTCTTTTTATAGTCGATGACTTGCGAAGCGTCGATCCAAGAATCAAAACTGGGTGGATATCCTTTCTAACGTACTTTGACTTCTTTGACACGTCGTTTGCCCACTTTACGGGTTCTGCGTTCGAGAATGCTTTCGATGTCGTACAGTCGTCTTCTTTTTTGGTGACACGTTGTAACTCGGGTAAATAAAACGTTCCTTTGAGCACTTCTCCGTTCATGTCTTCCAATTTATAGACGGTAGGATGACGGCCATGCACTCGTCCAGTGACGCGAAACAATTCGGTCGTCCAGTTAGATAAGTAACCTTTGTCGAAAGTGCGTTTGGTTTTGCCAATGCGCACCCAATCTCCTACGGTCAACTCTCCAATTTTCTTGGGGACAGCCCTCGTCGGGGACATACCAAACAGGCGCTCAAACACCAGTACTTCGTTGTCGGGAGTCACTTCTTGCGGGGCACGTCCGATGCTTCGATGGTAAGATTGGTTGTACGCTTGCACCAGGTGCGGTAAGATGTCGATGTACTTCAGAGTGTGGTGATGCGTAAAATATTTCCACATGCGTTCTTTCAAAGTGCGTTGAAAACGTTCCACGATGCTGGCTTTGGTTTCGGGATTCTCGGTGGTAAAAAATGAATGTCACGTTTCTTTAATTCTTTTTGGAAAGCTTGGTTCAGAAATTCGGTACCTTTGTCCGTTTGCCATCGAAGAGGGTGACGACTGCTTTGTTTCAACACCCGTTGCAGGGCTCGCACTAACTCGCTGCTCGATTTGGAAGTCAAGGGTACGACCCAAGCAAATTTGGAAAAGACGTCGATGACACAAAACAAATATTTGTAGCCACGATTGTAGCTGGCCAAATGAGAGACATCGGCTAAATCGGCTTGCCATTGATGATCGATGCCTTCCACTCGGGTGCGACTTCTGGCAAACTTGCTTCGAATGGGTTTGTGTAAAGTGTAGGTAGCTTGTTCTTGTAACCATCGTTGCACTTGAGGTAAACGGAGACTTTTCAGTCGCGTTTTGGCAGCACGATACAATTTTTGAACTCCTGCGTAACCTGCAGGATGGGAGGGATAGTAGTAAATGCTGGCTAAGACTTTTTCCATTTTTATTTTTTGTGTTAATAAGACACCCACTCTTGCAGGATGCTACTCTTTTTCTCTTGGGGTACTTTCTTGGATTGCAATGCTTTGCGTGTGCGGCCGGCAATAGGTGTCGAAGAGGAGGATGTCTGAGCGGGGGATATCGGTTCTTGTTTCACTTCTGCCTTCACTTCTGTCTTCACTTTCTTTTTCTCTTGTGATGAAGAAGGGGTGGCCATCATCTTTTTAATCCATCCAATTCTGGAGGTAGGTGGTGTTGTTAACTTGCGTACTTTTTCTGGTGGAGTTTGAAACCCTTCCTCTTCTTCTTCTCCTTTTTCTGTCTTGGTCACTGGTACTGGTGGTACTGGTACTGGTACTGGTACTGGTGATGGTGCTGGACTTTTCATCAAGGTCTTAAAATCTTTCAGAGTGGGTAGAGCTGTTTCGTCTAAAGCTTTCTGGTGAAAGAGTTGCAGTCGTTGCAAGAGTTGACCGTACTTTTGCGATTTTTCTGTTTCGGACAAATCTTGGCGATCCATCAAGGACTGCAATTCGTGCTGTAACTGGGACATCTCGCTCAAATGGGGATTGGGAGGTAAATGCGGGGTGCGTTGTTCTTGCCACCGATAGTATTCCATCCATCGTTTGTAATGCACTAAAGCTAGTTTTCGTCCTTCCATGGGGTTGTCAGGGGTCAATTCTGAGATCTTGGGACTTGAGAGGGCCTTTTTATCTTGCTCCCACCAGTCCTGCCAACATGGTACCCAAGACTCCTTTCAGTATGGGACCTAACAAGAGAGGCAAAATGGCTCCACGTTGGACCAACATCTTCTTTTTTTGACGAATGGGAATTTTCTTTCGAACCATTTGGCAAAGAACGTGACGATGCTTGCTTAAGCATTGTTTCTGGTGTTTGGACAAAGGGATCGTGCCTTTCAAAACGTTCAAACAACATTCGCACACGGTATCGATGACCTCTTTGGAGGCTGTTTGAATGAGTTTTTTTCGTAGGGGTGGAGAAGCTTTGGACAGGACAGATAACATGTCCCCATGTTTGGCTAAACGTGGTGGCAGTCCTCTCCTTTTCTTTCCTTGGGGTTTTCTGGAGGGTGACATCTTTGAGTCTTCAGGAGCACCAAAAAAACACTGATACCCTACTTGGTCACAGGCCATTTTTATACTGGAACGCGTCGCCACTGATTGTCTTTACGTCGTATCAGTTTGAGGACAGGCATGACACGTCGTGCAGGGGTACGCAACGGTCTAAATCGAGCCAGTTCTTGCTTGGACAAATCCAGTAAACTTTGTAACATGCCCGATCTTTCATGGACTTTGATTTTGGGAGAAGGTACTTTGTGAGCAGCAGCCACTGCCACTAAATTGGAGGGTCCTGCCACTGGGGAAGTTCTTTTGGGGGTCATTAACGGAGAAGTTCTTGGTGTGATCAACGTCTCCAAGTACTCTTCAGTTCCTGGTGTCATCAACGGAGAAGTGGATAAACGTGAGGATGCCGGAGACGCAGTCACTGCCGTGGCAGATCGTGGTTTGCGAGTGTAAGGTTGCGTCCTGGCCGAAGTGCCTCTCTTGCGACTAGTTTTCTTCTGTGGACTTTTCTTTTTCTGGGGACTTTTTCTCTGTTTTTTTTCTGGGGGCTTCTTTTCTTTTTCCGGGGTGGTGGTGTCTGGTCAGAGGAGGGTCCTGCCACTGGAGAAGTTCTCCTTGGGGACCTGGTCTTTTTCTTCTTGGGGCTTCGTTGGACTTTTGTCTTGGGGATAACTTTTGGGGCATTAGGATCCCATCTTAAGAGTGAGCGAATGATGACCCCTCCTTAAGTACCGCTCCCTGCAGGTTTCAAAATGATTTGTTTTTTGGTTTGAGTGTCGATGCGGAGATCGGCCAGTTGGACCAAAGCGACTTTGTTTCGATCGAAAAAGCGTTTGGTTTGATGAGGAATCTGAATGATTCCTTGGAGTAATTGACGTGCCGTCACCGTGAACCATCGTAAGACTTCTTTGAGACTAGCTTCTAAGACACGAGCTCGTGGTAGTGGATCTTTTTCTCGACTGATGCCATACAAGGCACGAATCAATTTGACGGGAAGATGCGACTGAAGGGACGTCATGTTCACACTGTGTGAGACAGACGAAAAAGGGTCTGAGGTTTTTATAGATTTTTTTATGGGGAGTGAAATGAAGTCGAGGACGGAGACGTGTACAGGACAGGCCCTCCGTCTTGGCACCAGTGGTGAAACAAGTGGGTACGAAATCGCAAATCCTCGGGAGTCGTAGGTTTCAAATCGACGAGTAAATAGGCGTGTGGCGTTTGAGTGGCATCGTCGTACGCCTGAGTCAGCCAAGGAGTTCCTAACTGTTTGGCTAAGACTTGCACTTGCGATTTATCTCGAGGGCTTTTAAACAAGACCACGTAATGCGCATTGAGACTGATGGTGCGATGGGCTTTACTTTGTTGAAACAAATTTTGGGTGATGTAAACGACACTGGCATTACGGTGATGCCCTTTGCGCGTGAACCACAGTTTAATTTCTTCTTCGTCTTCTCCTAACATGTCGTCGAAAATGACCAAATGGGTTTGACGGGAGTCAGAGACGATGCCGTCGTCTTCTTTGGGAATGCCTTCCACAAACACGATGGAATCGCCTTGACTTTCTCGCAAGAGGTTGTACGCCGATTGCCACTCTTTGTAACACCACACGATCCGTTGAGGTGGCCGATCGATCAAGTGATGTTTATGTTCGATCAAACGTTTGACGAATTCGGTTTTGCCTGAACCGCTAGGTCCAGCAATGAGCATGTTAAAGGGATGGCGAAGATACAAAGCCTCCCAAGTGGCACGATCTAAGTGTTCGTCGATGACTTTGACAGTAGAGGAAGAGGGAGCAGAGACAGCAGAGGTAGCCATGGTGTGAGAAATGTCACTTGTGACACGAAAAACAAACAAGACAAGAGTTTATATACTTTTTCAGAACACGTTTATTGAATGTTTTTTTCAAACATGAATACGAAAGACAAAAATACATAAAAGCCAAAGGCTTAAGTACAAGAATAAAAGGCACATGATAACCATGAACGTGGAATAAAAACAAGTGTCTGTACAACAACCACATGTTTTGGGTAAAGTTCTAACCAGTTCTATAGTAGGGGGTAAGGTCACACAAGTGTCCTCCCGAAAGGGTCTTTCAGGCCTGTCCACGACAGTCCTGTCCTGGGTGACGGGTTCTTCTGGTACCGTCACTAACACAGGTTGAAAAGTAACTTTTTTCCTTGAATAACTCTCGTGCATACTGGGCTACCTCTTGTGTCCAAGCCTCAAAACCCTGGTCTCGGTGATGTAAAACATTTGACTCCTAACCAATCTGGTTTCTTCTTCGTCAACGACATGGTAAGTTACTTCAATGAACAATGAACTATCGATCTTGCCTATGGTTCCTTTTTATATACAGACCAATACCGACGTGACCGTACGGCAACGTAAAGTGACTGGGAAGTCGCACTCGCTTCTGGTATACAATTTGATAGACTTTTTCCAATGGTCGACTGACGATTTGGTGAGTGGGTAAACGTACAATCTTGTTCGGTTGATAGGTGGTCACTTTAAAGTTTCCATCCTCTCCCGATTGCAAGGCTTCTTTCAATACCCCAAAGTTGACCACTCGACTGGTACGATGATTCAGAGTCAGTCCTTTCACTTTGCACGTCGTGTGCACTTCTCCTTGTTTGTCCCGGTATTCGTAGCCGTAATTTTTGGGACCGCCATTGACGAAACTTAGAATCTTGTCGTCGGGATGCTAGTCTGTCCAGGCTCCTAAACGGTCTCCTTCGATGTCAGGGTGTTGTTGACTCGGGTGATGGATGTAAATGCAATTGTCCGTGTCAAAGTACAGGACGCGTTCTTCTAACAGTTCAAAAGCTTCGTACAATTTTAAGCGAGCATGAGCTGTCACGTAAGCCGCAATGATGACATTTACAAAGTCCAGATCTTCTTCGTAATTGACCAAGATCAAATCCTCTCGAACGACGTCCACGTGTTTCATGTATTTGGTTTTGTCGTGAATCATCTGGAAGTAGCGGGAAGGTTCTGTCAAATATTCCGTCTTGGGTAAACACGGTCGTTGTGCCATTTTACCCCACAAGCAATTTAACATCACTTTGGCAAACGATCGCCTGCCTTCGTTTTTCTCTATGTGGTCTAAAGAGATGCCTTCTTGTTCGTAGTATTTCTCTTTGAATTTTATTTGGTCTTCGGGAGTGTGACACCAGGAAGGATAGCCGCTGGCTTCTTGTTTCAGTTTCAAAAAGGCATCCACGTAGTCGGCGAAAATGCCTTTCTGAGTAGGGTCACCCTTGTGATACTGTTGTGTCTTGGGAAAGTGGCAAATTTCGTACACTTCTAACAGTTGGTATCCCATGTCCAGAGCTTTGAACAATTCTATGCTGACCCACGTTCCCGTCAAGGCCCGTTCTTCCTGGGTGTGATGGCAAGGCTGATCTTGGTTGCACGTTTCGGCACAAGTACGGCACAAGGGAAACATCAGTTTGCCTTGACAATGGTGAGTTAAGATGGGATGGTATAGGTTCGTGGGAGGCAAAACTTTACACTTGATCAAGCCTTCGTATTGTCGAATGTTTTTCAGGTCGATGTGTTCTGTTAACAATTGCGGGTGCCCTACAGGAAAGCGACAATATTTGCACACGTAGGGATACAGCGAACACACGTCCAAGTATTTGATTTCTTCTCCTTTCTCTTCGTCGGCTTGGTACAGCAAACAGGTGGCATTGGTCCTTCCTCCGTACAAACTATCCCTCGGGTTCAGCGGGTCCAGGAACTGGTAACCTTCCACGAGGCGTTTAAACTCGGGATCGGTTTTCATACGGTGATCGTACTCGTGTTCCCACATTTCCACCACTTGGTATCCTTGCTATTCTAACTTTAGGCGCCGCTGACAAGTGTCCTGGTACAAGTCTTCCATGGTTCGTTGCAAAAACTGATTTTTAGTGCCACGGTCAGGGTAACAGACGGGACATCCGTGAAATAAGCAACCGTTAAACTCGTACACAATCTTGGGGTTTTCTAAGTCCCAGCCATCGACCGAATACGTTCCGATGGTCTTTTCGCCTCCTCCGTTGCGGGCATGCTGAATCCACTTGTCTTCCTTGTCGCACAAGTAATGTTATCAACGTAGTTCTTTGACCGAGTATTGACGTTTGACAAAGTGGGTCGTTTGAGGACTGATGACAGCCACAGTGTTTTCAGGCATGAATCGTTGTCGATACACTAAGGAACACGCTTTGGCAATGGTGCAAGCTTCTTTCAAAGGATCGACCCCTCCGTGTTCCATGAACAGTTCTCGAAATTTTCCACAGCAACGCCGTAAAATGTCCACGTCGGAACGACAATACTTTAGCATTTCTTCCTGAAAGTCGAAAGGGTCCGAGGCGTGAGCTTGGTACCAAGCGTAGAAAGCTTCTCGTTGTTCGGTACGCATGTTGTCGGGGTCGTAATAGTGAGCCTCAGGTAAATGGGGTAGAACGGCATGTTGATTGGCTTCCGTATTGAAAAAGTGAGGAAAGTAACCTTTAGCCATTTCTGTCATTCCAAACGTTTTAGGCATTCGACTCAAAGGCATGGCCAAGTAACTCATCGAATCTTTAAACTGCACTTGTCCCACTTGCATGAAAATGATTTTGGCTCCGTTCAAAGTCACTTTAGGACGCTCGGTGCCTTGTTCCGTATAGTATCTGAGAAGAAACTGTCCATCGTATCCGGAGAAATTGTGAGCCATCACCGTGGCATGACGATGACAATCTCCGTAACGTTCGATGTCCTCTTGGCTCCACGTCTTGTCGATGGGAGCTAAGACCCATTGGGCAAAATCGGCTAACGTGTTCGGTCCTCGAAAGATTTTTTCACGCCCTCCGGGAATTTTGCTGCAGTGAGGGCAATGACTGAAGATAGGTTCTTGAATGCACTTCTCGCACGCTCGATGAGCCAAGCAGAAATTAGGAATGTGAATGCCGGTCTCTTGCATGCATTCGAAATCGAAAAAGATGAAATTGCCTTTCTTCTTGTGACCGTCCTCTTTCTCTGGTGGGGGTTGGTATTTTTGCACGTAGCATTGGTGTTCCAAGTCCACGATGTGGTGACAAATGTGACATTTTTTCTTTCCTCGACATACGTGTGCCTTGGTACTGTTGGTACGTATGCCTTGTCTACACGTAGGGCACAATCTCAGGAGTTGACAAGCACATTTCTTCTGTGAACCTTGTGTTTTCAAATGTTGTTGGTAACAGGTAGGGCTGACAAACGTGCGCAGACAAGTCGAACAAAGCACTGGTTCTTCGCTCAGACAGGGTGGAGAAGCCAAACATCCTGGGCATTTCCATCCACATTGCTTGTGTTGCTCTCGATTATTATAACCACAGTCACATTTCTCACAGTAATATCTGTATCCCAGGAATCCGGTGATACTGGTAATGGTATCGAAATGGTCATCGTGATGATAAACATGAATGTATTTTCCGTCCTTAAAATCTTGGCCTCGAAACAACAGAGGTCCGCGCATTTCTTGAGGGTACACTTTCAAGGTGTAGCGTGGAGCTAGGGCATCTTGCAATTTTTGCATCTCAGGAATGCCACAGGGTGTGTCTTTGGACAGGCCAGCTTGTTGCAACAGGAGTTCTGCTTCGTTTCGTTGTTTGGTTCGGTTCGATTTTCGAATGTTCTCCCAGGTTCTTTTCCATTCTACCGTGTCGTTCTTGTTGGCATAGGTTCGTCCCACCACGATGGCACGGGCTAAGCACATCTGGTCTTGAGGGTTGTTAATTCGGACGAGACTTGTTTTGGTGTTGCGAAGGTCGTCCACCAATAACATCTTTTTGCGTCCTGTCCCTTGAGGAAGAGAGACGTGAGCCATTTTCAGTGTGGCTTTACCATCGGTGATGTCAAACTGGTCATTAGATTGTTGTACGTGTTGAATCTTGTCCATGACTTTGGAATCGGTTAGTTCTGCGGGTCTGCTAAACTCGATCCAAACAGGGGATTTCAAACCGTCGTGATCTATGGATAGTGTCAAGCGATCGTCTTCTTTGGGTTGACATTGTCGCTTGAGTGAAGTGAGCAAAGAATCCCACATCTCGGTGATAAACCCTTCTGCTTTCTCCAAGGGTACGTCGGCCTTGAAATCTTTAAACTTCACCGTGTAGGTGTAAGCCGTGGTTCTAAATTTTCTAGAGGAGCGCTTTTCCGTCTCTCGAATGGAATAGTACTTTTCAGGGTTGACTAAGGGTGGTGAACTTGGTTTAGAGGGTTCGGATTCTGGTTCACTCATGTCCTCTTCAAAATCACTGGCATGAATTTGTGCCAAGATTTCAGCCCTGGTACGAGGTGATAGATCACGTTTCTGCCTCTTACTTTCTTCTTCTTCTTTCTTCTCAAATGAATAGGATCGTTTCATCTTGAGTGCAAAACGTCAAATGACTCAAGTTCAAACACCATAGACTAATTTATAGTCATGGCAAAGCAGCGTATATAGAAAGGGTGTGTGTCTTGTCCTTTCACTATTCATTTCACTCTCAAGCCGAGCACAACGATGGAAGAGACTACCCAGATGGAACGTTTCGTCAGAGCTTTGCGAGGGGTCATTAGAAAATTCTCTTCAGACCAGCCGACGGACTACTCTCCATCCTTTCGAGATAAAAGTCAAGATACTTGCTATATCTGTCAGAAGAAAGGGCATTGGTCTTCAGAGTGTCCAGACCGTCAAAAAAGAAAAAAAAACAGGGGCTAAAAAAGACAAAAGTCAAGATACCTGTTATTATTGTAAAGAAAAAGGACATTGGTCTCCAGATTGCCCAAAAAAGAAACAAGAGGAGTCAGAAGAAAAGAAGGATTCTTCAGAAGAAGAGAGGGATTCTTCGGAAGAAGAGAAGGATTCTTCAGAGGAAGAAGAGGAAGAAAGAAGACAATTCTATTTAAAAGAAGCAAAGAAACAGGAGAAGAAAAGAAGAAGGGAAGAAAATGAGGAAAAAACGGTGAAGAAATTCAAAAAACAGAGAGACTAAACAAGGAGAAAGAAGAAGTCAATGAGCTTTTAATTAAAGTGTTCTGTGGTGAATTGTGAATTGGATGTAAAAAATGGATAACAGAATACATGAATGATATAAGGTAAGTGTCTTTGAGTTTTGATTTTAAAATAAGAAGCTACACTCACGCACTCATACACAGTGATGTACTATAAGGGTAAAATGGTTTGGTTTTTTTTTTGTTGATTTTTGAGTTATTGGCAAATTGAAAGGCTATCTCTTTTCGAGAGAAGTGGGTGGCCCTGAAAAGGGCCTTTTTATTTTGGTGTAGGGGTGAGTTTAACCAATCAACTTTAACTGCCTTAAGCCTTTGCCACGGCCAAGGCCTACTTCTGATGATTGGGTTGAAATCACTAAGGGTGGTACGATAGGCTTAGTCACAGGGTTGGCGTGTTTAGCTCGGGAAGGTCGTATTCTCTTCGGTCGTGATAAAGAAGTCTGATACATTTGTTTCAGACTTCTTAACTCCGCTAAAATGTCCAACAGTACCGTAGCCGTTTGATTTTCACCCTCTTGTTTCTTTGCTGCTACTTCTTCTTGCTGTTGTTGCTGTTGTTTTTTTCTTACCTCTTCTTGTTGCTGTTGCTGTTGCTGTAGGAGAAAAGCTTGTTCCGCTTCCTTTTGTCGTTGCATAAATTTTTCCAATTCTTCTTTCTGTCTCTGTCTAAAATTATCCACTTGCGGTAATGAAGAAGGTAACGAAGGTTCCGGAACAAATTCTTGCGAGGTAAGAAAATCCACAAAATCCCAATGTACCTCTTCTGAACGTAAGTCCGGGTTCCCTTGGGCAGTCTCCCCTGCTGGTGCACCCCAATGGATCGTTTTCTGAGTTTCCGTCATGTTGAATCACTGTCGCATAGATTGACTGCACACAAGCGCTAACGAATCTATATAGACCACGTGACGTCACAGACTGCTCTCTTCGGATTGGATGCGAGCTGACTGAATTTTGTAACGCGTGTTCGGATTGGTGAATGAATTCAATCCGTTTCAATCCTTCCTGTACCTATAAATAAGCGCAGTTCACTGCATTGATTCACCTATTCTCGTCGCTTCAAGATGTGGACCACAGTTGAGTCATCCACCCTTGTGTCTTCCATGATGTTTAGGACGGACATGCTCATGTATGTCAGGTCTAAGTGGACTGTTGTTGATAGGATAGATACTAGTCAATGGATGAGGAGAGTTTACATAGAAAGACAAGGATGTCTCAAGAGGGTACTTGTGTATGGACCGGCAGTTAGAAGGAGTTTAAGAAGAAGAAGAAGAAGATGTGACAGATGCCATCTATGCTAATATTAATATTAACATAAACCCAAAGGCCCTTTTCAGGGCCAGCCATATTTCTCGAAAAGAGATAGCCTTTCCATTGCCTACCCTTTTTTAAATTTAAATTTAAAAAAACTTTTTTTTAAAAAAAAAAAAAATCCCATATTCAATTCCCCTTGTCCCTAGACAAACACAAAGTCTATTCCCATGTTCAATTCCCCTTGTCCCTAGACAAGCCCAAGCTCTATGTTAAATTCCCATTGTCCCTAGAGTGGCCCAGCGTTTTTCTCCATGTTAAATTTCCATTGTCCCTAGAGTGGCCCAGGGGTGTTTTTAATGCTAAGCCCCATTGTCCCTAGGGTGGCCCCATTTACTACTTCCATATTTACACACTTCGTAAGATTTAAGAGAGTTTAGCAGAGCAATAATGTATATTAGTAGCGTGTTAAGAGACTGAATCTCTCTCCAATAACTGTTTTCTTTCCTCGATGATTACACTTTTCATTTTCGATAACGATGATATCAAATTATCGAGTTCATCCATTGTGTTTTCATTTTCACGTTCAATTTTCGAAACTGTGCTCTTGTTCATTTATGTATGCTTGTCTAAATAACTAGTTAGCTGATTTATATTTCGAGTCATGTTCTCCGTATTCTTCGAGTTCAATAACATATATATCGAGGTGTCAGTTTCACGTTCAATTTTCGAAACTGTGTTCTTGTTCATTTATGTATGCTTGTCTAAATAATCAGTGAGTTTATTTATATTTCTAGTCATGTTCTCTGTGTTCTTTAAGTTCAATAACATATTGCTATCATTCTTCAGTTTCAGTTTTTGTTTGCAATTTCCATGATCATCAATTTCAAACTCAGAAAAGCATTTTTTTTCATGAGACCCACAAATATATTCTACGTCCTTATGAATATGACGTGAACACATTTTTCCCACAGATATTCCTAACGCCATGTGCGGTCGGCAGCTTGGTTCACTTATATTTATGAATGTATGCTATTGTTTTGTACTGATGCGAATACGACAAAAATTTTGCTAAACGCCTCTCTACATTTGAAACAAAAGCTATCAATTGGTTCCTTTTTCATCCCATCATACATTGTTCACACAGTTGATTTACTTTATTCTTAACTTTGGGTAACATCGACATCAGAATTCGATCAAAGGAATAATGCTCTGCCCATTTGTCAACGGACACCTCTTATTTTGAAGGAAAAGCCTCTTTCTCACAAGTGGGATAGATAAAGTTATATGCACTTCCGCCATTTTTAAAAGAAGTTCTGATGTGATCTCCCAGGTACGTTTCGCAGTCAGTTTGGAGACAGGGAAGATCCTCGGAGCGGTTAAAATATCCAAGCAAAGTGGACATAATATGTCATTCGGATTTATTACCTTCGTCATGTTGAAATACTGTAATTCTTTATCTATTTTGTTGTAATTTTATTATCATTATTGGCGGTGATCCTTAGTTTGGATGGTAGTAGTCTTGGCATAAATGGAAATTTTCTAAACTTTAGAATAAAAAAAATTGTTTTGATTGTCTGTGCATATTTTATCGACATGGCACGGAACAGACAGCAATCACCCAACGATGCTGTGCCAAACGTCAAATCTCTGTCAGATGGCATACAGACTTGTAACAGTTCAAATCCTTTTAGAATATATATCTACATGGCCCTGCTTAGATAGTTATTAGAACCATTCTGTTTTGTAACAAGGAACAGTGTGCATGAAGGTTCAAAACAAGTCTTATTAAGTGATAAATGCTAATGTTATATAAATATACATGTAATTCCCCAATATCATATACTAGTGGCCTACTCAAAGTTTAGAAAATTTTAAAAAGAAACTAAGTTTCTTCCTTATTCAGGACCATCTTGCGATGGCGTCGCATTCAGTTGTACGAGAAACCACTTCCACATGTACTGCTGCCTGATGAGAGTCACTACTGGCAAAGCATAGATTTTATTCCTTTTTCTTGCCGATGCTAGACAGAGGAGAAAGATTATATTTGAAAAGTATCATTCTTGAAGGAAGGGTTCATAAGGAGGATTAGACTAAGACTAAAGAACATAGAATAAGACTAACGAATCCAAGAGAAGTTAAACCTCAGCATCAACAAGTGAAATACAAATTCTTTGTAAGCTCCTTCGAGATCGCCGAATGCGCGAGGAACATGAAATCAGGATTGGGCGTGCCACAGACAATCTATCTAAACTGGAGAGAATCCTGGCGTTCGATGATCCCAAAGTACTGGACAAAAATCTAGTGGAAGTAGGGGATAAATCTCATTTACTGCCTTATTTTTATACGTCACTTGAACCAATGGATGGGACAAAGAATGATAATCCAACTGATGAGATGGATCGAGAGTGATCGTTGTTCCAGGAAATCATTTGAGTCAAGAAAAATAAACAATTCACCCTCCTGTTTTCGCTCTCTGAGCGAGACAGGACAAATCCGTCTTTTCCCCTTCGTGGTAGAAGGAAACATCCTGGCAGGTTGTTTGCCGCGCAGTCTCCATCAACGGGAAGAGAAGGAAAAAGCCTCATGGTAGTCTCTCCCTGGAAAAGATGATTGGCAATACTTTCTCGGGACCTGAAGATCTACTTTCCCTTCCTTAAATAATGAGGCCTTGAAGATTTGTAAAAGAATACAGAGCATGCCACATCCTCCGATTTAAATGCAGCAATTAAAATCCGTCCACGGTTGCATGGTCGAAAAAGAAAATATGTAGACACAAACTATGTAGGGGTTGGACGGAAAAATCGAAAAGGGAGGATGATCGACACAAACCTTCCTTTATACCGGCTCTTGTGATTCTAAGTCCGTTCCCAAAATGGATTGAAGCTGACAGAGGGAACAGCTTATGGGGGTGAGCTGATCGACCCCTGGTACTCCGTTATCGGTAACTACTGCTCAGTACTCTGAACTCGGTATCTTGAGACCCTAAATAGAAGATTGGCACCACACACCATACAATATGATAAGCATACAGTGTATATTGGCAGCTGCTCAGTGACATATCAGAAACCATTGAATGTCACTTTGGAGATCGGACGATTATCCGTGTCCACAACGAACAGATTAACATACTATTTTGTATTTTGCCTGTAATGAGAGACCACGTGCCATGAGTGACAATACCATTTTTTGGTCTTTCAAGACAGGTTTTACAGCATAAATATGATTCAATTTGTTTTGAGCTGAATGTGTTTTATGACAGGTGACTGACAGCAAAATGTCCCCTGATAAACATCGGAAGTTTTGTTCACATTAGTAACTCTGAGAACTACAGTTTGCCTTAAATCGGTTTACACTGTAATTTAAATCAGTATTAACTCCAAAATACCAACAACACTGAGATTTCAGATGAAAATCTGCAATCAAACATAAAAGCTCCGTATGTATTTTCTACCACTAAATTGATAATAAATGGTTCATCCACAAAGCAAGTATATTGGCTGACTTATATAAACATGCTGCATATGAATGAATTAAGGTTGTACATCTTCGCGAGATTAACAGTATTATTGATAAGTCAAAACCCAGATGCAGATACTTTTAAGCGGAGCACCTTAAAATATGCTAGATATAGGTTGCGTGCACTACTTATGTTTTATTTCAGTAGAAAGTTGGTGCATCGCTTAATCGATTTGCACATTTCTAGAGTAACTCTAATACCAATAATCAATTCCAAGATCATATAGACATCTGAGAAAAACAATTATCAACCTATTGTCAGGGCCACTGTTGTATCTAAATCTTTATAACTAATTATGCTTCGAAATAGAGCTCAAAGACAATCACTTTGGCCATAGGCGACATATCACTACGGATGTTGTCTCTTTGCTTTCAGGGAAGTCATTATATACTATAACGATAACCGTATTCCACTTCAAATATGTTTCTTAGATGCTTCGAAGCTTTTTGACACATTAAACCAGTGATCCCACTGAATCATATTCAGAAAGCTAATTGATATAAACCTTCCATTGTATGCTGATAGTTTGCTTTTATACTTACATGCTAAGTTTGGTTCAATAATTAATATATCTGTAAAAGAAACAAGTTATTGTACTGACATAATTCAATGCATACCTTAGAAATACATGCATCGACATACTTTGTTTGACAAGAATCTATTCACACTTGTTTATTGTGCTTATTAGCCAGTCCATCTATTATTCCGAGTGAAGTCCGCGGACTTTTACAGTCTATTGCAGAATGCTATCAGATTGTTCATTGGAATGCGACTAAATACAAAGTCTAGTCAAAATTTATTTTAATGTAGAATGGAATTTGCTGATACTTGTGTGTATTAATTTCAACGTTGTGAACTTTTCAGTTCGGAAAATAAAGATTGTGTGTCATTTCAGAAGAATAATATTAATGTTTGATTCCTGACATTCAGTACCAAAACTGACCAGGTGAACAATAATCCATGACCTTTGCTCTGTGGTAAAAGGACCAAAAAACAGGGCAAGTGAACAATACACGATTACCCTATGGATTAGCTGCTTTACAGTCTACATTTTGTGATGAATACCTGTAAGCAAAACCTCTAAAGAAAGAGGAGGAGAAGGAATGATTGTGGCAACAGCAGCAATATTTGTCAAGTTCCTTTCAGTATGAAGGTTGTTTTGATATAATGGTGGGGTATGATACCGTATGGTGTCATCGTTATAATCATTTATATCAATAAAAGAAGTTAAAATTTATACTGCACGTTTTAAGATTTCCCTGTATCCTATATATGCAAAACACACTGAAAGTCCTGTGTTATTTTAAAGGTCTCTAATTAATGAACTTAGCCAGGAAGTTTGATATGAAGTTATTCACAGGTTTCTTACCGTAACCATTCAGATTTATTGAAGACGACGTAAATATCAAGGCAGACAAATGACACTTAATTAAACACCACTACATGAGTCAGATGTTTAAATGGTGGGCCAAAACACAAGACAACAGTGTTGATTGCAGTAATAATTACAGATTTTATTTTCCCTGTAAGTGCATCGGGATATCATGAGATGGAATTGGTCACGTGATGAGCCAGTGAATGGTCCAGCATCAAGGAGCCAGTACTGTGTATTTATCTCGAGTTTTAAAATTTCGCGATTCTAGTAATTTACAGCTGAACTTTCAAGCTCATTTGAAATCTGCATGGGGCAGAAGTTTTCTCTACCGTTTTAACGGCCTTGTAAAGTCATAACTGTACCCTACTTCATTGATTCATCGTTTTTGAGTGTGTCGTCTCTTGCACAGATTTGCACAATGGCGGAATCGGGACAAAGCCAAAGGTATCATGTCAATACCGGGCATGGACTATTTCAAGAAATATTGCAAAAAAGAGCTAAGCAGCATTGAGCTTATAAGGCCAAAAATATCTCCATCACGGTTGCAACAAAATGCAATGATTCCCAAGGGGGGAAAACTATGCTAAATGACAGCCATATAGTGGCATCGAAATCAAGGAGAAATCCTGCATCTACAGATAAGGGGACTATACCCTTACCGACGAGTTCGTCATGCGAATGTGACATCTCGAGAAAGTCGGTGACAGAAAACGTAACACCTGCACAAATGACAGTCTTATTGAACGGCAAGCGATACACAATCAAGTGATGTGGGACCGTCAACTTGAATTATTGACAAATTTGTCAGCAACGGTAACAACTTTGAAGTCACAAGTTGACAGTCTTAGCACAAAAAACATTGCTAATATGTCCGGATTTGATGAACCGGCTCTGAAGCGTGTACGGACGGAAACAGTTTAGCATAAGAAGGAAAATGATCTTTCTAACACCGGTGCAGAAAGTGAGGAAGATGTCGATGACTTCGAGCATGGCCTTCAAAACGTAGTAACATCACCACCAAATGTACCCTCAGAAAGTAAAGAAAATGACATCCTGAAAGAACTTTCCGACTTTTATGAAGTGCACTAGCGTTGCGGGCAGCCCATTCAGGAGAGCTTGGCCAAAGTTGTGAATGCAGGATTCAGGGCCCAAACAGCACAGGATAAATTTAAAGATTTGAGCGAAAGACATTTAAGGCCACAAAATTGCCAACATTTATGTGTGCCTAAAGTAAATCCCGAAATTTGGGCAAAAATGAATGAGGCTACAAAACAAATGGATGCCAAGATCCAAACGTTCCAAGAAACTTTTGCCAAAGCTAGTGTTCCCCTTCTCAGGCTCCTGGATGAATTACTATATAATAAGTTAGACTGTACACTTGCAAATGTAACTACACTGCTTGCAGTTGCTGGTGATATATTGTGGATGCTTTCTTCTGGATTTTGTGACATGTCTCATAAGAGGAAAAAACTGATCAAGCCGGATCTCCATTAAAGTTATCAATCTCTCTGTGCACACCAAAATAAAGTAACTGACCTGAGCTAAAAATATTGCAGATGCTCATCAGATGGGGAAAAAAGTGTCTGGAAAGCTTGCCGTTTCAGACACTAAAAGATACTCAAATTATAAAAGTGCTCAAGCAGGACCCAATTCGTTTTTATTCAATATGATGGCCAAGTCCCAGTCTTATCAGGGACAACCATACAGACGGGGACCACAAAACATCAAAATAAGGATATCTTACAATCACCGGCAAGATCTGTGAACAGAGGCAGTGTTGCATCTTCTACAAAAACTGCAAGTAGCAGTTTTTCCATTCATGAGAGCAGTTTGTTTTCCAGCCTTATATAATACGCCAGAAATTTTTTGTGCTGGTAAAGTTAGTTGGTGTGCTAACAAATGGTAGAAGATAACATCTGATGCATGGATTTTATTTAATCTGAAAGGTTATAGACTCGAACTTGAAAACAGCCCAGTCCAAACTGGTATTCCAAAACAGAGAAAATTCTCTGACAAAGAATTTAATGTAATTACAACTGAAATTATTAAACTGGTGAAATGGGGAGTATTGGAGAGAATGACCTTTGCCTATATAAAATATTTGTCGAACATTTTCACTAGAAAAACGCGTAATGGGAGCATCCGGATTATTCTTAATCTGTATGCTTTCAATGCACATGTGGTACATCGCCATTTTAAAAATGGAGGCATTAAAAACAGCACTGACCATGGTTTGCGAAGATTTTTATTTAGCTTCTATTGACCTGAAAGATGCATAATACTCTCATGCAGTTGACATTGCTTTTCGCAAATATTTATGCTTTCACTGGAAAGGACAATTTTAACAGTACACCTGTTTACCAAATTTACTGGCATATGCACCACAAATATACACCAAAATAATGAAGCCTGTTTTTTCATCCTTGCGTAAGATGGGTTATCTCAATCTTGTCTATTTGGATGATAGTCTTCTTCAAGGTTCAACATACTTAGAGTGTCAAAACAATGTGTACCATACTGCTGCATTATTGGACAATTTATGATTTACAATACACCCAACTACATCCATTTTTTAACCTACAAATCTATCAGCTTTGTGGCATATCTCATGAATTCAGTAAATATGATGGTTAGATTGACTGAGGGAAAGGCACAGCCATTGATTGAGTTTTGTGAAACAGTGGTGTAGCGGAAACATTTAACTATTCGTGAATTAGGACAATTAATACGCACAATGATTGCTAGTGAGCCAGGCTTAGAATATGCCCCTCTCTACTACAAACCTTTGGAAAGGGAGAAAGACAGATTACTGAAAATGCATAAGGGCAATTATGATGTATCAATTTGTCTTTCCAGCAATTAAATGGTGGATCCAAAATGTTAAAATCAGTTCTGATGATATTTGCAGAGGCAACCCAGACATTATTGTCAAAAGTGACAGTTCTCTTATAGAATGGGGAGAGGGTTAAATAAGAAAGAAGATGTTAAAACTGAGCTACATGAATGTTTTAGATTTGCAGGTCTGCTTTCTGACATTAAAGTCTCTTTGTGGATACAAATATATATCTTAAACATTATGATCTCTATGGATATTACTGTAGTTGTTGCTTACATTAACAAAATGCGAAGTAGAAGAGATTACTAGAACAAATGGAGGGTGATGTTTGGTTCAGGTGTATAGAAAGTCATATTTGTTTGAGTTCTTGCCATCTTACTGGGAAGAATAATGTAGAAGCAAATCAGCTATCTAGGAATGTCACTGATGATGCAGAGTGTATGTTAAGCAAAGCAATCTTTAATAAATTTCATGCACTATTTGGACAGTCTGATATTGATATGTTTGCCTCTAGATTGAATCATCAAATTCACAAATACATGTCATATAGACCAGACCCACATACATGGGCCGTTGATACTTTCTCTATGACGTGATCAGACCTAATTTTATATATATTTCTGCCTGGTGGGACATGTTCTTCAGAACCTAGTAGGCGACTGGGCAGAAGTGTTTCTTGTGGCACCATTGTGGAAAACACAGCCCTAGTTTCCCTGCCTTTTGCGACAAATTGATCAGCAATCGTACATTCTCCCACAGATTCCTTCACGCTGAACTTGCCTCAGGATCCACTCAAGGAACATCAACTGTGGAAAAACCCAGCTGGCTCTGTTTTGCTTATCAGCCTTGTTCCATAAAGGCATATCAGGACATGCTGCTAGTGTCATACTCGACTCATGGAGAGAATCTACAAGGAAACAATATTGGACACATCTCCTGAAATGGTGGAACTTTTCAGTTGGAAAACATATTGATCCACCTGTAAATTTGGTCCTGGCTTTCTTGACTGGTCTATTTGACTCTGGTTTAGGTTACAGCACCATCAACACTGCCAGATCTGCTATAACTAGTTTAGTTAAATTGAGTAGTAATGTTGCCCTAGGTAATACTGTGCTCATAAAAGATTTTAGAGAGGAGCTTTTCTACGTAGGCCATGTTCGCCAAGATATGGCATAACCTGGGATGTGAGAACTGTGTTTCAGCATGTCGAAAAATTGTTTCCCTTAGGGAACATTTCTTTGAAACAAGTGACTCAGAACCTAATGATGCTGTTGGCTATACTTAGTGGCCAGAGATGCCAAAATTTGCATGCCATAAATATTGATGATATTCCTATTTGTTCTGATAGAGTTGTTGTCAGAATTAGAATTAGGTAAGTCTTGTTTAATTATGAAATTATTGTTTTTTTAAATCAGTGATGATGATCAAAATATTTCATTATTTGCATAATTGTTAGCGTTCTTCATCACATGTTTGTGCCCATTTCCGTGTGGGTACCAAATGGCGCACAGTGACATCATTTGTTTCAAATTACAACTACCTTTGTTTAGATAATTAAGTTTATTGCTGGTAAAATTGTTGGACTCCCAATATCAGCATAATCAAACTTTCAAATGAAGGACATAAATAAAAACCGTATAAGGATCTTCATGTTTTAAACGCTTCTGATGAGTAGTCATTATAAACGATCATCTAAATAAAATGACTGGTCCCTTGTGCTCAAAAGATCAACTGAATTTGTGTAAAAGTACACTATCTTTAGAAATGAGTAAAATAGGGAAAATTAATTTTGCCCCACTCGACTGTACCTGCTTCGAAAAGTGCAATGAATGGACTGCCATATATAAAAATTGTGAAAAAAGCGTTTTCGGTTTTGTTTTTACAATTTACTTCTGAAGTCCAGGAAGTGAAAATGACTAAATGGAATTAGTAGCATTTTTTGAAAGGTGCATATCTGAAGTAAGGTCAAGCTATATATTCTATAAACACAATGAATGTCAGCAACACCAACATTAAATTCACACAGTCAGTACGAAACCTAGGTGTTACCCTGGACTGTACTCTCACGTTGCACCAACATGTCATGAACATATGCAAGGCTGCATATCTTGAGCTGAGAATCATCAGCTCAATTCGCAAATATCTTTCAGTTGATGCCACTAAAACCCTTGTATATTCATTAGTACTTTCAAGACTGGACTATTGTAACTCAATTCTGTCTGGTTCATCTCTATATCTACTTCAGAAACTTCAAAAAGTTCAAAACACAGCTGCTCGGATCATACTCAGAGTACCACGATCAGAGCACACCTCCTCGCTACTCTGTGCCCATCGCTGGATATCTATTCGATCCAGAATCAAACACAAAATTTGTTCTCTGTGCTACGTTTCATTGACGGTCTCCAGTCCAACATGCATATCAGACCTCACCCATGTGTACACACCAGCAAGATACATACGCTCCTCTTCTGACAATCGTATATTCACTATACCCACTACGAAAACGAAATAAGATGGACAATGTTCATTTGCATACCAGGAATGAATTGCCCACTGAACTTAGACACAAAGACACAGTGATCCCATTCAAGAGCGCTCTTAAAACTCACTTATGTCGACTGCAATAACAAACTTAAAGACCTAATAATCTTCCCTACCTTAAATATTTATAGCATGTTTTTATGTTTTCTAATTTCTTGGTTTTTGTTTTCTGTAATAATATAATTATATATGTTTAATGTTAAAGGAGTTGTCTAATGTTGTAAAGCGCTTAGAACTTCTAAAGATTAGGTGCTCATTAATAATAATAATAATAATAATAATAATAATAATAATAATAATAATAATAATAATAATAATTATTATTATTATTATTATTATTATTATTATTATTATTATTATTATTATTATTATTATTATTATTATATTATACACATCAATCATACACCAAAATAAAGGAATATCAAAGTGCTTTGAACAATGCCTAAGATGTACAAAGTGTTTCTTAAATAGCCAGTATAACCAGTGTGGAAAACCGGGGAAACCTTTTTAATCTAACCCTATGCCAAATAAGAAACCGTAGAGTGTCACCTTAAAATATTATGAACAATTTTGCAAATATTGTTCTTTAATTTCATATAATCATGCATTATGTTCTGAATAAAATGTTACATTAACATAAAGTCATATACGAAAATAAGCTACTTACTTAGTTTTCTGATGCTAACACAATTTGCCTTGAGACAGTATTGCGTGCGCGTGTACTGACCTTAACTATGAGGAAATTAGAAGTCATAGAATACAGCAGTGAAGTCAACTTCAATTTAATTCTGTTGCCTTTAAGTGAAAGAATTAGATAGTGAACATATTTCTTTTCATTCATTTGTAATGGCAAGGGAGTGACAATGACCAAGCGGAGCTGGCAGGTTTGGGAAGACGCACATTTGATGCAAGTCCAAGCTGTACACTATATAACCCATATTATACAGATCAATCATATACCAAAATAAATCGAATCAAACGTACTAAGATATACAAGGTCATTTTTAAATAGCCAGCATAACTAGTGAGGAAAACCGTGGAAATCCTTTTACTTTAAAATTCCAACTTGTGCAAAATGCGAAACTATAGAGGGCCATTTAAAATGCTTTATCTTGTATCCCATAAAGCTGAACGGTTTGCCGACATATTCGTTATTTGCTATGTTTCTGGTGCTTGGGTTGTATAAAAGAATATAATGCTATATCAGAGCTGTAAGCTATTATTCATATATTTTAATTTTCCTCGAAAACACTGAACAGTCCAACAAAGAAAACCAATTATCTTACCACTAACAAATAATAAGTAATACTGCATCACATTCATGTACGTTTACCTACGATACAAACAACATATTTGTGTTTGTTTTTGTAAAACATGCATCCCCACTGCAGCCCCCAAAAATCTATATCAAGCATTAAAATCTAATTACGTCATCTGCATATGCATAAATACACGTCTTCTAAATTTTTGTGTTCTTTTTGTGTTATTGTGCTAACAAGATTATCACCCCAAAAAAGTACCAAAATGTTTATGCAATTTGAAATGGCGCTCAGTATGTAAATCATATACACGTGGCCCAATTCAGATTTGAGAAACTTAAGATGTTAACATTTGTGCGTATTTGGCAACCAAAGAGTCTATCAGCAAGAGTATGTCCAGAGCGTTCAAATATGCCTTACGCTAGATGGTTGCAATCTTCACCGCGCCGGAGTCTAACATCCTGCTTCGACAACAGTTGGGAGTCGGTGCCTTCTAACTCTGTACTGCGATTGATATGTAGTAGATAAGACCTCAAATGTAGTAATCACTACGCAGGTACAAGATGAGTTCAGATGCCACTTCTGCTGATAATTTGTATCCAGTGTATCAGAAGTTTGAACAAGAAAACTATTTATACTTTTTTTGCTTGTTTTGATATTTGATTTTTTGGGTGGGGAGTTACCGTGGGCCAATGTCCTGTGTTATGCCTTGTGCATGCATACAAAGATATAATAAAAGTTGCCCTTGAATGCTGATTTGAGCAGTTCTTAGGTAAACATGCTCTTGGCACAGTCCATATTCCATCACAGCTAAGTATACATCACCAAAAACTGCACTTTCCATTCTGTATGGTATATATTTAATTCACTGCAATTAATTATATATACCTTGATTTCTTTCATTGAAATCTGGAATGACTGTGTAGATACATGAAAATTAATTACTAGGTCATCAAGTGTGTCTGCATATAACACTGATTGAGTAACATCATGTTTTGGTGGTGTGTGCTTAGTTGTGAGGGAATATGGGCTCGGGTGTGCAGACAAGGCTATGGGTGCCGTTTACCCGCGGCCTGGGTTTGAATCTCCGTAGAGTACGAATTAAAATTTCTCTAACATGTACGATACTATTATTTGCATATATATATATATATATATATATATATATATATATATATATATATATATATATATATATATATATATATGTGTGTGTGTGTGTGTATGTATGTGTGTTTGTGTGTGTGTGTGTGTGTATGTGTGTGTGTGAATAAATGTTATACATAAATCTATCTCTTTGTACACGTGTATAAGTGAATGGAAAACAAATGACTTTCTCCCTTGCTATAGGTAGCATACAAAATAATATCTCTAAACATTATATATAATACTGGAACAATGAAACAATATATTTTTATCTCTGACTCTTTGATAGGACCTCCGGAAGTTTTAAAAAGACTCGGGTTAATAAAGGAATGTATATTTAGCATTTGTTTGACCATATATTCCCATGTATAAAACACCCGTTCTAAAAAGCATAGACCCACATATATGGCTGCTTACTGCATTAGCTGATCACAGTTTACACTGTTCATGGTTAGGTATAATATATGTACAAGCAAACGTTGTACATTGGCCCTACAGAGAGCCATTTCTTTCCAATTTACCATTAAGATGTAAACCATAGTTGAATTATTTTTTCATGGACCTATTTACAGCCATCAGTATCTCCACTATTAATAGTGATCAATTTGGGCTGCTCTGCTGACCAGTCATGTGAATCCTATAGACCACTGACCAGTTAATAAATAACATTGATTCCTGACTAGTCAGTGTGTTAGCCAAACATAGTTGTCAGCACCCTCACCGTGTGGGCTCAGGCACCTATATACAATTTAGATGCGTAAAATTCACAATCCATTATTCAATAACGTTTTGAAAAAGATCTGTTCAATATTTTATATTATTCTGTCGAAATTTGTACACCGATTGGTTAAAGAAAATTGCTGATTTGCAAATGGTGTGGAAGGAAATAGTTTCTTGGCGATTTGGTTGCCAAGGTTACCAAAAAATCCTCACAATAAAGCACGTTTATACTTTTTTAATGGTTCGATTCTTTGCCTCCCTGGTAGATTTTATATCAATAACCATGAGTTTCTGCAAGGCAACAAAACAGGCAATGTCTCATTAATCAAACTTTTATTTATTAAAGTATCATGATAACCAATTTCTCTGATTATTCTTTGAAAACATTCATTAATCTGGATCTTTCTTTTATCCGTATGCCAGGTACTGGAACAAAGCTGTCTCAACAAATGGAATGTCTTTGTACATCACTGACAAGGCTGTCTCAACCTTTGGAATGTCTATGTACATCACTGACAAGCTGGTCCATCTCAATGCTA
The DNA here is from genome assembly GCA_028554795.2 of Sinohyriopsis cumingii. NCBI lineage: Eukaryota > Metazoa > Mollusca > Bivalvia > Unionida > Unionidae > Sinohyriopsis > Sinohyriopsis cumingii. Next base: position 134,812,403 of record CM068824.1, read on the forward strand.
TTTTATTTTTAAAGGCAAGTGTTCCACAGTGAATTAAAAATATTTTTGTAAATAATCAATTCTGGTCATGATCAACCAGAAAAGATGGCTGACATTGTTTTCTAGTGTTGGAAACAAATTACCAATAAACATATTACGAGCGGATTAAGCCAGTGATCTACATCAATATTTAAATGAAAAAAATAAAGAAACAAGAACTACTTACACAAAATTTCAACATTCTTAAAAAGTACATATCATTCAATACACAAATGTAATGAAGTAGCAATTTCAACAGATGTCTACTCATAGGTAAGGAAATGTTATTGATTAATGATCTAAACATGTCTGCTTAGATAACAATCTGTTAGATGTTTACAGTTCAATATGCTATAAAACTTTAATCAGAAGCAATACTTTCCAGGAGGTAACAAACTTTGATTCCACTTTAGTATTTATTACCTTGTAATGTTATTCATGTACTAGCAAATTTTACAAGTTGCATGTTCATGACAGAAGTGTGAAATACTAATACGAAAATTACAGTATAATGATACTGTAAATAAATCAATTATACTGTACATATATCAAGTATACTGTAAATATATAAAGTATACTGTAAATATATCATGTATGATGTAAATATATCAAACATACTGTAAATATATCAACTATGCAAAATACACTAATACACAACTCACAGTATAATGATAGTAAATATATCAAGTATAATGATACTGTATCAAGTATGCAAAATATAAACCTTAGAGATGAACAATACGACAACAATTATGTAGGCATGACAACACAAACTACCAAAAAAATTCTCAAGTAAAATGTTAATGTCCCCATTCTATTTCAATTGATCCTCCCATATTTTATCCTTCAAACTGAACATGGTTTATTCAATTACTGATTTATCCACTCTATCTTTTGTCTATTAAACTTAAATAAGCAATTCAATCTCAAATAATTCAAACTATCAAACTAGCATTTAAAATAAAAATTAGAAGAAATATTAAGTATGTATAGAGTTTAGTCACATTTTATCTTCTAAAAGGCGCAATAACAATTTCTATTCATTACTTTTGTTACTGCATAAAGGGAATTAGTCCCTAGGATGTTATGCTTAGAAAGAAAACACTTCTGGATGCAAACCAAATATATGATCCATGATCATATATTCCCAACTCATGGATAATAGACAATAAATCCATTCAACTGTCCACGTGATATCTCACCAAAACAAAGGCTATTTTTCAGATGTTCTAAGTACAAAATAGCAAGGATTGTACAAAACGAGATTCTGGCCAAAAACTGGCCACATAAATAAAAACTGACTCATAACAGCTATTAATGAATCGGAGAATTAGTAGCACTGTAATCATAAAATGGTTTTGTTATATTGCCATAACCAGGCATCAAATTTAAAACACACATTTTAATAAATTGCAAGTAAATTGAAAGGTATAAGTTGAAATTTAGGCTCTTCTTTTGCAAAATGTAAACTTTTCTAATTGGTTTTTGTCATTTATTAGTAAAACTCCTTTTTGGACAGTTTCTGCAAATCACATACACAGTTTCTGAAGCATAAAACAAAACTTGTCTTGTCACTTTTCTGTGAGACTATTTCTTTTAGAGCTCTTTATTGTGGTCATTACCAGAATAATAAAGTACATTGGACCAGGTTACAATCGTTTTGCACTCAAGTTTCAAGAGTATCGTTTATGCGTGCCCTAACATTTCATTCACTTTGGGAACAAAATGCAAGCAGCAAAAAATGTAAATTCTAGCTCTGAACAATTTTATGTTTAATTATCATTTTCCTTACATGCTATAAAAATACAGTTGTTATACATATATTGCTGAATGTAGTGGGGCACATACTGGAAAATGATACAATTTGGTTGAAGCACCGGTCTGAAAACACTGTATTTACATCACCCGTATCTCATGTTGCTTAAAAACAAAGCCAATTTACCAGACTTTGCCCAAGAGCAATCGTGGGATTTTCACATGTGTTGCTGTATTTTATCATCTCGTGAATCCTTAAAAGAAACGTTCACAGTGATGCAAACCCATGAATATGCTTATTGGGAATCCTAACATAATTTTTTAAGAATCTTGACAGCCTGTTTGGTGGAATTCATATACTTTATACAATCATATTGCATATTCCTATCAGCTTCTATATACCTGCTTACATTCAAAAACAATTAAGGTTCACTGATAATAAATTGTGCTTCTATTCTTTAAATTCCAGGAAAATGAATTTCTTAGCAATAACTATCAACATTAGTTTCCCTTAATACATCAAAGCATCTTTTTTCTTTATCGCTTCCACCACGTTTAACCTATTTACAGTTAACTTGTCAGGTTTCTTGTTACATACATTTTGATTTCCATATTTTGAAATTTATATTCCATGTATCAGTCTATTATACTGGCATTGAAGTACTTGCCTATCTATGTCCACAAAGAATCATCCTGTTCCAAGCCTTATCCACAAATTATTAATTTTCAAGAATAATAATATAATTGGGAATGCCAACTTCTCACTACAATGGTGTAATAATTCCGTAAAGAAATAGTTGGCATCTCCATATTTCATTCCTAAGATGACTCAGTAATTTGTCATTCACATAAATGTAGACCATAATTGGTGGCTATATGGTTTGACTCACTCTTCAAAATTGTTGTAAAAAGCTGCAGGTATGGCATTTGAAACAATTGTGCATTGGTTTTTGAATGAAATATATTTGCTTATTTATCATGTTAGGTTCTACGGATTTACTTTTTTGCATTTCAAGCCTTGAACATACCCAACAGACTGCTGAAATAGGAATGCAGCATAATGTTTAACATTCAAGTCAGTTTCTTCCAAAATGACCAAGATATTCCAAATCTAGCTTTCAATTATGAATCAGATTAAGAAAACCGCCCCTATGAACGGTTTTCACACACTGCACAACAGTCAAACATCGTAATTTTGAAAAAAAACTCATTTTAAACCATATACTGTCAATCACAAATATATGCATATTGTAGCAAAGTTAACAACTAAGGGTTGTTTCATTTTAACATATAAGGTACACAGGGAAGGAAGTTTTTGCAACAATATATGCCTTTTACTCTGATTATTCAAAGAGTTTATCTGAACACAGTACAAAATATTAAATTGGATCTAAGTGTAACTGTTCAACATTAATAGTGCTTTCCCTTGGTCCCAAGAAAGTTTTACTGGAACAGCTCTAATTTTTGCTAAAATTTTATTAATGTGAACATTATGAAAAGGTCCTAATTGGTATGCTATAAATACGTCACTAACAATCCTGATGCACAGTTCCAGAACTAGGATTGTGCATTTGTAGCAACCATTTTATAAGACCCATGTCATGCAAACAAGTGAGTACATGCACCTGTGGATATGGACCTGTGGATTGTCAAGATATAATGTGACATGATTTGTATACTGTGACATGATTTGTCTAGATTTTTATTTTCAGCACCCTGACTGTGTGATGCAGTTTATTTATTTTGCAGTTTGAAAGTTTACTTGTGTTGTAATAAAGGTATGATATAGCACGCAAGCACATAAGATGCTTATTCGAAAGACAGATTAAAACTATACCTTTACACATTCATAATTTGCAAATAATTTTTGCTGCTAATATGTTGCCATTATATATTTGCCAAATTTAATAGCACTGAAATAGTAAGATGTATAATAACTAAATATTACTTATGCTCCTTTCTGTCTGTCTTAATGGTCCTCTTATATATAATCAATAGCTCTCATTAGATGCTGGTAGCAGATTCAAAATACCTGTACTGTTACATCTGAACATTAACACTCGTTGCAGAGACACATACTTTATTTTTTTATTTTGAGCAAGCTCCTACAAAAGATAATGAAATGATTGAGAATGCGAAAAAGGAACATACACAAAACAGGTTAATACTGCTTCTAAAATAAGCAATTCAAAGAAAGGAAGCAATATAATTGCATACTGCAATTCCAAGAGCATAGAGGGGCTTTGGAATAAATAGAGAATAAAAAAACCTATAGTTTCCTTGTGGTTAGGACTATGCAAGCAGTTACAAAATGTGTTCATTTCTTCCTCAGTTTATTCCATTTTGTGTCTTTTTTGGTGGCTATATTTGTTCATCAAATATGAAAAAAAGTTATTTTTTAAACAAAATTTCTTTGTCTGTCAATTATTACATTATTTCTATTCCTCATTTTATTTCATTTTAATCCTTTTGTTTTGATTTATTTGGTGATCAGAATCGAGAAACTGAAATGTGCCATTTATTAAATTATTTCCTGCATTATATCAGTTTGTTGAGAATGGTTCTCACGTTCTTTTTACATTTTTTACTGTGATAACTTTCTAATTAATATTTATCCAAGTCCATATAGATTGGCGCAGTATAGGTAAAATAGTCATCAAAAAAGTCAAATAAGAATTCAAATGTTGGTCTGTTCTCAGCTTTTTTGTCCCAGCATTTCAGCATGATTTCATACATGGCATCTGGACAATTTGATGGCTTTGGTATTCTGTAACCACGCTCGACTTTCTTTAGCACTTCTCGGATTGACATGCCTAAAAAGAAGAACAGATAATTATGTTTCAGCCTGATGAAAAAATCTTCCATCTTGTGTCACAAAGCACTTTGAATATGCAAAAAAACATACTGTGGAATCAAGAATCTCTCATCTGTGTCTAAATGTTGTATCAATGCTGTATCTGATATTGTTGATTCCTATGTCTATCACAGGTGGTAATAACCAGTGATATCGATATCTCATCTAATGCGAACTGTTTTGATGGAAGTTTTAGAATTACTTTTACCTGGGCATTTTTATATTGTACTGGCAAATCACATTTAAGAGACTTATACTCTGCGGACCAAAAAACAACTTGAAGGAATTCAAGTTAAGATCATTTCTTCATCTTAACTATCGATTGTTGACAAAATCTCTGATATATCTGAGTAATATAAAATCTTTCAAAAGTTAGCAATAAGGGACGTACAGCTGTAACACTGACACAATTTTCATTTTCATTTTATCACAAACTAAGCACCATTAGATATATTTTGATGATAAAATCATTCAGGATGAATAGTGATGAGATTTTCAAGATGTGAAATCAAAATCATTTTCATTTAGGCCAACTAGACACCAAAGAAAGTATTTTGGTGAAAACCCCATGTCAATAACACTTTCATTTAATATGAGAAGTGATAGACATCATACAAAGTTTATTTTTTTAAAACCCAATGTTAATATGATTATGTGTCTAAAAGGATTAATGATAACAAGATTTTCAAGATGACCATTGTAGTTGAAATATTGAAGGTTGGATTGGTACCAGTTTCATATGGGACCAACTGGGCATCAGACGAAGTCTTTCAAGAAAAGCCCACATAAATTTTGATTTTAATTCTGGAAGAATAGTGATTACAAGATTTTCATAATGATATGTTTAAAGTCAGATTGGCACAATTTTCATTTAGGACCAAACAGACATTGTAAGAATTCTTTTGATGAAAACACACTACCAATATGATCATCCCTCTAAAATGTGTAGTCATGAGACGATTTTCAAGATCGTCACTGTGGTTGAAATATTGAAGGTTGGATTAGTACCAATTTTAGATGGGACAAATTGGGTATCAAATGAAGTCTTTCAAGAAAAGCCCACGTCAATTATGATTTTCAATTCTGGAGTAGTAGTGATAAGACTTTCAAGATGGATGACATAGTGACCTTTTTAAAGTCATATTGACAAAATTTTCATTTAGGTCCAAACAGAGATTGTAAGAGGTCTTTTGATGAAAGCCCACTATCAATATGACCATCCATCTAAAGGTGTAGTGATAACAAGATTTCAAGATGGCCACTGTGGAGGAAATACTGGAAGTCAGATCAGCACCATTTTCATATGTTACAAAGTTTTTCAGTGAAAACTCTTATGTCAAATACGATTTTTCATTATCGAGGAGTGGCAATCACAGGATTTTCAAGATGGTTGCTATGGTAAACATATTGGATGTCAGATCGGCACCATTTTCATTTGGGATCAAGTATAAATCGCAAAAATTCTTTTAGTGAAAATGTCATGTTAATATAACTTTCTGTTCTTTTGAAAGAGTAAAAAATATGATTTTCATGATAGCTATTTGAGGTAATACTTTAGCACCATTTTCATGAAAGACCACCTCGGCATTATAACAAGTTTTCTAGTGAAAGGTCCATGTCAATCTGACTTTCCTTTCAGGAGGTGGAGCAATGACAAGATACTCAAGACGGCCACCATTGAGGTCAAAAATATTCAAGTTATTAGTTCCAGTTCAATACCTACAAATGTAGTCGAGTCTATATTTAGAACATTTGTATCCTCTCTAATTTTGGTTGTGAAAGTAGAATTGGATTTAGGCATCCTTGGTGTTGATTTAAAGGTAATTGTTTATTACTTAGGATTTGAGCTTTATGATGTGGCTGTCTGTGTTTATATCAGTAATAGTGCACAGTGAGTAATAAGGCACTGATACTGATCCTGAAGTGAATTCTGTGACCCAATGGATGGTGCTTTGTTTACAGTCCAGCCTCTCAAAATATACTGGATAACCTATGCCAAGAACTTCATCATGAATTCATCTTTGAAAGTATTGTATGAGATACGATGTATTATGGTTTGGACAGTGGAAAGTTCAGTACCAAGAAACACCTGTAGAGACAATAGTATATCGAAACAAGATCTGTGATCTGGGTCCAGACACCAGTCTGGTGCCATTTTTATCTAGGACCACTAGACATCTTGACAAGACTGTTAGTGAGAAAAAATAAACTATATTGATATGATCATCAATTGAGGAGGAGGAGTGAAAACAAGATATTTAAGATAACCACTGTAGCAGCGATATTGCATATCTGAGTGGTACATGTTGGGCTAACTAGACCATGAGAGTAATGTGTGTATAATGTTTCACAGTAATCATAACTTTAGTAACAATGAGCTAATGGATGGACAATTTGTGTGTAATGTATCACAATAATCCTAACTTTCAGAGGAGTAACAATGTGCTAATGGATGGACCATGTTTGCAATTTTTCACAGTAATCTTAACTTTAGGAGGAGTAACAATGTGGATGGACAATAAGTTTGTAATATTTCACAGTAATCATAACTTAGTAACAATGTGCTAATAGATGGACAATGTGTGTGTAATATTTCACAATAATCCTAACTTTAGGAGGAGTAACATTGGGGATGGTCAATGTGTGTGTAATGTTTCACAGTAACCCTAACTTTAGGAGGAGTAACAATGTGCTAATGGATGGACAATGTGTGTAATGTATCACAGTAATCTTCACTTTAGGAGGAGTAATAATGTGGATGGACAATGTGTGTGTAATGTTTCACAGTAATCCTAACTTTCGGAGAAGTAACAATGTGCTAATGGATGGACCATGTGTGTAATTTTTCACAGTAATCTTAATTTTAGGAAGAGTAACAATGTGGATGGACAATAAGTTTGTAATATTTCACAGTAATCATGACTTTAGCAACAATGTGCTAATAGATGGACAATGTGTGTGTAATATTTCACAATAATCCTAACTTTAGGAGGAGTAACATTGGGGATGGTCAATGTGTGTGTAATGTTTCACAGTAACCCTAACTTTAGGAGGAGTAACGATGTGCTAATGGATGGACAATGTGTGTAATGTATCACAGTAACCCTAACTTTAGGAGGAGTAATAATGTGGATGGACAATGTGTGTGTAATGTTTCACAGTAATCGCAACTTTATGAGAAGTAACAATGTGGATGGACAATGTGTGTGTAATACTTCACAGTAATAGCAAATTTAGGAGAAGTAACAATGTGGATGGACAACGTGTGTGTAATGTTTCACAGTAATCATAACTTTAGTAACAATGTGCTAATGGATGGACAATGTGTGTGTAATGTTTCACAGTAATCCTAACTTTAGTATGACTAATAATGTGCTAATGGATGGACAATGTGTGTAATGTATCGCAGTAATCATAACTTTAGTAAGACTAACAATGTGCTAATGGATGGATAATGGACAAAAGGCCATCCTGTAATCTGTACTACTCTGTCTAGGACTTGTAGAGCTCAAAATTAACCTCATTATACAATTTAATGCAAACGTTAAAATTTGAAATTCATAATTTAAAAACAGAAACTTTCCATTATATGACAGAATAATTGCATAATGCTCTTAGGTCTGAATCAATTTTAATCAAGTGGCACGATCAATTGATAAAAGAAACATTTTCATCAAAAGAATTTGAATATTACTGTATCAATTTTACATGTACACGCAAAATACATATGGTCAAATTTTGTATAGCAAAATACTCCTTTTATTATCTTTTATCATCACCGTAATCATCATGATCCTCAACATCATGATCTTTTCAGTATAGACAGAATCACCAATTAACCCTTGCCCTCATAGCACCTAGCACAGAACTACAGTTCAGTATACATGTCTGTTGCCACATTGTACAATGTGTTATCAATAGAACAGGATGACTCAATCTGACAGTATTACCAGTGACCCTGAAGAAATGCACACTGACATATGCATACTTAGAGCTCTCAAAGGTGGTAATTTCCGAGGTCCTTGTATTCCTGATTGGCTATGTATGATTTATTTAATAAACTAGCACATACTACGTCAAAGAAATTTCCTGAATGCCTGTTTAACTTGAGGGGATACTCCGGTCTGATTATGTTATGAATCAACTATGTAAATAAATGGCAGCTGTTTAACAGTGGAATTCCAGAAGCACCTGTATGGAAATATGGTAAGGGCCTCCAGATGCACATACACTGAATAAAAACACAGAAGAGGCATCATACTGGTATTACACTGTAATGGAGTAAGGGTGTCCAGGTGGGCTTGTATGCAGGAAAGGATTAAGTCATAGGTTTCTGAACAGTTGTCAGCTCCATGCTAGATTTCTTTTTGTTCTTGTTTTACGGAAAGCTAGTGAGATGAAACAATGAAAATGACCCCTCCCCAATTTCGTGTCATGTACACTCCTGACATCACCTGCATTCTGTTTATTAAACGTTGCTTTTAATTTAGTATTTTTATGTCAGTTTCTCTGGTTGTCTTCAATCGTATAAATTCCTGATTACCATTTATATAGATTACAAAGATAAGGTCTGTCTGCATGTTGAGCCGATTGATCCAAGCATTGCTTTAAATCACGTGACCTTCACCCAAGTGTCTAAAGCTTGAACAAGCATGCCTCAGAACGAATATTCTTGCTTAATGATTATTCATCAAGAGGAAAAACAAAACCCATCAAGAAAGTTAGGAAATATATGCCAATGAACAAATTCTCTTAAAATAATTTTCCCAGTTCCAACGGACAAGAATTATGCACATATCAGAATAAACTGTCTTTGTTTTTCAGGGATCGTCTCAAGCAAAAGCAAAATATGTTGTAAAATTTACAAACTTATAAGCAAATGAAAACCATGCACCAAAATCTTACTGAAAGTTTATTACAACTGTAACATTAACCCAAAGTTCAAACTGAGTAAATATTGTTTCAAAGAATGAATAATCTTTGCTACATAAGGATACATGCCAAGTAAGTACTAGAAGGGGTTAACAAAATAATTGGAAACGAACAACGTTAACCAAAACCATAACTGCTGATACTGACAAAGCAACAGTGACTGTTATGTCTTTCTTCCCACTAACACTGGCTTGCAAATAAAGGATCAAATTTACCTGTCAGAGATTAATTTTATTTTTTAAAACAGACAATTTTTATATTCATTTTTGATGCTCACACAAATACTGAAGTTATATTTGCTAAATAATTTGAAAAACAACTCAAAGATCAGGGTCCCTCAAATTTTGGTTCACATTTTCTGTTGTTTGTGATTTTTGTGGCCGCAGACACCAAAAAATGATTGCTGAGTAAAACGTGCCCTTCAAGTGATTTACTAATATGTGTGTGTGTGTGTGATTTGGATTTTTAACATAGCTTTAATAATTTGTCAGTCATATCGCTACGATGTCTGCAGTGTGACAGTTTAAAGTGATATCTAGCACTGGGGCATCATGCCGCAGACATGTAGCATGATGTCCCACCAGGATACCAGGCCGACCGGTAAAAACACTAACCTCTTAATGCTGAGCGCGAAGCGAGGCAGCTGTTAGTACCATTTTTGTAAGTCTTTGGTATGACTTGGCTGGGGATGGAACACACGACCTCCCACATCCAATGCGGACGCTCTAACCACTAGGACACTGGAGCGGTGGATTTACTAATATGAATTACACCTCTCCATCGAACACCCGGATAACTCGCGAACCTGCTTATAATGCAGTTTTAGGCATAGCTCCCTTGTTTTTATAGAAAACCCTCAGAATTGGTAATTATTTACTGAATGTAAAGAAAATCACTATCAAAACTGTTAAATGAAACCTTGATATGTAGCTTCTTTTATCAGTGAAAATCTCAGTTAGTGACTGGAAATTTCAATCAACATCATGAACTTTGGAACTTTAGTAAGTCACACATTTTTTGTTATAGTTTCTTTTCAAAACAAACATTCGCAGCACACTGTAAATATCAATATTTTATAATAAATTATATCCATGAAAATGTATGTAATGCCTACTGTAGACAGCACTTTAAGGACTAAATACCAATTAAGTTTTGTCAAGTTAAATTACTGTTTAAGTTATGTCTTTTAAATCGCTTTCAGTATAATCATCATAAATGTTATATAACTTCTTGTATTCAAATTTGAAAAGTGTCACTCTACCATCACACCTACTTGTGTTTTGAATTTCCATTTTTGGAGTGTTTGTTGCATTGTTACACTTTATTAAAAGTAGACCTGCCTTGTATGATTTATCATGTGAATTACTTTTTTTATCAAATCAAATAGAGTGGGTGGAATAAAACAAAATTGACCAATTGAACACTGTTATAAATATTATTGCAAAGTAACATCATTGAATTATTTAACATGAATCAGTTGTTTATCCTAATCATTCACAAATGTGCTCCAAGACAGCAAATGAAGGAAGCGCAGAGTGCTCGGTATATGAAAAGCTTTGTTTCAAAGTTAGCGTTCATTATTGCGAAGTGAGTTCCAAAGTTTGTAGTAAACTTAAAATTCCTGAATTAGCACTCTGACGTTTGCTTAATGCGATAAAATCGCATCAACAATCTTCCACAAGCAGAACATTATCTTTTGAAAAGTCAAGTTCGACATTTATTGTTTCTTAAATTAATAGCCCCTAGTGCTTGAAAATGATAAATTGTATTGCATTGTGAATCAACAATTAGGCTCGAAGAGATCAACAATCACAAGCAAAAAGCAGTGGCGTTATGGAAGATGCTTTCACACGTACATTTAGTGATGTGTGTTGGAGTAATGATTTTAGAGATCATTCAGAGGTTGTTATTTTGAAATTAAGTTAATTTAGACCAAAATCATGAACAACTTCATTTTTTAAAAAATAATTTTAAATGGCAATTAGTCTCAATGTGATTATAAGACGAACATCAAAACCATCACCCACCCCCACCCCTTTGTTTTCTTACTGGTGGTGTCCAGCCGAGATGGACTTAAATGTTGCGGTATGGACGCAGTTATGACCGAAAGGTGCATCAAAGCTGTCCTAAATTTAGTATATCTTAGAAGTGCTTTAATTAGTTTTGTTAATAAAGTTCATACCTGGATATGGAACACCTCCCTTTAATACGATCTCCATGAGTAATATGCCATAGGACCAAACATCCGACTTTATGGAGAACCTGCCAAAGAAGGCTGCCTCAGGAGCGGTCCACTTGATTGAGAATTTTGCACCTGTAAGAAGACAAAAATGTCATGAAACGATTACTTTTGGCAAAATAGGTGCACATATACAGTCACACAAATTATTACTAGTTGTATGCGTATATTTTTCAACATCATCTAGTTTCAAATGTTTGAGCAGCATGCGTTATTTGAGCATAGACAAATATGCAGGTTAAATGTCTTTTCTTCAGGCACCGTACACATTTTAATTCTAGACATGTCATAGAGCTGCGCATATTTAATATCACCTTTAAGTAAGCAGAATACATTGACACAAGTCAAATTTATTAATGAGATGAGATATTCAGTATTTTAAAATCAAGTACTTTTCAAATTAATCTGAATGAGTTGAGAGAAGCTATCTTTACAACTTTTACTATCCTTGATTTTGTAGGTGATATCGAGACGGCAACAAGAAACATATCTTAGTGGTGTCATTTGACTCTGTAAGCTCATTAATACATTCCAAGTGTATAAGAGAGACGAATGAAGGTGAGACTGATAAAACGTTCCATACCAAGATGAAAAAGGGTGGGATAGAGTAAGATATGACGTGGGATTTTTTTTCTAGAAAGTACAGCTGAGAGAAAGAAGACTGTTCCTTCCCCTCAGAAAGACGAATTTACTGTGTTTTAAGGTTGTCCTTCTAAATATGTCGCAGATGCTGTAGACAATGTTGACCTAGACAGGGTAAGGACGCAGTTGATGGTGTTTGTGAATGTCTCTTTGGGATGATGATGAGATTGAATATAAATTGTATATAGTTCCTTGGAAGCCAAACCAAAGTAACGTGCAAGCTGCAATGCTTAAAGCGATGTGATAATATACCCTGGCTAAATCTATACTGGTTGCAAAGATAGCCTGACAGACCGTGCCATTTCCATTTTGGACCTTTGTGCAGCTATTTACTTATTAAACAGGCTGAGGTCTATGGCTGACCTGTGCTTCCATTTGGCTTTGGGCACTAGAAAGTCTGTGGAATAAAATCTCCAAGCAATCACTTTGCAATGAGAAACTCCTTTTCATATCCCTTTTGGTAAAAAGCATCGTAAACTCCAGGAGTGTATTGCTACCTGAAATAAGACTGTTGAAAATGCTGCTGTTTGGTTATATTCTGCCTTCTCGTCTTTTGTCTCGGATGTGGCTGAGACTTATTTTGTCTAAACTGTTTAAAAGTCATTGGAGGACGTAAGGAAAGCTGGAGAGCAGCTCTCCATCATATGTATCTGCATACTAAACGTTATATCTCTTTATTCATCTTCGAAACCCTTTACTGAAAAGGTTCATTCTCTGTCAATATCGTACCACTACGTAAAGCATATATAAGATCTATTTCAGTGAAGATGAGAAAACATTAATAATTAGCATGCCCCTACAACAACTGGCTGCTACTCCACCTGGCAACCACCTGTGTCCTGTATCTGTTTGGTCCGACCAAATTTAACTCATTTCATTTAAATTTATCATTTTTGAAAATATATAAATTAGAATGTTTGTGCATTTAAAAAGTGAATACAACTTTATTTAATTTTAACAATCTGTATTTCCTTTGAAATGTTGTTGTAAAACAATCAAAAATATATAGACCATAAAACCTATCTTCAATCAAATTATAGGAGTTTTCAAAGCAGCCTCTCAAATTCAATATTGCCTGGAACATTTCACATTGATATTTGAATCTCTTTTTGCATGGAAAAACCATAGACATCTCCTTACCTTGTTTATCTTCAAGTAGTTTGGCCCAACCAAAGTCGGCAACTTTGGCAATATTGTCATCTCCAACCAAAATATTCCTTGCAGCCAAGTTTCGGTGGATCAGTTTATGCTCCTCCAGGTAAGCCATTCCACTGGCAATCTATAACATTTACAATTACATTTTTCTGGATAAAATAGCCCAGTTTTCTCTATTCAGTGCAGTCCGTTTAATTTCAAAATGGTTGGTTGTATTTTCAATATCTAATAAAAGACACAATGGTTTAATATCATGAGTAGCCATTATTCATTGGATACCAATTTTCATGGAATTTGTGGTTGTATTAACGACCAATGTATGACCCAACTAAAAATGATGTGTCTGTGAAGTTTCCTTCCTTATTATGGGCATTTCCACGAATATAAGCATCAAGCGAATCTCATTCTTAAAATCTACATATGTTGAAACCCACCAATTTCAAGGAATTTACAATAGATTGCAATAATTTATTGTGATCAGGGCCTGCTATAATTACAATGGCTAGATAAATGGACATCAGATTGGCATGACTACATTGTATGCTTCCAACTTTGTTATGATCTGAGATTCATTATTATACAAGAGGCCCTTGTGGTCCTAATATCACTCATCTGGATAACATAGGTTTAAGAGTCAAAATACTTGAGCATATGGCAAAAAAATCGTAGTTAGTACTTGTAAGGATGCTTTTTCTATAATTGTTTTCAAATAATTTGCATTGCATACAATAAACGAACAATTGTTTCCAATCTTTTTCAGATTTTTGTATCATCACCGATATTTAATGACTCGATGTCTAGTACTGAAATCCCTCTATGCCAGGAGGCATTCTGCTAATTCTGTTCAATTTCCACTAATCAGACATTTTTTAAGTTGTTAAAGATTTTTATATTATTAGCATCAATAGCCATATCTGATAGTTAAATAAAATCATTCGTATCAATTTGAAAACCTTTGTGCCAGGATATTTTCTGTCACATTTCATAAAAGTCTCTTAAAAGGTTTCTTTTTAAAAGTCATTTAAATATGGTTCTATTTTTAATAATTAATCCAGTACTTGATGAATTGGCATAATTTGTAAGGAACCTAATAAATCCTTCATTTTGGAATCTGTTAAATGTCTTGCCTCTATGCTTTCTTTCAAATCTTAACAAGTTCGTTTAAGTGGTTTGAGAAGTCGTATTATTGTATTAATGGTGACTACAATACATAGCTTAGATCTATTAGTACTTCTTGAATTATGTTACTAACAGTGGTATGATCTGATGGCTAGTCAGAAACCGTTATAAACGTCAAAGAACTGTATGTAAGACTACCTTTTTATAAAATATATTCAAATTTTGAAAGAGGTTTTTAAAAAGTCCTTTTTCTAATTTTAGTTAAGGCATCAATACTTAAAATCAGATCACAGGATGTTTCTGTTAAATTTAATAAAATTCTTTTATCCTGAGTATTTTGTAAGAATGACTCATTTAAAGATTTCCTATTTAATGTAATTGTAGCCATATTGGTATATATATATATATATCATTTGTAAAACTTGAAAGGTCTTTCTGCCGGTATTCCTTCTATTAAATTTGTTTTAATTTCGTTCAGAAGTTTTGAGGAGTCGTATAAAGGATTTTCTGTTTTAATAATCAATGTTAATGTTTGTTTAAAATGAAATGTTTATTGCTTAGATGAATTGAATGTTTAAACAGTAATACTTTAAACATGCGCAACAGAAAGATGGTGTTTGTTGCTGTTCAGAAAGCAATAATTTCTTAATAGATTTTCAAAGACTGTGATCATGACATCTTGACGTCAGAACGTTTATCTACAAACCTTTGAAATGAACCTCAATAAAAAAATATTCTACAAAACCCTGTCTTTTAAATAACCAGAATGCACTGAGCTTTAAGATTTTAACCATAAACCAGGAGGCCTCTTGCATACTTAAAGTGCAAGGCCCCATCAACATTTGGTCAAGGTACATATCTAAATCTTAAGTTATTGTGCAAAAGCTTTAATTTTCTTTCAGTCGTAATAACCACGACCTTTTCAATTTTAATAGTCAATGGACTTCCTTATTACCCAACATGTATATCATTCACAAACTTTGGTTGAAGTACATGGTCAGAAACTTACATTTATGTGCAGAAATGTTTTCATCCTTTGGTCAGTGACCTTTACCTTTGACCCTAAAATCCCTATCAGCCGGTGGAAGCTATCACACACTTTGACTAAGGTCGAACCATAAATGGTGCTATTTGGGTTAGTATTATATTTAGTATCAGCTGTTGTTCTTTTATTGGGAGAATGATTAACATTTATCAACATACAATACTTTGTCCAGAATAGACAAAAGTGGATATCTTGTGGCAGCACATATCCCTTAAGATAAAATGGGATAGCTAGCAAAATGTGCTGGTAGAAAATAATGAGGCATGAACAATTTGTTTCAGAGCAAGAGTATTAATGCTATTGGATGGTAGCATTTACTTCAGTCCAATATCGCATTTTACCGGCTACAGATGTGCTCAAGTCAGCTGATTATTAAAGGGGTTAGCATTGTGGTCATTGTTCTGGAAATGAAGCAAACAGTTTAAATATCACATTATATTTTCTTAATTAGGTAAATAGGACCAGAAAATCACGTATTTACTTAGAAACTAAGCAACATTATCTGGTATTTTAAGAAGTTACAAATCCATAGTTTTTAGTGAGTCTGATTACTTAAGATTACTCAGAGGTTTTTTAAAATGATCTACATGACTTACAAGATCTTTTTGGCTCTTGTATATTTGTATATATTGTGGCTTTAGCCATTGTTAAGTCACTATTGTGTAGCTAAAGTCCTGTATTTTTTCACTTGTATTTTTCAAATCCTTTCTTGCATTTTTTTCCCAAGTGCACAACTAACATATAAAAATTTGAAATGCACAGAACGTTATTTCTTGCCATGCGTATTTTACGTTTTGTTGTTATTGCTTATTTTATCAAACAATAAAGCAATTATACAAATTTCCCTAGTATGGATTTCCATCTTGATTAAAATACATTTTTTTTCTCATAGCCTTATGATTTGTCGTTTGAACATTTTTATTTCACATCATATTTAATCTAAATAGTTTCTTTACCCAACATTTAATCACTTTACATAGTTTAAGGAACAATGCGAATCTGATGTAATTTAGTTGTAACAAATCTAAGGCATAATAACAATATGACGAGCGATCTGAGGACTAATTGTGCTAACAAGTTTTCATAACGTTTGATAGTGTCCATTATACCATTCAAAAAATAAATGCCATTAGAGCAACAAATGCATTAATTAAAATAATTCTCGTTATTAAATTATACGACCCCGTATATGATCCTGAATCCAATTTTATAAATCCCCAGATCCACATTTCTAAGATGTTTTGTTATGAACTTGATTTACTTTCTCTGATTAAAATTTATTCTTATCTAAAATCTTTGAATTCCTCTTTTGGTGGATTAAAGACGAACGCAGTAATTGGTTCCATTGATTAGATTAATAAAACCCATTAAATGCATTCAGCTCAAAATGCCTGGATTTTGGAAATAAAAATAGGAAGATATTAAAACGATTTTTGCTGTCACCAGCTTCAAAGAATATAATGAACGATGACACGCCTGCTGTAATGTACATTATATCATGGATTTGTCTAAGTTATAGCAACTTGAGAACCTTCTGTATTACTTGAGGAAGCTCCTACAGACAAGATGGGTGCCTTATTCTTCAATCATTATTCTGCATATGCATATAATTTGCTGACCATCGAAATGTACTCTTCCCACTACCAGTTTGACGATACGGAGAGTCTCATCAAATGAAGATGACCAATCGGTAATATGTGATGAAGTGCAGTGGAAGCTAGGCAGAAACGCAATTTAAAACACAGACGAGACAATCCGCATCGATGATTGGTCCTTTGATACCTTGATCAAAGAATTACCACTTAGATGACTGTATGTCAATCGAGGATCTGAGATCTTATCTTCAATAGCTGAGTGTCTAGCGGGGAAAATAATGTAATCGGTGTTTTCTACTTGTACATATGATTCTGACAACACATTCATGAACATGACTTGAAAAGTGAAGGGTGATTGCTTTGCACGTCATTTTACTTACCTGTGGATGAGACGAAATATATTTGTAATATTTAGTTTTTCTAAGTAAATTAGACTATGGCGAAACAAAACAGGAACATGCAATAAAGCGTTTTAACTGCATATATTTCCATTTACCAGCATTACAAATAAACAAGAAAAAGAAATTTGTTTTACAAAAGTGAAATTACAGTTCAGTCAAAACATAAATCTTTTCATCCTTTGATTCACACATATACATGTTTCCTTGATGAACATATTATACAATAATCAGGATATAATGTATGCAGACTTTTAAAATTCAATCAGACATCATCAAAATGTGAAAAAGTGTAGTGTACCATTCAACCCTTGATAAGATGAAGGACTAATGTTATCGGACAGATATTATTTATTTCATTCGTCTCAAAGTGATATAGACCTTTGATACTTTGGGCCAACAATGAGAGGCTTCATCTTTGTCCCTAATGCAAACTATCCAGAACATTTGGTGAAGGTGTGTGCAGCAGAACTGACATTATCATGTAGAAGTAGAAAACGATAGCACACACAAGGATGTAAGGATGGACAGACTGAGTCGTAGCAAAATACACTATGCAAAAAGGCAGATCATACAAATGATCTGCTATCATCAATAATTGCCATCAAAATACATTAAAAAAACTCCAAGATCAAATTGAAAAATATTCCGATGATTGAAATGGGTACATTTGTCAATTCTGTGTGTGGTGTTCATGTTAGAATAACATATATTGCTCCAAGCATCAAGTAGTTTAATGACAGATGCATCTGATATAAGGTTAGGCAAAACATCCAAATTTTACCTGGGCAGCCTTGATCAACATATCCTCGAGACTTATGGTTCTTCCCTCGCTCTCTCTCAGGTAGCTAAGAAGACTTCCTTTAGACATTAGTTCTGTGATGATGTAAATCGGTTCTTCCTGTGAGCAGACGGCATACAGACGGACAAGATTAGCATGCCTACATTGCTTTATTGTTATGGCTTCATCAAGGAATGCTTTTGAAGACATCGTCCCTGGCTTAATTGTCTTAATAGCTACATCTGTTGTCTGTTTCCATTTGCCTGAAAATATAACTTTGATGAAATAGACAGATCATATTTGTCAGAGAAAATTTAAATCCAATAATCCTAAAAGAAACTACAACTAAGAAAGACTAAATGAAATGCCTCGCCTTTGATCATTATTTTCATAGCCTATTATCTGCTTTCATTTTGTGTTCATGCAATTGAGCTTACCAGTAATATATGCTAGCACAACAACAACTGTCTACACAATTTTGCTAAAGGACAATACCAGTCATCTATGCAATGTATCATTACCTAAAGAACAACAGTTGTTTCATAGTACAAAATGCCTTGCCTTCAATAGTCTCAAATATAAAAGTTACTAATACTAACTTTCAGTAAATATGCAAAACCTTGAAATCTAGTGCTTGTTAAAAATATTATCGTATAAATTCCTTAATGCACAGGATTCTCTAACTGACGTAGTTCAAGATTCAAAATTAATCAAACCTAGTCACAAACATTTCTTTTCTCCATTAATAACATTCTGCAATACACATAAATAACAGCAATGCTTTCCATAATGGCCATACTACTGCATAAGTCTCCTTATTTCTTGTCAATAATGATTCTGGTAGTCTTGATTTTTCTGTAACCATATTGCACATTAAATATGTTTTTCATTTATCCTTTCTTCTTTTAGAATGTTAGGTTTTAGGTAAGTCGAATAAGTCATGATTTCAAGGCCAGATAATACCAACGAGATATGGACTAACTTCCTATCTTTATCTCATTTTTTGTGCACACATCTCTTTACTCCATGATCAAAATAATGTAGGTCATTTGGTCCCTTACATAGTTACAAATGACGTTACATAATTCACTGGACATTTCCCTTTTGCTAATAGAGACAGAGGGAAAATTTGTATTTTGGTGCAGCAAACGGTTAAATATTTTGTTTCATATGCAGGAGTGCATTTACAATATGGAAGGCAACGCTTGGTACCTAA
This sequence comes from Sinohyriopsis cumingii, assembly GCA_028554795.2. Classification (NCBI taxonomy): domain Eukaryota; kingdom Metazoa; phylum Mollusca; class Bivalvia; order Unionida; family Unionidae; genus Sinohyriopsis; species Sinohyriopsis cumingii. The sequence goes on from CM068824.1 coordinate 134,832,152, forward strand.
TGACTGTCAGAACCATGGTCACCAGTTTGTCTTGTAAAACAGCCCAGATTGCAACTCATGGTAAATGTCTTGTAAAACATCCCATCTAACAACTCATGGTCAATGTCTTGCAAGTCATCCCTGTTAACAACTCATGTTCAATGTCTTGTAAGACATCCCTGTTAACAACTCACGGTCACTATCATGAAAGACATCCCTGTTAACAACTTATGGTCAAGGTCTAATAATACATCCCTGTTAACAACTCATTGTCAATATCTTGTAAGTCATCCCTGTTAACAACTCATGTTCAATGTCTTGTAAGACAGCCCTGTTAATAACTCATATTCAATGTCTTGTAAGACAGCCTTGTTAATAAGTCATGGTCAATGTCTTGTAAGACAGCCCTGTTAATAACTCGTGGTCAAAGTCTTGTAAGACATCCCTGTTAACAACTCATTGTCAATGTCTTGTAAGACATCCCTGTTAATAACTTATGTTCAATGTCTTGTAAGACATCCCTGTTAACAACTCATGGTCAAGGTCTTGTAAGACAGCCCTGTTAACAACTCATAGTCAATGTCTTGTAAGACATCCCTGTTAACAATTCAGGGTGAAGGTCTTGTAAGATATCCCTGTTAATAACTCATGTTCAATGTCTTGTAAGACATCCCTGTTAACAACTCATGGTCAATGTCTTGTAAGACATCTCTGTTAACAACTCATGTTCAATGTCTTGTAAGACATCCCTGTTAACAACTCATGTTCAATGTATTGTAAGACATCCCTGTTAATAACTCATGGTCAGTGTCTTGTAAGACATCCCAGCTAACAACTCATGGTCAATGTCTTCTAAAACATCCATGTTAACAACTCACAGTTCTTGTCTTGCAGGACAGCCATACTAACCACTCACGGTCTCAGAGATGCTGCCAGGATTTTTCTTAGGAGAGGAGGTCCCCCACATCTACTTCCTTGGTGAGACTCAAGGGTCGACGATGCCAAATGGTTGCCGATGGGTGTCAACATTATGATAGGGTATACGTACCGCTAATTTAAAACAATGATGTATCATTTATTTTTGAGAAAAGGTATGGAAGGTATCTAATTTAGTTTGCTGCAATGGTACATATGCTTCTTTGTTTCTTATCACTACACTTCTTCCAAGTACCTAAAAGGGGGAAATTGTCTATATGACCCCTTGTTTTTGAATACTCATCAGCGTATTCACTATTTCTGAAGTAGTTGGACATGATCTGCATGTTCCATATACCGTGTCAAAGTTTATGTCCGAAAATGTGTGAAACCAGGCAATGGAAAATCACTCTAACACACTACTATTCTGATCTAAAACAGTGTGATATATGAATAGTCTATTTACTTTTAAGAAACTGAAATGAAATGTTATTAACTGCTGATTTTGCTGACCCAATGAATGTCGCCTTATGAAACAGTATCTCGGTTTTTAAACGTTCTATTGAATAAATGATATTGTATGCTGCTGTAGCTATGAAAAAGTGGGCGAGACTGGTAATTTGTTCACATTAAATTAAAAACCATTATAAATGTCTACAGACGTTATTGTCTTCCCTAGTTACAGAAGTGAATGTGTGCTTATTTTGGAAGACCTCGTCCCTAACCACCAAATCATTTCCTGATGCAACTTTATCAACTGAAGTAAGTGCAAAGTGTGGAATCAGGATTTGTTTCACTGATCCACAGGATCATCATAATAATATTTTCACTGATAGTGCCTAAATTTCACTGATCGACAGGATCAACATCATAGCACTTCTACATACATTGCCTAAATTGTACTGATCAAGAGGATCAAAATAGCATTCTACTGATACGGCCTAAATTTCATTGATCCACAGGATTGCAAGAGCATTTTCACTGATACTGTCTAATTTATTCTTTGATCCACACGATTATCGCAATTTTTCAGCACAAGATAGACCATACATGGCAGCCAGTATTAATCTGTGAGAAAGAACCCAGGAAGACCCAGGAAATAACCACCGACCCAAGAGAAGCTACTGGCAAGTTTTCTCACATACAGAGGTGAGATGGCAGTGATCCGTAACGGTGAGCGCCTTGGACGACTTGTGGTTCCTCCCGGTAACTTGAAATGGCTACAGGAAAAGGATTACATTATTTAACACGATGATCTACAAGGTCTCAAACATCGTATTTGAAATTATACTACCAAAGCGACCAAGAAAAAGAACTCCTGAACTGATCGACACTCACGATTCATGAAAAATACGGTACGTATCTAAATTTAGCTGATATATACAATTTTTATTGTAGAAAAGTCTATGCAATAATTGAAGAGTTTTTCTAATATGTGAGTTCAGACCGTAATGCTTGCAACATAATAATACCAATATAGCTCATCCGCATAAAGGTTTCAGCAGTTTCCAGTCTCTATTGCAAAAATTAATTATTATGGAAATATATTTCAAATGATCTTAACTATAAAATGCTGGCCCCTGCGATTGGATTTAAAAGACATAAAACAATAAAAAGGAAGACTGTTTTTGTCATGTAAAGAAATGTTACTATATAACAAGTTCATAAAAACAAAGGCTAATGCTGTTTTGTTTTATTGAAATCTTTGATTAAAAATCTGCTTTGGATTCTGTTTTTATTATTATTATATACTCTTTTGTCTCCATTAGCTTTACATTGTCAGAATCGTGCAGTATTATACGATATTGAACACCTTGATATTCCTCACAAGTTCACGACACGTGTGCTTTGTATAGTGTATTATGACCTACTTTGTAAACAAACCATGTAGACTCATGTAGTAGACTTTAGTTTTCAGTGCATACAATTTCTTTATGGATGAACTAAAACAGCTTTTTTGTCTATTTGAAAGTAGAGATGATATAGTGAACAACATGGACAAGTTTACTGAGTCACAAGTGAAACTTGCAAACAAGCAAACAAATGAACGTGATATTCGCAATAACCACAACAAAAGTGAGACGCGCAGTTTTGCAAATACCATTCTGATCATTTAAACAGTTATTTATGAGAACTGTTCCTAACATTTTGTTAATGGGATGGATCAGACCATGACCCGTGATCTCTGTCTGTCTGTCTGTCTGTCTCTGGTATATAAAATTAGCATAGACAAGCATAATGAGGGCAACGGATATCGCATATCTATCAGATCATACTATTTTATTAGCGAAAGTACACAATTCCTGGGAAAATAGATAACTGAAGATTTGTGGTAGAAAAGTAAGGTCCTCGGGCAATAAGTCAAGGCGACGAAGAATTTATTTTCCACTGCCTGCATGGATTGTCACACACCAGCTGCTAGGAAATTTTCCAGGTTAACTTTGTTGATTGTTAATACAATGTTTCGGATTTATTATAGCAATAGGCGCCATACCGGTCATAACATCATAACATAGCTTAAGGGAGCAAGAAAGTAAAAAACATATTACTATTTCTTGTAATAAGAACGATAAAAAATATACTCACATTTTTTAATCTTGAATTTCATCGAAATGTAATTTCTTACTTCCGCAAATATTTTGAAAATGTACTGTAATTTCAACTACATTCCAATCTTAATATCATTACATGAAATTACGTGAGATTAGGTGAATCTCATTCCATTAAGTAAGAATATACGAATTGTTATGTTTAAGGTTATTTGGAGAAAGGGATATTTTTCTCCATGATTCTAGTATCGCTTGAAAATATTCATCAGTGATGGCACTAATGGTTTTTGTTAACTCATCGGTGTTAAATCTATTTATTATGAATTCTTTATTCTGCTTCTGTGATCGCGTAGTGTCTGCGGAACAACAACGCAAATGTTAATTTCTCATTCCGTGGAAAATCGAAAAGATTATCTCCAGTAGCAATCACTGTTTCAACAATCACCCGATTGACTTATCTGAGGTCGGATACAACCTGATTTAGATGTTGTATCGTTTCAATGATTCGCTGTCTTAGATCGTCGTTGAGATATTCTCGTATGTAACTTTGAAACAACTGACGCGATTTGCTGCGTACACTTGTGTATTTAGGCGTTTAAGCTCGACGTACGAATTAATATATTCTTTGTCGATGAGTGGCTTCCTATTATCATAATGATAGAAAAAATTATATGGCTTTGGAATTTTTGTACCATCGCTCGCAGTAAAAAAATGATTTTTCAGGATCTAATGGCGACCCGTCAATACTAATTCTTTTGGGTCGATCCATCTATTTCCATTGATAATTTTTTTGATACTCTGGAAGGGAAGAAAATATAAGTTTTCTGTGATGAAATCTTCGCGTTGAGGTTGTGATTGAGCTGCAGCGGTTGGTGGTTGAACTTCTGGCGATCCTAACACGGTTAGGGTCGATGATTGAGATATATATACGGCGTAATCTGATGTCGATATTTCTATCGCGGTTGATAATGTTGGCCCATGAACCGTAATAGTGATTTCGGATTCTGTTTTAGTAATAGATTTAATCCTACGTTGGAATTCATTATTGATCTGTTCGATTTGATAACTGCCCGTAGGAATACCTAAAAGTTGCCAACCGTGAGTTCAATCAGATTTATTTTTCATACGCAGATGCTAACGAATTATTTGCTTACGACTCATCGAATTACTTTGATCTAATATTTGTCCAGCTGTAATATACTTGCAATTGTGCTAACGCTATTTGTTTGGCTGAAATTGCCGTAGGAAAGCTAACGTAAAACTCATGATTGGTTGAACTTGTTGATGTCATCGTGGTTGTTGGTGGTGTTGCATTAGCGACGATTTGTTCTAGCAATTCTTGTGACATTATTATTTGCTTCCTGATTTGAATTATGGATATAAATCTCTGTCTTTGTCCTTGACTCTGTCAAGGGAGGTTTGGTTTAATCATTTCTGCGAATTCCTGATCTAACAGTATTCCATCGTAAAGTCCTGATCATATCAGAGATGATAATATGGCATGTGCGTGTGTTTCATCTGATAGCAACGTTGTATATTCGTGTAATGTATTAGCCGCACTCGTGGATATCTTTTTAGCAATGATATTAAGAACAACAGCAACACCAGTTATAGCATCGACACCAGTAATAGCTGCAACACCAATTCATATTACTGGTGCTATTATGAATATGGCAGATAACGATCCAATTATAGTTGATGTTCAAGCGACTACGTCAGATGCAGAATATACAATTATATTGGTAATAACGATTCGACTACGGTATATTTTTGTTTTTGTTTTTCTGTATACTCATCAATAATGCTTTCGAGTTGGGTCTGCAACAAACACGCATGCTCATATCTGTAATGTTGCACTGCAACAACGGCAATCAATTTGTTCATTATATTATTTAAGTAGGTGCTAGTTTAGCGAATAATTCAATACACCACTAATATAGCACGCCGAGGTCTTTTTTGTTCAGGTACAAGTAAACAGATCCAGAAGATGCGCCTGACTAAGTCAGGACTGGAAAACGCGTGAATCTGTGGTAGATACTTTAAATGTTTTAACGCCGAGTACTGAAAACCTGTATATGCCGGTAACCTCAGCGCGATTTTTGATGGATTTATGGAATAGTGTTCATAATGTTGATCCAGACACTTCTGTATATACTTTACTATCGGTAATCTTCATATATCAGAATGCTTAATGTCCCTGACTGCTGAATTTCCGAAAATTCATCAATGGTTCTATTTGTGTTTCTACGAAAATGTATAAACACGTTTACATGAGTTGCATCTAAATGTGATCAATCTATCATTGTTTGTCATTAACAAGGTCATCGTCGGGATGTTGCTATTATCGACGTATTTCTTCATTGCAGCGTTATCGTTTGATTCAGGTTCTACAAGACCAGTAATTTAATTATTAGCCATATTGAGAGAACCAGTCATTGTATAACCAGCGGATAGTAAACGATCATTGATCTGAATCCTTATATTGTATTGTTGTTGCTGTCTACGTATCGTTTTATTGCCACATCATCGCCTGACTTTGGTTCTCTCACTTTAATATTGTATTTCTGCACATGTTGAGATCGCCGTACATAATATCTCTAGTAATCTTTCCCATGTGTTTTAAGATTGATTCCTCCGAGTTTTTAATTTTACCGTTTTGAGCAAACACTTGAGATGCATTTGGAAATCGGAGAATAATGTGTGTCAAATGGGTTTTGCTCGTCTTTAATCGTCCTTGTTGATCCTGAAAAACAACAACTTCAGTGAGGTCCACATCTACGAGACGCAAAAGATTAGCGAGCTCTTGTTTAACCTGGTCAAGTGTTGCATACTTGGAGAATTCACAATGAGGCTTGAAAATTACTACCATTATATATTCACTAGGACCCGTTTAAAACGTTGGACACGCGGTATACTCGTGGACGACTTCATGAGGCGGTGTCCCTGACGATGTCAGAGACCTTGACACAGCGTCGAGCACGGCGAGTACTTCACGGCCACATATTGGCGGATAAGTTATTGTCTATGTTGGTAATGTTGAATACCAGACGAGATTGTTTTGAAGTCCACCGACATATTTTAAAATTTGTTTTGGTGGCACCAACCCATACAAATCGAAATAAACAACTCCACGTGGGTCAATCGCGTATGCAACATAGTGAGTACCTGTACGAGTACTTCCATCGAGATTAATGATACCGGTTTCAACACGGTTTGGTTCTTTAGGTAATTAATCACGCATAACAACAGTTAACGTTTTTTATGTTTAAGTTTTTAGCAGCATAAATTGAATCAAAATTGGACATGGGAAACATCAACGGTGTGTCCTTCTGGGCAGTCTTATACCGTGACCGTACCATGAATGATGGTTCCTGGTAGTCTTATACCCGATCCGGGAACGGATCTGACTTTTTTGGAAGCCTTTATTCCGTGCCCTGTTGATTTCTTTAATGCCAAGCCAGCAGCAGTTCCAACAGTACGAAGTTCAGCTGCTTTTGCAAAAGCTGTGGCTTCAGCGGCTATTAACGAGAAGTGGAAATATACCGCCCGTATTTAAAGGCACCGGGAGAAAGATTAAATCTAATGCCGGTCATTGATCGTTTGGTGTCATTGAAATGCATGAGTTGACGTTCTGTCAGTTATAGTTTATTTGGGCCACCTGCGATCTGCACTGATGTCAGTAATATTTTATTTCACTAGAATTCTTGTTTGATACTGATTCTAGCTTTTTAATCTGACGGGAAGTCAGACTGACACTAACGTGATGGTATGACATTAAAATATCATGATGTGATTGAATTACTGATCACGAGTGACATCTTGCTGTTATGCTATCTTCCATGTGAATAAACCATTATTTGTACTTTGAATACTATCTATGGTCATCGTCAACCATGGTTTGAGTTTCTCTTTGGAGAATTTGCTGATATAAATCTAAAGAGACGCCATTTTATTTTTAAATTGTATAGCAGCCTGTACATCGCCGTCTTCTGCTAATTACAGCCTAAGTATTAAGCGTGCTTAATTGTAAATACACGCGGAAAGGGCATCATCGCTGATTCAGATTATAGTATTTTCTAACTTACCTAATCAATCCAATTACTGCAGAATGATCAAACCTCTTACCTTGGAAGTGCATGGAGGTGAATAAAGGTCTAATATTTTAGAGTTATACATGATCTGGTATTTTTGTTTAAAATATGAATATTCAGAAAGGTATCCATTGATATGCATTTTTTAAAATTCAAACCATTAAAAACCCATGAACTGAAAGTGGTTCATAGTATTTGCTTAAATTTATTGAATCCAGTGAACGTTTCTATTTCTAACATAAAGTAAAATAACAATGAAAAGTTCGAAGTTTACGTCATTAGCTAATATTTTGAAAAAAAGTGTGACATTCAAAAGTTTTTGCAAGCAGAAAACACAACTTCAATTGATTAAGCCATAATCAAAATTGTTGCATCCTTGATACTCTGAAACTAAGAAAGTTAAGACTAAACCAGCAAGTTTTGAAGCAAATTTTGTGTGTTTCCTTTAGTTGCTGGACCAAAGGATCTGATAATGAAATTTTCGTACATTAGTCACGTTGTAGCATTATTTATTGTTCATTGTTTGTTTCATCAGAATCTCATGATATGAAAACATGACTATTTCCTTCAGGCTTATATCAAGCCAGATTGTTTAGTTATTATAACGAGAAAACGAAAATTTTAAAACTTCTTTTGAGAAGGAAAAGATTGTCTTTTAACTGTGCCACTTGAGTTGCAACAATGTGACAGAAACAACTTTGTCAGAAACTGTACCAGATATTTGACGGAACAGATAACTGCAACCCTGCCCATAAACAGTGTATTGTGAAAGTGAGTTGCATAAGAAAACAACACTGCCACAAGGATGCAGCAGATATCAAGCGCAGGGCTTTTGGAAATAAATCACAAATGACTTCAGCTGTGTGGACGAGGTTTCTCAGTAGGAAAACACTTTCTTCATCCCACCTATATAAAGAACAATTAAAAACTGGATATTGAACTAATCTAGATTAATGTTAAATATTTCATCTTAGCAAACATGGTCATTTGCTAAATCAAACATTTGTGAATTCAAGATTGACACAAATAGATAACAACATAGTGTTGACAGTGACACACTTTTTCCAAAAAGTTTATCAATAAATTATTACAGAGTTTTTGAGTGTGAAAATATGGCAGCCAAAGCTATTTACCTTTCCAAACCTCGCCAAAATTGCCAGCGCCAACTTTTTTCACAAACTCAAGAGAATCTCGTGGAATCTCCCAGGCATATTTTGTTTCTCTGGACAAATCATATAATACAGGCATCGGTTTGTGACATGGATTGGTCAAGACCCTGCAGAGACCATCTGCCTGTGCTGAAAGCAAAAGGAAGGGACATATTGGCTGGAATATCAAACTTTGTTACGGTCTAATGCAACGCCCAAATGTACGCGTGCTTGTGGCAGTTCATTATTATTTCATCATTATTTTGCTTGTTTCAATGGAGACTTAAGGAAGAATGAAGATTAATTCAATAAATGGAAGATTCATACTAGTAAAAGTAATGTTTGCAGAACTTTAAATTCTTATAAAAATTAAGAATAATTTTATCTTCAATAATGACGACCTAACTCTCATAGTACGAGTTGAATGAGGCGAGTAATCAATTCAATAATTCAAGTAGAATGGAGAATAACAAAAGAGACCCAAGAGAACCTGCAATCCCTTACCTGACTCGCATCTGCCTAATAACCAAATTTTGAAAAATTACAAACCTCATTCAATACATGCTATGAAAGTTAGGTCGACATTATTGAAGACAAATTGATTTTGTTCTTCTTCATCACCATCATAATCATCATCATCATCATCATAACCTGAGTGGAAGACAGAAAACATACAAGGCAAATATTTTAAATATTTGCGTTAAGTGTCACAAGCAAGAAAATGTAAAAATCATAAAGTGATTGGAAAAGAAAATACAAATACCAAGCATCAAGTAGGCCACTGCTATACTAAGACAATAAACAAATATTAAGTTTGGAAACAAAAATGTTTATATACCTTTGTAATGATCCACCAGATCTGTCAGCCTGGCAAATGTATGCCTGGCTGCTATGTAACAGCCGCCATTATCCATGCTGCGTATCCTGTAGTGCCTTACACAATCTACCTGGTTCGGATTATGGTCTCTGATTGACAGGACATAATTTCCTAGAACAGTTAAAAAAACACTACTTCAATTTCGCCGAAAATTTTGAGGAGCCTTTTAGTGATTTCAAAATTCAGCTAGTAATTTTATCTCTGTTTTTAAAATCAAATGTATAACATATTTTCATCATCAAAGAACCATCTTTCCAAGAAACAGGGTCCGTTCTGCGAGTAAAATATGATATATGTCCGATCTAGTAAAATGTATAACCAGGAAACGTTTTAATAAAATTGTAGTAGGAAACATTTGAAGAAAATGCAAATTTCATGTAAGAATATTTTATGACTTTACACATCAAATTAAATCCAAATGATTTAGACACTTTAGGTAAACCATTCCAAACCAGTAGTCAAAATGTACTAGTATATAGTTACATGTATTTATGTTTACTCTCTATTTCATAATATGTGATTCATAAACATTGATGTTAAAAGCAGATAACAAGTCTTGTAATGTAGATACTTTGTTTTCTATTATTGTCCTGGAAGCTTTCGTCATACAAAACTTGAAACATTATACAAATGATTTGATTACATTATATAGGATATCAGAATGTAAAATACACATAACGGAAGATCAAAATATTAAAACCAATTTCAGCAGAATTTGTGTCTTACCTTTCTGCTGATGCATAACACAAAACCAATTGCAGTGTGAAAATTAAGTGTCTGCACCCTACTATTGATCTTCATGAAAATAAGTTGTTATGTCAAATGCATCAATAAATGTCCATGCCTGTACCTACAACAGTGTTTTATATTCAGAACTAAATGAGAAACCGCACCACACAGAATCATCACTATGTTGACCTCCTGTAAAACTGATACAAATGTTGGACAAACGGATGTTTTGATAGCTACATTCAGTTCAGAAGAAAACTGCCTTTGAAGGGAACATGGTTTTCAGCAAGCTTGCCCATTTCCAATGCACGCTGTCTCCAGTAAGTGCAACAAAGACAAGAGCCAGAATGAGTCACACATGACAGACTTTGGTATTTTTAAACTAGTTATATCTAATAGTATACTTCACTAACAGATCAGGCATTGTGAATTCCAAAATTATACTATATGTCTACCATAACTGTATTGTACAAAATTAGAAAATCCACCTCAAAATTGGTGAACATCTGCTTGACGCAAACAATTGTTTTGCAATTGTTACTTGTCCCTGATTCTGTGTGGTATCCTCAGTGTTAAAATACATATATATAACTTCAATTTGAATATTATCTCTTCTTCACAGAATAGAAAACCAACTGGTAACATGTAGCAATCGGCGGAGACCCTATAGTAAATATTGGATGACGGGTGCTAGGGAAAAAGTGAAATAGAAAGTATTGTAAAGGATACAGTTTTTCAGGGGGGTTACTTCATTAAAGCTAGTAGTTTATTCTTGGATTTTCGGACACTCATCTTTGTTGTGCAGTTAGCTGTCCCTGGAACACTTTCTCCACCAAGATATACGGTCACTCGCTTTCTCATCCTTCGTCATGTCTCAGATGGCGTACACGGTTAAATAAAAGAGCAGCACTAGTGATAGTCTATAGCCTACTTGAGATGGTGTACCATGTCAGCTCTCAGTGCTTCTTTTATTTCTCTATAATCCTCCAACAAGACCCTTTAGGTCGACCCCTCTTTCATGTCTGATCCGAGGTTCAGCGGAGAGCTGTCATGGGTGTTGCATCTAGTGATAGTCAGCCCACATTGCCCTAGCCAGCAACATTTGCTTTTCTTCACAATCTGGACAAGAGATACAGATCCTGGCCTTTGATGAAAGAATTCATTTTTTATCCTGTTCGGTCAGAAGATGACAAAACTTTACCAAGGAAAACACGCGGATGACATTGCTTCGGTAAATTCTCAGCTTGGTCTCAAGTTCAAGTTGTCTGAACTTCCATATGTGCTTCATCATACTGAAGATTTGCTTTGCTTTTCTAATTCTGTTTCTTACTGTTCTTTCTGAGTCTTCGTCTATGTACTTCATCTACTTCCTCTATTGGTCCATTATTCACAGTGATAGGATCGTTGATTTTATGATTTTTCGATTTTACGAATTTGGTTTTCTTGACCTTCACTTTCAATCCTATATTTATGGCTGTCTCACTGAGTGTGAGTGGCATCTTTTCTTGCATATATATATATATATATATATATATATATATATATATATATATATATATATATATATATATATATATATATATATATATATATATATATATATATATATATATATATATATATATATATATCTTCTCGTTTGCAAAACAGTCCAATATCGTTGGCAATGTCGAGGTCTGCTTGGTTTGAAGTTTAATAAAATTAAATGAGGCAAAGGCGACAGTTAAGGAGGTCCATGTTATCATAGCACAAAATTTTCAAGAATAAATTAGTCTCTCTCTCTCTATCTCTATATATCACACACACACGCACACACACACATTCTTGTAAAACCTACAAAACGGAGACATATGATTTTTACCATCAAAACGGGGACATTTTTATTTTAACAAATTATGAGCGATAAAGATCTATTTTACTATGCATTTGACATATATATGTCATTTATAATTGATTTGTGGTTGATTTCCAAGAAACTCTGTATGAGAATCTTTACAATCAGAATGGGGACACACACACATACACAGTGCTGGAAATTATACAATCAAATAGGGGACATTCAATAAGCAAGTAATTTGATTCTAAATAGAATTCAATTCAATATAAATACTGCCGTAATCTCATCTGATACGCAAAGTTCCCATCCATGTTAATAAACTAATTTAAATCCTGTTAGCTCTTATTGATGCCATCTTTGGTCAGTAATTCGGAAGCAAAGTGCGCAATCCAACAGCACAACAGTGTGAGGTTTTACCGACTGATACACACGATATTTTGAGTCGAGTGGGACGTGTGTATTGTTGTGTATAGCATGATATGAAAAAATACCAACAAAATTGGCATATGCTCAGATACGCTTATTTTACGGCTTATATCATTAAATAAGGCCTTGGCATTCCATTTAAGCCGACATTACAAGGCGGGGACGTCTCCCTTTCGAGGTGTGTCCCCGGTTTGTTAGTGTGTATTCAAACTGATGTCCCCGTTTTGCGCCTTTTGCTGTATACTAATACAATTGAAAATTGTACCTAGAACAGCACATTGTATACCATCTCAGATCGTTCATAGTACTTGAAGTAGGCGCTAGTAGGAGTAAGGCGTGGTTATTACTGGAGACTATTGGAAAAAGTATCTCATTGATCTAGACCTGTAAACAACGTACTGAGTCTTAAACTAAACTTACTGTGTATAAATCATTATTTTCTTAACAGACTTAACATGACCTTGACTTTTGACCATTAGATCCCAAGACACAATGTTTCTTTCTTGCAATAACTCAACCCATTCATAATGTTTAGTAAAGGAACTTAATCTGGTACAAAGGATATGGTGCGAAACCCATTCTTCTTCGGTCACAACGACACTACCTGTAGCCTTTTGACAACAAAATCAAGGCCTCTTCCTTACCCCAAGTGCTAGACATCTACAAAGTCGGATAATGCTAAAACTAAAGATACCATGCAGACAGGAAAAAAGGAATGATTGGTGTAATTATGATATATGCTTGTTTTTGTTGCATGCAAATCATATTCTGAAGTGGCTTTTATTTCATCAGTATAATTCAGGTGCAAGGTTTTGTAATGGGGTTTGCAATTCCAACTTCAGGGGAGACACTTAATATCTACCTAGCATAAAAATAACCAGAGATTCTACACTGAGTGTCTGATTTTGGCCGTTTGAAGCATCACACTAGCCTGAGACAACCTGTCTGGGCAATGTACCACCCAAATAACGTTAATGTTCCATTCAGATGGTTTTCATTCTAAATGACTATAGCTTCTAAATGGAACATTTACACAAATGTACGTTAGCCTAACACCAAGGGCATCTCTGTCTTGCCTGTACTTTCCAGTCTGAACAAAATTAGCCGTGTTTCTGTGGATACAAAGGGGTGTAAAGTCCTTGTACAATATCCAGTTCTGCATAATACCTGGACAAGTTCCCCGCTTTCTGACTAGAAAGTTGCCTGGTTGTTGCCCGGGAGCCAAGAGTAACAATTCTGCCTCTATTCGGGTTGTCGTGCCCATGAACCAACTGTGGAAAAAAATAGATGACAACACATGTTTGCAGAATAATTATTTTTTATAATTCACAAGTACCAGTTATCAAGGAACTCAGTGGCTGCATGTCGCAAACGTGCAAGTTCCTTGATCTTTGGCATTCATTAAATATTCAACATTATCACAAAACGAAGATAGCATTATATCACATATAGTATGAGACACATTCATTTGCACACGTTTCATAGTTGAATAAAACACTAAATAAGTAGTGTTTCCGAGTTCAGTGAATGAATATAATGCCCTGAATGTAACAGTACAAGTCTTATTCAACCATGATATTTTTGTATTGGATGAAATGTCTAAACTTAACACAATGAATAAGTGAGTGCCACAGTATGTGTGCCTGGAGTGACGACCCTTCTCTCAATCAAAGTGATTTCTCGAAATGGGTGGTCTCTCACCAGAGCTCGATAATTATATAAAACGTTTGAGCTGTACATTAAAATACCAGTCATTACGGCTGGTATTAAAACAGATTAGTCTTTCTAGTCAGGTTACTTTAAAATATTGTTACGGCATGTGACATATGGATGGACTGAAGGAAACTTGAACGTGCGAATACTAAGTGCCACCTCCATAATCATGACAGATAAACCAGGATACCGCTAAATGCCACTTCCATAATCATGTCAGAGTAAACAGATTTTATTCAACTAATTGAACATCTAATTAATTTATCTTGACTTAGGCACAAATTACGTCTAGCTACGCACATTGTTTTGTTTTTTTTTTAAATTATTGAAACACAACTTCTTAAAGCACAAATGACGCTGTAACATAAAATTCCTGTACTAAACTTTCTAATACAAATGTAGATTCACCTTTACCTGAGCTCCACCCATACCTACCATAGGTCAGTGATAAAACTAGCGGACCAGAATAGTACTGTTTTCAATAAGTGGGTGACAGCTTTAATAAATGATATAGCCATACAATATTAAGCTAGACCATCAAAAGAACCCAGTGTGGTGTAGTCCTGCAATTTAAGACTAGGACTCTAATATTTATGTTATGGGACATTATGTCCTGACAAAATCTGAGTGTAGTATAGGATGCTTCCATCTGATTAGGTTGCAGGTAATGATATTAAAATGATACCCCTTCTTTCACACCAATCCATTACTTTTTCCGAGACATATATTATCTAGAAATATTAAAAAAACATAATAATTTTTATTACAAGGAATCCTTTTCAAGTTCTTGGGCCATCATCAGGAAGTCTCGTCTGATCCTCCATTGTGTGTATCACTAAAATCAATAGCTGCTTATATGCAACTAACTGATTCAATTTCACTTGGGAATGTTTATTTTGAATAATAACCCAGCATGCAATATGCTTACTTTGCGTGCATTGTATACGATACAGGTATATTACTGTGATTTATTTAATGCAAGTTTCAGTGTCAGATTTGATAAACTGGGACTGATATATTCCGATGCAAAGATTTAGAATAGGACAGCATCTTAAAAAAAGAAGCAATGTGTTGTCGAACAGCAAGTCAGATAAACAAGCAAGGTGTTGTCTCAGCCATGACAGCTTCTAGTGATTTGGGTGGTCAATCTGATGTTCAAGATAAGAAATAAGAGATTTCTTACTGTCCTTTGAATGAAACAGGGATAAAAAGATGTTTCTAAAGTATTCTGCAGTCATGGGAAACAGAAGAAAAGTTTTCTGCACTGACTTATAATAGACCCTGTATATCTATAATATAAATCAGTGACATTTAAGATTCAGTCTACCTTAGAATAAAAACATATATCACCCCTAACAATTTTAGATACAGTCCACTTTAGAATAATAAATATGTCTGGAGAGACCACTCTTTCTCACACCCTAAAGTGATCTCTCAAGCTAGATATTCTCTCGTTATAAGTCATACCATTATATAAAACTGTTTATGAACATTAAATTACCATGCTTTTATTACAGCCGGCTTAATAGAAGCTGGTCCTTCCAGTTAACTTATCTTTCTGCATTGTTAGGACATGTAACAAATGGATGGACTGAAGGAAGGTTGTACATGGGAACACTAAATACTACGTGCATAACTATGGCATGGTAGATACATTTAATACAAGTAATTACAAATCTAATTCGTGTATATTAAAGTCGGCTTATATTTTTAAGCAGAATTGTTTGCTCTTGATAAATTAGCCTAACATAAATTTGCTGAAATAACTTTCTAATATAAATGTTCAATTAACTTTACCCCGAGCCCCACCGTCCAAATTTCTATGATAAAATGAGAGGAAAACAAATAAATGGTTCAATAAGTGAAAGTGGATTTAATAATTGATATGGATGTTTCAGGTGATAGTAAAACCATCAAGAACTCGGTGTACCGTAGGTCTGCAATGTAAGACAAGGACTCTAATATTTATTTTATAGGCAATTATGTTCTGGCAAAACCTAAGTGTGGTGTATCGTAGCGTGAATCCATCTTTATTAGGTCACATGCAACTAGAATAAACTGACACCCATTCCTTCATACCAATTCATTTACCTTTTGAACGGAATATTTTCGTCCTAAAACATTCAAAGAACATGTTACTTTTTATAACAAGGAATCTTTCTCAAGTTCCTGAGCTATCATCGTAAAGTTATGTCTCATCCTCTATTGTGGGCAACATTAAAGTCTGTAGCTGCTCTTGTACCACTGACCAGTTGATTCATTTTCATTTGAAATTTTGTTTTAATGAATAACCCATATCCAATGTACATAATTTGTAGGCATTTGATATGATACTGGTATCTTATTGTGATTTGTTGGATGCAAGTTTCATTGTCCGACTTCACAAATTGGTATAGATACTCTTATACGCAAAGAGGTCGTATTACCTAACACTCGCGTGGGTTTGGTTCTAAGTCTCTTGTTTGCATATATTTCCAAAAACGTCTTGACAACATTCATTGTCAACTGAAATTTCTAATAAATCGCCAAGACTAAAATAATTTTCCTTTATTCAATAAATGACCACAAAATACCCCATTGCATCCTCACACATGCATGGCTATTCTTTGTTAGAATTTCGTAGAATAACATAAGTACTTAAATACCATGAAATACAAATCACAACTCAAAACGTTCGATACCGGGAATTATTTTTCTACTCTCTATTCCTGGGTCAGTCGAACTACGATTTCGAGCATCATTTCACATGTGACTTTACCCCTGAATTACCATAATGCCAACAATAAAAGACGTTTTTCCCAAGAAATTTGCTAATTACTCGGGCTGAGAAATTTTTCCGCAACACCGTCTTACGATAATAAATCAAGTAATCACAAAAACCTAATAAATCTCTCAAATGCATATGTAAATACATATGGAACATACCCTAGAGTTATTACAATACATTACGTTAAGAAGATTCTCACTTAGCCAGAAGAGGACAGCATGTCACATAGGGAAGCCAGGTGTCGCCTGACAGAAAGTTATATGAAGAAAGGTGTTGTCTGATATATAGTTAAATAAAGAAGCAAGGTGTTGTGTAAGTCATGACGACCCCTGTTGGTTTTGGTGATTCGTTTGATGTACAAGAAAAGAGATTAGTGAATTTCATTTCAATCAAGCAGAGATAATTTAATCACTAGAATTAATAAAGTTTTTCAAAATCACCATGACCCGGAAATGATCTTGTTTTGGAAGCAATCAACCTATAAATACGATTCTAAAATCTCGATGTCGTTACTGTTCCATGGTAAGCACAAATGACAAGTATTTTATGTATCCTTAACAAATTCCAGACTGATAATAGTTTATAATTAACGTTTTAAAATATCTCATTTTAATAGAGTTACTTAATGTAACTTTAATAAATAAATACTATATCTGTAACATTTTTCTCTTATGATAACTGCTTGAAGAAATTATGCTGTTCATGTCATTGTGATGTTTAAAATAGAAGAAAATATATTTTGTGTTAACTCATTGGTGCTAAATTACAGAATCGAATGCAGGCATTTTGGTTCACCCGACAATGATATATATCTCCAAGATTATAAGATTTATTTAAAGTAACTTACTCCTCAGCTTCCTCTTTCGCAGCAACGTAATTCCGAGGAACATATCCCTGAATAAGTGTGTTGGTATCTCTGAGATTTGTCTGTCTGACAAACCACCAGTCATTGTCACTGAAAATTTAAGGGAAAAATAATGAAATTACATACGTCTGTACGAGACAGAAGTTTGCTTTAAGAATGGTACTGAAATGTGAAGAATGCTGCAAAAATGGTTTAAAAATGTTGTTTATATACAATAAAAAAATTAATTATCTAGTGTGTCCTGCATAATACCATATCTGGCTATAAATATGCCACAAGGTACAGTTCATGAACGTTTAAATATTGCCTAGCATATCACTATTTTAACAACACAATGACGATGCTTATAATGAAGAGGTTTAAACCGATGTAGACTCATGCCGATGTCTCTACTTATTAAAATGGGCGAAAAGACAAAATTTCAAAAACATAGTTACACAAATTAGAAATGTGTTCATGGTACATGCATCGCTACCCAAACGGAGCCACAGTGGATCAGTGTTTAACATGTCCAGCTCGTGGCCACAGGGATGCTAGTTCATCAGATCAGACTTTGTCCACTACCATGTTATACCAATGGACAAGGCACTTTAAACCAATTGACCTGGCACTAAATAATGTATGTGTTGATGTACCATAAAAACATAACCTAACGAAAACTCACCATCGCGTCTGAACCCACACTTGAGTTCAAAACCTTTACTAAAGAGAAAGTTGTATGAATAGACAGAATGTCAGTGGCAACGTTATATGCCCCGACTATATTGTGGTTGAAAATAAAACTTATGTTTGAAACTTCTTTAAGTTTCTGATTATACAGGATATAATAGTGAATTTACAACATTAAAACTCTTGTCATTTTAACAAGACAACAATATGCTCAAGGGTTTAACACGGGGAAGGTGTTCTGGTGGTAAGGTCGGAAATCCAATGGTATAAGGTCAAACAGGAAATGTAATGTTAAAACTTCCGCATCTATTATTTAGCACTGATCATCTACTACCCAACACATAGCGATTCTATATAATATATATATATATATATATATATATATATATATATATATATATATATATATATATATATATATATATATATATATATATATATATATATATATATATATATATATACAAACACTTTCTGTATTGAAAATAAGACATTTAAGTTTGCGCCGTCAGTTCAAAGTAATTTTCATACTGAAAGTCTAACATCAAGGGAAAACAGCCGCTACGGTCACAGCAAAATAAAATTCCTTATATCGTGCAAGAAAAATTCAGCAGAAGCTGTGTCTTGTCAATTAGGGGCTGCTGCCAATCGATATTAATCTCGCTATTTCTAGCACTTTCTCAGTAAAAGGAGACAACAATCTAATTAGGAAACATGTTTTGCAGTACAAAGCTGATGATTATAGATTATCTAACGCCGTTTTTTATCAAGGGAATTTCTGTACCTAAAGAACATGCAAATAATTTGTATAATAATGTAAAATTAAGGGAAATAGACAAAAAATCCGCGCTATCCAATTACTTGCTAACGAAAATAAAAAAAATCACTGATATATATATATATATATATATATATATATATATATATATATATATATATATATATATATATATATATATATATATATATATATATATATATATATATATATATATATATATATATATATATATATATATATATATATACATATATATGTGCTTTTTAACATAGTCCAGCAATCACAATCACCCCATCGTAACACTAAATTCTAGTAATGTTCAGGATATCTGTCTTCAAGCATTTTTAGAATTCATAGCCAATATTTCAAAATACGTTTATATCTTATGCACTGCATACAATTCTCCTAATTAGTTATATACGAATGCATTTGGAGTAAACTTAGATATACAAACGTTATATTAACAAAATAACAAATGCGCTCTTTCAATATCATTGACATCATAGAAGCCCCAAACTTCAGCTCCATAAGTGTGGGAGCTATCTTCGCATCAAACAGCTGACGTAATACAGTTACGGGTAATCTACTACATTTTGAAATACTTTGTTTCAATATATCCACAGTTTTCAGCGCCTGGAACGATATAGTTTTCTGTCACCAATACCAAGAGTTTGTTTTAAAGAAAATATGCATCCTAAATACTTATAATATGATTTAATCTTTACCTTTGTATGGACATAGTACCACTTTTCGTAACTTATGAGATAGCCGCCTCTGCGAAATACAACCACTCTTGTCTTTGTTTAATTCACCTTTCATTTCCACTTGAGGAAATATGTATGCAACATATTGAGCATATTTTGCAACTGGCGAGCAGTGTCAGCAAAGACAATTAAATCGTTTGTATACGACCGTGAAAATAGCTCTAACCTTTCAACAAAAACTACCCTGTTTCCTTCAGCTACAAAGGGTTTCAAATCATTTAAAAAATAAAGAAAACGATATATGAGATAAATAACAGCCTGGCGCACGCCCAAAAGGAAATGAAACATATCGTTAAAAAGACTGTTGGACTTTAGCACATGTTGTTACATAAATTTAAAATGAATTATTGATTCGTCCACTAATATTTTCACCAACTAGCTTTGGTGCAGTAAACGTATCTCTATCCTATCAAAGGCCTTTTCACAGTCAATAAATACTGCATAGAATCTACCCTTTAGTTTTCTTAAATATTTACGAATAAATATGTATAATACAAACATATTATCTGCGGTAGAAATACCCTTCTTTAAAACTAACTTGCTCTTTGCCCAGTAATTCGCTTTCCTCCACCCATTCATTTATTATGTTATTTAAAATAGATGCAAACAATTTGCTTACTACAGGTAGTAGACTAATTCCTCTGGAGCAATTTAGACTGGGCTTTAACATCAAAGATTGCAAATACTTCAATGTAACGTGATCTCATTTATTGGATGGGTCATATTTATGACTCCCATATACAACATTCCAAAAAGGGAACACCTGATTGATGAATACACCAAGAGCAGGGCTCAGAATTAAGAATAGCCCACTATCCTCATAAATTTCCAGTCAGACTAGTTTTATCTTTTCAATACCAATCTATGACGGAAAGTTACGTTTCAGTTGCCACCAATCAGTTAATGAAGGACTAGTTTAGATTTTGCAGGACAAGTAAATTTCTCAAGTTCCTGGCCCTTCTGTCTATAAAGTTATTGATGTTAACTTCTAGGCTGACCGCAAATCTGTGCAGCAATCACAACTTGTCTCCAAGCAAGCAGGATATACCGGCAACTGAAAGTGTACGACAGGAGCTACACTTAAACGATTCTCGTTCGGGTAGGAAAGGAACCCATAATCCTAGTGTAATCTGATTATCTGGAAAATGGGCATGAATCAATAGGGTTGGCATAGTATTTGGCGTTTCCATGAAATTATTGCCACACCACTACCTTTTATGCTAAATATCAAGCATCCTTCTCATTACTTGTCGCTGCAAGGGATCCTTAATTCAAAATAAAAGGCTAAATGTATGCCACAATATAACGAAAAAATGTTACTTTGGTGTAAAAGTCAGTAGCTACAACGTTACAACTTGTAAATGTAGAAGTAGGACAGCTAATGAGACGTTTGATCAAGTGATATGGATTTAGTGTTTTGAGAAGAAAACGCATAAGAGAAAAGGCAGCATGAAGAAAAGGTCTAAATCTTTGCCAAATACATTAAAATTGTTTCAGAAAAACTTATAAATGTTATTCATATATCAAAGAATTTTTTTAATTAATTTTCAGAGCATGTGCTATCCATTTTTTGGTCTCCAATAAATTCTTTTGCATCAAGTTACAAACACCTCAACATTGGCAGAGCATGTTCGGTAAGCATGTATTAGTATCCAATAAATTATATTGGGTCGAGTTACAACCACCTCTCTATTGCCAGAACGTACACACGTACAGTCAATATTTACCTCTCAAGATTGTTCTCACCATGATCCTTTGAAACTAGATCGTTATTTGCAACCAAATGAATGTAAAATAAAAAAGTATAAAGTCAAATTAAACATTCAAAAGTTATATAATGACATACATTCAAGCAGGCCACCAGCAAATTATAATAATCATAATATTATTATTATTATTGTTGTTATTATTATTATTATTATTATCATTATTATTATTATTATTATTATTATTATTATTGACGATTTAATAGAGCATTATATCGTTTGAAAAAGCTCTAATTGCTTTAAATCATCCAAAGGAACATAAGAATCGTATGCAGACAATATGTAAGCACATACAAATTTCTCACAATGCTATAAACTAACCACGAATTTTTACACAACAATATAAAACCGGTTTACACAAAATAAACAAAATTACAAAATGAGTTCATAATACAGCTTTCTTTGAACAAAGATGACAAATGGATGAATGTCAAATTTATTTTTTATTGGAAAATATGTTTTTTATACATCAGATCCAGAAAGAGTTAATTCCAAGTAACTGGGCACTGACGTGCATATGAGCGTTGTCTATAAGACTTTGTTTTTACCTTAGGAATAATAAGAATATGAGTGTCAGATAATGAGCTTATGATTCTCACAAGAGTGTAAACATTGGCGAGATCAAACAGGTATTTCGGACCAGAAGTATTGAATGAAATGTAACAGAACGACCATATGTTGTGTTGGATATTGCTGCGTATGTAGCCAGTGGAGTTTGTGAAGAGACGGGTTGGTATGAACAGTTCTTGGTGATCTAAGATGGTCCAAGCTGCAATGTTTTGGACGTTTTGAAATTTCTACAGAAGACGCAGTGACAGATCCGAAAGACGAATTATCCAATAGTCGAGTCTAAATAGTACTAATGAACACGCAAGGGTATTTGTGGCATCAGCAATGAGAAGATTCCGAATCGTGCTGATGCGCATCAGCCCCAGGTATGCTGCTCAACAGTTGTTCAGGACATGATGGTACAATGAGAGAGCTATCAAAAGGAACATTTATATTTCTAAATGATTGTTTAAATTTAATGTGTATGTGTGTGATTTGGATTTTTAACGTAGCTTTAACAATATTTCAGTCATATCGCTACGATGTATGCAGTGTAACAGTTTCTAGTGATGTTTATCACTGGGGCATCATGTAGCATGATGTCCCACCCAGTCACTTTATCTTGGCACCAGGCCGACCAGTCCTAACACTAACCCTTTAATACTGAGCATCCAGCAAGGCAGCTGTTAACACTGTTTTATAAGTCTTTGGTATCTAAAGACTCTTTCTTTATTCAGATCAATTCAATGTCAGTATGCGAAATAAACAGTTCTGTTTTATCCTGACAGAAAAGTCATGACTGCCAGTAGATTGACAATTTAAATGATTTGCTGAAATTTGATGCTGTAAGACCTGGCGCGCTTTTAAATATGGATTTCAACTTGTCAAAAGCTTCCTGACATTTATCAGCCCAAATGAATTTGTTTTTCTTACTCAATAAATGTATCAGGGATTCAACAATCGTAGAAATATTGGAACAAAAGTTTCGATAGTATCCGGCCATACGCAAAAATTGTATCAGAGATACTCTTGACCTTAGCAAAGAATGGTGATAAATGTCCCACGATATGTCCTAGAAAAGTTACACTAGCACGGCAGAACTCACTTTTAGATGAATTAATTGTCAAACATGCATCAGTAAGTCTGTCAAAGAATTTCCGACATGTTGCTAAATGTTCTTTCCAAGAGTCGTTGTAGATGATGACATCATTGATGTAAGCATCACAGTTGTCTAGACCAGAGGTAATCATATTGACGAGACGCTGAAGTGTACTTGGCGACCCTTTCATCCCACACGACATTACTTTATATTGGTAAAGTTCATCTGGAGTCAAGAATGCCGACATTTCCTTTGCTCTTTCCGTTAGTGGAATTTGCAAAAATCCTTTCAGAAGGTCAAATTTGGTAAGATACTTGGCATTCCCAACCTTATCAATACAGTCATCGATTCATGGTAATGGGAATGAAACTGTTTTTGTCATACTATTCAACTTCTTGTAATCAGTACACATAAGGAAAGTTTTATCTGGTTTTGGAACAAGTATGCATGGTGAACTCCATTTACTTTTACTAGGCTCTATAAAATCATTCTCCAGCAAATACTGAATATCTTTTTTCAAGTATTCCTTTGAGAGGGTATGTCATGTACGGTTGTTGTTTCAATGGTTTGGAATTTACAATTTCAACTCATGAAAAATTGTGTTTGTTCGAATAGGAACATCTGAAGATAAGTACTCATATTTAAACAATAACTGTTTAAGTTCATTTCTTTATTGCTCGTTCAAATGTGAAAGTCTCTGGTCCATAATGTCTGAATTCAGACGATTTGTCACTTAAATATCTGTAGAATCCATGATATTCCTTCACTTAAATCTTCAATGAGTGGGACAGGTACAACTAAATTAATTGCATGTTTAACCTCACTATATCTTTCAATATACTGGATCTCCTATAATTTATTTATATCCCAGGAGCACTAATATTATAACGTAACTCATTAATTTTCTTCTTAACTTTGTAAGGGCCGTAATACCAATTCGGAAGAAACTTTGAAGAACCAGCAAGAGAGACAGCGTTCCATTATTACCAAACTCAAAAGTTCTCTCTATTGTAGTTCTGTCAAACCGTAATTTCACTTTTGACTTGCATTGTTGAATGCCAAACTCAAGCATAATAGGCTGGAAAGTTCCGAACCAAAAATTTAACCCCTCACCCGATTGAATAGATTTGGAAAGGCCAGATTGAGTAAACGACTTTATCAAAGCTTTTACTATTATTTTAGATTTTATATTCCTTAAACTGCCTCTGGAAATATTGTTGACGCACACATAATGGTCAACATGAATTGATTACCTGACTTGCTCTTAGGTAAGGGACCAACACAATCTACCATAATTCTACTAAATGGTTCGTCAAAGGCAGGAATAGGTTGTAGATGAGCCGTAGGTATTTTCTGATTGGGTTTTCCGAAAATTTGACAGGTATGATCTACAGTATTTACCATCATCACTTTTGATTTTTGGAGAGTAGAAGTGGGTCAAGATCTTGTAATAAGTTGTATTAATCCCTAAATGACCAGCCAAAGGAGATTCAAGGGCCAGACTACGTAGTTCCTGTCTGTAAGGTTTTGGAAGTATAATTGTATAGTTCACTGACCACTCAACTCCAGCAAGTACCGCGGCCGGTCTCCATTTTCTCATCAAAATTCCATTTTTAATAAAATGACAGACAGGAACTTCAGTGGCTTTAGTTTCACTAATGGCTCTTTCAAACAAACATGATATCTCAGGATATTGTTCCTGTTCGACAAGTGATTATCGTTTATCACCCTGATTAGAATAAAGAGAATGAGTCGTTAAAAGATGATCATTGTGATCAATACCTTCTGATTGATCCAAGCAAGGAGTGAAAGTGACCGCGACAAAAGCCTGACCAACACATGTGCCAGCTAAAGGAATGCTTTCCTTATCAACATCATTCTCAAGAGCTTTCTTTGCCATAGCTCTGGTAACTACACAAACTGGGAATAACTCAGGGAATTCTTTTTCAATTGGATCAACTTTCTGATCCAAGCAAGGCTTGTCAGTTACAAGTGGATTAACCACAGCCTTGTGTCCATCTAGATCGTTGCTTAGTAATAAATGAATACCATCAACGGGTAAAACAGAGAATGTGCCGACTGTCACGGGTCCTGGGACTAAGTCTGATGACAATTCACACAATTCACACAATAGAGAGGAACATTAACAAAGCCGCACTATACTCCCTGAATAAAAACACTTCAATGAGAAGAATACTTCTCAGAAAAAGACAAAATACCTGACAATAAAAGACCCTAAGAAGCTCCTGTGACCCTTAAACTTGTTATAGGGTTAGGATTGGCCGAATCATTCAAAAGTGATATAGAACCCATCGATATGAATGGTTCATAATTCCACATAATAAAATTAGACTGGGGTTTATTAGACCAAACAAAAGTTTTGCTTTCCATACATGACCGTGACCTTGACCTCTTCGAAATAAGAGCATTTGGAATAGGTCTGTCTTGATTCTGATGCATATTTTTCAATGTGTAGCAATCAGAAATAATGTGTCCTTTTTTCTTGCAATAGGCACACATAGGAAGAGACAAGGATCTTGAATCAAGCTTATTAGAAGCTTGATTTCTAGACGTTGTGCCATTTTTAGTTTTAGCAGGGTTTATATTAGGCTGAAATACCTTTCTCCCAGAAGACTGTTGAGTTGAAGTCTTATTTACAAAAGGGACATTATGAGTTAAAGAATACTCATCAGCGGCTCGAGCAGCATTTTACATGGTTTCAATCTGATGCTCGTCAAGATAAGACTTTACGTCACTAAGGACACAGTTTTTGAACTCTTCGAGTACTATGAGTTGTTTGAGACTTTCATAATCGTGTTCAACTTTCTTGGCTGAGCACCATCTATCTAATAACTCCTCTTTTCTCTAGCAAATTCGACACGCCTTTGTCTAGTTTCTTGTCTATAGCTTCTGAATATTTGCCGATAACTCATAACCCATTATGATGCATTTTTTGACCGCTTCATAGTTACCAATTTGTTTGGCAGTGGTTAATATCACTAGCTTTACTCGTAAGTACACATTGTAATAATTGAGTCAAATGCTCCCTTGGCCATTTTAATTTTTCAGCAACTTTTTCAAAATAAGGAAAATATTTGTCTACTTCTTTATCTCTGAAAGGGAGCACTAATATAATAATCTCTGCAAGATCAAAATTTAAGTTTGGATTTGAAGTATGAATGTGCTTTTCACTTGCCAGTTCCATTTCTTTCGTTGTTCATTGTTATTCTTTCTTTTGTTTCTCTTTCTCCAACTGTAAATGCATTTGCTCCTTTTGTAAGTGTATTTGTCTTTCTTTCTCTCTCTTTTCCTTATGTATCTGTACTTGCATTTGCTCTTCTTTATCTCTTTCTTGTCCCTCTCTCGTCTTTCTCAAATTGTAATTGCATTTGTTCTTTTTGTACAACAAAGCATTTGTTCTTGTTCTTTCTCCAGTTGCAACTACATTTGTTTTCCTTCTTTTTCTTTCTGAACTTATAGCTTCCTCAACTACAATTCCATCTTGTATTTTGATTATATTTCCTTCATTTTTATGTCAGAGTCTGATACAGACTTACTGATCAAAACCAAAGCACTTTTATCCATAACATTCTTTTCTACCAAATACTGAACCAAACTATTTCTTATTTCTTGTTTCGTTAAGGAAGCCTTTACCTCAGAAAGATAGTATTATCAGGCAAGTTCAATGAATTCATCTTTTCTGAAACGATATAAGTGTTCCTGGGTAGGATTTGAAAGAAAGATTTCCACTTTTGAGGACATTTTAGAAAAACCTTGCCGATTTCACTAAAAATTTCAAATACTAGGGGAAGATTTCTGAAATATTCTATCCAAAGATTCAATTTCTTTTATGTTATGTGTTTAGGCTCGACAAACAATAAAAGAAGAAAGAGTGAAAACATCAAGCTTTAAAAAATATAACAAATAATTTATCTCCATGGAAAAATACTGTAAAAAGTGAAAAATTAACTTATGGTTTCAAGAATCAAATCCAAAGGTCATCCAAGAATAATCCACGAATAAAATTTTAGAAATCGTAATAATGAAATCTTCCAATTAAATCAAGTTTAAGTACCGACGAAGAATTCAAGATGGAAAGCGATGACGTATGATGTAACTTGTACTGTGCTGGGAGTCTACAGTTTATTGTATAAACATAATGATTAATCCTCCGGTTTTGGAAATCCCCCCAAAATTTTAAGAAATGTTATTGTTCAAGAATTCTGCATGATCGCAAAATATTTCCAGGAAAAAAGAATTAATCCTTTTGAATCCAAATACTACGAAAAAACTCCAGCTGACACAACAGACACTTTCCAGTGTAAAAGCCCAACTGTTGTTGTTTCTCTAAAACGATGGTTTAAAACTTGAATTTTACGCCCCGGATAAGGGTCACGTAGTCATGTTTACATATATATATATAAAATCACGTAGCCCCTGTATGTCCATGATAAGAACCAATCATTCTGCTTCGACAATAAGAGTTGTTTACTTCACTAAAAACTATTTGCAAGTCTAGGGTTACGTGACCTGACTGTTGCTAAATTTGAATTAAGGTCGGGAACCAGGTCAGGCTTATGTTTATAGAAATGAACAGTCAAGGTCAAATTATTTTCTGGAAAAAGTGCGAGTTCCTAATAAAAAAAACTACATTATTTTGACATATAATGAAATAAAAAATAGAAAGAGTTTAAAACTTACAAATAATTAAATCAGATACAAAGATCAAATAAAATATACATAACACTAGGTTGACTGCACAACGACCCTGTCCTGTGCGAAAGCGGTTCAGTGTGGTCCATAGATGAAGTGAAAAGTTGAATCCAGTATGGCAGGCAGATGACTCATCTACGACGGAGTTGTTTACAACATCTGTTGAAGACCACTCAACACTCCATGATGAGAAATAGTTATCATATCATCCGGCAACGGACCTAACCAAATTGGGCATCTCGAAGCCAAGCGGACTGCTGGATGTCAGGTGATGTCAATGTACAGTGTAAGTTTCTTACTGGCATAGACCTTAGCCAACATTTTTCTGGTAGCTTCCTGGCGACGCAGATGTGGAGGAGGAATGTTGCAATTTATCAGCGTTTTGCTGATGTCTACATCCATTGATGTACGGATACTATTTTAAACCAGGTTTGTTTATCCACTTTCACCAAAAGAAGAAACAGCAATGGAAGTCTTATGTCAATATTTTGTTCTTATTCAGGATGCCACAGTACATGTAAGGTAGGATGGATGGACACATGGATGCATGGATGGATCTTTTAAAAGGACAAAGAAATTCTTATGTACGTATACCACAATTTTCTAAGCCAGGATATAAACATATACAACAATAAAAACAGTCTCGAAATCAGCGATAGTCTGCTAGGCAGATATCAGCAAATGTACTAAAGAACTGTTAGGTAGATGTCAGCAAATACACTAAAGAACTGCTTAAAAGACAATGTTTCCATGTAATCATTATTTGAGTTTCGGCACATGAATTCAAACTCATTTTGCAAGTTTCCAGGGTCCAAATGGCCATTGCTTTTGTCTCAAATAAAAGCTCGTATTAATTAAGGGACTAACAAGGATAAGTGGCTTTTTCTAAAAAGGCGATCTCTATTTGGCGCTAGAAAACAGAGAATCATACGCATGTTGACATGGAAATAATTATCTTAAAATCAAACTGAGCAAAAACAAAAGTTAGTAATGTCTGTCATAGATCATTTATAGTATATTGAAATAATAACTGGTCTTACCTGTCAATATTACATGAAGTATATTAAAACAATAACTGGTCTTACCTGTCAATAGTACATGAAGTTATTGAAACAATAACTGGTCTTACCTGTCAATATCACATGAAGTATATTGAAATAATAACTGGTCTTACCTGTCATCTAATAGCTGAAGTATATCTCCCTTCTTTAAACTCAGTTCAGTATCGTCTTTCTTATCAAAGTCGTACAGAGCACAAAGATCAGGCTTTGTTTCTGGCGAAAACTGTAACTTGTAATGCAAAATGATTTTTATTCTAAAGATTGCAGCGTTAATAACTGAATGATGTTCAAAGGTGGCATTGGAAAACAATTATTGATCCTACACATATGCTAATGGCAAACCTAAATAAAGAAAATAAGTCCTCGTAACATGTCCCTAACTTAGACAAAACTGGAAACTGTGCGTATAATCATAGCTGCATTATTTTTAACTTTGATATCTTGTGCCCTCTTTGAGTGAAACAAAAAGGAACCATCATTTTAGGCTAGGGCAGTTATTATTGATTACATAGAACAAATTAATGTGTTGCTCAAATTTAAAGAATAATATATAAGGTGATTCTGATAGATAGACATAGACATTTCCACCAAATTAAACCTGATCATTAATTTCTGGATAAGAAATTCGAGTGATTTATGTATATTTTTGTTAAAGGTATGTGAAGATAAAAGATACGTTTTAGTGATAATAACCTTGAAAGACAATTCTCATGATCACAATGAGTTCTGCTAAGATTTCAAACAAAAGTCTAAAAGGTTGTGATGGGTGGGATATAAAATAATTGTATACATTCGAAAAAAGATTTTTAAACGAATACCCATCGTAAAAAATCAAAATAAGCAGCAAGTTCTGCTGTGTGGGCAGCACTCAACGCAAACGGTGTATTTTCTTTATCTAATATGACACATTTGTGATGAAATGGAAACGTTTAGGACTAGAATCTAAACAGACTGGCAATACATTTAGACCCATACCTGATATCAAATAATCGTTATGCTCTTTGATAAGGCTTGAATGATCTTTGCAGTTATCTGGTCCTGTATCCTTTAAACCATCTGGAGCACAAAACGTAAGCTCAAGCTAACATAAATGTGTACCTTGTGTAAATTTGAAAACAAATGAATTGTCTTAATTTTATTTTTTTCAAGGTCTACAAAATTTTCATGACTTTGATTTAGGATGTGCCCCAAACGTTATAACTATGGGGTTTTGAGTTTGAACTGTGTCTCTTTAAGAGATATCGAGAAAACCTTGTTGCATAAATTACAAAGACATATAGAAGAAATAATGAACATTTCGAATAGCTTTGTTTTGGACGCTTTTACGAAATTAGGAGAAAAAAATAGGTGGGAATATTTCAAGCTGTGCATATGACACAGATATCATTCCCTTAAACAAGGTAATATAGCAAGCTAATCTTTCAAAATGCCCCCAGATCCTCAGACTAGCTTTGGTATGCAAAAATGGCCAAATGAACGCACTTACATGTTGTAGAAAGCAACCAATCTAGGCAATATTTTGCCCTTGGTTGCATCACCTGATTTCATTCCAGCTGAGACAGTATTTAACGTTTTTAATGAAACTGGTTTACTACAAAAATGACTTACTGTCTGAAGGACTTTGTGCCTTCTGTTCCTGATCTGTATGCCTTTCATTATGATACCTATACTTATTTGACATTTTATAGCCAGGAATGTTTTGATGTGCACTTAAAACCTAAACAAGCGTGCATACATATATACACTACGGTTAAAATCATGGCAAACATGTGAATCACATACGAATATTTATCCCAATTACGAACTCCAGTGATAATAACGTTATGTATATTTTTATTGAGTACTTAACATTTGTACATTATACGGGTCATTTATAAGCAACATATTTCATAGCTCACTAAATATTATGCTAAAACTTAAATAGAAAAATAGTTTTTAAAATGTTCAGCTTCAGAATGAAATGATGTGAATCAAATATTCAAAAGGAAAAAGAAAATCAGACGTGAAAATAAATAAAGAAGAAGAAATTCAATTACAGAGAGAAAGAGAAAAGAGACAACTGCAAATCAAGGTACAAAGGTAGAGGGATGAAAAGCGTATAAAAAGAAAAAGGAGAGATAGAAATAAAACATAGGCAGAAAATTAGACAAGCTGTTTTTAAATATGGAAACCTTGTCATACTTATCAAATGGTAGGAAAACCTAATCAGAAGATACATAAGGCTCATCTGAAACCTCCTTCTGTATTTGACGGACCATTTACCAGAACTATAACAGACTGTGTCAGACCCTGACCAAGTCAGGTAAACAATACTTTTTAACAATATTGTGTGCATATACAAGTTTACCAGCGGTAATTCCTTTGAGGAAAATGAAATCTAAAGCTAGATTAAATGATTAATAAATTGTTTAAATGTTTGGCCTTCCCAAATCTGTTCAGTCTGATCAAGGGTTCAATTTTATGTCTGTCATTTTCAAGACCGGTATGCATGAATTTAATATTAAACAGTTTAAATCTGCCAACTACCCTGAAAGTCATGGGGATTTTTGGACAGATTTCGCCAAAACTTTAAAGAATATGAATCGGTCTTATTATTTCGATACCGGATATGATTGGCATGAGGTTGTTCTTTTGCAGTATCTTGCTGTTATGCAATTACTTTAAGAATGATGAGGTTTAATCATTTTAATTAGCTTTCAAATATACTATCCATCGATCCGTTGAAGTTATTATCGGATAAATTTCTTTCAAACGAAGATTCCGCAATTAATCGTCTTGACTATGTTTTTGCTTTCAAATATAAGTTGTTGATTGTTTGTGAAGAAGCAAGAAACAATTTTCAGTCTACTAAGTCAAGAATAAAGTTAATGTATGACAGAACTACAACGTAAAGGAAATTTTAACATGGTGATAGTGGTCTGGCTCTTTGGCCCTTACCTCAGACATTTCTTCAGGCTAAGCATTGTGATCCTTATGCAATTGAAAATATAGTAAGTGGCTTAAATTATATCATTAACACTAGGGGGAGGAGACGTTAACAACTATTCCATATAAATATGTTAAAGAACTATGTTAACCGAGATAGTTCTGTACGTTATCCAATCAGGTAAGTTGTATCTGTCCCACATAGGGAGGATTTAAACGATGTCATGCAATTGCACTATAGAGACTTTGGTTTTAACAATATTCGGTATTCAGAAATATTTTTTTTAAGAACTAGAACTGAACATTTCACATCTAACAGCCACAACAAAAGAGTAAACTAGAACAATTGTTAGGTGAACTAGAGCTCTTGTTTCCTGATCCTACAACTCGAACAAATAAAATCTACAATGTCGTTGACACTGTAGATTCTACACCTTTTAAAGATCAACCTTACACGATAAATCCTCTCAAACAGGCATTTTAGAGATAAGGAAGTCATTATTAGCTGAAACATGTTTTCATATGCCATGTAAAAGTAACTAGAGTTCACAATGTATCCTTGTGCCGAAAACATTTCAACGTTTCATAAACATGATAACATCTGGTTTAGATAATTGCGATGAGTACATCGATGACGTTATCTACACCGATACTTAGAAAGATCATTTGGAAACTGTTCGAAATTTCTTTGATCGAATTATTGATGCAACCTATTTACATAGCAAACATTTGTCCATGACTGTAGATTATTCTTCAAGATAATGATCATTTGCAAACGTCTTTTTTATTTGGGCACAGAGCTTTGGTTTTTTACCTTGGAAATGATATGGTCTGCCTGATTTCTATCAGATTTGTTGCTAAAATGAAAGTAAGCAAATGTTACCTTGTTTACAGTTTAGAGTAATTTTCCATCAAGATAACAGAGTCTTTCAGAAAAGATTATTGCTGTATAGGTCAAGTGGGAATGTTTACAAGATTTGCAATCAACAAGATTACCCATTTCCATCTTAATATCAATTATTGTGAAATCATTTTTAGTTGTGTTCAGTTATAATTTATGATTATTTATTTAAACTATTAATTGGAATTACAAAGCGATTAATGACCCTTGGACCTGGGATTATTGCGAGTTAATTCAAGGACATTCTGGATTATATATTTGTGATACATAAAGATTGTGATTACATCATCTCGTTCATTGCTACTGTCACATCAGAACATTAAATACTGGAATTCATTCGGAACGCTTTATCCTTTTTGCAATGTTTATAACTTTTAGGATGATGTATGATTTAGTTCACAAAACTGAAAGTTTCTTTTAAATTTTTAGTTTGCAGGATAGGGAAATACATTAATTGTTCAATGTTACTAAACTTGTTGGATTGGCGTTTCTGTTAATTAGTTTAAGACCATAGAGTGGTAACAGTACATTCTGGTAAATATCGATTGCAACACGTATCAGGAAGTTTTCATAGACACGATTTATGAATGTAGAAAAATACATTTCACGTTAACCTGTCTTAATTAATTATCACTTTAATTGATTTATTTTTAAAAATTGAGCTTCTGTTTTAAAATGGACCCATCTGTATGTAGGTAGTTATACACTTATATATGTAACTAAATGTGTGTACATCTATATGTGAATGCCTACCTGCATACACATACGAAAAGAGAGTGAGAGAAAAGTTTGTTTTCTCAGAGTCAACAGTGAATTCAATGATCACATTCTTCCACTTCCATAGCCACTATTCATTTTCCCTGTAAAATACGTTTTCACGTGGTACCATTTGTTAAATGACTTTTGTACTTTTGGATCACATACGTCCAACTTATTAGCTTCAAATTTAAAATGAAATATCAAATCAAGGTAGAGCTCTTGCATGTTTGGTTTATTGGTTTGAAATTTCGATCTAAATATAATATATTCTGCTAGTAGTAATACCTATTAACAAACTTTGATTTGCAAGACTCATTTAAATCTCGTAAATATAAGATTTTAAAAATTCACTCCAATCTCAATTCTATAAAAATGTTAAACCCGCCCCTAAAATGTTTCACAACAACAGAGTTTCAAAATAAATGTGTAATCGTTCCTTCCTCACTATTGCATAAAAACACATTTTATCAGCTACAACTACAAAACATATTTTGAATACCAAACCTATTTCGATCAGTATGTTATTGTTAATTCTAAACTGGATCCACCATAACTTTTTACTCAAAGGAAATTTTTAAAGAATTTAATATATCTTATTCTACTTATTCTTCTCTATTTGGATGTTGAATTTAATAAAGCAAAAGGTTTGTTAAGCTCTTTGACACGGTATTAATGTTTTTATTTGACTATTATATGTCTCTCTGTATCCCTTTTTTGTGAAAAGAAATTCAATATTGCTTAGTAAAAAGGAGTGCAGCTTTTGTTCATGTGCTGGAAATTTAATCTTTTTAAATATAGTCTGATCGCACTTATAGCACCATCATATTATGTAATCTGGGCTGAATAAAACATTATAACAAAAAACCCTCATATGATAAGTATAAACCTTGCTCACCTAAGAAATGGTATATAATGTTTACCATCTATGAATGCCACGATCGATACAATATTGGTCTCTTGTTAATCGTTATATTCTGTCTATCCTGACAGCCTCCTGTGAAAACTGAAGGAATTTTCTGTCATCTACTATCGCGATAGACAATGTTCATGATACAAAAACATCCTTCATAAACAAAATTTTATTTGTTTGGGTAATCTCCATATTTGTAAATCATTTACCTCAAAAAAGTGTAAGGGACAAAACATATTTATTAACAAAAAAGTCTATTATATATATTGTCCTTCAAACTGATTAGTCTGCAAACGCTTTACCTGATATTTGTTCAATCCACCTACTTTTTCTTATTAGTAAGTGTTATTCTATATATTTTATCAGGACCAGTTTCCATATAAAAATTGGAAATATTTTGTCAATTCGTTCTCGAATCTTTTATGTTGGATTTGGTAGCATTAAGGATACATGTGTTAGTTTAGATAAGGTCATTGACCATAGGAAAACAATGTTCCCCGTATATTGTTATTTTTCTCCTATTCCGTTACCCTAATTGTTTTGTTCATCTTGAAATTTATTTTCAAAATTCATTTCTACAACGTCTTCTATATTCATAGATAACTAAACTTCTAATAGTGATAAATCTGAAACCCAATCAAATCCTAACTTTGTACACATCAGTGTATGTGAATTTGTTAATGCCCCTATTTCAATGACTTTTGGTTTACTGACACTCACGTTTAGTCCCGATATTGAAACAAATGCGTCAAATGTTTCTACCGAGGAACGATATGTCATCAGTATAATGTGCCAGTTTATGCATTTATTAATATGCCTTACATATCATTATTGTTCCGAACCATAATTCATAATATTTATGCTGATAATAAAAACAAATAAGGTGAGAGTGGCTCTCCTTGACGACAACCACGTCCAATATAAAAACTGCGATGCAAATTCATTTTGAAGCACGCATACTTTTGCATATATATATATATATATATATATATATATATATATATATATATATATATATATATATATATATATATATATATATACCCTCTACAAGACATATCACTGGTACGGCAAAAACACATCTTAAAAATAGCAGTGTTCTGCTAAGTCACAGTAATCGACCAGAACAAACAACAATCGCTGAGACTAAGAACAGAATACACGATGGTTTTGACTATTGGTCAATATGTTGGTGGGTGTATAGAAGACAGAATTTTTACCGGAAATAAAAGAAAATGATATATTATATCAAATCATCGCCGTATTTCCTGGTGGAGATGCGCGTTCACAGGGGAGCTTACCACATCTCCCAATGTCTCTAGAATATCTTTTATATCACGTTACTTATAGAAGACCTATGATGTTGCAATACCCAAAGCTCCAAGACACACAAGACTTTTGCGGAATGAATAGATGCGAGGCTGGAATCTTCTCAAGAGCAGATGCTGAACACTTATTCTGATCTGATGGAGAAGGCCTTGAATAATCAGTAAAACGGTTAGCATAGTCGTTTCGAGCGGCCGGCTTTGTTCCAATAGTTCCACATGCAAGAATGTTTGCGCCA
The DNA here is from genome assembly GCA_028554795.2 of Sinohyriopsis cumingii. NCBI lineage: Eukaryota > Metazoa > Mollusca > Bivalvia > Unionida > Unionidae > Sinohyriopsis > Sinohyriopsis cumingii. Next base: position 134,868,509 of record CM068824.1, read on the forward strand.
AGAGCAACAAGTCAACTAGTGATAGTGTCGCCAGAGGCTCGAAGGCGCCGATACATTGTCTACATACTCAATTCAAACCCACTATCACTCTTATGGAATATGAATTGTATAAATTCATTTATTTATTAAATACATGTACTCGAGTTTCTTTATTTTTGTGTACAACGATACCCCGATGGTGATTTATTTATATTGTACAAAGATTTCGAAATAATGACTTTGGTTCATCCTATGCCGACCGTGCGAAGTGCTTTCGAGGGGAAGAACCGAATACTTCCAGCGCACCGACGATGCATTGTGGCATCGTCTTTGTGTAAATACCTCACCGTAAGAATAAATCTTTACATTACGGAACGTCTTGTCAGTGAGCCGTCTACTTTAAAGACTTGCACATCTTCAGCTGTGGAGGTATGTGAGTTATTAATTTCCTGTGTATAAGTTATAACTATTGTACTACCACGTTTATTTTTGTATATTTTCGGCTTAGATAGTATCATGCAAATATTTTCTATTCTTGTGTGTGACTTAGCAAGAGATTTATATATAAAGTTGCATTCTTAAGAAACGTTTAGTACGGTAGGATTCTTGTCGGGCACGGTTAGGTTCACTTCTGAACTTGTGCATTGTTGTGCAATTATTGTGCCGATAATGTAACATGTGTAGCTTACCGTATATAACATCATTATATGTTATCGTATATTCCCGTGTCATGCACAGTACACGGTGTTAGATGTATTTTCAGCTGACCAGAGTGATCAGAGTCTCGGCCGTATAGCTGTCCAGAGTGATTAGAGTGATCGGGGTCGGAGCTGTATTGCTGACCAGAGTGATCAGAGTTATCGGAGTGATTGGAGTCGACATGGTACCAGCTGTACCGCTAACCATAGAAATTGACCATAGCAGCTGTGAAGCTGAATCATAGCATCCATAGAGCAGAGTAAACAGTGTTACTGGTCGAGTAGCAGTTGATCGGGCGTTACTGACCGAGATTGGTGAGCGCTGATTGCTTGATTGGCCAACCTTGAATACTGACTGCTTAAATGGCCAGTGTGACTCATAGCCAATTGTGCAGTTGATGGAGTGTGTAACTCCATACATGTAATCTTTAGACGTGGGCTAATATTTGTGTTTTGTAATACCCAGTGTGTTTTTGGGACTGTACAGATATTTTGTGCATCTGTCCCTTTGTTTTCATCATTTTCACTACTTGAGTGAATACATTTTACTATATGAGTAAAATACCATAGTTTTACTATTTGAGTAAAACACATAATTCGTTCGTTGTGAAATCACTGTGAATCATTCACCCCTTGTCCTTGTACTGTATAAGGTCATGTACTTGTATTTTCATTATTTAGTTCGTGTGGATTATGTTAATTGATCCAATATTTGGATATTATACGGACGTATTAATTTTCTCATTCAAGTTATTCGTCATTAAACATTGCGTTTGTATCACCATCGAAAGTGTTCTGTTGTAAATCCGAAATCCCACCAGGTTATGTTGTTACAACTCTTATGGAAAATGCATTAATCCCCCCCCCCCCACAGGAAGTATGAATAAAGTCTTTCCGATTCGGCTTATATCAACTTCCATTTACCCGGTCTTTGTTATCACCTTGGTTAACTCTACTTTACTAAATTTCTCATATAAGGTGGTGACTTCTCAGGGAAACAAACCATTTATTATCAAAAATGTTCGTCCTTTCTACATTACTAATCATATCACAGTTGGTTCCGTTTCTGAAAAGCTGGACTTTCCTACGAATTGGTTTGGTAAAATAAGGCCTTAATCATAACTATATCGCGAATAATTTCAAAGGAACCAGCCAACAGATAACAACGGCTTAATGTTTTGTTCGTTCTTCGTGTGTGTTTTTTAAATTGAAAGAAATATTCTTTACTACGAAAACGAATTCTTGTTTCTATTTTCCAGCTTCCTAATTTGTGAACATGGCTATGATTTTTCATTCAGAAATAAAAATGAATATGCGTAATCCTGTAGTACATGCTCGATGTTAGAAAAGGAGAATTATTTTCAACACGACATAACTTGTAGGTTTGTAGGTCAAAATCACATATTAAAAAAAGAACGAACAGAATAAAAGACAAAAGTAACTTAGCTCAGAATTGAAAGTATGAGTCTAGTGTTTTTTTTTTCTCTACTTTTATCTTCGTATGAACAGATGTACAGATTATATAGGTTTTACTTCATTTTGTATAATAATAATGAGGAATATTTTTTACAACTGTAAGGTCATTTAATGTGCTAAAGGAATTATCAAAGCAAGGGTAAGAAATGCCTGTTTTGAGAATAAATATCTTTCGTAACCAGCATTTCATCAGATATCAATGTGATATTTAATATATTTTAAATGACTCATTTTTAACATAACTAGATGTATATACCAACGATATATCATGTGGATTTTTGCATATACAAATATGTACATTATTAACTTAAATCTGACTTGCTTCCTATAACAATGACAGTTATAAGCATGGTTCAAGAATGAGATCTGTCACTTTAGGTTTACACTTTTGAAAGCTATATATATGAATCAGAATTCATAAATAACTATAATCATTAATTTACTGCAGTTGATCATCAGTATCTTCTGGATTTTAGTCATAACACGATGAGAGTGTCAGGTAAATACATATTGTCTGGGACAGAGCGGGCAATGCTATATTATACATACCACAGACGTTGGATCTGCCTTTTTACCTGAAATAGAAGAAAAACAGATGTCCAAGAAAATTGAGTGATATATATTTAATGTAGTATTAGTTATTTCATTAGGCAACAGCAAACGATATATATGTTGTGCAAGTTTTAAGCGTTCATTTTCAATATTGAGGGGGGAAATAATAATCAGTGAGAACAATATAGAATTATGTACCGTATTAGATGTCACTAGTTTATACACACTGGGCACACAAAGATTTGAAATGTTCATCGAAAAAAACAATTAATAGAGTACTAATGTCCTGATTACACCAAAACTGTTCCCATGTTGACCAATGTGATCAATTCAAGCTATCTAGACCTTCATATAGAAATAAGAACTAAAGCATTATTGCAGAAAGATCCCTCGTAGAAAAGACATTAGAGGGCCTGCTACCAATCAACTAACTGATAGCTTCCCTGTAGTGAGCGCATGAAATCTGGGTCAGTAGTAAATGTTCTTTAGAAATGTCACATGTAATGACAACAATTATTTCAAGATCTCTCAGATAGATCCAAATCTGTTTGCACACCAGTATCAGCTGTCCATCACTAAAATGCCTTTATGTCAGGATATTTTGGTAAAGTTGGTCAAATTATGTGCAGCTACTTTTTAAGGACAAAACTGTCTAAATCGTTATGGAACCGATATTACATGTATCACAACATAGCTTTTACAAATTATGAAAGTCATTCAGACTAGAGCACATTATGTCACATTCCGTTTAGTGGATTGTGACGAATTTCTGCTCAGCTTTACTCTTCAAGGAAGTTATTATAGCTTTTCTATTGTTAGTAACATCAACATTTTGCAGTGGATTGTCATCATTAGTATACAATAAATGCCCTTTATGCCATAATGACATTTGCAACATTTGGTCAAACACATATCATTTTCAGGGAAATGTGTTTAAAACACCTCCTTCATTTAGTATTGGTTGTTATATGTGATGCTGCATCTACAATCATCTGCATCAATTTGAAAACCCTTAGTATTATATTGATTTCTACTAGATTGGATCAACTTCTGCGGAGCGGTTTCTGTGAAGTCAAGTTCTTTTTTAACGGTGGCCATATATGTTCTACGATTGGGATCATTTTTTACAATGCTGAATAGCTATAGCCTTTCCGGCCTAATGTAGAATGCTATGCCAAATTGGGTCAAATACTTTTAGACCCTTTTTTAATAAAAAATAGTTATTCTTTCCTATTTATTAGCATTGGCCATATTGGAAGTCTGATTCGCATCATGTTTAGAAACTTCAAAATCATATTTTTGAGATATCTACACTAAATCGAGCAAATAAACTGTTATAATATCCTTCTGTATTGCCAAAAAATATAATTTTAGATGACTTTTTACGTACAGTTTCTATCCAATGGGGAATAATATTTGTATTCAGTAGTAAGTAGCAATTAAATCTAAAATGAAACAAACAAAACCTTGATTTATTTGGTCGTTTTGCTTTTGAGTAGGATAATAAAGCAAGCAGATGTAGTTCGATCCATTTCGGAAAGATATTTTATAATAAAGTCAATGCAACATAACCAATGCGGACTCTTTTCGCAACGCTTCTGTCACATTTGGTCATGTTATGTTGAGCGGGTTTGAGGAGAAATGGCCTGCAAAAGTTTTTCAAATTTTGTTAATAGCGATCATATGTAATAATGGATCAACATCTCTCGTACAAAATTCAAAGCCTTCTTTGTGAATATATTATGTCAATTTCTTTCAACTTTGGTTGAATAGCTTTATTCAAGGAATCGTTTATATTTTTTGGTATTAGTAACAGTCAATATGCATCCTTTGAACAAATTTAAATGTTACACTGCAAATTCTGTTAAGCGGATTTTATACGTCGTATAAAGGTTTTTCTCTCATAAAGAAAGCAGTTAAATTTAATTGCTGAACAGAATGTCGCATCTAATATTATTGACCAAGCTGTTAAAAATAACAGTTTTCAAGGGACGACGCACGACGATGGCCAAACATACCCTTAGATCGCTTGGCCATATAGTGATGCAACACTATTTTATTATAAGCTATATCACCGCACTTCCTCTCTGAGTTAGACTGGATGTTTAGTGGCAAGGATATCATTATCATCTTATACATGGGACTTAGCCATCTTTAATAAATGACTCATGTAAATATATGTCCTGCTAATCAATATAAGGACATATGTTTATTACCCAACTTGAAAATAATCCACTACCACAAGAAAAGAGTACGCTATAGGCTAATCTGTTTTCGAGAACAGTCGTAATTAAGATTTTAACTTTGAAGGGACTAGACACGACACCGAAAGAAACCTACTCTTGAATCACTTGGCCAAAAGTGACTCAACACTTTTTGATAATGAGCTATTTGGCCAAAAGTATCCGCTCACTCTAGTTATGGAACTTAGCAATCTTGAATAAATCACGGATGTAAATATATGTCTCTTGCTGTCCAATAAAATGACTTATGCTTCCTACCCAACTTGAAAATGAACTATTATGCCAAAATAAAAGGAAAATATCAAGGAATGAATGGAATATAACAGACAAACGTAAGAGTAAGGATCTGAAATGAGATTATAAAGTCATGGAATAGGTCCGAGATAACACGAACAAATAAGTATAAGGATCGTATTTTACTCCAAATATTGCATTTGTACGAAGGTCGAATTAGAAATAGAAACCCTGAAATAAAACCAGTATTAATGCTCATGCTATTCTTGCCCAATCCAAACGATAATGTAGTTGACCGTCCATAACCAGTGGTTGCACTAACATATAGTGAATAAATAACCTATTTTTACTGTCAAAAACTTGGAGCCATTGTTACAGATATATATCAGTATAATTGCTGCATAGCGCATCCAACATTTGTCTTACGACCGGATGAGCTAAACGGAATTCCTAAAGGCCACTGTTTTATTGTCTCCAAAAATACTGTTCAGTAGACCAATATAAATGGTTGGTTATCGCATAGCCCCTTGCTATTTATTACAAATATTACACAAGTATCGACCATAGCAACACTACCCTATGACAGGGACCAAGAGTTCAAACATTCTATTGCATACAACGAAAAGTCACGTGTTATGTATATTTAATTTACAGTGTGTGCTTGACCATGCTTGTGATTGAATTTTTGCCTACCTAACTCTTGCCTTTTTCACAGACGTTTATTTAGATTAGAGTTGGAAACCTAATTTATTTACAAACTTAGATTATTTTGGAAGAGAACTTGTTTACAATTTTATGGAATGTTCTACATAAATCGAACATACCCTGGTCAGTATATTGTGTAATTTGAAATTAGTGTATTATTCTTCATATTTTAAATTCATTGTGTGGAATCGTTTAATGTTGTATTCAGATATACCTTTACAGTACTTATTTATTTAAATTATTCATTGGTCTGACAAAGTGTTCGTTTATATTTTTGGACGAAAACACTAGTTTGGGATTGTTGTTAATTCATTCAAAGACAGGCTGAACTAGATCACTGTTATAAATCAAGACTAATAGCACATCAGTACATACAAGTCTATTGGTGCATCAGTACATTCGAGACTACTGGTACATTAAGACATTTAACGAAAAATTTCTCTTTCTATCTACTGATAATAAGATGCACGAAAACAATCTATCCGTGCTGTTATTCTTCATTCAAGTTTGAAGATGACCATGCCATCATTAACTGGCTTTAGTCTCTGTGAGTATGTGATTTGCTGGTTAGGACAATTTGTGCTTTAAATAGTTTCAATCACACTGGACAGTATATGCTGCTTTAATTTGTTTGATCAATAGAAGGTATGCTGCGGTTATCAGATTTACGCTGCTAGCACTTCTGCATTTCCGATGCAAATCTTCTCATTGCAATGTCTGTAGCTCAAGAATAGAGAATAGATAAGAATGGGCCAGGCAGCAAGGTCAGTGTTGAAGTGTGCCAAGGATGGCTTGATAAATCTTTGACCACCTTGAGATCAGTTTCTCTCTTTCAGCTGTGCCAACGTATCCTAATGCATTTGCTCAGGAAGCCATTGTAAAAACAGCCCCTCTTCTTGGCATGGCATTTAGACACTATCCAGCTTTCTCACGTATATCGCAGGTCAACTGCACACTAGCTTTGTAGACCTTCAGTTTCTTTCAGATTGATGCCTCCCCACACCCACACATTTTCATGTCTGTCAAAGAACACATTTACGTTAGCAATTCTAGTGTTGGTTTCATCATCAATGTGGACTGCACAGTGTGAGCAAAAATGTCAACCTTTTCATTACCTGGAGGGTTCTGCCATCTACTCTGATAGATGATTCTACATTAGGCTTTCTTGAGGAAGGCTGGTGCATCACCTCTGTCTTCTTTGATGCTGATTATGTGACCGAACGTTTCACAAGCTGAAGACAGGCAATCCATTCTGTGTTGCATTTCATACTCAGATCTGTTGTCAGCAAATAGGACATTGCGAACAGTCATTTCCTGTAACTTCTTCTGTAATCGCCACAGATTGAAGAGCTTGCCGTTTCTCTGGTGTCTCATATTGATCCTAGTGCCACTGTCACTGTATCAGGATGTCATTTCAAATTGTTTTGTTTTAATTTGGATACATTATGATTTTATGGCACATTTTCACCGTCTGGTCTAGATACGTTACATCTTGATATTGAGCTTGGACACTATAAGCCTGTGGTTAGTCTAGCATTCTGCACATCCCATGGCCTTCGACACTCGGACATCCAACCGGTTTCTTGTCCTGACAATGACGTAGTCAGATGTCAATGTTTGGAGCAAGGTTGCATCGAAAACATCTTGTTGCGTCTTGGCAGGCAAAGGACTGGTTTGATGATTAGCATGAAAAGTCCGTTTTGTTGGATTTGCCAAATGATACCTGACTATATCTGGTAATCTGTTCCAACTCTAGCACTGAAATCACCAAGCTTAATGAGCATGTCTTGATATGGTAGTTCTCCAATAAGATCCTCTAGATATTCATAAAATTTGCAGCTGTTCTCGTCTTGATTAGTTACGGTGGATTTTGTAAGTTGGATTTCTTATTCAGACAATGGGAGTTGTCTCATTTGCATTTGCCTGTCATTTACGCCCTTTGTGAGGTTGTTTAGTCTGCAGACTAGCAAGATTTGAAGACAAACAGAACACCACCTTCAGGTCTGTCTTCTTTGTTTCAGTGAGTTGTTCTTCCTTAGCTAGTCGTGTTTCACTCGGGGATGTTATGTGGATGTTTGGGTCTTGCCAGATCTTTAACAAAGAGAGCTGTTATTTTCCTGATCTATCTGCCGATGTAAAGTCCACTAGTGTAAGCATGTTCCAGGCATCCATGGTAAGCTGCGTCATTTTTGTCTTCGTGTTAGCTTATCGACTGCTAAGGCGACATCCAATTAGCCGCATTTTGCAGACCAGGGTTAAAAGGTGAAGCATTTAATGTTTAGGTCACCTTTGATCATGCTAAAAACGTGAGCTGAGTGATCCTGAAAAGAGCTGCCGATTTACCCATCAGGCTTCCGAGTACCACTGCTGCTTCTGTCCAGTGAAAAACGGCCCTATTCCCTAAGCCTTCAGTGTACAGGTGTACAACAACAGCTCGCTTCCAAGTGTATCGACAACTGCTGCTTTGCTGCTCGCTAATTACCACACGAAGTAAAGGAATCTGGTGGGGAGGGGAATAGTGTTATAGCCTGCATATGAGTTTGATATAGGTGAGGGACAGTTGCTCACTCACTCTTTCGTGAAGGCCTGCCTGAAGGCCTGTCTGAGTCCAGTGTCGAGAGGTCTGGATTGAGGTGATGCCCTGAGCTGTCCACAGAGGTCGTATCATCTGCCTCACACCGGGGGATGAGCATATCTGCTCGGCAGTCTGATACATCAGAAAGAATTTTTTGTTTTTATAATCTTTTTCTTAACATTTATTTAAAAATTATATATGGGACTAAAGGTATTGAAGTAGATAATTATGTCTGCGTTCTATTAAATCATATGCTTGTCTGTTTTTAAATAATAATATTTTGAACGCTATGATACTTAACTTAAAATAATAATTTATCAAACTTATTCCAGTAGTATTCTTAGATAGCTTCTAAAATATATGGTAAAAGTATATGATAATATTCTCAAAATCTATATGCATAGAATCGAATTGAGGGAATAGATAGCCTTACATATTGAATGCAATTTTTAATAAAATTACACGCTTATAGCTTTGGAAGAGTAGTAAAATAAATATCGTTAGATGAATCCTTAAATTTTCAATCAAATAATAAGCCAACAATCAGATATGCTTTATCCTTCAAAATATAACTAACATCATTTTCTGGTGATGTCTGCTCAATCGTGAGGGAATATGGGCCTTTGTGTGCAGGTAAGGCGATGGGTACTGTTTACCCACGGACCTAGGTTCCAATCTCCGTAGAGTACAAATTAAAAAGTCTCTAACCTGCATGATAGTATTATTTATATTAAAATATAATCCTGCCTACTATAACAAATTAGCAAATGAAACAAGAATATTACCCGATACGTTATAAGGAGCAAAATGACTAATATTGTATTGTATCAAGGTTAGCTATCTCGCAAATAAAAATCATTATTTGAAAATACAATTAATGTGAGTTCAAATGATAATATTTTCGCTAGCATGGGTTACATAAGTATTATTAAAGCAAGTTCTTGTGGTACACTATTTATCCTACAAACATTAATGAATTTTTTTGTATCAATTATGATTACATATGACACAAGCCTGGCTGATGAATAAACACAACTGGCAGCGAGCAATGTCAGATACAAGGGTCATTTTATTGCAAAGCAAGCCAACCCCGGAAACTGACTTTGGATTCTTTTAAGTGTGCCAATTTCCTTTCTGTTTTGTTTTTCGAGTTCGGCCGACATATGAAGGTCAGCGATAATTCTTTATTTTACCTGTATTAACGGAAATTTTTAAAACAAATTGAAACAAAGGAACAGTCTTGAAAGCGACATAATCTAGTGCGTTGTGCACGCATATCTAGATAAGGCTGAACAGTAAATTAGTTTTCAATAGTTTTATCTAAATGTTCCCTATCCATAATTTATTGTTTTATTTTTCGATAACAAGAAGCATGTACTTCGTCTTGTGGGGATAACATATACGCTATTTCCGGTTGGCTTCTTCTATAGGTGGGAACCCGTAGGTAAGTGCAAGTAACAGCGTTGTATACTTCTATTTCTTGTAATTAAATTACTATTTACAATTGATAATTTTTTTGTTATGTTTGTGCAAGCATAACTACTTTTAATCACGCGATGCAAATCTGATTAAACAAGAGAAAGGTTAGAGTATGGCCAGTGAGCGTTAAGTTATTAGGCAGAAGGCATTGATTTTTTTCAATCATATAGACTTTGACATTTAAACTTTGGAGCAAAAATCACATAGTTTTCAAGTGCAAGCCATTCTCATCGAGTGGTATCTAATGATGGTAGACAACTGGACTTTTATGTGGAAACAAAACTAGGAACAGAGAGACGGACAGCATCGTAATGTAATACTCTCCTGGTGTATAAAAAGTGTTGTAATTATAATCAACATAGTATCCGTTACTATTCATTCACATGTTTGCGCTGTTGGGGAAAGCGAATTTTTCTACATCGTACTATTACAGCGTGATCAATATGATATAAAATATTGTAACGTAAAACTGTAATAGTTGCTTCCGGAACCTCCCATTCTGTTGTCTTCCAGAGCATGCCAATGTTAGCGTGTAATTTCTTACTATCACATGAACAGGAGGGGCTACTTCTATAGTTATGTGACACTGATGTTTGCAAGCTGATTGTCGTCCATCTTCCTTAAAGCTTCCAAACGTTTGGAATCCACGTTTTATTTCTGCATATTTTGTCTGAAGTAATTATTCACACTGCATTACTTCATCTTCAACTTTACGCAATATTACGAAACACTCATAATAGTCTTTATATTTGCACACTTCTTTATACAATTTCAGAGAGTTTATCAGGGCACCTTTCAAAGAGCGATACTGCACATTATTCTCGTGTAAGTGGAGTGACTCTCTCTCTCTCTTCAAAAGATCTTCTCTTTCTTTGATGATTTGATCTTTTCTTTTTTCTAACAATGAGCTCAAGGTGTCGCTCCCTTCCACTATCCGTGCATTTTCATGTTCATTTTTCGAAAACGTGCCCTTGTTAATTTATATACGCTTGTCTAACTAACCAGGTAATTGAATTTTTCTAGTCATGTTCCTCGAGTTTAATAACATAATGCAATCATTCTTCAATTTCAATTTTGCTTTGCAATTTCCGTGAATAACAATTAACACTCAGAACAGCATATTTACCCATGAGACCTACATAAATATTCTAAATTGTTATGAATATAACGTTAACACTTTATTCCCGTAGATATTCCGATGGTTATGTCAGGATGGCAGCTAGTATCACTGATATCTATGAAAATATGCTCGTTTCGTTTCGCTTATATGATTACACAATCCTTACTAAGTGCCTCTCTACAGCTGGTACAAAAGCTATCGGCAGGTTCCGTATTTCCACCCATTCTACATTGTTCACACAGTTGGTCTACTTTATTCTTACCATCGGGTAACATTGACGGCATAATTCGATCATATGGAAAATGCTCAGCCCGTTTTTCACCGGACACATCCGATGTTAAAGGCAACGTTTCTTTCCCCGTCATTTCTTGAAACAATTCATGATGTTGTCTCCCAAGCACTTATTGAAATAAGTATACAGACAAGGGAATTCTCTCGTGGTGGTTAAAATATCCAGACAAGGTGGGCATATATGTTTTTCGGATGTGTTACCTTCCTCATTTTGCGATACCTTAATGCTGGTCTGTGTGCTTTTCCTTGTCTAGCTAGTGTTTGCTGACCTTATTTACACAGACCGAAATAATGTATATACACTGACCTTATTCACACGTACCGAAATACTGTATATATACTGTATCTTGTCCAAGAAGGAGTGTGTCTCCGCAGGTTTGAGTGGTTAGTGAAGTGGACTGAGATAACACTTATTTCGTCCTAGTACGAATGTAATCTTTATCGATTTTTATCGCAATTGTTATTCTAGCTTTTGATTGTGATCCTTAACCATAATGTTGATATTCTTGGTATTATAGGACATTTTCTATCCTCTAGAACAGGGGTGGGCAAACTACGGCCCGCAGGCCGCATGTGGCCCGCCAAGGGCTTTCATGCGGCTCGCAAAGGGTTTTCATGCGGCCTAGGAACAAGTCATCATTCGCACTGACTCTTTTTATGTTACTCTGTTTATCAAATAAATGTGCTTATTTTGAAGTTTAAGTTTAAGTTTTCAAATATTAACAACATATTAACAACTCAAAATTAATTATGATGTTATTTAGAAAAACCTTTAGTTTTTGCTATTTCAAATATTAATTATTTTACTTAATGAACTATGCGGCCCGCGACAAGGTGTAAATTTGTGTATGCGGCACTTGCACTGGAAAGTGAGTACACCTCTGCTCTAGAATATGAAATGTTGGCGTGATTGTATGTGCGTATTTTAGCGACCTGGCACAGAACAGAGAACACTCAGTCAAGGAAGTCGTCCCAAAAGTGATAGCTGTAACTGATGGCACAAATTCTCCTCACATCTCAAACCTGTGTAGAATATTCGTGGATGACCCATACATCACAAATTCTGAATACAATACAAAAGCCACAAACCTGATAATTCCCAATGTTCTAGCATAATTCGTTTAGAAAATATCTGAAATTGGTATATTTTGATATTTTCTGAAAACTTAAATTAAAATTTTACAAGGTTTATTAAATTTTGAACTTTGGAAATATTAAGGTTTGCTTCATTTAACTTACATCAGTGTACTGCGGTAAGTTGACATTGTTGTGTTTCTACTAACATTGTACAGACTCATTTTTAATTTATCCACACTTAAATCGTTATTCTGTATTGTCCTATCAGACTGTCATCTTTTACGGTTATTACCATTCAAACGCTTTAATATGTTCCGTTAAACATGATACTGGTCCCATCACTATTGGTAGCCTGATTGTGCTATTATCTATCCGAACAACTAGCCAAGTAGCTCATGTAATAGATATGGAACGTAACTCTTGTCATTGTTCTTTCATTTGTGCAATTTGCCACAAAAATCACTGCATGCACTGAGCCTTACTAAATGTTCTAAGTTGCATAGACCGAGATTAACACGTCCTAAATAATATGCAGTGTTCAACATTAAACCCTGAAACTAATCAGTTTCATGGTTTAAATTTGCATGAAAATGTAATTAACATGATGATAAAGCTCTTTAAAATTAAAATCATTGTCTAAGATTCTATAGAATAAAAATGTATGCATATAATACCATTGGAAACATATTTCTGTAAAGGCATTATCTTGCATCAGAAATATGTTTTGCATAAAATTGCAAAACTCAAATGAAGAGGATTTTGTTTTGGGGTCCAGGTTACTCATGTTACGACGCTGAGGTCTTAAACTAAGCAACAAAAAGTAGAAAAACTAATTCATTTTGTAAAATTCAACATTTAATTTATTTCCCATATATACCAAGATAAATTTTGATGAACAAAATTACAGTATGATTTAAATCCCAGATATTAAAATTTATATCACCAATCTAGAAGTATTGAGTATTCCAAATGAATTCCAGTTATGAATATGCTTATGTGCCAGTAGTCTTCAATGTGTTAATTTGCCAACAGTCTTGATATATCACAATGATATAATCCAAAATGTCTTTAAATTAATTCGCAATAATCCCAAAATAGTGATTTAGTTGAAGTAAATCATAAGCACTTGGTAAGTATATATTCCTGTGCACAACAATAAGAGGATATATTGATTTTTGCCAATACAGATGATATAACTCTAAAACGTGACAAACAAAAAAAGTCGTATACAGATATAAATTGCATAGCCATTCACGTAGCATAAAGTCTTAACTACAGACATCACAATTCCTATATTACAAGCAACACTGATCAATTCGATTTTAGAACAACAGGTTGCCGAAAAAAGAAACAAACCCCAGATCTCGTTAAAATATATAAGGACTTATTAGAATCATAAGTCTTTACAGGAGCCTCGCGCAGAAAAGCGCACAGGAAATATCAATATTCGAAGTAAAATATGAGGGATAACCTCATATTTTGTAGAAGGGAAATTAATAGAAAGCCAAACTTTTGTTTGGAAGAATAGTATAGCATGTCGGCGCTAGCTCACTAGACAGAAGTTGCGTGCAAAATACGACCAGCATAAAAAATATATAAATCACGGACGACAATGAATTCAAGAAAAATACTTCCAGATTCAACCAAAAGCATGATAGAACGTTCAGATATATGAAACATCATCGTCATCATCATTATCATCATGACTTGTTGTCAGTACCAAGACTAAGACCATGATGATTACGACTGCGCTTATATGCATGACGCTTTGACACCTATGCCTCACGAAGAGTTTCAATCCGCTGGCATTATTATGAATGTACATGTGTTGTTTAGTGTAAAGAAAATATGTTATCTGAAATGTCACTAATTAATATCACAATCTTACTGTTTTATACGTCCGCTTGCTGACTGATGCATAATCGGAGTCTTAAGATTCTCACTTAGAACGTCAGATGAATTGCGTTCTCTACAGTATGTGTGATATCGGCGTAATATGTACACGCAAACGGAGAAAGCAGACGAATTGATAGATACACCACATACTGACTACATGTCATACCGAAGACTTCTAAAAATGGTGCTAACAACTGCCTCGCTAATCGCTCAGCATTAAGAGGTTAATGTTAGGACTGATCAACCTGGTGTCAGGATAATGTGACTAGGTGGGAAATCATGATACATGTCTGCGGCATCATGCTTCAGTGGTAGACATTTCTTTAAGCTGCCACAATGCAGATATCGTAGCGATATGACTAGAAAATTGTTAAAGATACGTTAAAAATTTTAATCACACACATATTCTTTACAAGAGATGGTTTATATTTGATTGTTTATAATATGCCGAACAGTTATTATGGAGAGATGGCACATACAACAGTGGTCAGTTATGTCATGGTAGATAATTATTAAAAACTTTAACTTATAGCTTATTAACTCTACGATCAGCCTATAATGTTTTGCATTAATCAGAACATTATCATACTACCTGGCTTAGATTTCCGGCTGTCATCACCTCTAGACATGGCATTCTCCTTTACCGGTTTTTTGATCTCCTGAAACAGGATATAGATACACAATCAGTACATATTACATTCAGATTAAACTACTTTTATACAACTGAAAATAGTTCACTTGATTCTAGCCAAATATCGCCAGTAACTTGCATTCTTCTTTAAAACAAAAGCTTCATAATGGGACCGACGCTATACTACTTCTAATGAATTTCTGTGGGTTTTAAATGATACCAGTTTAAATGTTGTAGAATTTTATTCTGACTGAGAATCTGAAACGTAGCTTAGGCAGGCCTGCATGTTGCAATAGCAAGAATTCTTAAACCACTAGATGTACTGACTAATTGGGACTTAGAATTCGGGGCCATTAAAAATATATGATAGTGTGGGCTGGACCAAGCAGGTAATGCATTCTCAAACACATTAACCCTATCCACTCTAAACAGAGAAACATTTTACATATATTTTATTTAATTTATATTTGATTTAATTTGTGTTTGATTTGTTTTTGGGTTTTGGAATCTTTTATTTTATTAGATGTCAATGTAATGTAATTTTGTTTACTAGGAATTTCATATTTTCCAGAATATTCAGTTTGACATGAATCTTTCCATAAATACGTAATAAAAGAAACACTGTTCCTATTTTTGACTTAGTTCCTGGCCTTGATTGAGGGTAAAAAAAACAACTTTTATTCTCGGAGTAAAATTATTGGTTCTTATCATGGACATACAGCGGTTAGGTGATTTATATATGTAAACATGATCACGAGATCCTCTATTTTTGCAATAAGGTATTTCCAAAATTGCGAAATAATTAGTATTAATAGTGATGTTTAGAGAGAGAGAGAGTGAGAGATCTCAGAGGTTTGGGGCTTTTAAAAACACTTGATGTCAAGTCGTTTATACTGCTGTAGCCAGCTTTTGAGTTTTTATAATTGTTCGGATTCTAGACGAATAATTCGTTTCTCTGGAAATGTTTTGTCCTCAGACATAATTCTTAAACAAAGACATGTCTTACAAATTTTTGGGATTTCCAAATCGAAGGATTAATTAATGTGTTTCTATTTGGATTGGCATAAGACTTCAATTGTTATGCTACACTTCCCGATTCTAACGTCATCGAACAAAGTTTGTGTCAATTTTTTTTTTTATAAACGATGCGTCGGTTGGTTTCCAATCGGCTTCTAGATGTCTAGCGCGTGTTGGTTTGCTTTGTGTCAAATACGCATGTACAATTTCGTGACTTTTGACCCCTCGTTGTTGTATTTCCGGGTTGAGAAATGTTGTTCCCAATGTTTAGTCTTGACTTTTTTAGAAATTTGCAACATTGTTTCCAAGTATTCTTTGTACACCGGCGCATTCCAACTGACACACCAATTTGTTCTAGAATGTTCCAACAACATATTATTCGATTCAAGGATCCAACAGAAATGTCTACTAGGAGAATGGATAGACAATTGTTTTAACTGTTTTGGTTGTCCAAAATACAAATGGTGGAGTCATGTGCGATTTCTTTTCCTTCTAGTACAAATCCGCATTTATGTTGCAAATGTTGTACCATTGCGGGGCGATCTATGTAACCAAGATAGTCTTTGATAGTATCTAATGCATAAAAAACAATTATGTCTTCTCATTTAGATTCTAGAAACCCCTAAATATTGGCTACTTTGCTTTCAGAAATCGATGCTGGTGTGATCGTGTTTGGAGCTTTTCATCGGAACACATCGAGTACATGTGGTTCCTCCTGCTCGTATACTTGATTAATGGAGAGAAGGGCGCCAAGATACATATCTTCTACAAATATGTCGGACACTGGATGCAATTTGCAGGTTGTCGGGTCGGTCGTGTGTGTGTTGGTCGAAATGTGTTGTCTTTTCTCTCCAGCAGTTTGGTATTAAAAACATGTGTCTGGTTTCTATATCTATATGTGATGTCGTGTCTCCAATCCGGAAACATTTCTACTACTGGACAATTGTTTTTGGCGACCAAACAAATAGGCACAGTTGAATTTAGGTTTGTTGGTGCTTGTGTTTTTGTGTTTGTGTTGGGATTTTATTTCTTTCAATGCTTGTATGTTGTTTGTTTAGTTTTTGTTTTCGCTATTTTTGCCAGGTTATTTTGGGATTTAGTGGGCTTAAAAAATAGACATAGTTACTTCGCGTGTGTTGAGGGTGTTTCAGGCGTTGTATTTTTTTTTCTTTCTTTCAGTTCTTTGAAATGTAGTTGAAAAATTAATTAAAATGTGAGTTCGTCTAGGAATTTACAATCGTCGAATACACTTAGACAGGTCTTCCATTACTCGGTCGAAAAACATCATGCCGTTGATGGAATTGGAGCTTCTCATGTGTTCGTTAACTAGTCTTTATTAACTCACGATGGTTAAATTGCTCAAATATTTTCTTGGCGTTTTTATGCGATATGAACGTATTTAGATGGGGCCACACACACTTGAAACTGGTATCGTCAATATGGATTCATTAACGGGTCATGGCACTCACTTGTCGAATACGTGGTAACACTTTAGCATAGTTTGTGCTTTGACTCGTATGGAAAACACTAGGTTACATAAGTTGTTAATTATTTAACCAATCGTGGACAACAACCGTTGTTTATTATTAGAAATACTGTTGGGTGGTCGCATATGAGGTTATCTTGTTATTGAAACACTGCGTACACTGGAATCTTCACCAACGGCGCAAACACTTTCTTCACTTTAAAGTACGTTTGTTATTATACAACAGCATTTAAGAACGTTACTCAACTTGAACACACGGTGCTTTATGTGGATCTGAGCCTATTTGTCGATAAAAAGCTAATTTGTATCAGTTTACCAGTCGTGTTGTTCGTAGTGTCAATCCAGGTGAGGTTGTGATTTGTAAAGATCAAAATGGGGAACTTAATAGTCAAAAGTAGACATAGGAGATATTCGTCAAGTTGAAGAGTGATGGATGAGGTTGAGGTCACTGAAAATGGTGAAATCAGAGACAGTGACGTTTAGTTTGAGTTTATCAAAGAACATGTTGATGAAGATAATATTGCCAGAATACGTGCAATACGAAATCATACATGTGCCTCCTGCAGCACTCGAAGTAAGTTCATTTGCAACATAATTAAAGCTGTTGAGCAGCAAAGAAGACATATATGAGGATAGTAAAATAGCAAATTTTTTTTGATACTATCACTGGTTTTGATACACGTAAATCCAGCATCTTAGCTGCAGGAGAGTTTGGTTCGCATGTGTTTATTATATCTGGATATTAAAACGGATGGAGCCAAATAACAGCAATTGTAAATATGCAGCCTGGTGACACACGCGACAATGGTCTTGCAAAACCCTTTCTATATACGATAGGTAAAGATGAAAATCATTTTCAAGCGTTTCATATCTATCCATATGGCTGTTAAACAGTCTTTTGCGTTTATGTTTAAGAGTAGATTTATCATATTGATAGTTGGGACCAAGCGAACATGTTAATACTAATATGAATCCAGCTTGGAGTCATCGCGTTACCACATGGAAATCCTCAATCGTTGGTTGCACCACCAGATATGATATTAATTTTAGCTTGACAAAATAGCATTCACCGCAGTATCCACTCCAGTTACGTTCAACATCAAATATTTTGCAAGAACTTTGACTAAGCTTCGACAAAAATGATCTCTATTATTATTCAGCAAGGACGCACATGTGATGACAACAATTATTTGGCGAAGACGGTCGATATATGTCAAAGGTGCTGGGGTAATCGATGTGTTTTTGCATGAGAGGGATGTCAAAATATCAGAACGCACAAATGCCGGAGACTTAAGTATTTCCGAGAGATTTGTTATAACTGCAAGACAATTGTGACAGTAAAAAATAGTAACTTGCTAGAGGAGTGCGTGCATATTGAGCCTGTTCGTGTTAACGAGACAGGACAAGGTATGCCTATCGTGCAATTAACATATGTGATTGTGTTATTCATAGTAGAAACATGACACATCCTCATTCTGGCATCCTCGGTCTTGCTGCGACAATACCCGTCGGTCTTGGTATGGCTGGAATCATGACAATAGCAACCGTTGAAAGTGCATCGATCGGCATTGTTGTGAGAGCTATATCAATAGTAACTTGTGTCTCTGGTGGTGCGATCAAAGCAATTTCGATGCGACTCAATTCCCGAGTACGCATCTATTACTTATTACTTGAGGAGACACATAACAAGCTCAATACGAGCTGTAAATATTTGTACTCGGCCGCAATCGATCATAGTATAATCAGTGCGTCTGATTCCGATATTGCGGAAATGGAAAATCACAGACAGTAAAGTGTGTTAATGCTCATCGTTCGTATGATAAATTCTATAAAATATTCATCCGTTCCACCTTACTAATCAGAACAATTGCACTACAGTTCACTTGGTCCCATCTACTTTTAATGAAGTTCTCATCTATGATTTATGTTCATCTTGACTTTTATTAATTTTAGTCAAACTGTTTCGGATTTTAAGAAATTTTTTTTATATAAAAACACTGCCTGTGCTCTAAATGAAGTTACGTTAACAGCTTTTTAATTTGTTTTTATTATTTGTTTAATATAATTTTTATTTGTATTGTCATTAATGACATGCTTATATTAAATATATCCATGATCAAGTGTGGACTTTAATTCGTGTCTTTGGTGGTGCGATCAAAGTGATTTCGATGCGATTACATTCCCGAGTACGCATCTATTACGAATTACTTGAGGAGACACAGAACAGTCTCAATACGAGCTGTAAATGTTTGTACTCAGCCGCAATCGAGGATAGTATAATCAGTGCGTCTGATTCCGATATTGTGCTGGCGGAAATGGAAAATCACAGACAGTTACGAGGACAAATAAAAAACAAAAAAGTCAAAAGCGTTACTTTCATACTACTATATGAATATATACGCTTGTAATAAAGTGTGCTATATCTCATCGGTCGTATGATAACTTCTATAAAATATTCATCATTTCCACGTTACTAATCAGAACAATTGTACTACAGTTCACTTGGTCCCACTTTTAAAGACGTTATCATCTATGATTTATGTTCATCTTGACCTTCATTAATTTTAGTCAAACTGTTTCCAATTTCAACAAACTTTTTTTACTAAAAACACTGCCAGTGCTCTAAATGAAGTTACGTTAACAGCTTTTAAATTTTGTTTTTATTATTTGTTTAATATAATTTTCACATTTATTGTCATTGATGACATGCTTATATAAAATATACATGAGCAAGTGTGGACTTCAATGTTTATCACAGTTACTGTATCGGAACCTGTATCGTTTATCTCCGGGTACTGACTCTAGGTTGCACTTTGAAAGCTAAGTAAGATAATCAGAATTCATAAGTAACTATAATCTCTAATTTGCTTCTGCTTATCCTATGTCCCTTGTGAAATAAGTCATGACACGATAACAGTTTTAGGCACATGAATATAGCCAAGGACAAATAATAAGGAGAATGATATATTGTACATACCACAGACGAAGGATCTGACTTTGGACCTGAAAAAAGAACAGGTGTCCAAAATATGTTGAGTGATAGATTCCTAACATAATAATAGTTCTTTGAGTGGGCAAAATCATCATAAGTCTTACACGTTTAAGCATTCATTTTATAAGACGTGGAAGAAAATCATTATCATTGAAAAAAATAGAGAATTATGTACAGTTTGATAAATATTTCGATAGTCCTTTTAAAATCTTTCACTGTGTTATCATTACACTCTTAACTTCTCTGTAGAGACAGATAGCTCACCTTCTACAGGCACTAATAATTCAAACGCTGACAAAAGACTATAACACATGGAGTACTAGTTTCCTAATTGCACCAACCTTTCCTCATCTTCATTACTTTGATCTTTTCATGTTATCATGACCTTCATAAGAAAAGAAAATCTTAAGCATGATTATATAAATGTTCCTCATGTGCTTGACAGTCATATAACTGACAACCGCTCGGTATTCAGTGCAAGAAATCTAGGTCAGTAGTACAATTTCTTCAGAAATATTTTTCAATCTTAATGATTGCATATATATTAGAAACAATCAAGGCAAGGTTTCTCAGATATATACAAATTTGATTGCACACCAGTATCATTTGTCCAATGCTGAAAGGTATTTAGGCCAACATGTGTAAGTGAAATTGGTCAACGTCTTCTCAGCTATTTTAAAGATAAAATTATGCAAATATTCATGGCACCCATATTTGATAGCGAACAACATTATTTAGACAATTATCAGCGGCCTGCATGTCATATTCTGTTAAGTGGATTTTGAGAAATTTCTGTTCTGCTTTTCGTTAACGATGTCATTATACCCTTTTTTCCGTTTTAAGCAAAAATTTCAATATTATGATGTGTATTAGCATCAATTGTACACAATAAATGCATTTTATGCCAGAGAAGATTATTTTCCATGTTTTACCAAATTTATTTTCAGGAAATTGTGTTTAAAAGAACTATATTTAGCAATTGCTGTCATAAGTGATGCAGAGTCTACAACCATTTGCATACATTTCAAATCAGTTAATATTAGACCGATTTCTGCTAAATTACATCAAATTTCTTTTGACAGGCTGCTAAGAAGAAACCAATATTTTTTATTAACGGTGGCCATATTTGTTGAAATATTGACATCATTTTGTCTATTCCGATATAACGCTTTCTGTCTAATTGGGTCAAATTCTGTTGGAATTTTTTATATAAGGTAATCATTCTTGTCTTTTCTAGTAATAGTGGCCATCTTCGAGATCTGCTCCGCATCATGTTAGGGAAGTTCAAAGTCATTTTTGTGATATCTGTACACTGAGTCAATAAAAGGATAAGGAATCTTTCTGTATTGCATAAAAATGAAATCATTATTATTTATGTTACTTTTAGTTAGTATTACAAAGCAACGAAGTCTAAACAAACTGAAAATGAAACCTTAATTGATATCAGGCTCTTTTATTGAAATGCAGCTATCTCCAGAAAATGAAATGTAACCAACGAGATTTTTCTGCGATGCTTTCTGTAATATTTTGTCAAGTCAAGTAACTTATAGTTTTTTTAATTAATATTCTTAGTAACAATTGCCATATTTAATAATGGAGTGACATTTTTTGCATAAACTTCAAAGTCCTCTATGTGGAGATAAGAGTATGTTTTTCTCAAGATATCATTTTTGCTTAATTTTCCTATCGGTAATGGAAGTCTTATTTGATAGTCAATCGGCATCCTTTCAACAAAATTTAAAATCTCAATGTTATCCGATAAATTATTTTGGGAGGTTTTTCAAAAGTGTTTAAAGGTACTTCTCTGATAGCAACAGCAACTTTATAATGTCCCTTGTAATGATATTGGACAAGCTGTTATCGAGAACAGTTGTAAATAGCAATTTTTAAGAGACGACCCTTAAGGAACATTCTCTAATATGATGGAACATACCCTAATATCACTTAGTCATATAGCGATTCAACGCCATTTTATACTGAACTATGACTCCGCACTTCATGTGGATTTTATTGGGGCAAGAGCATCATTTCACCCAATCAATGGAATTTAGCGATCTATAATAAACGACTCATGAAATTATATTGCACGCCACTTAAAACATCTACTTTGCCAAGATACTAGAAAAACATCATTGCAAGGATCCAAGATAGCAGTATGTAGCAATGGAATAGGTCAAAGAAAACAAGACCAATAAGTATCGCATGTTCGAAAAAATGCTGCATTTTACAAAGATCATATTAAAAATATAACTGACAATCTAAAATAAAATCAAAACTAATTCAGATATTATTCTTGCCCAGTTCAAACGATGATCAAGAGGCTATGCATTCCTATTCCATATAACGTATTTTTACTTATGTTTTTAAATTGTGTGTTTGACGTTTGTCCGTAATTGAGGGTAGAGTTTAATCCAATCTGGCTTTGATGCATTTTTATGATGGATGCTTCGATTTTAGTTCAAGACCTAAACTTATTTACAAACTTATAATGTTTTTGAAACCGAACTTGTTTACAGTTTGATGAGTTTTTCTATTTAAATCTACCCATATCATGGCATTATGTTGTGTCTCGCGCAAAATGAGGTTATAGTCTGACTCTACATCACCGTTTGTTTTTACCCCCTACCGATTTCACAAACGAGAACGTTTACTGTGATAAAAAAGTGCAGAGAACTAAGTCAATTGAATCATTGATTTATAATTTATAACCTGACTGTGACCAGAATGACACTAACGCTGCCATCCGCTGCACCATTTCATGCTTAACAGACTTTCCATACTAACACGGCGCCATATTGCGTACACTGTAGGCTAGTTTATTTCCTTTAGACAAAATAATGACGTAGTTCAACCTGTTCGGCAAATGCTGAATAATTGTGCAAATTACACAACGTTGAGAGTTTGGAATTATTTCCCTCTGCACACATGAACATAGAAATTAAACCGCTTGTTAAATCCACATGAAAAGCGCAGTTGTCATTTTCCTTTGCTTGATTCAACGTTGTAAATATCGGAAGCAGACAACTTATGTATGTACATCTGTATTCGTGATACACCCCTTTGCTGAAAATGGACTTGTCCAAAAACTGGAAATGGATCCGAGCATGTCCATCTATTGCACTCAAAACTTCCGTTAAGCATGAAACGCGCATAAGATGATGATGTTAGGGCCACTCTCCTCAGAGTCAGGTTAGAAACTATAAATCAATAAAAGGAATTGCCTAAGTTCCTTGTACTTTTTATCACATTAAAGGTTTCCATTATTTAAATCGGTAGGATGGTACAAACAAACGGGTTTATATTTATCAGACTATAGTATATAGACGATAAGGTTAAACAATTATTCATTCCTGTTTTAAGACAAGTCTGTGGAATCATTTAATTTTTTATTTATATATAATTTAATACGAGTCAGTTATTTAAATTACTCGATGGACAAACAAAGTGCTCAATGTCTTTTTGAACTAAACTCTACGTTGGGATTATTGTGAATTCATTCAACGATAGTCTGGACTACCTCAATCAAAACTCTTATTCCATCATCGCATTCAAGACTAATGGTACATCAAGATATTTAAGACTCTTGGTACATTTGGACATTCATGATTACTGGAATTCGTTAGAAAATTCTAAACATTCGGACATTTGATACAACATATAACATTGTTTGGGATTAATTAATAATACTGTAAGTGCCTTTTTAACTTTCACTTTGTATTCCAGGGAAATAGAATCTTTGCTGAATTGTATTAACCTGTTGGTTTCGCTTTTTTCTGTTACTTAATTTAAGCCCATAGATTCGTTGCACACTATATGCACAGTTCTCGTGGATTTCTTATATGCTTCAAGTCACGAATTTAAAGACACTACGCATAATAAACAATTTCCACCCTTCGTAAGTCCTAAATTAACTCAGATTATTTTTCTTTGGAAGACACTGTATATTAACATTATGAATGTACATAGCTTTCAATTATACAACTAATGTACCTAGTTTAGTAAATGTCTACCCAGTGGTGCTTTCTGTTAGAGATACAAAGAAACACCTGCAGAGAGAGAGAGAGAGAGAGAGAGAGAGAAGATGTTAGTATCTTTATGACATCAAAGTGTAATTCCACCCTATATGTCTCACCACTAGAATTGTAAGGATGTGTGTATATGTATTTGGGAATATTGATTTGTTAAAGATGTTTTTTAATCATTTATAATATTTATGAACACTTTCAAAATGCTTTATAGACTTACATATATGTGACTAAAACTACTAAGGTAGATATTTATATAACTATTGAAGTGTTCTATAAATGAGATGCTTGTTTCTTTTTAATGGTGATATTTTAAATGTTACGAATATATTTTTGTAACAATATGGGTGATGGGAAGTTTGAAATTGTATAGCAACTTGAAGAACAAAAATATTGATCTATAATGATTTTTCATCTAAATTATATTCAACCTGAAAAGTGAAGCATTAGATAGATTCTACTGAAGAGAAAGCACTAGTTTATTTCGCTTGTCAACATTCAAAAAACCCTTTCATCTTTGGAAATATGGCAGCTATCTCTTTTGCAATTTAGTTAAATATAACTCTACAGTGCGAAATAAACAATCCTTATATGTAACATAACGAATAACAAGCGCTATTAGAACAACACAAACCTACATAGACAAGTATATTGATGAAATGCTGAGCCATGTCATTCAACCTCTTAATTTGAGACTATTTAAGTATCTTCAAGGCATTGGATAGTATGGAAGTATTTTAATCCTATGGGAAAATCAACATTTTACCTCTCTAATATCCAAAGGGATTGGAAACTGCACATAGCGGAGCACTGATATTATTGTGCAGAAACCATTGCTTCTTTCGGTGACAGAGACCTACACAGGTGAATCTAGGATCAAATAATCAAACGGTTGTCATTACCCGTGGTGCAAGCCATTCACAAAGATTGGTATATATTGATTGAGGACAACTGGAGTTATAACTGAAAGACTGACAACATTATAATATAAAACTCTCCACTTTATCGCAGACATATATAAAGATGTATGTAATTATAGTCTAACAAGTCTCCCTTACTAATCATAAAGAATGTATGCCCTGTTGTGGACAGAGAAGTTGGCCTTATTCTACATCGTATTCTATGAGTATATTATAAAAGCTTGATCAATATAAAATAAGACATTGTACCGAAAAATTGTAACAGTTGCCGTCGGAACGTCCCCTTCTGCTGTCTTCCCAATTTTAGAGTGGAACTTCTTACTATCAAAGGAACCGGAGGCGCTGCCTGTATAGTCTTGGTGACATTGACCTTTGCGAGTTGATTAGCGTCCATTTTCCTTAACGCATCGACACGGCTGGCAAGCTGAAATGTGGAATTCACATGTTTTACTTCTGAATATTTTGTCTGAAGTAGTTTTTCACACTGCACTATTTGGTCTTCTAGTTTATGTAATATTACGAAACATTCACAATTGTCTCCATATTTACATACTTCTTCATAAAACTTGAGCGAGTTTATCAGGGAAGCTTTCAGAGAACGATAATGCACATTATTCTCGTGTAAAGTTCGTGACTCTGTCTCCAATAAATCCTCTCTTTCTTTGATGATTAGAATTTTGGTATTTTGAAACAATGATATCAATTTGTCGATTTCATCCACCATGCTTTCTGTTTCACGTTCAATTTTTGAAACGGCGCTCTTGTTCATTTCGGTACGCTTGTCTAAATATCCAGCGAGTTGATTTATGTTTCTTGTCATAGCATCCGTATTCTTCGAGTTCAGTAACACTTGGTTATTATTCTTCAGTTTCAACTTTTCTTTGCAATTTCCGTGATCATCGATTAAACACTCAGAACAGCATATTTCTTTATGAGACCTGCATAAATATTCTACATCTTTATGAATATGACGTGAACACTTTACTGCCACGGCTATTCCGATCGCCATGTCAGGTCGGTAACTAGGATCACTTATATTTATGAATGTATGCTTTTGTTTTGCACTGATGTGAATTCCAACACAATGTTTGCAAAGTGCTTCTCTACAGCTGGTACAAAAGCTATCGGCAGGTTCGGTTTTTCCTCCCATCATACATTTTTCACACAGTTGATCTACTTTATTTTTGTCCTCGGGTAACATCGACATCAGAATTCGATCATACGGAAAATGCTCTGCCCATTTGTCAAAGGACATATCTGACGTTGAAGGGAAGGTTTCCTTCTCACATGTGGGACACTTAAAGCTATGCGCTCTTGCTTCATTTTTAAACGAATTTTTGATGTAATCTCCCAAGCATTTCTCGCAGTAGGTATGCAGACAAGGTAGTGCCCTCGGAACAGTTAAAATGTCCAGACAAAGTGGACACAGCATGTCATTTGGATTTGTTGCCTTTCTCATATTTCAATATGTCCTTTCTCGTGTCTAGCTACTCTTTGCTGACCTTAGTCACACAGACAGAAATGATGTATATACACTGCACCTAGTTCGGGTAGGTGTGTATCTCTCCTGGTTTGAACCGGTTCGTGTAGTGGACCCAGATAACAGTTATTTCTTCCTGGTACGAATACAATCTTTATCGATTTTTGTTTGAAGTTTCATTCTCAAATTTTATGGTAATCTTTATTCTACATGTTGGATGTCTTATTTTAGCATTAAAGAAAATTTTCTATCCTTTTGAATATAGAAATTTTGGTGTATTTGTTTGTGTTTATTCTAGTAGCATCGCACGGGGAGTAACAAAGCTGTCCCAAACGTGAACTCTTTGAAGAGTATATATGTACGTGCCTATAAATCTCAATTTCTGAGGAGAGTACTGAAAACACAAGCTTTTAAATGAAACAAATTTCGTGCATAATTCATTTTAAAAATTCTTAAACTTATATACTTTGATATTTTTCGGAAACTTAAATTTAAATTTTACAAGTTGTATTTGAATAATTAATATATTTTGAACCTTCAAATATAGACAGCTTATCTTTATTTAACTTACCAATATGAAGTAAGGTGATATTTTGTGTTTCTGGTCACTATACACAGACTTATTTTCAATTTATTCACCCTAATAAAGGTTATTCTGTATTTTCCTATCCCATGGTCACTTTTATTTAAACGTTTGAATTTGTTCCGTGCAATATGCTAATATTACCACCATTATCGGTAATATGGTTGTACTCTTATCTATCCTAACAACTAGCTCAGTAACTGACACAATATATATGGAACGTAACAAAACAATATATAATCCAAACTGTCCTCGAATGAATTTACAATAATCACAAAATAGTGATTTTGTCCGAATTCAACACGAGTACTTTGTAATGCCAGTGAACAATGGATATAAATAATTCCTCTAAACATAGCAATAGTACTGAATTCACTTCGCATATCAAGTTAGGAATGAGTAATTCTAATGTAATCAGTCATAATTTGAAAACCTAAGATACAATTTGAGAACCAGGGTGAAGGTCATGTCAAAGGATGATTTCTAGAATAAAAATCCCCACTACAATGTCATCGTTGACTGGAACCAAAGAAGAAAAAAATTGTTTCCAGAAAATGCTACTGTCATAATCAAGGTTTTAATCAGAATATAAATATAGTAAACATGTTTATCCATCGTGGAAATTTTCCTTCTGGATAAATGTCAATCACACAATACAAATTATATATATATATATATATATATATATATATATATATATATATATATATATATATATATATATATATATATATATATATATATATATATATATATATATATATATATATATAAATGTACGCCGTATTAATGATATACCACGACATTTATAAATTGTTCAGTTAAAGGAAACTCTGCAGACCTCGTTTCCTTTTAATGAAAACTATAATCAACGAGTGGTATAACATTGATACAGCGCACATACAATACATATATTTTATTTATATAACATGGAAATACATACATTTTCCTTTTTAATGGAGCTAAGATTTAATTCAGGCAGCTGCGTATTGACCGAGTGAATGAACTCCTCACATACCCGAGTGTGTCCGCTAAAAGATGTAGTTCTATGCCTTTCGTGGTTATTCATAATCCCCTTTGCATGTTTATATGTTGATTGTTTGGTGTGTTTTTTAGTTTGTATTGTTCTTTACGTTGATTAAGTCAATATAATACACATATTTATCATCTAAACATGAAAGACGGTTATAATGATGGAATTAGAGAACTTCAAACACGTGGTTAGTTACGCCATTCATATGAACGGTTCGCCATTCTTGTACCGGCGCATGGAAATTAATTTGGAATAGTAACTAAGCGAAATAACGAAACAACTTGAGGTAATTAAAATATTTTAATATAATTACAATTGTTCTAAGTCATTATTCCTTTAGTAACAGTTCCACCGCCCAAACAACTCATTATCTCTCTCTCTCTCTCCCTCTCTCTCTCTCTCTCTCTCTCTCTCTCTCTCTCTCTCTCTCTCTCTCAGATCGGTTTGAGTTTAAAACTCCAAAAGGAATCTACAACGAGTAGTTATCCATATCCTTGATGCGTATCTTGATAAATTCAAGGAAAACATGGTAACCTACTTGTAGGAGCAAGGTGAACGCTTTCACCAGTATATACTGGACTGTGTTTGTCGGAACCACTGACAGTGCAACGAGAACATCATGGGAGAAAACATTTTGAAGCTGATTCGTGAAAGTGATTTGAAGTATAATAGTAAATCTCGAAACACTACTCACTTCTAAATCTTTTGTGGTCATATTTGCATTACTTTAGTATCAATACATGTTAATTTTTATTCATATGGTTTTTCTCCTGACTTTATGTGAACGAAAAGACACAAAGTCGTCCGTTTTCACATTGAAGATTGGGAAATTTTAAAATATCACTGTCCTGGTCTCAAAAGAAAAGTTTGTGGGGAATGATAACCATTTCCTATATCTTTTAGGCATACGCATTTACGAAATAACATTTAATTACCCTGGAATTTGTTACATTGTGTAATTTTGCTAGCATGCCCGATTAAAAACAGACACATTAGATTAATATATGGTTTATTGCACTGTTAAAAGTATAATAACCCTATTCAGTTAATCTTCGTTCATTATAATTGACTTTTCATGAAATCATTGTAAAGTATTTTATGATGCTTTCATATCGGATTTCTTCGCAGAAAGAAGGGTTTTTAAGACATTTTAAATTATGTATCATGGAGGTATATG
The DNA here is from genome assembly GCA_028554795.2 of Sinohyriopsis cumingii. NCBI lineage: Eukaryota > Metazoa > Mollusca > Bivalvia > Unionida > Unionidae > Sinohyriopsis > Sinohyriopsis cumingii. Next base: position 134,898,178 of record CM068824.1, read on the forward strand.
CCTTTTTGATAATTCATATGCTTTCATATGCTTTCTTAATTTCACTGTAAAAAGTATTTATCATATGAATAGTGTCATATTTTGAATTTAGTATCAATATTAATGCTATTGTCATCTTTGTATTTTCTATTTATATTATCTTGATCCTTATCAGGCTTATTTAGTTTGCGTCGTGTTGCCCTTCATTTTTAAATACTGTTATATAATATATTTCCACTATACACACCAACAACACGATGTATATAGTCTTACCAAAAAGTATACAATTATAAAAGTTATTTTTAAGACAAATTTGATATTATATGCATTCAAATTCCATAAGTATTACAACAAAATATATGAGTCTCTTACTACTACTACCACTAGTACTACGAATAATAATAATAATAATAATAATAATAATAATAATAATAATAATAATTAGACGTTTCACTTGAACGGAATAGTACATGTTATCCTGAAAAGGAACTGTTCTGTAAGCCATATACATTTTAACAGTTATAAAATGATGGTTTGAATAATAAAGAAAAAGTAACTCCAAGGGCACTCATTAGCATAAAAATTGCAATAATGCTTCAAGTTGCGGTGGAAAATTACATGGTATTGTATTTGTTGTAAATAATTTAACGAATATAAAAAAAATTTAAAAAAATTACATCAGCTACAATCAATTTATCACTGCTCTGAGTAACGAAAAATATAAAAAATAATGACTGAAACAAGAAAGAATCATGTAATGTGAGATACAAGGTTAACACTTGACCGATGTTTTCCAGTTATTATGTCTTCATCTTGGACTTTCTTAATCCGTGCACAATAGAGTTTTCAACTTTAATAGTTTAATTATACCATTAAAGTTGAAACTTATCTTGTGCATAGATTATGGAAGTCCATGATAAAGATGTAATAACAGGAAACTATGTCCATATGAATGGTACAATCCACTGTACTGAGGTGATTAAAACCAACAAAATACCTGTATATATAAACCAACAAAAAGGTAACGTCCGTATAAACTCATCCATAGAAAGGAGATGTGTAGATATACGACTATTTATATTTTGATTTTGATGACCTGGATTCATTTTAGTATAACAGATTTGATCGTGCAAAGCACAAAGCCAACTGCATAGATGAAGCCGGAGAATCATACGAGTTTTCACTACAATCTTTGTATACCAGCACCTTAAATATGTTAACAAATTTGAAGAGTTGATTTAGTTTTAGTGTAACACATTCATACTAGATTGTATAAAGTACAAAGCGAACTGTATAAATGAGGTCTGAAAATCATAGTAGTTTCCAATATCAGCCAATCAGAAATGACCATTCAGATGTAACTCTGTTTACGACTGGTCATAAGCAAAAGCGAAGAAGCTGAAGAGTTGTATAATATCCAGACCGTGGATTGACATAAAATAAGATGTTAGTAGATCAGGATCTATGTTGTATGTATGTCTATACTTTTAACAGTTGGGCATACAATACCTAAGTACAGTACCATTCATCTTGACAGAGAAGATGTAGCTGCATGCCGTTTATAGGTGGGCATACAGCTAATAAGCACAGTATTTCTATAACGTACTTTCACACAAAAGATGTAGGTCCATGCTTTTTTATAGTACGTCTATTATATCTAAACAAAACGTATATACAGTAATAGCTGTACATTAGTGAAGGCTGTATGCATCTGATTTCGTTTTGGTATCCCATTCCCAATGGTGACATTCAACCGAAGCACACTCATCAGCTTTTAGCAACATATTGCAAACATATTGTTAATAGCAGAAATACAGTAAGAAAGAAAAGGCAAAACGAAAATGCGGTTAATTGATAAAGAGGTTCATTTCAAGAGCACATTTGACAACTTATGCTTTACATTTCTTTCTTTTGCACACGGATTACCATTTATATCCTAGTTCTGTAGATACCCTGAATTATGGACACAATAAAACATTTATTGACTTAATACAGTGCCCCCAGTATTTGAAAAGCACAACAATGTACACTGCAAATAAAAGGACTGTCAACAGTTGCAATTATATAATCATTAGTACGTTTTGCACGAATAGTCTATGGAAAGTTTATGGGTTTCTCAATCTGCAATATAGATATTAATTTCAAGTTAATATCAATCAATATATATTATAAATGAGAAGTATTGTTCGCAGTAAATAGTGATGTTGTGACATTTAATTATTTCTCCACAGACAAAGCACATCATTTGCTTAAATTATATATTGATGAAGTTTCCGTAATCGATTTTAATTTTAAATATCATTTAATTAATAATAACATGTATATCTGAGAAAGGTTTTTTTTTTACATTCAAGAGTGATAGATAGCTGCAGACCACAATGCTTAAAACTTGATTAATGTTCTTTTTTTGCGGAATGCCATCGAACAGATCCAGATATCATACCTTCAAATCTTAATATTATCAAACTCATTAAAGTAATGGACATTCAAGCCTGAATACCATCTATCTCTTTCAGATATCCGATATTAAAGCTCATTTACTATCCAAATAATTCCGATATCAGACGTTCAAGCCTGAATACCATCCAACTCATTCAGATGTCAGATATCGGACAATCAAGCCTGAATACCATCCAACTTATTCAGATGTCAGATATCGGACATTCAAGCCTGAATACCATCCAACTTATTCATGTCAGACATTAAAGCCTGAATACCATCCAACTTATTCATGTCAGACATTAAAGCCTGAATACCATCCAACTTATTCAGATGTCAGATATCGGACATTCAAGCCTGAATACCATCCAACTCATTCAGATGTCAGATATCGGGCATTCAAGCCTGAATACCATACAACTTATTCATGTCAGACATTAAAGCCTGAATACCGTCCAAGTCATTCAGATGTCCGATAATGGACATTCAAGTCTGAATGCCATCCAACTCATTCATATCTGACATTCAAGCCCTAACGCCATCCAACTCATTCATATATCAGACATCCAAGCCTGAATACAATCCAACTCATTCAGATATCAGATATCGGACATTCAAGCCTGAACGTTATGCAACTTATTCAGATGTCAGATATCAGACATTCAAGCCTGAATACCATCCAACTCATTCAGATGTCAGATATCAGACATTCAAGCCTGAATACTGTCCAAGTCATTCAGATGTCCGATAATGGACATTCTAGTCTGAATGCCATTCAATTCTGACATTCAATCCCGAACGCCATCCAACTCATTCATATATCAGACATGCAAGCCTGAATACCACCCAACTCATTCAGATATCGGACATTCAACCCAGAACGCCATTCAACTCATTCATATATCAGAAATTCAAATCTGAATACCATCCAACCCATTCAGATGTCATAAATGAAGCTTGAATATCAACCGACTCACTGAAATATCATACATTCAAGCCATAATACCGTTCAACTCATTCAGATAACGGACATTCAAAACTGAATGTCATCCAATTCACTGATATGTCGGACATTCAAGCCGAATAGCTTTTACTTCGGTGACTACCACTATATACCATGTAGAAATTGAAATCATCATAACTTATTTCTTAAACATTCTTTATGCTACATTAGTATATACTACACAATCAACACTAATGCACACATGTAAGAGTTACCATATAATACTCTATGTTTATATCATGTGTGACGCTCAGTGAATATACATACATTTCTCTACTCTGGCGACAGGTCAACTGACACAGACAGTAGACAGATTCTGATTCTGTTGCATAAACATTTCAAGCACAATCCTTAACCAGCTGAATCAAGATATAGGCCAATGTTTCTCAAACTACACCCCTTCTGTACTCTGTTTCTATCCTGCTTTGGGACAGTTTTATTAATAATTCTGTCACTAACAGCATTTTCTTGCTGTTCAAAAAGAATTTCTACCTGACAACATGGTAAAGACAGTAAATTTGTTCCCGTGTAAACTTATTTCTTAAATATACTTATTTTCACATATACGCGTATTATCCATATTTTACAGCCCGTAGAAGGAATTATTTTCAAACGGAGACAATGAAATGAACTACAGGAATATTGAATATCCTAATCTAATACAGAACTTATATTCTGTCTATAACAGAGGGAAGTAATTTAATTATTTGAAAATTCAACACTATAATAGTATTGACTTACTATATGTACATTATGTACAGGTATATGCAAATTATTATGTGTATCTGTTCTAACATGTGTATAATTTAACGACTCTGAAACAGATATGACTTTCTCCCTTGATATGTGTAACATCATATAAAATAGTATATCAACAAAAAATATAGTACTGGAAACAATGAAAGATATTGTTATCCTTCTCTATCTTATAACATCTTTGGGTGTTTTGAAAAGACCCAAGTCAAAAAAGAATTTATATTTATCTAATCCTTAATAATATGTACCCATGTGTAGCACACCTCAAACTGAAAATCGTAGACCCACTAGGGAAGCTGCATTAGAAGCTCAGGGTTTACTGTGTTTGTGGTTGGGTACAATCTGTGAACAAGTAGATATAGAACAATGACCCTGCTTAGAGCTATTCCATTTCAATTTACCATGAAGATGTAAACTATATGTGAATTGTTTTATTCACGGCGAACCATGTTGTCCACGGACCAGTGAAGTAAATGATATGGACCACTGAACAGTGAAGTAAGCTCAAAAACCTATATAAATTTGTATATGCAAATATTCACAAATTCATTATTCAATAACTTATTCATAAAGATATTTGAAAACTTTTAAGCTGTGCTGTTGATATCAGAAGGTCAATTTCTACAAAAAAAATTGTTGATTTTTAAAGGACGGAAATAATTACTTGTTGATCTGGTTACAAAGATTATCAAAGGCCTGAAAATCAATAGATTTTTACAGATTTTCATGGTGCTGTCCATTTTATCCCTGGTATATTTAAATGAATAGACATGAGTTTATGCAAGGCAATATATCCAGAAAATAAAGTGATGTCTTATTAATCCAGACTTTGTTTATTAAAATGTCATCGCAACATATTTATAGGGTTATTATTTGAAGTCATTCATTAATCTGGATTCATTGTTATCTATATTCGAAGTATTGGAGCAAAGATGTATCAACGAATGGAATGTCTTTGTACTTCGCTCACAAGCTGAGCCAACGCTCTGTACATGTTACTTGCTCGTAAAGACATGTGTCCAACAGTGAATTAACAATATATTCTGGCAATGATCAGCTGAAGCAGTGTGGTGACATTATCATTGTTTTTCTAGTATCAGAAACAAATTACCAATAAACATAATAGTACGAGCAAATAAAGTCAGTTATCCTACATTAATTCTAAAATGAAAGAAAACAAGAAAATCCAAGAATTATTTACACAAATTTTCAAAACCTTAAAAAGTACTCATCTTTCAACGCTCAAATGTTATGAAATATCCAACTTCCAATACATAAATCTCATGCACATTGATAATTTGCTACAAATATATTGCTAATCTGCTGAATTACAATATTTGCCAACTTTAATAGCATCAATACCGTTTTGATGTTTAGTATCTAAATATTGCTTTTGCTCGTTTCTGTCGGCCCATTTTCTCTTCACTAGTTTCCAGATTTTTCATTAGTTTCTGGCAGCCTGCTAAAAAAGCACATACTTTTAAAACGTTAACGAATGTAGCAAAGTTTTTCACACTGTAACATTTTGTGTTACACTGTTATAGAGAGGGCCGTCCAATTTTGACTTTGAGCTAGATACTTCAAAAGATAACTAGAAAGCTGAATATGTGCCTTTCACAATGAGGAAAGATGGAAAATAAACAAACCAGAATAACTTTTCTTCCAACACAGCAATCAAAATAAAGAAGCAACATACATTGTATACTGCACTTCCAAGCATAAAGGTCATTTGTAATAAATAGACCTTAGAGAACTGTAGCTTTTTGTGGCTAGGATTATTCAAGTAGTTACAAAACGTATTAGTTACATCCTCAATATCTTCCATTTTAATCTTTTCTTACTTTATTTATTTATCAGATATGTGAAACTTTATGGTAAAAGAAAACGTTTTCTCTGTGTGCCATCAATGTGCCACTTATAACACTATTTTCTGTTACAAATAGTACTTTGGAATGGGTTTCATTTTCTCTTGACAGTGCAAGTAACTGTATTTATTTACTATTCAACCTCAGAATAATCCTTTTCCGTGGAGACAAAATAGTCATTAAAGAAACCGAGTAAGAATTCAAATGTTGGTCTGTTCTCTGCTTTTATGTCCCAGCATTTCAGGACCATTTCATAAACGGGGTCTGGACAATTGAAGGCTTCGGCATCCTGTAACCAGCAGCTACGCGTTCTGGCACTTCTTGGTTTGTCATGCCTAGAAGAAAAACAGATTATTATGTTTCCGTTTGATGATAATTTATTTCGTTTACTTCTCACGAAGTCTCAAATATTCAAAAGATGGAGTCTGATTGTTCTTGTTTTGGGTTTAGCGTCATTCCTCAGAGCGAGATAGGCTATAGATGGCTGGTAGTAAAACTAGTGGAGGATGAATTAGGAAAAAACTTTTAAGGCTCACGGACAAATAAGAAACTACTGGTACTTCTAATATGTCTACATTAGCCAATCGCGAAACCTGAACTCACATTGACAGAGTTGAGATGACAGTGATCGGTAAATGCGAGCACCTTAGACCACATCGCCAACCAAAGCACCCACCTGTGGAATAAACGGTTTTGCACTGTGTCTGTTCTATTGTTATGCATATTTGATTAAATTTACATCTGATTTACTAAGAACTCGAAACCTTTACCAGAAAATAGTTTGCCTTTGACTGTTCATTTTTATAACCACTTAAGGCTGATCTGGTTCCCGACCTCAATTCAAAATTAGTAACAGTCACGTCAACAAATTATTGTCATTTATTTTTATTGTGGGAATAATAAGATTGAAATCGATGCTGTGTCGGATACGTGACCCTCGACTGGTGAATAGATTTTTGAGAAGTAAACAACTTTTTCCAAAAATTTATTATTTGACTAAAATAATTGGTTCTTGTCAGTGTCATTCTGAGAGTACGTGATGTAAACATGATCACGTGACACTCATCCGGGCATCTGTTTTGCGCAATATTCATTCTTTTTAAAACCATTGCTTAAAGAAAGATCTCACAGATGGCCGTCTAAACACTGGAATGTAAAGGTGTTTCTTTTGTTGTGTCATTTTGGGAATTATATTTTAATGTTTATTCCAATTATTTGCATTCTAAATGATTAATTCGTTTCTCTGGAAATATTTTGAGTGCTCATGCAGAATTCTTGAACAAATACATTTCTTAAAAATTTTATTCGGACTTCCAAAACCGGAGTGTTATTTCTTTTGTTTCTACTGTTTATTTCAATACAGTACATGATACATCATTCGTCATCTTCTTCCATCTTGGATTCTTCGTCGGGACTCGAACTTGAATTCATTAGAATATTTCATTATTAGCAATTCTAATATATATGCCTCATCTTAAGAACAACAACAGATCTGTCTGGAAAGATTTGTGAGGTTATTTTTATATGGACAATTTTATATTATAGTCACAAATCACAAGATGATATATATCCAATGGATATATGCTTTAAGGACCAAACAGAAGTTCAGGGAAGTCAAAATAGCATCATATGTTCCTTTTATCTGCTGAGTGTTGACTCATCCCTGATATCTCCGAGCAATAACATGTCTTTCAAAATAAGTCACCATGCCAAATATAATGGTTGTACAGCTGTAAAATAGACACCATTTTCATTTATCACTAACTAGGCACCATTCGAAGTCTTTTGATGAAAATATCATGCAAATATAAAAATATGTTCATGATGAGACGTGCCGGAATTTTCAAGCTGTTGGATCAACATCATTTTCAGTTAGGCCCAACAAGATACCGTGCAAAGTCTTTTCGTTAAAAATGTCAATGATAATTTCCGTTTATTATAAGAAGTGACATAAAGATTTGCATGATGGTTGCCGTGGTGAATATATTGCATGTACAGTTAGTATTATTTTCGTTTAGGATAAACTAGAGACATTACTTAGCCTTTTCTTAAAAAGCCTAATATTGATATCATCTATAATCTAGGGGGAGTAATTATAACAAGATTTTCATGATGGCCACTGTGTTTGAAATAGTAGAGGCCAGATTGGCACCATTTTTATAAGAGACCATCAAAGAAGTATTTCAGTGAAAATCCTATGCCAAATGTGACTTTTCAAGATGGTTGTCATGGTGACCATGTTCCATGTCAGATCGGCACCATTTTCATTTAAGAACAAGAATACTTCATATGGAATCTTTCTTCAGTGAAAACATTTTGTTAATAGAACTTTCCATTCCAGAAGAGTAAGAATTTTATGATAACTACCTTGGAGTCATTTCGAGGCACCAATATCATACAAGACCAACTATAGATAATAACAAGTCTTCAGGTAAAATCCCATGTCAAAAAGAGTTTAAAGATCGTCGCCATTGCCACCCTGGAGACACTATTTTCATTAGGACCAAGTAGATATCACAAGAAGTCTTTTAGAAAATAAAACGTACTGACATGACCATCCATTGATGAGGAGTAGTAATAACAAGCTCTTCAATAGATCACTTGCGGCAGCCATATTGTATGTCTCCGTGGTACAATTTTCTTGCAGAACGAACTAGACCATGAGATAAAAGTGTATGGAAAAAAATCGCATTAGCCTTTCAAGTAGTTAACGAGGCTTAGCAATAACAAAACTATGCTAAGGGATGGATAATATGGATGGACAACACACAAGTCATTCTGTAAGCTGGACTGGTCTACCAATGACGAGTAGAGCGTGGTGTTACAGCAAAAATACAATTTATGCCAAGTTTACAACTGGAAATTTATAATACTTTAAAAGCCGAAATATTCTCTCGTATGACACAATGAATGTATTTGGGTCTGTACAATTTTGGATCGAAAGGACATGGGAAATTGATAACAAAAATAGATTTCTGAAAATGATATGAATATTTCTGAACATATTATACATGTACAAGAAAATAACATCTGGACAAATTCAATAAGCAAACTGTTTTATATCTTTCATTACCGTCATCGTGGTCTTTTCTGTATTGACAGAAAAAGCCATTAATCATTTCATTTATAGCACCTGGCACTGAACTAAAGTTCAATATACATATCCTTCCTATATATTATACAATGTGTTACCAAAAGCAACGCATTCCACCAGTTGACAGTATCCCAGTACCACTGCCTCTATTCGCATAACATTGGCTCTTTCCCCGTACCGGTGACTAGGCAAAAGTGCACAATGACATATGCATACTTCAAACTTTCAAAATTAACATTTAGTGCTTATAACTTTCTTCTGAAATAAACAATTGTAAATATCACCATTCTAGCTCATGTGTACACCAAGCCACAAGTTCCCGGTTAGTGTGCTAAAAATATATACCATTCTGTCTTGTGCTTCAGTATTAGTGATCATTCTAATTGTAGTGTATGCTATTTCGACTTGTTTTGTTAATTTTTGTTTATTAACGTCTTTTATGGTGACTGGCAAGGTTGTAGATAAATTAATTCCATAAAAATCAATCTGAAATCCAGATCCTCTGCTTCTACAGTCAAATATTGCGTCAGCAATTTGATTTTGGGTGTAATTTTTTTATGTCTTTTCATCTCTGATTGTCTATTTATAATTTTTGTTACTGAACATGCACATACTAAATCATAAACTCTTACAGAAAGCCTGTTTAATTTGATGGGATAATTCTATCTATTTGTGCTGTATCCGCTGATAAGACAAAAATAAATTAACATAAAATCGGCATGGTGTAGGATTTCAAACATGTATGCGTTAAAGTCACCTTGTTAATTTGTAGAATAGGATGGGGTGCTGTCACGGTAGTGTCTCAGGTCAACTCATTTCAACTGATCAATCAAACACTGTTATAAATATTAGTATGTGAGTAACATCATCAGAGTATTTAACATTAATCTCTTCTTTTATTGTTCAAATGTGATTCTCAACAGCAAATAAGTCAGGCAAAATGAGTTCTCTTCTAATAAAACTTTGTTTCACAGGTACGGTTCGTTATAGAGAAGCAAAATCCAACGTTTAAGGAAGCTTAAAATTATCATATTCCAAAGTAAAGGTTTGCTTAATGTAACATAATCGTAACAGCAACCTTTTACAAACAGAACACTATCTGTTCTTTTTTTAAAAGAATTATCTTTCGAATGAGACATTTATATATTTTTACAAACCTCTTTAGTTTCTGAAGTACCGGAAATCTTGTTTTATTGAAAATCAACAATAATTGTCGAATAGATCCAATCACAGGCAATGAGCAGTGACACTACACACAAGTATAATAGCTGATGTTGCAACTTGTTTTTGTAAAGTTTTTAGCGATCCTTCAGAGGTTGTTTATCTTATAAATAAAGGTAATTTAGATAGAAAAGTGAACAAATTCATCAGAAAAAGCTTTTTATTAGCAATTATTCACAACATGTTTTTACAATGAATATTAAATAATTAAGGTGCTCACTCCTTTTCGTCTTCCTGTCGATTTACATCCCGGATAGCATTACATTCTTAATTATCAAGGGTAGATCTCTAACTTGCTTATACCGTGGCATGTGTTTACAGACCCCGTTGTGCGTGGATTTTCGCTTGTGTACCCCGTTGTGCGTAGGTTCTCGACATACAAGCGTATCAAAGCTATTCTTAATTTAGTATCTGGAAAGTAAGTTTAAATATTTTCATTCGTAAAATGCATACCTTGATATGGCACAGCTCCCTTTGTTATGATCTCCATCAGTAATATACCATAGGACCAAACATCAGACTTAATGGTGAACCTGCCAGACAAGAATACCTCAGGAGCGGTCCATTTGATAGCCAACCTTTGAACTGTAAGAAGAAACGATGCCATGAAATGTATATTTTCGTAACATGCATGCTCATACATAATCAGATATTTACTAGTCTGATGCATACATTGGAGTAGCTTGTTTTCTTGAACATCGATATTGTTTTGACTATGAAAGTTAGAGGTCTCTTCTTCAAGTAGTTGACACATTTTAACTATAGACTTGCCATACTTCTTGGTATATTTAATATCACATTTCAAAAAGGCATAATACCCTCAAAAGAAATCAAGTCTATGTATGAGCTGAGATAAGAAATCTTTTTGAACTGTCGCTGTACCAGACACTGTAGTTGAAAACGATTCAACAAACAATATATCGTGTTTGCGGTATCAAAGTTTTCTCACGTATGCTTTGGCATTTTTATTTTAATAGGATGTATTTAATTTAATCTATTCAAATGTTAGCATTTGTGGCTGTGGTTTAAAGGTAATTTTATTGAAAACTTATTGCGTATATAACGATGCTATATAGTACAATTCTTGCTGATATTTCCATTTGTCTTGCAAAATATTTACCCACCCATCAATAGTTATTCACATTTTGAATGTTTGCCTTGATAATATAATGTACAAGTTTGAGCTAATTATGTTTTTCCAAGAATACCTTCGTAACAAACATGACAGCAGCTGCCAAGGACATCATTGACCTCCATCACCCGAAGAAAAAACCCTGGGTTACAGAAGAGATTCTCAAGTTGTGTGATGCCCGAAAAGAACTAAAAAAAAACACCAGACACACAACAGGGCATTGAAGTACCGAGAATTAAACAAGAATTTCAGGAAAAACTTGAGCAAAGCAAAAGAAAATTCGATTGGACAAAAGTGCACAGAAATTGAGAACAGTCTGATAAAGAATAACAGCATAAAGGCATTCCAAACTGTGAAAGACCTTACCAGACAGAAACAACCAAGAGTCAGTACCATTCCAGACAAAAATGGAAAATGCCTCACAGAAGCGAGTGACATTACAGAAAGATGGACTGAGTATTGCAAAGAACTCTACAACCATCAGTCCACAGGAGACCCAGAGGTGCTTGAAGTTCCAGACTCCTCAATTGATGATGACTTCCCCTTCCTCAAAGAAGAGGTGGAGTCAGCAATAAGAGCACTGAAGAATGGGAAGGCAACTGGAGTAGACAACATCCCAGCTGAACTTATCAAGAATGGGGAAGAATCAGTGAAAGAGCCATTAACAAAGATCTGAAACAAGATCTGGCAGACAGGTCAATGGCCAACACAATGGACCCAGTCACTGATTATAACACTTCCCCCAAAAGGCAATCTCCAGCTGTGCCAAAATTACAGAACTATCAGTTTGATCAGACATGCTAGTAAGGTAGTGCTGAAAATCATCTTGAACAGACTGAAACCACAAGCAGAAGAAATAATCGCTGAAGAACAGGCCGGGTTCCGGAGTGAAAGAAGCACAACAGAACAAATATTAAATCTCAGGGTTTTGTGCGAAAAGTACTCGCAACACAAACAAGACATCTATCATGTGTTCATAGATTTCAAAAAGGCCTTTGACCGAGTGTGGCATGAGGCATTGTGGGCCATAATGAAGTATAACATGGGTCAAAAGTTAACCATTACCATCAGGCAGACAGGCAGCTGTACGCCAAGGATACCAGTGCAGCAATTGCCCAAGGTGATGTGGGGGACTGGTTCCAGAAAACAGTGGGAGTGCGTCAAGCCTGTCTCCTGTCAACATCTACTTAGAGCGCAACATGAGCGAAGCCCTGGAAAACCACTGTGGGACAGTCAACATTGGAGGGCGTAACATCACCAACCTCCTCTTTGCAGACGACATTGATGGGCTGCAGGCAGTGAAGATGAGCTAGCCGCCTTAGTGAAGAACCTGGATGAAACATCTTCCAGATTTTACATCGAGATAGGCGCTGAGAAGACAAAACTGATGACAAATAGTGGCAAACAAATCTCAGCCAAGATTAAAGTCGGAGGACATGAACTGGAAACAGTGAGCCAGTTCAAATATCTTGGTTCCATAATCACTGAAGAGGGATCAAGAGCAGAAATTTTGTCAAGAACAGCACAAACAATGGCAGCTATGTCAAAGCTAAGACCCATCTGGAGAGACAACAACATCTGTCTGAAAACTAAAATCAGACTAATGCGAGCTGTAGTCATCTCAGTCTTTTTGTACACATGTGAGGCATGGACCCTGACAGCAGAATTACAACGAAGAATCCAGTCACTTGAAATGAGATGCTACAGAACCATCCTTGGCATCTCCTACATGGACCATATCACAAATGAAGAAGTGCGTAAGACCATCAGGCACGAAAAATAAACATCAAACCAGTTTAAAGTGGAATATGTGACAAACATATCGATATTTTACGTCTGTCTATCTTTGTGTCACAAAATCTTCAAAAATCAAAATAGTTTAACACTATAATTCATTTACATGATAAATCCATGAATTTGATTATTTGTCGCATATAAAACTGGAAGTGCAGAATGACACTGCCGAAAATATTCTGTAATACATCATTTTCATATATGAATGAAAGTAAACAGTTTTGTAATTCACAGCATCCTTTAAACATAACTCTTATTTATGTGTTTAGGCTCCTTTTTCAAGTATTCCTGTTTGAGAGGGTTCATCCTGTACCGGTTTTGTTTGACATGTTTGGAATTTTGTCTGTCTTTGTAGGAGCATCTGGAAATAATAACTGTTTAAATTCATTTCTTTCTTACTCTTGCAAATTTGAAAGTTTCTGGTCCAGATCTTTCATAATGTCTGAATTCCGAAGTGTTGTTACTTCAATGTCAGTAGAATCCGATGATATTTCTTCACTGTGTGAGACTCGTACAATTAAATGAATTGCATGTTTAACCTGGCTATCTCTTTCAATATAGTAGTACTCCTATTTATTTATTTAGTTCCCAGGAGCAATGCTACCATAATTTAGCTTATTCATTTTCTTTTTAACCTTGTAAGGGCCATAATATCTAATCTGAAGAATAATTCGAAGAATAAGCAACAGAGACATAACTCCATTATCACAAACTCAAAAGTTCTCTCCATTTTAGTTCTGTCAAACCATAAATGCATTTCTGACATGAACTGCTGAATCCCAAATTCAAGCACAATAGGCTGAAAAGTTCCAGACCTAACATTTGACCCTTGATCTGATTGGACAGAGTTAGGAAGGCCAAATTGAGTAAAAGACTTTATGAAAGCTTTTACTGTTATGTTAGAGATTTTATATTCCTCAAGGGAATTGCCTCTGAAAACCTTGTTGACGAACACATAATGGTCAACATGTATTGGCTATCTGATTTGGTCTTAGGTAAGGGACTAACACAATCTACCATTATTATATTAACTGGTTAGTCAAAGGCAGGAATAGGTTATAGATGAATCTTGGAAATTTTCTGGATCGATCTTCCTACCATTTTACAGGTATGACAAGATCTACACTGTTTATCAACATCGCCTTTGAATTTTGGCTAATAGAACTGAATCAAGATCTTGTGATAAGTTTTATTGATCCCTAAATGACCAGCCAATGGAGTTTCATGGGCCAGACTAAGTATTTCCTGTCGGTAAGGTGTCCATTTTCTCATAAGAATTCTATTTTTAATGAAACAGCAGACAGGAACTTCAGCAGCTTAAGTTTCAATAATGACCTTCTAAAACAAACAGGAAATCTCAGGATATTTTTCCTGTTCAACGACAAGTGATTGTCGTTTATCACCCTGATTAGAATCAAGAGAATGATTCGTTAAAAGATGATCACTGTGATCAATGCCTTCTGTTTGATCCAAACAGGGAGAGGAAGTGACCTCATCAAAAGCCTGATCAATAAATGTGTCATTTAAAGGAATACTTTCCTTGTCAACATCATTCTCAAGAGCTTTCTTTGTCATAGTTCTGGTAACTGCACAAGCTGTAAATACATCAGGGAATTCCTTTTCAATTGGACCGACGTTCTGATCCAAGCAAGTCTTGTCAATTACAAGTGGATTAACCACAGCCTTGTCTCCAGCTAGGTTGTTGCCTAGTAATAAATGAATGCTCTCAACGGATAAAACAGAGACCGTGCCGACTGTCACTGGTCCTGAAACTAAGTCAGAGGACAAATGTATACACAATGGAGAGGAACATTAACAAAGCCGCACTATACTCCCGGAATAAGAACACTCTCATTAGAAAAAGACTTCTCAGAAAAAGGCAAAGTACCTGAAACTAAAAGACTCTGAGAAGCTCCTGTTTCCCTTAAAATATTAATAGGGATAGGATTGGCCAAATCACCCAAGAGTGATATAGAACCCTTTGATATGAATGGTTCATAATTCTCCATAATCAAATCAGACTGGGTTTATTGGACCCAACAAATGTATAAGAGCATTTGGAATAGGTCTTTCTTGATTCTGATGCATATTTGTCAATTTATAGCATTCAGAAATAACGTGTCTTTTTTCTTGCAATAGGTACACGTAGAAAGAGACAAGGATCTTGAATCAAGCTACTCTGAAGTTTGATTGTTAGAAGTTGTGCCAGTTTGAGTTTTAGAAGGGTTTGTATTAGGCTGAAATACTTTTCTGCCAAAAGACTGTTGAGTAGAAGTCTTATTCACAAAAGAAATTGCATGAGCTAAAGCATAATTGTCAGCGGCACGAGCAGCATTTTCCAAGGTGTCCATCTTATGCTCGTCAAGATAGACTTTAATGTCACTACGAACACAGCTCTTAAACGCTTCAACCAATATGAGCTGTATGAGACTTTCGTAATCTTTATTAACCTTTCTAGAAGAGCACCACCTATAAAATTGTCGTGCTTTTTCCCATGCAAAAACGACATAGGTATGGTTAGCTTCTTTTTTTATAGTTTCTGAATGTTTGCTGATAAGCCTCAGGGACTAACTCGTAACCCATCAAGATATAGTCCTTAACTATATCAAAGTCGGCGCTCTGTACTACTGACAGTGACAAGTAAATATCATGAGCTCTACTAGTGAGTACACATTGCAATAATAGAGTCCAGTACACTTTTGGCCACTTAAAACTCTCAGCAATTCTTTCAAAACGAAAAAAAATATGTCTACTTCTTCTTCCAGAAAAAGAAGTATTAACTTGATATTTCTGAAAACATCAAAAGTAGGGGAGTGTTTTTTCTTTGCTAGCTCTAATTCTTTTAATCGAATTTGAAATTCCCTTTAATTCTTCTCTCTTTGCATTTGCACCCCCCTCTCTCTCTTTCTCTCTTTCTTCCTTTTGCCTTTGTTCTTTTCGCATCTTTCTGTCTTTTTCTTTTTCTTCTGCTTGCAACTGCATTTGTTTTTTGTTCTCTTCACTCTCATTTGGAACTCCAGGCGTCTTACTTCCATCTCTTTCTGAAACGGCCTTTGTCTTTCATCTCTCTCTCTCTCTCTCTCTCTGAAACTGCGTTCGTCTTATTTCCATCTCTCTTTCCATTTGAAATGTTTCCATCTGAAACTGGACCTGTCTTGTCTCTAATTACAACTTGTTTAGCTGTAGTTTCCATTTTCAAAATGTCCAACCACTCCTGAGTAACATTTATACAAAATTCTCTAACTTTGATGATATTTTAGAAAAAACTTGCCGATTTCATAAAATATTTTCAAAAACAAGGGGAATTCAGATGTTCTGGCCAAAATTCGAAATTACCCCGGACGAGCCCCCAATTCTTAGGTTACGTGTTTAGGCTCGAGTAAACAGTAAGACAGGAAAGAGTGAATGCAACAAGCTTTGAAAAATATAACAAATAATTTATTTCCATGGAAAAATACTGTAAAAATAAAAAATATGAGAACTTATGGTTTCCAGAATCAAATCCAAATCTGATACAAGAAGAATCCACGAATAAAGTTTTTGCAGTCCTAATATTGAAATATTCTAATGGTTTCAAGTTTGAGTCCCGACAAAGAATCCAAGATGGAAGGCGATGACGTATGATGTAGCCTGTACTATGTTGACGTCTACAGTTCCTTGTACAAACGCAGTAATTTATTCTCCGGTCTTTGAAATCCAAACAGAATTTTCAAGAAATGTCCTTGTTCAAGAATTATGCATGAATACAGTATTATTTTCAGAGAAACCAATGAATCTTTGAGAGTCCAAATAATTTGGAGAAAAATAACTAATAACTCAAAATCGAAAAAGTTCTTTTCTGGTCACAACAGAATAAAACAACTTGACATCAAGTGTTTAAAGGCCCTGAACTCTGAGAGTTCTCTCTCTCTCTCTCTCTCTCTCTCTCTCTCTCTCTCTCTCTCTCTCTCTCTCTCTAAGCATCACTATAAATTCAATGTAATTGGCAATTTAGGAAATGCCTAATTGCGAAATATATTTCGAAATATAGGATGACTTGATCATGTTTACATGTAAAGTCACATAGCTGCTGTATGTCCTTGATAAGAACCGATCATTTTACTCCTATTAAAAGTTGTTTACTTGACCCTCAATAAAGGCCATGTACTATGTCAAAAATAAAAACAACTGTTTCTATTATTAGGAATCTAAGTTGAAACTCAGGTCAAGCTGAATTTTCTGGAACATATCAAATTCGTAGCAAAACTTTTTTCATTATTTTGACATGTAAAGAAAATAAAGATTCCAAAACTAACAAACAATCAAATCATATCAAACAATGATTAAATAAAATAAAAATTAAATATATGTAACAATAACTGTCTAATATAATCTGGTTTATAGCCGAGGCACTAATCATTACCGTCTGAGTAACCGAATACAGTTCTAAAATCCTTCGCATTCGTCTGTTCATCTTAAACATTGACTTTACTGTCACATGTGGGTACTTAGTACTGATACTTAGTCACCTGTCACGCCCCTCTCCTTCAGTCACACCAAATGTATGTTCGTTTTTGTATTTGGTCCTTCTATGCAAAGCGTAAAACTTTTAACTTGAATATTAATTGTAAGCATAATGTTTTCTTTTCCTTATATTGGTGAAGCAGCCGAAGTTCACCAGGTCATATATAAGATATGCAAGAGACATGGTACCCAGTATCTGACAGATTATAAATATTGACAATTAGTTATGTGCAGCCTGAGCTTGTTTTTCCAAGTGAAAATTTGATCAAACAGTCTGCAATCTCATTAAAAACAAATGCCACTGCTGTATAGACGGGATCACAGGCAAGTAAGATAAGCACCGATGGTTAACTGAATATTGGTTTTACCTGGAATAGTTACACAGAAAACTTTGCAATAACACCATTTTGTACATAGTGCAAAGAATCTGGAGTCTCTATTATTTCCAATAATGTGATACCAAATGTTTTATTTCATGCTTATATTACCACCCCACTTATTTAGGACATACATTTTCAATTAAAGCACATCGACCTATAATAAGATAGTATAAACGGTACTTCTTTTAGGCAACTACCCATTAGCCATATGTTTACAATGGTGATAATTCACCCATTACCCGTCCCACCCCAGAATCAATTTCCAGTTCTGTCTCCTGCTTTGCTGTACTATCTTTAGTGTAAGAACAGTAGGGGGTTAACGTACCCCCAAATTCACTGACTGACACAGCATTCACGGCCAAGGCACCAGGAGTAAAGACTGGAGAGACAAAGGTGAACAGTTTATCAATCCACCTCGTATCAAAAAAGTTGCACAATTTACTGAAAGAACGACAGTTGAAGGGACCTCTATGTGTTAAGAACCTTGCGCATTCTCAGCATTGAATAGTCTATGTCACTGGGCCTGCTGGGAATGTGATATGTTCCATGAACTATAATTGGAAGCACCAGCGTAGGAAGTCCCAGAACAAAACTCATGAGTGGGGTGATTCGTTCACAGTTGCATGGCCGACAATACGAGAATTACCAGGTTGAATAAATGATTCTTACAGAAATAAATGGAGTTCAATGAAGCATTCATTTGTAAAAGGTCATTGTGCCTGCTGGGAATGTGATCTAGACCATGATCCATAATGGGAAGCACCAGAGTAGGAAGTCCCAAATCAGAACTCATATGTTGGGTGAATTGTTCCCAATTGCATTGTCTGATATCACGAGAATTACCCGAATGCAAAAATGATTCTCCTAGAAAAAATTTGATTCACTGCAGCATTCATTTATAAAAGGTTGATATGAAGTAATATATGGCATCTATACAAACCCTGATCTCTTGCTTGGGCTTATCCAGTTGTATGTCTGTTGGAAACCATAGATTGTCTTGACAGTGTTGCAGGAATTGTCTTATCTCAATCAGTGGATCATGAAATAAGTGGCGCAGTAGATTCCAATTCACTGCCATTCTGATGAAGTTGAAGAGTTCTAACATTTTTTGTCCCTGAAATCAACATCCAGTTGGAAATTGACTCTGAGAACTCTATAAGTTAAACGTTCACTGGAGGGACTAACCAAGATGTACTTGGTCAAAGAATTTCCTACCACGATGAGCAAAAGGCTATGATGGGTTGATCAATCTTGTCTTATAGATCATAAAATATTGCTGAGAGAAAGACAGCAAAGTTGTTTCTACTCGTTAACAAACACAAATTTGCTGTGTTTTTATAGATGTCATCCCAATACGTTTCAACCCATGTTAACTAAGTTGACTTGAACTTTGTAATATGCAGTTGATGATCTTCGTAAATACCGTAAGTAAGTAGTACGGATGCATGGGAGAATATATAAATAAGTGGTATATATTTGATCAAAGTCAAAGGAAATTATGGTGCATATGATGTGAATATACGTTGGTTTTATCTAGAATAGTCCCACAGAAAGCCTGATTTACCGCGTTATCTCCATTTTGAACCTTGGTGCGGCTATATACTTTTTGAGCAGGTTGCGATTTATGTCTGGTCTGTGCGTTCTGTTAACTCTGTGTACTCGATAAAGGGTGGAATAATATTCGATAGTTCAGCTTGCAAAGGAGGAATATTATTTCCTATCACCTTCACCTGATGAAACTACTGCTCTTCGGCGATTATCTGATTTATCTCATTTAGCCTTATGATGTCTGCTTCCACATATCTTCATTTCCGCTGATAAACAGCAATGGAATCCCAAAAGGTAGTGCCAAAAATGATTAGGCTTCAGTGAAGGCGAACAAAAAGGCATAGCATCTAACCAGGTCCGAACTGGACGATGAGTGACCTGATTCACTGCAAGACATACACTACCATGCATGATTATTCCCTACTTTTCAGCAAAAACTAGATTGTGACACCATATCAGGCTTAGAAGATATGACCACCAGATCATGCGCTAACAGTTAATTGGCACGCTAAAACATGCTAATCTACTTTACAAAACAGATGGTTTGATATTGTCACGATTGCAACATTTTATACCGAGCGTAGCATGTTGGGACTGTACTCTTCAGAATGCCTGTGGCACCAGTTCGACAAGAATTATGCTGGTCTATTTCCACAGGCCTTGGGTCTTTTCAAAAAAGATGATAAACGATTTCTTTAATTTTGGTGACTGCGGGGGTAAACAGACCACATCTTTAACATCTATACTAGACTAAAACTTATAAGTCCGGTTTGTAGACAACAGCTGTTGAAATTCAGATGATGATAAAGTTCAGTAAATGATTAAACAGCCAAGCAGACGGACTGATTCAGTGAATTAAAATACGACTCTGATAAAAACAGCATGAGTGGCTGCTATACGACTGACTGTCTGGTTGTTAGTAAAATAAGCACAGCATTGCTAACCAGTCGGCTATATTGGCTGGGCGACAACAAAAGTAGATATGTTAAATTGGTAAATATTCAGTTCAACCATAGATTCCTAACGGTAGTAAGGTGATTTGCTCTTAATGGTAAGCGTGTCTTTCTTTCTCTATATGTTATATGAACGAGATAATTAATTGTTTGGTTTATGAAAGAGCTGAATTTGTGAGATAGAAGAGATTATTTCTTAATGTTAATGTAACTGGGTATGCATTTAAAACAGAAACTGCCACATCTGACAAAATACTTGCAATGTGTGCTTACAATGAGTATTATTTGGATACACGTCATGACGATGAAACTAATTAATAAAAACAACATCTTCTGAAGCGATAAACAACCAACATGATTATATCAATATGCATGCCGAAAAGTCATCACTGTTCGTTTATGGTTGAAGCGTTCTACTGAGAAGGTATATGCTCTATCTCGAAATTGGGTTGCCCGAAATATAAAAAAATCAAATCAGATCCATTTCTGGCACTGGTTACGCCAATAAGGTTAAATGATAATAAGAGACAAGGCATGCATGGTAATCAGCGTCAATACAATAGCAATGTTCTAGAGAAGCTTTACTTGTCATTTCTCTCTCACAAGCCATGTTAGGACTTTGAAATGTGTGCACATCATTTAACACGTGTAATGAACGAGACAGATGTGTAATTATTAAGGTAGTTGAGGTTACTAAATTGAAATGACATGGTTTGTACAGCGAAGGAGATTTTTTCCAAAATGCTTTAAGAAGAAGTTATATGCGGAAGTACAATTTTCGCAGATGTTACTTTGTTTCACACTGCATAAAAGAGTGTGCAAATGAATATTAGAAAACACACTAATAATTAGTTTACCATTACAACAAAATAATGCTATTCAAGTTGATAATCACCCTGGTCGTGATTTTTGTTTTATCTTCCAGCAAAATGAATCCAAATTTGGTTATCATTTTTGAAAAATATACCGCGAAGAAAGTTCTTAAATTTGAAAAGTGCAAGATATTTTTTTAGTTTTAATATTTTATCTTCCCTCTGAAACGTTTTTATAAAATTCATGAACAGTTTTATTACCTTCAAAGATGCTTATAGCAAGTCTTTGCAAAACCTCTATATGTTTCAAAACAACCTCTCATATTTAAGAATGTTTCCAGATCATCCGAATTATGGAATACGTTGCATAGATTTTGTACTATGGGAAAGATACAATCAATAAAATAAAATACCATAACCATATGATTACCTCCTTTAAAATGGTAATATTCACAATCCTTAATTACTTTGGCCAAACCAAAGTTGCCCACTTTGACAATATTTTTCTCCCCAACATAAACACTCCTTGCAGCTAAGTCTCGATGGATAATCTTATTCTGTTCCAGGTAGGCCATTCCACTGGCAATCTGTAACATTTACAATTAGCATCATTAGAATAATACAGTTTAGTCTCCTAGATACCGGTTCATTGCAAACTGCGCCAGATACCCATATGTCTAATTAATAGGCACAATTTGGAATATCGTGAATTATTATTACTTATAATGTGCCAATTTACATCGATGATGTGGTCGCTTTTAGCAACAAATTTTAAACCAATAAAAAAATAGTTTGGCTGTGAAATTTCTTCTCTATTACAGATATGTCCACAGTTAAACGTATCAATGAAACGTCATTTTTCAAAATCCTCAAAAAATGAAATCCACAAGAAATATAGATTTTACAAGTTGCAATAATGTTCTCTCATCGTGGATTCGTAACAGTAAAACATCTGAATAATTTGCCATAATGTTAACATAACCAAACTCTTTGCTTCTTTCTTTTAAATGTTTTATGATCTGAGGTTCATTTTGAAATAACATGCCTATGTAAGCCGAAGATCACTTATCTTGCTAATACACAAATTGCGTGAGCAGTTCGACATCTGAGAGAATATGAGGCTTTCTCTGTATTTGTTTCCCAATAAATTGCATTTGTTACAAAAAGAACTGTTTCAAGATGTTTCTAATTTCTGTATCTTTACTAATATTCATGTCATGTTGTCCAGCAGTGAATGGTTTCTATACAAATATGCTTCCTTTTAAAACTGGTCAAATTCTACTGAGCAGTGCTTTTATAATCCGTTAGAAATATTTCTTCTAGTATCGACATCAATATTTCGAAGGCCCGTTCTCCCAGAATATTGTTTATCACATATGATTACAATCTGTTAAAAGCTTTGTGTGATGTCAATGAACGATTTTTCTACATTAGTTATGGGAACAATACTTGAGGGTGAATGCGCGTAATTTGTAGAGGTTTCGAAAATCCGTCATTCAGTGAATATATTATGCTATATTATGCTTGTAAAATTCTGTTGAGTGAGTTTTAAGATGTTTAAGGTTGTTCATTTTAGTAACAGCGTTTATATATGATAGTGTGCTTTTGTTAATACTTGTTCAATTCTGTTAGGAAAAGTGACCTTATATGATTGCTAGTCATAATATGCGATGAGATTTAAACAGGTTGAGGATCTTACCAAAATTTCGTCTTGTCTAATCTTGAATCAAATTGCACTTACAAGCAGAACAGCAAATAGCAAGGTCATTTGAATTTCTGACAACTGTAGCAGTCACACTACGAATCAGAATTTACCAGGTTTTATGTATTGTCCGAGGATATGTGTCAGTCCATGTCTCATTTCGTCTGTAAGAAGGATATACTTGTTATGTTTTAGTTAAGCATACTTAATCTGCATTGTCTGTTTGCTTTTTTAATGATTATTAGATATGCATATCGGATTTTGGAATTGACCTTAATCACAAATACAATTAATGGTCTACCTGGGAAAGATTTGCCATTCTCAAAATGCTACTCTAACGTTAAACTACAAAAGAAACTAGATTAAAGGTTATAATTGTGCTTATTTATTACGATCTTTTCTTAGGTAGTGGAACAATCGGAAATATAGCAGTAACGAATGCTGATTATCAATTCAGTAACATGATCAACCACAGACGGATCTGAATGTGTATAAAACATAATCAATCAAGCTTAAAGTTTTGCTTTAAAGTATTGTAGTGAGACATGCTGTTGTTTGTTTATTCAATGCTCAGGACTGCAGAAGTATTCATTCCGAACCCGACAAAAGCTCATGTAAGCATTTCTCGAGCTACAAGCCAAATTTACAACTTATCCTAAATGAAACGGTAAGAAATGCAAATATTACCTTTTTCCAGCGTGAAAATAAATAGTAAGAGAGACATTTTTAGAATAGTGAATTACAATTCATTCAAAATAGGAACATTTTATTGCAACGTTGATTCATAACGAGAAAATGTTTCGTCAGAAAAGTTATACAAAACTATTCAGCATTATTCAGCGAGATTGTTAACATCCAATATCTCCAAATTTGAAACAGTGCATATTCAACACTTCATATGATTATAACGAATGTTATTGCGTAGAAAACATTTTACTTCTTTCAATCGCAGTGACCAGGGCCTTTGATCTGTTATCCAAATTTGATAGGCTTTTTCCGTCCCATGTATAAGCTAATCACACCAGCTGATGAATGTATCTGATGTTAAACTAACGTTATCATGCAGTATAGGAGAAGATAATAAAGGCAGGAATGGAGACGTAAACAGACTGGATCATAGTATGAAACATTCTATCAAATGTCAGATATCTAAAAATGGCAGTTTTGTATTATGATTTGCAGTAAACTAGCCTTCTCATTCCAAAACTTAACGCAATTTCTAAATCATACTAAATTACCCTGACCAATCGAAATATTGATTTTGTCTATTCTGAGTATGATGTCGTGTCAGAGTAACAGCCGCTACTCCATACAAATTTGATGACTGAAGAACCTACTCTAAGGTTAGGTGAAACTTCCACAATTTACCTGCGTAGACATGTCTAACATAACAAACATATTAATGTTTCTTCCCTCGCCCTCTCTCAGGTAGTAAATGAGTGTTCCTTCAGACATGAGTTCTGTGATGATGTAATTTGGCTCTTCCTGGGTGCAGACGCCATATAGCTGGACCAGTTTATCATGCCTACATTGTTTCATTATCATGGCCTCATTGAGAAAGACATTTGGGGACATCTCTGGTTTAAGTTCTTTGATAGCGACATCTCTTGTATTGTTCCACTTGCCTGAATAATATATTTCATACACAATTTAAATCCAGGAAGCCTAAATCAATATATGGATATAAAATACTAAGCTAAATGATTTGCTTTAATTCTTAGCTTAAAAGTAAATATAACATTGTCTTCCGACTTCTTCTTAGTTGAATCATGCAAATAGATATTGTAGATATCCTAATTTGCCTTATTAATGAACTTCTTGAGGTTCAAAATATTTTTAATGTTTCAGTGCTATTCTGATAGAGAGCTAGAGTTGTATGATTTATAATTCATTTCGCAGTTTTATATTGCAAAGTTATACATATGAAAAATGTTTTGCTTCATTGTGTAAATAAGTCGTTGTACACAATAATTCACACACATAGACATATTCTCACCCTCTTTCTTTATATAATAGCCCAACATTAATTTATTTTCAGTAGATGTGCATTTTCTATTAGCTTGAATTTAATAGCAGTGGAATTTGATAATGTCTACCAATTGTTTGATGCAATTTTGTCGGAACTGGACCTCACAAATAAGGATGTTTACTGTTATAAAGCATGAAAAATATGTGTTCTCAACAAGTGAAAACAACATTTTGATGATATGATCGCTTATAATTAATCGACTTGTTGATAAATGCCTTGCTAGATTTGTTATTCTCCTTAATTTGAAAGGCTACAGTGTGATAAGTGAATATAGTATTGATTTTAGACAAACTGAACTCATTTTTATGAATAACTGATTTTACGAGCATATTTAAAATCATCTTGAGCAACACTTATTTTATCCTGTAAATGATTGAATGATTAATTTCTTTCATCCTGCCATAAAATGAGGTTTAAGTGTTCTATTTTAAATTCTTTTAAATTCTAAATTGTAAATGTTTGAAGGCATTATTATTATTATGTGGGATTATTTTTAAACGTCTGCTTCGCCCCATCTACCACACATTACCCATAGAGAGTTAGCTGCAGAGCTTTAAAGAAGTCTTTTAACACATGATCATAATAGTAACATTTGTACTGATACTGATTAAAATTCACTGATCCGTTCACTTTCTAAGTTCTCCAAATATTCCATGCAAAACGTACAAAACTGTAAATCTTTGTTTTATATCGACCATTTGTATTTTAACTTTTCAAGGATGTCTTGTATTTCTCAGTTTTGTCTCTGGATAAGATTTAAGATCTTGGTCTTTCTTGTCATCATCTCATATATGAAGTTTCAGCTACTGATTACAGAACCGCGGATTATTAAGCCAGCCTGTGTCAAGGACTATTATTTACGCGCAATAATTTAAAGGTACAACGTCAGTGATAGTATTTACGAAATTATTTTGTCTTCTTTCTCTCTAAACTGTTTGCATTAATATAAAAACTGTGATAAACAGAAGGACAAGTGAGCAAATTAAAGTTAAGAAAAAATTATACTGGTTTCATACATTCAAATTTTAATCATTATTCATTTGAGATTCTCTTATCATGATGAACAAATATATTCATTTATTATTAATAATTCATTTGCAAACTTAAAAAACATATTGAATACGAATGCACTTAACTAATGACTATATATGATGCAATGTTATATGCATCTTCGTTTAACGTTTCAAAATATGTCTTTAAAAATGACAAAATT
The DNA here is from genome assembly GCA_028554795.2 of Sinohyriopsis cumingii. Taxonomy (NCBI): domain Eukaryota; kingdom Metazoa; phylum Mollusca; class Bivalvia; order Unionida; family Unionidae; genus Sinohyriopsis; species Sinohyriopsis cumingii. Next base: position 134,924,601 of record CM068824.1, read on the forward strand.
GCGAAATTAAGTATCCGTGTACATGCATGTTTTCAATTCAAAATATGAACTTCCATGTCTATTAATTGAATAGTATAGAAAGCATTTATTTAAATATATTCACTCCAGTGTAAGTTTCCATTTCATGAATGAAATAAACTAAGGTTCATGTATTCTCAGTCTGATTAAAATGAGATCTATGCTATTCTACGTGAAGATCCCACAGTCTGACACCATGTTAGCTGGTCAAGGTTCCCATGTGTTAGCTCTGTCTAGACCTTGTCGGATCGAGCAGATATTTTAGTGATTGTCTTAGTAACATCTATTTGGTTTGATGACTTGCCTCCCTTGGTATGTAATGACATCTAACCAGTCGTGTGTAACAGAGGTGCATTGTATATTGGCGTGAACTCGTGGAGGTAATTGACCCCAAAATATACTTTGTTCATTTAACGTCGAAAGTATGTCTACCTTCCAGAGAGACGCCATTCCAGGTGTATTTGTATAAGCAATTTTACTGCTTGTTTCCTTTAGGGGCTGGCCGAAGGTTCCGGAAATATAAATTTGGCGACTAATCTGTAGTACAATTACGATTTGTTCATTGTTCGCTTCAGACGTGTGACATTTTCAAGATATGAAAACATTATACTTTTCATTGGACTTTATTCTGGTTTATGTATAGTCAATTTGATTAAGTTTTGCAAAGAGACAAAATAAAATTTTAAACATTCTTTCGAAAGGTAACAGGAAGTAATGTAATTGTGCCAGAGTGTAGTAACAACCCTACCAGTTATGTGTCAAAAGTGTCCCAACACATTGCTGTAAGTGTGCAAGGACTATGTGCCACAATGGTTGACAACACGTTTGCCACAAACTGTACTGTGTACTGGGAAAATGATTTCCATAAGTAAACAACATTACTAAAAGGATGCAGTAAATATCAAAAATATGCTTGCCACAGGATTGTAGTAAATACGCTACTCTTTAGCTGCAGCTGTGTACTGACGGCTCGAATTTTGATTAAACAACACCAAATATTGTAGGCTATTCTCTACTACCCACCCACGATAAAATCAAAAACAATTGGTAACGGGGTATTGGACTGATGTGAAAAAAAATAATTTAGTTAATATGATAAATTTGCTAACTTTAATAAATTACAGATGTACACAAAGTATATAACAACATATTGTTAACAAAGACAAAATGTTTATACCTTTCATGTTTCTTGCTAAGTTAATAAATAGTTTATGTTCAGCAAAATGTGGGTATAATGGCACCTACCTCTCCAAACCTCTCCAAACTCACCACTAGTAAGTTTTTCAATGAACGTCAACGAATCTAATGTAATCTCCGGTGGGTCATCATTTTCTCGTGACAACTCTTCCTTTCCAGGCTTTGGTTTAGGACATGGGATGGTCACGTCCTTACAAGGTCCATGCTCCTGAACTGTAACTAAAGAAGCAGATGACATTGGCTGAAATAATCATACTTTTTCTGGTCTAATGCAAAGCTGTAAAGATAGAACGTTTGTTACGATCTAGCACCTTAACTACGCAACAAAAAAGACCAAAACAGAAAAGGTTGTAACATTTAAAATGTTAATTTATTTCCCTAATATACAATGGGAAAGAATGAAATAATAAACTACAGTGGTTGATGAATTCCTAAACATCCTATAAATTATATCAATCGTTCCGACTAATTCGAATACGTTTTAATTGTATTCTAAATGATAGGTTTCATGATCTATTGTACCATGATTACAGAATAAATAATTATGCTATGAATTCAAATGTCTTCTAAATGAATTCACGGTTGATCAAGTAGAGCTATAAATTTAAAATTTCTTTAAAAGATTTAAAGTTAGAACAATGTAATTCGAACCAATGTTTATATTTATTATATGAAACAAACCACAAGACCATTCATACTTTTAAGAGTGCCTAATTCGTACAATAATACACTGATAGAGAAAGTTAACGATCAATGGCGGGAATGGAATACGAGACGTTGCATGAGTCGTTGAATATTTCGAAATAACTCAAATTAGAAAACAAGAGTTACGCGATTTATTCTTGCTAACCATTAAATATGCTAGTAACTCTTTTAGAAAACCCTACAACCCACATTCACAAGAAATAATGCCCTTATTGGATCACGTGATGTTTACTTCGCCTATTATAGTTGTTATGTGTATTTGATATGCTTTGTTCGTTAGTTTTATTTTATGTTTTCGTTTTAAAATTTCATTGCATTAAGTAATGTAACATTGCATTTTAAGACTTGACCCGGTCCAAAATTTAGTTCATTTTTGCTTGACATGCATTGACTTAATTCTGTAAATAACTAATAAATATCTAAATTATTGCTCTATATGTAAGGGTTTACAATCAGTATTTTTATTATTTGAAGTAAGTATGTTTATCTGGGTCTAGGTCTAGGTTTTGGAATTTCCTTAGTGTATTTAGCATATTCCAAATTCTGGATTTTTTTAAGGATACATCAGGATCATTCTAGAAGGTTATTTTCTATCAGGTAATGTATTCTTTGTTTAGAAAATGGTTATTCTGGCTTCTGGTCAAGTAGAGAGCTATATAATCTTGAAACTGAGAGTATTTTTCAGCCGTGCTTTAAGATCTAGAACTTTGAGATTGTATTATATGTTGTGCCCAGTATTTCAGTTTTGGGATGTAATCTTATTTCTTCAACCTATTAAATTCAAGTGATTATTTTTCTCTGTAAATACAAACGTGCTCTGATATAATTCTTGGATAGAGATATTCATTGGAATGTATAGTGAGTTTAAACCTAGAATCGGATTAATGTGATTCAACAAAAGACTGTTAACACATCAACGCCTTCAGTTTGTGGATGTATTCCGGACTTCTACTAAATTTAATTCAGGACTTGAAATTACTAGGACTGTGTCTGTAATTCTTGGATTATTTTGGAATTTCTTTCGCAATAATTTAAGTTCTTTCTTCTCGTTTGCACTTTGTATGCTAGGAAAATAAATAATGTGTTGAATTTTACAATGCAAGTTCCTTTTCAATCTTTTCTGTTAATTATTGTAAGAACATAGACCCATAACACATTTCATCTATCATGCGACTTTATTAATCAACATACAAACAATATATAACTCATACTTACAGTATTCTATTCATAGGATATCAGCCTTAAAAATCTCATCAATTGAATGACCCTCACTATAATTATGGTTATGAAATTAATACATATAGATATATTAAACGTTGTGTTATTATTTCATTATTAGTTTACCTGTTTTCGTGGAAGGCTAAAAACATCAGTCTTATTTATTATTGATCTTTTATGGTGGTGTAAAAGTGATTTTAATTATGTAATTCTTTTTTTGTCATAAGCTACACAATATTCGTCTTCTAGAAATTCTTATCTAGCAAGCATTAATTACTTCCCACTTAATTGACCAATTTACAAAAGTACATCGTCACCCTTTTCTAGGACTTTGACTAATGAAAGAAATCAGAGCAGGGCCGGAGGAGGGCACCCAGTTTAGAGATGTCAGTATCACATAAATGTAATTAGTTTTACCCCACAAATATGTACATTTTGATATAATTTTTATTACCTGTAATATGTTACCTGTCACTATTGCTAAGCTGAATTTGTCAGTAAGAAGGTAGCTGTTATACTGTAAGGGAGTAAAAATGCGAAACATTAATGAATTTCTATACCAAGCAACTACTGTTATAAGAAGCAATCTGGATAACTGTCTGTGTTGCAACAATTAGACCCAGGGGGAAAAAGTTGCCTCTTGCTTGATGAGAACCAAAGGTGAAAATGGTAGGTTGTCGCAGTTTTCATAAAATCTTCTAAAGATGAATGATTGATATAGGTTTCAGAAGTGGCAATAACATTAATTTCGAGGTCGTTATCCTCCTGAATGCGAGGTGTCTCACTGAGAGAGAAAAACAAAGAGAAAGAGAGAGAGAGAGAGAGATGTATAAGCTATCTTCACAGTTTGAGCGAATTACATGTAGAGATAGAAGATGCTGAAGTAACATCTCAACTAAGCCTATTAAGGGGAGAATGATCCATTTTCCAACCTTCCTTTTAAATGCAACTGCTAAATACCATTTGAGTGCTATAGACAGGCAAATGAATATATCTCTATTATCCCAGCACATATACGACTGAGACTGTAGACCGCTTTGAGGGATGAACGAACTGATAGAAGCTGATGTTTTCTAAATAAAACTCTCCGAGATATACAGGGAAACCGTCTCATAATAAATAAAAAAGACAACTTCATTTATGTTTGAACATTTTTATGTTTAAACATCATAATTTTTACTAATATAATATGCTTCTCTAAATCAAACATGAATACAAAGTAGCAAATCAAGCATGAAGATATTAACAAGTTTGACAAAGTTGTAGAGTCAGATTAGACTTTAATAATACAATAAAATGTCATTTTTTCATCGATGCATACTACGTTTCTGGGCTAAAGAAAATGTAGAGATGTAATATTCACAGAACCAACTTTCTTTCTTTTCATCGTTTCTAGAGCACTAACAATCAAAGCAAGTATCTAAATGATTTTAATCTAAATCCAAGTCTCTGTTGATGAAGCAAATACACATATCATGGTCTACACATCATGAAATCAAATCCTTATAGTCTCACATTATTTAATTTTTGCATTAGTTAGTGATGGTGTTTTCTTTACGATTTATTTTGATGATGAGCACGTTTGGAAAAATTCTTTACCTTGCATCACATCTGTGTACTTTTGGAAAGCTAGCAATTCTCGAGCCACCATCTGTTTCAAGATGGATGCCTTTTTATGAAAAGATGATTTTAGCATCTCTACTGGACCATGTCTTCACTGTCGAGCGACTCTTTGTATATAGGATAAATGTTTGCACAATTCATTGGAACATCTATGTCGAAAATGTAGTTTCACTGAAACGTTGTCTTTCGAGAATAAAATATGTTATTCAAGATGTCCATGCATAATAATATTAACCGTGTCTATAGATCGGTAGAATCGACCGTTGTTGTAAATGAGGGTGTGCAGGGTATCTATCAACAGCAAAAACAGCTGGACTAAATGTAATGACGATAGGTTAGCCTCCAGATAAACCTATCTCAAGCAGATAAGCAATATTATGGCGCTTGATTATGAAACTGATCATTGAAAGTTTCTGAAATAATTTCGATCAGGGTTAAAATAATATGTAAGAATTCTGATGTATAGGTGTTCAGTTTAGGATTTGTTGGTGATGCCTTATTGGATGCATCTTGGATCATTTCTTCCAAGTGTTATTAATCTTACTAGTTGAGGATATCAGCGATGAAAGTAGTTTGATATTGAAAGCTTAAGTAGGAGCAAATATTTTTAATAGAACTATTTTGCAATGAGCTTTCTGATCCACGGACTATGGTAATTCGACTGTGAAACAATATAAGGTGCTAATGGAAACAAAGCCATAGACGTGTTAATGGGAAACGTCTAATAAAATCAGTTGTAGAACTGACCAAGGGAAATGTTAAGTAAAATCAGTTATACTTAGTTCTATAGTTTCAAAGGAGAATAATTTTCCAAATGTTACATAAGAAGACTGCTACTGTGAAGAAGTGTGATGACTGGTTTTGGTAGATATGTAACCTTGTTGCAATCAGTTTATTTCAAACACCGATTGGAAAACGGATAACCAATAGAACTAATGAGTAAACTACACTACAATTGGTTCTCTCATTGTGGGAAAATCTGATTTGTAATAGCTGCTCCGATCACACAATAAACCAACAGATTTGGCAGAAACGGACAATATCAATTTTCAGGACACTTTCTGCACACCAACTCCAAATAGATGATGTGTTTAGTTCTTGAAGAGAAGAAATCTCATAAGTAAGGCATTCGGGAAATAAACATCTGATATTCAAAGACCATCTGCACATTTCGATTTACCATCATGTTTATTCCATTTTTCTATCCAGCTGGAGCCAAAAGTGTGTAAAATAGCCTTGTTGATGTTTCTGTCATTCAAAACATGCTAGTTTATCTCCTCAGAAGCATAGCTAAATACGTCATATAATCTTTAAATTGTACATTTGCCCACTATCATGTAAATGAGTTTGGCACAATTCATGATCAGCGTTGGAAATTATGTGCCTTATTCTGAATAATGTTTAAAAAGAAAATTTTCGTCGTATCTTGAGAAACTGCTAGCGATAACTGTATCACATGGTTGATGGTTCTCGATGTCCTATGTCCTCTCTTCAAATCCAATAATCGTCGCTAAACATTGCTTATATCTCGTTTCGTCACTGCTTTGTTATGATACTTTTTCTGATTTTAATGACATTTGTCCGCGTTACCTGGATTTATTTGTAGATCTTTTGCCACCATGATCTCTTATTCAAACAGTTGAATATGTAACTCTAACTTTTCTGGACTTATCTCAAGTCAACGGTTGAAAAAATCACAAGTTTGGAAACATTCAGCTTTCGTTGCCATTTTTATTTCGACGTATTATTTCTTTATTGGCCGATTTGTCTGCTGCCTTACCAGCATAGACAGTGATAGATAAGGTTGTTTGATGCTACAGCGGGATTCGGAAGATTTAATATTAAATATTATGTTTTTAGACCTATATTAATAGGTTTTATGGAACATGAAGAAAGAAATACAAACAAACAAAGCGTTAACCAGATTACAGTATTTGCATTCCATCTTACAAATAAATGTACCTTACAGGTGTTGGCTTGTTAGTGTCACTGGTATATAACTTCTTTATATCATAACTTTGAAAGACATGTTAATTTAATTTATATTTGTTTGTAAGTATAAACATTTATATATATATATATATATATATATATATATATATATATATATATATATATATATATATATATATATATATATATGCAGCTATAAATCTGCGACACTAATGAGATTACATTTTCATCACACGAGATCTTATCAAAGAAATCGGACATTGCCTAAAGTATTTGGTTGAGTAGTTTACAATCATTATGATAGTTTTCAAGCAATACTAGAAATGTTACGTATGTCATTCTTTTAATATCTGCCAAACATTTATTATTTAGAGATGACACATAAAATGGGCAGTAATTTAATGGCATATACTTATTATAAAAGATAATTCAGAAAGATTAGTGATGATGCAAACAGTCTTCAGTGTTTTTTTATACTTCACTCATCAGAGCCTTATGACACTACCTGCTTCTGTATCTTCACCTCTAGACATGGGATCCTCCAGTGCGTGTCCTGTGTTCTCCTGAAACAGGGTAAAGATGCAAAATCAGTATATGTTATATACAGATTACATTGTTTTCTTTAAGAAGATGAAATTATGTTCAAGTTTTGTGTATGTCTTAATTTTAATAACGAACTTGAAAGGTCAATTGACATTAAACAAAATGTACAGGAGCTTAAATCTGTATCAATTATAGTTTGGGTTGAAGCTTTATTTACCATGGAGTATAAGTATTGCTGTAATGACTTACTTCAGATTCCAATTATTATAAGAAAACGAATGGATTATTATCTCATGCTGCTCTCATGTAACTTCCATTGTTATTCTAATATCATGATCCTCTATATATACACATAATATTGGCCAATACGTCAGTACTTAAGAAAACATAATAACTCAAAATAACCTAACAAAATCGTTGACTAATGAGCAACAAGTTATAAACACTACATGCAAATTCTAGAAACAACTAAAAAAAACTATACTACTATAATGTGCCGATCCTAAGACCGTTTTAAAGAGGACACATATGCTCTAAGTAACTGTTGACCTCCTTTTATGAATAATTTACATTGAGGTACAAGGTAGGAAAAAACATTGTCTTTCAGTCCTAAATCGAAGTACTAAAATCAAACTTAAAAGGGACAAAACATTATGCAAAATGAATGGTTTTCCTTTGAAATGAGAGATGCTATGATACCGTGTGATTTCACTCAAATAGTGAGAATGAAGTTACAAAAACACAGAAATTTAGCATAAAATGACAATGGCAAAAGATAAAATGGATCATTATTCAAGGTTAACTGAGAATAAATGTAACTACAGACAAATCTGAAAACCTTTCCATAACATTAATTCATGTTCAAGAGTTCATGATTTCCGTTCAGAATCAAAAACCGGTAGCAATACGACAAACAGTTCCCATAATTATTACAAACGACTCATATACTTTTATCACATCATTAACTTTTATACCTGGAAAACAATTTTCCATACGGCAAGATATTTCACTCCTTTGTAGAGTTGAAAGCCCCATCTAATATATCATTCCAAATCTCTTACATGTCTATGAATGATTAAAACCGAATCAGAGATATTATGGGTTTGGAGATCAATTCTGGATTAGTTTTGTTCATAGCTTCGTGACAACTCACACAATATAAACTAAAGTACAAGTATGACACATAACAGCACATTTGAAGAAATGATATAAATGAAACAAATTTGGTAAGTACAAAAGAGTGTTCCATCCGAGTGTTAGTAATTGTGAAATGAGTATTCAGATTCCTGCTATGTATGCTAGTTGTTGAATTATTGACCCTGGATATGCACACATTAAGAGAATACAGTGTGTTCACCCCAGTTCTTACTAGTCCTGTAGTAAGTACTGCTGTGTTATCACTCCCACTAAGCAGAAATCACTAAATTTAAATTTCTATTGTTACGAATCCATACTCTTAAAACAAATAACAGAAAAGAGCGCAAAGTAGCAAGTTTTGTAAGTTTCGTGTGCTAAAATATAGTTGGCGACCAAACACAGAAGTTAACACTAAGAAATATGATGGCGAGAATAGTACTTTTAGAAGAAAACATGAAACAATTCGTATTTTCGTACATTCTTCAATGGAATAAGGTGACATATCTGAACTTGTAAACTACCATTCAGTCCGTCAATCGTATTAGACGTGAATTGATGGCGTTAGTGAAGCAAATGTTGACTTGTTTAATCTTACCAGAGACAGAGGATAGTTTTTTGAAATCACAGCTTACATTTAAGTCATTAAAAGTTGCTGCTACAAAAAAGAAATCATTATCAGCTGAAAGTTTGTACGTAATGTTCATTTGTATGTACGTTGAGATGAAAGGTGTGCTTGAAATAATCTCCCATGTTGAAGAGCTATTTTATATATTCTCCACCGCCCAGAGGGTGTGAGTGCATGAGTCCTACCCACAACCACGAACTGATCCGAAACATCACAACTTTAAGGTGTTGTGCAGCAGGAGATAGCCCCAGCCGCATTACCTTCGTTCATAAGCATTAGTAAATGGGGATCTGCGGACTATTTTAGGTCAGTTTCCAGGCAGGTGATCTTTTGATTAAATTGCTTAGCCTGTCCATTCTTGACGCTGCCTCTGATCACGGTCACGTGTTAGAATTCCACCACATTTGAATTCCCATGGGACACTTGACACATTTAGGAATTTTGAGGTAGTTCAAACAATACTTGGCGGTATGCTCCATCGATACGTGCATGGTAACTGATCGTGTATAAGTGATACGTTTTGACAACGACTCATCACAACCAACATTCATTAACAGCAGGATATTACAATAGAAGCACTGATTATTAAAAACTGAGATAAGTAAAATGAATCTTATAATCACTTCAGTTTCGACAGGACCGTGAAAGGCAGATATGTCTGCATATCACAAAGATCCTCCAAGCGCCGGAGTTGACCAGAGGTATAATCCGATATATCACGATTAAAGCAGTCATGCGGCAAAAGGAAAATTCCGTAAACGGGAAAACCTTTGAAAATCTGCGTTCCACATGGGGTCTGAGGGCGCAAAAGACAAGCATCTCAGCCTCATTGTACAGATCTGAAATATTTTTAGCGAAAACCATGGAAATCAGCAATAAGAAGATGTAGTCAGAGTCAGTAAAAGCGAGATCGTTGACAATTGCAATTGTTTACATCACTGTATAAGAAAAAGACCAAACCGAATTGTAAGACGAAATAGCAGACCAGGCAATCCTAGATCTCAGACATCATCTAAAGGAAGAAAGAGAACCAAATTAGACCATGCCAATGCTAAACTAAAAGACATTCGCCGAAACATTTTCGTGATCAGAGAGATGTGAAGACCAATTCTACACGAGGCCATGATCATTGTTGATAGCCTGTTAACAGCCTGCTGACATTCTTTCGTGAACAGGGTATCACAACGGTCACCAACCTAACGCTGCTGCAGCTCATTATAACAACACAGTTGTGTTGTCAATCACCTCGGGTTGCCATGGCACATCAGCCAGTTTCAAACGCAGGAGAAACAAGAGAGTGGTTAATTTAAAAAACTTGAGAGCTGAAGACAAGCTACAAGGGATTGCAGTCAAGACGGTGACGAGGCTTCCTGACATCATTAGTAGTACTCCCTTGCTTTTTCTTTTAATCGCCGGTGAAGCCATCACTAACGTAATCATACTGGATGCTAGGACGGGCTGTCACGCGCAAAATAGATGATTAAAGACCCAAAGATATACAAAAGTAGACTGGTGTCGTTGTATCGTCTTCGTGGACTATGGCTACATTGGATGACTATAACTATGAATGGTTTGAGCAATTATTGATCTAGTCATTGATGGGCTAAAAGCGGAATTACTTTGTGCTTTATAGGCTGTAGTCATCGTGCTGGTTCCGAGGGCACTTGTTTAAACACTTGTTTCAGCATCCTTAACGTCTCGGACATACGTGTCGGGGTTTATTATCAGATCGCAAATTTTCTCTCTCTACTAATCGCTGTGCTAAATGCACGCCCGGTTGTATTTTTTTTCCTGCTACTGTTAAAGCTTAGCGTTTGTGGCAATATTATCTCTGTCATTACGACAGTAAGGCCAATAAATTTGATTTTAACCAATCCTGTGGGGCCAGTCGACTTGGATTATGTGATTTCAAACGGATCTTCTCTCCCATGGCACTTTTTTATAATACTTAGTCTGGTGTTTTGGAGCACCTCGACAGAGCATAGCAACTGGGTCAAGCCTTTTCCTCTCAGTAAGGCTGCAAACGTTCCTGATAGCATTATAATTTGCACTTGCTTATGATAATGATGCGTGTGTTTGCGTCAGGGCTGACTATAAGACTACAATATGGAAACCGGATTCTTCAACCTCGCCCTCACCTCCGCTCTGACATTTGCTATCCCTTCTATTTTACCAGGCTAGCCCACTCCTTACAGATTGCCCCAAACATTATATCCACCTACACCAAATGAGCTCCACGTGGGTCATGCTTCATTGTCGTATAAATGGAGATGCCACTTGCCTATAGTAACACGAAAATCGTCTTTGCCTCAATACTCACTTTGAAATACACCATTAAGTGTGTGGATCTAAACCTTAGCTATCAACTTTCAGAGCTTTTGCCCAATGGGACCAGCCACACTTTCGCAATTAAATCCACAAGGAAGCTGCCAGCCGGCTGATCCAGAGGTCGATAAGGGAGTATTGGCTCGGCTCGCAAAACAAGTTGACATCGACAATGAGCAAAAACCATGTGTGGAAGAGTACCTGCAAAAGTTCAGGTTTGACACATACTGGTTCAGATTTTGGGCTGAACGAGGATGCAAAATAGACAGACACTGAGCAATTGAATTATTAGAAATAGCATAAACAAGCCAGATTTCAGCTGTGGGTAATTGTGCTTTCGCTGCATGAGAGAAGACTGTAGAGTTCAGTAACTCCCAGAATCTCTCTGGAACAATTTAACTTTCATACAGTGCTCCTTATATAGTACGTATGGTGTTGCTATACCCTAAACCACAAGATCCACAAGAGACATTGAATTAGCATTGCTACGGTTAGCATTGTCGTTTCGACTGGCCGGTATTGATAAAATAGTTCCACGCGCAATTTTTCGTGCAACAAAATCAATGAGGCCAACTAGTCTTAGCGTTATTGGTGGATCAAATTTGTCGAATCAGATTATATCTATTCATGCGCCACAAAATGCCCAACCAACCCTGAGAAATAATCCAGACCAAAGTCTTTCCGATTTGGCTTTTTCAGCTTCCATTCTCGTCTTTACAATCACGGAGGTAAACACTAAGGGACATAAATTTTCAAATGCCCGACCACAATTTAGATCAGAATTTATTGGCCCGGATAATTTGAAAGTAGTCCATGGGTGTGTACTACTAATCCAAGTCAGCCCTTAGGAGGGTATTCTTTCAAATAGCCCTTTTTCATACTCGGATCATTTCAACTATCTCTTTTGCATCTACTTATAATGCGTGTGTGTTTGTGTGTGTGTGTGTGGTGTCAGAATGAGAAGCCGAACGACCGATATACGGATATGTGATATGGAGCGATGTGAGTCACTGATGTATCCGTAATAACACATCAGTTTTGCTTACTTATACATGATGAGTTTGATAACAGCTAGAAAATATTGACTTCCATTACTGCATATCTGGTGTTCTCGACATTGATTCTGATGTTATGTGCAAATTCAAGCCATTTTGGAGATGATGAAACCATCCATATTATTTACAATTGACTAAAGCCACACGCCCTTGTTAACTATGAATATGAGTAGCATGAAAGTGTTGCTTTTGCTATATTTGTAGCCTTTGGGCCCCTAGCATCCGTCCTAGCCATACCAATATGATCTTTCATATGCGATCGATACGTGTGGGTTACTTTTAATTTGGTCCACTGGGATGTAAACGCGCAGATCACGTGAATGAGTCAGTCATGGCGTTTGAGACTTGTACGGAATTCATTGACCCGTAAGGTTTCCAAAACAGGGGCAAAACTGTATCTTTTCATATTACTTGAGAAATAACTATGCTGTGATTGTAGAAACAGCACCAAGTAGAGTGTACTCTCTCCTTTGGCTTTATTTCGTCTTTGAACTACTTCTTCCATTCAATTGTTTTCTCGTAGCAAAAGATGTTCTGCGTCCGGCTTTCGTTAGCGATACATGGAAAACCGTTTGTGTGGTTGCTGTTTCTTCAATTTGGTTTGGCAACAGACTTCGATAGGCATGGTACCTTTGCTGATTCCGGCGTCATCGAACAAAGTTTGTGTTAATTAGATATTTTGAAGCCGATGCGTCGGTTGGCTTCCAATCGGTTTCTGGATGTCTAGTGCGTGTTGCTTTGCTTTGGGACAAATACGCGTGTACAAAGTCGTGACTTTTGATCCCTCGTTGTTGTATTTACGGGTTGAGAAATGTTGTTCCCAATGTTTAGTCTTGACGTTTTTAGAAATTTGCATCATTGTTTCCAAGTATTCGTTGTACACCGGTGCATTCCATCTGACACACACATTTGTTGTAGAATGTTCCAACACCATATTATTCAATTCAAGCATCCAACAGGAATGTCTACTAGGAGAATGGATAGACAATTGTTTCTCACTGCTTTGGCTGCAATAAAAACTGTTGGGTGGTCGCATATGAGGTTATCTTGTCATTGAAGCACTGCGTACATTGGAATCTTCACCAACGGCGCAAACACTTTCTTTACTTCGCTTTAAAGTACATTTATTATTATAATACAACAGCATTTAAGAACGTTACTCAACTCGAACACAATGTGCTTTATGTGGATCTGAGCCTATTTGTCGATAAAAAGCTAATTTGTCTCAGTTTACGATTCGTGTTGTTAGTAGTGTCAATCCAGGTGACGTTGCGATTTGTAAAGATCAAAATGGGAAACTTAATAGTCAAAAGTAGACATAGAATATATTCGTCAAGTTGAAGAGTGATGGATGAGGTTGAGGTCACTGAAAATGATGGAACCAGAGACAGCGACGTGTAGTTTGAGTTTATCAAAGAACATGTTGATGAAGATAATATTGCGACAATACGTGCAATATGAAATCATACACGGGCCTCCTGCATCACTCGTAATAAGTTCATTTGCAACATAGCTAAAGCTGTTGCGCAGCAAAGAGAACATAAATGAGGATAGTAAAATAACAAATTATTTTTTATACTATCACTGGTTTTGATAAACGTAAATCCAGCATCTTAGCTGCAGGCGAGTTTGGTTCGCATGTGTTTATTATATCTAGATATTACAACTGATAGAGCCAAGTAACAGCAATTGTAAATAGGCGACACTGGTCTTGCAAAACACTTCTATATACGATAACAATATAATTGATAGGTAAAGATGAAAATCATTTTTAAGCATTTCGTATCTATCCATATGGCTGTTTAACAGTCTTTTGCGTTTATGTTTAAGAGCAGATTGATCGTATTGATAATTGGGACCAACCTAACATGTCAATATCAAAACGAATCCAGCTTGGAGTCATCGCGTTACCACATGAAAATTCTCAATCGTTGGTTGCAACACCAGATATGAAAACGCTACGGGATTAATTTTAGCTTGACAAAATAGCATTAACCGCAGTGTCCTCTCCAGTCACGTTCAACATCGAATATTTTGCAAGAACTTTGACTAAGCTTCGACAAAAATGATCGCGAATGTTATTCAGCAAGGACGCACATGTGATGACATTAATTAATGGGCACAGACAGTTGATAGATATCAAAGGTGCTGGCGTAATCGATGCGTTTTTGTATGAGAGGGGTGCCAAAATATCTGAACGCACAAATGCCGGAGACTTAAGTATCTTTGAGAGATTTGTTGTAACTGCATGACAATTGTGACAGTAAAAAATGGTAACTTGCTAGAGGAGTGCGTGCATATTGCGCCTGTTCGTGATGACGAGACTGGACAAGGTATGCCTATCGTGCAATTAACATATGTGATTGTGTTATTCATAGTAGAAATATGACACATCCTCATCCTGGCATCCTCAGTCTTGCTGCGACAACAACGGTCTGTCTTATTATGGCTGTAATCATGACAATAGCAACCGTTGAGAGTGCATCGATCGGCATTGTTGTGAGAACTATATCGATAGTAATTCGTGTCTTTGGTGGTGCGATCAAAGTGATTTCGATGCGATTACATTCCCGAGTACGCATCTATTACGAATTACTTGAGGAGACACAGAACGATCTCAATACGAGATGTAAATGTTTGTACTCAGCCGCAATCGAGGATTATATAATCAGTGCGTCTGATTCCGATATTGTGCTGGCGGAAATGGAAAATCACAGACAGTTACGAGGACAAATAAAAAACAAAAAAGTCAAAAGCGTTACTTTCATACTACTATATGAATATATACGCTTGTAATAAAGTGTGTTATGGCTCATCGTTCGTATGATAACTTCTATAAAATATTCATCCTTTCCACGTTACTAATCAGAACAATTGTACTACAGTTCATTTGGTCCCACTTTTAAAGACGTTATCATCTATGATTTATGTTCATCTTGACCTTCATTAATTTTAGTCAAACTATTTGGAATTTCAACAAACTTTTTTTAATAAAAACACTGCCTGTGATCTAAATGAAGTTACTTTAACAACTTTTTAATTTTGTTTTTATTATTTGTTTAATATAATTTTCACATTTATTGTCATTGATGACATGCTTATATAAAATATACATGAGCAAGTGTGGACTTCAATGTTTATCACAGTTACTGTATCGGAACCTGTATCGTTTATCTCCGGGTACTGACTCTAGGTTGCACTTTGAAAGATAAGTAAGATAATCAGAAATCATAAGTAACTATAATCTCTAATTTACTTCTGCTTATCCTATGTCCCTTGTGAAATAAGTAATGACACGATAACAGTTTTAGGCACATGAATATAGCCAAGGACAAATAATAAGGAGAATGATACAATGTACATACCACAGACGACAGATCTGACTTTGGACCTGAAAAAAGAACAGGTGTCCAAAATATATTGAGTGATAGATACCAAACATAGTAATAGTTCTTTGAGTGGGCAAAATCGTCATTTGTCTTACAAGTTTAAGCATTCATTTTATAAGACGTGGAAGAAAATCATCATCATTGAGAAAATAGAGAATTATGTACAGTGTGATAAATATTTCTATACTCCTTTTAACATCTTTCACGGTTGTATCAATACACTCTTAAATTCTCTGTAGAGACAGGTACCTCACATTCAACAGACACAAATAATTAAAACGTTCAAATAAGACTATAACATATGGACATATGGAGTACTAGTTTCCTAATTACACCAATCTTTTCCCAACTTGATTACTTTGATCTATTCAAGTTATCATGACCTTCATAAAAAACTAATATCTAAAGCGTGATTGTAGAAATGTTCCTCATGTGCTTGACAATCATCTAACTGACATCCGCCCGCTATTCAGTGCAGTAAATCTAGGTCAGCAGTACAATTTATTCAGAAATATTTTTCAATCTTAATGATTGCATATATAATAAAATCAATCAGAGCAAGCTTTCTCAAATATAAACAAATTCGATTGCACACTAGTATCATTTATCCAATCGTGAAAGGTATTTAGGCCAAGATGTTTAAGTGAAATTGGTCAAAGTCTATTCAGCTACTTTTAAAGATAAAAGCGGCCTGCATTTCACATTTTATCAAGTGGATTTTGAGAAATTTCTGTTCTGCTTTTTGTTAAAGATGTTATTACATTTTTTCTGTTTCTATCAATAAGTTCAATATTCTGTGGTGGATTAGCATCAATTGTACACAATAAATGCATTTTATGCCCAAGAAGTTTATTTTGCACGTTTGTTTTATCAAATTTCTTTTCAGGAAATGGTGTTTAAAAGAATTATATTTAGCAATTGCTGTCATAAGAGATGCTGAGTCTGCAAATATTTGCATACATTTGAAATCAATGAATATTAGACCGATATCTGCTAAATTACATCAAATTTCTGTTGACAGGTTCCTAAGAAGAAACCAATATTTTTATTAACGGTGGCCATATTTGTTGAAATATTGACATCATTTTGTACAATTTTAAATATTCTTTCCATATAACGCTTTCTGTCTAATTTGGTCAAATTCTGTTGGAATTTGTTATATAAAGTAATCATTCTTGTCTTTTCTAGTAATAGTGGCCATCTTCAACATTTGCTCCGCATCATGTTAGGGAAGTTCAAAGTCATATTTGTGATATCTGTACACTGAGTCAATAACCGGCTATGGTGTCTTTCTGTACTGCATTTTTTTTAAAAACATTATTTTTTTATCTCTAATTTTTCACGATGATTTTGCTAATTATTGAAGAATGTTACTCGTAGTCAGTAATAAAACGCAATGAAGTCTAAACAAACTGAAAATAAAACGTTGCATATAATGTATATTTACTTGTTATGTTTTTTATATTGTGTGTTTAACCTTTGTCCGTAATTGGGGGCAAAGTTTAATCCCATGTGGCTTTGGTGATTTTTATGATGAATGCTTCGATTTTAGTTCAAGACCTAAACTTATTTACAAACTTAAAGTGTTTTTTGACACCGAACGTGTTTACAATTTGATGGATTTTTCTATTTAAATCTACACATCTATATCATGGCATTATGTTGTGTCTCGCTCAAAATAAGATTAGTATATAGACGATAAGGTAAAACAATTATTCATTCCTGTTTTAAGATAAGTCTGTTGAATCATTTAATTTTTATTCATATATAATTTAATACGAATCAGTTATTTAAATTACTCGATGGACAAACAAAGTGCTCAATGTCTTTTTGAACTAAACATCTACTTTGAGATTATGGTGAATTCGTTCAACGATATTCTGGACTACCTCAATCAAAACTCTTGGTACATCATCGCATTCAAGACTAATGGTACATCAAGATATTTAAGACTCTTGGTACATTTGGACATTCATGATTACTGGAATTCGTTAGAAAATTCTAAACATTCGGACATTTGATACAACATATAAGATTGTTTGGGGTTAATTAACAATAATGTAAGTGCCTTTTGAACTTTCACTTTGTATTCCAGGGAAATAGAATCTTTGCTGAATTATATTATATTTCGCTTTTTTCTGTTACTTAATTTAAGCCGGTCGATTCGTTACACACTATATGTACAGTTTTCGTGGATTTCTTATATGCTTCAAGTTGCACATTTAAAGACACAACACATAATAAACAATTCCACCCCTTCCTAAGTCCTAGTTTAACTCAGATCATTTTTCTTTGGAAGACACTGTATATTAAAACTATTAATGTACATAGTTTTCAATTATACAACAAATGCACCAAGTAAATGTCTCCCCAGTGGTGCTTTTTGTTAGAGACAAAGAGACAGCTGGAGAGAGAGAGAGAGAGAGAGAGAGAGAGAGAGAGAGAGAGAGAGAGAGAGAGATGATGATGTTATTATCTTCATGATATTAAAGCATAAGGCAAACAACAACTCTACAGTAAATAGGTATTGTTACATTTCTTTTTATCGCAATTCCACCCCATATGTCTCACCACTAGAATTGTAATGTGTGATTTTGATTTTTAACGTAGCTTTAACACTTTATCAATCATATCGCTACGATGTCTGCAATGTGGCAGTTTATAGTGATGTCTAGCACTGGGGCACCATGCCGCAGACATGTAGCATGATGTCCCACCCAGTCACATTATCCTGACACCAGGCCGACCAGTCCTAACACTAACCTCTTAATGCTGAGCGCCAAGCGAGGCAGCTGTTAGTACCATTTTTGTAAGTCTTTGGTATGACTCGACCGGGGATCGAACCCACGACCTCCCGCATCCGAGGCGGACTCTCTAACCACTAGGCCACCGGAGCGGTCCACTAGAATTGTAAGGATGTGTGCATATGTATTTCGGAATATTGATATGTATCAGAAGTTTTTTATATCATATATAATACATATATGTAACTAAAACTACTGAGGTAGATGAACTAATATAATGTTCTATAAATTTTATGCTTGTTTCGTTTTTAATAGTGATATTTAAAATGAAACGAAACAATATCTAAAATAATAAATTATTAAAAATTCTCAATTAATATACGTAGAAAGTATTTAAAATGCTATGATAAATGTAAAATATAACATTCTCAAAATTGTACATACATAGAAACAAAAATGAGTGCATAAATAGTCTACATACTAAATGTTAGTATCAGTAAAATGATATATTTTAAAGTGTAACGGAATAAATATCGCTAGATAAATTATTACAATGTCAATAAAAAAATAAGCCAACACTTATAATAGTTTTACCTTCTGAGCTATCGAGATAATTTATAATTCATCTGCGGTATGATTTTCCAGAATATCTTTTTTGTAACAATATGGATGCAAGGAAGTTTTAAATTGTATAGCAACTTGAAGAACAAAAAAATATTGACCTATAATGATTTTTCATCTAAATAATATTCGACCTGAAAATTTAAGCATTAGATAGATTCTACTGAAGAGAAAGCACTAGTTTATTACATTTATCAACATTAAAAAACCCTTTCATCTTTAGAGAAATGGCAGCTATCTCTTTTGAAATTTAGTGCATTACAACTCTACAGTGCGAAATAAACAATCATTGTATGTAACATAACAAGCGCTATTAGAACAACACATACCTACATAGACAAGTATATAGATGAATTGCTGAGCCATCTTATTTTACCTCTTAATTTGAGAGTATTCAAGTTCTTCACGGCATTGGATAGTATGGAAGTATTTTAATCCTATGGGGAAATCAACATTTTACCTCTCTAATATCCAAAGGGATTGGAAACTGCACATAGCGGAGCATTTATATTATTGTGCAGAAACCACATGTGAACCTGGGAGCAAATAATCAAAAGAGTTTTCATTACCATAGGTGCAAGCCATTCACAAAGACTGGTGTCTATTGATTGTGGACAACTGGAGTTATTATACTGAAACAAAACTTTTAACTGAAAGACGGACAACATCATAATATAAAACTCTCCACCTTATCGCAGGCATATATATAAAAGTGCATGCAGTTATAGTCTAACAAGTCTCCCTTACTAATCATAAATAATCTTTGCCTGTTGTGGACAGAGAAGTTGGCCTTATTCTACATCGTATTCTATGAGTATATTATAAAAGCTTGATCAATATAAAATAGGACATTGTACCGAAAAATTGTAACAGTTGCTGTTTGAACTTCCCTTTCTGCTGTCTTCCCAATTTTAGTGCGGAACTTCTTACTATCAAAGGAACCGGAGGGGCTGCCTGTATAGTCTCGGTGATATTGACCTTTGCGAGTTGACTAGCGTCCATTTTCCTTAACGCATCAAAACGGCTGGCAAGCTGAAATGTGGAATTCACATGTTTTACTTCTGAATATTTTGTCTGAAGTAGTTTTTCACACTGGATTATTTGGTCTTCTAGTTTATGTAATATTACGAAACATTCATAATTGTCTCCATATTTACATACTTCTTCATAAAACTTGAGCGAGTTTACGAGGGAAGCTTTCAGAGAGCGATAATGCACATTATTCTCGTGTAAAGTTCGTGACTCTGTCTCCAATAACTCCTCTCTTTCTTTGATGATTTGACTTTTGGTATTTTGCAACAATGATATCAAGTTGTCGATTTCATCCACCATGCTTTCAGTTTCCCGTTCAATTTCTGAAACGGTGCTCTTGTTCATTTCGGTACGCTTGTCTAAATATCCAGCGAGTTGATTTATGTTTCTTGTCATAGCATCCGTATTCTTCGAGTTCAGTAACACTTGGTTATTATTCTTCAGTTTCAACTTTTCTTTGCAATTTCCGTGATCATCGATTAAACACTCAGAACAGCATATTTCTTTATGAGACCTGCATAAATATTCTACATCTTTATGAATATGACGTGAACACTTTACTGCCACGGCTATTCCGATCGCCATGTCACGTCGGCAACTAGGATCACTTATATTTATGAATGTATGCTTTTGTGTTGCTCTGATGTGAATTCCTACACAATGTTTGCAAAGTGCCTCTCTACAGCTAGTACAAAAGCTATCGGCAGGTTCGGTTTTTCCTCCCAATACACAGTGCTCACACAGTTGATCCACTTTATTTTTGCCCTCGGGTAGCATCGACATCAGAATTCGATCATACGGAAAATGCTCTACCCATTTGTCAAAGGACACATCTGATGTTGAAGGGGAGGTTTCCTTCCCACATGTGGGACACTTAAAGCTATGCGCTCCTCCTTCATTTTTAAAATAATTTCTGATGTGGTCTCCCAAGCACTTCTCGCATTAAGTATGCAGACAGGGGAGAGCCCTAGGAACAGTTAAAATGTCCAGACAAAGTGGACACAGCATGTCATTCGGATTTGTTGCCTTTCTCATATTGCAATATGTGCTTTCTCGTGTCTAGCTACTCTTTGCTGACCTTAGTCACACAGACAGAAATAATGCATATACACTGCACCTGGTTCTGGTAGGTGTGTATCTCTCCTGGTTTGAACCGGTTCGTGTAGTGAACCCAGATAACAGTTATTTCTTCCTGGTACGAATACAATCTTTATCGATTTTTTGTTTTAAGTTTATTTCTGAAATGTTATGGTAATCCTTAGTCTACATGTTGGATATTTTATTTTAGCATTAAAGGAAATTTTCAATCCGTTTGAATATAGTAATCTTGATATATTTGTTTGTGTGTATTTTAGCACGGAGAGTAACAATGCTGTTCCATACGTGAAATTTTTTAACGATAGCAAACATACTGCTAACAACAGAACCCCTTGTAGAATATATATGTACATGGTCCATAAATCTCAATTTCTGAGCACAGTACTGAAACCACAAAACTAAGCACAATATAACAGGCATATTGTAATTTGCCTCAAAGTTCGCTTCGGATTATCGTGCACTGAACCAAATACTAAAGTTGCATAGACCTAAACTAGCACGTGGTCAACGTTATTCTCTAAATCTCTTCAGTTTCATGGTTCCAATTTGAATGAAAATGTAATTTATATATTTCCAAAACCTTTTTAAACATATATAATGATATGTTTAAGAAACAAGAACAACAACAAAACATTAAATACATCACATAAGAGGGCTGATAATGGAAATATCCTTCCAGTCATTAAATATTCATATATTCAGATTAGTCTGGTCCCCTGCTTAGTATGCTCCCTAGTATAGCGGAGGGCAACGCAGAGAGCATACTAAGCAGGGAACCAGACTAGTTTTCAATATAATAGACGGACATACCCGAGATCGATTTCCAGTTCCTGGACAAGTCCATTTCCAGCAAAGGGGTGCATGTACGATTACACATATACGTACATATATCGTCTGCTTCCGATATTTACAATAACAAATTTGCCTTTCAAGTGATTTAACAAGCGGTTTAATGTGCATGTGCATGTGTGCAAAGGGATATAATTCCAAACTCCCCACGTAATGGTAATTTACGGAATTATCCGGCAATTACCAAATAGGATGAACTACGTCATTATCTTGTCTGATGGAAATAAACTAGCCTATAGTGTATGCAATATGGCGCCGTGTTAGTATGGAAAGTCCGTTAAGCACGAAAGGTGCATGAGATGCCAGTATTGGTGCCATTCTGGCCACAGTCAGGTCAGAAATTATAAATCAATGATTCAATTGACTTAGTTCTGTGCACTTTTTATAACATTAAACGTCTTGGTTATGGAAATCGGTAGAGGGGTACAAACAAACGGGTATATATAGTCAGACTATAGGAGTATAAAAAGTGTTTGTAATTATATCCTTTCCTACACATAAACATTTTATGTTTGCGCTTTTGACAACGGAGAAGTTGGCATGCTACTCTTTGAGAATCTTATTATAGTCTGATCAATATAATATAAAAAAACCGAAAAACTGTAACAGTTGTTACCGGAACTTTCTCTTCTTTGACATTCCATTACTAGCCAATTTTAGTACGGACCTTCCTACTATGAAAGGATCAGTAGGGGCTAACTGTATTGTTTCTGCGACATTGACCTTTGCAAGCTGATTAGGGCCCATCTTCCTTAACACTTCGAAACGGATGAGAACCTGGAGTTTGGAATTCAAATGTTTTACTTATGAATATTTTGTTCTGAAGTATTCTTTCACACTGCATTATTTGATCTTCGATTTTATGTAATATTACAAAGCACTCAGACCTGCCTCCATATTTGCACAATTCGTAAGATTTTAGAGAGTTTAGCAGGGCAACCTTCAAAGAGCGATAATGTACATTAGTATCGTGTAAATAGAAAGAATCTCTCTCTCTGTCCAATAACTGTTCTCTTTCCTTGATGATTACACTTTTAATTTTCTTTAACGATGATATCAAATTGTCGAGTTCATCTATCGTGGTGTCAATTTCACGTTCAATTTTCGAAAGTGTTCTCTTGTTAATTTTTGTATGCTTGTTTAAATAATTAGTGAGTTGATTTATATTTCTAGTCCTGTTATGTGTTTTTCGAGTTCAATAACATATTGCTATCATTCTTCAGTTTCAGTTTTTTTTTGCAACTTCCATGATCATCGATTTCAAACTCAGAAGAGCATATTTTTTCATGAGACCCACAAATATATTCTACGCCCTTATGAATATGACGTGAACACATTATTCCCACAGATATTCCTAACGCCATGTGCGGTCGGCAGCTTGGTTCACTTATATTTATAAATGATGCTATTGTTTTGTACTGATGTGAATACGACACAAACTTTGCTAAATGCTCTCTACAATTGGTGCAATAGATTTCAAATTCTAATCACAATACCGAAGCCACAAACCTGAACATTCTAAAAGTTCCAGCAAATTCATTAAAAGTGCCCGGAAATTGTATAATTTGATATTTTTCGATACCTTAAATTTAAATTGGACAAGTTTTTTTTTGTGGAAGCTCGAATAATGTCAGATTTTCTTCATTTAACTTGCATCTGACATTTTTGTGTTTTTACGTCCTTTGCGCAGACTCATTTGCAGTTTATTCACACGTAAAATGTTTTTCTGTATTTCCTATTACATGGTCACCTTGTGTGATTATTGCCATTCGAACGTCTGAATTTGTTCTATAATACATGCTAATGGTCGTCCCATTGTCAATAATATGGTTGTTCTGTTATCTATCCTAACACCTAGATGAGCATCTGACACAGTAAATATGGTATGTGACACTTGTAATTCTTTCGTGATCACATATATACACATTGTTAGACGCATATTAAAATTTGCCTCAGAAATCACTGCCAGCAATCGTGCAATGAACCTGACGCAAATGTTGTAAGTTGCATAGACCCAAACTTGCACTTGTCGTAAATACCGTGCAGTGGGCAACGTTACTCTCTAAAACTCTTCATTTTCATGGTTTAAATTTGCATGAAGATGTAATTTATATGTTTACAAAATCTTTCTAAAATATAAAGTATTTTCTAAAATTCTATAATAAAATAAATTTATGAATATAATACTATTGTAAACATATTTTCAGCAAGACATTATCTCGTATAAAAAGTTTGTGGACAACATTTCAAAATTCATATAAAAATTAAGGTAGATTTTGTTTTGGGGGTCTTGTAAGCACCTTGTATAAAAAGAATTGCACGGTGCTCATGCTACGACTCTGTGGTCTTAAACTACAAATCAGAAGAGAGCTAAAACCAAAGTTTTGGAAAAATTAACAAATAATTGATTTCCCTAGAATACGAAGTAAAAGTTTAAAAAGGAAGTAAAGTATTATGAATTAAATCCAAAAAAGTCGTAAAGGTTATATCACAATTCCAAAAGTATTGAATAGTCCGAATGAATTTTAACTGTGTTCGGAACGAATTCCCATTTTGAATGTGCTGATGTGCCAGTAGTCCCGAACATATTAATGTACAACCAGTCGTGTTGTATCACAATGCTATGATCCAAAATACCCTTGAACTAATCCCAAAATAGTGATTTATTACGAAGTTAATGGGAAGATGTTTGTAATTACAGTGAATATTTTAAATAAATTAATCATCTGAACACTACTGTAAGAT
Source organism: Sinohyriopsis cumingii (assembly GCA_028554795.2). NCBI lineage: Eukaryota > Metazoa > Mollusca > Bivalvia > Unionida > Unionidae > Sinohyriopsis > Sinohyriopsis cumingii. The sequence goes on from CM068824.1 coordinate 134,949,478, forward strand.
TGATTTCACTTTGAATGTTAAGGTAGGAAAAAATGATTATGATATATTCTACCTTAATATAAAAATCCAAAACACAATTTGAGAATTAGGATGAGGTCAAAAGTTCATTTTCAGAACATTCTGAGTTATACATAATCTTATATAGATCCCACTAGTATGTCATCTTATGGAAATTTTCATCAGACTGAAAACAAAATTGGTTTCTAGAAAATTCTATGTTCAGAATCAAGGATGTATCCAGAACTCAAACTAAGTAAACATGTTTATTCTTCTTGACATTGGACATGTATGCACAACTGCTACTCTTTCGGCTAATGTGGGTATGTGAGAAAGCTTGCCAGTTGCTTCTCGAGGGTCGGTGGTTCTTTCTGGGGATTTCCCGGGTTCTTGCTTCACCATTAATACTGGCCGCCATGTATAGTCTATCGTGTGCTGAAAAATGTCGTTAAACCCTACAACAACAACAACAACTGCTACTCTCATTTATGGATAAAAGTCAATCTGACTATACATACATGCATACATACATGCATGCAACATACAACATACATACATGCATGCATACATACGCACACACACACGCGCACACACACACACACATACATACATACATACATACATACATACATACATACATACATACATACATACATAGACACATACATACATACATACATACATACATACATACATACATACATACATACATACATACGACAATGGTCATCATTAAAAGCCAAGACAAAATACAAATTAAATATACATAACAATCAACACAAACACTAAACAATTTCTAACTGTTGTCAAACTCCTTGTTTGCATTTAAAATCAATCATATTTAGTGAGGAAAATTAAAATATGCGTGACAAGCAAATGTAAGAGTTTTACTGAAATTGATTACTTAAAGGCTGGGATCACAATTATTGCGTGTGGGTCAGTACCGACGAATGAAGTCCCTTTCTAGTTTTAGAGCATTTTCCGTTATTGTTTTGGTAGTGATTATTGCCTTGGATTTTGGCATTATTGCTACTGATATAAAAGGGATTGTTTATTCTATAAAACATGACGAATATAATGACATACTTGAGTGTATTTACGTCTACAGCGAGTAATCAGATATGAATGCTGTCCTGAAAGTGAAATCCGTGAACAAAGAGACTTGTATTGTTTGCTTCTCAGCCTCTCCAAAATATGCCAGATAATCTATGATAAGAACATACCTGTATGTTTGTGCTAGATGATAATTTGTATGAAAATAATGTACTGGGATTTAAACATACTGGAAAGTTCAGTACTGAAAACCAAATATCATGCATAAAATATAGAGGAAAATGTATACTGAGTTCATGTAAGTTAGTAATAATCCAACAAACAAAATGATGCTGCTTGACTCTTTTTTTGCTATCTTGATAGTTTATCACTTAATTAAGGCATGATTTCCCTTTCATTTTGCAAAAAAAATATTTTTGTTTATAAACTTTTAAATTGAATAGCAATTTGAATAAAACGAAAAAGGAGTCATAATGAAATTTCATTTAAATTGTATGAGTAAATCCTTCTTCGAAGTAAAAAGTTAAGTGGTAAATGTTTTGTTTTGCAGATAAAACAAGCTTATCGAGTAATTTTGAAAGAGTGACAGCATTCTCATAAATTTCTGTTATAATTCAGCGCATTACAATTTGACAGCGCGAACAAATATTATTACTTGTAACATAACGGCACACAACTAATGTAATATCAACACATACCAATATAGAAAAGTATACATATGAATCGCTTGAAGTTTATCACATACAACCGGTCAAGTCCTTCACTGTATTAGATAGCAAGGAAGTCTTGTTAGTACTCTGCTGAAATAAACTTTATACAACTTAGTGTAGCACAGTTACGACCGATGTATCTCATAATTGCGTCATATTATATCGTAATTAGCTAACATACAAATTAGGACTTTGCTGAATTAAATATTTTCTAATTAAAAATTTTGTATCTTGAAATTGCGGCTCAGCTGTCTTGTGATTGTTGGTTAGTATCTCGCAATTAAATAGGAGTATGCCGTAATTACCAACTATCTCATAATTACGAGTTATTTATCGCATATTTACTAGTTTAGCTCTGTCATAATTGCTACTTATCTATTCTCGTCAATGAAAGCTAAAAGCATTTCATATTACTATTGTGAAGTCTATTTTGTGTATTTTAAACGAAACTTTTTATTTGCCATTAATTATCAGAAATATAATCTTCAGATTGGTCAGTAAGCAGTGATCATGTCGAATAAGTCACATTTTACTGTTAAGGCGGTATTATTTAGATCTTTTTGAGAAGAATAAAACATTAAACATTTTTTCCTAGCACTTACATCTAAATTCACTAGTACAGAAGATAGAAAGCGAAAAGATGATCATCGACAACAGTCCAATACAGATGGGAATTCAAAGACCAGTCATGTAACAAAGAGTAATAACCACAAACATCACAATTCTTCTATTACGACAAAAACAATGATCCAATTGATTCTAGAAGAACTGATTGCCGACAAGATAAACAAAACCTCAGACTTCAATGTAAACGAAGTATGTACTGATGATACTGGTGAATCGATAATCGAACTACATCAACATCGATAACTTTATATTTGGAAGAAAGCTGGCTATATCATGATTCATATATTTCATATTAAGAATAGACAAAACGTAATAGTGAGGGTAAATATTCGAGCAGAAGTAGCAGAATTAATAGAGGGCGAAAACCTTGTTTGACCAAATGAATGAAGCAAAGCTTACTGCGGATAAAGAGAATTATATCATAAACTGATAAAAGGAAACTAATCTTTTTTGGCATATAATGACATTTTCCAGGAAACTTAACATCTGAAAGAATAATTGTTTTCTGATTATACCCTAATCTTTTTAGAAGAGATGTTACATAACAGAAATGTTTTATTCCCAATATAAGTAACATCATGCAAAATATCATAAGCATGAATTCATTTAAAGTTTTGCTAGAGACGGCATATTGCAATGAAAAATAAAAAGGAAACAATTTATAAAACATACTACTCATGCGTATTAAAACAAGCGCTTTACGACAAAATATGAAAAAAATGTTCATAATACTATATAACCCTCATTTGTATGGCAAACTCCATAAACTAAAGCAAATTACAATCAATTGCATCCCTTGCAAACGTTTTGATTACTGTTCCAATTAATACCATTATGTTGGTAAACACTTCAGTTGTTATTAGACAGATGTAACGATCCGTGCACATTTATTTGCTGTTAAAACACTGTGCAACAATGTGAAATATTTTAGACACATATAAAATTTTGATATTTGTCTTGGTGTGTTCCTTCATAATGTATTATACGAAGAATTTATAAAATATGTCCTGGGTAGGGAACTTCGCAGCAGTATTGACTTAGATGATACCAATATTCAGAGAAAGTTTATAACGTCTGCTTCATTTTCCTCTGCATCTGTAATACATTGCTTCTTTTCTTAATAATAAGTTGGACGTTCAAATTAGCAACATTTGGAAAACATGTAATCGTGTCGTTTATCACGCGATTTATGAGATAACACACAAAATGTTATTTATTGAACTTATAATAAATATGTTGTTCTTATATGAGAGTTCTCAAAGGGAAGCTGCTATTATATGAGACTTCTTACATGTAATCTCTGTTAATGGTATATAACTAATGCCTTTTTCCTTTTGTTTGCATACAAAGTGGAAATGAAGATTAAGACATGGTCAAGTTCATAATCACCGGGACACAACCTGTCTGTGCTTGATGTATGCCTAATTTAGTCTCGTTATGCACTTCAAACTTAAGTTATAGACTGGGGATCTCATCAGTTTCAAAGTGATGTCCCAGGAGCAAGTCTCCATCTAATGGGTCGATACTAGAAATGTGTATACTTTCTTTTCATATACTTCAACCAATATTTATACTGTTTGCAAGCTTTGATCCAGGGGTAATCTCATAACCTGATGTGCATGACCCATAGTTTTAACTGGATAGATCAATATGATTTAGTTTCGTCTCATGACTTTCAAAATTATTTATGGATATTGGATGGGGACCTCAACAGTTTCCAAGCTGTGACCAAGGTAGCATACCACTGGGATTATCCACCGAGCAAGACAAGAAGGTGTAACCTAAAAGTACAACGCAAATGTACACAAATCAAGAAGATGACACAAACCAACTTTAAGATATCGACCTCCACGTCTTCAATTTCTTAGACTAGTTTTTAAAAAAAACTCCAGAAACTGGTACCATACCCAGAGATATAATTAAAATTTAAAACCACCGTGTGTATTTAAAGACTCCCCCCAACACATCCTAAGTTTCAAGACTGTCATTCCTGGTTAAGAGATACATTGCATTACTATTGCAGGGATAAAGAGACTTTGCTTGGATATTTTTTATTAAAGATGCATGGGGTAATAGTCATGCTATTGCTTTTACGTATTTAAACAGTATTAATGTGAGTTATGATAATGAAAAGATAAATATAATATCAAAACTTCAAGCAAACATTTTGGATGATAAAGTAAAAGTTTTCTTTAAAACAGCTCTTCATGACATGGCAATAAAAAACCCGAATTTAATTATTCTGAAATTAATGAGAGAGCGAAAACCTACACACATTAAAGATAGTACTTTTATTTTAATTCTGAATACTAATTATACTTTTAGCAGATAAACAACAGACACTCTAACTGAAACACTATTTTTAAATAAAATATAATTATGACAGTCCAATTTTCATCAAAGTTTGCAAAAAATATAAATTTGCATTAAATTGTTATGACGGTAGAAGGAGTTGTTTTGAAGTATTTATAAGTATGAGATTCAAATGGCCACCATCGCTTTACTAGCTTGAAGCAGCTACTCCGGATTTTTGTGACGTTTCCATGACGTGTTTGTTGACAATATTCCTCTACATTAATGACTTCATTATGCATTGACTGTTCTGTTGCAATGTATTTCGTCATTTACTTGTTGTGGAAAAGAGAACTATAGGACTTTTCCTCAGTCATTTTGCGCACGAATTCCAAAACCGTCTTTTGTTTTGGACATGACGTCATCATGTTATTCCCGCCAGTCGACCGGTTTATGCTATGATGGACACTCATTAATTGCATTAAATAACAACTCTTTGGCGCTCCATACTACATTGCGTACTAATGATCCTTACTTAAATGTAAACGGCAGCGAAAAACGAAACTTTGTTTCAAAGCCGGCTGGCGTAGAACAGGAAGAAAAATTCCAGTTATGTTTCCTGGACTTTTCCTTCAAAGCAACTTGAAAATCGACCGTTAATTTGGAAAACGTCTTAAATCGTCAACCTTGAAGTCGGATCAACAAATGTTCATTGCATTATTCAACGCACAGCTAGTAGTAACACCTGAAAGACGCACAGAAATGTTTAACTTTATCAACGGTCAAGACAATGATGTCTTTTTTTCTAACAGAAACATGGTTAAAAAATAAGGCGATGAGTCAGTGTGCATCTAACACCCTATACTTACTCCATCAAGTCTTTTCCAAGACACTCCCGTAGACGTGGAATTGCTATCATCGCAAAGAACTCCATAATTCAAAGTCTTAGCTATACTAAAACTTTCAATTTTGAACTCACATCGTTTGAAGTAGCCCAAACTTCACTTGCACCTGAACATTGATCAGTCCTTTTTTGTTTGCCTCTACCACCATTATCCTAAGCTGACGCAAAACTAATTTAATCTTTCTTTTTGGAGCAGCTTCCTAATCTCCTGGAGTATGTGATTTCCTAGATGGCAACCTGATTATTGTTAAAAATTTCTACTTCATTTTTACTGTTCTGAAAATCCTATACGCATCAAAACTCCAAACTTTTATTCATATTTTCAACTTCAAACAGTAAGTTAGCCAACGCCCATATTAACAAGGACAAGTATATCCAACAACTTCGTTACCTCTTACAGTAGTACAACATGACACGTGCTTGTGTTTACTGCTTACAAACATGCACCTACAACCAGGATTATCAATTAAAAAGTGTTCTGCTTGGTGTAGTAGTGTTAGGAATAGCTTGGCACGGCTAAATGAGAACACCGTAAGGCTGAGAGGATTTGCATTTCCATTATCGTCACTAATCTTAAGAAGATCTATGACGCTGCTACGTAGAATGTCACAAACATAGTTCATGCAGCCTACTACAGTACTAAGATGATCGAAAGAAAGATCCAGCTTTAAAAAACTCTTCCTGATTACGAAAAAGCTAATGTCAAGGAATAAATGTACACCACTTCGAACGACATTCTCTCCGGAGGACTTTCCGGTTGTGTTTGCAAATTTCTTCTGTGGCAAAATTCAGTCCATCAGAGATACGCTTGACAAAACGATTTCAAGTGACACATCGTTACCATACAGTTGTGATAGATAATATACACGGCAACTGTTAACATCATTAGAACCTGTCTCTACGGATTTGGTACATACAATTGTGATGAAGAACGCCCCCAAACCATGTGAACATAGTTCTATTCCGACATCACTAGTGATTGGGTGCTTCGATTCAATATTTTCTTCACTAATTGGTGTTATCGAAACTTTGTTCTCCTCCCGCGGAATTCCCATTAGTTTTTAAAGATTCCTATGAAAAGCACAGGTAGAGAAAACTAAATTACACTTTGCCCCAAATATTTAAGGAGCTACTGCCATGTTTCTAAGCTCACGGTGATTTCAAACAAAACTTAAAAAGGTTGTTTTATCCCAGGTTCTATCTCATCTAAATTAAAATAGTCTTTGTGTCAATGTATCGTCAGCATATCTCCTTCGCCATAGTAATGAAATTACCATTCTGAGAGCAGTAATCAATATTCTCTCTGCTTCAGATATTACAAAGATTACAGGCCTCACCATCCTTGACTTTTCAGTGGTATTTGACACAGTATAACATGATATATTACTTCACTGTCACAGCATATATTTGGTATTCACAATACAGCTTTACCATGGTTCAAGTGCTACTTAGTCAACAGGACATAAATTGTGTCTTTAAATAGAAAACATTCTAGCCCTGTTGATTTATGTTTGTTGTTACACAAGGCTCTGTTCTCGGCCCCGTTATCTTCATTATATACAATCAGCCACATTCAAGTGTCATTTTACCGACATCTTGTATTTCACGCCGCTCTCAAGTGTCATATATCGACATCCAGTGTCTCACCAATTGTCAGCTGATGACACTCAAATATACAAATTTAGCTGTCCACTAAAGTTGAGGCAAATATTCAGGCGTAGAGAGGTGCATTTCAGACGCAAAGTCATGGCATGTAACAAGCTGCAGATGAGTGAATACATTTACACCATCCTGCTCACGACTCAAAGACATTCTTTGCTTCAAACAGCTATTATCAGCAACATCAACATAAAATATTACAGTCATGACGAGACCTTGGTATCACTCTATACAGTATGTTTTCATTAAACAAACATGAGCACGTGCAAGGCTGCATATCTGGAGCACAGACGCATTAGCTTCATTTGAAATTTGCAATTTTCTTCCGGTTGATGTCACTGAAACCCTTGTTTATTCTTAAAAAAACGTTAAATACAGGACTATTGTAATTCAGTTATATCTGGTTTGTCTCAGTATCTACTACAGGAACTTAAAAAAGTTTAAAACAAGGCTGTTCGGATCATCCTTAGAGTACAAAGAACTGAACACGCCTCCCAATTACTCTTTAACCTTCACTGGCTACCTGATCGATCCAGGATTAAACATAAATCTGTTCATAAATCTGTTCACTATTCTAAAGTCCGGATGATCTTGAGACATGGCCGTACCACTTCGGTTTGCGCTTTTTATTTTACAGTAGTCAAGAGGTCTTCATAGGATCTGATGGCTCGTTGGATACTGTTGTGCACTTCTTCGTTGGTTATTAATCTCGTGCTAAACCATCAATATCACTGCAAAATTAAGGTTGTAGATTGTTCTTCCTCCGATGCTGACAGTGCCCTTGTGGTCATGCAAGGCATCCTCCATGATCCTTTCCAGGAAAATATTAAAGAGTGAAGGTGACAGTATACATCCCTGTCTGACTCCAACTGTTGTTCGAAACCAATCTAATCTGCTGCCATTGATGAGAACATCATTGTGGCTTTGTCATAGAGGTACTCAAAAACCTAGGTTTGAAGTGAAATTTACTTCCTCATAGTCACACATAAGGCCGTATGATTTACCGAATCGAAGGCCTTTTTTAAATCTATAAAGACGTGATATAGATTCTGCTGATGCTGAAGGTATTTCTCGCAAAGAAGGCTGAGATTGAACATTTGTTCTGTGATGCTCCTTCCTGCTCAGAAGCCTGCTCCTTCCTGCTCAGAAGCCTGCCTGTTCTTCAACAATAAGTTTCTCTGCTTGAGACTTTAGTCTGTTGAGAATTATCGTCAGATTGACCTTGCTTGGGTGGCAAAGCTGTAGGTTTCCTTTCTTGGGGAGCACGATGACCAATGATTGAGTCCATCTGGAGGGCAATTCTCCTGTCTGCCATATACTGTTGTAGATTGTTGTTAGGACTCTGACTATCTCTTCTCTTCCTGCCTGGATGTGCTCTGTTGGTATGTTGTCAATGCCGGCTGACTTTAATTTCTTTAGTGACTTAACAGCAATTTCTACTTCTTCACTTAGAATGGGGTTGTCGTCAATTTATTCTGCCTGATGACATTTTAGCGCTGCTGGATCTCCTTGGGTCTTATAATTGTACAATTGTGAGCAGTGTTCTGTCCATCGCTTGAGGATCGCTTGATCTTCTTTTGAAGGCATTTTCCAGATTGTCTTGGATGGTGGAAATTTTCTCTTGTGTATGGGTTGTGGATCTTTCACCAGTTGATACGTCATTTTGCTATCATTTCTACTCAGACTGTCTTTGATTTTGCAGCATTGTCTTTCTATCTAGGATTCCTTTGCCTGTATACCAGTGCCCAACTAAGTGGAACTAAATAACCATAGATCATAAGCAAAGGGACGCGGTGATCTCATTCTAGAGTGCTCTTAATACTCACCTTTTACGACTACTTGAACAGGCTTAAGGACTTAAAAATATTTACTTCCTTAATTATTGTCAGCATGATTTTGTTTTGCACTTCGAGGGTGTTCTTTCGTAATCTTACCGTTGTATATTATTATCATTATTATTATCATTGTTATTATTATTATTATTATTATTATTATTATTATTAATTTGCAAGTTTCATAATTAACATAATACAGATTTTACAGTTTTTTTTTTCTTTTCTGAAAGGCTGCCAGTAGGCAAGTTCATGGTATTTGTGATAGCAAGTTCCACAGATTAGAAGGTATTAAAAGTCTCCTAAAGTTGGCAACATGAATATTTTATTCCTTCCCTTCAGATAATTTTACAGAATGCTGAAATTATCATCAGTATTATAATACTGTATAGCAAAACCCTTTTACATGGAAATATTCACATTATTTTCCTCTTTCCAAGAACACAAATTTAAGTGCAATTTGCAAACAGAAACTAAACCCACTCATTCGGGGCACCGTTGGTAAAGTAAGGAATCTTCCACTTTGACAGTTAAACTTTTCCTATTGTAAGCTAAGTTTACAACGAGTTTAAGGAAACAAAAGGGCTGTAGATTCTAATATATGACAGTCACTGTCAGCTATGTTTGCATGATTGGATCTGTTAAAAGTCCTTTATGTGATGCGATAACCGAAAATAAAATGAACTAAAACAAATTTATCAAATATGATGCTCTACCAAAAGTACTTGCAGTACATGCAGTGCGTAAAGGAATAACTGTTAAGTAAAGCAACTGATTGGAAAGTTAACAGTAACAGTTTTCTGAACTAAACACTATTAATGATATTATAAACAGTTTCTGGTAATAAAGATAACTTGTACTACAGTCATGCGTTCAGTTTAGGGTCAAAATGCTGTGTGTACATATGTATATTTTCAATCCCCCGTTAATTTGCAGTAACGAGAGCTTTATCCATTGTCTGGAATGCATATACATTCCTTCATTCCTAATTTATGTAAAACTATCATTAACATTTAAATTTGCTTCAGATATCAACTGGGACTCGTGCTATCAACTTGCTTTTGAATTAATTCAGATTAGGTTTTAGACAGTTTTGAGAAGCCATTGATTATCTTGTATCAACATACTTCAGGTCATTTATATAGGCTGGGAGGGTCTAACTCCGTCGTATCTGTTGTAATGTATATTAATGTATCTCTCTCCTTGATGAAACTTATCCCATTCGTACAGCATGTTTTTCACAAAATACATTTCTTCCTCTGGATCATGGGTCTTCGTCGCTCTCCTATTTACATAAGTGATAGCTCGAGGGTTCGAGGAGACCGGGATAAATGTTCTTCAGTGGCTACTATAATTTGCCAAAGTGAACCGTTTTTATGTCAATTTCCAACCGCCATTCCCCACACCTCCATCTAAATATACTTTTTGTACAGAATTTCCCCGTTATACCAAGACGAGGTGAAACACAATAAAAATTTCAGCTGCATCAACAGCTTCCGACCCACCCCGCACAATCACTGTTACATGGAGTCATCATCTTCTACGGAAAGTCACAATTCGAATATGTGTTCATTATTCCAATGCGCCATTTTAATAAAATCGTACCACTTCCATATACTTTTGCACCAAGATTTACTATCCCGTGTGGGTATTAGACTATACATTTTATTTAGCCTGAAGTGTCACCCCATGAAGCTAATAACAAAACCAAGTTAAAAGAAGATTTTTGTATGTTTGCTTTATATATGAAAATAATTTTCTATCCTATATTACAAAGAAATTGATTTGTTTGCGATTGTAAAACATTCATGCAACCACTACAGCCAAATATATTTTCAATCAAAAAATAAAAATTTAAAAGAAAGACTAAATATAGATATTGATTGTGTGGCATTAAAATCTAATTAGGTCATTTACATATGCATACAAATATGCCTACGAAGATTCATTTGTCTGCGAAAGTAGATTCTTGTTATCATACTTAAAATCTTATCACACAAGAAAAAAGTACAAAACTGTACATACATTAAGAAAAGGGGAACACTTGTTTATTAGCACAAAAATGTTGTCAGGTCTTTTACATGTGCACATAAAACGTATATTATGTTACTCTTTATCAAGTTGTATTTGCGCAATTGCGTAAATAAGCTTCATGGGATGAACGAACAAGACTAAATCAGATCAGTATGACAAAGCTGCTAGCGGTCAGAGGGCATGAAAACATGTTGGAATGTTAAAATAGTTCTATTTTGGATTATTTCTCATTTGTTCAGTCAAGTGACCACTGGAAAGCCAGCATCTCTGCATATGTTTCGACCTGCTTAGATAGTTATTAGAACCATTCTGTTTTATATCAAGGAGCAGTGTGCATGAAGGTTTTTAACAAGCCTTATTAAGTGATAAATTCTAATTTTATATAACTATACGTGTAATTCCCCAAATATCTTATGCTAGTGGCCTAACTCAAATTTTAGAAAATTTGCAAACGAAGCTAAGTTGTTTTCCTTGTTCAGCACCATCTTGCGATGGCGTCGCACTCAGTTGTTCGAAAATCCACTTTCCCATGTACTGCTGCCTTATCAGAGTCTCCACTGGCAAAGCATAGCTTGTATTTATTTCCCTTGCCGATGCTAGAGGGAGGAGAAAGATAATATTTGAAAAGTATCATTCTCGAAGGAAGAGTTCGTAAGGAGGATTAGACTAAGACTAAATAACATAGACTAAGACTAAAGAATCCACGAGAACATAACCTCATCATCAACAAGTGAAATACAAATTCTTTGTAAGCTCCCTCGACATCGCCGAATTGGGCCTGCATCAGAAAGTCTCTCAAAACTGGAGAGAATCATGGCTTTCGATGATCCCGAAGGATTGGACAAAGATCTGGTGGAAGTAGGTGATAAATCACACTTACTGCCTTATTCTTATACGCCACTTGAACCAGTGGATGGGACAAAGAAGGATAATCCAACGGATGAGAAGGATTGGGAGTGACTGTTGTTCCAGGAAATCATTTGAGTCAAAAAAAAAAAAAACCAATTCAGCCTCCTGTTTTTGCTCTCGGAGCGAGACAGGATGAATTCGTCTTATCCCCTTCGTGGTAGAAGGAAACATCCTGGCAGGTTGTTTGCCTCGCACTCTCCATCAAAAGGAAGAGAAGGGAAAGCCTAGTGGTAGTCTCTCCCTGGAAAAGTGGATTGGCGATACTTTCTCGTCACCTGGGGCTGCTAGTGTTGGTCTACTTTCCCTTCAATAAATAATGAGGCCTTAAAGATTTGTAAAAATCTAAAGAATGCCAAATCCGCCGGTTTAAATGCAACAATTTGAATCCATCCACGGTCGCTGGGTCGAAAAAGAAATATTTAGACACAAACTATGTAGGGATTGGACGGAAAAATCGAAAAAGGAGGATTATCGACACAACCCTTCCTTTATGCCGGTTCTTGTGATTCTAAGTCCGTTCCCGAAATGGATTGAAGGTGACAGAGGGAACAGCCGATGAGGGTGAGCTCATCGACCTCTGGCACTTCGTTTTCGGTGACTACTACTCAGTAATCTGAGCTTGGTGTCTTGAGACCCTAAATGGAAGATTGGCACCACACACCATACCATATGATAAGCATACAGTGCCTAGTGGTAGCTGCTCAGTGACATACCAGAAACCTCGTGAATGTCACTTTGGACATCGGACGATTATCCGTGTTCACAGCGCAATGCTTTTCGCTCTGACCTCATAAAAGAACTTCTATGACTGTCACTAAACACATTACCTGTTGGTCGGTGACACAGTGAGCAGGCCTTGATGGGTCAGACCTTACTGGCTTGTCTAATCATGGAACACGACTCCGTGATTGAAATTTGGCCTCAGTGTACTAAATGTAGATCTCGACTGAATTCCCCTTTTGTTTAGAATGTATGGCTCACTTTTTCGTGCTATCGACATCCCTATGACGGGAAGTGACAAATATTCCTCTCTTATTGATAACCCCTTGTGGAAGCAGGCGATTTACTAACTCATGATACCCCTTTGATTGAAGCAGACGACTCATACTTGCAGTCAAATGCCACAATGGTTGGTATATCGGGCAATACTATAGCCACAGCGATACTGGAAGTGCGGTAACCCACTCATGGGAATGGAGAGAGTGCTGCTGGAAATATTAAGAAGAGGTAGAACCCTTCTTCTTGTCCCAATAGTTCCTTTAACTCAAAAACTCATCTGGCCACAACGATGAAATGAAGCAACAGTGCGTGAGTACACACACAGTGCGCCGGACAGGTTTTATAAATGTCCCACGGTGCCCACATCCGCCGAACCGGTAACAATATGAAGGTGCTTGTATATATTATGTTTTCACTTTTGGCTCATCTCTGTATATTAAATCTGGGTCATAAATCGCTGTTTAAAACATTAAAAAAATTTAATGATAAAATATTAATAAGTTTGGCTTAATTTCTATTGTATAGATCCGTCAGGTGGGTTCTGTTGCGGTATGGGTTATTGTGACGTAAGTCAAGTAGAAAATGATGTGATATAGCCACGTAATGGTGCATATAAGGTTAAAAGTTGATCTATAACTTAATTTTCATCCCTATATTCTTGAGTTAATATCGGTGTTTAATGTAGTGTTAGATATAATTTTGAGAAGAAACCATTGGAATGCTCATTGTAACTACAAAAAGCGCTTTAACTCTGGAATAAAATATTACTCTGGGACAATTGTGAATGTAGTCAAACGAGTTCTGGACAATGTCAGTGTGATACATTAAGACTGATAGCATACTAGTAAATTTGAGGACCTGAAATTCTTATAGTGTAACCAACAAGCTTTGAAAATGTCATCTACAGTGGATAGATTTCTTCTAATTCTCTCAGGATGGGTTCTAGTGTTTCAAAAGGGACAAATTGCTGTAGCTTGCCAAGCAATATCCTATTTCGTACGTAAAAGCATATTTATTAAAAGAGGAAAGATGACATACTTCTATACAATATTAGTTGAAAGAGAATACACTGGGTACATGTGGATATGGTTATGACGTAAAAGTAAAAGAATTTAAATTTTCAAAAATGGACATGGAATTAAGAAAGCAGCTTCAGAAAGAAAGTGTAGAAGTCCGAATCAAAAAGTGGAAATAGAAAGATAAGAAATATCAATGCAAAAAGAAGAAAGAGATATGCAAATGAGAATGCAAATGCAAAAAGAAGAAATGGAAACGCAATTGAAATTAAGATAATTAGAACTGGCAAGCATCAAGCACGATGCGCAAAGTTCAGGTTTTGATGTTACCACAAATATTAGGTTAGTACGTCTTTTTAAAGTAAAACGAATAGATCAGTATTTTCCTGACTTTAACAAAGCATCTGAAAATGTACGATGACCAAGAGAGCACTGAACTTGTTTATTACAAATTGTATTTATCGGGCAAATCTCGTGATGCCTGTACATCGTAGTCAACATAACAACGTGGTAATTTTGATGTAGTTACGAAATGTATCTTCAGTTGAATCCTGAAGCAGATCGACAGAGGTTTATAAAAAAGAGACTGGGCAAGTCGATCTCGACATTTATTGGTCAGTCTTGTGATGAACTCACTTTTGCTCCAGGTGTTAATCGACGAAAGGTTGTTCCTTGTATTACTTCTCATTCTCTCATTAGAAATCATTGACAACAGGAGCAGGGCCAGGAGATCTCTTGTTTCGGGGCGGGGGGGGGGATATGGGCATATTAGCAAACCTGTTGTCGCACAATTACCAACTTCTTATTTTTCCGGAGAATGTGGTCTTTATTGGACAATAGACCACCTGAGGTACCCGCCGGTTACGAGTGGTCAGAGAGCTATTAAATATGTTATCCTTTGTCGTATAGGTAGAAAATTACTAGAGTTTCCCATAAAACTCCTTTGGTTAGTCACTGAGGAGTAAATACGACTTATTACAAGATATTAATTGAATGGTATTGGTTAAAAATCAAACGTAATGTTTGCAAATACTGTAGATCTTGCCAACTTGTCAAATAGCTTGCATTAGTCTTTTAAAACTAGATTTTGACATTATGTCCATAAACTAATGAAGTTATTAAAAGAAGAAACTAATTTCATCCGAATATTCAGAGATTAATCTTCATGAGTATGTTTTTCATTTCAAATAAAAGTTGTAAAAGACTTCTGAAGTGGTAAGAACTGATCTTGAATCTAGTCAATCAAAAATGAAGTTAAGGTATGACAGAAATGAAAAAGAAAGGAGCTTTCCACCTGGTGATAACATTTTTGCTATTTTTCCCGAACCTCACAGTCCTCTTCATGTTGAGTATTATGGTCCTTATACAGTTAAAAATAAAGTAAGTGACTTAGTTATATCATTAACATCAGAAACAGAAATAACTCTGCCATATAAATATAAAAAGTGTATGTTGATAAATATAGCTTTGTCAATCTTTCAATCAATTTAGCTGTACGTGTCTCACACATCCGGGATTTAAAAAATGGAGCGCAATTAGACTGCTATGATTAAGATTCGAATAATAAATATTAAAAACTTTCACATCTAAAGCCACAAAAGAAAAGTGAATTGAATGAGCTGTTCTGTGAACATAAGCAATTGTTTCCGGATGTTCCAAACCGAATAAATGAAAGCTACCATGATGCTGAAACTGTAGATTCTACACCAGCGAAATATCATCCTAACAAGGTGGAATGCTCTTACTGAACGAAGTAAAAATTAATTGGATTTCGCCGTGTATTCTAGTGCCAAACCAAGATCATACTTTCCAGATGTGCGCACTCTACAGAAAAATTAACATTGTAACCAAACCAGATTCATTTTCATTACCAAAAGTCGATGACTGCATTGACAGAATTGGTAATGCAAACCATGTCACCAAAATCCTACATCTGTAATCCACTGAAGCACTGTTTCCTTAACTACATTCTTAAATAATAGACAATATGTAACGTGCATAATAAAAAAGGAGTGATGCAAAAGGAATTGACTCAATAACAAGTGAGAAAATATCAAGACGAAAGAAAAACACTTCCCAAAATCTTTAGTATTGTCATTGAAATGTATTATTCTTATTTACATGAATGTCTACCTTTATATGATTATTCAGTGAATTAGGGACAAATAAATGAATGCATAAATTTTATTAATCATAAAAGTTCACTTAACCAGTTGCATCATCAGTATCATCACCATCAATTAAATTAATGTTTGCACTCAAATATTTGTTCAAAGTCAGTTAAACTGATCAAGATTAGGACATGGACAAAATCATAAAATGTTGCATCTATAATTAATTTGTGATAGTATTACAGCAACTCTAAACATCATCGAGCACAAATCGGAGGAACTAATTATCATGCATTTGTAAAATTTCCTAAACCTATTATGTGACAAATATATCATATATCCGATATTCTCATGAAAATAATGGACCTCTGCAAAGTCACACGTTGCCTCAAAGTTATTTTCAAGACAAATTTGATATTATGAAACTATGCAAACACATTCCATAAGTATTTCAAAAAATTGTATGGGTCACTTAGTTTGCCGAGGGCCTCAAGTGACATCAATACTACTACAACTACTACTACTACTACTACTACTACTAATAATAATAATAATTAGACGTTTCACTTGAACGGGATAGTACATGTTATCCTGAAAAGGAACTGTTTCTTAAACCATATACAGTTATAAAATGATGGCTTGAATAATAAAAAAAAAATATATCCAAGGGCACTCATCAGCATAAAATTTGCAATAATGCTTCATGTTGCAGTGGAAAATTACATGTTATGATATTTGTTTTAAAAAATTTAACGAATACAAGAAAATAATAAAAAAAATTTACATCAACTACAATCAATTTATCACTGCTTTGAGTATAGAAAAAATATATAAAAAGTAATGTATGAAGCAAGAAAGAATTATATCGTGTAAGATACAAGGTTAACACTTGACCGATGTTTTCCAGTTATTATATCTTCATCTTGGGTCTTCTTAATCCGTGCACAAGAGGTTTATTAAACTTTAATAGTATATCATTAAAGTTGAAACTTCTTTTGTTCATAGATTATGGAAGGCCATGATGAAGATGTAATAACAGGAAACTATATCCATATGAATGGTACAATCCTCTGTACTGAGCTGATCAAAACCAACAAAATAACTGTATATATAAACCAGCATCGAGGTAACTTCTGTATAAACACATCCAATGAAATGAAATGTGTAGATATACAACTCTTCATATTCTGATTTTGAAGACCTGAATTTATTTTAGTGTAACAGATATGATTGTGTAAAGCACACAGCCAATGCATAGATGATGCTGGAGAATCATACGAGTTTCCAAAACAACGTTTTATATATTAACACCATAAATGTATTATCAAATTTGAAGAGTTGATTTATTTTAGTGTAACACATTCATAATAGACGGTATAAAGTACACAGCGAACTGTATAAATGAGGTCTGAACATCACAGTAGTTTCCAATATCAGCCAATTAGAAATGACTATTCAAATGTAACTTTGTTTATGACTGGTCAAAAACAAAACCGAAGAAGCGGAAGAGTTCTATGATTTCCAGACTGTGGATTGACATAAAATAAAATGTTAACAGATCAGGATCTATGTTGTGCCCTCATAATGTATGTCTATGCTTTTAACAGTTGGGCATACAATAAGTAAGAACTTATATCATGTGTTTTGACAGAGAAGATGTAGCTGCATGATGTTTACAGCTGGGTATACAGCTAATAAGTATAGTATTTATATAATGTACCTTGACACAGAAGATGCACGTCTATGCATTTTATAGTACGTCTATTATATCTAAACGATCCACGGCCGAGTCATACCAAAGACTTACAAAAATGGTACTAACAGCTGCCTCGCTTGGCGCTCAGCATTAAGAGGTTAGTGTTAGGACTGGTTGGCCTGGTGTCAGTATAATGTTACTGGGTGGGACATCATGCTACATGTCTGCGGCATGATGCCCCAGTGCTAGACATCACTATAAACTACCACACTGCAGCCATCGTAGCGATATGACTGAAAAATTGTTAAAGCTACATTAAAAATCCAAATCACATCACATTATATCTAAACAAAATGTATATACAGTGATAGCTGTAAATTAGTGAAGGTTGTATGCATTTGATTTTATTTTGGTATCCCCTTGCCAATGGTGACATTCAACCGGAACACACTCATCAGCTTTGACAACATATTGCAAACATATTGCTAATAAAAGAGATACAGTAAAAAATGGCAAAACGAATATGCGGTTAATTGATAAACAGGTTCATTTCAAGAGAATATTTGACAACTTATGCTTTGTATTTCTTTCTTTTGCACACGTAGTACCCTTTTTACCCTAGGTCTGTCGATACCCTGAATTGTGGACACCATTAAACTTTTACTGACTTAATACAGTGCCCCAGTATTTGAACAATTTACAAATATTGCAATGTACACTGCAGATAAAAGGAATGTCAACAATTTCCATTTTATAATTATTAGCACGTTTTGCACGATTAGTCTGTGGAATGTTAGAAGTTCTTAAGTCTGCAATATAAATATTTTCAAGTTAATATCAATCAACATATATGATAAATTAGAAGTACTGTTCACAGTAAATAGTTATGTTGTGACATTTAATCATTTCTCCACAGACAAAGCACAACATTTGCTTAAATTATCATATGTATTGATGACGTTTCCGTAATAAACTTTAATTTTAAATATCATTTAATTAATAACAACATTTATAGCCTAAACAGGTTTTTCCTTTACATTCAAGAGTGATAGATAGCTGCGGACCACAATGCTTAAAACTTGATTAATGTTCTTTTTGCTGAATACCATCTAACAGACCCAGATATCAGACCTTCAAATCTGAATATTATCAAATTGATTAACATAATGGACATTCAAGCCTGAACACCATATATCTCTTTCAGATATCCGATGTTAAAGCTCAGATGCTATCCAACTAATTCCGATATCAAACATTCAAGCCTGAATACCGTCCAGCTCATTAGATGTCAGATATCGGACATTCAAGCCCAGCTAAGTAGAACGAATTGTCTATAGAATTTAGACACAAGGACACAGTGATGTCATTCAAGAGTGCCCTTAAAACTCACATATTTTGACTACAAGAACAGTCTTAAGGCCTCAATAATGTTTACTTCCTTAATTATTGCCAGCATCGTCTCGCATTGTAATTTCATCGTGTTTGTTTTTGTAATCTTGTCGTTGTGTATGTTTTTAAGTGTTATCCAATACTGTAAAGCGCGTAGAGTTTCTAAATATTAGGCTCTGGACTAAATTATTATTATTATTATTATTATTATTATTTCTATTATTATTGAATGTAACTACAAAAAAATTTGCGCATTGAAGTTGATTAATAATAATAATAATAATAATAACATTATTATTATTATTATTATTATTATTATTATTAAAGATTCATAATTAAAAAAATTAAAAAAATTTCAGTTTACGTTTTTTCTGTGAAGCTGTCGATCGGCGATTTTATGGTATTTATGGTAGACAAGTTCCTCAGATTACTTGGTGTTAAACGTCTGCTAAGATGGGCAAAATGAATATTTGATTTCTACCCTTCAGGTGATAATTTTACAAAATACTGATGTTATAATGTATATTATAATACTGTATAGCAACACTTTTTTGGAAAACATTCATACCAACTATCTTTTCCTCTTTTCAAAAACACAAATTCAAGTGTATTTTGAAAACAGAAACTAAACCCATTCATTGGTTGCACTTTGTAGGCAAAGTATGGAATATTTCACTTTAACAGTGAATCTTTTCTCATTGTAAGCTAAGTTTACAATAAGTCTAAACAAACAAAAGGATTGTGGATTCTGATATATGAGTCACTGTCAGCTATGTTTTCTTAAACAGTTATGTTAAACAGTGGTTTTAAAGATCCTTCATGTGATGTGATACCTGAAAAAAAAAATGAATACGGAATATAAACTAAAACAAATTTATATAGTATGATGCTGTGAAAAGTGCCTCCATTATATGCAGTGCGCAAGGAAGAACTGTTGAGTAAAGCAACTGAGGTGGAGGTTAACAGAAACAGTTTTCTGTATTAAACATTACTAATAACATTAGAAACAGTCGCTGGTAATAGCATGCACTACAGTCATACACTCATTTTAAGGTCAAAAGGATAGGTATATGTGTATACTTTCAATCTCCAAGTCAATTTCCAGTAACGAGAGCTTCATCCATTAATTCGAATCCAATATCCATTCCTCCACCCCTAGTTCATGAAAAACTATCACACGATTTAAATTTGACTCAAGCATCGATTGGAAAGTATGTTATCAACTTGATGGTGAATTAATCCAGACTATATAGTTAACTGTTCTGAGACGCCCTTAATTCGCTTGTATCAACATACTTCACGCCATTTTACTTACGTTTCAAGGGTCTAGTTCCGTCGTATCTGTTGTACTGTTTCTTCTTTATCCGTCTCCTTGATGACACTAATCCATTATGTACAAGCTGCTTTCCACAAAACACATTTCATTTTCTGGATCTTGGGTCTTCGCCACTCTCATCTTTACATGCAATAATGGCGTAAGGGTTCGAAGAGCCCCGGGGCAATGTTTTTTAGTTACGACCTTAATTTGCCACAGAGAACACTTTTGATGACAGTTCCCCCCCCCCCCCCACAGCCCCATCCAAATATAAGTTCTATAAATAACTGCCCCTGTTACTCACCAAGATGAGGTGAAATACTAAACAAAATTCAGCTGCAACAAAATGTCCCGACCCACCCCACACCACCACTGTTTACATGGAGTCATTAGCTTCTACGCAATCAGCTGTAGTTCGAATATGTATACATTATTCCTGTGCGCCATTTATAGAACTCGAAAGCAACGTGGACGCTTTTCAAATGTAAAGTTTGAACTTGATTATCTCTGTAAAACCAGATGTTTTGAAGATACTTTATAGGTCAGAAAAATGTGTTATTTGCAAGGCCTACAATTCCCTTGTTTTATGGAAATTTTTTCCATATTATGCAGTAGTCCTCCTTTAAACCTAAAGTAAAAGTTTTGCATTAAACAATGTCTGATTAACCTGCTTGCAATGATATCATCAACCAGGCAGAAATAACCAAACATAAATTGCTCCCATTATAGCTATTCATTGCTACATATTGTTCGGTTGTAATGGAACTGGATTAACAAGTTGATTTATGGACGGGGATATTTAAGATTTCCTCTGTCTTCCCTCCAAATCATTGCAAAATAAGGATAGTCGTACGGATTATATCAATGATACACCAGTGGAAATTTTGGTTGGTTGGTTTTTAATGGCATTTTCAACACACTATCAGCTTTATCATGGCATGGAAATGGGAGCAATTGCCATTACTAAGACACCAACGTAGCTGACCACTTACTTCACAAGATACGCAATTATACTAATACTATGACCTACAATGGTTTTCTTTATTCTGCAAATTAAGTGAAACATAAAATATGTTCATAATTGAAGCAAAAAAACCCCAACACTATGTTCATTACTTTTTAATGGAAGTTTAAGTAAAACTCGGTAGAAACTGTAATATCCATATGTTTGTTTTCTTACGTAACCTGGATCCTTCAACCATCCCCATCCCCAAGACCCTGTATGATATGTGCCTTTCTGGAATGTGGGTATGGAATGAGTAACAATATTTGATTTTCATTTTTCACATAAGCAAAGATAGTAATACCTTAACAAACAGTAACGATAGGCATCCCATATTTGATTAGTGGATTGGCATATCTAATAATATGAAAGGCTTACAAGCTAAGGAACCTCCTATAAAATTTGGTTGAATTCTGTTGTTTTAAAAGTTGTAAATAGTTTGTTTTATTCATAGTATCAACATCAATATTTGGTGGCAAACTGGCATATATTATACAAAACTAAAAGTCCTTCATGCCAAGATGCCTTCTGTCAAATTCCATCATTCAGCTAAGTTTTTCAAGTCTTGAAAATAGGTATTTAGAAAACTATCTAGTTACCCGGTAAGTCAACTAAACTTAGATTCAGTACACTAGCAAAGGTTTTGACAACAAGGACTAAAACAATACTTTTGCAAGCACAAATTTTGACTTTTCAGTTATGTACACGTATGATGATATGAGATCAAGAACCCTATGAATACTCAGACCTTGGAATAGAATTCTCGGTAGTCAGCTGCTCATCTTTATGCACAATACCAAATACAAAACATTCTCCCTCAATTTATTTAGACGGAATTGAGGTTACCAGAAAGACTAAATTGCTGATAGCTGCAAAGATGCTTAAAACTATAGCTAAAAATCAACCACTTAACAAAAATTAGTCGCTACATTGGCTGTCCCTCAAATTTTGTTAGATACCAATAATGCGCTTCCAAGCAGTATTTCGTTATTGCCGTTTAATTTACATACACTGTCAATAAATGTAACTAACGAGCTAAAGGCTGCAAGCTAAATGATTATTTAAATATGAGGATTTTTATAACAACAATATATATCATGCTAATTTTCACCAGAGAAAAACATCTGCTACTGAATTCAAACTATCGTTATCTTCATAAATTTCAGTAATAAATACCAGAATTATTTATTGAAACATCCTAAATGTAAAAGTTAAACGAGGTGTGGCAAATATATGCTATTCTATATTTGAGGGTCTGTACCACTTAACACACGGAACCAGTTACTGCACGGTCGTTATTTTTTTCTTCCTTTCGCAACAGTATATTTTGAAATAGTAGATTGAAACACTAGCTCGTAAAGCAGGGTACATTTTTAGTCTACAATGCATATAAAGACATGCCAGTAGCTTCTCGTGGGTCGGTGGTTCTTTCCGCGGTTTTCCCGGGTTCTTCCTCCACCATTAATACTGGCCGCCATGTATAGCCTATCGTGTGCTGAAAAATGGCGTTAAACACTACAACAACAACAACATATAAAGACAATGATAGTCGTGCGGTAACTGGTTCGGACCTATTAAAACTATTTGTGCCTTCTGGCTAATTTTTAAAAAGTTATTTCGCAGCATATCTCTGCATGTTGTGCATAAAAATACAAAGAATATAAAGTACAGTGCTTAATAATATTATGTTTAATGAAATCCAAGAAAACCAGATCTATCAGGAAGACAGTAATTATGGAATTGCCACCCGCAAGACATGAAGTGTAAATCAAGTGTTCAAAATTGTGGGATATAATCATAAAGTACTAATCTTACCAAGCTGAATCTTTTTACAATACAAACGCATATGAAATTTTCTGAAAATAACTAAAACAGCGTCTACAAGATACGCTTAGCTCCTTCATTACTGGGTGATACAGAAGTACAACTGTCGCACGTGGCTTGCGACGATGCTTGAGCGGCTTCGAAAGCATAAATTAAACAAGAGAGTGATTGCTACATGGATGGACATAAATTGTATCAAACCTGGGAGATATCTTTTAAAATACTAATCAGAACCAATTCTATTTTTACAGGAAATAATGTCTAGCCCCAATGCAAAATCAAACCAACTTTCATGAAGATGTATCAAAAGGTGCATGATATATTAAGTAAACAAACGTGTGTCAGGCGGACAGACAAACTGACTTCAGTATGCCCCTCTTAGCAATTAGTTTTGCAGAGAGAATAATAGTTTATTACTAGATCGTGAAACATTAACTGTGAACAATACAGCACGTCAATGGCAAACTTCCTACGTCCAGTAGTATTCCAGATAAGGTGCTTTAACATAATAAGGGCTTAGCCCATATTGCCGTACATTTTTCCTGGAAAACTCAAACGTCCCAATAGTTTCTAGACGTTGTGTTCACTTTTGTCCTTTCCAGAAGCGTGTGAATATGAACGTATCTTTAGATTCTCACAGTGACATTATATTTTGGAGATTCCTTTTATAAGTTCTGGAAGAATTTGACATCTGATTAATAAGAAAAAAAGAAAATAGGCTACATAGTACATCAAACCTGTTTGAAAATATTTCTCAATGAACTAAATATGATGTTATCGAATTCTACAAGAGCAGACGTATGTTTTAAAAATATTTCATTTTATGCTCGGTTAAAACATTTTCTTAATGTTTATAATTTTTTCTTTCATTTCAATTTATTTATAATGTGATTCAAAGAGCCAGATGCAATAATTTTCCAACAATATTTGGGAAGTATGATGCACTATTGACCAAAAAGAATTTCTAGGCATCCATGAAGTTTATATTTTATGCCCTTTGATTCTTTATAACTGCTGAGTACTTAAACCATCTCTGATATTCTGGAGGAACTCCAACATACCAAATCTAGTAATAAAACATTTTTGTACACGTTCGAGATAATGTGTTCCAAAGTTGTCTGTCTTTGTGAACTGAAATTTCTTGAACTTGATATCAAGGAAAAAAGATTATTAATCTTAATTTTCTGTCACACATAATGTCGAGATATACTTACATGATGAGGTCGGTTAAATCGAAAGTTATTATATCTGTAAAAGAAACAAGTTAATAAAGTAGCATCGGTCAATGTATACTTTACATATACACTGATCTACAGACTGTATTTGACAAGAATATATCTATGCGTATCATCATGCATACACGCAAGTACAGCTAAAAACCTGGGTCAGGTCTGCTGACATTCAAATCAGTTTCAGAGTACTGACTATTAGATTGTTTATCAGAATGCAACTAAATACAAACAATGGAATTTAAGGTCCAGCGGTGTGTTTTCATTTCATAGTTGTGCATTTATTCAGTTGAGCCAAAAGGATTGTGCGTCAGAAAAGTAATAATAATATTTAATTCTTGACATTCGGCACCAAAGCAGACTACCAAGTGACAATATCCCATTACATCCACCCTATGGGTAAGCGACTATTGTGGCGAACAGAAAATTATCTACACAAGCATAAAGTATGTGATGAATGCATGTAAGCAACCACTCTAAAGGACTTGTGGAGGAAGGAGAGGTTGTGGCAATCGTGTTAGAACTTGTAAAAGAAGTGGCATTTGTCAAATTCCTGCTACTGCTGATTTGATTGTATGATGTTGGGATGTGAGTGTGCATTGTGTTATCATTATAACAAAATAGGAAGTCAACAGCTGAAGATTATTCTGTTCGTTTTAAGATTCCATTCAACCTGTCTTCATAAACAACATTTACATTCCTGCACCTTTCATCAGGTTTCTAAATAATAAACTTCACTCAGCTTCGCGTTTCTTACCGTATGTATTAAGATTTATTGGCCACAGAACAACATACTGTGATTTAAGGCAGAAAGCTGACATTTTATTAAAGACCACGTATAGGCGTAATCGAGAACTTTCTGACAGTCACGTGACTGGTCATTCAAATGTAAACTGATAAGCTAAAACAATATAATGTTGACTACAGAAATAATAATGATTTAAATTTTTATTTTTTGCATTCTTTGTCAGTGCTGTTTGTATGCCCACTGGTGTAGTGTATAGCATGGGCACTGACATGTATTTGCAAGCATGAATTGTTGTATTAGATAATTTGGTATCTGCTTTATAACTGGACTCCCAATATCAACACAGTAAACTTTCAAAAGAATACATAAATAAAAACCCATAAGAAGCTACATTGTTTTACATGTACTGGTGCTGCGAATTGACTGAAACGTTTAAAAAGACTGGTTATCATAAACAATCAACCATTACTTGTAATCAGTTTGGATGTATTTTCCTGATTTTTAATGAAAATTACATTTTTCATACTTCTTAATGTTAGAAATGCTGTATCTTGTATGCTATAAAGTTGATCAGTTTACCGGCACATTTGCTATTTATTTTTAGTCACGTCATCTACATATGCACACCAAAATGCATATACAATTGTATTAGTCCAGATTGTTGCAGAACAGAAACCGAGCAGGTTTTGGATTAAATGAATAACACAAACACTATGTCTGAAAGATGGAAATTTATGAAATGAATTAATAAAGAAAAATATATGGTGTATAAATACAATGATTCTCTCACGCTCTCAACATACGATTGCTCCAATCCCTTTACACAAACATTCACACTTTAAAAATAAACCAAAAATATGAATTCAGATTCAAGAAACCTCATGGACTGTAGATACGGTTCAAATAATGTTATGCACTGTAAGTGAGATTCACATAATCTCCTGGAATACAACTAAGATTTTAAAAAAAAATCTCATGAACATGAAAATGTACCCAATTGAAAAAAGCAATTGGAACAAACATATACTTCTTGACAGTCGTACGATTCCTAATCTGATGAACCGCACAGTTTCACAGAGTCCTTGGGTTGGCCCACACTTTTATCGGCCGCTCGCACCCTTCACGGATCCACCACATATACAGTCATACGTATACACACGTACAGACAGCATACAGCACCCTTGAATTAGCTACATCTACATTCGTGGCTCCACCACATGTACAGACATACGCACATACGTATCGACAACACGGAGCCCTAAATACTCTTTAAACTCCAGACAGCTCTAGTGAGCTACAATAAAACCAAACTGGTCATAACAATGTGCTCTGAAAAATCTCTAGATATATGCTAATACATTAAACTCTAATAGCAACTTGTAATTCAAGGTTCACAACGTTTCAAATGAAATTGAAATATAAATTTAACACTTACCCCTATGACTGGAGAACACAATGGACAGCGTACACTCCTTGACGAGATCCAAAACGACCAGTGTATCGCTTAGAAATTGATCTTCCTTAAATCCATTGGAGAGTGAGTAATAGTCAGGGTAAAATACCCGTGCATATCATGTTTTTAATGTCCCCCGTCGCAAGTAATTTCCAGCGAGATACATGTTAGTACAGTCGCTTACATGGAAAAACACTTATTCACCCTAGATAACATTGTACGCATGTACAACGAAAATTAGTCAAATAGTTCTAAGGCAAAACCAAGTTATTTTTGCGTAATTCTGTGACATACATCAAGCTCTTTTTGCGCAATTGTACCTTCCTGGGATGACGGGATGAACGAACAAGACTGTATCAAATTAAGATGTAAATGCTGAAAGCAGTGAAGGCATAAAAAACGTGTCAGAATGTTAATGTTTCTTTTTTTGCATTGGTTCTTATCTTTGCAGTCAAGAACCCACTGGAAGGCAACACCTATGTACATGTTTAAACAAGTATGAGAACCCTTTTCCAGCAGATAGCATGCAGGATTTTAACAAGCATTATTAAGCAGTCAATTCTAATTTTATATAATATGCATGCATTTCACCAACATCAGACACTAGTGGCCCAATTCAAATTTTAGAAATTCACAAAGGAAAAAAAACCTCTTTTTTTCTCCATCACGATATTGCGATGGTGTAGCACTCAGTTGTACAAGATAGCAACTTTTCCATGTACTGTTGCCTGATCATGAGTGCGCATTCTGTGTGGTTCAAAACGCTATACTCCAGAGAGATACCGCTGATATTTCAGCTCGTCCCCACATTATTGCTCATGATTGCCCAGAAAACTACATGAGCAGTTAACAATACCTGCAGTTATTGTAATGCCAATTTTTCCAACCGGGTAGGAGGCTGGTTGCCTGAGATAAGTAGTCCAGTGAACTTGTTGTTGTTGTAGAGTTTAACGCCATTTTTCATCACAAGATAGGCTATACATGGCGGCCAGTATAATTGGTGGAGGAAGAACCCTGGAAAACCCCGGGAAGAACCACCGACCCACGAGGCTTTCTCATGTACCAACGTTAGCCAAGCCTGAGACTCGAACTTACGCAGACGTAGGTGAGATGACAGTGATCCGTAACCGTGAGCACTTTAGACCACTCGGCCACTCGGGACCCCGTCCAGTGAACTTCCGACTGGTCAATGGCTAGAAAACGTGTCAGCAAAAATGGCGAGAAAGGAGAGTGTAAACGCCAAAAAGCGGCTTCCATGATACCATCCAATGATGAATGATTCAAAGAGGCCCAAGCGGCGGCAAATTGAATTTATCTGCTACGTGTTAGAGACCAGGGCGAGCCATACAGTAACAAGGATATCAGCTGTGGTCTACAGCCTGGTGAGGGATGGGCTCCGCTAGGTTGCAACTGCACAGGATACACCATGGATGACGAAATGACAATGGATAAAATTCTCCTACCGGATCGGTCGTAGCCCAGGTTAAAAATTACTGTTAAAAGAGTGGACAGGCAGGAACTTTGCAAAGTTCCAAACAGCAGTGGAGAACAGGGCAAAACAGAGTTGGAGACTGTCGCAAGGTCAATAGTGACGCCCCTAAGACCAGGAAGATTACGTGAGAAATGAAAAATGACTGAAAGGGCAGCGATAGCCTTGATCTCATGGGTTTTGATGTTCAAGTAAGATAAATCTCGTTGAGTGAGAGACTGATATGCTCTTTTAATTTTCAGAACAAACTACTTGATGGTGGTGGCTACATAAATATGAGGTGTCTTTTAAAAGGAGAAATAACTAGTTTCTGGAGCTTAAAGGCTCTTGCTGTGAGCCTGCAAAACCTAGGATGTATCCAAAGGTCGGCATGATTGGATGTGGAAACTAGTGTCCACTGCTTCAGATCCAACGCCTCATGAACATTCACGAAGAGACGGACTCATTTCCCTGCTGAAAACAACACCTGGAAGGCATCTAAACCCAAAGCAATGTTATTAAGTAGTTAAGCGGGCTAAGCGACCCTGTACCTATTGGCTAAGACCACGCCCAAAGCGTAGAAGAGGTGACAGACCACCCCAGTGGTCATCTTGACCTTTAGACAAATTCTCTTTAAGCTCCTTCGCCATCGCTAAGTGAGCGAGCAACAGCCAGTCTGATTTGGACTGTGCCACAAAAAGCCTCTCCAAACTGGAGATCCCAAAGACTTGAGACAAAGATATGGGGGAAGTAGATGATATACTTAATTCACCCCCTTATTCAAAGTTCGCATCTCTTCTTCCTAACTCACTTGAACCAATGGGTGGGACGAAGAAGGATAACGCAACTGACGAGAACGTTCGGGAGTGACCAGTTGTTCAGAGAAAACGCTTACGTCCACAATACCAACAGTTTGTTTCCTGTCTTCGCTCTACGAGAGAGACCGACTATTTCATGTCATCCCCTTTATGACAGAAGGAAACTTCCTTATAGGTAGTTTGTCACGTAGTCTCCACTCACGGGAAGAGAGGGAACAAGCTTTTAGGTCCCCTCTCCATGAAAAAGGGATTTGCGATACCTTCTCGGCACCTAAGGCGGCGAATGATGGTCCTGCTGAAAATATGAGAAAGAATATAAACCCTTCCTCCTGTCCCCATAGACCCAGTGATTTTCCTTCAGAAAACCTCATCAGGCCAAAAACAGCAAATGAGGCAACTATCAGTGAGTGCACAATCCATGCACACAAGAGAGGTTATATGGATGTCCAACACTGCCTTTTCTATGCCCACATTTGTCATTCCCATCGGGCATTATGATGGCTAAAAGGAAGATACAACAATGCAATGAAATGGCTAAAGGATAGGAAATACACACCCAGAGACCAGTTACCATTAGATGGGTGAA
Organism: Sinohyriopsis cumingii; assembly: GCA_028554795.2. Classification (NCBI taxonomy): domain Eukaryota; kingdom Metazoa; phylum Mollusca; class Bivalvia; order Unionida; family Unionidae; genus Sinohyriopsis; species Sinohyriopsis cumingii. The sequence continues at coordinate 134,979,150 of CM068824.1, forward strand.
ATAAATGAAGCAGTGATTTGCTAGCAATGCATTTAACGCCCTCAAAAAATCATGAAAATGAACTGATACATAAAAAAACGTAAGGACTGCGGTGAAATTAACACCAATAGGACACGAGTGACAGTAGAAATGCCAAACAGACAACTGTGTCGAGTGCCCAGACACATATAAATGCATGGTGTGCAAGTAGAAGACAGAAGATATTCAGACTGTCAAATGTGGACCAAGGTATCAGACTAGGATCACTGATTCTACACCTCTAACTATTAGTTGGAGGAGGAAATAATATACTTCGACTTAGGAATAGTGGCAGAAAAATATGTCAAAGCAAGAATAGTAGATATTGTAAAGAATTTGTTCAAAGGTAACTTCTTCCAAATAACATAAATATTTAGTTTACGAGATATAAAAGGGTCTAAAGTTAAAATTATTTTAAAGATATGTAAACAAAAGAAATAATGGAAAATATAAAATCAAACTCCTTAAATACATATGGTCCAAATTTGTTATATAAACTACATTCTTGTAAAAAGTCTGAGATTTTCTCTGATGGCACATCAAAAGGCTTATGTCTCACAGGTTAAGAAACTGATGCACTCAAAAATGTATTCCTTTGTCAGTGGTTGCTGGCTAGGTATGTACTCTGGTTCATGTTCACATTTCAGAAGGTACGCATGGCTCAGATATGTATCCTGTACACGTGATGCAATACCAACTTATCGGTGATTTGTTCTACATTAAAGATGCTTCTGTCCAGTGAGAATTGTTATGTTCCGAAACTTGCTGGTCGAGTTTTCATTTGTATATTAATTATATAGAATGTGCTGATTTATAACCTATTTGAAGTCATTTATAGAAAAACTGCTGGGTAATGGCCAAATGTATGGTAGTTTTAGCTGCTTTATCATTTTTATTAACTGACTCATGTGACTAGGCAACCAACAATTGATACTACTTTTCCAGATTCTACAAGCAAATAATATGTCTGCAAAATATGGGTTGACAAAGATATGGTCTGCATGGCAATCATTTGTGGAATGGGATTTCAAAAAGTTCATTTTTTTTTCTTCTCAGAAGGATCAATGTAGAAGGAAGACACCTGAATATGGCTGTAATTTCTGCTATAATGATGGAGACTTGATGAGTAACTGGTTCAAGTGGTGCTGTGGTGTGTTTCAATGACCTATGTAACCATGTCTCCATCTTTCCAACTGTATGTATACTGAGATTTATGACCATGAAAGCAGGCTTTGATTTCATTAAATCTATTCTGAAAACTGAGGGGGACTGGTAGAGAAGGTTTTGTAATGGCAAGTGTCAAATAGTATTGCAGTGGGATAAAATAATCAAGGTGGCAATTTGCATCTAGAATTTTGCAAAACTGGCAAAATATTATCTTTCATACACTAAGTTTTTATGGAACAAATTACGTTCCTGACTGCACAATAACACATAATACTTATGAATCCCACTTTGAAAAGGTTTAAGGACATGTTCTACAGCTTTACCCATTATTTTTGTTATGAGTATTCAAGAGTTTGAGCACTCAACTCTGGGTCTCTCCATCTGAGTACTTGTGTCCTACATTTGTAATCCAATAGAGTGCTATTTTCCATATGTACATGCTTACAGATTGGAGACTGTGCAAAATGCTTTTTAAACAATGGGTTGATGCCAAAAGAACTGATTCAATAACAAGTGAGAAAATATCAACAAGACATTTCTTAGTTTTGTAAATTGTAATAGACATTTATTTTCCTTAGTTACATGGATGTATATCTATATATGATAGCTTACTAAATTAGGGACAAGTAAAGGTATGGATAACATTCAATGCTTATAAAAGTTTACCTATCATTTTCATAAGCAATGAAATTAAAGTTTGCCAGAAGTGACTGTTCAAAGTCAGTTATGCTTCCCAAAATTAGGACAAGGATAATAGCATGCAATATTACATCTATGATTTATCTATGATTATTATCCCATTATGTAAGGAATTCAATGGAATTAATCTATCATGCATTTTAAACTTTCCTAAACCTATTATGTGTCAAATATTTCATATTTCCTATACTCTTGCATGACTATGGAAATAATGGAAACCTGCAAAGGTACATAATGCCTCAAAGTCAATTTTCAGCACAATTTTTATATTATGAAACAATTCATTCAAATTCCAAAAATTTACAATATTTTCATGGAGGGCTTCTAGTGACAATAATAATGATAATAATAATAAACTAGATTTCCCACTCAAACAGGATGGTACATATCCTTGAGAAACGGGACTGTTTCTTTGACCATATACATTTATTTTTACAATTAAAAACTAATGACTAGGGCAAAGACGAAAAAATAAATTGCAGGTAATAAAGGGTACTCCTTAGTACATATATTGCAATGCTTCATATTGCAGTGGAAAATTAAGTCGTGGTATGTCATTTGCAATAATTTAATGAACAAAAGTATAAAAGAAACAAAACTATACATCAAGAGCAAACTACAATCAAGTTATATCTGCTTTGTGTAAAACAAAATACAAAAGACAGTGTCTGTTACATCGAAGAACCATGTCTTGTAAGATATAAGGTTAATACTTGAGCAATATTCTGGTTATTCTATCTTCAAAAAGGCTTCCATAATCTGTACACAAAATAAAATTCAACTTTAATGGTATAATTATGTCCATATGAATGGTACAAATCACTGCACTGTCCTGATTAATACCAACTGCATACGTATACATAAATCAACAAAAAAGTCAGTTCTGTATCAACTCATCTAAACATCGGACATAGATGTGTGACTCTATATCTACTGACCATATAACTACATCAACAAATTTTAAGACTCTAATTATTTTTAGTTTTACATAGTGGATAGTGTAACACAGCCAACTGCATCGATGTGGCCAGTAAATCTTAGGTGTTTCCACTATCAGCCAATCAGAAGTGACCTTTCAAATCTAAAATGGTTTATGTCTGGTCAAAAACAAAAATCCAAGTGTAAGCTCTAGCTGAAGAGTTGCATGATTTCCAAACTCTGGACTTGACAACAAATAAAATGCCAGCAGATCAGGATCTATGTATTTTGCTCACAATTGCAATGAATGTCACTGACCATGATCCGTCAGTGAATCTTGACAAAGATGATGTAGGTCTATGTTTTACAGTTGTGCACCTAACAAGCAAATACAGTACTTCTACGACAAATGGATAAAAAGCTTTTATATTCTTAAATTAGTGAAGGTTGGATGCACTTTTTCTTTTGTATCCTCTTGCCAATAGTGACATACAAAAGAAACACACTCATCTGCTTTAATAACATATTGCAAACAGATTGATATTAACAGAAACATAGTTAAGAAAGGAAAGGCAGAACAAAAATCAAATGAATTAATGGTCATGCTGATCCCTCGAAGTAAAATAAACAGATCCCAGCATTCAAGTGTATTCTGGATTGATCCCATCTTAACTAAATCTATGCTAGGCTGATACCCACATAACAGTGCTTTCTAGGTTGATCCCAGAATAGTGGAATAGAGCTAGGCTGATCCCAGCATGAAGTAATTTTTTTTCGTATTTAAAACTGTAAAATATGCTGATCCCATCTTCAAGTAAATCTATGCTAGGCTGATCTCAGCATTATAGTCTATTCTGTGCTTATCCCAGCTCAGGTATAATTGGTGCCAGGCTGATCCCAGCATTAAAGTGTATTATGTGCTGATCCCTATAGAGTGTGTTTAAAACTCAAAGAAATGTATTAAACAACCATGACCATTATATTATTAATATAGCATATGAGTATCTGATTGGGGGAAAATGCAGCACCCTTACCCATGACAGCTCCTTGAGAAAGTCCTGATATTAAGGCATGAAGAATCTAAGGGTGCAACCCACCATTTAGGAATCAATGGGTGGTGACTGGGGTGGTGGCGGGCCAGCACAAATCCATAAAAATAGTTCAATGCCAAGATTTTAAATCCATTGTCTCTACTTTTGAAAAGCCAGGGAAGTGACTGATAATGTGGTAATCTATATTATCATACAATGTTACATAAGATTATCTACTTTGATTGGCTCTTTGAATTCAGCTGCCAATATCAACCAATAAGAATAGTTCTAATCATGCCCACCCCATGTGATCCTCCAACAAGCTCCATGAAGGCAGCAAGTAAAGAGGTTAATACTAGCCTCTTTCATAATTCCCTGTCAGTGTCTCTCAGTTTCAAGGTACATGTACAACACCAATATACAAGTATCAGCCAATGACTAAGCCTTATAATTTAACTTTACATCAGCTTACCACACCACCAATTCCTCCTTTAATGGTCATTATCTGACAAAGCCCATTGGAAAATTGGCAATATGTCCCTAAAATAACTCAAGATCATCAAATATTTGCATGAACTAAAATTTAATAAATTATCATAATGTCATTTAATTAATAATAACATTTGTAGGTAAAAGAGATTTTTATCAATTACATGCAAGAGACAGAAAAAGCTACAGACCTCAATGCTGAAAACTTTTGAATAATGTTTCTCTTCTTGAATACTATCGAACTTAATAAGACATTCAAGTCTGAATATCATCCAACTCATTCAGATATCAGACATTTAAGCCTGAATACCATCAAACTCATTCAGATATCAGACATTCAAGCCTGAATACCATCCAATTCATTCAGATATCAGACATTTAAGCCTGAATACCAACGAATTCATTTAGACATCAGATATTAGGCATCAATACCAAAAAATTCATTCAGATACCAGACATTTAAGCCTGAATACCAACCAATTCATTTAGATATCAGACATTAGGCCTGAATACCAAAAATTCATTCAGATACCAGACATTTAAGCCTGAATACCATCCAACTCATTCAGATATCAGACATTCAAGCCTGAATACCATCCAACTCATTCAGATATCAGACATTTAAGCCTGAATACCAACCAATTCATTTAGATATCAGACATTAGGCCTGAATACCAAAAAATTCATTCAGATACCAGACATTTAAGCCTGAATACCATCCAACTCATTCAGATATCAGACATTTAAGCCTGAATACCAACCAATTCATTTAGATATCAGACATTAGGCCTGAATGCCAAAAAATTCATTCAGATACAAGACATTTAAGCCTGAATACCATCCAACTCATTCAGATATCAGACATTCAAGCTTGAATACCATCCAACTCATTCAGATATCAGACATCCAAGTCTGAATACCATCCAACTGATTCAGATATCAGACATTCAAGCCTGAATACCAACCAATTCATTCAGATATCAGATATTAGGCCTGAATACCATCCAACTCATTCAGATATCAGATATTGAAGCCTGAATACCATCCAATTCATTCAGATATCAGACATTTAAGCCTGAATACCAACCAATTCATTTAGACATCAGATATTAGGCCTGAATACCAAAAAATTCATTCAGATACCAGACATTTAAGCCTGAATACCAACCAATTCATTTAGATATCAGACATTAGGCCTGAATACCATCCAATTCATTCAGATACCAGACATTTAAGCCTGAATACCATCAAACTCATTCAGATATCAGACATTCAAGCCTGAATACCATCCAACTCATTCAGATATCAGACATTTAAGCCTGAATACGAACCAATTCATTTAGATATCAGACATTAGGCCTGAATACAAAAAATTCATTCAGATAACAGAATTTAAGCCTGAATACCATCAAACTCATTCAGATATCAGACATTTAAGCCTGAATACCAACCAGTTCATTTAGATATCAGACATTAGGCCTGAATACCAAAAAATTCATTCAGATACCAGACATTAAAGCCTGAATACCATCCAACTCATTCAGATATCAGACATTCAAGCTTGAATACCATCCAACTCATTCAGATATCAGACATTAGGCCTGAAAACCATCCAACTCATTCCGATATCAGACATTTAAGCCTGAATACCAACCAATTCATTTAGATATCAGACATTAGGCCTGAATACCAAAAAATTCATTCAGATACCAGACATTAAAGCCTGAATACCATCCAACTCATTCAGATATCAGACATTCAAGCCTGAATACCATCCAACTCATTCAGATATCAGACATTAGGCCTGAATACCATCCAACTCATTCAGATATCTGAAATTTAAGCCTGCGTACCAACCAACTCATTCCGATATCAGACATATAAGACTGAATACCAACCAATTCATTCAGATATTAGACATTTAAGCCTGAATACCATCCAGATCATTCAGATATCAGATAGTAAAGCCTGAATACCAACCAATTCATTCAGATATTAGACATTTCAGCCTGAATACCATCCAACTCATTCAGATATCAGACTTTCAAGCCTGAATACCATCCAACTCATTCAGATATCAGACATTCAAGCTTGAATACCATCCAACTCATTCAGATATCAGACATTCAAGCCTGAATACCATCCAACTCATTCAGATATCAGACACTCAAGCCTGAATACCAAGCAATTCATTCAGATATCAGACATTAGGCCTGAATACCATCCAACTCATTCAGATATCTGAAATTTAAGCCTGAATACCAACCAATTCATTCAGATATCAGACATTTAAGCCTGAATACCAACCAATTCATTCAGATATCAGACATTTAAGCCTGAATACCATCCAACCGATTCAGATATCAGACATTCAAGCCAGAACACAATCCAAGTCACTCAGATATCAGACATTCAAGCCTGAATACATCCAACTCAATCAGATGTCAGACATTCAAGCCTGAATACCATCCAACTCATTCAGATATCAGACATTCAAGCCTGAATACCAACCAATTCATTCAGATATCAGATATTGAAGCCTGAATACCATCCAATTCATTTAGATATCAGACATTTAAGCCTGAATACCAACCAATTCATTTAGACATCAGATATTAGGCCTGAATACCAAAAAATTCATTCAGATACCAGACATTTAAGCCTGAATACCAACCAATTCATTTAGATATTAGACATTAGGCCTGAATACCCAAAAATTCATTCAGAAACCAGACAGTTAAGCCTGAATACCATCCAACTCATTCAGATATCAGACATTCAAGCCTGAATACCATCCAACTCATTCAGATATCAGATATTGAAGCCTGAATACCATCCAATTCATTCAGATATCAGACATTTAAGCCTGAATACCAACCAATTCATTTAGACATCAGATATTAATCCTGAATACCAAAAATTCATTCAGATACCAGACATTTAAGCCTGAATACCAACCAATTCATTTAGATATCAGACATTAGGCCTGAATACCAAAAAATTCATTCAGAAACCAGAATTTAAGCCTGAAAACCAACCAACTCATTCAGATATCAGACATTCATGCCAGAACACCATCCAAATCACTCAGATATCAGACATTCAAGCCTGAATACCATCCAACTCATTCAGATATCAGACATTTAAGCCTGAATACCAACCAATTCATTTAGATGTCAGACATTAGGCCTGAATACCAAAAAATTCATTCAGATCCCAGACATTTAAGCCTGAATACCATCCAACTCATTCAGATATCAGACATTTAAGCCTGAATACCAACCAATTCATTTAGATATCAGACATTAGGCCTGAATCCCAAAAAATTCATTCAGATACCAGACATTTAAGCCTGAATACCATCCGACTCATTCAGATATCAGACATTCAAGCTTGAATACCATCCAACTCATTCAGATATCAGACATCCAAGCCTGAATACCATCCAACTGATTCAGATATCAGACATTCAAGCCTGAATACCAACCAATTCATTCAGATATCAGATATTAGGCCTGAATACCATCCAACTCATTCAGATATCAGATATTGAAGCCTGAATACCATCCAATTCATTCAGATATCAGACATTTAAGCCTGAATACCAACCAATTCATTTAGACATCAGATATTAGGCCTGAATACCAAAAAATTCATTCAGATACCAGACATTTAAGCCTGAATACCAACCAATTCATTTAGATATCAGACATTAGGCCTGAATACCATCCAATTCATTCAGATACCAGACATTTAAGCCTGAATACCATCAAACTCATTCAGATATCAGACATTCAAGCCTGAATACCATCCAACTCATTCAGATATCAGACATTTAAGCCTGAATACGAACCAATTCATTTAGATATCAGACATTAGGCCTGAATACCAAAAAATTCATTCAGATACCAGAATTTAAGCCTGAATACCATCAAACTCATTCAGATATCAGACATTTAAGCCTGAATACCAACCAATTCATTTAGATATCAGACATTAGGCCTGAATACCAAAAAATTCATTCATATACCAGACATTAAAGCCTGAATACCATCCAACTCATTCAGATATCAGACATTCAAGCTTGAATACCATCCAACTCATTCAGATATCTGAAATTTAAGCCTCAATACCAACCAATTCATTCCGATATCAGACATTTAAGCCTGAATACCAACCAATTCATTCAGATATCACACATTTAAGCCTGAATACCATCCAGCTCATTCAGATATCAGATAGTTAAGCCTGAATACCAACCAATTCATTCAGATATCAGACATTCAAGCCTGAATACCATCCAACTCTTTCAGATATCAGACTTTCAAGCCTGAATACCATCCAACTCATTCAGATATCAGACATTCAAGCTTGAATACCATCCAACTCATTCAGATATCAGACATTCAAGCCTGAATACCAACCAGTTCATTCAGATATCAGACATTAGGCCTGAATACCATCCAACTCATTCAGATATCTGAAATTTAAGCCTGAATACCAACCAACTCATTCAGATATCAGACATTTAAGCCTGAATACCAACCAATTCATTCAGATATCAGATATTTAAGCCTGAATACCATCCAACCCATTCAGATATCAGACATTCAAGCCAGAACACTATCCAACTCACTCAGATATCAGACATTCAAGCCTGAATACATCCAACTCAATCAGATATCAGACATTCAAGCCTGAATACCAACCAATTCATTCAGATATCAGATATTAGGCCTGAATACCATCCAACTCATTCAGATATCAGATATTGAAGCCTGAATACCATCCAATTCATTTAGATATCAGACATTTAAGCCTGAATACCAACCAATTCATGTAAATATCAGACATTAGGCCTGAATACCAAAAAATTCATTCAGATACCAGACATTTAAGCCTGAATACCATCAAACTCATTCAGATATCAGACATTCAAGCCAATACCATCCAACTCATTCAGATATCAGACATTTAAGCCTGAATACCAACCAATTCATTTAGATATCAGACATTAGGCCTGAATACCAAAAAATTCATTCAGATACCAGACATTTAAGCCTGAATACCATCCAACTCATTCAGATATCAGACATTTAAGCCTGAATACCAACCAATTCATTCAGATATCAGATATTTAAGCCTGAATACCATCCAACCCATTCAGATATCAGACATTCAAGCCAGAACACCATCCAACTCACTCAGATATCAGACATTCAAGCCTGAATACATCCAACTCAATCAGATATCAGACATTCAAGCCTGAATACCAACCAATTCATTCAGATATCAGATATTAGGCCTGAATACCATCCAACTCATTCAGATATCAGATACTGAAGCCTGAATACCATCCAATTCATTTAGATATCAGATATTTAAGCCTGAATACCAACCAATTCATTTAGACATCAGATATTAGGCCTGAATACCAAAAAAGTCATTCAGATACCAGACATTTAAGCCTGAATACCAACCAATTCATGTAGATATCAGACATTAGGCCTGAATACCAAAAAATTCATTCAGATACCAGACATTTAAGCCTGAATACCATCCAACTCATTCAGATATCAGACATTCAAGCTGAATACCATCCAACTCATTCAGATATCAGACATTTAAGCCTGAATACGAACCAATTCATTTAGATATCAGACATTAGGCCTGAATACCAAAAAATTCATTCAGATACCAGACATTCAAGCCTGAATACATCCAACTCAATCAGATATCAGACATTCAAGCCTGAATACCAATCAATTCATTCAGATATCAGATATCAGGCCTGAATACCATCCAACTCATTCAGATATCAGATACTGAAACCTGAATACCATCCAATTCATTTAGATATCAGACATTTAAGCCTGAATACCAACCAATTCATTTAGACATCAGATATTAGGCCTGAATACCAAAAAATTCATTCAGATACCAGACATTTAAGCCTGAATACCAACCAATTCATTTAGATATCAGACATTAGGCCTGAATACCAAAAAATTCATTCAGATACCAGACATTTAAGCCCGAATACCATCAAACTCATTCAGATATCAGACATTCAAGCATGAATACCATCCAACTCATTCAGATATCAGACATTTAAGCCTGAATACGAACTAATTCATTTAGATATCAGACATTAGGCCTGAATACCAAAAAATTCATTGAGATACCAAACATTTAAGCCTGAATACCATCCAACTCATTCAGATATCAGACATTCAAGCTTGAATACCATCCAACTCATTCAGATATCAGACATTCAAGCCTGAATACCATCCAACTCATTCAGATATCAGACATTCAAGCCTGAATACCAACCAATTCATTCAGATATCAGATATCAGGCCTGAATACCATCCAACTCATTCAGATATCTGAAATTTAAGCCTGAATACCAACCAACTCATTCAGATATCAGACATTTAAGCCTGAATACCAACCATTTCATTCAGATATCAGACATTTAAGCCTGAATACCATCCAGCTCATTCAGATATCAGATAGTTAAGCCTGAATACCAACCAGTTCATTCAGATATCAGACATTCAAGCCTGAATACCATCCAACTCATTCAGATATCAGACTTTTAAGCCTGAATACCATCCAACTCATTCAGATATCAGACATTTAAGCCTGATGTCACGTTTGCCTGCCCGTGATTACGTAAGTCAAAGGAATGGGTTAGCGCCATGCGTATGTAGACCCTGCGTCTATCATAGCGATTCATGTTGTACAAAAGCCCACATCGTTAGGTGTCAAAACTATCATGTAGACGTTGGAAGTTTTGTTCTAGAACAAAGGACCCTCGATGCTGTTGTAAATCTCCCCGCTTTGACAGATGGCCTGAGGCTTGTCTGTTAAGCTCGACCGACTGGGGTAGAATTGATATCGAATCGGAACTGAGGAAGGGTGGGGCCATCAATTTGAACCAGAATTTAACAGTCATTTGGGCTGATCATGAATTAGTCATTGTGAAGCATCGTGCTGAGAAGTTGTACCAATAACTCCCACGAAGCCACTCATGAATTGGCGGGAAAAAATTTAAATCATTATAACTTATTTCTCAAATGTTTCTTCAACAAATTTTCAGTACATCCTAAAAAGTCACACTAATGCACAAAGAGTATATGTTATGCTAAATGAGTAGGCATGGTTTTCTCTACTCTGGCAATAGGTCAACTGATACACAGTCAAACGATTCTGATTTTGTTGTATGTACAATGCACGCAATCATTAATCAGCTGACGTGTGAAGCAATGATAAGAGGTTGATGTTGCCCACCCTGTCCCTACCATGCTTTTGGAAAGTGTTATTTCTCACTATGTCAACAATTTTTTTATAATGTTTTAAAAAATATTGCCATCTGAAAACTCAGGGTAAAGACAGTAAATTTGATCCCGCATACATTATTTTCTTATATACTCTTATTTTCATATATATATTTATTGTCCATATTTGACAGTATGGCCTATGGAACGATTTTTAAATGGACGCAGCGAATTAAGTAAGAAGTAACAACTGCAGGAGTATTGAAAGTCCATATTTATAAGAGAACTTGTTTTCTATGTATAATATAAGGAAGCAATTTTACACTATTTCTTGGAAAATTCAACATCAAAAAATATTTATGATATATAAAATATTATTAGATCTTTACATTTACAATATGAATAAGTCTCTACAAATTATGGCATATATATTATACATAAATGTATCTGTTTATACACATGTATCAGTGAAGAGAAAAAGTAACTACGACTTGGAAACAAATACAACTTTCTCCCTTCCTTTATATAACATCAAATAAAATAATGTATCCAAACAATTATATGTAATAATGGAAACATTGAAAAAATAATGTTTTGATCACTCACTATCTGAAATCAGCTTTGGAAGTTTTTAAAAAAAGCAGGATAAAAAAAGAAATTTATATTTAGCTAATGTATACCCATATATACTCAATGTATAAAACACCACATCTGAAAAGCATAGACACATATCTGAGGCTGTATACTGCATGATCAGATCAGGGTTTACACTGTTCATGGTTAGGTATAATCTATGCGCAAGTAAACATGGTACAATGGCTCAACGAAAACACCAGACAAAAGTTTAAAAAATTTTTTTAATAATGCTGCCTTTTTTACCCCTGGTAAATTTATATCACGGGTAAATTTAAATTCATGGCCTTGAGTTTCTGAATGGCAATATATCCAGAAACAAATGAAGTGATGACTCATTAATCCAAACTTTGTTTATCAAAAAATCTCAGTAACAGATTTTTCATATTATTCTTTGAATAATGTAGATTCCTCTTTATTTCATATCAAAACTATTGAAAGAAAGACATCTCAAAGAATGGAATGTCTTTGTACATCACTGAAAAACTGGTCATGATCAAGTAGAAAAGAGTGATGACATTATTTTTCTAGTGTCAGAAACAAATTACCAATAAACATAATAGCAAGAGCAAATTAAGCCAGTGATCTACAGCATAACTTAAAATGACAAAACTAAAAATTTAAAACATTTACACATTATTTCAAAGCTTTATAAAGTACATATTATTCAATACACATACTTAATGAAGTTTCCATAAATTTAAACATATTTCTACTCATAGGAATGAAAATACTATTGACTGATGATCTAGATATGTTAATTTAATTACACATCTATTAGTCAAAGATGCTTACAGTTCAAAATGCTTTAATAATCTTTCTTAATAATAATTAATATAACCCGAACAAACTATCAACTACCGGTATTGATTTCGCTCTGGTATATCTTTCCTTGTAATTTTATTCATATATTATCAGCATTTGTTTATCACAGAAGTGAGAAATACTAATACACAAATATGACATGCATATCATCACATATTGATGATGCTATAAATATCAAGTATGCAAAATATAAACCTTTGAGTTTAACAATACCATGGCATTCATACATGGCAACGCAAACAAAATTCTGATGCAAAATGATAATTTCCTCTTTCTTGTTCAGTTGCCCCTCCAATATCATGTCCTTAAAACTAAACATGGTTTACTTAATTACTGATTTATCCACCCTATATTTTTACTGTAACACTTAACAGAGCATTTCAGACTGAAATATTTCAAACAATCAACCAAGCATTTAAAATAAAAATGAGAAGAATTATTAAGTATGCAGAGTTTAAAGTTGCCTGTGTCTTCTATAAGTCAAAGTACCAATTTCTATTAATTTCTTACATGAAGAGCATTAATCCTGAAGATATAATGTTTACCTAGAAAAAACTTCTGGAAAGCAAACAAAAACATGCATGATCTATAATCAGTTTCTTCCAATACACTGATCATCTACAATTAATTAATGAAACCACATGATATCTCACCAAAACCTGAGGCAATTTTTCAAACCACCCAAGTCTGAAAAAGGCAGAATGGTGCAAAACTGATTTCTGATTCACACTGATCACATAAATAATAAGTGACTATATATGTATGGTGATGATATCCGACAATAATACAGTGAAACTCCTAAAAATGAACACTCAGGATACCAGAATCCATTCTGACAAGACCAAATTGGTTTTTAGTCCAGCAATTGTCCATGTTTAATATCATCATTTTTCCCCAGTAAACCAAAACCCCTCAACTCTGAACACTGGAACAAGTTTTGCTCCCAAATTTAAATTTCATGTTTAAAAATACCCCATAAAACCGAAACTCAGTTGAAAGTTGGAAATATATTTTAGCTGATAAATTTTTTACACATTCTGAAACAGTTTAATTATGGTTAACAGGTGCTCTAGAAGTCTGATCTATGAGATAAAGTCCCTGAAACTGCACCAAGGACAAACGTGGTTAAAACAACACAGAGATTAGGGCTGACAATAGGCCTATCTGAAGTCTTTGCACCATAAAAGAAGAGTCAACATTTAAAGCTACTAGTAATCACATGTATTAATAACTAAATGCTTATCAGTAAGCCGACTGAGAAAGACTGTTTATCTGCTGATTATCTGTGATTGATGCTATTCATTTGGATACTATATCAATAGAATATTGTTGCTTGGTTTTAAGTTAAATATCAGCACCTTATTAACCAGTTGTTTGGCCTCGCTTTTGATGCTTCTCCAATGGAGACTGACAATGCAGCATTACGAATGTCAGATTCACTCAAATGAATTTCAACAGAGAAATTACATATATTAAAGTAGCCATGACTATCGTTTGTCTTCACCCACTTGTCAAGATGTCAGAACAACCAGCTAGACGTTGTAGGATTGAACTATCCTTACATGATTAAATTAGTCTAATCGATGAGTATGAATCTGTACCAAAACCTACACTGAAGAAACTAGGCGAAACATTTGGCACAGGAAAATCTACTATTTCAGATACTCTAATGAAAATGAAATTTATTAAAAATGCATTTAAAATTAACAGTGATGCAAACAAGCATCATTTCAATAATGCCTGAATATCTCACAAAATAAATGATCTTCCAAACCCTATAATAAAAGAAACAGTGAGTCATTTGCCAAAGAACTTTCGATTTTGGACATTAAAGGATCTATGGTCAGCCTGCTGGAAAATGTGCTATTCTGTAAAGGCATTTACAGTTAGAGGTGAGAGTGCTGGTGTTGATACAAATATAGTGAAAGAAATTGAGAGAGAATACCAGAAATTATTATGGATTATACTCCTAATAATATATTTAACTGTGATGAGACCAGGCTCTTTCCTGACAAAACTTCAGAATATCATGGATGACAAGATATTCACTAAATGGATAAATGAAGTAAACAAAGAGAGGAGACAGCAAGAGAAATAAATAATTATGTTCTTGGACAATGCAACATCACATGGACCTGAGCTATGTAAATGTCACCGGCCACCTATATTGTACAAACGTGTGATAGTATTATAGTTATAAACAAAACGCATTGGCTATGTATGCACACCATAAAAATGTTTAATTAGACTTCAAACTCCGCTTTATAAAACGAAAGTATTATTCGGTAATCTCCGTAAACAATCATTAGTTTCCGCGTGCCAAAACCGGATATGACGTACATTTATCCCTTCTATTCAACCTAGCCATTCAAGTGCTTAATTTCCCCATGTAAATGTCTATGTGATATAGCGTACAATCATGCTTTTGTACAGCAAATATGGTGCACTTAGCTGCATATGGATGTAACCAAAAAAGTGATGATGGGGGAAAAAGCGTTCTTTCTTTTTCCGAAAAACCAATGTTTACCAGAAAAAAAATGTATTTAATCTGTGGGATCGACTAGGGAAGGGATGGGAAAGTTGTATAATTTATGCTGGATTCTAGTGAATTTGGCACAAAGACAACTCGGCCCAACTCGAAATACAATTCAGCCAAACTTAACAATAGTTTGTACGTTCTTTTTCTTCAACAAAGAAGTAGATGATATGTAAGATAGGTTTTAGGGAGAAAAAAAACTAAATTTAAACAAACTATTTTGATATTCTTTGAAAGAAAATACTAATACTTTGTAATGCAGATATTTATGAGAGAAAACACAAACTGACATATCTTGGTTGTTCTAATTAAAATATTTATATACATTTTTTATCCTAACAAATATATGCATTTGCACAACAACATTCTCAGTTTAAGTCTTCCAGTCAAATTGTCAATAATCATTTATAAAACAAAAATACGTAACAAATAATATCCTACATAATACGTATACATTTTGCTAAGGGTTGTGTACATGAGATATTATAACAAAAATACTTTAATTTCAGGCTTCATGTTGTAATACAGCTGCATACAATACATACTAGATTACACATGAAAGAGAGAGAGAATAATTTTGAGCATTTGGTCAGTATTTAGTTGATGCAATATGAAGCTCTTACCAGTTCATTTTATTATTTGTTTTTATTTTTCAAGTTGTCTTAGTGTTTGTGCGCATAAATTGAAAGCTTGTCATTACTGGTCAATATTGTCAATCATATTTGCTCCATTATTCCATACAAATAAGAAAGGAAATAATTTTGTGTTTAATTTGTGCCCCTACACACACACACTCATGGTACAAAATAAACTGATAAACATACACTAGTTTGAAAATAAAATTAAAGAAATTAACCTTGCATTGTTATCATATATTCCTTCTTTTTTCATCATGCGAAAATTATTTTTAAAAATATATATCCATAAACTCCGTATATGTAGCGGATGCCGGCTTGCGTATGCATCCTTAGTGTAGTGTGTATCGCTTATGTCAAACAACAAAATCGCAAATGAGACGAAAGTATCACCTGACTGCTTGAAGGCACCTGCCATTTATGCATGATAAGTTACTTATTGCAAACTGACCCAGACTGCACTGTATCCAGGTTAACTATAAGTCGGTATCTCGCAAATAAAAAAAAATCATCATTTTAAAATACATTCAATGTGAGTGCAAATGATAATCTTTTTGCTAGCATGGGTTACAAAAGTATTATTAAAGCAAGTTATTATTGTGTATAATATTTGCCCTGCAAACATCAATTATGATTACATATGGCAAACAAATAGAAGCCCGGGTGATAAACACAACTGGCATGAAGCAATAAACTCATTGTTTAAACTTACCGACAGGATATCAAATACATAGGCTATTTTATTACAATGCAAACCAACCCCGGAAATCTTTGGTATCTTTTTAGTATGCAGATTTTTTCTTCTGAAGTCAGCCGACAAAAGGAAGTCAAGTTTGGTTCCTTTGGATTCTTTAAATGTGCCGATTTCTTTCATCTTTTTTTTTATAAAGTCTGACGACACATGGAATCCAGCATTGATTCTTTTTACCTATATTAACAGGAATTTTCAAAATAAATTGAACAGTTTTTTAAGTGACACAATCTAGTGCATCATGCATGCATACCGATATAAGGCTGAACAGTAAATTAGTTTTCATTAGTTTCATTTAAAATATTCCCTATCCATAGTTTATAGTGTTTCATTTTTCGACAACAAGAAGCATGTACTTCGTCTTGTAGGGACAAATGTACGTCATTTCCGGTTGCGTCCTCTATAGGTGGGAAATCATAACTAAGGGAATGTAACAGCATTGTATACTTCTATTTCGAGTAATTAAATTATTATTTCTTCTTTACCTTTGATTAAAAAAAATTGTGCCAGTATAACTATTTTAATCATGTAATGCAAATCTGATACAAATAGGAATATGTTGGAGTATGGCTGGTGACCTTTAAGTCACGTGACTTTGAAACTCCTACAAGCAAACACGATATCACATTTACATCTTCTTGATAAGGGCATAGTTTGTGCATTCAAGGCTACATATAGGAAACATATGCTGCGTTGTTTTGTGCGGACAGTGTTAGTGAACTTTGAAAGCAAATTGCTCTATTGGATGCCATCCAATGGATTTTGAAAGCCTGGTCAGAAATGACACCTGGTACAATCAAGAAATGGTTTGAAGTTGCCGGCTGATCTATTAATCTGGACAATGATTACATCAGTAAGGAGGAGGATGAAGACTGGCTCATGAATAAAACTAGACATTCACCCTGAGCACCTAGATAATTTCGACAATGATGTTCCTGCTGAGGATAATTTCAATGACTGAGAGAGTGAACTTGTTTCGCAGTTTTGTGAAAGCAATCACGCCAGTCATGAAATCAATGAAAATGATGATGACAATGTATGTTCTGAGACACCTGCCAGGGATAGGGCATACCCAGAAATGTTAGAGCTTATAACGAGATTTAAAACTTTCACGATTGCTGAGGATGAATGTTATGTAGCTATGGCACAAGAAATGGAGTCATTAACATAATCTACATTAGTTAGAGAATGATGCAAAAACAATAAACAAAGCTCCATGACTTCTTCAAGCCAGGCTCTTGAACTGTCAACTTTATGAATCATATGGAATATTAAAACATTTTGGAGTATCATTCATAACTCTAATGGACTTATAGTAAAAGTTATAAAAGTACTTTATTTCATTCCTCAGATGTTTCTTGTGGTGAGAACTGTATTTCTATGTGGAACAACTGTATTTATTCATGTAAAGGCATACAATTTTCAGTAGGAATGAATGTGGTGTTGCTAATTCTTCATTAATTGCATGTATTACAAGTAAAATAAAATATAACCGCTTTCTTAAATTTGTGCATTTTTACACACAGACACTTATGCTTACGTACTTAGATTCTCTCTCCCTCTCATTGCATAAGTGCTAAGAGATTGTTTTTCACATCTGCAAAAGCCTCAGTAAACCAGAAACTTCTCAAAACTGGAAACAAAATTGGTCCAAAGGTTGTTTGGTTTTTAGGAGTTTCACTGTATGTCTTCCAACTATTTTTCTTTGTTTGCTTTGAACAAGATAGACAAGTTATCTCAGATCTGAATTTTAAATCTTTTGCTATACACTTACATCAAAAGTTAGTTTATCGTTCATTCCACATTGCTTTTTCGGTCACACGAACTGACCCTACCTTGGGACCTCAAAACACACTCCTTGAATTTCAAAAACAACCCAACACTGTCTGGGAATAAGGCAGGTATAGTTGAAGCTGTTCCTGACTGCACAAATGCTAACAAAGGTGATTCTGTAATCAGTTAAGGAGTAAGTACAGGCATCCACAAACTCAATTTTACCAGCAGGAGCTCCTGTACGCCAAGCTGCATCATTCGCATTGTTCTTATGAAATAAGGTAACTGCATTCAGCTCCAAAACTAACCTCACAAACATCCCTACAAAATCCAAATATGTGACTGAGGGGACTTGCACACACAAACTTCAATAAAACACCAATGACATGTGATTGAAGCTTTGCAAATCCAAGATTGAAATATGGGTTGGCTTTAGACATCAATGGGGTGGTGGCAGCAGGTTTGGGATCCATACCATCAGGCTGTAGGTCCATAAAAGAATCACCTACAGTTTGATGAAATTTATATGGTCTATGATCTGCACGATTAATTACATCTTTGACAAAAATCAGTGTTGGACCAGATGTTCTCATGTAATCATCACTGTGCCATTCATTACACTATTTCCTGTTACAACCAGTAAATTTGGAATGGTTCTCAAAGTCTTTGACATTTTAATTAACTGTGGTCATTTTCTATACAAAATTCATCAGAGTTCCCTTAGTTTGAGTTTGTAGAGACAGAATAGTCATCAAAAAATCCAAATAAGAATTCAAATGTTGGTCTGTTTTCTGCTCTTCTTTCCCAGCATTTAAGCATTATTTCATACATGGAGTCTGGACAATCTGAAGGCTTTGGCATTCTGTAACCTCTATCGACTTGTTTCATCACTTCTTGACTTGTCATACCTAGAAGAAGAACAGATAATTATGTTTCATCCTGATCAAAATATTTTCCATTCTGTGTCAAAAAACACTTCAAACATGCATAAAATGTTCTGTGGAATGAAGTTGTTGTTATTTTGTGTTTAACACCATTACTCAATGGATGATGGGCTATACATGGTGGCCAGTATAACTGGTGGAGGAAGAACATGGGAAAATCCTAGTAAAAACCACCAAACCATGGGAAGCCATTGGCAACCTTTCCCACTTACTCACACTGGCTGATCCCAAGACTCAAACCAATGTGGACAGAGGTGAGATAGCAGTAATTGGTAAAGGCAAGTGCTTTAGACTACTTGGCCACCTGGGACCTTCACCTATGGAATCAAGAGTCTCTCACCTGTGTATATGTGTTTTATCACTACTGGATCTGAAATTGTTCACAATGGTGCTGTGAAAAGTGATGCCTCTGTCTTGCCATGTCTAACAAAGGTTGCTGTTGTTTTTCTAGGATTTAACGCCATTTTTCAGCACAAGATAGGCTATACATGGCGGTCAGTATAACTGATGGAGGAAAAACCCTGGAAAACCCAGGGAAGAACCACCTACCCATGAGAAGCTACTGGCAGGCTTTCCCACGTACCCACGCTAGCCGAGCCTTGGACTCAAACCCACGCAGACAGAGGTAACACAGGTTGCAATAACCAGTGATACATATGCCTTAACTGATGAACAATAGGAAAACTGTATGGAAGAATCTGTGGGGTCATTGTCATACTGAAGTCATAAGTCACAAACATGAGTCACTCCAAGGGAGTGAATTTCTACTTACCAAAAAGAATTTCAAGGAATTCAACATAAGATCATTTCTTCTATATATCTGCTGTGTGTCAACACAATCTCTGAGCAATATCAAGGCTTTCAAAATTAGCCAATATGCTGGCCATAATGGCTTTACAGCTGTAAAATTAATACCATTTTCATTTATCACCAACTAGGCACCAGTGGAAAACGTTTTATGAAAACACCATGTGAATATGAAGATCCATTTAGGATGAATAATGATATGATTTTCAAGCTGTTTTATCGACATCATTTTCACATAGGTCCAACTAGAAAATATTGGAGGTCATATTGGCACCATTTTTATATGAGACCAACTAGGAATCAAAAGAAGTCTTTCTGGGAAAATACCAATTGTGACTTTCAATTCTGGACAAGTAGTGGTAAGAAAATATTAAATCTCAGACCAGTACCATTTTCATTTAGGTCCAAACAGACACTGTAAGAAAATTTTTGGTAAAACTCAAGGTCGATATGACCATCAATCTAGAACATGTAGCAATAACAAGTGTTTCACGTTGGTCACATTGGTGGAAAAATCGGAGGTCATATCATCACCATTTTCAGATGGGACAAACTGGATATTATATTGATAAGATGTCTTTCAGTGAAAATTCCCATGTAAATTAAGATTTTCCATTTAGGAGGAGTTGCGATCACATGATTTTCAAGATGGCTGCCATGGTGACTGTAGTGGATGTCAGATGGCACCATTTTCATTTAGGACCATGTATAAATCATAAGAACTCTCTCAAGTGAAATTCTCATGTTACTTTCTGAAGGAGAAACAACAACAAAATTTTAAAGATAGCTACTTTGGCATCATACTGGAGAAGCATTTTCATAAAAGACCAACTAAACATCATAACAAGCCTTCTGGTGAAAACCCTATGTTCACATGACTTTCCATTCAGGAGGTGCAGCAATAATATTTTCAATACGGCCACCATGGTGGCCATACGTCAGACTGGTATCATTTTCATTTTGGACAAACTAGACATCTCAAGAAGATTTTTAGTGAAAAAAGACCACATAAATATAACCATCCATTGAGGAGTAGTGATAACAAGATCTTCAAAATCACCATTGTGGCAGCTATATTGTATGCCTGAGTGGTACCAAGTTCATGCTGGACCAACTAGAAAATAAGATGATTGTTTGTTATTATTACACCACAGTTTTAAAAAATTTAAAAAAAATGAGAAGCAACAAGTTTTGTAAAATTCAACAAATAATTTATCTCCCTAGAATACAAAGTGAAAATTAAAAACAAATAACTTACAGTATTGAGAATTAAATCCCAAATAATCCTAGAATTACAGACACAGGTCCTATTGATTAAAGTTATGAATAAACTTTAGTAGAAATCCAACCAAATTAAATCCTACACTGAAAGTGTTGATGTGCCTGTTGTGGCCTGTGTAGTAGCAATGTACCAACAGTCTTTTGTTGGATCACAATAATACAATCCAAGAATATATCATTATATGATATTTCACTATAAATTCAAGTCATTATTTTCGAAGAATGTTATTTTTGAAAAGCACTTTGTATTTCCAGTAAATAAATAATCTGATTAAATAAACATCCAGCCCAAATTAACTACTGGACACAACAATAATACAACTGATTTTGCTATGATCTTAAAGTATGAATGACTAATTTTCAAATGAACACAATTTATATTTTAAACTATGACATAAAATGATATCCAAGATAGGGGTCAAAAGTACACTGTTCTAGAAGGATGATAGTTATAATTAGAAGATCCATCACCAAAATCACAATAAAGCATGTGACAATCATCACAAAGTCTAGGTATAAAAATTAAAATGACCCTGACTCAGCTAAAGATAATGATCCTCACAAAAAAAATGTTGTTTACAAAATTGTCACTGATTTTGGACAAGGTTAGCTACTAGATACAATGTTATGTTACCCCAAAATGCATTTTGGAGTAATTTCTGGTCTCCTTTTATCTGTGATTTGCTGTTTAGAATTTATTTAATAAAACAGCACGTAACATGTCATAGAAACTTCCAAAAAGTCTTAAAGGGATACTCCCATCTGGTTGTACTACAAATCAACCATGCAAATAAATGGCAGCTGTTTACCAGGGGGAGTTCCAGACCTGTATGGAGATATGGCAGGGGTCTCCAAAGGCATATACATTGAACAGAAATGCAGTAGTCGTCATAACGCTATTACACTGAAATGAAGTAAGGGTGTCCAGATGGGCTTGTATGTGGGGAAAGGGTTGATTCATCATGTTTTTGGACAGATTAAAAGTTCTCTGTTTTCATCTGAATGCGGCCTAGATTTCTTTTGTTCTTGTTTTACTAGAAGCTAGTGAGGTGAAACAATGAAACTGGCCCTTGCACCTCCCTCAATTTCATGCAATGTAAACTCTTGACAATATCTGAATTCTATTTATGAAACCTTTGTTTAATCTGGTAACTTCTATGGAGATTACACTTGCTGTCTTGGGCCTTAATTCAGTCATATGGATTCCTGATAACTGAAGCCATTAGAATAGATTAAAAAGCCAAGGTCTGTATGCATGTCAAGCCTAAGATACAAGCATCGCTTTAAAACATGTGACATTCACCCCAAACTTCAAATATTGAGCATGTATGCTGCAGAATGAATAGTCTTGTTGAATGAATTTTTCATCTAAAGTAAAAACAGAATCCATCAAGAAAGTTAGGAAATATATACTGATGACCAAATTGTTTTAAAAGTAATTTTATCCCATGGTCCAATGGGCAAGTAAGTGTATATCAGAATGAAGTATCATAGTTTTTCATGTATCATCTCAAGCATGAACAAAATTCAGTGTGAGGTTTAGGAAATATAAGCAAATGAAATAAAGTCACCAAAACCTTACTGAATGTTTTCTACAACTTTGACATTAAGCCCATGTTCAATAAACAGTCATTGCCTCGTAATAATTCAAGCCAGGTTAATACTAGAATGGGTTCACAAAATATATGGAAATGAACAACTTTAACCAAAACCTTAAATGATGACAACAATGCAAGGAACACAAAAGTGACTGCTATGTCTTGCTTTCCACTAAAATGGTCTTGAAAATAAAGGTTCAAATGTACTGTCAGAGATTAACCTTAATTTTGAAAGTAATATATTTTGTATTTAATGTTCTCTCTTACACAAATACTTACGTCATATTTATGCATAAATTGAAAAATTCAAAGTGCCAGGGGCTTCAATGTTTGATTCAAGTTGTCTATTGTTTTGGTTTTTGAGGCTGCAGACAAAAAATGCTTTCTGAGCAAAATAGAACAAGTCCTTCAAGTGATTTACAAAACTGAGTTACAATTCCCCCTCGATAGCTCACACCCAAATAACTCGCAAACCTGCTTATAATGAAGTTTCAGGTGTGGATCCCATTTTTTGTCGAGAAAATATGCATAGAATTTGCCCCTATTTGTTGAATTTGAAGAAAATCAAAACTGGTAAAAGAAAGCTTGATATATTGTTTGTTTTAGTTCTGAAAATGGTGGTTAGTGCCCGGAAATTGAATCAACTTCATGAAACTTTGAACGTAAATAAGAAGTCACACATTGTGTTCCATTTTCTTTACAAAATAAATTCTCAGTACACTGTAAATAACAATATTTTCTGAAAGTTTAATCATGAAAATATCTATAATGCCTACTGGTAGCAGCACTTTAACAAATAAAATACCAATTAAATAAGTTTTGTCATGTGAAATTCCTATTTTAGTTCTGTCTTTTAATTTGGTTTTAGTATAATTATCATAAATGTGATATATTTTTTTATATTCAAATTTGATAATAGTCAGTCTACCATCACTAATATGTCTGAAATTGTTTAAATGTGAACCTAACTGTCTTCTGAACTCCAATTTTGTAGTAAACGTAAAATTCCTGAAATGGCAGTCAGAGGTTTGCTTAATGCAATGAAAATGCACTATCAATCTTCTACAAAGAGAACAATAAATTTGTTAAAAATCAAGTTTTGACATTGACAGTTATTATTTCACAAGATAAACATCCATAGTTCTAGATAACAGAAAATACTTTTTTACTGTGAATCAACAATCAACAAAAGTAAACATGCAAAAGCAGTGACATTAGAAACTGTGTTTTCACAGGTAAACTTAGTTACATGTGTTGAAAACTCTTGCAGTGATGTTTACAGCGATGATTCTGAGGTTGTTTATCTTAAAAATATAGGTAATTTAGACAGAAAAGCAAACAACTTCATTAGAAGAAACTTTTTATTGGCAATTACCCCCAGTGTGATTATAAAATGAATATTAAACCACCAAACCAATATCAAACCTTCAAACTTCTCCCTCCTTATCGTCTTACTGTTTATGTCCAGCTGGGATGGCATTCCATTCTCAATTTTTCACAGATCCCTCTGTAACTTGTGCCCTCGCTTATAATGCAGTTTTTGTTTTTGGACCCAATTAACGGTGCATTATCAAAGAAGAAGTGTATCAAAGCTGTGCTAAATTTAGAGTATGGTAAGAAAGTTTTAATAAATTTTATTCATAAAATTCATACCTGGATATGGCACAGCTCCTTTCGTTATGATCTCTGTCAGTAATATGCCATAGGACCAAACATCAGATTTTATGGAGAACTTGCCAAACAAGGCTGCCTCTGGAGCAGTCCATTTCATTGGGAATTTGGTACCTGTAAGAAGAAAACAAATTCTCACTGGTTTCATGTGTCCATTTTCCAACATCGACCAGTTTCAAATATTTTTTATACTATGCAAGTTAAAGGTCTCTTCTTCAAGCACTGTACAAATTTTAACCATGGTCTGCCATACTGCTCTGCACATTTATTATCACCTTCCAACAAGCCGAATACTTTGACAAAATTCAAATTTATCAACGAGTTGAGATATGCAATCTTTTACAACTTTTACTGTACCTGACTTTGTAGCTGAAATTGAGACAAAAAACAATATCTTCATGGTTTAAATTTTGCCCTGACAATGTTGTGACTAATATACAGTTTCCAGTTTTCTAATGTGTCAGTGGCCTTTCATATTTCATTTCTTTAACATGGGTTTAATATGACTTATTCAAATGTTAAAAGTTCTAGCTGTAGTTTAAATGTTATTTTAGGGAAAAGAAAATCCATATAAAAAACTGTGAGCAATACAGTACATGTCTTTCTGATATTTCCCTTTCTCTTGCAATAAAATCAATGCACCCATCCCAGACATTCCCATTTTGAACTTCAGAATATAGAGAAAAATTAATTTTGTGCGTAAATTACATTTTTCCAAGACTACATACCTGATCACATTTAAATTAGGAAAGAAACTTTGCTACTCTTGAATCCATCAATCCCAGAAATTCAAAGCCTTTATATTTCTCATCCATACACCATATAGGAAATGAGAAGAAACTCTTACCCATTATCTCCACTTACCATATATACTCAGTTATAAGAAAACTCAACTTTAACTCAAACACACATATCACCCAACGCCCCAGACCTTTGTAGAGTGGAATGCCTCTCTGACCATCATAAGTCAGGATGTGGTCTGTAAATTAAATTCTTTTCCCCATGGCATATAGGTGAAACAATGGAAGTTTAACAAGATATGATGTGTGATTTATGATTTCCAAGGGACAAAGTACGTAGTAACTGATAGGTCGGACACTTAGGCCATTATTTATGACAAGACAGCTTGTGCTGTCTAGTTGACACTTTGATCATACAGTCTGTGAAATATCATTAAAAAAGCACCACAACTAAACAGGTGTCAACTGTTGGCATGATCACAAGAGTTAAACTAAGCAGCCACAGTTAACTGAATACAGGACTCTACTTGGAATAGTGGCATGTCCCCTTGAAAGGGCTATCTGTCCCTTCATTTTCTGTTATTATCCTTAGAAGAGTTGGGGGAATAACGTAGCCCCTAAACCACTCCCAAATGACTGACAGAGCATCCACAGCAAAGGCATAAGAAGCCAAGACTGGAGAAACAAAGTTGGACAGAGTTTATAGTTCCACTTCACTGCAATAAGGTGTATCAAGTGTGCACATCCACAGAAAGACCAGAAGCTGAATGGAGAACTTAGTGTTAAGAGACTGTCCCCTTCTCAATAATGAATTGTCTAAGATACAGAGATGACTGAGAATGTGAACTGGACCTTGATCTCTAGACGGATGCATGAGTACAGGAGTCTCAGACCAGAACACAGAGATTGGGTGATTATGTCGCCATCACTGAGCTACCCAAAATCCAGGGTCATAGAGAGCGATCATGGGCCCTGGGCTAAGAAACACCCAAGCCTCTCCTAGTTCTTTTTCAAACAAAATTTTTCTTTTATAAAATTAAAAAGTGAAGTGTTGTTTGGCCCTGGCCCCTTATGGGCCTGGGCCCTGGGGATATATCCCCAGTTGCCCCTCTTGTCGGCCCTGCTGACATCATGAGAATTACCCTGCTACAGAAATGATCCATCCAGAAATGAAATGTGTTCATGCTAACCTTCATTTGTAAAAAGCTGATATAAAGGGATTTCTGAGATCTGTACAAACCATAATCTCCAGTTTGTGCTTCTCCAGAGTAATTCCTGCTGAAAGTCACAGATTGTCTTGGCAATTATGCAGGATTGGTCAAGATTACAACGCAATGATCTAAGTGACTGGAAAAGGTGCACCTCTTGGCCATTGGGAGGCTTAAATGCCATAGGAGGCAGTAAGGTAAGTTGGGGAGGCAGGTCCTCTACTTGCTGCTTCCATGTATAGCTCTCCCATTATAACGCACTTTCCTATAACACATTTCTGGATATAATGTGGTAACACTATTGACCCCACAACCAAAATTAAGAAAACTATGATTAATCAAAAAAAATAATTGTCAACATCTACTAACTGAAAACTTTTCATCAAAACCACTGTATTTGATTTGAACATTACCATAATGTTTTTTAGGTTACAGTTTAGCTCTTATTTGTCACTATTGTATTCAGGTGAGGTCAATGTCCTAACAGGCTACTACACACCTCAAATATCCCATCTCTCTATCCACAGCCATATTTGTCATTGGTCTGTGTCAACTATTTGATTAAAGTACACAAGACTGTTGAATTTGCCTTTAGCATATTCAGTTATTAACTACTGCAAAGTCTTTAACGTGGAGTAGTATGTTGACATTGTATGTATCCAAGTGTATGTGATACAATAGGACAAAACCAATGCTGGTCATTGGCTCTCCCAAAAGAAAGCCTTCAAATTCCACAGATCTTAACATTCACCAACAATAAATAGCCTTAATCTTGTATGTCTGGTTTGCAGACAGTGGCAGCGGACACTAAGATGGTAATACAATTCTGTAAATTGTGTCAACAGCCAAAAGACAGACTGATTCTACAAATGCCCATATGACTCTATATATAACAGTATGACTGGATGATAAGCAGCATAGGTCACCTATGAGACATACTATCTGTTACTAGTCAAGAATTTTAGCATGACTAGCCATGCAGCTGGACTGGTTGGTTGACAACTAGAGCATGTGTGTTGTAGGGTATATACCTAGCAGCTGTAAAGGGATGTAAAGGGATTTAATGCACAAGTGTTTCTTCCCTTTGTCTACATGACCTACTGATGAAACAAATTTCTCCTCTTCATGGAAGAGCTGGAATCAACAGCTAGCAGAGGTTATTTCCTAATGTTAATGATAAACCTACACTCAAGAAGTGAAAAACAAGCTCTTCATCATGTATAGATACATGCCAAACGTTAGCTATTTATTTATGTTAGAAGCTCTCTTCTGAAAAGGATCATTCTCTGTCTCAGTATGTTTGCACTAAATATAGTATATATAATATCCATTTATGAGATTGATTTAACCAACAAGATGAGAAAGCACATTAATAATTAGCATGCTGCTACAACAAAGGGATACTCCATCTGGTAATCACCCATGTGATGCATCATTTTGGTCCACCCAAATTTATCCCATTTTACTTAATTATTTACCTTTTATTTGCAAATATGTCAATAAGAATTTTTCTGAATTTAAAAGTGAAACATATTTTATTTAGTTTTAACAATCTGTATTAGAAATAGTTTTAAAAAATTCATGGATTTTGTATGCCTTTATGAAATATATATGCCTAAGCTTAGAATTTTCAGTTTGTAATTCAGTGCTGACTTCAGTCATTTACACATCAACATAGCACTTCCTACTGCTTGCCTGGGTCTGCTGTCCAATGTTTCTTCTTTCTGGTCTCATATGTACACAGACAGATATACATACATGCACTGCACTTCATTGATGATGTGACCATCTAACAACACATCATTCTTCCACTGGCATTCTGTGACAAGGAATACACACATTTCTGGATATTGTGTGTACAGCTCAGCAAGCGAGAAGTTCAGGTACTTGGTGCCCCAAGCGGACCTAACTCCAGCTGTGCATACCCTGGCTTCAGAACTGATGCGATTTTGATACAATATGTGCAGGACTTGTGGTATTTATATGTGTCCAACAATATTAGGTCAGTGTCCAGAACTGACTTCCGATGTTTGTTGAATTTTTTGGCCATGTCAGGTATTGTTGCTCATGTGTACTCTTACCCATCCTCTCAGAAGATGTTTCATTTATTTTGTCACGTACTGTCACACCATTCTGCAGCTGCAGTACTCCACAATTAAGCTGTACCTTGCAGGAATTTGATTCCATTACCTACAGGCTGGTCATAGTAACCCTTTTCATGAGTCCAACAGGATATTGTGGGATAAAAAGGAATAACATTCGGAATAGTAAGCCCATATTTCCCATTACATGTCAGATGCAATCGTTTGCTATGTCACTTGAGGGAGTTTTGTCACCAGCTGTGGGCTTGCCACTGCAGTGCAGGTGTCAAGTAGCATTTGATTGGATTCTTGTCATGTAGTGAATTCACGGTTTGATTATTGCAGAGCATTTCGTCATGCAACTAACTGAAAAATTGAGGTGTGACATTTTTAATGGACGAATCTATATTTATACTCACCTTGCCATCTTCAAAAATGGACATGTTTCGTACAGGTGTCAACATTTCATTCTTTCAGAACTCACGGTTGTGTCCTGTTTTCTGTATGGAGCAGCATTTGAGTCACAGGCAGCTAGATGTTTTGGCTGGAGGTCATGGTGCAAATGCTCCTTTATTTGTGGATTCCATCGGATGTTTGTTTATTAGAGAACATTTCTGTCTTACTTGAAGATCCTGCTGGCACGCCTGGGCTATGATGAGGAAAACCTCTCTGGTCATTCATTTTGTATTGGAGCAGCCACAACTGCAGTGGGTATGGAGGACCATTTAATTAAGACTTTTAGGACGATGGTCTTCATCATGTTATACATGCTACATCAGAGTTCACCCTAACTGACTTCTTTCTGTTCAGGAACAGTGGCGTACATACATTTAGTGTCATATGCTTTGGATACCATTCCTTCCAAATGGATTGTCAAAGTCAAACTGGCATCCTCATTGAGGCTCTCATTTGATATATTTTAATATCAAATTCAATTTGACACTTTGCCCAACTGGATACTCATATGGTAGACTAACAACATAAAGGTCATGCCTGTATAATAACTTTCTTTTGCAGTTTTAAATTGGAAAAAATAAGAATACCTCTTCTTACTGGGATCAGCCTAGCTATATTCCACTATTTTGGACTCAACCCAAAATACACTCTTATGCAGGGATCAGCCTAGCATAGATTTAGTTAAGATGGGATCAGCTAGCACATAGTCAACTTAAGCTAGGATCAGCCCAGAATACACCTGAATGCTGGGATCAGCCTAGCAGAGATTTTACTTGAGCTGGGATCAGCCTAGTACAGTCTACAGAAGCTGGGATCAGCTCAGAATAAACTTTAAAGCTGGTATCAGCCTAGCACCAATTATACTTGAGCTGGGATCAGTCCAGAATACACTTGAATGCTGGGATCAGCCTAGCAGAGATTTTACTTGAGCTGGGATCAGCCCAGAATAGATTTAGTTAAGATGGGATCAGCCCAAATACACTAGTATGCTGGGTTCAGCCTAGCACATTGTCTACTTAAGCTGGATCAGCCCAGAATACACTTGAATGCTGGGATCAGCCAGCAGAGATTTTACTTGAGCTGGGATCAGCCTAGCACAGTCTACAGAAGCTGGGATCAGCCCAGAACAAACTTTAAAGCTGGTATCAGCCTAGTACCAATTATACTTGAGCTGGGATCAGTCCAGAATACACTTGAATGCTGGGATCAGCCTAGCAGAGATTTTACTTGAGCTGGGATCAGCCCAGAATACAGTATGATGCTCGGATCAGCCGAGCATTGATTCACTTGAGGATGGGATCTGCCCACCATAATGCACTATTATGCTTGGATCAGCTTAGCATATAATGTACCTTAAGTTGGGATCAGCACAGAATACACTTGAATGCTGGTATCAGTCTAGCACAGATTTTACCTGAGCTGGGATCAGTCTAGCATGAATTCTACTTGAGCTAGGATCAGCCCTGAATACACTGTAATGCTGGCATCAGCCAAGCACCAATTGTGAATCATAGTCTTGTACTTTCAGATTCTAATCCCTGAGTAGTACACACAGAGAGAAAATAATTTAAAATATTTTAATTAAGTATTGATGTTATTTTGGTTATGATTTTGATGTTTTAGTATATTGGTAATAATGAATAGCAGCTTATTTGAGAGAAAGTTAGAGT
Organism: Sinohyriopsis cumingii; assembly: GCA_028554795.2. Taxonomy (NCBI): domain Eukaryota; kingdom Metazoa; phylum Mollusca; class Bivalvia; order Unionida; family Unionidae; genus Sinohyriopsis; species Sinohyriopsis cumingii. The sequence goes on from CM068824.1 coordinate 135,010,364, forward strand.
GAGTGATAGAGAATGATGCATATACTCATGTATCCTGTTGTTGTTATTGTAGGGTTTAATGCCATTTTTTCAGCACAAGATAGGCTACACATGGTGGCCAGTATAAATGGTGGAGGAAAAACCCGGGAAAACCCCCAGAAAGAACCACCGACCCATGAGAAGCTACTGGCAAGCTTTGTCACATACCCACATTGGCCAAACCTGAGACTCGAACCCACACAAAAAAAGGTGAGATGGCAATGATCCATAACAGTCAGTGCTTTAGACCACTTGGCCACATGGGGCCCACATGTATCCCGTATTTTCATACAATGAATGTATTTAATCATTTCTTGTACAATTCTATACTTTTAGTTGAGCATAAATTGAAAATATTCAATAAGAAAGTTTCTGAATTTAAAAAGTGAAACATATTTTATTTAGTTTTAATAATCTGTATTCCCTATGAAATATTACTAAAAAATTGAATATATTTTGTTTTTAATTCAAGCATTTTTCAAGCATAAAACCATCTTTAAACAAATTTATGGAGTTTTCAAGGCAACCTCTCAAAATATATGTTGTCCAAACTGTAGAATACATTACAATGATATCTGCATGTCTTTAAGTGTGGAAAAAATATCATAAATATCTGCTTACCTTGTTCTGGATTGTATTCGTCATCCTCAATTACTCTGGCCAAACCAAAGTCAGCCACTTTGACGATATTGTTCTTCCCAACCAAAATATTCCTTGCAGACAAGTCTCGGTGGATCAACTTGTGCTGTTCCAGGTAGGCCATTCCACTGGCAATCTGTAACAGTTACAATTAACTTCTTCAACAAAAAATAATCTAGTCTCCTTTATCAAGTGCAAACTGGTTAATTTCAAACTTTTGGATTTATCCAAGTGTCTAATAACCAGACACAAGTTTTAATAATCTGAACCAGAAGCTTTCACATCTGCAGCCACAAGAAAAGAATGAAAAGGTAATACCTGAATATCAGTACTTGCTTCCAGATGTTCTACCATTACATTGAAATTATAGATGAAACAGCATCCATACAGGATGAACCCTCTCAAACAGGAATGTTTGAAAAAAGAAATTCAGCATATGTTGGAGAATGATTTCATTCAACCAAGTAACAGTGACTGAAGTTCACCATGTATTATTGTATAGAAACCAGATTCTACTTTCCACATTAGCACAGACTCTACAAAGGTGAACAGCATGACCAATACAGATTCATTTCCATTGCCAAGAAACCATGACTGCATGGATAAAATTGGAAATGCAAAGTATATCTCCAAATTTGAACTTTTGAAAGAATTCTGGCAAATTCCACTGACGAAAATGGCAAAAGAAATTTTGGCATTCATGACTCCAGATGGACTTTATCAATATAAAGTGATGCCGTTTGGGATGAAAGATTCACTTTGTACTTTTCAACGTTTAATGAACATGATAATATCTGGTCTAGACAAGATAACTGTGATGCTTACATTGATGATGTTTAAGAATGCACCAGTTCTTCAGCTGCAAATTTCGGTCAATCATTTAAAATGTCTGTTGATGCAAGTGAAGTTGGGGTTGATACAAGATTGATTCAAAATGGTGCAGATCATCCAGTAGGCTATCTTTCTAAGAAATTAAATAAGCACCAGAGAAATTATTCCACAAGTAAGAAGAAATGTTTGGCTTTTATACTGGCCTTGCAACACTCAGAAGTGTATATTAGTTCTGCTCCTTTCCTGATTATTGTATTTAGTGATCACAACCCTCTTGGCAAGATGAAAAACAAAAATCAGAGATTACTAAGTTAGAGTTTGATGTTGCAGCAAAGTGAAAAACAAGTTAATAGCAGATGCACATTCACATATATAGAAATAATACACTGTTTCATGCACACTTTGACATTCATAAGATTTCATCTTATGTAATTTTTTATCACATGTATATTTGACTAAGATTAAAATAAAGTTTTATTACATAAATCTTTCCTTTTCTTTATGAGGGGATGTGTTATGAATATTTCATATACATTGTGTGCAAGTTGTTTTAGTTTTGTATTTCATGATATGCTGTGGATTATGTAAAGTTGTATTTTCTAGCTGACCTTCTCCAAAATCAAGATGATTGTGTACCTGACCAAAATCATTGAATTTTTTATTCTGTAAAAAATACATAGCTAATAATTTCCCTCTTGGCATGGGTTTAATAGTAGGATTATTATCAACATAAGTAAACATTTATTTGGGTCTAGGTTTAGGTTATTGGAATTTCCTAATATACCTAGCCTAACTGATGTATTTCATATTCTATGTTATAAATTTTTAACAGACCTTCTAATTATAAATAAGATTTTATCTTGTTAACATTTGGAACCATCTACAATGAAACACTCATTTAGGCATTAGGTTTATTTTTATGAAATTGCTAAAGGTGAATTGAGGTCAAGTAGAGGACTTTATAATCTTGTTTTTAATTAGGAATTATTAATTTGTGACCATAAGAGTTGAACAGAATCAGTTGTATTATTGTTGTGTCCAGTATTTCACTGGGGCTGGAATTTATTTATTCAAATTATTTATTCAATGGAAATACAAAGTGCTCATCTAAATTATATTCTTGGTCAGAGACACTAACTGGGAATTGTGGTGAATTCAAATAAGGATGATATTTTAGTGATTCAATGAAAGAAATTTAGCAGATCACCACAACACAGGCCATGACAGGCACATCAACATTTCCAGCACTGGATTTATTTAGGAATAAACTAAATCATTTTTCTTTCTTCATAAGGACTTGTATTAGTAATTATAATATTATTTTGGATTTAATTCACAATACTGTAATTTCCTTTTTTATATTTTCACACTGTAATTTAAGGAAATAAACTGTTTGCTGAATTTTACAAAACTTGGTGGTTTTCTTTCTTTTCTATTAGTTTAATACCACTGAGTCATGACCAAGTAGGAAAACTAGCATGTAAAACGTATATTATCATTCATGTATGTATTCTAATATATAAGATGATTGTGGCATGGCTCCTGAAATTTCATATTCATACATTTCTTTTAAATAAAGAAAAGTTCTTCTTAAAAGTTTGAAAAGTAATGTGTTAAAAGCTTATTCTGGGATCATTCTGGGTTTCACCAATGTCACAAACTGAGATTTATTTTCATATTGGTGACAAATTATACCATCTGGTGATTTTTTCATTATGTGACAACACTGCTGACTGTTTAAAATTGTGTGCACAATCCTGGGTTTGGAAAGGAGAAATTCAATGGCACCATGAAAGGAAGCCACAAACTTGGATATAAAATGCATTGGAATATATCTCTTGTTAAATAAATCAATTCTTTCTTCATACTGACAAACCAAATTAACCATACACTGTTATATCATACTCCATTTATGCTGTCATATGGCCTGAGTCCTGTATTCTCTGATACATCCAAATAATCATGCTACCTGACTAGCTACAATCGACCAACCTTTGAAGGCAAGAACAGTAACTGCTACAACCAACCAAATGATGGCTAATTCTTATATTTTTAGATGCACCCAGAAAAAATTGTCTTGCTGAAACTTCAAAGAAAACTGATAACCTTTGAAGCACTGATCATTTTGTATAAAAGCAAATGAAAAAAAAAATCAGTTGCAATCATTGCTCTACAGTTATTTGATTTCGCTGTTACAATAACAAACAGGCATTTGATTAGTCCTCCAAGGTTGTCCTTTAGCAGTTACTTCAATAATAACAATAATAATAATAATAATAATAATAATAATAATATTAATAATAATAATAATAATAATAATAATAATATAATAATAATAATAATAATGAGGACTTTATATAACACCTAATCTTTAGAAGCTCTAAACGCTTTACAACATTAGATAACACCTATAACATAAAAAACATATATAATGATATTACAGAAAACAAACACCATGAAATTAGAAAATATAAAAAAACGTGCTGAGAATAGTTAAGGTACGAAACATTATTATGTCTTTAAGTTTGTTCTTGCAGTCGAAATAAGTGAGTATTCAGAGCACTCTTGAATGATATCACTGTGTCTTTGTGTCTAAGTTCAGTGGGCAATACATTCCACGTTGCTGGGTCCTAGTATGCAAAAGAATGCTGTCAATATGATCTTGTTTTTGTTGTGGGAATAATGAGTATACGATTGACAGAGGAGGAGAGTAAGTATCTTGCTGGTGTGTACACATGGGTGAGGTCAGATACGTATGTTGGATTAGAGTCCATCAGTGAAAAGTAGCACAGAGAACAAATTTTGTGTTTGATTCTGGATCGAATGGATAGCCAGTGTAGGGTACAGAGCAGCGGGGATGTGTGCTCTGATCGTGGTACTCTAAGTATGATCTGAGCAGCTGTGTTTTGAACTTTTTGAAGTTTCTGGAGTAGATACTGAGATGAACCAGACAGAATTGAGTTATAATAGTCCAGTCTTGAAAGTACTAATGAACACATAAGTGTTTTAGTGGCATCAACTGAAAGATATTTGTGAATTGAGCTGATGCATCTCAGCTCAAGATATGCAACCTTGTATATGTTCATGATATGTTGGTGCAAAATTGTGAGAGTACTGTCCAGTGTAACACCTAGGTTTCATACTGATTGTGTGAATTTAATGATGGTGTTGCTGATATTTATTGTTTGAGGTAAAGGATGTGAATGAGAAAGTCTTTGTATTGTGATCAGAATGGCCTCAGTTTTATCATCATTCATCTGCAGCTTGTTACATGTCATCCATGATTTCACATCAGAAATGCACCTCTCTACACCTTGGATGATAGCATCAACTTCAGTTGGGTGGCTAGATTTGTATGTTTGCGTGTCATAAGCATACAATTGGTGAGACACTGGATGATGCTCTATGACACTTGAGAGCAGCTGAGTGTACAGAATGAAGAGAACAGGTCCAAGAACAGACCCCTGTGGAACACTACAACATAGATCAACTGGGCTGGAGTGTATTCCATTTGCAGACACAATTTGTGTCCTGTTTACCTAGTAGGACTTGAACCACAATAAGGCTGAATCATGAATGCCAAATACATGCTGGAGACAGGGAAGTAATATATTGTGGTCTATTGTGTCAAATGTTGCACTCAAATCAAGGAGGGTGAGGACTGGAATCTTTCTGCCATCCAAAGCAGAAAGAATGTCATTAACTACTTTTAAAAGAGTAGTTTCAGTACTGTGGCAAGGGTGATATGCAGACTCTACATTGCTAAAAAGACTGTTTGAATTCAGATGAGATACAAACTATGATAGAACAACCTTGTCTAAAATTTTTTATATGAATGAGAGATTAGAAACTGGGTGGTAGTTCTTTAAATTGTTATGGTCTAGTATTGGTTTCTTCAGCAGAGACTTTACAATGGCAGTTTTGAAAAATGATGGGAATTCACATGCACACTTCATCAAAGCAAAAACAAAGCACCTTTCATCAAATGAAGTCAGCACCAAACTTAAACAAAAGCAATTTGAATCAGGTGGATTCTTGCATTTTTAAATTATTGGAACAAGTTTATTGTACTTTGAAAGTTTCCTTCTTGCAGTTATAAGGTACATGAACATGTAGCATGCAAACAACTAAAACCAATATTTTAGTGAATTGTTTAGTGACAATGGGATATAGATCAAATGAGGACTATCATTTTTTTTATCTATCATTTTCTTCAGCTAACTGACTAAGCTGGTTATCACATGGTTTGGTACATGATATGGTTGGGTTCTATGGACCCCAACTATTGTGTTATAATGGGATCACACTGCACTTTGCAGAAAGCATTATTTTCTTATTACGGTAGACTTACAATGAATGTGACCAATGACATCTTGACTACAAAATGGATAGGTTTCTTCATTACCCGGTGTGCAAACCTATCCACAAAGCTGGTCAAGAAACTTACTCCATAAGAACAGTTAATCCTTTCTTGCAAATAGCTAGTATGGCTCTGACCATTGACATTTTGATCCCAAAGTAATAGGTCTCTTCAAGTGGACCCTCCCTCCCCACTTCAAAGTTTAGTAAAGGTACATGACTAGAACAAAAGTTATTATACAAAAAGCTTTTCTTTCACTCAGTGACTATGATCTTTGATATTTGATACCAAAATCAATAGGTTATTTCTTACCCAAAATGTATGTCATTCACAAATTTTGTGTCACTCTTTCCCTACCACTAGCATGTATATCCGCTGCATACATGTACCTTTCCTGTACAGTGTCTGATAAACCCTCTATAAAGAAGTGCTGTTAGTCGCCACAGCAGATATATTTGCTTGCCTGTTATATATATTTAGACCACAGTGATGGGTAGATCTGCTCTGTATTTTCATTTACAAAGATCTAATTCGTCATCAATGGGCAAAAAGAGAACATTCATCAAATCAAAATATGATGATTCTTGCTGTGAAAGACATCATATAATAAATATGGCTAAATTAAGGGGATCTTTTGAATTTTGTAACACATGATAGTTAATACATACAGTTATTGACAGTGGAAACAGCATCTTTTGTTAGTGGTTTGGACTCTTAATTTGTAGGTTTTTCTGAGAATGAGATTAATTATACTAATTTAAAAGGTGTTAGCAGTGACATCGAATTATCAGCTTTGTCTAGTCTGTCAGAAATTGAGACAGAATCAGATGATGAAGACAGTGCAGTGTAGATATGAAAGCATTGGTCCCACTTTTCTTTTGGATGAGAGGAAAAACAAATTGACAGATTTCTTATTTAAATATTTCCCCTGGTATTAAATGAAAGAAATGTGGCTGAAGCTAACAGTTGTGAAGCGAAATGGACAAAAAAGAAGCACAATGACTAAGTTTGAAAACAAATTTGCAGCATGAGGTGTCCATAATATGCAAGCAGTGTTATGTTTGTGTCTGTGTAAAACAAAACTGCTTTTTCAACAGCAAATTAAGAATCAGCTGAACATTAATGACCATTTAAACATTTGTAAATAATTATGTTTACAGATCTGACATATAACTTGTACAAAATAATGACAAATTATAGTTACAAATAGTGTGCTCTAATTTCAATTCATGGAGTTTTTCCCTCAGTCTCTTGGAAGCCAGTGGGATACAAGAATCACACAGAGAAAAGGTAATTGTAGCTTTTATATATGCATTTTTTTATAAGGAAATAACCAAAAAACAAATGGCACATATCTCAAAATCATCAGCTAAAAGTTATCATTTGGCTGCAGCAGCATCAGAATCTGGTAGTCAGCCCCCAAATCAGCCACAGTAGTGACCCCAGCAGCCAGGCAGAGCAGTGAGCCACTACAGTAGTTAAAGAGTTAAGGTAAATGGCCAAAAGCTTAAACTTATATGCAGAAACTTCAGTCAGTGATGTTTTAAGTTTACAACTAATATACAAGAATTTGAAATGCAAATGAAGTAATTTCTTTGCATATGTCTTTTAATTCTTGTTGTTCTTGCTTATTTTACCAAACAGCATTCCCTCTATCATCAAAATTTCCCTGGTATGGACTTCGATCTTGATTAAAACAATTTTTTTCATCACCATATGAATTGTCATTTGAAGATTTTTTTTATTTCATATCATATTTAGTCATATTTAATCTAAATAGCTATTTTTGTCCAATATTTAATCATTTGACATCGTTTAAGGAACAATGTGAATCTCATGTACGTAAGTCATAAAAATTTAAAGATGTAATAAAAATATGCCTGGCAACCTGATGATTAATTGTACTGACAAGTTTTCAACAACGTTTGCTATTGATAAGTGTGCCATCAAAAACACTGTGCAAATAATGTTAGTGCAATAGACTGTATTAACTAAAAGAACTGTCTATATTAAATTGAACCAGCTCCATGTATGGTTCTCAAACCAATTTTAGAATCCCCCCAACATTTCTTATTTTTAAGATGTATTTTTATTCACTTTCTTTTTATCTCAGCTGAAATCTTCTAATGATTTTCCCTTCACATGTTGTTGTTGTTATTGTAGGGTTTGACGCCATTTTTTTAGCACAAGATAGGCTATACATGGCAACCAGTATAAATGGTGGAGGAAGAACCCAGGAAAACACCAGATAGAACCACCAACCCACAAGAAGCTACTGGCATGCTTTCTCACATACCCACATTGGCCAAACCTGAGACTTGAACCCACACAGACAGAGGTGAGATGGCAATGATCCATAATGGTGAGTGCTTTAGACCACTTGGCCACTTGGGGCCCCTTCTCTTTACATGGATCAAGATGAAGGCAATAATTGGTTACACTGGTTAGATTAACAACAATCATTACATGCATTCAGCTCCAAATGAAGCGATCATGGGAAGAAAAGTATGAAGATATCAGAACCATTTTTGATGAGATTAAAGGTCAGCAGCTTCAAAAAATAAAATGAACGATGATAACAATCTAGACCAACTGTTAATGTTAAAATTAAAAAAGCTCAGAGTAAAAACCAGACATTATTGGAAGAAACAGATGAGAATGGTCTCAAGAAGAATGAGGATGTTCTCTGGCAGAATGAGGATGGTTTCCAGCAGAGTGACCATTGCCTCCTGTCTCCAACAGAATGAGGATTGTCTCCAGCAGAACGAATGAAGATGGTCTACAGCAGAATCAGGATGTTCTCTGGCAGAAACAGGATGGTTTCAAGTAGAATAAGCATTGCCTCCGGTCTCCAACAGAACAAGGATTATCTCCAGCAGAATTAACAATCCTAAAGACTGGATGTTGATGATGAAATAACAAAACAATGCAACATTAATACCATGTTTGGCCAAACTAAGAACAGGATGCAAATACCAACTGGAAGTAGCAAGTATGAAACTATTTATATTTTGCAACAGGATGATATAAATTGTGCAATCAGTGATGATAATAGAGGATCATATCTTATGTAATATACCTCAACCATGAACTTGGCTAAGTTATAGCGACTTCAGAATTTGTTTCACTTGAGGAAGTTTTAACAACATAGTTGGCTTATTCTTCAGTTATTTTTCTGCAAATCATTTGCTGACCATCAAAATGCAATCCTCCCACTATCAGTTTAACTTAAAATGGGAACAGTCCCATCAAATGAAGATCATCAATCACTAACAGATGATGAAGTGCAGTGGGAACTTGTCAGAAAATGAGTAAAAAAATATAAAAGAGACATGACACATCAAAGACTGATCATGATCATTTAATAACTGAATCAATGAATTAACATTTAGATCACTGTATATCAATCAAGAATCTGAGATCCTCAATAGCTGAGTATCTTGAGTGTCTAGTGGGGAATATAATGTTATTGTTTGTTTGTTGCTTTTACAGATGGGGCCCTGAGTGGCCGAGTGGTCTAAAGCGCTCTCCGTTACGGATCACTGCCATCTCACCTCTGTCTGCGTGGGTTCGAGTCTCGGATTCGGCTAATGTGGATATGTGAGAAAGCTTGCCAGTAGCTTCTCGTGGGTCGGTGGTTCTTTCCGGGCTTTTCTGGGTTCTTCCTCCACCATTAATACTGGCCGCCATGTATAGCCTATCGTGTGTTGAAAAATGGCGTTAAACCATACAACAACAACAACTTTTACAGACAGCTAACATCTGAATTGGAGAACAGATTCATTAACATGACTGAAAAAGATAAGAGTGATTTCTATTGCACATCATTTTACTAGACTGTGGATTAGAAGAAATGTATTTGCAACAATTCTTTCCTACAGAAATTAGACAATGGCTAAACAAAACTGTTGGATATCCAATGAGGAGTGAAGTACATGCAGTTCTACTGGTTGTGATGGTAGGGAATTGCATACTCCATCCGATCAATTTGTTCATGACCATATTAACAATTTTACTACAGTTGTTCTACAGGTAATGACACAAGAAGAAAATATCCCTTACGTGACCTAAACGTTTAGACAAAAGCACTCACTCCAAGTAGAAAAAAGTGTGTTCAAGAAAATGGACATAGAAACAGTTTCTGCAAGGATAACAACTGACCTTTTCTTCATCATGAGAAGGAACAGTCTCAGTTGTTGCTGTACCAAAGGACAAAAAGAAAAATTTCATGAAAAAAAAAAGAGACTAGAAAATAGACTGGCATGTAAAAGAGAAAGATATGTAAGAGTCACAATCTGATGCAATTTTACACATTTCAAAGTGAGAATTATTTATTGTAACTTTAACAATCTGTTCACTTGGAGATGGTATCTGAACTTGCTTACTATCAGATTAGACCAAATGAGGTTGAGGGTCTTGCAGAATTGTGACTTGTCTTGCATCTAAACTCTCTTACTAGCAGAGTATCCAAACATCAAGGAAATCAACTATTTGGAGAAAAATTACCATTCCAAAACTTTTACTCTAACATTTACCTATTAAGAAAACTAGTTTTTAATTTTATTTTAATGTTTATTTCTTCCTTTCTTTAGGTAGTGGCACAATGAGTGATACAACAGTAACAACTGTTTCTTTTATAAATTCCTTAAAATGCTGAACCACAGATTCTTCTTAATGTGCAAAATAACCATAATACAGTATGCTTGATGATCTCAATTAAAGTAATGTAGTCATAAATGCTGCTATTTATATAATGCTCTGGTACTGTATCTTTTTCCAGAGTTCTGATAAAAGATGCAAACATAACGTTTATCTATGCTAAAATTTATAAATTTACCTAAAAGCAGAAGGTGCTAACTGCAGATATTTCCATTTATCATCATTAAAATAAGCAAGAAAACGAGATTTATTTAAAAAGTCAAATTGCAATTCATTCAGAACAGAAACTTTTTTCACCACTGATTCAAAAAGATAAATGTTTCCTTTATGAAAATACTACAAATTAATGAAGATATAACTATACTGCCTTTTAAACCTCAGTCATTTAAAATCCAATATTTCAAAATGCAAAAAAGTGTAGTCAGCACTTTTCACCATTCAGACTTGTGCACAAATCATTTAGCTTCTTTCCCTCAAAATGACTTAGACCTTTGACCTTTTGACCTCAAATTGACAAGCTTTGTCCTTGTCCCATGTGCAAGCTATCCACAATATCTGGTGAAGGTATGTTCTCTGGAACTGACATTATCATGCAGAAGAGGAAAAAATAAGAAAAAGAAGGATGGAAAGATGGACAGACTGGGTCATAGTAAAATACACTCCCAAAAGGCAGATGCATAAAGTGATAAGCATGTATTATGACTTGCCCTAAACTAGCCTTGACATCATAACACTTTAACAACTCCAAAATCTAACTTGAAAATACTCAGAACAAACAAAAGGCTATATTGATCAATTCTGGGTAAGATTTTCATGTTAGAATAATTACTCCAAACATCAAGTTTAATGATAGACAGATCTGACCTAAGGTTTAGGCACAACTTCATAAATTTACCTGGGCAGCCATGTCCACTTTAAACACCAGAGTAATGTTTCTCCCCTCACCCTCTCTCAGGTATCGCAAAAGACATCCTTTAGACATCAGTTCTATGATGAGGCAAATTGGTTCTTCCTGGGAGCAGACAGCATACAGTCGGACCAGCTTATCATGTCTACACTTCTTCATAATCATAGCTTCATGAAGGAAATCTTTTGGAGACATTGTCCCTGGTTTAAGTGTCTTAATAGCTACATTTGTTATCTTGTTCCACTTGCCTGAAAATATATATTTCATGAACTGGGGCAAATTTGTCATAGAAAAGTTTAAACCAGCTGTCCTAAAACAAACTATAGCAATGAAAGACAGGATAAAATGCCTTCTTTCTGGTGAAGATTGTGTTCAAACAATTGAACTTATCAGTAATATATGGTTGCACAACAATTCTCTATACAAAGTGGCTGGACCTAAAGAACAACAGTTACTATTATTTCACTGCACATAATGCCTTGCCTTCACAAATCCCAAACATAAACTATACTATCACTAACTTTCAGAAAATTATGCATCACCATAAAATTCAGTTTAAAAAAAATATATTTATAAATTCTGTAATGCACACGAACCTAATGTTTTCATTTACCAAAAATCAAAACTTCGTTCCACCTACCTCTTATTTTATCCCTGCAACTGAAGTAGTACAAGATACAAAATTAATCAAATCAAGCCACAAAAGGAATAGGGACTGTAGAGCTCTGTAATGGCCTCAGCAAACGTCCAAACTTTATTTTCTTTATTTTAAAAGGCATTTTATGTACTTTACATAGACACATCCTTGTCTTTAAAAATAAGCTGCACTTTTCATATTGATCGCATCCAGTGATGTCATCAGTGGACACATTGGAGGCATAGAATGTGGAAAATCTGAAACATACATCCGACTGCAATGTATTTATACAAATTAAACTACCCCCCACCCCAGTTATGAAAAAACATTTAAGAAGTTTTCCTTATTAGATAAGTTGATATCTCTTAACATTTTATGATGTTTCACATGTGTGAGCTATGGGCTATGTTAATCTTAAAATTATTCTAATGCTGGCATAAATGAGCACTGATGATATTTTTAATGTTAAATTTAAAATCGATATTTGTAATTGTCTATTACCAGTATTATGCAGCTCCTAGAAGAACCCAAATTTATTTAAAACATGCGCAAGACTTGTATATAAAATGAAGTTGCATCGTTATAAATTATATGTGTAGCAGGAGGATATGTTTTATAATTTTACATTCATGTTTTAATTAGGCAGAAATAGGTATTTTATTACTTTATGTAGTCAATGTTTATTATTGAGTGAAATACAGTCATCAGTTGCAATTATTGTGTTATTCTCATTTTACACATATTGAGCCATTTAGGTAACCTTGAACCAGGATTACCTGTTAAGAGTTTTGTTCACTGAGCAATGCAACTACCCTGACTGCTGGTCATGCTGGGTTGTTCTATTGTATGATAAGTGGTAAACAACTTTCTGATTGGTTAGTTTGCTACTTGTCTGTATAAACAACATAGTATGAACAGCATATTAGTTGTCAGTCCATTAGAGTTTCTGAAGGGTGCTGGTCATGGCATTGCATTATAGTGCCTGATGATTCTTGTGCTTGCAAGATGTAAATTGGCCTTTGTCCCATATGATAAGGTAAATAGATTTATAATATGATTAATGTAATAGTTTATTTTATATGTACTCTGCATATTTCTCTGGAATGCATGTTGATGTATTTTAATACATTTTAATAGGTTATCAACCTGCATTTTATTATTAGCATATCGTTCTGTCCAGCTGATCCACTATCTCTCTAGATGGATAATTAATAAATGTATGGAATTGTAAGTTATTCGTATTGAATGTACTGTAAAGAGAATCAATGTAAACATGCAGAACAATAATGCACTGATGATGATATTATTTATTAATTTATTATTGTAGTAAATGGTTTTTTTATTGTATTTGTAGGGTGTATGTAACAACAAAGCAAGGAGAAATGTCTCAATCTCCACCTATCAACCCAATAATGCACAATAAATCCAATACTGAACAAAATACTGGACTTGTATTTTCTCACCAATGAGCAGAAGGCAAGTGCGGTAACATATTTATACCAGATCATCTGCATATTCTGAAAACATACAGCACAAAGCAACAGAGACACTTTTATTGTAGAACAGTTTACATGGCAGGTAATGCTGATATTAAATTATTATGCCCTAAAAAAGTTTAACTTTATCCGACACACATTCTTTAGAAATTATGGAAACTTTTCACAGCTGAAATTATTCCAAGGGGTGTTGATTTGTAGCCGATTTGTTGTATGATGATACAGACAAGCCAGATTGATTTATCAGATATTTCTATCCAACGTGTATTATGGACAAAATGTACCAGTATAAGAGCATTATTTACAGTGGTATGCAATGTTGTGGAATTGTTGTTAATTCATGTGGAGTTTTGTTGGTTAAAAATCATATAAAGCGATTGACATACAGTCAAACCCACTTATCTCGACCTCGGTTATCTCGACAACCCGCTTATGTCGAGCGTTTTGGTCCGGTTCCGAAAAAATTCTTCTTTGTTATGCTATTTTTTACCCGCTTATCTCGACCTCTGTTAAGTCGATAACCCGGTTATGTCGGGCATAAGTTTCGGTCCGAAGTAACATGTGGACCCGCTTAATTGGACGAAATGCAACTTTTTAACGTCAATCTCACAGAAATTGTACAAGAAACAGTCAGCAAAAGTGATCGATTTGTAGAAAATATGAAGTAATATCAGTCTGCTTTTGTTTACTCCGGTGCTGATCTGTAACGAACGATTCAAAAGCACTTACGTTTTCATACATATGCTCGGCACCGTCGACACTTGCCACAAACAATTTCATTTTTTTAATGCATTCAGCCATTTCACTGTAGCTTGGGATAGTGATAGGCTGATCATCATCATCATCATCATCTTGCTTGCATGATTGTATCTGCTTCGTTGTCACCGATTGGATTATTTCCTCATCAGTAAGTTCACCATAGGCATTGGCATCATCATCCACGTGAACATAATTAGAAAATTCATCCCGAGCAATGCCTATGGAGTCCGCAATCTCATCAGCCATCGCTTCAAGACCTATTTCTGATTGAGGCTCTTTAATTTCTTGTGCAATTAAACACTGCTGGTGAAATTCTTCATCAGAAATTTCCGGAAAAATACAAAGGAACCAGCAGTTTTGAATGGTTTTCGGCGATACACTGTTCCAAGCTGCACGGGCATACATGATGGCGTCTAGCAGAGTTGGTTTATAGGATCGCTTTTCCTTATTTGCACTCAGTCAATGTACATGTACATGTACATGTATTTTCAAAAACATTTATTGATCTTTATCTGCGAGATACTGTCATATATTAATCTGGATATAATACAATCTTGGTTATTTTGCACCTAACACCGCGTTATGCGTGAATGGCGGGTGCCTGAAAGCAATCGGTGGATGTTTCTCTCTCACTCTCTCGTTTGTGATTTTCTTTGATCCATTTTTCAATCTGATAACATATTCAAACCTCTGAGTACAACCAAACATGATTTGTTTTTCAATATTCACATCAATTATAAAAATGCGCCGTGTGTTATCTGACATAAGTGATGCACACTACAGTAATGGATGCATACGCTACATGTGATATAAGGAGTTCATAGATATATTTTTTCTTTAATAAATTACTTATGATGATAAAAAAGGAATAAATGATAACAACACCAGGTTAGTTCATTTCATTTTATTATCAATTAAGCGTTTTGTTTATTTTATTGTAACATGCAGTGGGAGGGGATTCCAGTAAACACCAACAAGAGACAGGAGTAATGCTCAAGGACATTTTTAAAATTACCGGTTTTTATGAACCCGGATATCTCGGGACCCGGTTATGTCGACGATTTTTTTACACCCCCGACGTAATCGAGATAACCGGGTTTGACTGTATATAGACATGTAGACACTGCTGTATAGAGGGTCTGAAGCAGTTGACACTGTACCAGTTAGGCCTACCCCACATCAGTCACTTATTCAAGACTCTGTGAAGTACAATTTGAAGTGACCAAATAAATAATCAACATTTAATAAAAAGTACATTTTGTTTCGGCAACAAACAAAAATACGGCATGAGAAGTAATAACTGGTTGGTGACTAGTGCATTAATTCTCTTGGGACTAGATCAAAATAACTCTATTTAGAACTGGAATGGTTAGTGAGGAAATGAACTTTGAAAAGAGCATTTATATTGATTTGCAAACAAGTGCAAATCGATATCTGAATTAGATAAAGTGCATCAGAAATATTTCACAGAAAACAAATCCCAGTGGCTGCTACAGATTACAATAAACTTTGCAAGGATCATTTAAAGATGTGTACAACCTAAATGGTTTTGTAGTCAAAAGGTATAATGTCCACCTACAGACACACATATTCTGTTTGATTCCCAGAACAAAAGGGTTTTTCTCCTAGTTTTTCCTTTTTCCCCTTTCCACTTAATGAAAATAGAAACCTGTAAAAATTTAATTTTTCACATTGATATAAAAAAATCTTAATTCTTACCAATTTCCTTCTTCAAACATTCCTGCATAAGAGGATTCATCCTGTAAGGATGTTGTTTTACAATTTCAACATGGTAGATTTTGTTTGTTCAAGTTGGAACATCTGGGAACAAGTGCTCATTTTCACATATTAGCTTATTTAACTCATTCTTCTCCTCTGGCTATAGATGTGAAAGTTTGATGTCCAAGTTTTTTAATATTTCACAATTTTGAAGACTGGCTGAACCAAAGTCATTATATTCATGTTGTATGTCATCATTTAAATCATCACTTTGTGGGACAGGATTAACTAAATTTACTGAATGATTTATAAAACTACATGTATCTTGATTAACATACTCCTACAAAATTATGTAACTGTAGAAGTTAGTTCTGTTTCCGCCTCCCAGGAGTGCTGATACAATTTAAATTGCCTTTTTAACTGATGAGGACCATAATATTTAACTTGAAGAGGATTTTGAAGTATTGTCTTCATCAAGGTAAATTCTGATGTCACTATGGATGCAGTTCTTGAACTCTTCGATTAAGATGGGTTGTTTAAGTTTGTCATAATCTTTCACAATCTTTTCAAAAGCACAGCACCTATCAAATTGTGACACTTTTTCCCATGCAAATTTGACATAGGTTTGGTCTTTTGCTTTTCTACAATTCCAAAACCACCATCTATATGCTTCAGGTACTGATTCATAAGCTTTCAAGATACATTCCTTGACCAAGTCATAGTAATCACTTGCTTTTACTCACACTGAAGTATACACATCACAAGCTTTGCCAATAAGTACACTCTGTAATAATATAGTCCCGTGCTCTCTGGTCCATTTCAGTGTTGCAGCTATTTTCTCAAAATGCAAAAAATATTGACCTACTTCTTTTTCCTCAAAAGCGGGAACTAACTTGACATTTCTGAAAACATCAAAAATCGGGGAGTGCTTTCCACTTGCCAGTTCTGTTTCTTTAAATTTTAATTGCATTTCCATCTCTCTCTCTCTCCTTTGTGATATTGCAATTTAATTTGCATCTCTTTCTTCTCTTTGTATCAAAATGTTTAGCTCTTTCTGTTACTTGCATCTGCATCTCTTTTTTTCCCCTGCATTTTCATTTTCAATTCCATTTCTTTACTTTTTGAATTGGTCTCTCTTTCCTCTTTTTCAAGTTCATGCTTCCTTAATTTTATTTCATTCTTGTTTCAATTTAAATTCCATAACTAGCAAATCAGAGCCAGATTCAGACTTACCAATCAAACTCAAAGCATTTTTATGACAAATTTTCTTTTCTACCAAATACTGAATCAAGAAATTTCTTGTTTTAACAGGATGGCTTTGCCTCTGAAAGATCATATTGTCAGGCAAGTTGAAACAATTAGTCTTTTTCCTTGGTTAGGATTTAAAATAAAGTTCTCCGCTTTAGTTGACATTGTAAAAGCTTGTTGGTTTCATAGAAATATATTACAGAAAAGTGGAACTTGTTACAAGTACATGTGCTGGATAAGCGTAAACAGACTACAATCCAGTCACTGCTTGTATTTCATATCACTAAGTACAAACAGCCTATTGAATTGAACATTCAGATTAATAAACATCTGGGATTCCAATATCAATTAACAAAGAAAAAAATCACTAATTTCAGGAAACACCATTACCACAATTTAGCTTTAAATACATCATGTTTACAATTAGACTACAAGTCATGACCAGCATAATTATAGTCCATTTTGAGGCTGAGATTTACTGATTGTGCGTTTATAATTTCTTTAACTTTGTAAGCATTGACATGCATTTATTTTGTAACATAAATTTACTTCATTGCATTGATTATTGTAAAATCGCTTTTACACCACTAATTTCCAGCATTCTTTATCAAGAATATCTAACTGTACATTAAATATCTTATTTTTATCTTATGTTGATGCCAGATTAAAGTAGTTGTAGACCCTGCAGAACTTAAAAAAAAATAATTCCCCTTTCATGAAATACATAATCAAAAAATAGGATAAAAGATTTTTAAAAAATGTGATTTCACTGTGGAGCAGGGCACCTACTGGGCAAGGCCACAGGGATAACTGATCCATTTGCTCTGCCTTTTGTCCAGCCTTGACTGTCATATCATCAAATACCAGTAGTACTAGTAAACCTTCCGCCATTTTTCTTCAGATTATATGAACCCAGAAGTTACCAATGTATTGTCTGCTCAAAACAAACTACAACCAATGAACATCTGACATGAATTGAAAATATCCTAGACAAAATATCTGAGATGGGTATAATGACAGAACAATTTATTTGTATATCAGTGACATACGAAAATGGAATACCGACATAACAAAGATAGTTTTTGTTTAGTACATTATTGAATCATATCAGATTAACATAATGGTATATTCAGGTTGACCTGAATCTGCCAAACCTGCATTTTCTTTTTGATGACCAATTTTGCCTCTCTACCATTATGTGTGTATGTGGGTGGTATGAAGAGTGACTCGCGCTAAATATAAGAAACTCCATTTTATGTGTGATAGGTTGAAGAATAACAAAATAAGTGACAAATATGCAACTAAACCAGTACAATGAACAGATTGGACCTTTTCAAAACAGAAACTGTATATATATATGAATGACATCACACATAACAGACATTGCAATATTAGGATTCATTTTCGAGGGTAAGGGTGGGCAGAGGAGAAAGACATGGGATTTATTTAAACAGAAATCACAATGGTATAAATCTTGATATTCAAAATGGATAAACTTAAGTTTCCTGGATATATTCAATCAAATATAATACAAAGTTATGAAAATCATGAAAATAAATGTATCAAATATGGCGGTAATTTCTCAAAGACCAAAATCTAACACCATTTGATGATTATATTGACTAGCAAATCTATAGGGAAATCAAAACAATATAGCCCCAAGACAGATCGGACTTTACAACAACAATGTAAAGTCAGTACTGTTGTATGGCTCTGAGTGTTGGAGAGTAATTAAGACAAGTGTTATGTATATTTAATTTAATTGTTTGTCTGTTAGTTTTAATTTTTTTATATTCCATTACATGTTATTGTAATGTAACATTGTTTACTGGACTTGACCTTGTCCAAAATTGAGTTCAGTTCTGTTTGACCTGATTGACTTTTTTTATATCTTTTTTATTCCTTGATGTAAATAACTAATAATAACTTCATTATCCTCTATGGGTATGAGATCATTGACCAAATTATTATTCCAGTAAAGAAGGCATAAACATATTGATTTAGGTCAGAGTTTTGGAAATTCCAAAGTGAATTTTGTAGGGTATTAGGTCTTAAATAAACAAGGCTCATTAAATCATGCTAAAATGTTATTTTCCATTAGGTAATGGTTGTTTTTAGAAAATGCTAATTTGTGACCTGTGGTCAAACAGAACTATTATCTAGTGACTGTCCGAATTTGTGCTTTTACATCTAGCACTGTAAGTTGTGTTATGTTGTGACCAGTTTGGGCTGAATTTTTATTTTCTTCAAATCACTGAATTATATTTTCTCTGGAAATAAAAATGTTCTCTGATAAAATTCTTGGATAAAGACATTCATTCGAGTTTATACTGAATTCAAACCTGGAATATTTGTTATTCAATAAGAGACTGTTGACACATCAGGACTATGCAGGCCACAATACTGAATAGACACATTAATTCTTAAATTTTGAACCTCTTCGGGATTTGAACTGAAGACTTTTTGTCAATAGGACTTGTGTCTTTAATTCTTGGATTATTTTTGGATTTAATTTGCAATACTGTAAGTGCTGTTTTCTTATTTTTCACTTTGCATTCTAGGGAAATAAATTATTTGTTAAATTTTACAAAACTTGTTGTTTTCACTCTTTTCTGTTACTTATTTTAAGAGCATACACTCGTAAAACAAGCATGAGTGAAGTAAATTCATTTCACAATAGCTGCCTCCATAACATCTGCAACATCAAATTGTCAAAACAAGGTCTTCAATGTAAACCTATATGAAACAATGGGATGTAACATTTGCCTGGAGATCAAGACATGCAGAATCAAATGGCTTGGACATGGAACAAGGATGCCCCAAGAACGGATACCAGCTGGTAAGCGTAAATTTGGACTGGCAAAGATAACCTGCCATTTTTTAACACATGATAGGTTATACATGGTGGCCAATATATTTGACGGTGGAAAACCCAGGGAAAAAGCACCAACAGGAAGCTACAGGCAATTGTGTCTGTGTGTGTGATTTTAATTTTTAACTTAGCTTTAACAATCTTTCAGTCATATTGCTATGATGTCTGCAGTGTGGCAGTTTAGAGTGATGTCTACCACTGAGGCATCATGCCGAAGACATGCAGAATCATGTCCCACCCAGTTACAGTATCCTGACACCAGGTCGAACAGTCCTAACACTAAGCTCTTAATACTGAGTGCCTAACTAGGCAGCTTTTTAATACCATTTTTAACTATCCTTTGAAAAAATAGGATGATACCATTACTAGAATTGACATGCTGGTTGTTAAATACCATGCTCGATTTGAAATTATCCTTAACCTTTGCTGGTAAATAACAGGTACAAGGCAATGGAAACTCACTGTAATACATGACTTCTTTGATCAACAACAGCATGATAAATGAATATTTTATTCACTTTTAAGAAAATGAAATGAATTTTATGGATAACTGACTGTACTGATTAAATGAATGGCTCCTTAAGAAACAGAATCTCTAACAATGCTTTAATGCTTTATTAAATACAAGATGTTCATGCTGCTGTAACAATGAAAAGGGGGGAAGGCAGACTGCTAACCCTTTTATATAACCAGAAAATTACAAAACATTATAAATGTCTGCAGACATTACTGTCTACCCTGCTCTTAGGAAACCACCTCCCCAACTCCCAAATCCCTTCCAAAATTTTCAAGTGTAAGTGCAGATTGTGAAATTAGGATTTTTTTCCCACTGATCCACAAGATAATCAAATAACCATTTTTACTGATAGTGCCTAAATTTCATTGATCCACAGGATCAACATAATAGTTTTACTGATACTTCCTAAATTTCACTAATCTGCACAATCTCATATATCTCCAAGTACTCGGTGCAAAAGGAACAAAACACCACATCCTTTACCTTGTCATATTTGAGCTAACTGATTTTCATTTTTCCAGGATTTTTTTGTATTTTCCCCACTTACTTCAGTGGTTATATTTATGATCATGTTCTTTCCTTCATCACCAAAAATATAACATTTCAGCAGCAGTCATCTAAAGCCAAACCTATTATTTGGTTTAATTCTGCATTAATCAATGAGGCAACCAACACAACCTGATTGACACTCACCTGATATCCGAGGTATTTTGTACATTAGTATTGAAATTAGTACATTGTGCCAGGGTACCATGGTCATATCTGCTGTTGGCATTCATTGTACCTTATCAAATGCAGAGTCTTGGCAGGTACTCAACACAATAAAAGATCCAAGCAACTGTGAAAGGAAGAAAAGCTCCTAATTCTCCCTAGAATTACAACCTAGCTATCCATTAGAACAGACAGAAAATCCAATTAATCCTTTTGCAAGGAAACCTAAAAATCTCTTTCTCTCAAGTCTGTGTCTCATTAAAAACCACTAGGTGAAACCTGATGCTTGATATGTTAAAGAAGAGAAGAGTTTTCTCACTCCCTCTGATCACTCCCTCAGCCTGACAGTCCCATTATAACTTACAGTCAAACCATTGTAATAATAGTGAAATGCAATGCACCTATAATTAAAGTATCACACTGACTAGGTATCAAATTTCATCACACTATTTAAATTGCAATAAAATTTTAAACATTCAAAGATTTTTGCCAACAGGAAACAAAGTTTTCAATGGACTATGCCTCATTCAAAACTGCTGCATGCTTGACTGAAACTAAAAATGTTCAGACTAGACTAGCAACGTTTGAAGCAGTTTTTCTTTAGTTGCTGGACCAAAGGTTCTGGAAATGTCATTTTTGTATGCTGGTACTTTGTACACTAGTCATGTTATGGATTGTTTATTGTTTCCTTCATATGAATTTCATGATTTGAAATCATGGCACTTTTAAGTTTATTTCATTCAGCTTTATGTGCAGTCAAATTTTAAAAAGGGATGAAAGTGTCCTATTACTGTTCTACAGAGTAGCCACAAACCTACCACTTGTGTGCCAAAACTGTCAAAAAGGTCTTCTAGAGCTGTGTGCCATACCTTTGTTAAAAACTGTACAAAACATTTGACAGAACTGTTAACTGCAACTCTGCCAGTGTACTGGAAAATTGATCTGCGTAAGAAAAACAACACTGACACAAAGGATGCAGCAAAAACATCAAATATATTTGTGCTGAGCCATTGTAAATAAGCCAAAAATTTGCTTCAATTCTGTGATGGAGACTTCATTTCTGAGTGAAGAAACACTAAACAGTAATATGTTACTGTCTGTCCCACATACAAAAATGAATGAGTGAAACCTGGATATTGAACTACTTTAGATTGATTAAAAATGTTAACTTAGTAAACATGGTTAATTTGCAAAATAAAACTTTCATGAATTAAAGATCGACACATAACTACATATTGTTGACAGTGATGCAATTCTTTCCCACATGCAGTTGTATCACTAAATTATTAGATAGTTTATGCTTGTGAAAATGTGGGTATCTATGGCAAACAATGTCACCAACCTTTCCAAACTTCTCCAAACTGGCCATCTCCAAGTTTTACCACAAACGTCAGAGAATCTCGAGGAATCTCCCAGGCAGCAATTGTTTCTCTGCAAATATCGTCCATTACAGGCTTTGGTTTGGGACATGGGATGGTCAAGACATGGCAGAGACCATCAGCATATACTGTAAGCAAAGGAACAAATGATAATGGCAGGAACATCAAGCTCTGTTCTAGTCTAATGCAATGCTGCAAAAGCATGTGCACTTGGGTCTTTTTGTTACTGTTTCATTGTTATTTTGTTTCCATGGAGAGTTGAGAAAGCATCATGATTTATCCAAGAGATAGAAGATTTATTCCAGTAAAAATAATGTTTCTAGAACTTTAAATTCTTATCTAATTTTAAAAAATTCTTCAATAATGTCAACCTTAACTTTCAAATTGTGTAGAGTGAGATCTGTAAACAATTCAGTAATTCTAGTAAAAGGTAGAATAATAAAAGGTACAAGAGGACCTGTGATCACTCATCTGACTAAACAGGTCCTCTTGGGACTCATCTGACTAAACAGGTCCTCTTGGGACTCATCTGACTAAACAGGTCCTCTTGGGACTCATCTGACTAAACAGGTCCTCTTGGGACTCATCTGACTAAACAGGTCCTCTTGGGACTCATCTGACTAAACAGGTCCTCTTGGGACTCATCTGACTAAACAGGTCCTCTTGGGACTCATCTGACTAAACAGGTCCTCTTGGGACTCATCTGACTAAACAGGTCCTCTTGGGACTCATCTGACTAAACAGGTCCTCTTGGGACTCATCTGACTAAACAGGTCCTCTTGGGACTCATCTGACTAAACAGGTCCTCTTGGGACTCATCTGACTAAAATATGCCTAATAACCAATTTTTCATACATTTTACAGCATACCAACATCATATATCAAGTGTTGAAAGGACTTTAAATTGGGATGCTTTCATTGTGAGTTGATCAAATTCTGTTGAATGTACCTCCTTCAAGAATTTTGTTTAAATGATTTGTTTTCTGTTTCTAGTGCTTTTCACCATATCTGACACAGGTCAGTAACATTTGTACAAATCTGAATGGTCTTCAAGCGGGGACTCTTTCTGTTAAATTTGGAAAACTGTCAAGTGGCTTTTGAGAAATTAATGTCAAAAGTTTTATTTTTTATTACTTGTGGTCATATCTAAATGTTGATAAGCACCACTTGTGTAAATTTGAAAGTCATTTATGTCAGGGTGTTTTTTTCCCTTCAGATTTGATTTAAAAAATCTGTGGAACAGTTATTGAGATGTCAAAAAATGGCTTTTATATTTTGGAAATGGTGGCCATGAGGGTAAATGGCATCATCTGCACAAATTTTAAAGTTCTGTATACCTGGATGCTTTATGTATAGAATTCTGTTTAGGGCTGTTCCAGTAAAACATACCCCCTGGAGGGAAGGTACTTTCAAATTCAACCAACCCACAAGAGAAGCAATTAAAAAAAATTATGATCCACCATCAGATGTGTTTTAATAAAAAAAACACTGTCCCCTCAAGAAGCATTTTTTTTACATAATTTCTGCCTATGGGTTAGTGGGTGGTAGAAGTGATTTTAATATTGGGTTGGGGACACAAATGATTTAAATGACAGCTTGCTGGAGGTAATCTACAGAATTCTTATGGATCATATAATCTGCTGCATATTTTTATTTGTATTGATTCATTATAATCAATCTTTTGTCCTTTTTGTTTGTTTGTCTGAAAGCCATGATACTGTGAAATCATGAATTTTCTTGGCAGCTTATTATCTGTAGATATCATTGATCAGCCCCTTAATACTTACTAATTTAATGTCCATGAATATAGATTTTATAATAGGGATTTCTATTCTAATACAGAAATCATGAATTTATGTGTGTTTACTAAAATGATCACTATGTTTTGCTAGTTTTCTTCATTATCAGGCATGCTGCTTTTGATTTGAATAATAGTTAAATCTTGTATTGCTTTAAATGTGTGGTCAGATGCTATTATTCCTTGTTAATTATTTATTTCAATAAATGTTTTGGTAAACTTACAACATATGATTTGTCAGAATAAAACATTAATGCCTGTGGAAGTGATACCGCATTATTTCTGCCTACTTTTATACTATATTATTTCTTGTAAGAACATATATTTCAGTTACCGACGTCTTATTTTTATGCCCTGTTGCAAGACTACCGGTAATATAAAGTTTTAAAAACAAGAAATATAGCAAGTCAAACATTTTTATATCATAAATTTTATTTTAAAAAATGGATGAGAGTCAAGGAATCATTTTTTCCCAGAGTACTCGTAAAATCAATGTCATTGCAGTTAACTGTATTGTCAACAGCATCATCATCATCACTGATGGCCTAGCAGTAACATTCTGCACTTTCAATCCGGTTGTCACAGGTTCTATCTCCCACTTCTAGTCTTTCATATGAGACTTGTACCTATGGTCTGAGGGGCTTTCATGGCATAGCGGTACAATATGCTTGTCATGTGCTTACTTGCCTCCAATTTGTACATGAGAATGTTGCCAGTTACTTGTGGAAGGTCAGTGGTTCTACATAAGTGGTGTTTGGGGTCTGAAAAGTACTGGCAAAACTGGCTGCTATATATAGACTCTCTTGACCTGAAAATGGTGTAAAGGCCATAAGGATGTACTGAAACCTGAGATCTCGTGTCTAAATGACTTCGGCTGTTGAAGATAAACATCAAAACAACAGAGGCTCCATGTGCACAAGTGTACCAAGGTGATTGCTTTTACACATCACTTGCACATCTCAAATAGTGAGTTTTTGTCACAGACCAACTAATTTGGGTTGGTGGTATTTCTGGGTTCTTCTTCCACCTAATATAGTGGCTGCCATGTATAGCCTATCATGTACTGAAACATGGCATTAAAAACTACCCAAAAAACAAACCAAACCAAACAACTAATCAACAGTTGCAACAGCAGCGAAGGTACTAGTCCATCATTTGTGCCACAGCTGTATGAGTTTATCAATTTTGACTCTAGTAATTTGTGTAGACCTTTGAATATCGTCAATTATGCCTTCCTGACAGTTACCTAAAAGTCATCATCAGTTGGTACAAAATGATTTTTCATGGTGAGCATCTGAGATGGAAAAGTCTTGAGCAATCCTGCATCAAGATTATATTTTAGCTCACTTCAAGTTTCTCTAACTATGTCCATCGTTCCAACCAGAACTGTTATAACTTATGCAAGCTATATTCACTGATATCTGGAGATGTGCATGTGTAATAAATATTTTTAACAGATAAAGTATGAGAATGCATCAATATTTTTTAATGATGCATTTGAATTGAGCAACAACCAGAATCAGAACTACAGTCTTTAATCATAATCTTCCAAAAGATTTGTCAATCTTTAAATTTGCCACATTTTTTTCCAACCATTCTGATTCAGTGGATATAATCGCCAGAATATACAGTAACAGACCAGAATAGATATAACCAGAAGGTTAAAATCGATTTGATACATCTTTTAAGTAGCTAAATTCACACAGATTTAGTTAAATGAACATCCTTTGTCTTCCCTTTGATGTAATTTCTTACTGAAACTGAGAAAATAATGTTGCATGTAAAATGAACTGTGTTGCACACATAAAAAAAGACAGAACTGCTGCATTTCTGGATGTTTTCTGCTTGGATTCCATGACTGTGCAAAAACACAAGAGTTCAGGACTCACTGTGCTAATTCAGTTCCCATTATAAACCTGTGCAAACACTATGATATTAAAATTCAGTAACTTAAAATTTCTGAGTGCTCCTGAACGAATTTGTATCAGTATTGAGACATCAATGACGACAACTTTTGTGAAAAGAAAACTATAATAGCCACAGCTTTTTCTGGATCTACACAAGTTTGAAATGTGTGCTTTCAATACTACACCAAAGAATAAGGTGCTGATTTCAGTAACGAGTCTTCCAAACTCAGGCCTGTAAAGGTACAGAAATTATGTTAATAAAACAATATCCCTCACTTTTTTCAGTTACAAGTAGAAGCTCTCAAAAGATTCTTTTTACTAAAATCTTACTTTCATTATCAACCAATCAGGGACAGTCAAACCCATATATAGTCTATTTTATCTTCACTGATTTATAGTATGGTTCTCATTCTTTCATATCTGTAGTAATGTGAGTCCTTCAACAACTCTCAATAGCTGTATGCCTTTTTTGACCATGCTGACTGGACACACTGTAAGATAATGTTTAAGTAACAGAAATACCATGGGATAACCAGAGACCAATAAAATCAAATAAAATGGTCATGTTATCTCAAACTGTAGGGATGCTGCCAGGATTTCAGGATTGAAATTTTGTGTGTGTGTGATCTCCAATGAGGAGGTGGTGGCAGGAGGAATAGCCATTGTTCAATATCTCCCTAAAACTTAAATATCTGTCACTCTTTCTTACTGTTCCACTCTGTTAAGGCTCTACTGAAATCAAAATACTCAAAGATATGTCATCTCTAGTTGTATAGTGAGTATTACTGTGATGTCATTGGGTATGGTCACATGGTTGTGGTGGGATCTTGGTCAGGATGGCAGAATGACCATAGGTTTACACCATATTTGACAGCTAATTACGATGTTGTCAAAAGAATTAAAACTTTTCTAACAATTCAGTTGGACTTGGATTATATACTTTATTCATAGTCAATGAACAGGTTCTAAAACTGATGTTTATTTTGGAGCCATGTTCCTCCATCACATTCAAGATCTGAATATACCAAAGGTGAACTTAGTACAGTTGCGTCCTAAATTACTGTCATGGCTACTTCAAATGTTATTTAATGTTTGATTTTAATACCAGAACTCATAGCTTCAGTGATTTTTGGGTTAAAGAATGAATTTCTTCTCCGAGACAAACAGCTCTATCTGGTTCAGATTACACTGCTTTTTTTTAATGATACTGTGACAATTCTTGTTATGTGAAAACTGCACAAAAAACAAATAACATCAGATCAGGAAATTAATACCACTGGGAAAATACTGATAGGAATATGCTGAAATAATGATATTATTTAAATGGAATATGTGATGATAATGAGTGCTGGTTCTACAACTTTACAAAATACATCTCGTACAACTATTGTTGTTTCTAACAACACTCTGTAATATGGCAATAATTTCTGCACAGATGAAGTTGGCACAGTTTTTACATTAGTCCCTTGTTAATTAATAGTTTTAGATTTTATAACAAAACTAAGCACATTGTACGGGTTGACAATTATACATGATCACAAATATTGAGACTGCAAGAAAATAGAAGTTACAATTTTATTAACAGTATTGGTAAAACAAAAGCAGATGGTAAAAAATAATCCAGATGAACAGATTAGTAGTGTAGTAAAGAATCCATATATCAGAATGACATCAAGTCTTTTTTTCATCCATTTCATCATTAGTTAATGACACTGCTTCAAAATGTTGTGTACTAGATACAAGTAATCCGATCTACAATACAAATACCAAATGATGGCCTGGAATTAATTGCCAAAAGGTCTGCAGAAGCAGCAGGGAGGGTAAACAGACCACTTGCTTAAAAGTCCATTTACAAAAAATAAAGCTTCCTACAAAAATGAAAAATACAAGGTCAATATGTCAAACTGAAGCCTCTAACCAAACCCCAGAGTTCTCTAATTGGGTTTATTTATCCTTGTTGTTCGTGTTTTTGTGTGCTTTGTTTCCCTTTCGGACACTCATTTTTGGTTGCACCCTCCCTGTTGTTGTGTGGGTGTGGAGTAATTAAATCATTATTATATCAATAATGAAATCTCGCAAAGCTGGATTAGTTCAAGAGCGATTAGAGGCAATTATAATATGTAACCCTGCTCGTGATGCTGTCAGACAAAAACTACATGCTCATCAAGTCTCAAATGGAAGGTGCAGAACAAATATTTAAACCAATTGTCGAACCAACCAAGAAAATTGTTGCAGCAACTGAGGTGGCTCAAAAAAGCTCTTGAAACATTATCTGTTGATATTGCTGGCTGTCTTCAAGCAGTTGAACCACCATCCCAGCAACCTCCTCAACCACAACCTGAAGTTCAACCACAACCTCTGCAAGAGTCAGAACGAAGATAATATCTAAATTTATGCCTGAATGTATTGCTGCTATCAAGGACCAAGCCCAAGTAATTAATATTGCCGCATTTGGATACTGTAACAGACAGGTATGTAAAACCCAAATATACTGATACTTGTATTACTACTGATACTCCGCAGATCAGATCTAATAAAGATTATAGATGGTTTTAATATTTTAACAATACAGCAGAAGAGTATATTGAACAAGTAAAGAAAGAAAAGTGACAAAGAAGAAGAAATGAAGCAGCAACTTGAAAAATCAAAAGCAGAAAAGAAACCATGGAAGAAATTACATTCTTCACCAATTAAGAAAAAAGCAAATAAAACAAGTGAGGAAGGAGCAGAAACTGGAAGTGGTCTTGTTACTCGAGGAAGTGGCCTTATTACTCTTATGTCCCAATAATGTCGTTGCTAATGTTGAACAATTAGAAATTCTGATTGGCAAAAAATGAGCTGGTAATAATTCCCCAGAAATCATTAATGAAGCAGCTGCTATTTGTCAATGATTATTTACAGGCAGTATCATGGACATTAATGTTTATCTGTCTCTTATTGATGAAATTGTTGATGATTATCACAGTGACTGAGGCATTCATAAGTTCAGGGTAGACTTGTAAAAATGATAATAATCCATATGATGATGCGCAGAGTGGGTTTGTTAATAATGGAATTATGACAATATTTAACAGTGAACGATATATTATTGATGGTCGGGGAATTGAGATTTGTCATAATGATGTTGATGTTGCTACAACGCTATTGGGGTTATCCCAATACAGCAATGGATTATTCACAATCTGCTGGTTTGTCAATGATGTTTGCAAAAGATACTGTTGATCACAATGATGGCAGACCTTATACTTTTCGGAGACCAAAAAATCACACTGCAGCTGCCAACGTCGACATTGAAGATTTATTCTTTATAAAGACAAATTTTAATCTGGGATTCTCAGCATGTAAAAACCAAATTAATGATCAAGGAAGACTTAGTTGTGCAATACCAATGTCTCATATCTTTGGTTTCTGCATAAATGTTAGAATAGTTATCTTTAGGGCAAAACATACAGTTGCTCTTGTTTGAAAATCCATGGAAGACGATGCTATCTGGCACCCTCAAGGGGTTAATCCAGCTGCAACTGCAAATCTTCATGGAAATGTGATACTGACAAAGCTTTCACTGTGGATGCCAACAATGGCTACTCTCTTTTATGGACAGCAGCGGTAAATCAACTCTATCATGGTTGACGATGACTACAGACTCGATCACGAGTACAAGTGTTGGTGCATTTGCATGGCAGATTGCATCACAACAGGGAGTTTCAGCACAATGACATGCATTTATAGCTTTTCAAGATATCAGATGACAGAATTCTGAAATACGAAATCATATGGTATATGACAAACTTGGAGTTTGTGAAGTTTCCTTAAGAATAAATGGACAACAAGAACCATCTGAAGAAGTGTTGCTGGATTTTGAAAATAATCATGTTGCACGTGCTTATCATTGTTTGATGACATTCACGGGATGTGCTCAGAATGTGGATTCTGGTTTGCAAATATCTCAGCAGGATTTCTCAATGTATCCAATCTACTACTTTTCGCTGGAACATCTAAATTTGTCTAGACAGTCAGTTGCTGACGAATATTTACGAGCTCAAATAAGTGCACTACCAGCTGGTGTTACTGATTATAGAGCAATTACTGTCATACTTTCAGATAAAGCGATGTTACTTTAAGGTTTTGGTGGACAAATGAGTCATTGATGCCCCAGTAGAAAACATGCAATTAAATCGCTCATATTTATGTCATATCATCATGTTAGTGTCAGTTTGACTCCTGGTCAGAAAAAGAAGCTTCAATCAAATTCAGCAAAGAACTGTGGAATAAAAATATCACTAAAAAAAGATCAGATCACAGGTGGTCAAAATAAACTATCATTGTCAGAACGTCAACTCAGGCATTTCAATGACACCAAACAATCGAAAACAGGCATTAAACTTAATCTTTCTGCATGCCCCATTAAGGATTCAATCAAGACTAGCAGTATATTTCCACTTCTTGCAGCTATACCGTTGTTAATGGCCACTGTGGCTCCAGCTGTTGCGAAAGCAGCTGCACTTGGTGTTGTTGGAACTGCTGCTGGAATGGCATTAAAACGATTTAGGGTCTACAATCTGTCAATATGTGGGAGTGAAGTAATTGCTGTACTCGACGCTGTGTTATGATAAAAAATACCACCTCATAAAGTCATGCATGAGTATACAAGTGGACAGTCTGTCGTTTTAAACGGATCCTAAGTATAATGGTAGATATTTATGGAAGATCTTCTTCTATCAAAGACGAGGGAAAAAAAAGATGATACTGATTTGTTGAATAACGTTACTAGAGATGATCTTGCTGATCTTATAAACCTCTCTGGAGTTGAGTGGGATGAAGTTATTATTTTTCAGGATAAATACAGTGTTTTAAAGACAAGTAACATTAAGTGGGACAACACAGTTCGTAGATTTCTCGTAGATTGCTACCATGGATAACATTCCAGTATTTACTGATGGCGGTAGAATCAGAGACTCAAATGTATCAATCACAACTATCAGAAATGAAATAATAAAAAGTATTGCCAATCACTTATGATCCACCGGTGATACAATGACTGGTCCTCTCAATATGGCTAATAATAAAATTACTGATCTTGGGAACCAGAATCAGACAATGACACTGTATCAAAGAAATATATAGACAGGAGAAACCTTCGAATGATGAACTCATTGGTTTCAATTAATATAGATATGACTACATTTAAATCTGATTATAATACTAATGTGAACACATTTTTGAATTATCGCAAAAGAAAATATGAATTTGTTTATGATTTCTTTGTAAAACCAGTAGCTACTGGTATTAAACTCCCTGAAATTAACACAAAACTTGGTGATATTAAAGCAGGTATGTCAGACACTGAAACGATTAATAAACGATTAGTTTTTATCAGAGATCTTAAGTCATTTTCAGAGCTAATCACAATAGCGCAGAGTAATATCAATGATATTAGAAAAAAAAAAAACTAAAAGATGTTATAAGTGGAATACATGATATCGTTAAAAAATTTAATCTAATTAAAATTCCCCACAAGCAGATCATCAACGTGGTATACACAGCATCATCACAATCATCAACATGGTCACAGCAAAATAACACTATCAAACATATCGCAGAAGTCACATGTATGTATAGGCTGTCCGTGTTCAGCAGTGCAAAATTCAGTATATTTACCACATATCCCTGACTTCATTCAACCAATAATTTTTCTGGAACCGTGTCTATCATGTTAAATAAGGAGGACGAAGAAACATTTATGCTGGAATCATCTAATAAAAAAATCAACTGCAGCGTCTTACTGGTGGTGTCTGGAATTTGTTGCTGAAACACATCAACTGATTACTAAATAATTAAAATATGAGTATTCCAATCAACGTTCAACATTTTAGATACAATCAAGCACTTAAACGGCAAAAGAAAATAAAATTTTTGTTAATAAATACACAGTAAAAGTACACAATATCGCAGACATGTAGTTGCTGTTGACATAATTGTGTATTTGGCATTTGCTGTCATCGCTGGAACTGGCGTATTATTATCAACAATAACAATGACATCGCCAGCAATTATAACAATTTGTGTTTCAGCTGCAACAATAAATGCTGGTTTTCTTAATATTATTGCAAAAAAGATATGTACTTGCACAAACATGAAATTACATGATTATTTAGGAAAACTTCATGCATTGTCGCTGGCATATTCTAAATTATCTTCGCTGTTATCATCGAGTCTCTGTGATGAAACAATATCAGACTTTGAATCTACACAGATGATTGGAATTTACAAAGATGTAATGAGCGTGATAGAATCCACATCTGATTTAAATGATGATGATAATAATGATAATAATAATAATAATAATAATGTCAACCCCGAACGAGTTATTACAGCAAATTGTCGTTAATACAAGTCCGTCAAAAACCACAATTATATCAGCAAGCTCAACTAATCCTGAATTTAGTGTCACCTTTCCAACAGCAATTCCAGCAAAAGAAATAGCGCTAGCACAATTATGAATATATTACACCTGGCCAAATATCAGATCAAAATCATCTGGGGATTTGCCAGCACATAATTCACTGGTATTTGCAAATAAATATAAATCAGATGGAACTCCCGATTGGCTAGTTGTTGGAATTCCCACGGGCAATTATCAGAGTGAATAAATCAATGATGAATTACAGTGCAGAATTAACTCTATTACCGGAAAAGTATCCGAAATTGCTATCACTTTTCATGAACAAACATTATCAGCTGTGACAGAAAAAAACTCCACCACTCCCTCGATAACTTGCGCCCGGATAACTCGCGATCCCGCTTATAATGCCGTGTTCGGCGTGGCTCCCGATTTTTTTCCAAAGAAAATATATTTTAAATATCTTTAAAATATGCTGAACGTGAAAAAATTACAATAAGAATTGGTAAATTAAACCTTGATACATCATTCGTTTTATCATCGAAAATGGTGATTAATGCCCGTAAAGACAGAATCCATATTGTGAAATTTGCAAGTTCTAAATAAGATATCATCTATTACGTACGTTTTTTTATGATAAATAGTTGTCAATACACTGTAAATAAACAGTCTGCTGAAACAGAGATTAATGAAAACTTCTGGTAAATGCTAACAGGTGGCAAAAAAGAATGAAATAAACACCAATTAAATATCTTGCTATATGAAAGTCACGTTCTAATCCTTTAATTCCGCTTCAGTGTAAACATTACAATCGCAGCATATTCTGTTCTATGAAAACATGAAAGAGTCAATCGACCGTCACATCGAAACCCATGAGTACTTATGTGAGAACCTAATTATATGCCGGCTTTGTTTTGATCAACTACTTGGGGAAGTGTTTGTTGCATTAAAAATTCAACTAAAAGAGACCACCTCCCCCCTCTGCACAGGAAGCAATCAAATCTTTTAATATTGCCATACGGTGGCTGGAGACCCAAAATGTTGACTATGTAAAGATCATACAGTTGAGAAATCTGCGGGATTTTGCTCGGCGGCAGAAAAATCAATGAGTAACACAAAAAAATTAACTGATTTTTTCAAAACGTGAAGTTATATTTATCAAGCGTGGCACAAACGACATAGATTAATAAATATTACATCTTTTCAACGCTGTGCACAGAATAGGCCGACATATCGCGAGTCAGGAAAACACATGTATATGAACTTGGTAATTTATGAAATTTATTTTCTAGTATTATACAATATTATAATGATGATGTAAAACAACAAATCATTAAAACGATACAACATCTGAATCAAACTATATCAGATCTTGAATATGTTAACTGGCGTATTGTTGAAAAGTAATGTTCAATGAGGAACTAGGAAAATAAAATCACCATTTATACACGCTAAAACAATTACTTCTCGATCATTTTAAAATAACTGAGGCAGAACTACCAATATATATAATGCCAAAGTTTCAAAAAGATGAACTAAAAA
Organism: Sinohyriopsis cumingii; assembly: GCA_028554795.2. NCBI lineage: Eukaryota > Metazoa > Mollusca > Bivalvia > Unionida > Unionidae > Sinohyriopsis > Sinohyriopsis cumingii. The sequence continues at coordinate 135,044,763 of CM068824.1, forward strand.
AATCAGTTAACAATCTTATTAATGAAAACTTTCCCAAATTACTCGAGTCATGAAAAAAATGTATCCACCAGCAACATTTCTCAGACATAACAATGATCCATACGGTGGCGGCCATCATATTTGACCGGGAATTGTAAATATAACGTCAATGATCTAAGCTAATCTAGTATGTGATGCAACTGATGGCAAATCGATCTTGAAAAATTAAATCAGGCTCAACAAGGATATATTCTGTATACATTTACACCTCAAGTACCTCCTGGATATTTGATTGTACAAGAACCTATTAATCTGGTCTATTTGCGATGTCAAAATCTGCTATTATCAAGGCTATATTTTAAACTTACTGACCAATCCAGACGCTTGATTTGAGACAGGAAATTCTGAATATAAATTTTTATGTAAGATCATAGATCTTCACGTTAGTGATTGATTTCAATCCTGGTTCATAATCTGGGGAAATAAAATATATATAACAAAATTTATTTTCACTGAATCTCGCTCAGATTTCAGGTATATGATATTCAAAATAACGAAAATCAGTCAAATTTTATAACTGATGGGGTAAAATGGTACTCAAAATAACGAAAATTAGATTTTATAATTTGATGGGTATATTGCCCATAATTTTTCCGATTATCAAACAATTTCACCAAATTGATGGTTATAATACTCATAATTGTTCTGAGTATCAAACAATTTCATCAAATTGATGGGTATACAACCCATAATTTTTCTGATTATCAAACAATTTCATAACCAATTTTAGGTTTAATAATTTTATTTTTGATTTTATCATTATTAATATTATTTGATTACCAAACAATTTCATCAAATTGATGTGCATATTATCTAAATTAAATCAGATTATCAAACAATTTCATCAAATTGATGGGGTAAATAATACTCACAACAATAAAAAATCTCATCGAAAAAACACCCAAAAACCAATTCCTGAATTTGTAAAGGAACAAATAAATATATAACAAAATTTATTTTTACTGATCCTCGTCCAGATTTCAGGTAAATGATACTTAAAATAACGAAAATCAGTCAGATTTTATAATTTGAAGGGGTGAATGCTACTTAAAATAATCAAAATCCTACTAAAAACAAAATTACAATACAAATAATGTATTATTATCAGAATAAAAAGAATATTATTATCTGAATAAATATTATTAACAGATTCTCAAATTTGATAGGGTATATGGTACTCGTAAATGTAAAAATCAGTCAGATTTTATAATTTGATAGGGTGAATGATACTTAAAATCATGAAAATCAGATTTTATAATTTGATAGGGTATATGGTACTCGTAATTGTGAAAATCCTACTGAAAACAGAAAATTACATAATAAATATTATTATCAGAATTATGAAATATTCTTATTATTATTATTATCGAATGATCTTTGCAAATCTGTTAAATTACTGATTCTCGAAGGGTCAAACCTTGTGCGTTATTCTAACTGATTTTGATGTTTTGTTGATAAATTCTCATGAAACAGTCTGAAGTAATTTTTTTTTATCTGATTCTGATTAAATTCCAACTAAAAAATTAACAAAATTAACAAAATTATCAATAAATCCTAAAATCACTTAGAACTGTGTGATGTTTCACCCTTCGAAAACCAGTAATATGATAGATTTTCTACTAACAAATCGACTAAAATCAATGAAAACACAATGAATTTTGACTAAATTTCATCAGAATGTGAGATTTGTATAAGAAAATCAGCATCATTAATAAATATTATTTTCAGAATCAGAATAAATATTATTATCAGAATAAATATTATAATTCGAATAAATATTATCAAAATAAAAATAAAAATCTTATTCTTCATTGATTCCATAATTTGTTGGGATAAATGTTACTAAAAATAATAATTATAGGACTGAATGAGAATAAATATTACTATCAGAAACAAATCTAAATGTGAATAAATATTATTATCAGAAATGAATCTAAATGAGAATTAATATTGCTATTATTTGGTATTAACACTTTTATAATCACTAGAAACTTTGGCATTGTTTTAATTTCACAATCCGTTACACCAAATTTGAAATGCTCGCTGCCACAGCATTCACTTTCACAATCACTATGATCACTGGTGACAGAGCTATTTTCACTATCAGATATAATCTTTCTCATTTGTCTCATGCATGCATTAAAAATATTTTTTGTTTCGAATTCATGAGATGATTCTAATTTTTCAAGTGTGAATGAGAGATACGAATTTCTCAACTTCTGTATCTTTGACTGTTGCCAAGGATTGAAACATAGATTTTTGAATCGGCTTAATGAATCTATGTTCTACTGGTTGTATATATATTTAAATTATATTCCTCAACCAAGACAATATACAATTGTGTAATATAGTGCAAACACAAAGATTACTAAATGAACGTTTTACTTACCTGTTCACTACCAAGAATACACTTCCAGACTGACACCACGAAGAATTCTGGTTGCCTTTTATAACAGCTACATGTAATTTCCAATTGTATTTTCTAGAACGGTTTGGGAATATCCAAAATAATGCCTACAAGGAATTTCCAATCGTATTTTCTAGAACGGTTTGGGAATTTTCAAAATAACTCATTACATATTTTTGTTTGGAAACTCCGTGTTGGCGTTATAAAAGGCAGCCAATTCTTTGTCTTGCCATTCAGCAAGTGCATTAGTGGGAGTCAATAGGTAAGTAAAACATTTTCTTGAACTGTGTTATGTCAATTACCCCATAGACATTTAAATTATTGTATATTATTTACTGAATGACACAAAAAATAATAATTCACGTTAGTTATTCACAGTAACAAGCGGGGCAACTGCATGATTACTCTACTGGAGAGATCTTTGCTTGACCGAGTTATCTCCCTTCACAATACTGAAATGTTACTTTTTTGTTTATATTTCTTCGAAAATGCAGATTTATATATTCTATCTGTACAAAACATGGGTAAATATCAAAATGTTTGCCGGATGCATTTATCAATGAAACTATTTCTTTGCCAGTCTCTGTATTTACAGATTTAACCACGCTTTTTGCAATTGTTTTCCCAGTATTTCCAAATTTGCAATTCTGACTTTCTGTAACAGCTTGTAAATTAATTAAATAATTATTTTCTGAATCAATATGATCCATCACAAGACCGTCTTCAATTAACCCGTGAAAACATTTTTAGATAAACCTATGACAAAATTCTTTCCCCCAGCAGTAAATTTGAAATAACCAGTATTAGTAACCGTACTGTTTTTTTTTAGTCAACAGTGCCTGATGATACCATCACAAGATGCCTCGTAATCCTCGATGATAGGATGCTTTACACCCTTACTTTGCTCCATGTTATATAATAATATTTGTCTAATTAATTTTCTGAAAATCTGGGGAGATAACTTCACCATTTTTTATGACCTTGTCATTCTTGTCAGTGTTATTGTTTTGATCATAAAATCTTTTCAGCTCTCTGTATTTTTTGTCACCAAATTGCACGCACAACTACATTTCTCCTCTAATCCCAACACCACACTTCAAGCACAGTTTTGGTCCTAAACTCCCTCTTCATACACTTTGCAGGTGAAGTCAACAGAATTCGTTTACGCAAGCTTTGTTACAGGGAGTTGTAGAGCCATTTGCATTTATTCTTTGTGTGAATCATATATATATATATATATATATATATATATATATATATATATATATATATATATATATATATGTGTGTGTGTATGTATATATATATATATAATTATCTCGATAATCAAAGATATTTTTTCAGAGTAAAATTTATTGTGGGATTAGAGGATACTTAGATTATCCATGACAAACATGACCATGTCTGTTTTCACACTGGAAATATTGTTATGTTAAATAAAAATTCAAAACCAGGAATGTTGAATGGTACTGACAAACCATATTATGAAAGTTCGTATCCTGTGCCCCCAGTTATTCATGCAATATATCCACTGAATGATAAACCCAGCATTAGTGATCTCAAACCAATGAAATTTTCAAAAATAAATTGTGTAACCATGCAAGTAATGGAACATTTAACAAACACGGTACGTGGAAATAATTTAACGGATCTAAGACGTAAAAAAATAAATGGCTGAATCAGTCAAGGATAAAGGAGCTACAATAAATGATGTTGCTGAATTAGGAAAGAAATTAAAATTCCCAATAACAGCAAAAACAATAAGAGAGATTTTGTACGAACTGAAATATAAATCAAAAGGAGCTCCAATAATGAGCATGCACAGACAATGACCAGAACAATATTTCCATGATATATTTAATTTCATTAATGAAATAAGTGAGAATGATCCGGTATCAGTATGATTATTTCAGAGTTCTGAAGAAAATCACAACAAATTAATAAAACCTGATGGAAGTACCTGTATCAAAGAAAATAAGTTTGGTCAGTTTTTAAGACCAAATGGTGAGATTTATCAAACAGAATCTCTCCAAGAAGAAATGAAAAATCTTGCGCAGAAATATACCAATAATCATGAAAAGTTGCTCAGTAATTGTTTTACGATTCCATCAGTCATGGCTCATTTTGCTAAAGAGAAAAATTCGTGGAAGCCTACAAGGTCTGATTTTATCAATATAATATTGAGTTGTGTCGAATACAGACACAGTGGATTATGGAATACCAAATATGATTATAAGGATGTTACCTCATTTGATAAGGTTGCATGTTATCCTGTAAGTTTCTTGGAATGGGAGAGTGTTCTAAGTATTTTGAGCAATTTGGACATCTAACACACGAGACGAGTGTATTGATAAAATGGACCATTACCATATTTTGACCTGACTGGATTCGCTTGGATTGAGTCATTTAAGTTTGCAGAAGATCTTCATCCAATTTGTTATGTCTTGTTTAGCAAACACTTTTTTAAAAATGTGGGCACCAACAATATTATTATGGTATATGCTTGATGTAAAAATACTATTATTGTTAGCAGTAACTGAAGCAATTATACCATATAGTCTGCAAAAACAAGTTTGGTTACCACAGCAAAAGAAATATTCTGTTGATGAAAATCCTGATATAACTGATTTTGTGAATAAAATCGCAAAACATTTTGGCAGAAAAAGAATTGGTAAATTTACCCAAGGAGGATCATATGATCATAAACAACATTGTACAAGCTCAATTATTGATGATGCTGAACTAGATTTTATAATTACTGATACAACGAAGAGAAATATGTTTATAAGTTGAGAAACAGTTTTCTTGCCAAATGGAACTAAATTTGGGACAATTGTGAGTTATATTGATGGTGAGTCACCACAGTTTACTCATTTAAGATCTTCAATGCTTGCGTATGTTTCAATAAATTTATTAGCAATGATAAACAGATTTTCTGAACTTGCTGTTAGTTGCTACAGATTCATTTTATATCAACAAAAAATATGCAGGATTGTTAGAACAATTACATACAGGCACTTATGCATCATGGGGCAAATGCAGAATAAAACAAGAAAAGATGCTTAGTTATTCTGAATCAGCCGACACTGAAATAAAAAATATTTATTACAAAAATAATAAAATATCAAAATTATCATCAGCAACATCAGTATATTATCCTGTCACCAGACATAAGACTGTTTATGGACCGGGAAGTTCTGGTAAAACAACACATGTGATTGAGTTATTTTGTCAGAGTTCTGCAAACTATGTTGATATGGTTGTTTTAACACCTACACAGAGACTCGCCAGAGAAATGAATGAACGAGGAACTGAATATCACATTTATCACAGCTTCTTTCGATGGAAGGGAGATACACGGACTCCTGAACAAATGGGTGAAAAATATATTCCAAAGATTATTATCTGGGATGAAATATGTACAGTGCCACTAGAAACATTAAAAATATTTCTTCATTGGTTGTTGACAAATAATACTGCTGTAATAATGTGCGGCGATCATGGTCAACTGCCACCTTTTGCTGGATTGTCTTCACAGAAATGGCTAAAAAAGTTTGTGGATTATTATGAGGCGATAACTGACGATCACAGAGCGCTTGATCCAGAATTAAGAGTTTAAGAAATTAATCAGACTACAAAACAAATAAAATTCAGTGTGAAATAATGTGTAAAATAATTTCAGAAACTCCTATTAATAATTTTTGGAATTTACGGAGACCAAATGATTTGATACTTGCAAATAGAAAGATAGTTCATGATACACTTCAACAACAATTATTTATGTTACATAAAATCATTTTCTAATCTACCTGTACCATTGTGTTATCGACCAGCAGATATGCGACGACAAAATATTGAAGTTGATATACCAGGATCGTCAGAGAAACAAAATTTTGTACTAAATTATATTCTTTTAGTTCCACTCAGTGTTGTTGAGAGCGCATTGATGATGGACAAAACTCCATGGACTCTAGGATATGCTATAACGATTCATTCTTCACAAGGATTAACTATTTCTGATACCAATATCTGGATTGTTGATGATCGTATCGAATGGTCAAATTTAGTTTATCTCACAGTGTCTCAAGTCAGAAGAATATCTCAGTGCGGAGGGTTATTATAGACTTTACAGAAACTGCTGGTAATAGCGATAATGTTATTGATAATGATGCAGTAAGAAAAAAATTAGTTATAAACTTTGAAAAAAGAAATAAACACGACTTTGATCTCAATGTTGAATTCATCATGATGCTGAAACAACAGCAAAATAATCATTGTGCAAGCTGTAACGCAGTAATGTTATGGAAGTATTCAAATAATAATCCAAGACAATTTACCGTAGACAAAATTAATAGTAATTTTGGTCACACACACGAAAATGTGATGCTAACCTGTCTTGAATGTAATCAACGTTGAGGTGCTAGTTTACAAAAGTGAATGAGGTGGTAAGTTTGTATCCTCAGCAATTACTTGTAATTGTTCACATACAAATCCACGTTGAGGAGCAGCTGAATCTACTCTGTAGATTACAGGTCTACTCGTGGATCTTATCACACTGGAAATTTTATGTGTCTTCACACTCCAAAAAGGACCAGCTGCTCTTTTTTCCCACCTTCAAGTTCACCAAATATCTTAGTCACATTACCTAGTACTGGTTGTTTTGAAAAGTCATGTTGTTGTACTGGTATATGTTTTTTGTGATCGAATTGGTATTTTCATAGAAATTGCATGAGTAATTTCATTATTTAATGCAGCTACCACACTTGGTAGTCTTGCAACCCATTCACGAGATCTCGTGTCTTTCTGAATTATTTCTTTCACATACTGATATCGAAACAATCTCTCAGCAAGTGTTCAATTAAATCGTTCAACAATTGCCTGATCAAGATGAATTGCAGTATGTCCTCATCTGATTTTGATGTTATACTTTTTTACCAGAGATGATACTGCACCAGGAGATTCCTTGCCAGGATCAACCTGTAGCAACTGTGGCCATCGCAAGGGTCCTCGCTGATAAATTCATTCAAACGCAGATACAAGTTCAGCTGCTGTTTTAGTTCATAGTGGTTCTCTTTCTTTATACCTACTTGCAACAACAATGACAGTTAACGTGTATTTGTATGTATGTGATTGTCTACCAATTTTAACAGTATCGTGTGGTAAAAACAAAATATCTGCTTGATGAACTTCATTGGGAGCGCCAACATCAAAATTTGCATGCTGAATTCATTTAGGTGGTGGCAAATAATTTGCCATATTGCCTGTTGTCCTAACCATTTTGCAACAACAGAATATGTGACATTTGCTGCATCAGCAAGTTTACTAATCTCTGCTCTGCCCCTCCAATATCCTCTAGGGCTATAATAAATAGATTCCATTCTAATAATAATTGGTTGATTAATTACCGGCACCTAATACTAGTTTACCTTTCATCAACGATTTTACTAGGAAGCTAGCAAGTTTTTCTCTGAGAGATTTATTTTTTATGGAATTTATTGAGTGAATTCACTTCACATCTGCAATATGTTGTTGTTGTAAATCTTTATTTTTATATGCTACATCATGAACGTGACATGCTTGATCAATTACATTTATTGGATACTCTCCAGGTCTTGGCTGATCTCATTCGTCACATCAAATATCAAGTATGATTCCAGGACCACAATAATTATATCCTAGAAGATGTTTATCTCCTGTGTATTTAGCCCATGGAGCTCCTGGTAATTTTCCTAATGAAGCAGCGATATCACCACCAGACACTTTGTGTCCGTATATAAATTTATATTTTGTTGTACCATATTTTACACATTTACCTGTAAGTGCACACTTTTTATTTTTTGTTATTATTGTTGTTAATCCTCTTGTGGGGTAGGATGCTCTGCATCGAGCACAATATCATCATCATCACTGGCGGCTCAGTCTCGAGAGACCAAGCGAATAGCGCCCTTGGAGTGTCGTGTCTGGGGTGTTGGCATCGTCTGCTGTGGCTGTGCAGGCCTATGCATGAGTGACAGTCTCTGGTGCAGTTGGTGCAAGCATACTGGGAAGTCTGAGTTACTGGGGTTGCTGCCACGCTCTTCTTTCTCTCACGTTTCTCTGCCGCCAACTGGCCTCTCCTTGCATCAACAACTGCTATGCCTTTGTTTAACGGCAGTCTCCAGGTGCCTCTGTCCACGGCCAGCACTTCCCAGCCATTGGGTGAAATGTTGCAGGCCTTCATGTCCCTCTTGCACGCATCCTTGAAATGGAGTGAGGTTGGCTGACTCTCTGGCGCCAGTGGCCAGCTGTCCATATAGGATGTCCTTTGGCAGCTTCCCATCCTCCATGCGTTGGACGTGTCCCTGCCATCAAAGGCGGTGTTTGCTCAGCAGGGATTGCATGATGGTGGTACTTGCATACTTGCATGTCGCAGGATCTTATTGTTTGGGACGCTGCCTTCCCAGCTGATTTTCAAGATGCATTTTAGGTATCGTACGTGGAAGGAGTTGAGCCGGCACTCTTGCCTCATGTAGGTGATCCAGGTCTCACTTCCATGTAGAAAGATGCTGAGAACGCAGGCCTGGTAGACTTGGATCTTGGTGTGCTCTGTCAGCGCGTTGTTTCCCCACACCCTCTTCATTAGTTGTGCCATGATGGTGTTTGCCTTTCCAAGCCTCCTGTCCAGCTCAACATCAATCGAGAGAGTATTGCTGATGGTTGACCCCAGGTAAGTCAAGTTGTTGACAGTTTCCAGGGTGACACCGTTAATTTTGATGGAATGGGGCAATGGTGGTACCTTGCATGCTGACTTTTTTTCTTTTCCAGGCTGATGGTGAGCCCAAACTGCTTGCAGGCATCAGCAAAACGGGCTCCCAGTCTTTGGCACGCAGCCCTGCTTCACGCCGCTGTTGACTGGGAAGGAGTCTGCGTAGGATCCATCATACAGGACTGTTCCCTTCATATCTGCATGAAAAAAGCTGTTGGTGCACCCAGCTGCTCACGAGGGCATGGTCGGAGTTGCAGTCTGTACTGTGATAGGTTCTGGTGGAGAGGATGCTTTTAAGGGCAGAGCACCTGGTGATGACCAAATCGAGCTGGTGCCAGCAATGAGACTTGGGGTGTTTCCATGACACTTTGTGTTGTGGCTTACACTTGAAGAAAGTGTTTGTGATGCACAGGTCATGGTAGTTGCACAGCTCCATTGGTTCATATTTAGGGTATCCTTTGATCTGTTCATAAAACATCCTTTGTGTCTTTTGAAGACGTGAGGGTGGGGGCGTAAACACTGAGGATGTTGACAGGACCTGCAGCAGTGTTGAGGCGGACGACAAAAGACACTCAGTGCCCCCTGTGGGAGGCTCAACCAAAGCCAGGAGGTTGTTTCTGATGGCAAAGCCCACTCCGTACTGGCAGGGATCTGCATGTTCTCAACCCTTTCAGAAGGTGTAGTTTTCCACTCTGAGGGAGCCACTAGAGGCGAGCCTGGTTTCCTGGAGGGCAGTTATGCTATATTTAGTCTGGTGAGTTTTCTATCAATGATGGCCATCTTCCTGATGTCATCCACCTCCCTCAGGTTGTCAGATGCCTGTGCACATGGTGCACACGTTTCAGCTTGCAAATCAAAGAGCTGAAGTCTTCTTTATTGGTTTCTTGTTTCTTTTGTCTGGTGTGGAATTTCCGTCTGCTTGTCATGCTGAGCAACACAATTAACTCAGACACCCACTGGAACAGGCAGACAATGGCGGGTCAACACCTTACTGATGGAGGCTACCCAGTTTGAGGCGGGCGGTAGTTGGCCAATGGCACACGATGATCCCTCCCACCATCGAAGCTGACCTGTGGCACACCTTCCCTAAGCCAATCGGGTGGGACTTATAACCCATAAACTGCCAGCTCCGTGTTGTTTCCTCACTCAGTAGCGAGACTGGAGTGACCTCTCCAGGGCTCAAGCCTTGGCGTGGAGTATGGAGATCCTGGTCTTCCCAGACGTCAGGATCCCCCTCTCGTCCTTGCTGCTGGGGTCCAAAGGAATGCTGAGCATCACAATTGGCACCAGTTCGGATGCAGGAGCTGACGGAAGGAAGTCGCAGTTGACACCCAGCTGCCTTAGGGGCTTCATTCTGGGTTTTCTGTCTGGGTTTACTCCCGTAGCCTTTTCTTCTCCTGAAGATATCCACAAGGCAACGGAGCCATCATCCAATGGCTGAGACTTGGTGGGTTTGAAATCAGAGTTTCCTTCTCCTAGACAAACTGACTGACAAGGTTAACGAGCTCCATCTGCCTGGGTTTGGAGTCAGAGTTTTCCTTCTCTTAGACTGGCTGCCTACCAAGGCTAACAAGCCCAGTCTGCCCACCCAGTTATACCACCAGGCACTTGGTCATGCCACACAGCAGGCTCTGTGTAAACATGGGGCCCTGTGTGAAGGTGCTGCTGTGGACACGGTAGTGGAGGAGAGGCTATATGCAAGTAACCTCCTGCCCAGCAGAACCAGACAGTGGTCACGTGGCAATCACTACGCCTGGAAAGGAGAGGCTGTGAGAGGTGCTTCACTTTCCTTTGGCAAGCAGGATGTCAGGCCCAGGCCTCACACACACACACCCATACAATATAAATCCATACTATTTATTATATTTGTACAACATGGATGTCACTGATTTTTCAGCAACACGTAAACAAGAACCAGTAAAAATATTTCAGCATTACCGAATTCCATCAGAATGATAATAATAGGTCCATCCGGATCAGGTAAAACACAATTAGTGCTTAATCTTATAATGAGATGGCTCAAGTGGGATAGATTATATTTAGTAGCACCATCCATAAATGATTAGCAATGCTACGATGTGCTTAAAGATTTTAATGAATATGCGAAATTGTTGTACGAGGATGATAATGGTATTATTGATTTTATGACTGATACTGATGAAGCCCCATCTGTAGATGACCTCGATTGATTTATTAATAATCTCATAGCATATGATGATGTAATGCTGGACAAACAATCAAATCCAGCTCGGATATTTTCTCAAGGCAGACACAAAAACAAAGACGTGATTTATGTTACTCAGCGATATACACAAATAACTAAAGTGATCAGAGATAACTAATATTTTAGTTTAATGGAGTTGATATACATACTCTGTGAAATATTCATCAAACTTGGTGTTCAGGGGATATGGACATGATTAAGTTTAAAAGCTTCTTTTCAAAAGCACAATCTACCCCACACAGATTTATCACGATCAATTTACATGATCCTCGATCAAGATATCATATAGGTCTTGATAAAATATTTGGTTAAAAAAGATATTAGTTTTTCATTATTTTTAGATTTCTCAGTATCTTTATAAGTCAATTAGCTCTATCTAACTCTGATTTAGAATAATTTTGGACTCGTCATATCATTTCATGTACACAATTTTCTTTTGCTTCATCTATAATTTTTTAAAAATTAATTTTCTGATTCACATTCAGGATTAAGAAACTATCATAATTCTTTATTCAAATTCTTTATCCAAACAGCAGCAGGGTGGTTGCGACCAAACATGAGTGTCCAAAAGGTAAACAAAACACAAAATCACAAGGAACAAGGATAAATTAACCCAATTAGAGAACTCTCGGTTTGATTAGAGGCTTTGGTTTGACGTCATTGACCTTGTATTTTCATTTTTGTAGGAAGATTTATTTTTTTTGTAAATGGACTTCTAAGCAAGTGGTCTGTTCAACCTCCCTGCTGCTGCAGAAATATCACCATGCTCAAAATATACATTAGAATAACCAAACATAAACAGGACAAATTTTATCCATCTTGCTTTGAGTTTACACAGATCATCAGTTCCTTATGTTTAATGTCATTTAATTTTTGCATATAGTGTGCATGAACTTCATTCGGTAATACATCTGCATGATATGAAAGTTATTAGTCTCGGCATTCTTTTGTTGCCATAGTGGTTCTGCCAACTAGAGATCTAAACACACTTAATTATGTTGCATGGGGATTCTCTGATGATCCCTATGAGTATTAATCTGTTGATTGTTTCTGAATTTAATATGATCCACCTCCTCTGTGTATGAATATTGTTCTGTGCCAAGAACTCCTTTCATTGTCTGCTGTCTGAAAAGGCATATGCATAACTAGCTTGAACAGTTTACTGTTCTTTATGGTTGTGCAATTTTCAACATCTGACAGGCATGGCCCCATAGGTATTCTCTCTTGGATATCTATGATCCAAAAAGAAAAGTTTTCACCAACATGAACTCTGCCAAAGTTTCACTCCTCTGAATCAGTGCTTTGCTGCCTCTTATGCCTGATTTATTCTCTTCCACAATGATGTATCAAGGTTTTAAGTCCAACATTCCCATAGTCTACTTGTTCAGACATGGGTATCTTGAGTATACTCCTTTTAATTTGTTAAATCCTGATTTATTCAGTTTAACTGAATGTTCGTCTTAAATTGGCACAAAATCTTTCAGTACAGAATGTCTGGAGAAAAGAAACTAAAACTGCACTGAATTTTTAAATTGCCTGTATTTAGGATTGGTAGTTTTGAAATAATGCTGTATAGTAGGTTAGGCCTAACTGGCATCCTGTCCATCCAAGACTTAAATTGGACTCACACTCAGCATCAATTTTAGGCTCAAAATCACACACTGTTATTTCCAGTGACATTTTCCCAATGTTCAACAGAATGATATACATTAAATTCATTGTCATCGTAGTTATCACCAGCCAGCATTTGCCGACAAACCCTGTCATGATTCAGCAATTTTGGTTTCCTGTGTGGCCATTATTTGAAACACTCATTTGAAAACTTCCATGTTGAAAGTAAGGTTCAAACTTCCATAAAATGCTTGTTTCAGGGCCAAATGAACCAATCAAATTTAGTTTAACAGCCATTCGTGTCAAACCGAAGTATCCAGCTATTTTAGTTACCATTTGCCTTCCTGAAACTGGATATTGCATCAAGCACTGTGAGACCACTACTGGCAGCGGGAATTACATCCTGACATGCACTTTTAAAGTTAAAAGTTGAATAAAAATTGCATAATGTGCACCTTTTTATATCCATGACATTAGTGTAATTTGCAGAATGTGTATCACTGCTTTAAAAGTATGTAAATTTCTACAAATTTGGTGTTCTTGTGTTCACTGGCATAATTTCTGACACAATGTGTTAGTCATGTCAGTTAGACCACTAGGAGTGGGGTAGATGAAATTTTAAATTTTTATTTGTTTTTTTCTGACAACCCCACTAGCTATTTCTCATTTTGTTAACATAACCCACAACAGAAGTTATTTTCCTAACCAAACTTCCACTGTCAGAATCAAAACAGTTTGAAACCCAACCTCCTACATAAGTTTTTTGATGTTCCATCCCGGTGGGATATATGTTTTAGTGGAACAGCCCTTAATAAATTTCTTAGAAAAGGTCATTTTAAAAAAATGTATTAACAATTGATATTATTGTTCATCGATCAGCATTATTTTTGCACAGTTGAAAGCCTTCATGCCAGGTTGCATCCTGTCATATTTGAAAAGTATCTGTAGAATGGTTTTGGAGAAGTCATTAAAAAGTATATTTGTACGAAAAGCTGCTACATTTGTACAAAATTGATATCTCTTAATGCCAGAAAGCTTTGTCAAATCTTGTCAAATTCTAATGAGTTGTTTAAAGACTTAATTTTGGTAATGATGGCCATATTTGATGGTGTATCAACATTATTTGCATAAGACTGAAGGAACTTCATGCTATGATGCTGCCTGTGAAATAAAATCACCTAAAAAGTAAAAGACTTTTTCTTTTTCAGAGCAGCAGGGAGGGCGAACAGACCTTGAGAATCGACGGACTAAAAAACATCACCAAAAAAATATCACCCGGAGAAAGATTTTATTCATCGAATAAAAGCTTCCTGAGATAGTTACGTCGTTATTGATCCGCAATCTTTAGTCAACCCCTTGTTCGAAGAATTAGCTGCGTATTAATTACGTTCATGATTTTTTTTTTGGTTTTTTTGGGGTTATTCTCGTCGACAAATTATACTGAGACGCCCTCCCTGCTGCTGTCGTATTTAAATGAAATTTAGAAGATTATTCTGTCAAAAGATTCTGTCTAGTCCAACTCGATATCTTGTTCTAGGATCACATAAATTTACAGTGACAAATCCATACGGTGTAGATTGAGCTCTTCCAAAGAAATTCTTGAATTTATTATATCCATATCGCCGCTACACCAAGTCTGATGAATATTTCTTAGCGTGTGTGTATCCACACCGTTGAAAATCGCCAACATGTTACAATTATCTCTGATCACCTTTGGAATCTGAGTATATCTCTGAGTCACATAAACAACATCGGTGTTTTTATGTCATCCATGAGAGAATATTCTAGCAGGATTAGTTTGTTTATCTAGCATGACATCATCATAAACGACAAGATTATTTAACGAACCATCTAAAACATCTATTGATGGTGCTTCTTCCACATCAGTGATAAAATCAATTATATTCTCGCCGCTATTCAACAACGCCGCATTTTCATTAAATTCCTTGAGTACCTAATAACATCGTTGATCATCTACAGATGGTGCAACTAAATATAATTTGTCCCATTTCAACCATCTCATAATCAGATTCAACAATAGCTGTGTTTTCCCTGACCCTGATGGTCCTATTATAATCATTCTGATCGAATTAGGTAACGCGGCATGATGTTTCACAGGTGCAGATTTTTTTTGTAGCTGAAAAATCAATTACATTCATGATATAATTATACTATGGATTTATATTGTGTGCGATGTAGAAAACGAACTCCAACCGTGGATGTAGTTGCTGTCGTTACAAAGAATAATAGATCAGCCGTTACTGGTAAATGCGAAATATGTAACACAAAGAAATTTAGATTCACATCATCTGGTGAAAAACCAATCAAAATGAAATTAATAAAAAAAAAGAAGAAGAATCGGGGCTGACATTACATCAAGATTATCATCGCTACCCGGATTCTTCTGGTCCAAATATCCAGGAGAAAAACATTTACCCGGATACAGTTACTGTGGGCCACGAACACGACTCAATCTCGGATTGAATGATCAAAATCAACCTAATCCCGGCGAGGATCCTGTAAATGCAATCGATCAGGCATGTTATATTCACGATCTCGCATATCGAAGTAAGGATCTACAACAACAGCATCTAGCTGATGTAAATTTAATTCATGCGACAGATTCAATAAAAGATAAAACTCTCAAAGAAAGATTAGCTAGCTGGGCGATAAAGGCCGCAATGAAAAGTAAATTAGTTTTCGGCGCCGGTTAGTATTATATGGAAGAAATTTATTATTCTCCTGTTGGATTTTGGAGAGGTAAATCAGCGATTAAGAAACTAGCGAAGGCTGCTAAAGTAAAACCGTCAGTAGCTGCTGCGTGGTTATCTAAACAAGCTATATGGCAGATTTATCTACCGCCGCCCAAACAAATCGAGTATGCTCACATTGATGTTAGTATTCCAAATGAGGTTCATCAGGCTGATATAATGTTTCTACCGCACGATACCGTTAACGATAAAACATACAAATACGTATTAACCGTTGTGGATATCGCTAGCAGATACAAAGAAGCTGAACCATTAGCAAAGAAAACAGCGACTGAGGTAGCTAGCGCATTTGAAAAAATATATCAGCGAGGTCCATTAACGTGGCCGAGATTACTTCAGGTTGATCCCGGACGAGAATTCCTTGGTGCGGTTATTCAGCTAATGAACAAGAAAAATGTAGCGATACGACGCGGAAAAGTAAATATTCATAACGATCAAGCTATTGCTGAACGATTTAACAAAACACTCGCTGAAAAATTATTTGGATATCAGTATGCGAGAGAATTCATTCAGGATAAACGATCTAGCGACTGGATCATTAGGCTACCGAGTGTTATCTCAGCGATAAAGAACGAAATAACAAGAGCGATAAAGATGAAACCAGCAGTAGCTATACAAAAAAATTTTATACCGATAATCAGGAAAGATTTTTCAATTCGACCGGTACTAGGTGATGTTTTAGTCAGGTATTTATATAAACACGGTGAGGCTGAGGGTGGCAGAAAAAGAGCAACAGATCCTACTTGGAGTGTAACAAAACACAAAATAGCATCTGTAACGAGATCATCAGGTAGCCCAGCAATATACAAACTTGACGTTTTCACCCCTCAGCGAGGCTTCACGCGAGAAGAATTACAGGTAGTTCCTAATGATACTCAATTACCGCCTCAGTCACTTAGATAATCCACACCGCGTCTATTACATTCTAAACAAACCAAAGTGACATCTTTTTCTGTTATGCCCTAGATTGTTGTTTATTCTATCTACGGTAAATTGTCTTGAATCGTTTCTTTGATACGTCCAGGCCATAATACAATTACAGCCGCTACAATGATTATTTTGTTTTTCTTTAAGCGATAAAATAAATTCTACATCCAGATCGAATTCGTGATTATTCTTCTTATCAGTTTGTTTATAACCGAATAATTTTTTTTAAATCACAAATTCATTTGTTTCGTCATTAATAATAGATCCATCTAAGACTATTCTGCCTAGCTGAGATATTTTTCTCACTCTAGATACGGCTAAATATACCAAATTTGACCATCCGATGTTATCATCTACGATCCAAACACAACAATCAGAGATAGTTAATCCCTGCGAAGAATGTATCGTCATGGCATATCCCAATGTCCACGGCGATTTTTCTGCATTTATCATATCATTAACGAAATTAATATCAACAACGACAATATCATTCAACACTAAATTTTTTTTACCCTGCCCTGGTATATCGACGTCGATATTTTGTGATCTTGTATCGATTGGTCTATAACATAACGGAACAGGCATCAGAGGGAATTTTTCTTGATGTATCTTGAATAGTTTCTGCTGAAGAACATCTCTGATTATCTTTATACTGGCAACTATCAAATCACTCGGCGTCCACATCGATAAGAAATCTTTCATCGATGTTTCTTGAATTACCTGTCTCATTACATCACATTGAATTTTATTTGATTTTAATCGAATTAATTTTTTTAATTCACTCAATCTGCCGTCGAGAGATCTATAATCGGTATGAACCTCTTCATAATAATCAACAAAATCTTTCAGCCACTCATGAGGAGATTCTCCATCAATAGGATTAGGTTGACCGTGATCGCCGCACATTATCACTGCGGTATTTTTCGTCGATAACCACTCTAAGAACATTTTTAATGTACCAGCGAATACTGTGCAAATTTCATCCCATATGATTTTTTTAATTTATGTATTTTTCTCCCATCCTGGACGGATTCCACGTGCCGCTGTTATACTTGAAATAACTGTGATATGTACACGAATTTACTCCTCGCTGTTTCATTTCCCGCGCTAATCGATGCGTCGGCGTTAACACGATCATATTGTAGTTCTTGAATAATTATATCATTCTTGTTGTTTTTCCCGATCCACCAGGTCCATTTATATATATTATTTTATGTCTCGCAGTGGGATCATGTACAGATGGTGCGATGGATGTTTCTGATATACTATCTGAGTGATATTTTTCCTCATCAGATACATCGGCGTCTTCACAATACCATAAAATATGTTCATCTTTTACACGCCAAGTACCCCATGATCCATCTCCGGTTAGTTTTTCTAACTCTGGTAGGTATTTTTTATCAATATAGAATGAATCTGTAGCTACTCTAACCGCGGCATCAGGAAATTTATTTATCATCGACAAAAGATTTATACTCGCATATGCCAACATCGACGATCTTAAATGAACGTACTGTGGTGATTCTCCATTAAGATAATTAACAACGGTACCTAATTTAGTTCCATCAGCGATATAAACATCCTCTCGTGTGCAAAATATTCCTTTATCAGCGGTATCAGCAATTATAAAGTCTAATTCAGCCTCATCCATAATCAATCTACAATTACGTCGTTGATGGTCGTATGCGCCACCCTGAGTGAATTTCCCAATAATTTTCCTACCTAAATCCTTTGCGTCATCGTGTTCGGTGGGTACCAAACATCAAATTGTTTCTTATACGAAATAATCGCTTCACTGACCGTCAACGACGTTAACATAGCAGAATCTAGCATATATCTTAATAACACTATCGGGGTCCATCTCCGTTCTGATAAATGTCTTCCAAACCAAACATAAGATATTTTATGTAATCGTGCGGCGAATTCGAACGATGTGACTTTAGCGAATCCTGTTAGGGGAAAATCAGGTAACGGACCATTAATCGATACTCGAGTCATTTCATCACAAGGATGACCAAACTGAGTGAAATATTCGTTACATTGCCCCATTCCGAGAAAACTACCGGGATACCATGCTATCATGTCGAACGAAATCATATCGATAAAACCGTATTCGGTACTCCATAACCCACCATGACCGTATTCAACGCAGCTATCTTGAATATCTTTAAGGAAATCTTTTCTGGTTGGCTTCCATGAATTTTTCTCTCGTGCCGCATGAGAAACAACAGACGGAATTGTAAAGCAATTAACCAGTAATTCTTCATTTACTGAATATTTTTTCGCTATTTCAGTCATAGAATCATGTAATTTTTCACTTCGATACATATCCCCGTTGGGCCTGACAAACTGATCGTATCTATCATCGCTGGAAAATAACCAAACAGATACAGGATCTAATTTACTTATCTCGTGAATAACATCAAATATATTTTCAGAATAAAATTTAATGTTACGTTGTCGAGGAAAAACTGTTACTGCGCTCCTCCAAGCATGTGAATTATGATCAATTATCTCGATAGGAACACCCTTAGATTTATACGCTGACGAGTATAATATTTCACCTGATATCGTTTTCACCGTGATAGGAAATTGTAATTTCGCCGATAATGCAGCAACGTCGTTTATTGATGCACCATCAGCAACAGATTCTGACCAATTATTTATTTTTTCTTTTCTTAGATCAGTTAGTCCGTTTCCACGTTTTATATTAGCAAAATGTTCTATAACTCACTCGGCTACACAATTAATTTTTACTGACATTTTCATTTTGGCAAGATTTTCAACGGAGGGTTTATTTATCTTGCAAATTCCATAAACAACAGCCGTTACAGTATATGCTCGTACATAATACGCTTTATCTATCCTTGTGAGTAATCCTGGTTTAGAATTATTACTCACCGTTACAGATTTTTTTCCATTAATCACAGGATCGCGCTTATCACGGGTAATCCAAATATCGTTCTCGTTATTCACGATAAATTTTATTCTGAATATGTATTTATCACTGAGTAAATTAATTATTTCTTTAGCTCTTGTATCGTTCATCGTGTTATCGATATCAGCCGCTTTCCACGTTGACCACACATGAGCAGCGCCGTCATCGTAAAATTCTTTCTTAGCTTGATTTAGCTCAGGAATAACATACTCTATTTCATCGAGATCAAATATCATTTTGTTATATTTTAGACAAATATCTAAATAATAATAACGATGAATAATTGTGAATGGTTAATGGTTGGTTCGTTTACCTGCTGTGATAGACCGTGCAGGAAAGAATATTGCGGAATACATTTAGCTTACATGAAACGCGGTGGGGTTGGTCCTACGAGATGCATCAGATGCAACATTGGAATACGAGGAAAGACTAGAATATGTTTGGAATGTGGCGGTAAAAGATACAGAGAGCTAAAAAGACATTACGATAAAAAATCACCCAATAGTAATATCGCTATCAGGTGCGAGGAGGATTATTTGAGTAGATTCTCAGACAAATTATCTATTAGACAAATGGATATTATATAATGACCGATATATTCGTGAAGCATCCAATCATTAATAACTACAAAGCATCTGCTGATGGTACAGTCAGACATGTCAAAACAAAAAATGAGGTTGGTAGCATTACTAATGTTGGATATCTCAGATTTGGTGTCGGAAAAATACATTATCTTAATCATAGATTTATATTTGAGTGTTTTCACGGTCCAATCACGGATGGTCTGGTAGTTGACCATATTGATGGAGATAAATTAAATAACTCTATAGAAAATCTGCAGGCAATTACCCAGAGAGAAAATTCCATAGAAGGCGGTGCAGGTGGACGAAGAATTTCCAAGGCAGTAAAATCAATCGACACAAAAACTAACGAGGAGAGATATTTTCAATCCATAGGTCTGGCTGCGAAACATTTTGGTATTAATTCAGCCTCAGTATGTTTTGTTGCAGAGGGAATAACTAAATCATCCTTCTCATACAAATCTGGATCATGGATCAAATTTAGTTACTTTCCGCTCATATTAGATAAATAAATTATTTATGAATATGAATCAGGAAAATATTAATGAGATAGTAAAATTGATTGAGGCGTTAAAAATAAAAAAATACAATTATCAGGCGATTTGGAATCTGATAGAATCATCGTCGATTTTGATACAATATTACAAAACAAACACGAGGGTAGATACACATTATCGTCAGAATACAGACTCATAAAAAAAACACAATCAGCGATGTATAAATCACTCATCAACATTGATGGGGCTAATTTAGTGGATTTTGCTCCGTTGGCGCGTGTCGTTGAAAAGATTCGATCATCGTTATCTGATGAATACGAATCAAAAGAAATGATAGATACACGCGCGAGACAATTGAGGAGGTTGATGGAAAGTAATCCCGAGCCATCGATTCTCGATAAAGTGATTCCGGATGAATCGATTAGCGATAAAGTGATTCCAGATGAATCGATTCGTGATAAGATTCCGGATAAAGTGACTGATATTGATCATGATGATTATTCTGAACGAGGATTTCTATCAAATTATAATATATATTACAGATGAAAAATTATTTATTCTGTAGAATATTTTATTTTCTGTATATATTTTTTTTCTGTTATTTTTAGTGAAATTCAGTGAAATTTGACTGTTTTGGGTGAAAAATCGACCATTTTGGGTGTTTTTTGACTGTTTTGATCATTTTCATTCATCGGTTTAGTTGGGTAAGATGCCCGATTCTCTAAATGGTTTCAATTAGAGATGATACAAAAGTCAGGAAAAACCATTAATTTTCGATTATTTTGTTCGTTTTTTGTTTGTTTTTTGAGTTAATTCTGTTTGTTTTTTGTTGATTTTGGTCGATTTTGATGATTCTTGTATCATCTCTAATTGAAACCATTTAGAGAATTAACTGGGTTGGGTAATTCATCCGGGGTAAAATAATCAAAAAAAACGACCAAAACAGTCAAAAAAACCCCGACCAAAACAGTCAAAAAAAACGACCAAAACAGTCAAATTTCACTGAAAAAAATAAAAATCTATAGATGAAAAAATATCTACAGATGAAAGATATTTTTTATTTTTTATGATTTTATTAATAAATTTATGCTCAGTGTTTCTCCGCGCGTATCTAACAAATGACCAGATTGATCAGTCAGAGAGAAATTTACGTGCTGTAATAATCTATTATGGCATCTAAGATAAACAGGATTGATCGGCTCTTGTACCAGCAAGAATCCAGATGGATCTTTAGGTGAAAACGAATACAAAACGAATCCTTGTTTCGCCTGATCAGAGACGGATGCATCAGCGATGTAACTATTCTCGACGATATCACAATTGAGATTGACCGCGATGGTTGTTGTTATATTAACTATCTCCGGTGAGAGATACCTGCCGGTGCCATCACCCTTGGCATTGTCGCGCTTGAGAATAGATGGTGGTTGCAGCAGCAATTTTTTTCTCCATGCTGCGTGTAATTTAGGAAATAATTCATCAATGGTATCAGTGAGAGACTTTTTCATTTCGTCCACACGATATCCTGGAAATTTGTAATCAACAATTTTGCCAGGTTCTTGCCTCAGTGAATATGCATCGATAAATTTATTCCTCATATAATCTCTGGTAGGTGCATATAACTCTTCGATCAGTATTTTATTTATATTTTTCATCATATTTGATATATAATTTAACTTCTGTATTTGATCACGAATTTTTTCCCATGAGGCCGCTGAATCAAAGATACATTCATCGAAAAATTTCCGCAGTGTTTGTAATTGTCTCTCATGTTCTTCGTTGAATTCTCTGAACCAATTGACAATTTCATCAAATTCAATAGAAATTTCATCGATATTCCCAGTGTAATCTCGGAAAATACGTATAGTCCACATCATGTCATCTCTTCCTCGGAAAATATATCCTTGCTGGGGAAGAAAAAGGGGTAATCCAAATATTTTCTCTAAAAATCTTAATTTTTCCATAAAACTGAGATTCATTCCGTGACTTGATTTATCAGATATATTAAAATTTTCCATCTTGGGCTCTGGTGGTATCGGTGGTGTTGGTGGTTTGATCTCGGGCCAACCTAATACGGTTCTTATTGAACTCGCGTAGATATCCACCTGATAATTTGAGCTAATTTCAATGATTGATTTTGATGTTGGTTCGTGTACGGTTATTTTTATTCCAGGATCGGATCCTGTTATATTCTTTATTCTGTGTATGAGCTCATCATTAATCTGATCGATCTGATAACTAACCGCTGATAATCCAACCACGATCCAATCAGGAGTGCCATCAGGTTTGTTTTTATAAGCGAAAACTAAGGAATTATTTGAATATAATCCACCGAATGATTTCGATCTAATATTTGGCCAGCTATAATAAACACGTAACTGAGCTAATGCTATCTCGTCGATGGAGATAGGAGTAGGAAAAACGATGCTGAATTCGGGCTTAGTTGAACTAGCCGATATCATCGTCGTTTTTATCACCGTTGTGTTCGTCGCGATCTGCTGCAGTAGCTCTGCCATTATTTATATTAATATCTTTAATCGTTTGATTGTAAATCCTAGATATCAGCGCGAATTCTGCGTCGGAAATGGCGCCATCGTTAAGACTCTCCGACAACAACAAGGATAATTTAGAATATGCCGCTGTTACTATATTTAGTTTGTCTTTGTACGAGATTAATTTTGTGTTGGTACATGAGGATACTTTTTTTTTTTATAATACCGAATACACCGGCAAGCGCGGTTGTTGTTGAAACAATTATTGTGATGACAAATGGCGCTGTCACCGTTAACGCAGACAGGATTATTCCAGTGCCGGTAATAACCGCAGAGACAGAATAAACAGCAACATCAATAATAACCAGTCTGCGCTGGTATTTTTTTATTTTTACCTGATAGACGTCGATGATGCTCTTCAGCGACATCTGCCATGCACGAGCTTGATTATATCTGTATTCCATATAATTTATCATCAAAAACTAAATGAAGAAGGAATCTCAGCGAGGAATTCTATAAACCACCATATGGACGTCTCTGGTGGCATTAGTTTGTTAACGTCAGCGAACTCAAATTTAATTACCTCTTCGATATTTTTATCCAATAAAATATTTAACGTACCGAGGAATCTATCTGAGTGATGTCGCCATTTGTATTTTTCACAGGTGATTCTAAATCTATCCGAGGAAAAATGATTTATTCTATACGCACCAGTGACAGGTGCTGTGTATTTGATTGTATTTAATGTATTTGTCCATTTTAATACTCCTGATGCAATGGTAGGAGTTAGATTGATAAATAAATCTTTCATTGCTGATGGGATCTTGTTAAAATCAATTTTACCATCAACAGATGTATTAATCACAGCGAGTTTTTTATTTATTTTATCAATATCATCCACGCTGGTCCTTTGAATCATCTGAGCGGATATAATCTCGATATATCCGTGATTTCTCTCAACGGCATTTGTATTTTTTCTTGTATCTTCTTTGACGGCATTAAAATCGACAACGTGAACGTTATATTCGTCTCGTTTGATTATATCACCTATCTTCACGTTGCTGGTCTTTATTTTTCCATAACCATCCTGAAAGACAGCAACCTCACTAGGATCAGCTTCAGCCAGTGATAGAATATTGTTAACGTCATCCTTTGTTGCGTATTTTGATAAATCTCCCACATCAAATTTTTCTCGCTCTAGTATCTTTCTTATTGTTCTCGTTAACAGAGATCTACCGTAGATGTCGACCATTATATTATTGTCGTTGATTTAATTTACTTGATGTGTATTCATGAACAGCCTTATGATACGATTTTTTTGATTTGGATATCGCCGATAGAATATTTATTGCTTCATCACCGCATATCGGGGGATCATCTAGTGTTTGTATTGGTAGCGTAGAATACCACGTTGGAACGTCTATTTGATTCACATATTTCAAGAATTCCACAGGCGGGGCTAATCCGTATGAGTCAGCATAAATAACCTCATGCGGATTAATAGCGTACGCTACCCAATGAGTACCTGGTCCGGCGTTGTTATCGAGATTTATGATTCCCGTCTCATGTTTATTCGGAAGGGGTGGTAATTGATCTCGCATGAACACACCTCTGAAGAATTTTATTTTTTGTTTTTTTGCAGCATTAATTAGATCGTAATTTGACATCGGTGTTATCTTCTCCACGCCGCGGGTGTTCCTGGTAGAATTGGTCCTCTTCCGTAATACCACGGAGGAGTCCCCGGTAATCGGAGTCCCCGTCCTTTTTTTTCTGTATCTCCCACCGGTGATTTTTTTCGACACCCATTTAACACCTCCTTAGTGGCTGCTCCAACTGCACCTAATCCAACAGCCTTTGCTATAGCTGAAGCAGCAGCAGCGATTAATCCTGGTATTGCAGCTAATAATGGGAAAAATCCACCCACTTTGACCATATCCTTTAACGCAGCCGGGGATAGTGTAACCTGTGTTCCGGTATTGGATAATTTAGCTTTATTGAAATGTTGTTGTTGTCTTTTGTCAGGGATAATTTATTTGGACCACCAAGAATCTGATCGTGTTTTAACGTCAATTTAGTCCCACATTTTCTCGCTAATTCTGATTGCAGTTTCTTCATCTAACTCTGAGTCAGAGTCACACTAACGTGATCATACGGCATTTATAAATCTATATTGAATCTAAATCACATTTTTTCTACAGGGGCATCGATGATTCTCATTTTGCCTTCAATACCCTCGAGAATCATTGTTCTATCGCTGAGTATGACAGCGACGGCTCTGTATTGAGTAACATCATTGGAAACAGCTAGACTGAGTGGACCGACTCTGGCCTTGAAATGAATATCAACGACAGATTGTTTTATCAGATCCATGTGTTCCAGTGAAAAATAATATATCGGATAGTAATTTTGAAAATCTAACTGAGATATTTGTAATCCAGTATCAATATTTTGATCTCGGCCCATGTAACTCCAGAGGCGATGATAACCACGTGCCACTAATCCTTCTCCGTAACTTAGCTGAATCTCTTCAATTGGCTCTTGATGTCCATTTACCCTCAGTGATACATCGCTGGTATTAAAATGATCAAAGATCATATGGGTTCGTTCTTGATTACCTACTCGATCAGCTCGTTGAAGAGCAATAAAGATATGTCTTGGTGCAGATACACCTTGTTGAGAAGCTATGTGCCAAGTAAAATTACCTTTGATGTTATTCTGGATGCTATCTGTGTACGTCGTCAGCCATGACATGAGAAATTTACCACCTTGATTCATGAACGATAACAAATTTCTTTCTTCTTCTATCGATGGCGTAATCGAAGGCATCCACAGTGTTAGTTTTTCTAATACAACCTTAGCAGGGTCACCCGCTCCTCTCCAAATAGCATCGTTACTATCGCCTTTTCGATAAAAAACAACCGCGTGTTTAGCTCCGAATATGACCTTTCTAAAATCTCTACAAAAACCAAAGATATGTGGCAGCGGGATAGCGCATGAAAATTTTTTATTATTACCCTTCAACATGGCTACACGAGCGGCAAATCCAAGATTGTATGTATCATTAGATTTAGCCACCAAAGGTTCTATGTTAGCAACGTTTGCGTCACCTACGTTGGGACCTACCCTCGGTACTCTAATTTCAAGTGGATTAGGATCAGTGGCGTCTGAATTATCTTTAGTGAACATCATGCTAGGACCAGCCGATCTGGTGAAATCATCTGAGTATCTCGCTAAACCTATGATCGTGGTTGCTACATCAACGCTGTCGTTAATTGATTCGATCTCTCTACCATCGATCATATATGCTGCGCTCTTGAACAGCGCCATAATACCGTTGTTGACCAATCCAACTTTGACAGCCGCGGCGTAATTAGTATCATCGTTTAACACAATCCTACCAACAACCTCAACGAATGCCTCACACGGGAGAAAATATCTTGTTGTATCTTGTACTTGTATTTCTATTCTACTAGGGCTATTTGGTGTTATCGCATCATACGAGTAATACTGATAATCTCGCACTGAGTCGTCTCTCTCTATTGGTTCATCTAATTTGAATGCTTCATTAGATGCGCGCGAGAACATGTCTTTTATAAAATATCTTCATCGTCTAAAACGAAGACGTCCTCCGAATGCACTGGTACTAAATTGTTGTGGTTGTTGTATTTGTTCTAACGCTTGTTGTGGTTGTTGCATTTGTTCTAACGCCAACGACGCTAGTTTTTTATTAGCTGCGTCGTTTATAATCTTGCTGACGTCGCCGGGCATCCCAGCCGTGATGGGCAATCTATCTTTGGGTTTCGGTTTTCCCCTTACCAATCGTAATATTCTATCTTTAATAGCGTCATATGCTTTACCAGCAACATCACCAATGGTACCTATGACTTTATAGCGAACAACACCTATTGCATTCGACGATAATTGCTTGGCTAGCGGACCAACCTTGGGAGCTATTCGAGTGAAAAATTTAATTATTGAATCGCCTATCCCCAATCCATATTTAAGTTTGTACACACGTAACCTCGAATTCATAATACGAGCCTGTGTCTCTCTCTGATGGCTTTTATGAACGATCATCTTTATTTATAATCTGATTATTCAATCACTGCGATAATCATCTACGAGTTCATCAACGAGATCGTGATAGATAGATACATCGATAACTTTTCCTTGAAATAACCTTCGACAGATATCCGCCGCCTTGTTTATTATTTCGCGTGAATTATTTCCAGCTCGTTTTCCGCCAACAAGAACCTACAGCCGAGATACATCATTAATGACACTATCGGGACAGATGGTATATCCTTTACCTGTTTTTTGTGATTCAGGTGCATCTTGAAATTCCTCCTCTGGTGATTCTGGTCGTATTGAGGGTTGTCTGTATCTGTATATCTCTTTTCTAAAAGAGATATATTCTTCATCGGTGAGATCAATCCTAGCATTCTTTTGAGCAAAAAATACCGCAGGAATCCAATCATCTTTACTGTGACTGTGCTAAGATGCGATTTTTTCAAAAATTTATCTTTGTTGTCGTATCCGAATGCAGCGATACGATACATATCGGTTGCGAGTTGTTTAAGGGTATTAGAAAGGAAAAAATTTGTGGGATTCACACCATGCAACGTTGACTGATCCGCTGCAACATCTACAGATTGTTGTACCGGTATTTCTTCCTCCTCCTCTGGGCGCGATTTTTCTTCTTCTACCTCCTTAACAAATTTTTTATAATCCGGATCATTCAGATTATATTTTTTATCTTCATAGAAAGTAAAATATAACGCAGGAGTCCACTCAGATTCTTTTACTTGATCAATATAGCCCTGCGCCAGATATTTATCTCTCTCATCGTAGTCATGAGCAGCGAGCTCAGTGATTCTTTTACGATCTTTTAAAAACCTAATAGCTTCGGGTTTAAACATCCATGGACCAAATTTAGATAATTTTACTTGCATAGGTTTAGATCGTAATTCATTAATAAATTCTAAGTAATCCGGATCATTTGGATCCGTCGCTGCTCTCTTGGAAGCAAAATATAATATGAGAGGCCAATCAGCCTGTGTGATACTTTTAACGTATTCAGGTTTTACATATTTATCGCTCTCTTTGTATTTTTTAGCTATCTCAATCAATTTATCTTTATCTTTGATTTCTTGAAGAGCATCATCGGTAAATATTTCGTCCGGCATAGGTACCTTTACAGGTTGAGGTTGCGCTGCAGATCGAGGTGCCTTTCCTAAATCTTTTATTGTGTTAATATAATCATAATATCCAGGATCAATTTTGTTGATGTTACGATATATATAATAGAGCCACTTATACCATTGTTCGCGACCAGTAACGCTATTAGCATATTCAGGTTTTAAAATATTTTTTCGATCATCAAATGAGGTAAAGGCGAATCTAGCAAGTAAATTAACATTTGGCATCGTTTTTATTCTTGCTGAGCTATCATTCTTAAATTTGTCAACGGTACGGATCTTAACGGTGGTTTTTTCGATTCTTTTCAACAAAGGTAAAATACCTTCCTTCGCCGCCTCTTTCGCCGCCTCAGGATCTTTTATATCACCTATGAACGCCTTTTCGGTCGCTTTGGTTACTGGTTTGAATAATTCTTGTGTCGTCTCGGCAAACCCTTCCTTCATTCTTTTAATCGCTTGTATTTTCTTTTTTACTTCTTTTTGCACAGGTAGATATTCTTCTATTGCCTTTAATCTTTCTCGTGCTAATTTCGCGCTAAGTGATTCTCCAACATCCATGTTATTTTATTTTCATTTTGTACCTTGAAATTAAAAATTAATTAGATATTTTATTCTATTCTGTTTTATTTTGACAGAATAATCCTATAAATTTCATTTAAATACGACAGCAGCAGGGAGGGCTTCTCAGTATAATCTGTCGACGAGAATAACCCCAAAAAACAAAAAAAAAAATCATTGAACGTAATTAATACGCAGCTAATTCTTCGAACAAGGGGTTGCTAAGTGATTGAGGATCAATAACGACGTAACTATCTCAGGAAGCTTTTATTCGATAAATAAAATCTTTCTCCGGGTGATATTTTTCTGGTGATGTTTTTTAGTCCGTCGATTCTCAAGGTCTGATCGCCCTCCCTGCTGCTTTTTCAGTAATAGCTACCATATCTTAAGAGAGATCTGCATCATTTGTACAAAATCTGAAAGCCATTATACTAGGATATATCTATCATCTTTTAACAAATTCTGCTTTCGGAGAAGTTGTTTCAATTTTTTCTACTTTTAGTAACGTTGACCATATCTGAAGGTAGCTTGGCATCATTAGTAAATATCTGAAAGCCTTTCATGCCAGAATGCAGTCAAATTTGGTTAAATTCTGTTGAACAGTTTTAAGAGGTCATACTGGTTTTATATTTAGTAACCATATTTGAAAACAGAGTGGAATGGTTTGCATATATTTGAAAGCCCTTTTTGTCAGTATGTTCTCCACTATCCTTTATCAAAATTCGTCCAGTGGATCTTGAGAAGCTTAAAACAGTACATGCTGACAGATAAAAGATGGCATATAAATGTAAGGCACATGCCAAATGCAAAACCATACCATAAATTTACCTGAAGCTAATAATAATAATGATAATAATACTATCTATCATCATGATTGTGATTGTCAGAGATGCAATTGCCATTGAACCTTAATGGAAGACAGAAAATATATGACTAGGCAACTAGCTCAAAACTTTGCATTATTCATCACAAGCAATGAAATTTCAACATCATAAATTGGTTAAAAGAACTACATGTACCAAGCACCCTGTATGCCACTGCTATACCATGACAATGAACAAATATTAAGTCTGGAAGCAAATATTTACATGCCTCTGTAATAGTCCACCAGATCTATCAGCCTGTGAAATGTTCGCTCGGATCCTAAGGAATATTCGCCATTATCCATGATGCGTATAATGTAGTGCATGGTAAAATCTCCTTTGTTCGGATCATGGTTTCTGACTGACAGGACATAATTTCCTAGAAGAGTTAGAAAAAATAATGCATCAATTTCCTGATTACTCTGATGAACCTTTAGGTGATTTCAAACTTCAAATAGGAATTTTCAGCAATTTTCCTTAAAAAGAAGGGTACATTACATTGTCTACCTCAAACAACCATCTTTCAAACAACATAACAGCTCTACTAAAATATATGACCAGGTGACTCTGTGACAAAAAGTCTGATAGGTGAAATGGAAGAAAATGCAAAGTTTATGCAAGGATATTTCATGACTTTACTCCTTAAATTAAATTAATTTAGGCACTTTAAGCCAAATATTCTACACCAACTGGTGTATTTCATGACTTTACTCCTTAAATTAAATTAATTTAGGCACTTTAAGCCAAATATTCTACACCAACTGTCAAAATATACCTG
Organism: Sinohyriopsis cumingii; assembly: GCA_028554795.2. Taxonomy (NCBI): domain Eukaryota; kingdom Metazoa; phylum Mollusca; class Bivalvia; order Unionida; family Unionidae; genus Sinohyriopsis; species Sinohyriopsis cumingii. The sequence goes on from CM068824.1 coordinate 135,075,389, forward strand.
TAATTAGTTACCCAAGTTTGCTGTTTTGCTCATGCTCTGTAATCAATATCTTTCAAGTCAAATACAAATAACCATTCTTGTAACGCAAATAAAAATTTATCTATTATTTTCCCCCAAGATTTTCTCTTAACAAAATTGGAAAATTTTAACAAGTGATTTGTTTCACCTAAACAAAGATTTTAGCATTCAAAATACACAAACTGGAAGATTACAATTTTTTAAAAATAAAGATTTCTGCATAAATTTTATCTTACTGCTCTGCTGGTGCATGACACAAAACCAATTGCATTTACTGACATGTGAAAATTAAGTGACTGCAACCTATTATTGATCATCATGGAAGTAACTTACTGCATCAATAAATTTCCATGCCTGTACCTGCAACAGTGTAGTAAATTGAGAACTAAATGCAAAAACTTTCATACAGGATCATCACTCTGTTGACCTACTGTAAAGTGTTACATTGGTTGGCACGATAACTGCTCAGTTAGGCTATGATACATCTGTTGTTAGGTTAGATTCCCTGCTGGTTTCCATACAAGTTGTCCCCAGCAAGTGAAGCACTTACAACAACCAGAATCAGTCACTAAAGACTGGTTTTTGTTTTCGATGAGTTATATGTAATGTTACACTTCAGTAACAAATCAGTCATTGTGAACTCCAAAACTATACTGTATGTTGAAAAAAAGTACATTTTAAAAAATTACAAGAGCAACTTCAAAATTGGTGAATATTTGAGGGTTTGTACACACAAACAATTGTTTCACAATGGTTACTTATCCTTTGCTTCCATGTAGTATTGTCAATGCTACAAGAAAACGAATATAACTTCAATTTGAATGTTTGTTTCTTTCTGCTGCCAACAAAAATACTGCACAGAAAATAGAATAAATAATGATTATCACAATACAACACTTTGTTCCATGTGGAAACCAGTGCAGACCCTCATAGCAAATATTGGATCACTGGTGCAAGAGAGAAAGAGACTTTTAAACGATAAAATTGTTTCAGAGATACTTAAAAAACCGAGTAGTTAATGCTTACAACAATTACGTTTAAATTAAACTGGTGTATTATCAGAAGCACATGATAGAAATCAAAATACTTATTAGAAGTAATTTTGTTTCTGTATTGTCTAGCACTGATTTTGTTAACTCCCTCTTCTACACATCCTCCACCAAGTGCCACAGTCACTCACAAACTCATCTCTCATCATGCCTCAGGTGGCATATAAGGTTTCAACAAAAGAGCACCACTGCTGACAGTCTGTAGCCCTCTGTGCGATTGTGTACCATGTCATGACACATTCCTTCTTCTTTCTCTATAGTCCTCCGCCAAGTTTCTTTAGGCTGACCACACATTCATGGGGTCCAAGAAAAGGATGTCATGGATGAAGCATGTTCCTAGCCATCACTATCTTCTTTTCTACACAGTCTGGACAAGAGATGTTGATTCTTTTCTTTGATGAAGGTCTTCATTTTTTATCATGTTCACAAGAAGATGCCAAGATGTTTCTTCAGACTTGTTTTAGAAGATTTCAAGTGCTTGTGCTATTCTTGATATTAGCTTCCAGCATTCATAGCCATACAGTAGCACTCCAATTACTTTACTACAGTCAATCCTCAACTTTATTTTTGAGTCTGAGTTGTTTGGACTTCCATCAGTGTTTCAGCATACTAAAGGTTTGATTTGCTTTGGTAATTCTGATTTCTACTCCTCTCTCTCTTAGCCTTCATCTGTGGACCCTTTGCTCTTAATGTGCATTAATTCCTCCACCTCCCCTACTGGTTCATTACTGACAGTGATAAGATCATTGGTTTTATGCTTTTTCCTCATTAATTTGGTTTTCCTGCTGTTTACTTTTAGTCTTATCTTTATGGGTGTCACAGTGAATTTATATCTTTCCTTGCATATCAAAGTCAAGGTCTTCCAAGGATGAAGTGAGCATTCACATAATTCCTCTTATGGCATCCAAAGTTGTTTGTTTCATCTGCCAGTCAAAGGCAAGGATGAAGAGGAAAGGGGCAAGGATGCAGCCTTGTTTCCACATAATTTTCAATTGTAAATTAATCTCTCTCTCTCTCACACACACACATACACACTCATGCACATTTATAATCCAGTGCAGTATTTGCTGTACACTAATAATATTGAAAAATAGTATCATGAACAGTACATTACATGCCTGTGTTTGATAGTCTTCTAAGCAGCCAGTCAAAGGCAAGAATATAGAGGAAAGGTCCAATGATGCAGCCTTTGTTCAACAAATAAACTTGGCAAAATCGACAGTTATGATGGTCTAAGTTAACATAGCACAAAATTTTCAAGCGTAAATTAGTCACTCTCTCTCATCTACACAAACACACACACACATTTCTAATCCAGCACAGAATTTGCTGTACACTTAAGAGTTTAGCGTTGTTTTTTCTGAGTGTCTCATGGTATAAACTGTCAGATGCAAAATCACACAGCAAATAATGCCCAAAAAGCATTATGGAAGCTGTGTGAGTCAGCACCTGACAGTTTACACCATGATAAACTCAGAAAAACATTAAACTCTTATAATTGGCAATTATTTTTAATCTTTTTTTTTATAACTATTTTGTAATTTTTTAAAGATATTTCATATCTGTTCTAGAGCCTGTTTAAGTATGAATTCTTGTTAAGGGGTCTGCTACGTAGTTATTTACAGAACATGGGATTCTCCATCTGCAACAGAATAGCTACGTCAATGTCAAGCAACAAATTCTACCAATAGTAAGCGAGCTAAGATTTTCAACATTCCACTGCACGGTCTTAATCTAAATTGGCACAAGTGATGTACGTAGAAGTTCAATATTCAAAACTAAGGATGTGTTGCTTTGTTTGACACACAAACGACTCCTGGATTTGATGCTATCATGATTTCATTGTGACTTGGCCAAATTGTTGTTGTCCAGATACATGAATAGCCAATTATCACTTCTTTAAATCTGTTTTCATGTTGATTAACAGATTAGGCTAACTACAGGGCTACTTACAAATGAAATTAAGACTACTGGTAAATTGTTACAGTGATGGGGTCCAACAGTCAAACAGCGCAAGACATTGACACTGACAGTTACAAATGGGGGCTGTAGCAAATCTCCCCCTATCCCACATCAGAACTATCAAGGTCAGTGTCTTACATTGTAGGACTGTGAACCAAATTGTTATAAGGTAAGTCTTTGAACCTCCTTCCTCCCAATCCTTATATTCATTTACCTATAGTTTTAAATTCATTTGTAATAAGCTGCAGTGAAAGTACTGTGGCCTCAATGTTCTTTGCAGATTTTAAATTTCCCAGCTTTTATTTTTTTAGGGGTCCCGAGTGGCCAAGTGGTCTAAAGCGCTCTCCGTTACAGAAGGCTCGGCTAGCATGGGTACGTGGGAAAGCCTGCCAGTAGCTTCTCGTGGGTCGGTGGTTCTTCCCTGGGTTTTACAGGGTTCTTCCTCCACCAGTTATACTGGCCGCCATGTACAGCCTATCTTCTGCTGAAAAAAGGTGTTAAACCCTAGAAGAACAACTTTTCTTTTTTAAATCTAGTCAAAGAAAGAATTATTTATATTCAACAAAAAAAACAGCAAAGATGTGGTATTTGATTCTGTCAAATCAATTTATTTAATTTTCTAAATAAAATATAAAACCAGTTTTTATTTTGTTTAAAAGGTATGCAGTGTGTATGCCTTCCTGTTCAGTGTTTACATTAGTTACTTTGCATGTGACTCTATTCATAGTACTTAGTACAGAGTTTATACAGAAATAAACACATTTGAGTCTGATCACATGATCATGTTCTGACCAATGGAAATATTCCCTTCATTTATCAACTGATGGCAACTGCAATTACTATTACAATTAAAAACGGTACTATGAACAATAAGTACATCATATGCCAGCCCTGTGTTTAATTATCCACCAAGTAGGTACTTGTACGGCATGGTTCAGACGGGAGATTATTGACTAACATGCCTCAGTGATCTAGACCTTTAAACAAGGTATGCAGTGTTTAACTAAACTTACTGTGTAAAAAACTTTTTTTTTTGTAACAGATTTACCATGACCATGACCTTTGATCTTTAGATTTCAAAACTTAATATTTTTTCTTGCTCAACCCATGCACAATGTTTGGTAAAGGAACTTACTCAGAAACGAAAGTTATTGTGCAAAATGTATTTTTCCTTCAGTCACAATGACCATATATGTAGCCTTTTGACAATAAAATCAACTGGCTTCTTCCTTACCCCATGTACAAGGAATCCACAAAGACTGGTACAAGTAGATAGTGTAAAACTAAAGTTGTTGTGCTGACAAGAAAAAGGGAAGTGATAGAAGACCCAATCATTGATCTAATAATGATATATGTTCTTTCTGCAGGGAAATCAAAATCTTAGGTAGCTCTTCTGCATAAATATCATTCAGGTGCAAGATTCTGTTTTGGAATCTGCATTTAGATGTAGGATGGAATCTCAGAGTCTGTATTTATATGTAGGATGGAATCTTGAAGTTTATATTTAGAAGAAGGATGAAATTTTAGCATCTGTATTTAGATGTAGGATGGACTCTTGGAGTCTGTATTTAGATGTAGAATGGCATCTTGGAGTCTGTATTTAAATGTAGGATGGAATTTTGGAGCCTGTTTAGATGTAGGATGGAATTTTGGAGTCTGTATTAAGATGTAAGATGGAATTTTGGAGTCTATTTTGACGTAGGATGGAATTTTGGAGCCTGTATTTAGATGTAGGATGGAATTTTGGAGTCTGTATTTAGATGTAGGATGGAATTTTGAAGTCTGTATATAGATGTAGGATGGAATCTTGGAGTTTATATTTAGACGAAGGATGGAATTTTAGCATCTGTATTTAGATGTAGAATGGAATCTTGGAGTCTGTATTTAGATGTAGGATTGAATTCGGGAGTTTCTATTTAGATGTATGATGGAATCTTGGAGTTTTGTAATGCCAAATTCATTTGGTGAAACATGACATGTACCTAGTCTAAAAATAACCAGAGTCTGCACTGAGTGACTGATTTTGGCTGTCTGAAGCATCACTCTAGCCCGAGACAATCTGTCTGTGAAATGCATTACCTAAAAAAAAACAATGTTCCATTCAGGTAATTTTCTTCTGAATGACTAGCTTCTAAATGGGGCATTTACACAAATGAATGTTAGCTTAACAACAAGTGCATCTCTGTCTTGCCTACACTTTGCAGGCCAGGCAAAACCTGGCTGTGTTTAAGTTGATAGAAAAAGACATAAAGTTCCTTGTATAATCTCCAGTTCTGCATAATACCTGAATAAGTCTCACTCTCTCTGACTAAAAAGCTGCCTGGTTGTTGACTGGGAGCCATCAGTAACTGTTCTGCCTCTTTTCGGGTTATCATGCCCATGAACCACCTGTGGAAAAAATATAGATGACAATACATGTTTGCAGAGTAATTATGGTTAATAATTCACAGGTACCAATGATCAAGGAACTCAGTGGCTGAATGTCACAAATACGCAAGTTCCTTGATCTTTGGCATACAAGAAACATTCAACATTACACAAACAGAGCATTCTATCACATACAGTATGAGCCACATTCATTTGCACCTCTCTGTTGAATAGCTGAAAAAGAAAAATAAGTCGTGTTTCCATGTGCAGTGAATGAATATAATGCCCTAAATGTACCAATACAAGTATTAATGAACCATGATGTTACTGTGTTGGATGAAATGTCTGAACTGATCACATCTGATCACAATGAACAGGTGACTGCATTAGTGGTCAAACAATTATATAAAACTGTTGCTCTGTACATTTAAATACCAGTCTTTCATTACAGTTAGTCTTTAAAAACTGTTATTTCCAGTCAAATATTACTTAAGGGGCCATCCGTTTAGTATGTACGCAAAAATCTGGCAAAGCTTGACCCCCTCCCCCTCCCTGAACACATGCATAATACTTTTTTACACACCCCACCTGCGTATGTATGCTTGACACCCCCCACCCCAATTCTATAGAACAGTCTATATTTAATCCATGCAGAAACAATCAAGGATTAATAATATTTACATGTTTAATAAAACAGATAGTCCACCGATGTTGAATGTCTGGCTGCATCAAAGAAATAAGCTTGTCTAGTGTCTGCTAAAATTCAAACGCCAACATGTATTAGACAAACTATTATCGAGGTTTCAACCCCACGTTTCCTATGCATACGTACACTATCAGTAGACCCCTCCCCATACACAAGCATATGCATTTGGGTTAACCCCCACTTCCCCCTCTATGCATGCATGCATAATGGATGGCCCCTTACTGAACCGTTATGACATGTGACAAATAGACAGACTGAAGTACAGTTGAACCATGATAACACTAAATGCCATTTCCTTATTCATGGACCAGCTATACAGCTATTTCAAAATCAAATTCATTTAATATCTCGACGTCAGGTAACATTTTTCATCAGAACGGTTTGCAATGGATAAATAAACCTCAATTGTAGCACATATATGTAGCAAATTTATTTTGAGGACAAGTCATGTCTATGCTATCCACTTTTTTGGAACACCACTTCCTAAGCACAAATGACTCCATAACATAAAATCGCTGAACTAAACTTTCTAATATAAATCCATATTCACCTGTACCTGAGCTACACCTACCATATTTCAGTGATAAAACTAGGGGACCAGCCTAATATATTTTTTCAAGAAGTGGGTGATATGCTTAATAATTGATATAACCATGTCATATTACAGTCAAACCATCAAAAAATCAGCTGTAGTGTAGTCCTGCAATGTAAGACAAGGACTTGGATATTTATTTCATAGGAAATTATGTCCTAACAAAACCTAAGTTTACTATAGCATGCTTTCATTTTTGCGAGGTTGCTGGCAATGAGAGTAAAATGATACCCCTTCCTTCACACCAATCCATTTACTTATTCCAGGAAATATGTTCCTCCTAAAAACACTCAAGAATATTATTACTTTTTATTAAAATGAATCCTTCTCAAGTTCCTGGTCCATCATCAGGAAGTTACGTCTGATCCTATATTGTGTGCAGCACTAAAATATGTAGCTGCTTAACCAGCTGATTCAATTTCACTTGGGAATATTTATTTAAGTTAAAAGCTCAACATGCAATATATTCAATTTGTATGCATTCCATATGATAAGACTTCATAAACTTTGATTGGTACATTATGATAAAAAGATTCTGGCTTAACCAGAACAGAAGAGCATGGTAAACAAAAAAGTAAGATATTGTCATAGAGCAAGTTAGATATAGAAGCAAGGTGTAGTCTAAGTCATAACAACTTCAAGTGATCTGGGTATCAATTTGATGTTCAAGATACAGTGTGACCCCACTATAACATGGTAGCTGAGAGCCATAGAACCCGACCATGTTATAGACCCATCTGTATTATGAGCAACCAGGTCAGTTAGCTTAAGAAAATGATGTATGTACCCAAACAAATTTGCAGTAGGGGTTAGGTAATAATTATAAATGCGGGCTGTAAAATATGTGCTTCATTGGCATGGTTTCCATTTTAAATCAATGCATATTAAATGGGAAAAAAACCTGCAGTGAAAACAGAGAATGCATATATAATATTTTACTTTATTTAGAGAACCACGGATTGGTACATATACATGTATACTGTTTATATATACGTCTTATGTACAGCCTGAATAGAGTCTCAACACCGTGTACTCACCCACGAATCTCATCAAATACATCGAATCCACAATACAAGTTAACTCCATTGAAAAAACGCACACACACAGATTTAAAATATTCAATAATTTTGTCACAGGTAGGTCTGAATTCTGTGGATAAACATAGCACAATCACATAACGAATGAAGAAGCACAAAGTCATTTACTTTTCAGTTCGTCCCAAGTCGGTAAAAGTTAGTTTGCGTTTTAGTCTGCCATTGGTAGCATTCCTAAGCATACACATTTTCCGTGCAAAAAGGAAACTTTCACGGCACAGTAAATGTGTACCAGTCAAGTTGGAAAATGAAAAAAAAACATCAGATTCCATTGCTTTTATTTAAGTTTGGTACTGACTTCTTTGAATAAAAGCTCTTTGTTTTTAGTGAAGATTGTAGTTGCATTTCTTGATGAAAAGTGCATGCGTTATTAAAGTCACCACTACAGGCCAGCTTTGGAGAACCAAACAAATGCCAGTTTCTTATTGTGGCAGCAACATCATATAATTGTATTGCATGATTGAGACTGATTTTTTTTTTCTCCCATTTGCGTAGTACGTTTTCATAACAGTCGGTGCTTCAAAAATAATGCTTACTTTGAAATTTCAGCAAACTAATTTATCAGGATACATTTTTAAGTAACGAATTGGCCGTGATTTGGTTGACTGCAGTTACAGTTCCTCCCTGCCTATTGAACAGACCAACAAGATGTTGTTTTTTTTTACATTTGTGGTAGCGGAGTGATGCTGCCTTAACTCGTGCATCAGAAATTTAACAAAGGGTCAATGGATGATAGAGACGCATGTGTTCTGGTCTGATGATGAGGATTAGTAAAAAAAATGTGGGTGTTCTGAAGGATTTAATTCTGAGTGGAAAGAAGATTAATTTTACTTACCATCCACAAACAAATGTCAGTCTATGTAAATATATTAATTACTAGCAAGCGGCCAAAAATCTGACGAAAGATACTTTACAAGCTAATGCCTCATCTGGTTGATCTCCACTACCAGAAATGTCAAACAAAAAAAAGTCTCACAACATACAGTACTCATGCTAGATGTCAACATAAGCGGATTATGATATAACAATGCACTGTTAAGATGGTTTGTCAATATGGACAAAGAAATTGTTTATGTAATAATAGATAAATTTCAGTGCATTTTATATCAAGTTTGCGACTTCCTTTCATGGGGCCTCTGAATTTCTCCACTCCAAACCAATGGTTTTATATACAAGTTTAAACAGCCATTAATGTCACCAATTAAAAAAAATCACCATAAGGTATATTTTGCTACCAATAAGAAAAATAAAATTGCAGTTTGCAAAATTGGCAAAGCTCTATGCGATCCTACAAAAAACTTTTTGCACTTTATTTTTTGTACTTTTAAAATGTAAAAAAAAAAACTATTTTTTGTGCATGAGATAAATACATGAAATTTCAGGAGCCACACCACGATCATCTTGTATTATTCATGCGTGATCTCTTCCCCAAAATGATAAACGTTTTACATTTTTGTTCGTACTTTTAATAAAGAACTTTTTTTCGTGTGTGAGAACAATACATGTATATAAAATTTTGGGAGTCACACCGCAACCATGTTATATCGAATTTGTATTATAACAGAGTGTGCTATAGCGGGGTCACACTGTTTGAAGAAAAGAGATTTTCCTTTGAATCAAGCAGAGATAATCTAACCACTATGATTAACGTTTCTTTAAATCCCCATGAATTGGAAATGATCTTCCTTTGGCATCAATCAACTAAATATTGACACTGATGTTACCGTTCTGTGCTAAACTGAGTGACAAGAAATTCCAGACAGATAACAGGTTAAACATGAGGTTTTATGATATCTGAGTTCAATTCAACCATAATGACACTTTAATTTTTGCTTATTTTAATGACTGATTGAATTAGTAATGCTTTTCATACCAATGGGACAACAAAAATTAATGAAAAATATGTTTGTTAACTCATAGGTGCTAAATTACAAAGAATAATGAATGCTGGCAGACATTTTGGTTCACCCCAGAATGATAGATATCGCCAAGATTCCAAGGTTTATTTAAAATAACTTACTTCTGTGCTTCCAGGCTGTCTTCCACAGCTACATAATTGCATGGAACACATCCCTCAATGCACGTTTTGGTATATCTGGGATCTGTGTGTCTGGCAATCCACCAGTTAGTGAGACTAAAAATGCAAGGGAAAAATAATGATACTGTGAAATTACTGATGTCTGTACGAGACAAAATTTTGTTTTATTAATGATACTGAAAAGTCAAGAATAATGAGAAAATCATATACAAATATTGTTTATTTACATAGGAAAAAACAAAACAACAAATGACGCATCCACAGAATACTATTTCTGACTAGAAAATATGTTAAAATGTACATTTTATCAACCAAAAGTGTAACAGATTGATACCATAACACAGTATCATAATGTTGCAATGAGAATGTTGATGATGAATAGGTTATAATCAATTTATAGTCATACCAATGTCTCTAATTATTAAAACAGGTGAGACAAAAATATCCACCCAATCTTGCCAACAAGAAATTAGTAACATAAATTAGAAATGTGTTCATGGTACATGCATGACATCACCACAAAGAAGCCACAGTAGCTCAGAGGTTAGCATGTTGAAGGTGCAGGTTCAAATCCTGCTATCATCGGATCAGCCCTGGCTGGTTACCATGCTGTATCCATAGGTAAGACACTTTAATCCAATTACCTTGGCACTAAACAACCTACCGGTACTTGTGTTGCTGCACCATGAAACAAAACCCAACCACAAGCATATTTCTTTGGAAAATATTTCTCAAATATGTCCTCAAGACCCTGCTGCATCTTGTCGATGTTAATCCCAGGTAGTTTAAACGTAGGCAGTTGGTCTTCAGTGATCTTAAAATGATCAAGAGATAACTTTTTGTATGTTATGCTGCTTTTGATTTTAATATTATCACCATAGTTAATTACTTTTTATGAGATATTTTCGAAGGAATTCCACATCAGATTTCACATGGTTCAGATGTTATACTGTCTTACTGACACTTTGTTTAAGATCATCATTTGGATATTCAATTATATACTGCTCAAGCAGCTTTCTTAGATCATTTTGTGCATCTTTATGCTCTCGAGATATTTTCCTGGTAATTATTTTTTGTCTAGGAGAACCCATATGAACTTCCTCTACTGTATGTGTTTCACTATCATATATCCATCCCTTATAATCATGGCCACCTTAGTCTTCCTATCTAAGGACACTCCAAGTATATTATTTATCTCTCTGCTTGCCAGAACAAACCATTGTGGTTGGTATCTATTCGATGGTTCCTTTATAAATTTTTCTGTGAGTGACAAATAACCAGATCATTGAGGCTGTGGTGGCCCAGTATATATCAGTGCTCCCAATACAGTTCTGATCAACAACTTACATATGTCAATGATGTAACTGGATTCCACAGAACCCCCCGATGATATTTCAATGGCAGCGCTCAACGATGGCTCATGCACTTTGAAAGAGATCTTTGATTCTTTTCCTGTTATTGATTTGATTCGATGTTGAAGTTCATCACTGATTTGTTCGATTTGATATGATCCTGTTGGTATACTGATAACATCCCAGATTGGGACTGGCTTAGCAGTTCCTTCAGTGGTGGTTTTATGTGAGAATACCAATGAATTATTAGTGTCTAATCTAACAAAAGATTTTTCTCTCATATTTGGCCAACTATAATAAAGTCATAATTGTGCCAGTACGATCTCAAGTGACATACCATTCAGTGCTTTTATCAGAGTTGGAAAACCAAGACTGAATTCAGGCTGTGTTTACGTTGCTGATATCATTGTAGTCATCAGCAGTGTTGTGTTAGCGATGATCTGCTCTAGCCATGTGATTATTTCTGTGCCATTATTATTTATACAGCAGCTTCTAAACGCGGCGCTGGCAACACTGGCATTGGTATGTTGGAATTCCTGTGATATCAATAATAAATATCCCTAGTTGCATCAAATTCATTGTCTGATATTGATCTGTCGTTTAACCCCACTGATGGTATCGATATTTATACACACATGTCGCAGCGTTTGTTATTTCTAATATTTTACTGGTACATGTAGATAATATTGAGTATACCAGCAACACCAACAACAGCAGAGACACTGATTCCAACCACAGCAGTATCACGTGCTTTGATGATAATGTGCCGATTAACGTCGTTGTTCCAGCCGCCAGCTATGAAATCGCATATACAATGTTGTCGATGACAATGATTTGTCTATGATATTTTTTTTTGTTTTATCGTATGCTCATCGATAATTTCTTCCAGCAATAATAGACATTTTTCCAGAATTCTATGAATTAGCCACACATTATCTCTCTATCTCTGCATCATCAGCTCCAGAACATTGATTCTTCTCTATCATTGGCAGGATCTTTAGCCCAAAAGATGCTGGCTGTCATCGGAGCATTTTGAAAATGTAATATTTCACAGAAGCAATCATCATTTTATGAAACTGGTTTGCGTATTTGTACTCCTTATCAAACAGTTCTTATAAATTATGTCAAATATAATCATTTTCATGCCATATATTTATGTTTGCTTATAATTTATATTGTTGATATAACAGATACATAAAATACTCAAACCAAACTTGTCTTTTTTGTGCTTCATTCTCAGGAAAAAGTAATTTTATTTGTAATTGACAATTTGTTAATTGTAATTGTAATTGAACAGTCATAATCTTGAGTAATTGAAATTATAATTGTAATTGACATATGCATGCACATCATAACTGTAATTGATGAAAGTAATTGAACCTGAGTCTGTTAGGAACCCCACATATCACACTGGGGGTGGAGATAGTGGAGACGTTTAAAATAAAAAACCTCCACCATCTCTCTATGCATCCTGACAGAGTTACCAAGGTGGCTCGCAGAAAACTGATCTGCACACCCCCACTTTCTTGCAGAATCTTCATGGACAGCCACCACAAAGTCGACATGGTCTCTATCAAATGGACGTGTTTTACTATGTATGACCCATGCAAACATGATCTTAATGGGGTTCATGCAGAGAGATGGAGGTGCCAATTTATCTACATCATTATCAGATCATTATACATTTCCCAGTTCTAATGAAAAAATGTAATAGATATAATGCCAAATCAAATTTTTTATAATATTAACACAGACACAAAGCCTCAAAAGCTGTACCAATACTTCCATGCATTTTTAACTTACAAAAGGCTAACTGACACATTTTACAAATTTACCTTTTTACTTTATTCACAGAAATCTAAATAAACTTATTCACTGACTTGAGACCTTGTTGAGCTTCTCTTGAACACTGTAAATTTGTCCTACTGTTGAAACATTAAAAGTAATCCCTTAACCTCTCTCTCATTCCTGGCTATATCGACCTGTATAATTCTCTGTACAAAAAATGTGAATGCCTTTTACTGCTCTCTCTCTCTCTCTCTCTCTCTCCTTCCCTACCTCTGTCTCTCTCTGGATAAAATGAAGGATGTTAAATATAAATTTCTCTAACATGATGTAAAGATTATTCAGGGGCGATTTATATTTGAGAAAGCATAGTTCTCATGGTTGTTTCATGAACACATGAAAACACATAGTATTCCTAAAAGCTAACAGACCATGTACTGTTCTGGAAATAGAGAGTCAATGAGGAAGTCAGGTTAATTCTCATACTGAATTTTTCTCTGTTGTGAAGAAAAGCTGCAGTCATGCACTTACTAACAGTACTGTGAGCTGTGGTACTAAAAACATGCATCCTAGTCTCATGTGTGCGTGAGATAAAGAGAGAACATTATTAAGATATTGCATCTTTAATTTAATCTTTGCCATTTTGTAGTAATTACCAAATGGTCACAAATCATCCCCAATACATGTAGGTTCACACATACTTTTTGAAGATATATGATATGTGCAAACAAAGAACCAAGCACAACAGAAGCCATGAAGCTGGTTTATTTCATATGCCACTAACGTGTAGTAGCAGAAGGGAGGCAACTGACCAAAATAAAGTGACATCGACCTTGAGGGGGATTCTGCGCTGAAATTCTGCTGATTCTGTGCTGAAATTTATCATTGATTTGTTCAATTTGATATGATTGTTAGCGAATTGTGAGCGTCTAATCCACCAAAACAGTTTTCTCTGATATTTGGCCAACTATAATAAAGGTGTAATTGTGCCAGTGCGATCTCAAGTGACCGACCATTAGGCACTTTTATCAGAGTTGGAAAACCAATATCAAATTCCAGCCACGTTAACGTCACTGATATCATTGTGGTCGTTGGCGGTGTTGTGTTAGCGATAATCTGTTCCAGTCATATGGTTATTTCTGCAGTCATTATTATCTATACGGTGGATTCTAAATGTGGCAATGGCAACATTGTCCCTGGTGATGTTGTCACTGGTGTGGATATGGTTGCATACTTGTGATACCGATAATAAATAGCTCTCATTGCAGTAAATTCATTGTCTGATATTACATCGCTGTTTAACCCTGCAGACAATTTTGATATATTAATACATGCACATGTCACAGTTCATGTTATTTCTGTGTGCTCATGCAATTTTTACCAGCACATGTAGTTTTTTCATAATAATATTAAGGATACCAGCAATGCTGACAAAAACATTTACACTGATTATAACCATGGGCGATATCAAGTGCATCACTGAAAATGTACCAATTAACATCACTGTTCCAGTGACCAGTGAGGACACAGCATATACAACATTATCACTGACCATGATTCATCAGCTATATTTTTTTTTTGTTTTGTCATGTGCTCTTCGATGATTTTTTTCCAGCGATGCCTTCAATGTACATGCTTTATTATATCATTAAGATTGTGTGGGATTCATTGCTGCGCAATCTAATATACCAAGCAATCAAATGATGTCTTTGCATGATGAATTCCAGATTCTTTATCTGCTGGTTCCAGTACAAATGTTTCCCCAGTATTTTGATTTAACACGACTGACACCATTCCAGAAAATCTATTGGTGAAATGACGCCATGGATAGTCGTAAATATCCTAAATTTCACAGAGCTAAACGTGGAGAGCCTGTACACCCTGGTGACCTCAGTGGCATGTTTGATGGAGCTGTTTCGTTGTGACCATGTTGCTGATCCAGATGCTACTATGTATACCACGTTGATGAATAAAGTTAGGTAAACAACAAAATCTTGAATATTTTTTACTTTTTCTTTGATTTCTGTGAGCTTAACGCTGCAACCATTGAATTTCCAAAGAAATCAGTAGCGACTCTACCTACATTTCAGTGAAAATTTGTAAACGTGATTACATGACTATTATGTTCAGATCTGAAATTGGCCAATCCATCACTGATTGTTATTGATGAGGCCCAAATCACGATGTTGTTGTTGCCCATGTATTTCTTTGTTGGAGCGTCATCGTACAATTCTGGTTCTCTAAAATTAGCAATTCTATTCCACCCATGCTGAGTTCACCAACCACTGTATTGCCGTCTTTAGCAACACAGTCCCTGTGATTGATGAGCTTTAGTTTTTGATTTTTCAACCATCAGTAAATACCATGATGTTATCGTTGGTCGCACCTGAAACTCAAAGGATAATATCAACCCACTTGACTATATTTGTCTTTATCCGCCCATGCTGATCTTGCAAAACAAGAACCTCATATGGATCAACACCGGCGACATGCATAAGATGAGCAAGTTCATCTCATGTTGCATACGCTGACAAATCAATGTCACCCAGGGCCTTGCTTCTAACTGATCTTATGTAAATATCAACCATTATAAATTATCAACCTGTTTAAAAGGATGCCATCTGCTGATATACTCATGCAAGACTTTATGAGGTGACGATGATGACTCTGACACAGCAAGTACTTCTGGACATCATATAGGTTAAAAAGGTCTGTGTTGGATAATGTTGAATACCAGATCGAAGCGGCAGTACCACTGATATATTGTATATTTTGGTGGTGACAATCCATACGAATCAAAATAAACAACACCATCTGTATCAATCGCGTATGCAACCCAATGAATACCTGGACCAGAACGCCCATCGACATTAATGATACCAGTTTGGTTTCTCCGGTAATTGATCATGCATGAAAACACCTCTAAGTTTTTATGTTTAAAAATTTCATACAGAATTCTGAATGAAAAATTCAAACACTTTTCCCAAACTTTCAAAGACCACATAGATTTCCATGACCTATTTTTGCCAACATTTTCTGTACAAGTTATGTTATATGAGAAAACAACGAATGCAAATACTACAATATTGTTTAATGATGAAATGAAAAGTAACGGGTCATCAAAAGAAAGAAACCAGGAAAACTCAACTACATCCAAATCTAACAACCTTGGACAATTTTATTTGTGATTATGGAAAGAAATTAAAATGTTTGGGTTTATTTCAATTTTGAAAGACTTTTAAAGAACTCAGGGTAATCTGCTCGATTTTCCCAAACTTGCATGGCCTTGAAAATGCTGCCTCATTTTTTCCAAACTGTCAAAGACCTTCAAAGACCATATGAACCCTGGTTTAAATGCTGAGCAGCATCGATTAAATCAAAATTAGACATGGGGAACTTTAACAAAACACACACCCCCAACCGTCTCGGACCATCACCATACCATTCCCGGTAATCTTAGACCCAGTCCCTTTCTTTCTGAGTTCTTTAATCCTTGTCCTGTTGCTTTTCTTAGTGCCATGCTAGCAGCTGTTCCAACAGCACCGAGTGCAGCTGCTTTTGCAACAGCTGGAAGCAGAAATATACCACTGGTCTTTACCATATCGCTAATCACATTTGCAGAAAGATCAAGTTGCACACCAGTTTTTGATCTTTTGGCATCACTGTAGTGTTCAGTCTGTGATAATTTAATTGGGTCCTGCAATGCCATTTATATGAGAGATATATTTGCCCCAGCATTCTTTGATGCCAATTGCAGATTTTTAATCTGACCCGGTGTCAGAGTAATGTTGACCTGATATGACATGACATTATAACATCATGAATGATCTAATTAATGTTTTCCACTGGTGCATCAATGACTCTCATTTATCTGCCAACACCTTCAAGCAACACTGTTTTGTCTGACAATAAAACAGCGATTGTTCTGTAACCACCAGGTCCAGCCCATATATCATTACCTATAGCTCGCACATGTATATCAAAGACAGATTGTCAATATAAATCGAAGTATTGCAACGAAAAGGAACAGATTGGATACAATGTCGAGAAATCGCAGAGATACCTGTATGCTGAAGTCGACATTCTGATCATGGCCCATGTAACTTGTCAGACTATGATATTTGAAACTCAGTATTATGTCTTTGGAAGGTTCCTGATGTCCATTTATTCTTAATAAAATCGTAGACATTGCTTTATCTGTCAAATACCACTTGGTTTCTTTCTTGATTTTCGAATTCTGAATGAAATGCAACAAATATATGTCGTGGTGCTGAAATTCCCTGCTGAGATGCTATCTGCCATGCAAATGAATTTGCTGTGCTTGTGACTGAGTCTGTGGTCATAGTCAGCCATAGCAACACTGTCTTACCATCACTATCTGTGAACGATAACAGCCATGCTTCTGTCATTGATGGAGTCATTGTTGGCATCCAAAACGCAAGTTCCGTTAATATTACTTTACTTCCAGCTGCATCATTATCTCACCAGATTGCATCATTGTCAGAGAACTTTTGAATTAACTGTATGTTTGACCCCAAAGATAACTTTCCTAATATTTCTGCAGAATCTGAAGATATGCGACAGTGGTATCACATGGATGAATCTACCTTGAGCATCAATTTGAGATTGTTGTGCTGCAAATCCCAGGCTGAATTCTGGATTAGAGACATGGACTACAAGGGCTATGTCAGCGTCATCAGCAGCTGCTGATTGTTTTTTGGTAATGTCATACTGTGTATGGTCAGGATGATAATTAATATCCTTTGAGAACATCATTGATAGGCCAGCAGACCTTAAATAATCATCAGAATATCTTCCAAGACCGAGTATCATCCTAGCAACATCTACATTTTTGTTACATACTTTGATTTGTCCACTATCATCATATACATGGCACTTTTAAATAATGCCACAATACCATTATTAACAAATCCACATTTGCTGTATATGTAGTATTGTAATTTTTCTCAAGTTTACCCTGAACTTCAATGAATGCCTCTGTGTGATAGAAATACCTGGATGTATCTTGAACTTGTAGTTTGAATCATCCATGTTGGTTTGGTTCTTGTGCTTCATAAGAATAATACTGATAATCACGCACAGACTCATCCTAGACAACTGGTGCATCCATGTCAAATGCGGATCAGACACACGCCTTATTTTATTCATTGTTGTTTAAAATGATATTCTAACACTGATCAATAAGTATTGTGCCAATAATGACGACAGCCTGACCACTCCCAGCCATCAGGTTTGCGGTTATATTTTTTTCTATCTCAGTGACGGTATGTTTCGATAGCACACCTGCTGTTTCAACTTGTTGCTTGATTTATTATTTTACTGACACTTGCTGGCATCACTTTGGTGCTGGACAGTTTTACTGGCTGTGGTTTTCATATACTAATTGCATGAGGTTGTCCCCTATTGCTGATAACGCTTTACCAGCAACATCACCAATATGCCAATGACCTTATCACGAACAACTTTGATGGCTCTCATACCCAATTGTTTTGCAATTGGAATAGCTTTCGGGGCTAGCCTTCTGAATAAACCATGAATAACATTGCCGAGTCTATCTCTGTAGATCACTTTATAAACTGGTAATCATTAATTTTTATCACCCTGATGCTTTATGGTCCAAGTTGGGCATTATTTATAATCATGCTATTTTGTTATCGCCGATCTAATTGATCAATCACTGTAGATGAAGATGGCCAGTAATACCAGCAGGTAATGTCCAAAGACTTTTTTTTTTGTTGCCTCAGTTGCTGTAAACAAATTTTGGGTTAGTTCGATGCTGGGTTTAAATAACTGCTCTGTAAATTCCACATGAGCTTCCTGACACTGTTGCAGCTGCTGTTTGACAGAATCACAGACTGGAATATATTTCTTAATTGTATCTAGTTGCTGTTGAGCTAATGTGGCACTAAGATATTCCATAGTAAGTGCAGAATCACTCATTATTATTATTACAATTTAAATACAGATCACATGTCAGTTGACATAAATGATTTCAGTATGCACAGTAATTTAACAATTATTTTCAGCTAGTGTATTGCCGGAATTCTCATTCAGCTCACAACTTAGACATCCCAGTTTCACGTATCAAGCCCTGCTAAAAATAGGCATTGTGATGCAATGACCTGCTAATAATAACACACAGGTTTCCCACACTCAAGAAAAATCAATACCTGTTACGATATACATGACAGGATTAATTTAAAATGCTCAGATACTTAATAAACTCTCTGTGATCTGTTTAGTGTTATATAAATTCGTATATACTATTAATTTTTTATCTGCATGTATGCCTGTCAGTTCGTGAGTGCTCCGATACAATCTCTGCAATTTGCTTTGAACAGCACCACTGGCATAGTTCATATAAATTTAACCATATATTCTAAACACAGATGGTAGTGTAGTGGTTAGAGCGTATGGACAATCTTTCGATCAACCTGTGGAAACTTACTTCTCGTTCAAATCTCGTACTTATATTGACAAATATTTGTCAGTGTTAAAAAAAAATTATTAAAAGTGGAAGGGTGCCTGCGATCGACTGAAAAAAGATGAAATATCATTGAATTGGTCGTTGTAAACTTGTAAAACTTAACCCATGTGCACTTGCGTGGGCCACCTACCAAGCCCCATATGGGGTGATCATTTTATAGCACCCAGGGTTCACTTGATTACAAATTAACATATTTAAATTTAGCCTGGGCAGCCTTCTGAATCTCTAAAATTTCATTCTAAAATTTCGTTTTGCACTTAGCAATTCTCTGGTCTTTTTGTTATTACGCACAATGGAAAAAGAAAACAATGAAAAAAACAACTATAACAATTACCCAAGAAAGTCATTCAATAGATATTTAACGTCAATCAACTTGGTCACAGTCATTCACTTTTGCTATTTAATATAAGGCTCGGATTGACCTTTGGTAACCAATAAATCAGCATTGCTTCAGGTAAAATCAATGCTCTTACAAGGCCTGGAATGTACAAAGGGGCCTTGATGGGGGGTGGGGGCCTCTCAAGGTTGACACCATTTTGGGGGGTCAGTCTCCCCCCTTCTGCTGCTCGTGTTAATTTCTTCAACCTAATCTAAAAGCAGAACAGCAGCTTTTTGCAGGTTTGCTTTCTTTACCATTATCAAATGAACAGTGTTGTTTGTTTATTATGACATAAGCATTTTGTTGAATCATTCTGTGCAACCCAAAGGATGTTTCATTGTTTTATTGTTGTATAAAAATAATTAGTGATGGAAAGAAGAACTTGCAAATTAATCATCACAGCTTTATCAAACTTTTGCATCTATCTGTCCAATGTCATCCATTCCTTGCATTCGTCAGATCACCCAAGCAATGATTATTTGTTAATGTGGTGAGATGGAGAGCTTGAAATAAAATTAGTTGTTTATGCAATCTTCATAATTAAAATATTAAAATTCGACCAATGACAAATCTACATTTCTACAAATTTGGAAAAGTTCATAAGTGTTAAGAAAATTAATAAAGTAACCATACTAGAAATAGTGTCATGGACGAAAAAGAAAGAACCAATATTCCCACCACTGGGTATTAATTCACAATCTCATGTTCCATAGAGTGTGCACATTGTCACACTTTTTCCATAGTATCTAGCTGCAAAACACACTCAGAAACATGCCAAATACTATTCAAAGAAATTAGTTTGCATATTTTTTCGTTTGTTTACTTGTCTCAATAGCCAATTAAATGCTTCAAGCATCATGAACAGGAAACTGCTTATTTCAATATCTGCATCACAATAATCATAAGAATTAGATCTATGTTATAATTAAGTTATTGAAACATCATTTCCATCCTTATTTACTTTGTTTTATATCGTTACCTTACCAGAAAGTAAATAATATGGAGACATCCAAGCAGCATGCCCTACATTAAATGATTTGCCAATTTTCTTCTTTATTCATTTTAACAACACCTTGAGGTCTGTTTAATTAGGAACAATTTCTAACTTATGCCATTAGTGATCAGACCACAACCTGAGCTGTTAAGTACAAGGTGTGAAGTCAGATGGCTTCGTGTAATGATAATGCACTTTTCCCAAGCTGAAATTCACACCATATTCTAATGCTAGTATTTCATGACAATGTTTACAATTGTCACTGCTTTATTAGGGAGAGGCCATTTAATTTTCTAAAGGGGGGGATGCTTGCTTGAAAACATTTTTTCTTGTTCTGATTTGTATTACACTGGTCAACAGTGAAATCATTACTGACTTGAAAAGGCCCTAATCTGTAGTATTTTGGTGTGCCGAACACGAATATAACCGTGAAAAATTTGTATTGGCTCTCGTTTTGAAGATATTCATATACTTCATTTTCTATGTTTCACTGTGTAAATTTCTCCAGTAGGACTGCAGCAACATCCGGAATAATGATGTAACATTGCATAATACCATCATGCTCACATCATCCACAGTTGATTGCATCATTTTCTGATGCAATGCAATACTAATGCCATGTGGCTGCTGAAGTAAGTTGACGTCAGCAGTGTACTATACATGTGTAGGCCTATTATACTAATGCCAGGCGGCTGCTGAAGCTGACGTAAGCAGTGTACTATATAAAGCCCAATCAGATAGGTTCAGCATTTAAAATATTTTAGACGTTGTGCGAGACAGTTCAAGCTACTGTTACATAAAACTTATTATTTTATCCATTTACGTACAATAAAGAACAGTAATGCCTCGAAAGTGTGTTAATACCGCGGACAATTTTTGCTATATTTGTGGGGAAGTGACATTTGCCAACCAGAAGAAAAGTATCAATTCTCAAGTGAAGAAGGCATATCATCTTTACTTCCGATGCAAGGTTGGTGACCAAGACAAGCCTTGGGCTCCGCATATATGCTGTGCTACATGTACAACACAGCTTTCACAGTGGTTGAATTGCAAAAGGTCATCAATGCCGTTTGCAGTCCCAATGGTGTGGAGAGAGCCAAGCAACCACCTAAATGACTGTTACTTCTGCTTGGTTCCTCCTCTTTCCGGCGGAATAACGAAGCGAAAGAAGTCGAGAATAGTCTACCCAAACATTCCGTCTGCATTGAGACCAGTTCCACATGGTGAGGGACTTCCTATTCCAGAACCTCCAGCAGAATATTCTCTTGATTCATCTGACGAAGACAAAGGTGAGTCGACCTGTTCTTCTCCTGGTCCATCAGCATGCAGTGATCCAGATTTTCACTGTGGTGCATCATCAACCCCACACAGAATAACACAGGAAGAACTAAATGACCTGATTCGTGATTTGGACTTATCAAAGAACAAGGCAGAATTGCTAGGATCAAGACTCCAACAATGGAATCTTCTAGAAGAAGATGTCACAATTACTGCATATCGAAAGCGCCACCAGCAATTGGAACCTTTCTTCAGAAAGGAAAGTAATCTGATATTCTGTTCCGATATTGAGGGCCTCATGAATGCTTTAAAAATCACTCATGACCCACAAGAATGGAGACTATTTGTGGACTCTTCGAAACTGAGTCTCAAGGCTGTGCTTTTGCACAATGGAAACATTCTTCCATCTATTCCAGTAGCGTATGCTGTCCACATGAAAGAGACATACGATAACTTAAGGCAGCTACTGAATTCCATTGAGTATAACAAGTACAGCTGGCACCTCTGTGGTGATTTGAAGGTAGTTGCCCTTTTAATGGGACTGCAGCAAGGATATACAAAATACATTTGTTTCTTATGCGAGTGGGATAGCCGAGCAAGGGAAATGCACTACATGAGGAAGGAATGGACTCACAGGCAGAATGTAGCCATTGGAGAGAAGAATATCCAACACCCAGCTCTGGTTGAGGCTCAGAAAATCTTGCTACCACCCCTTCACATCAAACTAGGTTTGATGAAGAACTTCGTGAAAGCCATTGACCGGACTTTGCCAGCATTCCGATACCTGCATGAAAAATTCCCTCAACTCAGCGAAGCAAAGATTAAAGAGGGAGTTTTTGTGGGTCCTCAGATTCGAGAGCTTTTCAAAGATGACTGGTTCAACAACTTGCTGGAAGGTGACGCGAAACAAGCATGGAATGCTTTTCGCCTAGTTTCTACAAACTTCCTCAGAAATGTTAGGGCAGAAAACTATAAGGTACTAGTAGAAGACATGTTGATGAAGTATAAGAAACTTGGCTGCAATATGTCTCTAAAGATTCACTTCCTTCATTCCCA
Source organism: Sinohyriopsis cumingii (assembly GCA_028554795.2). Taxonomy (NCBI): domain Eukaryota; kingdom Metazoa; phylum Mollusca; class Bivalvia; order Unionida; family Unionidae; genus Sinohyriopsis; species Sinohyriopsis cumingii. The sequence continues at coordinate 135,098,567 of CM068824.1, forward strand.
TTTGGATTTCTTTCCTAGCAACTGTGGTATTGTTAGTGATGAACACGGCGAACGTTTTCATCAAGATATCGCAACAATGGAACAAAGATACCAGGGAAAATGGTCCACTACAATGCTGGCTGACTACTGCTGGACACTCCTCAGAGATGCTCCCGAACAGCTGTACAAGAGACAGGCGAAGAAATCTAAGATGTAGTCAATGACTTGATTTTTTATAGGTAGGCTATTACAGTTGACCTTTTACTATTGGAATGCATTTCGTTATGTAAACATTAATTTCTTGCAGATTACAAAAAAACTAGAGCCAATTTTGCAATTTGACTGTCATATTCGTGTTCAGCACATAAAAATTGATAAGAATTGACTAATTTTATTTCAGTAACATGACTTTTGTAAAAATTTGTTGTCCAGTGTTATAAAAAGGACACCTTGCCATTCTTTTCTTATTTTAAATAAATTTATCTTGTGAGGAATGAATCAGCAAAAATTATCCGAGTTGGAAAGAACAATATAGACCCATAAATTAAATATTCAGTCTCTTATAGTACACATGTAGTAAGAATTAAAAATGTTAAAAGCTGTGTGCATGTATATCCAGCCTCATGACTGGGTCATAACATGGTTTATATTTATGTGTAACATAATTCAGAATATGCTTTTGTTGGGCTGCTTTTGAAAAAAACAAAAGTGGCTGTCAACTGGAACTGAATTGTCCACATCTTAGAGGATCACTTTTCATCCTGAAACAGCAGGCTAAATTTACAATGTTCAAGAGAAGATCAACACAGTATGCCTCTCGGTCAGTGCTCAAGTTTGCTCAAATTTCTTTGAGTAAAGTAAAAGCGTAAACATACTGCAAAAGAAGGTGATTAACCTTCTCTAAATGTACAGAATATACAAGGCTTTATATTTTTATTGCCCCAATATATTTGACAGAAATTAAGATCATCTGATTCTCCTAAAGAATAGTAAAACAAGAGAGAGAGAGAGAGAGAGAGAAATCCAGATGCAGCAAATTCAAATTCAGATATACGAAAAGGAGACAGACAGACAGAGAAGAGAAAAAGAAGAAAGGGAAATACAATTTAGATTAAAAGAATTAGGACTGGTAGGTAGAGAGCACTCCTCTCTTTAACACACAAGTTTTAGTTTTGATGTTACTAGAAATGTAAGGTTAATACCCTATTTTAAAGAAAAAGCAGATCAATAATTTTTTCATTTTGAAAAAATGCTGAATATCTGCAGTTGCCAAGAGAGCACTGGAATTCATTATTATAATGTGTACTTATTGGCAAAGCTCACGGAATCTACACTTCCCTGTCGGTATAAGAAAGAGCTAATTATGATATGGTTAAGGAGCGTACCTTGAAAGGTTATGAGTTAGTGCCCGAGGCATGTCAACAAAGGTTTAGAAACTGTAGAAAATAAACTGTAGAGACCCATGTAAAATTTGCAAGGAAAAATGAGCAACTATTTGATAGGTGATAGATGATCAAGATTGCAATAACGTGATAAAACTCATATTAGCTGAAGAGTTCAATCATTTCATCAAAACCTATCTTGATTATCGAAAGGTGGAAACTTTACAAAATGCTGCTTGTACAGCTACAAACTATTTCTTGACTTGTGAAGTTTCATTTGTTTATAAGTTTTCCTCTCAGCTGTGTTTTGGGTACAAAAATACCAATCATCTCACCCTCATCTTCCAAATCTCAATCTGGCACACCTTTTAGGAATAAAATTTCTGAAAAGACTGATCAGAAATCCATATCTCTTCCTATGCACACTTATTGTAAGGAAGGGCATATTATTTCTGGCACAGATTTGAAAAATAAGCAACAGAATACTACAAATGCTCCGATTTCTAAGAAGGCAAGGTAATAGTCATGTATTGAGAGCAATATATTTGCTGGGTCAAACAAACCTCAGTCTGTTTATTAAGGAAAATTAGGGATCGTCATGTCAAAAGGTTCTATGTCACTTATTGCTGGTGCTGACAAGCCTATCAATATTAAAATAGTAAGGGAAACAGGAGCTTCTCAGGCTCTTTTATTGTCAGATACTTTGCCCAGATGTCTTGTTCTTATGTGCCTTCCATTATATGAATTTTTCATCAGCTTTAGTCTCAGAACCCATGATAGTTGGAACAGTGCTTTCTTTAACTAACGGTATTCATTGTTTTACTAGATACAGATCTAGCTGGAGATAATGTCGTGTATAATCCACTTGTAACTGACAATCTTGTATGGATCAAAAAAGTTGATCATAATGAAAATGAAAACTCTGATTTATACACTGCTTGTGCAGTTACTAGAGCTGTGGTAAAAATATCTCTTGAGAATGATGTTGATCAGTATAGCTGAAATATTTTTTATTTACAAACCATTTAGCAGAATAAAGGTAGACTGTGTCAATCCCTTACAAAAGACCAACTTAAAGTCAAACAACCCATATTTGTTGACTATAATGTGCACACCCATAAGATTTCAACAGGGAATTCCTTTGATGAATATTAAACTAGAACCATAGTAAAAGTTTTGTTAAAGTTTATTACACTGTTTGGCATTCCCAATCTGTCCAGTCTGATCAAGGGTCACATTTTATGCCTGGAATTTTTCCACCAAGTTACACATGCATTTGGCATCCAATGTTTTAAATCTAATTATCTCACTAAAGTCTCAAGGTTTTGGAAATATTTAATCAAACTTTGAAGAATATGATTCAGTTCATATTGCTTTGATATATGTACTGGAAAAGATTGGGAATGTTTTCATTTGCTGTTGTTTGCTGTTAGGGAATCAGTTCAAGAATCAGTAGATTTTTAACCAAGATTTTGTGCATACTGTCCATAGACCACTGATGTTATTAAAAGAGAAACTTCTTTCAACTGCAGAGTCAGAGATTAATCTTCTTGACTATGCCTCTGATTTGAAATAGAAGTTGTCAAAGGCTTGAACCAAGAAACACTTGCAAAGCTAATAAAAGTAAAGAAAACATCAGTCCCATAATTATAGGCATACTGCTGTACCATCCTATATCTTCTTGCACCTACTATTTCTGTTTTGGCAGAATGTAATAATAAAGGTCTCTTTAAATTATTTCAGTGTATCTGGTCAATGTTTACTCAACACTAAAAAGAAAAATACTTCAAATATTCTTCACAGACAGCATTTATAACACATGGTCAAAACTATACTAATCAAATACTTCACTTTTCAAAATGTTGTGTTTTTTATACTCAAATGTTCTAAATTAAACTTCATCCCTTATCAGAACAGATGTGCTTAACTTTTCAGATTCATAGCATATACATATCTAAGGATTATTAAAACTTTCTGCATATAAATTCATATGCATGCAAAACCGTTTTGACAGTAGATAGGTTCGTGGACATCATTCAAAGAAATATGCTGTGCATTTGTAACAGGTAGGCAAAGGTCATAACTGTCTTTCTACAGATGGATCAGTCTGAGAAAAATTCAAAAAGATTACAGATTTGAAAAGTGTTTCATTGCTCTAATGAATATATGTCAATACTTCAAAACTTTTTTCTTTAAAGATCTAACAATTTATTTATAATATTTGCTGAAACATCTAATCCAACACCATAGATCAGGTTAGCACATCTGTCATTCTGATACTGATTACAGAACAACTTGATCCATATCACCTCTGATATACTTGGAAACATTACAAAAAACAGTGATTCATAGCGACCGATTTGTAAATGACTTTAGAATTCATTACTATCCACCTTCCAAGTTAACTAATAGTTCTAAAGAAGAAATCTCTTTTCAAACACAAACACTCCCTCTCAAGCATCCACTAATGAAACAATTTAATTCCAAACCTTTGGTTTTTGCTCATTGGTAAAAGTGACTATTAATCATGTTGAGCTTACAATGAGACTAGTATGTGTTCCTGTGGGCAAACTCTGAGCTATGGTGACTGCTTATATTTTTTATATCAGCACTACTTTTGAATACCGGAGGTTCACATATTGGCATGCCAATCTAATGAAGTTCATAGCACAGTCCTATCTTCTTTATATAGCCTTCACAGAGAAACATTATTAATACTTCAATATTTTCTTTTAATTGAGGAGGACACTGTATAAATAAGATAGGATGGATAGACACATGGATGCATCAGTAAAAAGATAAAGCAAATTCTATGCAATTATAATGCATCTTTTTTTAAAGCTTGGATATAAAAAAAATACCATAATAAAAACAGGCTCAAAACCAGCAATAGTCTACTAGGCAGATGCTAGCAAAATACAAATACTTCCGTTTAATCATTATCTGATTCTGATTATCTGAAACCAATGGTATTTTACAAGTTTATTGGTGCAAGTTAATACTGCTTTTGTATCAAAGAAACATTAGATATAATTAAATGACCGAAAAGGATAATTAATTAAAATTAAATAACTGAGAAGGATAATTAGTAATAATTAGATGACTGAAAGGACAGTTAGCTATAAATGAATGACTGTATAAATGAATGACTGAAAAGGATAATTAATTATAATTAAGTAACTAATAAGGATAAGTTACTTTTTTTCTGAAATGGTTACATCTTTTTGGGGCTAGCAGACCAAGAATTCTACACATGCTGGCTCGCACAGCAATTATCTTAAATGTAATACCTGTTATCTATCAGCTCAAGTATATCGCCCTTCTTGAAACTGATATCGCCCACCTTGAAACTGATATTGTTTTCGTCATAGTCATACAGAGCACGGAGGTAACACTTGGATGCTGTGAAAAAAATGTTAACTTGTAATGTGAAATGATTTTTATTCTAAAAGATTGCAGAATTAATAACTGGATATATTTAGAGATGGCTCTGGAAAACAATTATTGGTACTTCAGATATGCTTATCACAAGTCTTATTAAAAAGCCAAGTCCTTGGAATGTGTTCCTAGGGTGGCTAAGGATAACTGAAAATAAATGGTACAATCACAGCTTAAACTTTGATCCACATCTTACTGAACTGATTAACTGATCAAACTGATCATGTTCTATTTTTGAATGAGACAGTGAGAGTTAAAATTAATAACATAACACATTAATGTGTACCTCAAAGTTAAAGAATACTATAACTGAAATGTGAACTGACTATATACATTTCCACCAAATTAAATGTAATTGTTAATTTCTTACTAATAGATCTGGGTGATTTATGTCTGCATCAGTTAAAATTAGCTGAAAGCAAATGATGAGTATTTGTGAAGGTAACCTTGCCTTTTCATCTTGAAAGACATATTTGGCAAAGATTTTGCTAAAAAAAAAAAAAAAAAAAAAGAGAGTTCCAAAAGGTTGTGAAAGGTGGAAAAGATGAGAAATTGGATATATTAAATGTATAATTTTAAAAAATCAAGATCTGCAGTAAATTCTGCTAAGTGGGCAGCATTCAATGCAAACAGAATATTCTCTTAGTCTAATCTAAGTGGGAACACACTTTTGCTCAAAATCGAGAAGTCTGAGACTAGAATCTAAACAGACTCTCATGTAACAATAAGCATTCTTTAAAACACTAATTCCAACAAATTTTGGACATATGCGATTACATTTTAACATATTAAAGATTGGTTTGAGAAAAAAAATTATAAATGAAGTTATCACCAACTCCTCAAACAATATTTCCATCGCTTTATTTCACTTTATCCCGTAAAAGGGCACACTATATTTAACCTTATAAAAAGTTCAAATGTACACCCAAATATAACAAATGTTTCACTGATATCTGGCATCACATAATCATTATGTGCTTATTGACAAGGTCTCAATGATCTCTACAGCTGGTCTGGTAAAACCTTCAGGAGTATAAAACTAGCGCTCATAAAGTTTTGGACCATGTGTAACCTTGCAGGAATTTAAATTAGATTCATTAAACTTTGAAAATTGTCTTAATTTGTATATTTATCTGAGACTGCTAAATTGTCATGACCTAGATTTATGATGTGCTCAAAATGCTATAATTATTTAGTTTTGAGTCTGAGCTATTTCCCCTTCAAGAGGTGTCGAGAAAACCTTCCTGGCTAAACTAAGAACACTGTTTGAACAAATGAGGAACATTTCAACTCTTTTTTTGAACAATTTGATGAAATTAGAAAAATAAAATATTTGGGGATATTTCAAGCTATGCATATGACCCATAAGTAATTCCCTTACACAATATTGCAAGCTAATCGATCATAATGGCCCCAAATTCCAATGCTGGCTTGTATATTTAGAACTGACTCAATGCACACTCCTACATGTCATAAAAAGCAAACAATTGAGCCAATCTTTTGGCCCTGGGATATATCACCTGATGACATTCCAGCTAAGAAAGTATTCAACTTCTTAAATGAGTGTGGTTTAGATACAAAAATGTCTTTCTGTTTGAAGGACTTTATACCTTCTGTTTCTTATTTGTGTTCATTTCTTGAGGATACCTTAACTTACTCAACACTATATAGCCAGGACTGTGTTGATGTGCAGTTAAACCCTGCATAAACATGAAAACATACATAAACTATGGTTAACACTTTACCTCATGCAATCGTCTTTGGACACCTCTACACCATTTGCACAGAAGCATCTTTGACGCCTCTACTCAAGTTGCATGGAAGCGCCTTTTGACGTTGGCTGTAAACATCAGCCATTTTAAGCTGGTTTTCGTAGCGCCACCATCGGGGAAAACCCCTATTTGACACTACATTCATTTCTGCGAATGACAATTACATTAGATCACATGGTCACTGTTTATGCACTGGTCTATATCTGCTATTTAAAGTAACTGGGTCGTAATTTCCACTCTCCAAAGTGGCGGTCGCGGATTTCATTCAGTACTTAAGAATCACAACCATGAAAGATTCAATAACCAAGGTAAAGGCTCTGATATTGATGTAGGCAGCAATTAGTTTTTATAAATTATCAAATTCAGATGACTTAGTGATGTAGACGCAGATGAAAAACTTGTAAATTTCGAGTATGAGAAATAGCAGCTACAGTTGGTCACGTGGCCTCAATGACATGACGGTGAACAAGTTCTCTCAAGATTTTAAAGCACATTAAAAAAAATTCTGTGATAAATAATTACACAGCTATAACAATCGGACTTTACTCTTAAATTTTTCCATATATAATAGATGGTACCAAAAATGTAAAATGATTAAAATATCTGTTAAACGTAACATAAACTACATTGCTTAACAGTTCACGGGCAGGCCTATGCATATGGGGTCGACTAGGTAACAGATGTTCTATTCATAGCACGCTGCACTTTGTAACTATGCTCTATGAGGTAAAGGGTTAAAATAGTGCAGAATATGTTATTCACATACGGATATTTCCCTAAATACTGGCAGTAGTGAGAATACCTCTTATGTATACCTATATTGTGCATTTAACTTTTGTCCATGATTGTAGGTTGCAAGGGCCATCTCTAAGCCACGTATTATATATCAACATAAACATCACAGCTAAACACCAGACGAAAATAGAGTTTTAAACATGTCAGCTTCATAAAGAAACAAGGGAAATAAAAAATAAAAAAAGAGAAATCAAAATGAAGAAAGAACAGAAATATAACTACAGACAGAAAGAGTGTGTGTGTGAGAGAGAATGATAGAAGAACGATAAAATATAAAAAGAGGAGATTATTACGAGCCTATGCTCTTAAAATAAGTAACAGAAAAGAGTGAAAAGCAACAAGGTTTGTAAAATTCAACAAATAATTTATTTCCCTAGTAAAAATGTAATAAAAAGGAACTTATGGTATTACCAATTAAATCCCAAATAATCCTAAAATTACACACACAAGTCCTTATAATTTATACTCCTGAATAAAATTCAGCATAAGTCCAAATTAAATCCAAAGCTAAAGATGCTGATGTGTCTATTGTAAGTTGTAAATTACCGATGTGTCAACAGTCTTTTGTTGAGTCACAGTAATGTAATTCCAGGTTTGAAATCACTATAAATTTCAGTGGATTGTCCTTCAGAGCACTTTTGTATTTCCAGAGAAAATAATCATCTGAATTCAAAAATCTGAAGAAATAAATTCCAGCCAGAAATGAAATCCTGGACACAACATATAATACAATTTGATTGTGCCTGATCTTAAAGCACAAATTAATTTTCCCATCAGTGACAAGATTAAAGAGTCTTCTACCTGACCTCAGGTCACAATTAGCAATTTCTAAAAATAAAATTAAAATATTACTTAATGGAAAATAACCTTCTAGAATGGTCCTGATGTTTACAAAATAAAAATGTTAGTTAATAGAAACCTATTACTAAAGAAAAACATAATAGAATCTGGACTATATCAGGTAAACCAGGTGAATTCCAATAACCTAGAATTAGACCAAATAAACATATTTACTTCTACTAATAATGATCCTAATATTAAGCCTATAAACACAGAGAATATTGTAGCTATGTATTAGTTGTTAAAATAATAAAATTTTAAAAAAAGCAATTTTGGTCAAGCAGAAAATAAACTCAGTTTTGGACAAGTTCAAGTCCAACAAACAATGTTACATTACAATAGCATATGATGAATAAAAAAAATTAAAAAATTAACAAAAAACATTGCAAATTAAATGTGCATGACATGATATCTACACAACTTCAGAGTGAGGAAAGGCAGAGGCAGGGAGACAAAAAAGAGGGAAATACAGATGCAGAGAGAAAAAGTAGAAAGGGAAATTTAACTTAACGCTAAAAGAAATAGAACTGGCAGGAAGATATTCCTCTTCTTTTCTACGCACAAGTTCAGATCTTGATGATACCATAAATATTAGGTTAAGTACCCCCTTTTAGAGAAAAAAATAAAAGTAGATAAATATTTCCTTCATTTGAGAAAATTGCTGAAAATGTGCATTGGCAATTGGACTTCATTATTATAAAGAGTACTTACTGGCCAAGCTTATGAAGTCTACACATCTATGTCAGTACAACAAAGTGCTGATCATGATGTAGTTAAGGGATTTAACTTGAGGGTTTATGAGTTGGTACCTGAGGCACACTGAGAAAGGTTTAGGACTTAGAAAAGAAACTGGACAATCCAAGCTGAAATTGCATGGGGAAAAGAACACAAGGTTGATATGTGGTACTCAACAAAGAAGGTTGATCATGATTATGTCAATACTGAACAGCTCATGTTCCTACAAGAGTTCACGAACTGTGTCCATAGTGATGTTAAGTCAGAAACATTAGAAAATGCTGCTAATACAGCTGACAATTTTTGCTTAATTCACCAAATTTCATTTTTTTAAGTCTTCCTCTCAGACGTTTTTAGTATATAAAAACATCTCAATTTCATGCATTAAGTACTTCCAAATATCAATCTGGCACAACTTCTAAAAATCAAACTTCTTAAAAGTGTGATAAGAAATCCTTATCTCTTCCTATGCACACTCATTGTAAGAAGGAGTGGCATATTATTTCTGATACAGGATGAAAAAAAGCAACATAATAAAGAGAGAGCTGTTACAAATGCTCTTATTTCTAAGAGGGTATGGTCATGGTCATGTATTGACAGCAATATATTTGTTGGGTCAAACAAGAGCTATTCAAACAATTCTTATTTCTAACAGAGCAAGGTAATGGTTTTTGTATTTTAAAAAATCCCAACTGATTTTATTATGGAGAATTAGGAATCATTCGTGTCAAATTGTTCTATATCACTAAATAATGATTCTGCCATGACTGTCCCTAAAAAAATATTAAGGGACACATGAACTTCTAAGAGTCACTTTGTCTTTATCTGATAAGTCTTCTTTTTAGTGAAAGTGTTCCTATTTAGGGAGAAGATGCGGCTTTGTTAATGTTCTTCTGCATTGTGTAAATTTGTCAACAGACTTGGTCTCAGGACCCATGAAAGAACAGTGATGTCTTTACCCATCGAAGGTATTCATTTATTACTAGGCACTGACCTAGCTGGAGATAAGGTTATGGTTAATCCACTTGTAACTGACAAACCATGTTTGAATCAAAAAGCTGATCCTATTGAAAATGAAATCCCTGATTTCTACCCTGCTTGTGCAGTTACTAGAGTTATGGTAAAAGGAGTTCTTGAGAATGATGTTATCAGGAAAGTATTCCTTTACCTGATACATTTATTGGTCAGTCTTTTGATGAGGTCACTTTTGTTCCTGGTATTGATCCCCTTTTAACTACTCATTCTCTTTATTGTAATCAAGGTGACAAAACACAATCACTTATTGTCGAACAGGGACCTGTTCCCAAAGATCTTTTGATTGTTCTGAATGCTGTTAGCAAACCTTTGGTAATGATTGGTGTCCAACTGTTTCTCCTCCAAGAAAAGAGCCAGAGAAAGTCGGACAGTTGAGGAATAGAGGCACGTAGATGGGCGATGTAGACGGTTACTCTCAAGGTTCTCTCCACAAATAAAGGTTTGAATTATCTGACTTGCAAGGCTGTACTGGTAAAGGCCATGCATGTAGAAGAAGAGGATGGTCGATTCTGGTTGGCCGGAATCTTCCTGGGTGTATTATCATTGGGAAAATGAGATCAGTGACACAGGGCTTGTGCCATCAAAGAGAGGCCATCAGAGTCATCTTGCCATTCTGACCCCGTAATTGTAGCACCATAGAAGCCATTGATGCAGCCAGAAGCTGTCTGAATTGTATGTTGATATGGAGATTGTTGCACCCACATAGAAAAATGCCAAATCAGAACACTGGACAAGTAGTCTAGAACCTCACTGTTGGAGGATATAGGTCACCACTACCGTGTTGTCAAACCATAAGAGGACCATTCTGCCCCCAGGATCAATCTTTACAGAAATGAAAGGTACTGATGACAGCCTTCCTTTCTGGGATATTCCCCAAGGTGTCGCTAATGGTAGAGAAGGTCAGCAACAGGTTGGTACTCCCATCATGTGCACAGGCATCAGTACTTGACATTTCCACCTGGGCTTCTTCAGCAGGATTCCAATAGTTAGACAGCCTGAATTGCCCAACTGACAGGAATGATCGAATTTTGGGTGTGATCTTGACTGCTTGATAAGGAGGACGTAAAACGGGGCACAAATGTGCTGGCGAAGGCCTGCATAACAAGACGGCCGAGTGGGGTCAAGTCCTCTGCCATATAATAGCCAAGGAGTTGCAAGAACTCTCCCGATGAAATCCAAGTCTTGATGGCAACGGACTCGGCCATTTCAGTGATTCTGGGAGCATGAACAGAAGGGGATGCACCAGATTCCACTTGGTTAAGAAATCCATGCCCAAATGGAGAAAATTCCAGGATGTATGGAGGTCTGAACTTCCCAGTTTGTGAAAAGGCCTGGATGATCTAGCAGAGAAGGGAGATTGTTCCACCTTGGAGTAGTATTGAACTTACCATGTGTTTCTTTAAGATGATGCCCAGGTATACTGTTGTTGATGCAGATGATGACGCCTGGAACATTGAGACAGCAGGGTCCCTAGTGTCAGTGAAAGCCCAAGGGTTCTTGAGGGCCGAAGGGAAGAAAGGCGAGTTGATAATGGTGTGGCAGTAAATGTGGAAACTAGCAAAAGATGGGGTGGATACGGACATGGAAGTATACATGTCAGATCGAGACTAACGTCATATTCACCAAGTCCGACGGGGAGGCGGAATGACATCGCCTTCCCAGTGTTGAATATGGTCAGGAGACTCCAGTCGATGATGGGCCTACACCTGCTGTTTGCATGCCTAAAGCAAGTCTTGAGCAACTCATTGGGCAATGTGTCATTAGAACAAGCACCCACGCCTTTTGTGTGTGACCGTATCCTGTTATAAAAAAAACACATATCTCCTGATCTGACGGTGTACTGTGTTAAGGGGCAAGGGGATTCTTGACCTTGATCAGCAGACCCCATTCTGAGGGAACAGGGAGGTCCAGTGTGCTCAAATCGGTTTCATACAGCCAATGTACTATTGCATGATAGGGATCAATGTGGGTGCACATGCAACTATCAATGTTTCATCACCCTACTGTACGTCGAAATATCACCTGGCTAGGCTTCAAGCTCAGCATAAGTGAAGCAAGTGACCTTGACAACTGCACTCAGTCGTATCTAGCCAAGACACAAGCTCTCCCTTGAGTATAAGCCATGAGTACTCTAATATCCAGAATCACCGGTAAAGACAGTACTGCCAGCATCACTGTACTGCTGGCCTTTCCAGCACTGCCTGCATCTATCCTTTCCTGTACTGTCAGCATCGCTGCACTACCAGCCTTTCCAGCACCATCGCTACATATATGTCGGTCCAGTATGCACCTGTACCAGCCACTCCAAAACTGTGGCTGAACAGGCAGATTTCTCATCAAAATCGCCAGTGAAATAATGAGGTTGCCAACTGTCCAGCTAGAAGGATGGATCTATCACTAAGATCCCCATAAACATTGTGTAGTTGGCCCATTCCAACCAAGAAGTCTCCACGCTAGGATGGCTGGACTGCTGTTAATGTCGGGGAGACTGCTGGTTTTGGCTGAATGGCTGGTGTCAGTACGGCAGTATTTTTATTTGGGTCCAGCTGAACAATCGTAAATCCCATGCACCCCGAATTACCAGCCAGGCCATGCTGACATGTGAAGTCTTACCCCATCTGGGTTGCCTAAAAATGGGGAATATTCCTCTAATGGTTTGCTCAGATAGAAGTGAGTGTGGCTTCGACTGCTATACCGACTGACACATCTAATCTAGCAACGGATGGTCCCATGTTGTATCCCTTCCATCCCCTGATGTAACAGTATGTGCTGGTTCCATGCGACAAACTTTAGTCCGGGGAGGGGGGGGGGGGGGCCTGAGGCTGATTATGGGTGGAGACTAAGAATGTTAGAGGTATCCTGCTGTGACTGCGACCGTCTCTCTTTCCCCTTTACCGCATTTTGAAGTACAGCAAAGCATTTGTTTTCTGCCCAAACATTGCATATTTAGCTCCTTTACTTCAATACCGAACAGGGCGATCTCTGTGCACGTGCATAACATGGTGTAGTAAACATTCCTACTGAAACAACACAAGATGAGAGAAAACAAAGCATAGATTAGCAAATTAGTATGTGACTAGCTAGCTAATAGTATAAATCATCTAACTCAGCAGCCTATACTACACATTTTGGACGCTGTATATCAGAAACAATGTATACATAACACACAAAAAGTCAGAGTCATGGAGGACTTGCAAGCTTTGAAATTGCGTACAGATTGATTAAATAAATACTTTGCAGAAACGACACAAAAGACAAACTAAAGCAAAATCTAGTACAGGGTTGAAATTACTAGGTCACTAAACACTGACGTAATGAACAGACACGTAAACGTGTCGTATCATAAATGTACGTCATATATTAAGCTTAAGCACAATGCATAGTTAATGAGAAGGGACAATGTGTACATACTATAAACTGAACAAGAGTCATTGTAGGCTACCATGCTCTGATATAAGAAACACACCGATGTAGAAACTAGCACTACATTGAAATTACTAGGTCGCTGAAACAAAACACTTTTGAAACCACATGTTATAGATGCTGCATAACAGAAACCATGAATACATAACATAAGCAAAACAGGAGTCATGGTAAACTTCCATGCTCTGAAGTGGCCTGTAGAATGTTTAACTGATATATGCTAAAATGACACAAGACACAAACAAAAGCAGAAACTAGTAATGTGTGAAATTACTAGGTAAATAAAAACACAGGCGTAAGTAACAGATAGGTAAAGTGTCATATCAGAAACCTATGACAATGTTTAAAATGTATGTTACATGCTTCATTAATAATAATTCTATCAAAACTGCATGACATACGAATAAATTAAGCACAATTATCAAGCAGCACTTCAGATTTTGCTATTAAGAGCCCCATAGTGGACCAAGTAAGCGAATAAAGTCAAATGTACACTAACCCACAATGACCTTGTGTAAGGTTAACGACTGCACAGTGGGACGGTGGTCCTACAAGATAAAGTCCTGACAAGTGATAAATCTCTCAAAATATTGGCAGAAATTGCAGTAGATGGGTAGATCCTCATTATAAATGTAAAATGAATGTTGGATGGGTCCATATGAACATAAAAATGGGCTGGATTGTCAGAGGGTATTGTACTGTCTGTGTTTCAGAACACATCAAAGCTAAAAGCTGGCGACAACTGGTGCTATCAAGGAGAGGTAATGGGCAAGAGTTACTACCCTTTCGTCTTTTAGTATGGCTGGATTTGGAGGTAGCAGGCTAATATTCCTAATATAATCTGATTGGGGAACGTACTCGAAGGAGACAGAAAATGTATAAAATAGCCTGAAGGTATTTAACCATTACAGCCAGTACTGTTGTTCTTACTGATAGGAGTACTTTAATTTGTTAATTGTGCTCATGTAACTGCCTGATAGATTAATTACCTATAAACATCACATAGCTAAAAAACAGTCAAAATCATCAAGAATTAGTTAGGTTCATTTAAAAGTATAATTTTGATCCTCTAATGTGTACCCGAAGGGCCATAAGATGAAAACTGTCAAAAAATCTATATAACTTGTGTTTTATATCTGCAACACTGGAAAAAAATCTAAACTAATGATATTATAAACAAACCCACTTCTGATAGAAAATGATTCCAGTCACACTTTTTACCATGTAATAATTCCAACTTTTATAAATTGACTGCGTTTTCTGCGTTTTCTGTGGACTACTTTTGGTTCCCTGTTACCAGATCATTTAATGTGAAGTTTTATCTATATCAACGCCTTGCACCCTAATAATAATAACAACAAGCTCCCACCCACCCACTAATGTGATTTCTGATCAAAAATGACAAGCTAATCTTCAGAAATTATTGCATTTCACCGCGACAACCTGTTACAGAAGTGGTTATTAAAGGTCAGGGTCATATGTCAACCAAGGGGTGTCACTAAAAATAGATATGATTTTGCACTTGAAAAATTGAAATGCATAGAAAGTAACAACGACGTTGCTATAACAACACATGCCACATGCAAGTGTAATTTTCAACAAAAAAAGAAGAAATATTCCTAGTTTAACCGCAACAACCATCTTCTATGTATTAAAATAATGATCGTAACAGTATATCAATGGCATGACCCACTATGACATCTACCCCGTATCACTGTATAAAGAATCGATCGATGAATCTTGGCTAGCAAAGATAGGGCTATGTATTCTCTCACAGTTAAGAGGCTAATGAAAGAAAACTTTGATGTACATAAAAATGAATGTTTCGTTGGTTAAATCTGCTGATCTGATGTTAGAAAGGAAGTAAATTGGAATTATAAGGATTAAATGATCATGGTTGGGTATTTATCGATGTGTAAATTTTACCTAATCACTCACAAAGTAAATGTAAACTTTGTGAGTGATTAGGTAAAATTCATTATTTTGTGTACTCTTTAGACAAGAAGGAAATAAAGGTACACAGGTGCTATATCATGCAGTGACAGTATGAGTTTTAAAAAAATCTGGTAAAAAATCAATTAACAATTGAATTTTAATGTTCAGAGATCAAAACGGTGGACGGTACTGAAGAGGCAAGTGATGCCAGTTATGGGCTTGCTGAATTAGTTGAAAATGTATACAATTTTGTGTGAAAAAATTCCATTTTAGGCAGTGAGGATCGTTATCTTTACATCATCATAATGAACCGATTTGACAAGAAAAACTGGTTATTTGAACATCTGTTTCAAACACAAGTTTTAACGTGTGGAAACCAGTATGGTAAATAGCACTAAAGTGGCAAGCCATTGCAGTGATATCTATGCTAATTCTGATGACAATTAATGCAAATTCTGTGGGGAAAATTAACATTTTGAACAGAGAAATTGTGATGTGACTTCAATGAAATGAACAGAGATGATGATAAATGGTTATTTGAAAATTTGATTTCAAAACTGAATTTTAAAGTGAGATCAAAATGGCAAACAGTACTGCAGCAGCAAGTGATGGCAGTGGTGGATGCCGATTCTGATGAAAATATTGACAATTTTGTGGTGGAAATGGATATTTTAGGCAGTAAGGATTGTGATCTTGACTGTATCAAAATTAACTGAGCAGATGACAAGGCTATTAATTTGTTTTAATTAATATGTTTTACTCAAATATTGACAGTGATGAAGATACTGAAGTTTTCTAGCTAACTGTATATTTTGAGAACTTCATTGCTCACAAAGTGTGCCTATATACCGATGTTGCATGTGTGGCATGATATGAAATTTTACTACATTCCTGGAAATGGACCAAACTAAACCCATCAAGATCCTAATATTTTTACATCAGAATTTATTTTACAAAAAAATGAAACAAAATAAACAGCTTTGTTAACTTTCCAGTAAGGATTGTTTCTGCTTACTTTCCACATTTTCAAGTCAATTCACTAAACTGTAATAAATTTTAACATTCTTGATGGATTATTTTTTCCACCATATTAATATTCTCCCACTACCACCATTTCATACACTTACATGTAAATTGTAAAATATTGCAGACAAGAAATCTGAGTTATAAAAGAAGTGAAAAGCATGTCATCTGGTTCACTTTACTTTCAACTAAATATTTTATGTCATAAAATTTTTAATGAAAAATATATGACATTAAACTAAATTGTATGCATTGAAATAGTATATAACTTTGACAAATTATATGAAAAACTTGCCCTGTAAAGTCAAATTCAGCTATGTCACTGCATTCTGTTGTATGGATACACTAACGACTTAACTAATTTCCAATTCTATACAACTGCCCATCTGATTGGGCTTTAGTATGAAAAAGGGTTAACGTAATAAAATAAACATTCTACAGATTAAAGTGTATATATTACCTCAAGATGCACTGAAGCAATGAGCTTCATAACATTGGGACTGGTTTCCTCAAATGAGTGATGGAAAAGAATCATATAATTACATTTTCCTGTTTAAACATTCAATACCTTGTCTAAAAAATTTGTCTTTCTTCAAGACATCAGGCTTCTGAATAGTTTCTTTGACTTCAGCAATATCTGAAATAGAACGATTCAGTCCTTAAAATCTGTGACATTTTTCATACTGATCTCGTTAAAGAAAACAACAATTGAAAAAGTCTACATAAATGAATGTAAAATCTTATTGTCTGCCTGACTGTAATGTGACTGCAATGTGATCTATACCTAATTAGTCACATGTCAAGGGCACACAATGTCCAAAATCAGTTGGATGTTGAAACTCTGGTAATTAAAATAAAGGACTGATACAGATGACGACCACCTGCTCTTAACCTTTCCACAGAGAAAATAACATTGTAAATAATCCAAGTACACCACTCCCTCGATAACTCGCGCACATCGGGGTCCAGAAACATCAATCGCACTTTAAGTGAGGCGCGAGTTATCGAGGGACCTATAAAATAAGCCCAAAAGCAATAAAGTGATCGACGACATAAAGGAAAAATAAAGGAGGGGGTAGGCATATTATAGTGTTGAATACTCACTTTATAATCGTGCTTAGATTAGCTGTGAATAAATATCTCTTCATAACGGTGTACTTTGTTTATTATTTCCTCATAGAGCAAAATTAATTTCAGGATAAATTACAGTATATTGAGGCGATCATCGAAAACATTATTCCACGTGGATTACATTCGCTTAACATGTGTACCACTTCACACACTGTGTACTACATCACTAATTTTTATGTTGAATTGGATACATTCTAGTTTTATTGTTTGATCCAAATTAAACGTTTTTTATATAAAAAAGATCGACTCTTTTCGAGAAACAGTGTCGATCGAACGATAGATTTGATTGCGATAGAAGTAAAATGGAAAACAAAAAACAAGGGTTAATCAGTACTAACATGAATTTAATGGGTCTAGAAATTTAAAACAACGTAAATTAGAACAAGTTAATACTTGTCGTTTGTGCCATGCTTGACAAATATCAATTCACTTTTTGAAAACATCAGTTAATTTTTTTTGTGTGTTACTCCTTTGTTTCTCTGCCGCTGAGCGAAATCCCTCAGATTTCTCAACTGCATGAGCTTTACGTAGTCAACATTTTGGGTCTCCAGCAACTTTATGGCAATATCAAAAGATCTGATTGCTTTCTGTGCAGAGGGGGGAAGTGGTGCAACATCTGCATCTGCATCACTTTCAACACTTGTGGTACTCCAGTTAGAATCATCTTCTGCTGCAAATTTGTTCGTTATATAATTAATTATTGTTTCATCTGACATGTATTCGGCTGTGGGGCAATCATTGTCAGCACAAATCCACTCCTCCATATCATCAAGAGAAATGCCCATCTCAGGACCATGAGTCTGTACGAATTTCTTCCAAACAGCCTCGGCATTAATGACATCAGTTTCACTGAAACCTTCAAAGTCACTATCATCGTCGCTGTCTCTGTTACTGTTTTGCTGTACGTCAAAGGCAGCTCCAAAACCCTTAATCCAGCACCCCAGGTCTCTTGTAATCGATTTTTTAATGCAACAAACACTTCCCCAAGTTGTTCAAAACAAAGCCGTCATGTAATTAGGTTCTCACAGAAGTATTCACGGGTTTCGATGTGACAGTCAACTGACTCTTTTCATGTTTTCAATGAACAGAATATGTTGCAATTAAAATGTTTACAATGAAACGGATTTAAAGGATTAGAACATGACTGTCACACAGGAAGACGTTTAATTAGTGTTTATTTCATTCTCTGTTGCCACCTGTTAGCATTTACCATAAGTTTTCATTGATCGCTATTTCACCAGACTGTTTATTTTCAGTATACTGACAACTATTTATCCTAAAAAGTTACATGATATATGATATCTTTAAACAGAGGTCTCGCTAGGATTTTAAAACTGGGTCTTTCTGCCTCTGAATTCAGTCACTAAATATGAGTACATTTTCTCACCCGGCCGCCAGTCAAAGCCTTTGAACTAGCCGCCTAGCTATTGCATCATGTTCTTTTTTTATGTACTCTTATAAAATGGCAACATGTATGTACGTCAAGGAGTCTTTCAGTCACTGAAATCCTGTCATTGTAAATATCAGCACAGCTAACTGATCAACACATTTTCCCACAAAGCAGGTGGCTGAAACAGAACTGGCAAATCTTTGAATTTTCCCACGCACCTATTACATGCGTACGGAGGAATCCTGCCTCAGTGATTTTCTGCGTCACAGATCAAAAATTGGCATCCAAATAGGCGTAATTAAGCGCTTTCGAGTTCTCTGAAATTAATTCCTATTTAGAACTTGCAAATTTCAAAATATGGATTCTATTTTTATGGGCATTAATCACCATTTTCGATGATAAAACGAGCAATATATCAAGGTTTAATTTACCAATTCTTATCGTAATTTTTCACGTTCAGCATATTTTAAAGATATTTTAAATAAATTTTCTCTGGAAAACTCGGGAGCCAAGACAGACACTGCGTTATAAGCAGGATCGCGAGTTATCCGGACGCAAGTTATCGAGGGAGCGGTGTAATCCATTGGAAAATGCTCTTGTACCATTGTAGTTGATTTATACGATTATGCACCAAAAGAAAAAAGGGCACCATTAATCAAAAGAATAAAAAAAAATTATTTTTAGGAAAAACTGGAATGAGTCTACTGTTATGTTTAGATGATCGTCTTGTATTATTCAAACGTGATCTCTTCCCCAAAATGATAATAAACATTTGACATTTTTTCGTACTTTTAAGAAATAATTATTTTTTCATGTACGATAAAAATACATGTATATGAAATTACGAGAGCCACAACACAACCGTGTTACATCAAAATTTGTGTTATAATGGAGCGTGCTATAGCGCAGTCACACTGTAAGTGTTTTCCACAAGGAGAACCAATATATGTTTTTCTTTTTGCCTGATGTGTCCTTTTTCTAATGTGGCTATGTCTCACAATTTTCAGATAATAATGTTTCAAGTTCAATATTATCCTTTAATGACTTCCTCAGATTATTTTAATATGAGTCATTTCCTTAGCTACTTTCTGCAAATCTACACAACATTATAGGAACAACTCAGGTGTAACTCAGTCAGTAAATCTACTTACAAGTTGAATAACAAAACCTTTAAAATGTCCTTACAGTTGAGTAAATGATTATACACCAAACAAACATGAGCACCCCTTGACATTGTTAAAGAAGACATGACATACACACTGCTTACATAACAGTTGTGTATTTCACAAATCCAGCTGACATAGTATTGTATAATTGTGAATTTAACTATAATACTATATATTACTTAAAATTCTTTAAAAACTAAAGGCATAATAAATATTTAGTCTCTTGATCATAACTTAAGTCATCTATGATCTCAATGATAATAAACTCCAAGGATAAAAAATATAGCTTCAGGAAAGGTAGAAAGCTCAGCCAATCACGTCATACTATAAGCTCACATGGTCTCATGGCATGGCCTAGAAAAAATGTTTGAAATATGGAACACGTTTATCATTTATAACTGCTGATGACTGAGTGCTATTTTTTTCTTCAGCTAGCATGACAACCAAAAGAAAACTGTTTTCCAAGCATGGTAGACATATCTTAAAACAGATTTATGGTCAAAACAAAATTTAAAAATAGCATGATTCAAATTGCTACTTCTAAGAACAAAGAAATCCATTCCGATACAATATGTTATAGAGTCGACTCCACTTAACTGTACATCGGTTAACTGCACACTCCGGATAACTGCATGTAGTCACGCCGGTCACGTTTTTTCCCAATGCTTTTCAATGCAAACAAACTTCGGATAACTGCACTTCGCTTAAATGCACACTCTGGATAATAGCACGATAAATTTTCTGCCATGGCACATTATTCATTACAATTTTACTCCGGTTAACTGCACATAGTATAGTCAGGATCAGTTATTGCCAGTCCACTGCTGTAGCGCTTCAAATAAGCCAACAATTAAGCCGGTAAATGCGACTTTGTAAATGATTGACATGTAAAGGATGCCATAGGTGGTATATACATGTATATTCCCGTCCACCAGGGAGCAATCGTGTGGGAACATTCATATTACAGGATGGGAAACGTTACTCCGATTTGAACCAGGGGGTAATCATCGGAAGTTCAACCTTGAATTTATGAGCGTTTATTTTACAGTCTAAAATGACTAGTCACAAGTGTAAATCCCTGACGTTAGCTCAAAGGTTTGAGGCCATAAAATGCGTTGAGAACAACAGAAGTCGGGCCTCTGTTGCACTTGCGTTCGGTGTTAGTCACAGTGTGATTTCGCGAATCCTCAAGAACAAGGAGAAGATCACTGAAGACTGGCAAAATAACAGTAATCCTTCTCAGAAGCGCAAACGAGGTGGCAAGTCCAAAGAAGTTGAAGAAGCGCTGTTACAATGATTCGCTCAAGCTCGCAGTCGACTGATTCCGATAAATGGACCACTGTTGCTTGAAAGAGCTAATCAATTGGCAAATGGTTCGGGTTTGCATGATTTCAAACTAACAAATGGATGGCTGGAAAGATGGAAATAGCGCAACGGAATTCAATTTAAACGACAACACGACGAAAAACAGGATGCAGACGACTTTGGAGCTGAACGATGGGTAATTGACGTTTTACCCGAAATCCTTAAAGACTACCAACCAAAAGACATCTTCAGCAGCAGAGGGGGCGAATCGGACATTTGGCTAAAACGTCATTTGGGTTAATTGATACTTTCTGCACTCAGCGGATCCGGCGTCGTCAGCGCCTGGTAAAAAAAAAACGACGACGTCCACGGGGGGTAAATCGACAATTGTCCGGAACGTCATTTAGTTTAATATACTTTCTGCATTTTCGATCCAGCGTCGTCAGCATCGGGTAAAAAAGCGCGACGACCGCGTTGATGTCATCGCCCCCTCTGCTGCTAAGGAGTTACAATAAAAATTATTTACAATTTAACCGAATATTTGGTCAAGTCCGATACGATATCGTGTCCGAGGATCATGTAAATTTATCGTTACAAATCCATGTGGGGTCGACTGAGCAGGACTAAAAAAGTTTCGAAAAACATTAAAGTCCATGTCACCGCCGCACCATGTCTGCCAAATATTTCGTAGCGTGTGTGTATCAACGCCGTTGAACACAGCAAGAATATTACAGTTATCTCTGATTACTTTTGGAATCTGAGTGTATCATTGAGTGACATATATCACGTCAGTGTTTTTATGTCTGCCTCTGGAAAATATCCTAGCTGGTTTTTTTTGATTGTCTAACATAACATCATCGTACATGACTAAATTGTTAATGTCATCATCAATATCATCAATACCTGGTGCATCATTGAGATCTGTAATAAACTCAATAACATTTTTTTCAGTGATCGCTGATGCATTCTCGTTAAAATCTTTTAAAACCTCGTAGCATCATTGATCATCTACGCTAGGGGCGATTAAATACAACTTATCCCACTTCATCCATCTCATTATTAAATTAAGTAGTAATTGCGTCTTGCCGGATCCAGATGGTCCGATGATAATCATCCGGATCGAGTTTGGTAACGCTGCAACATGCTTAACTGGTTCTCTTGTTTTAGTCGCCGAAAAATCAATTATATTCATACCTCTATACATAAATTATGGATCTATATTGTGTGAAGTGTAGAGTGCGTACTGGCACAAATGATATGACAACCGTTACAACAAGAAATAACAGATCAGCACTTACTGGTAAGTGTGTACAATGCGGTATAAAGAAATTTAGATTTATTTCTATTAGACCCGGGGATGTTTTTTAAAAAAGCGAGGAGGTGATATTGCAGCCAAGTTATCAAAACTCCCGGGAACACCATGGGGAAAGTATCCAGGAGAAAAGCACCTCCCAGGATATAGCTACTGTGGCCCCGGAACACGATTAGATATCAGACTCGATGATCAAAATCAACCCAAACCCGGTGAGTATCCAATAAACGCTATCGATAAGGCGTGTCATGCTCATGATGTTGCTTATAAAAGTAGCGATCTGCAACAGCGTCATATCGCGGATGTAAAATTAATTCACGCGTTAAATACCATTCCTGACAAATCATTCAAAGAAAAATTGGCTTCATGGTTGGTAAAATCGGCTATGAAAGGTAAATTAATGATGGGCGCTGGTAATTAATAACAACATGGAATCCATCTATTATTCTCCGAGAGGATACTGGAAAGAAAAAGCCGCAATTGATAAACTCGCAAGCGCTGCAAAAGTAACAAGGGCCACTGCGGCTAATTGGTTATCCAAACAGGCTATATGGCAAATCTATCTACCACCGCCTAAACAAATCAACTTTTCGCGCTTTGATGTCAGCGTACCTAATGAAGTTCATCAAGCTGATATACTATTTCTGCCGCATGACAACGGTTACAAATACGCGCTAACCGTAGTTGATGTTGCGAGTCGATACAAACAAGCGGAACCGTTAAAAACAAAGTCAGCAACTGAAGTAGCCGATGCGTTTGAGCGGGTTTAGCGAAGAGGTCCTCTGCGCTGGCCAAATCTATTACAAGTTGATCCTGGTAGTGAATTTCGCGGCGCTGTTTTATCAGCGTTGAAACGTCACAATGTCGCGGTACGACGAGGTCATACTGCGCTACATCGTGATCAGGCAATTGTTGAATGATTCAATCGGACTCTTGCTGAACGGTTATTTGGATATCAATACGCAAAAGAATTCATCCAAGAAAAACGATCTCGTGAATGGGTCAAAAGGTTGCCAGGCGTAATTGCAGCGTTAAATAACGAGATTACCCGAGCAATCAACATGAAGCCCAGCGACGCGATTAAAAAAAAGTATATACCCAAAAGATCAAAAATAGATAGCGTTTCCAAGCCGATTCTCGGCGATGTCACTGTTAGATATCTATATGAACCAGGAGAGCTTGAAGGCGGTAAAAAAAGAGCTACTGATCCTATCTGGAGTGTTACCACACATAACATATCAACGATAACACGATCAACTGATAGACCACCGATCTATAGACTGGATTTAACTGCCCCACAGCGGGGGTTTACACGCAAGCAATTACAAGTGATACCTGACGATACTCAATTACCCCCGCGTGGTCTTAACTAGCGCCGTTGCGTCTATTGCACTCAAGACAGGTCAACCTCACATTGTTTTTGACATGACCGAGATTGTTATCAATCCTGTCCACGGTAAATTGGAGAGCGTCTTTATCCGAATAACGCCAACGCATTATACAATTACAACTCGCGCAGTGATTATTCTGTTGTTGTCGTAGTGCAATTATTAATTCGGCATCAATATCAAAACGCCGCTGTTTTTTTTTTTATCCTGTTGTTTATAACCAGAGAGTTTTCTACCAATGACGCTTGCATCGATGATGTCGTCGTCACTGGCCTCGTCAATAACAATTCTTCGAAGCTGATTTATCCTCCGTACTCTGGACACTGCAAGATGGACTAGATTTGACCATTCGATGAGATTATTAACTATCCAAACAATTGTATCCGTGATGGTCAATCCCTGCGAGGAATGTATTGTCGTTGCATATCCTAGCGTCCACGGGGATTTATCAGCATGCAGCGCATCTTCGACAACGCTGATATCAACGAGCACGATATCATTCAGCACGAGAATTTGTTTTTCTGTCCGTCCTGGAATTTCAACTTCAATGTTCTGCCGCCGTGTATCCGCGGGTCTATAGCATAACGGCACTGGGCGCGTT
The DNA here is from genome assembly GCA_028554795.2 of Sinohyriopsis cumingii. NCBI lineage: Eukaryota > Metazoa > Mollusca > Bivalvia > Unionida > Unionidae > Sinohyriopsis > Sinohyriopsis cumingii. The sequence goes on from CM068824.1 coordinate 135,123,217, forward strand.
GGAAACTTTTCCTTATGCAACGTAAACAACTTTTGCTGAAGTGTGTCTCTGACTATCTTTCTACTTGCTGTTATTAAATCGTTTGGTCTCCATGTTTCCCAGAATTCATTTAACGGCGTTTCCGGAATCACCTCGCGGATTATTTCACATTGAATTCTATCCGGCTGTAATCTGATTAATTTCTTAACCTCACACAGTTGTTCATCAAGTGCTCGGTAATCAGTATCGGTTTCTTCATAATAGTCCACAAAACCCTTTAACCAATCATGTGGACCCTCGCCGACAAATGGTGGTGGTTGGCCATGATCTCCGCACATTATCACTGCTGTATTCGCGCGCAGCAACCACTCAAGAAACATTTGTAAAACATCTAAAGAAACAGTACATATCTCATCCCAAATGATAACCTCAGGAATAAATTTTTCACCCATTCGATCAGGAGTCCACGCACCGCCGCTGTATCGAAAAAAGCTGTGATAAGTAACGGTGTCAACATTTCGTTGTTTTATCTCTCGTGCTAGTCTATGGGTTGGTGTAAGCACAATCATACTTGCCCGCGTTCGAAATAATTCAATTGCCCGAGTCATCTTTCCTGACCCGCTACAGCCGTTTAAATAAACCGTCTTGTATCTACAGATTGGGTCGGATATCGGTGGTGCATTAGACCACTCTGACAATTTATCACCGCGTAAGTAATTGTTTTCACTTGTAACATCTGCTGATGGGGAATAATCGCGTCGTATTTCATTTTTAAATCTCCATGTACCCCAACTCTCATTCGGATTAGTAAGCACAGCTACGTTGCTTTTATACTTTACGTCCATGTACATTGAATCAATCGCAACTCTAACTGCGGTGTCGGGAAATCTATTTAACATTGAAAATAAATTTATACAAGCATAACCCAGCATAGACGCCCTCAAATGTGGATATGCTGGGCTGTCTCCATCGCTGTAAGTAACAACTGTACCCAACCTTGTTCCATTGGACAAGAAAGCTGTTTTGCAGTTCACGTATCTATTTTTCGCCACTGCGTCCTTGATTACGAAATCATATTCTGCGTCATCTATAATCAGCCGTGAGCAATATCATTTGTAGTCGCAGTTTTTTCCACCTTGTGTGAACTTACCAATTATTCTTCTACCGAGATCTTTTGCCTCTATGTTTCATTGGTTGAATATCTTTTTGGACCATTCGACGATATATTCCTCTTCGGCATCAATCTGTTTTCTGGATTCGTCAATTATACTATCTAGACGCTCTGATTCTGGTAACCAGACTTCAGTCTGCGCTCGATATGATATAATCGCGTCGCTGACAATCAACGAAATTAGCATTTTACAATCAATCATATACCGTAGCAGCGCTATTGACAACCACGTTTTTTCAGTCATGTGTCTACCAATCCAAACATAACAACACGGATGGAGTCCTGCCGCGAATTCAAATGATACTATGCGAGCGAATCCAGTTAAATCAAAATCAGGCAGTGGTCCATTAATAGCAACACGAGTCATTTCATGTCTGGGGTGTCCAAATCGTTTGAAATATTCAGCGGCGGATCCATACCCGAGAAAACTCGCTGGATAACAAGCAACCATATCAACGGAAATCATACTATTGCGGTTGTATCTAGTGTTCCATAATCCACCGTGATAGTATTCCAAACAATTGGATTGTACATCCGGTAGAAATTCCTTGCGTGTTGGTCTCCACGCATTTTTCCTTGCTGCAAAATGAGCTGCAACCGATGGAATTGTAAAACAGTTTGTTAATAATTGTTCATCATGCTCTCCAAATTCCATGGCTAGTTTTTTCATCTTGCTGTGAAACGCTTCAGTGCGATATAATTCGCCATTTGGTCGTACAAACTGATCAAAGGTATCCGTATCGTTTTCAGCGCTGCGAAGTAACCACACTGACACAGGGTCGTTTTTACACAAGCAGGCAATAGCATCAAATAATTTCACCTCCGCGAGAAACCCATCCTTGGAGAATTGTTCTCCCAGGAATTCTTCAGGTATATACTTTACTGTTCTATCCCGTGGAAATATTGTGACCGCGGACGTCCACGCGTGTTCGTCATGATCAATAATCTTGATTGGGGCTCCCTTTGATTTATACTTTGATTCGTATAATACTTCCCCGGTTATCGTTGTAACGGTTATTGGAAATCTCAGCGATGTTTCTAATCTCGCTATGTCGCTAATAGTAGCTCCTCGCTCTTTTACGGTTAGTTCCCACTGGTTTATTTTGCTACGCCGTAGATCAGTCAGTTTATTTCCTCTACATGCATTTGTAAAATGCTCTATTATTCGTTCTGCTACACAATTTATCCCCGTTGATTGTTTCATTGGTTTCAGTTTTACAATATCAGGTTTCTTATTTAACGGGTATATCCCATAAACAACTGCTGTTTCAGGATATGCTCGTTCATAGTATGGTTTGTCAATTCCAGTTAACAGCCCCGGCTTGGAATCGTGGCTGACAATGACTGATTTTTTGTCGCTGAGAACTGGTTCAAATTTATCACGTATGATCCAATTACCTGATTCCACCCGGACAATGAATTTTACTCTGAAAAAATACTTTTTACTGCCAAGGTGTGATATTATCGTTACTGCGCGTTTGTCGTTCATGGTAGCATCAACAACGCCATCAATTCGAAATGTTGACCAACTATGAGATGCACCATCACGCTTGAATTCATTGATACAATCACGGATTTTATTTAACAGGGTTCTATCGTTTATTAACGCTTTTGGTGCGTCCTTGAGGGTTCTATCGAGATTAAACTTAACATTCTTGTAACGCTTAATTGCTGATAATCTCTCAAACTCCTTCTCCATATAATTAAAGCAAGTATTTAAATGAAAGAATATGGTATAATGAATCACTGCAAATGGTTGATGATTGGGTCGACAGCCCCGTGCAATAAATCATGCAGAGGTGAATTCTGCGGGTATCATTTACAAAGCGTTCGCAACGGGTCCCTTGGCCCCCTCCCGTGCTTGGTTTGCCACGTTGGTGTAAGAGGAAAATCACAGTTGTGTATCAGTTGCGGTGGAAAACGATACAGAGAGTTAAAACGTTATTACGATAAACGAATTAAAAACTCCACTGTTGACCCCAACAACGACAGGATTATAAAAACCCCTCAGGACTATATCCAGAGGTTTATAATTAAACCAAGTAATGAATTAAACAAATAGTATTGTTATACAAATGAATCAAGAATTTCAGCCGCATCCTGTGCTCGTTAATTATGAAGCATCTCGTGATGGTGTTATTAGAAACCACAGACTGAAGAAACCAGTTGGATGGAAAAATAATCTCAGGTATTTGATGTTTACTGCTGGAGGGGAAAAATATCTCTGTCACAGAATCATCTATGAATGTTTCCACGGATTGATCAAAGATAGTCTCGTTATTGATCACATTGATTCTAATTATCAAAATAACAGACTGTGTAATCTGCAAGCTATCTCTCAGAGTGAAAATAGTAAAAAAGGCCAAACTGGTAAGTGCTCAAAAAAGCAAGGGGTGTCAAATCGTTTGATACATCAACGCACGAAGAAAAAATATTTCAGTCAATGAATGAGGCAGGAAAATATTTCGACATTTGTAGCGCCTCAGTACGAAAAGTAGCAGAACGAGTATATCAAACAGCGATCTCAAAAAGACCGGACACATAATTCGATTTTCATATATAACATCAGGGGAAATAAATCCTCCAATTATATCAGTGAGTGACGAAGTCACCATGACAGTGTGAACGTTACAATTAATTGTCTGTTTCAAAGAAAACGAATTATCTTTACAGTTTCATCGAAGTATTCAGTGTTGTTTAACGTTTTTTAAGTAAATGAATAACACACCTCGGGATTGATACGCAGAGTTCATTTTGTAAAAATAATTTTTTTATATTAAAAATAAGATGTTATAAGAATATGAATATCGAAGACATCAATAATATATTAACCGAGATTTCAAAATTGAAAAATCAAGGAATTGAATTATCTGATAGTCTCAACAGCGAAAGAATATCCGATTATGAAATTATTAACGAACAATCGAAACGGGGGCGTTTTACCCTGGCCCGCGAGTACGCTCTTGTAAAACGATTACAACATACGATTAACGAGAACCTGTACCGCAATGACGTAAATGCATTCATTGGGTTATTTACTGCCGTTGAAACAATACGAAAAAAACTTGGACGTGTTTATGAACGACGGCGGGAGATTTCTAGCAAGATTAAAAACATTAGAAAGATTATAGACGAAAACCCCGTGGAGCCCCAGTTGCCTAGTGAAATTTAATGGCATACCTGTTCACGTAGCGTACGGGAGTGGCACACTGAATGAATTTTTACGTTGTATACATTTTTTTTTCCCCGATAGGTCGTACTACTGATCGTGGTAACGTTTTAATTACAATAGTCCACGGCCAGCTACTGTAATACTGAAATAGTAAGACGATTGCGTTTCAATATCTATGATCTGACGCGACAGGTGTTCGGGTATATTCCTGCCACAGGATTGAAAATTGAAGACTCGGCGGGAAATTGTTTATAATAATGGTAGGTGAATCACTTACTACTCGGCTAGCCAGAGAGCGGCTAGCAGCGCTTAAAAAGTTCATACCGTTACGAGACAGGGTCCGAAAACAACTTCAAACGCGGCAACAACTACAAACTGATTTTGCTGTTGGAAGTGAACAACTCTTTGCCCCGGTAAAAAGCGCAACTGTGCCCGTCCTCGGTGCGCTTGAAAAGATAGCAGCTCAGACCGAACAAACAAAAAAGTCTCTGGAAACACTTCCTGCGGAAATAGCAGTCGCTACAACATACCAACGGGGGGAAGACCACCACCACTCGCTGTAACATCAACCTCGGACCCACAAGAACCTTATGTTACAATGGCTGATGAAGAAGAACTAGGTGCTACTGCAAGAGCACCAGAAGAAGAAATACAGGAAGAAATACAGGAAGAAATACAAGAAATACTACAAGAACAAGAAAAGATAAGGGTGGGGAATATACCCTCCAAAGTACTTACAAAGTCCGCAATAGATCAAATTAGAGCCTTCGACAGCGATGAAAAATTGATTAATTTTACTGCTACAAATTTTGCTAAGGGTTCACGAAAGATGTATATCAATAGCGGTTACGAGACAAATATAAAGTCGTTAAAGGATTGGACAAGAATAGTGTATTTAGCAAGTAAATATAAAAATGTACTACCACCGCGTGATAATAATTATGTAATATTCCACGAGAATGTTGAAAGTAGGAAACCAAAAAGAGGAAAAGGATACTCTGTTTCGGGTAGCGGCGTAGTTGAAAACGCTAGTGTTACTTGTCCTGGTAATGTTCTCAGTGATATATCACGGCTGGAAGTACTAATCGGAGGAAAACGAGCCGGAAATAACTCTCCGGAAATAATCAATGAGGCCGCTGATATTTGCAGGCGTTTATTTGCAGGCGGTATCATGGACATTAATGTATATCGAGAACTCATTATCGAGAACTCATTGACGAACTCGTGGACGGTTATCACAGCGATTGATCAATCACTGGTGATCAATCACTAATTGGAAAACACTGGTGTTTTTATAATAAAGATGATCATACACTACAACCATGATAAACCAGTCAGCGTCTAAGTGGTAAACTCACGATTGCCTGTATATCGTGTGTGCTACGGAGATGGTCTCGGTGATACCATTGCGGGGTTATTTACAAGAATGGCTCCAAAGGTGGCGCCGTTAGCTAAACAATTATCTATGAAAGCCATTGATGTTATTCGTGATAAAGGAATCAGCGCTATTGGAGATGTTGCCGGAAAGGCGTTTTCTGCAGCAAAGGACAAACTAATGTCGTTGGTGAGAAGAAAAAAACAAACGCCGTTGCCATCTACGACAGTGATGCCTGCAAATGTCAGCAGGGTAATAAATAACGCGGTGGAAAAAAAAACTAGCGTCAATGACGACTCAGTCGTTGGCGACTCCGCCATTGATGGCTTCGCCATCCACCAATGCAACAACCAGCGCTATTATGAACGCGATAGCGGGAAGTGGTCTTAAACCGAAACGAAGACGACGTTGAAACTCTTTGAGTTTGCAATTGAAAACATCAACATGATAAATAATAAAATGTTTAAACGAACAGTCGATCCGGCGTTTCATATGGATGCCCCAGTGCGCAAGGATGATTCTGTCCGTGATTATCAATTTTATTCCTATCAACCACCACAATCCGACCTACGCTCGCGAACTGAACTTCAAGTCCATGATACCAGTAAATACTTTTTGCCGTGTGAAGCGTTTATCGAAATCGAGGGAGAACTCGTGACAAATGTTGCCGCTAATACACCATACGCAGATGACCCTCGTGTTCGAGTTGGCTTCGTCAACAACGGTATCATGGCGTTATTTGAGAGTGCTAGATATCTTATTGACGGGCGAGAAATTGAATCAATAGAACGCGAGGTTGATGTTGCAACGACGATAATTGGGCTATCAAGATATTCCGATGATTATACAAGATCGGCGGGCCCATCTATGATGTTCGCAAAGGACGTTACTGATAACGCTGACCACCTTCAGTACATTAACGTGCTGACGGGAAGAGATAACGCAGTTGACCCACAAGCTTAAGCAGCTAATCCAGACCGCAGAGCAAGACCAGGCGCTGATTTCACTATTATAAAAAGTATTAACGGTAATTACAATCTAGGATTTGCAACACGAGTAGGGATGTTGCAAGGACCACGCCGACATTTTTCATGCGCGATTCCACTCCATCACATATTTGGATTCTGTAGAAATGTCAGAAAAGTTATCTATGGAGCCAAACACACAATCGCATTAACGCGAAGGGGCGATGATGACAATGCAATATGGCGTGCTGCTGGCGTCGCTGACGGTAAAGTCGTTTTAACTAAAATAGCATTGTGGATGCCGGTGTTGACTCCATCAGTTACCACGGAAGCACGATTGTTATCATTTATGGAACAGGGGGGGAAATCATTATTGAGTTGGCTAACAACAACGACTGATGCTAAAGAGGATAATGTCGCTGATACATTTACATGGCACTTGGCATCAAAACAAGGCGTTTCAGCTCCACGTCATATATTTATAGCGCTACAGAATAGGGATCGATTGGGTAATCAAGAACGCAGCCATATGATATTTGATCGAGTAGGAGTCAGGGAGGTTTCGCTGAGAATAAACGGACAACAGGAACCATCCGAGGATATACAGCTTGATTACGACAACAACCATATCGCACGTGTGTACCATCGTATATTGTCATATATGGGTCGTGATCAAAACGTCGACACTGGTTTGCAAATATCACAACTTGATTTTAAAAACCTGTATCCGATTTATTATTTTTCGTTGGAACATCTTGATTTAACGAGACAATCCGTCGTTGATATACACTTCCGAGCTCGTATAGCCCCGGGTGGTGTTAATTATAGAGCGGTTGCTGTCATTCTCAGCGATAAATCAATGCTGTTGGAAGGTGTTGGTGGACGAATGAGAATCGTTGATGCACCAGTGGAAAATATGTAATTAAAAACATAAATGTTTTACAATAAAAATGTCGTATAGTGTTGTCAGTGTAGAGTTGACCGATGGTCAAGTCAAGAAATTACAATCAAAGTCCGCTAAACAATGTGGAACCACAATAACGTTAAAGCCGTCACAGATGACTGGTGGCAAGCATAAAATATCATTGACGACACGTCAAATAAAACATTTCAATGATGCAATGAAGAAACAACGAGGTATTCAAGTAAATTTTTCAGCCGCAGCAATCAAAAACATGGAAAAGACCGGTGGGATATTTCCGTTGTTAGCTGCGATTCCGGCGTTGATTGCCGCGGCCGCACCAGCAGTGGCGAAGGCGGCGGCGTTGGGGGCCGTTGGTACCGCGGCGGGAATGGCACTGAAAAAAGCAACCGGTGGATCCGCTCGTGGATCCAGGCATAAAAAAAAAGGAAAGGGCTTAAGATTGCCAGGAACCCCGTATTCGTGGTACAGCGGAAAGGGCTTAAGATTGCCAGGAACGGTTTAATTGACTTGTCAATGACCCAGAAACCTGTGGTTGAGGAGTCTATAGCCCCGTTGTCCAATTTTGATTTAATCGATGCTGCCCGCGCGCTGTCGTTAAAAAACTTCAGAGGGGTCTTTATGAGAGATCTATTACCGGCACAACCAAAACACGTTGAAACCGTCATTATTAATCTCGATGACAGTAGCGGATCAGGGACTCATTGGGTTGCATACGCGATTGATCCACGCGCGATTGTTTATTTTGATTCATACGGGTTAGCACCGCCGAGCGAGTTCACGCGGTATATACAACGACGAAAAATTTCTAATTTTCGACCCCCGATTTTTTATTCCACGCTGCCAACACAGCGATTAAATGATCCACCGATATGCGGCCGTGAGGTATTAAACGTACTCGCGGCCATTTCATCATCGCGAAAACCACCTCATGTGGTTGTAAACGAATATACGAGTGGGGTCGCAGAAGCCCAGAGGGTTTTAGATAATTAAATTGAAAACACTAGTGTTTTTTACAATAACAATGATTGATATCTGGGGACGATCTATTTCAATGCTACAAAAACCAACCACGGAAGCGCCTGAAACCGATGTAAAAAAACTAATTGAGGATGAAATCGCTGAGACTTTGAACCTAACAAGTGTTGACCCAGGTGAAATAGTTGTATTTCAAGATCGCCAGGGTAAATTGAAATCCAGTAATGTGTCGCTGGATGACGTTTTAACACGGAAGAGCGATGTCGCTGAAAACAGTATAGCGCTGTATTCCAGCGACGGACGACTTAAATCAGGTGAATCCATCTTGACGATAAATGGAAAAATAAATACACTGGGCGACAATTATATATCCATGTCGAATTCGTTAAAAAATTTCTATGATAGATTTAACGCGCAAGCAAATCAGTTCGAGGGGATACAAAAGTCTGTCACCGATATACAACTCACTACCGCTAGTTTTTTTGGAGCCCCCCCGGTGACCGAACCGAATCTTACAGGGATAAAAAATATTATTTTGGAGTTCACAACGCTGTCCGGCCAATTTACCTCGTTACGAAAAAATCTTAACAGGGTCGATGACGCCGTTGATAAATTCTTTGGTAAAAAAATATCAAGCCGGATGAAATTACAACAACTATAAATGATATCACTGCGTATGGACAGGAAATAGGAACAATCAAAACTGATGTTGCAGCGAACAGGAATAGTGTAGACGCGAATAGACGGATAATAGAAACAATCGGCACTAATATTGCAATGATCAGAAATAATATAGAAGTGCATGAACGGAGAATAGAAATAATCACCAACAGTGTTACAACGATCAGGACTGATATAGACACACATGGACGGGAGATAAAAGCAGTCAACACTATTATTACAACGATCAGGATTAATATAGACGCGAATGGACGGATAATAGAAACAATCAACACTAATGTTGCAGTGATCAGAAATAATATAGACGCACATGGACGGGAAATAAAAGCAATCAACACTATTATTACAGCGATCAGGACTAATATAGACGTGCATGAACGGGAGATAAAAGCAGTCAAAATTGATATAGACGTGCATGAACGGGAAATAAGGGCAGTCAAAACTGATATTACAGGGATTAAAGACAAACTACCGAGAATAACAGAGCGATTTGAACAAGTAAAAATACCTCATGAGAAAACCAACAATATCGTATACACGATTCAACATGGATCATTTACTTGGACTCCTACGCATAATATAGTAAATATTACCGCAACTGTCAAGGGCATTTATCGATTGACACTGGTTTCACCGATGCAGTTTAATATATCATCGACAAGTTCATCCAGTAACATCAATACAATATCAACAATCATTGACAGGGATAAAACTGAACTGTTTACAATTTATGCCGTTAATAGCGGTCTAACTAGGACAAACATTACATGGTATGTGGAATTTGTAGCGGATCTAAGTAATTGAAAACACTAGTTCTTTTAAAATAAAAATGACCACCAGGGTAATTGAATCAGAGGTATCACCGACGTCACATCAATATCGATTCGATACCGTAAAAGAATTCTCCGCGAACTTAAAAACGCTCTCCGAACAATACCGTGTAAAAATAAAAAAATACCGTCGAAAAATAACCACCATCGACGTGGCCGTGTACTCGGTGTCCGGTATAGTAGCTGGTACCGGTGTCATTTTATCCACGGTGACCATGATGGCCCCGATCGCTGTTCCCATCGCTATCTCCGCGGCGACAACAATTGCTGGAGTTGCCAACGCAATCACTAAAAAGATATCATCGTGTTCTCAGAAAAAACTCGACGAGTATACAGTAAAACATCAAATAATATCCAACGCGTACTCGAAATTATCCGAGTTGATCTCGTTGTCAATTGATAACTCGTTTATATCCGATGTTGAATTCTCCACGATGGTCCAGTTATATGACTCCGCGATGTCAAAAATTGAAAATTTTCAACTGGAAGCTGGAAACCACGTCGCTGAAACCACTTCAATGGACTTAAAACACTCTCCTGAAAACAAGCAAGTTGTTAATATTAGGTGTTGAAATTGAACACTAAAAACAGCGATAATAATAATGTCGATGGAATTACTCCAACGAATCGTGGAAAACACCTCCCCGGTGCAAGCAAGCATGATATCAATAACCTCAAAAAAACCCGAATTCAGTGTAAACTTTCCTTCTCCGATTCCTGTTCACGAGATCGCGCTGGCAAAATTACGGGTATATCACAGTTGGCCCAATATCCGATCGGTAGCATTTAATGGTCAGCAACCAAATAACTCGCTGGTGTTCGCGTGGAAAAAAAAACCCGATGGCACCCCGGACTGGGAAATGGTTTCCATACCAACTGGGTCCTACCAAATAGAACAAATCAGTGCCGAATTTCAGCGTAGAATAAAATCAATCACCGGAAAGGAATCAAAGATAGATATTAAAGTTCATGAGCCGACGCTATCATCGTCCATTGAGATATCAACGGAGGGATACATGGTTGATATTTATAACAGCTCGATAAGAACGGTGCTAGGATGGCCTGAAAAACCCCAGGAAGAAGAAGTAGTTGATATACCCGAACCTAAAAAATCTGATTATACCACCGACAAGATAGCACCCAGTAATCCAACACAGAGCTATGACAATTATGATAAATTGAAGTTTTTTATAGGAAATTTTCAATCAGCAGTATGGTCTGAACAGAAATATATCATAGTTCGCAACAATGAAATTGCTAGAAATTTTAAAGCGATGATGAACGATCTTTCACTGCTGTTGATATCTCTCAGATCCGGTACTCTCACCCGAGATGAATTTATCAGCGTGGTAGCGACATGCAATAAAATTATTGACGACGCGGAAACATTTCATTTGAAAATTATTCAGGAAATATTAAATAATAATCCCCAAACAAGAGTAGAGTTTGCCAAACAATTTAATATACCCGTGGAAGATATTTCTACGTACAAATTGACCTACTATAATGTCCCAACGATGAAAAAACTTCTCAACGAAGCCATCGACAAGGGTTTTCAAAAAATACATGATAAATGGGTAAAAAAACCAAAACAGCTATCACAAACAACAATTTTAACTCACAATAATGACCCAGATGAGAGCGGCATACATATTGCCCCGTACAACGTAAATATATCATCGGTGGTTGCGCTCAATTTAGTATGTGATGCAATTGAAGGAAGCTATCAAATTAATCTAGAGCAATCAAATCAGGCTCAACAGGGATATACTCTTTATTCATTTACACCAACAGCTCCTCCCGGGTTTTTAATCGTTGAGAGTCCAATTAATCCAGTCTATATGAGATGCCATAATAAAATGTTAACAAGAATTAATTTTAAACTAACTGATCAGTCAAATAATCTAATTGATTTACAAGGTGAAGAGTTGGTGATTAGTCTGTTTGTGAGATCATAAAGATTTTTATTGTAACTCCTTAGCAGCAGAGGGGGCGATGACATCAACGCGGTCGTCGCGCTTTTTTACCCGATGCTGACGACGCTGGATCGAAAATGCAGAAAGTATATTAAACTAAATGACGTTACGGACAATTGTCGATTTACGCCCCGTGGACGTCGTCGTTTTTTTTTACCAGGCGCTGACGACGCCGGATCCGCTGAGTGCAGAAAGTATCAATTAACCCAAATGACGTTTTAGCCAAATGTCCGATTCGCCCCCTCTGCTGCTTCTTCAATGCCGATGAAACTGGGTTGTACTGGCGGGCGTTACCTGATGAGACTTTGTCTTTCAAAGGAGCAGAAGCACCGGGATGTAAGATTGCCAAAGATCGTTTGACAATTTTGCTTGCATGCAATATGGATGGTAGCGAAAAATTGGATGCCTTGGTGATTGGGAAAAGCAAATCCCCTCGATGTTTTAAGAATTTGAAAAAGTTGCCAGTACAGTACGAGGCAAACAAAAACACCTGGATGACGACAGAAATTTGGAAGAGATGGTTGAAGCGCGTTGACAATCAAATGCATTTGCAAAAGAGAAGCATCATTATGCTGTGCAACAATTATTAAGATTGTTTTCCTTCCTCCAAATACAACTTCACTGATTTAACCAATGGATCAAGGAATTATAGCAAATTTCAAGAAGTTCTATAGATCGCTTGTTATTCGAAAACTGCTGTCAGACACTGATGGATCATCTCCCGAAGAAAAAGCATCCAACCAGACAAGGAAGCTGACAGTTTTAGATGCACTTCATATGACTAGAAATGCCTGGAGCAATGTAACACAGTCAACCGTAGCAAACTGCTATAGGCGGGCCAGTTTTTCGGTGCCTTCTGATGACGAGTCACTTGATGACCCCACCTATATCGGTGAAACCCCATTTGAAACGCCACACGGCATGAATGTAGAAGAATTCGAACAATATGTTGCAATAGACGACGGTCTTCAGACGGAAGGTGAAATCAATGACTCAACCATCGTTGCAGCTCTTACAGAGACAAAACAAGAAGAAAATGACGAAAGAAGTGATGATGACGCAGTAAATGACCAGGTTTCATCTAAAGTCGCTATACAGTCACTCCAGAATTTACGCAGATTCATGGAACAGAGAGAATGTGAGCTGCTTGAACCGTTTTACAAAACAGAGTCGGCAATTCACCAACTTATTAGTAAAACTTGTGTGCAGACATCAACTGCCGATTTCTTTCGGAAATCGTAAATTTCGTTGTTGATTCAACAATATGACGTTAGTGCTGTTCATTGTAGACTCTTGTTTCATTTAAGTAAACATTGAAAGAGTGGATTCTAATCATCTTTTTGCGTTATTCTTCACCTATATTCGTGCCATGCTGAATTAAAGCTGTACTGTACCATACTTCGGTTAAATGCACAGTCTCGTGACGGGCCCGAGGCTGTGCAGTTAACCGGAGTCGACTGTATATGATTCAAATCAAGTTCTACATTCCAACTACATGTGCCCCAATTTTACAATCTGTTGCAAGAATACAATGAAAACAGTAAACACACCCATGTTGAACACTATAGATTGCAAAGCTGGAATATATGTTCCATCTTAGAAAATAATGTGTACATGTGTGTATGTTTGTGTTGACAAAAAAGAAACAACTAATATTAGCATTGTTAAATTAAACATTTACCAAGCTTTCAAATGAATCAAGCTCTTTGTAACAAATGGAAACAACTTAACACAAACACATTCACTAACACAAAAGCTAGGAATAAATGAAACCAATATCTTCTGGTAAAATATGTTTCTTTGATAAAACTTACCCAATCATAATACCTTAGAACTATTATTACCTCACTAATGCAGACCTCCTGGTTTAAAACTTATTAGCTAAGTTACCACTGAAGCAGAAGGCATGCTCTCCATATGAATGCAACTGTTGTGAGGCTGGAAGGGTGCACGTGTATTATGATCGGGTAAGAATTCCTGAAGAAACATTTTCCTAGAAAAATGTGTTTCTTCTTCAAACATGTTACCCAATCAAAATACCTTAGTAGAATAGGTAAGAGGTTGAGTGAAATACAGGAAATGTCATGATGCTGCATCCTTATGTTGAACAACCTGAGAGATTACCTTTTCAGCCACAGCTATAGTTCCCACCAGATCAAGTTCAGCCTGTTAGGATGAAAGATGTCCAAGATAACAAACTGAAAAAGTGATCACCATTCGCTATATGGATAATAATAGTTAAAAGAATAGTTGCACTCTTACTGTAATCGATGTTTGTGTTGACTGTCTTAACTTCATGATCTGAGATGCAAAGCAAATTCATTGGTGTGGGGTTATTTCCAATAAATGAGGGCAAAAAGAGGTGTTATCTCCCTCAGCGCAACAGATCGGTCTTCCTTAAGTATCACTTCAGTACCAGACCAGCCAACCCTGATGAGTCCGTCTCAGTAAGGCAGTTGATTTTTTCCGTAAGATTGACCAGTTTTCAGTAAGGTGTAACAAAATATCAATAAAGGCCATTAATTGTAAGTCTGGAAAACGTAATCAAAAGTTTGATGCAGTGACAATAAACAGTATGTTCAACTGAAAATGTTAAGTACACGTAGACTTTATTTACCACTAGTACAGTTGCACAAACTTTAGTTCCAAACCCTATGCAACTCAATGGCTTGTTGCTATCTCTTCCATTTCACATGATGACAGCAATCATATCTTCTGCCACGAGACATCCTCAAATTGGCATCTGATGTCCAATAAACGTAACTGTGTCCTTTCCAGCTTTTATTCACAAGAATCTGAATACTTCTTTTTATTCTTCTGTGTTGATTATTAACACTTTTCCAGAAGCTTATTTTCCCTTTTGTCTTTAACATGCATCGCTTTCTGGACACCATTTTTAAGCAAGATTATATGATCAACAGTTTGATCATGCAGACACTTTGCATGAACAAATATGTGCAGTTTAAAGTGTCGGGGGTGCTGCAGTAAGCTTAGTCTGGTTCCCTGACTAATTTCACTAATATGAAACCCGGATCCAAATCAAACATGGACAAACCAATTATCGAGAATTTTCAGCAATTATCATTTTTCCGTCGTTTTTGCTTATATCCCATAAGTCTGAATTTTAAGGGTAATTTTCTTAAGACTTACAGTATAATCGTGAGAGTTGGCAGGTCTGCAGTACTCACACCAGGTTTTGTTGATGACCTTGTGATGTAGTGTCCAGAGTAAATAGGAATTTATTACCAATGTCTATTTCTCCATGACTGGGAGCCTGTTCTTGGCAATGAAAGCAGGGCAGTCACGAGTGATACTGACTCATCTTGTTGGAACTGAATGTAGATCATTTGGTACTTCTGTCTCTGGTGTGCCAATGCAGTGAGGATGTAGAACTTATATGAAAGGTGAACCAATGAAGCTCTCGAGTGTTTCAAATGGTGTCTTTTTTACCATGGTTAGTGCCCATGATACATTCTACTTTGGCAAAGATCAAGCATCACTGGATGTGTGTACCTCAAAAACCCAAAATGAACAGGAGACTGGATAGGTCTTTGGTTTGTCTGATATCCTCTCTTACATCATAATGCAGTGTACCAGTGACATGGAATGGTCAGTTTTAATTGTGATTGGTGCTAACTATTTCTCGTCAGAGAGTAATAGAAGTTAGCTACTGAGGTATGGATGCCTGTATTGGAACCAAGTGTTATTGTGCAAACTACTGTGAGAATATATTCCACTGCATTCATATGCCTTTATGGTGGAGGGGTAATCTCGCCCGAGGGATTTCTCTACCACTGGTTGCGAGAAATGTTTGTACCTGACATCATTTTTCATTAAGATCCAGATGTACAGATTCAGGAACTCTTGTTTGGAATGAAACACCTGCCATCATGACTGCTTAAAGCAGATGAGATAATAAAATTCCTGATGATTACCAGTATGTTGCGACATGGACAATGTTAATCCAAGATTTCCATTTGTCTGGTTGGTTCGACATTAAAAGAGTACCATAGGGGCCACCATGAAAATCATGTTTTCACTATGTTCCCTGAAAAAGATTCATAGTAACATTAGGTTTTCACTAAAATACTTCTTTCACTTAAATACATCACATCTTATGATGTGTAGCTAGTCAAAATGAAAATGGTGTCAATTTAAAATCAAACATGGGCAGCATCTATGAGCTTTTGTTATTGCTTCTGAATGGATGGTCAGGTTGACATTTGAGTGGAGCAATCAGAGTAAGGAGACACCCTGATTTTTGTTTGTTTGAAGTTGCATTGGATCTGCTGGTGGCATCTGTCAACCCAGATGTCTTGCAGAAAAGAAAAGAACTGCCATAAAGTGGAACACCACTGCAGGTCAAAGCAAAAGGATCGGGAGGATCTAATGATTGGCAAACAGACATGAAGATATTTGGAAGCAGAGAAAAAAAACAGAGCAACGGTGCTGTCACTCTTGTTTTCCAGGGAATGTTTTCCAAAGTTTGTTTATTTAGTTATCATAACTTATTCATTTTTATTTATTGTTAATGTGTTTCTTGTAGTGTTTTACATAATATTATTGTCAGCAGAAACATTTTTCAAGTTTACGGAATTATTACTGATGCTATATTGTATGTCTTAAATTCTAACTTTTCATCTCCAATTTTAATTCACACAGATATTCAAGGCTTCTACTCTTCATCACTGGAGTACATATTTGAAAGGCTTCCCATGCTCTTGAGCATGCTGAAATCCTTGAACAAAGTCAATGTTTTCTACCCTTCGATATTGGTTGCACAGAATTAAGTGCCCTGCTAAAGATACCAACATGGAAGAATTGGAGCTGCAGTTCAACAAGTTTCAAGTAATCATAAATATTTCTGCCAAAAATTAAAATAAAATTAAAAAATTTCTTTTAATTTGTTCCCATCTATCTCTTCTCATCTAGAACTGTTGTTTTAATATTCCTTTCTATGTAATTTTCAGTTGGATGATCTGTCTCGATTAGATGATCAATTAGGATTGATATGCTCTGGCAGCAAATCTCGATAATGACAAAAGTCTTTGGAAATAAAAAATATCCATTGCTGGGAAAGGTCATGAAGGCACTGTGTTCTCTGCTTCACAGCACTGCAGATTCAGAGTGCGTTTCTTTTACTTATCAGAAAGAACAAGACTGAGGGCAAAGCCTCAATTACCAGAGGTCTTTTAAGTGACCGCACTGCTCAGAAGATTCAGATACTTACAAATGGAGAGTGCTGTTACTCTATTCAGCTAGCTGACACTCTCTTGAGGAATGCATAAAATTAGTGCATAGAACTATTGTCTCATGAAAATCAGCTACTGTATATAGTATACTGTACATAATAGAAATAAACTGCATGTAACACACACACAAAATTTCAATTCCTTTGTTGCTGTTGTTGTTGCTGTAGGGTTTAACACCATTTTTAAGCAAAAGATAGGCTATACATAGCAACCAGTATAAATGGTGGACGAAGAACCAGGGAAAACCCTGGAAAGAACCATGACCCACGAGAAGCTACTGGCAAGCTTTCTCATGTACCCACAATGGCCAAGTGTGAGACTCGAACCCACGCAAACTGAGGTGAGATGGCAGTGATCCATGATGGTGAGTGCCTTAGACCAATCTGCCAATCGGAGCCTCCAATTGCTTTGTAAAGTTTTTCTAAGTGGTTGCAAACACGGACACTAATTTTGTTTCTCCAAATCCTGATTTTTTTCCCCTCTGGCATCCTGGTTTTCATTCCACTCAAAGTGGCAGGTCTGGTAAAATCACTGAAATGTCACTTATAGTAACAATGAAGAGGATGCTATGAATAAACCAAATATAGAAACCCCGAGGTCTCACTAGGATTTTAAAACTAGGAGTCCAGGACTCCCATTTTGGTAAAATAGGAGTCCCACCAGCAAAAGTTGCAGTCCCCTCCCAGAAAACTATGCAAATTAAAGTAACACTGACATAGTTCATGTCAATCTGTCAGACTGGGACTGAATTCTGTCAATCCAAGGAAGGTCTTATTCCAAGTACTGAGTTATGCATCACACTTTCTTACATTTGGCTACTGTCCCATCTGAACTATCAGTTCTAGCAACTTTAAAGCTTTTCTGAATCTCATTATAAATCTTTGTCAGTTTGCCGTTTAACCCCAAAATACATATCCAAACTTGCAAATGGCATTTTGTCTAAGTTTCAACATGTCTTGATTCTGAGGTCACGTGCACTGCTTATTCGGCTACGCTCGGAAATGAACACAATAATGAAAGCTAAAGTTGTTTATTTGATGTAATCTTATAAACGACCACATGTACGTTTTCTGGGTCCTTCTGCCTCTGAATTCAATCAATGTCAATATCAGTACCTTTTCATACCCAGCAGCTAGTCAAAGCCTTTGAACTTGCCGCCCAGCTATAGCATCATGTTCTTTTGATGTACTCTATAATGGCAACATGTACATCATGGGGTCTTTTAGCCACTGAATTCTGCCAATGTAAATATTCAGTATATTTTCCCAGCCAGCCGCCAGTCAGTCTTTGAACTTGCCGCCCAGCTATTGCATCATGTTCTTTTGATGTACTCTTATAATGGCAACATGTACATCAAGGGGTCTTTCAGCCACTAAATTCTGTCATTGTAAATATCTGCACAGCTAACTGATCAATTTCCCAATAAGCAGGTGGCTCAAGCAGGACTGGCAAGTGTTTGAATTTTGCCGCCCACCTATTACATGCATACAGTGGACTCCCAGCTAAGAGATTTTCTGCATCCCAGAAAAAAATTATCATCAAAATATGCGTGATTAAGTGTTTCCGAGACCTCTGGAAACCTGTACATATCCCACAATGGCGGAAGCGATACAGTAGTATATAAATTAAATTTTTATAGTATACACAGTACCTGCACATAAAGATGCCCTGAAGCATCATTATTGATCCTTATGAAGAGAATGATACAATATCCATTATGAGACAGTGTTATCTTTAGGAAAGGACCAATGATGTTCTAAACAGGTAAATCTGGTAAAGCATCACATATTGTTATGTGTATTTAATTTGCATTGTTTGTTAGAATTTTATCATTCATTACATGCTGTAAATTATGTAAAGTTGCTTTTTTTAACTGACCTTCATTGTCTAACTAACCAGAATCATTTATTTTTTTGTAATCAATCTGTAACAACTAATACTTAGTTTATATTTCTCTGTGAGTGTAGGTTAAATATTAAGATCTTTATCTTAATCATGTTCTTTAGTATAATTTTAGTAACAAACCTTTTAATCATAATTCAGACTGTTCTAAAAATGAACTTTTGGCGAGCATTCGGGTACTTCTTTTGTGTCTTAGTCTTTCTACCGTATATAATCTTAATTTACTGGAAAAATTATTTATTCCTGCAATAACATCTGGCCAGAAATCAATAATTGGTGTTTACAGTATTCTGATTTGGGTCAAATTATTTAATTCAAATTATTCTTCTCTGGAAATACAGAGTGCTATATAATATTCTTGGAAAGAGACATTAACTTGGAATTATAGTGAATTCAAACAAGGAAAACTTGGGTTATATTATAATGTGATTCAAGAAAAGATTTGGCACATCATTACAATTCAGGATATTGGTACATTAGAGACTAGCATCCACTACAGGCTCATCAACATCTTCAG
Source organism: Sinohyriopsis cumingii (assembly GCA_028554795.2). Classification (NCBI taxonomy): domain Eukaryota; kingdom Metazoa; phylum Mollusca; class Bivalvia; order Unionida; family Unionidae; genus Sinohyriopsis; species Sinohyriopsis cumingii. The sequence goes on from CM068824.1 coordinate 135,142,937, forward strand.
CATTGGACATTATTTGAAATACCACCAAAATTTATTCAGAACTTTATCCATTAAAACTTGGGTTAGTAATTCAAGGATTATTTGGTATATCGTCTATTTAATGGCTAAATACTTGTTTTAAAAACATGCTTGAGATAATTGTCAAAAAAATACTTTTTCTAACAAAAGTTATTAGTTTTTCTGTAAAACTGACATTTATTTTCAAGATGCCCAACATATGAGATTGTTAACATTATACCAACTTTTTTCAACAACCTTCACATGTACACAAAAACACTGGGTATTACATCACTGATTTATGTTGTTGTTGAGTAGTCTGGTTCCCCGCTCTGTGCTTTGCTCTCTACTACAGTAAAATATAATGCAAGAAGCATACTAAACAGGGAACTAGTTATTGATTCAAATTCACAATCAAACAAGATTCCTTTTATATATAAAAAAATGGAACATTTAGTTGATGAAACAGCCAACAATGTCGAATGTCTATTTCTTTTATTGTTCTATTAGTTAAATATTGATGCAAAGTGATAGTTAAACTGAGGAAATCTCAGAGTGCCAATTCAGGAATTACAACTACAAACTCTGAAACTAGGTTCTCATTAATAAAAGATATCTGAAAACAATTTTATTTCATCAAGTATTCATTTCGCTTGATTGTCTTGCTATCTTTGATTACATTTGTGAATGAGTATGCTACTTTAAGGTAGTTTAATTACATTACATTCACCAAAAAAAATTATAACAGTGCTCGACTGATCACTCGAAATGAGTTGACCTGACACTCAAGCAGGGACACTTGAGCTTATGCAGGTAGGATTTGCATGCCTTTAATTTTTCATTTATTCCACCCTTTGATAAAAGAGATGTAATTAATGTGGTAATGGTAATATAAGGAGGTTAGCTTTTAATTCAGCACAACAATACAACAAATGCTTACACAAATCAGGAATAAAAACACAGCCAGCACTTAATTAGGTTCTCACAGAAAGCAACTGCGGACACAGCTGTTACAGTGGATTGACATATTTCACATTTGAATATAACATGACGGATTGTATTTACGATCATTACACTTAAACCAAACTAGAATAATGAACTAAAACACAAATTTCACTTGATAAAAAACTTATTTAACTGGTATTTATTTATTAAAGTACTGCCTCAAGTAGGCATTAGAGAATTTTTATGGATCAAAATTTCATTGCATGCTGTTATTTACAAAGTACAAAGAATGTCGCTTGGAAAGAAATTTTAACAAAATATGACTTCTTATTACAAGCTGATTATTTCATAATGTTGATTCAAATTTCCAGCTCATATCAACCATTTCTGATGATAAAAGGAACCATGTATCAATATTTCATTTACCAATTTTGATCGAGATTTTCTTCATGTTCAACAAATAGGGGTCAATTTTGGGGTATTTTCTAGTAAAAGCAGAAAGGGGATCCACAACTAACCCCATGTTATAAGTGGGTTCGCCAGTTATAAAGGGAGTCTGTAGGCGTGATGAGGCTCTACCCTACTTCAAAGCTCTGCAACATCAAGGCCATTTAAGATACACCAACGTGGGTGGTATTAAAAGAAAGCAAACAGATATAGCTCTAAAATGATATCAAATAATCTGGAAGTTCTAGTTGCACTACAAAATACAGAGAGAAAAACCTTATTTTTTGGACCCGGTTTTTTTTCCACCCAAAATTTGATCAAGATTGGAATGCAATTTTGGGTCCGGATTTTAGACCTTTCGGCCGCAGATCTAAAGCATACCAGTCTTAACTGCACACAGACAGGTGAACCTTTGCAAAAACTAGGATAAGGTGGACATTTGGAATAAATTGCGGTCTCCATATGAAAATGATGGGTCCACTAAGCAAAAAAAAAAAAGAACAACTTTACCCTTCTGCTCACGCGCAAGCAAAATAACCAATGGAAAATGATGTTTCTAATACAACTTGACATTATTCTCATGGAAAATCGGTTGACAACCGCTGTATCATGATGTATTCAGAAATAGCCCCCCAAATGTCTTTCCTACGCACATTTCAGGCAAAAATGACAAAAACCTCTGGGGCAGAATGAGTTAATGAGTTTCTATGTCACACACCAGACCTGCACTAATTAATATGGTTATAGCAATGTGAAGGAAAAGATATTGTGACCCATGCAGGTATGTACCAAGGGCATCTAAGTGTGTGAAGAGAGAAAGGAGTAACTGATATTCTCATGGGATTTGGTGCCAATTCCAGTATTCCTCAGAGAACACTCTAACTGCCACAAAGGTTGACTAAAAACTTCTAGCTCTTTAGTTAAAAACTTTTAATCTAAGAGAGCTGGATTTGTGAGGTGGCAGCAGTTTTCGGGCATTATGATCAGGTAATGTATTTGAAGAAGAATTATTTAAATAATTGAATGACAGTGGGAATCTACAATACTGTAAAACTGAGATGAAAACAATATCAAAATGTGTAAACTGCATTTTTATTTTCTATTAGGATCTGAATAGCAAATCATTATCAATAATAATCAATGGCTGGGTTACAGGGTAATCTGCATAATTGCAAGCTATCTGTATCGAGAACCAAACTGATAATTCCAGGTCAAGTAACAATGTACAGAAACTATACATACTAGTCTGGTAAACAACCCCATCTAGGACAGAAACTGTTCATGTAACAAAACTTATATCCTGGTAAATTTACAGGGAAAGTGTCAGGGAGTTTTGAAATGGGACAAATTTGTCCCAAAGGTATGTATATTGGTATCTGATGCCTGACTGAAACATTCACAAGGCTAGATTTGTAAAGTTGTTTTCACTGAGACCAAAACCCTCAGTCCACCTTGATTTGCCTCAACTGTTAGGGACTCTGCTGAATGTCTAATGGAGCTGCACTGATTGTATTGAAATATGACTCTTGTGGTTATTCATTTTCTGAAGTCAACAATTTAGCCAACATATTGAATAGCAAAGATTATTCATGTCAGTAGATAAATTCTGCGCAAACTGGCCCCACCCTTTAAACCTGGGGTTCATCTGCCATAGCCCAGCAAGCCAGGATGTTGACAGCGAGGTCCACAGGCCATAGGTTTTATATCGAAGTTTCCCTCTCCTAGGCAAATGGCTAACCATGGCTGAAGAGATCTGCCTTCCCTGCTATTCTGAACCATAGCTGGTCGGCAACATCTGCAATCCACTAATACATATGGTGTACCCTGGTCCTGAACACTTGGCCATTGATCTGTAGAGACCTTCCACCCTAGCCAGTGACTTCCCTGTAGCATCGATCACCACCAATGGGCATCACAAGGTGCTGACCATGAAAGCTGGTGACATACAGTTCACCGGGCCACTGCCACTTTTGAACAAAACAGATGGGCCAGCTTGGTGGAAAAACGATGGCAAAGAAAAATCCAGGAACCATTGGCAGCACCCACCACAACCCAGACATTCCCATGCAGCCTCTGTCGATGGACGTGCCTGTCACGTATTAGGCTCATCAGCCACCAGCGTGTGTGCAATAGACGTGGACATCCCCCTTCCTAAATCTTCACAAGTGAAGTCAAGCCAACACAGGTAAATTACTTTTTCAGTTTGACATGATCCTAGCTTGATGTAAGTAAAACTAATTAATGTAAGGCAAACAATGAAACAATTTGGTCTCAGCCTCTATGTTTGCTATCAGGAAGCACTTGTCTTTATATCAGCATTTGTCTACATCCATTATCTCTAAACATGTACTGATGGTCATAGAGTTTGAATTGTTCAGTATGCAAGCACAGAGACTTCTTGAAATATGCCTTTGAGATGCTCAGAAGATTACAATGCATACACTTGACCTATTGTAAGCCTGGCACAATGAAGTTGTAAGTAATCACAAAAGAGATGCATTTGTTTACTTAAATGATTTTACACATGTATCAAGATGGAATTTCTACTTATGGTCTTATATCCCTTCCAAAATGGATGCAGTTTCTCTAACAAAGGGAATGGATTTATGTTTGATTCATGACTTCAGATATTATGATGGCAATTCTTTCAAAGGTCTTATTTTATGTATGTGCATCTTAATAAAGGGATAATGTTTCTCCCACTTGTTGCAACATGCTTTGTCATGTTTGTAATTCTTATAAAAATGTTACAGAAGTGGGGCATATGTTTATAAATGTAAAAGTTAAAAATGTGTATACTTTTATCAAACAATGAGAATCATATGTCACTACTTTCAGCTCAGTATCTGCAGAATTTGAAGACTGAAAAAAAAGGCATAAAGGAAATCAATTATGTAAGCCTGGTGCTGTTATCGGTTGCAAGTAAAAATGTTACAAAATGTTCTTCCTTACCTGGTATACAAGAATAAGTATCTAAAAGCACAGCCAAATTTATTCATATGACCTGTTTCTGTCAAATTTGAAAACTACCAAATGAAACCTTGATTTGATACAAAACTGATAGGTAGGAAGAACAGTCAAACAGATGAAAGAACCAATGTTTGGAAAAATTTAATCTATTAATCATGACTGAAGAACCTCGTTATGTAATCAGATTAACGGACTTCCAATTCGAGATGGATCATTCAAAAAATGTGAGAAGCAGCTTGCATGAGGATCTTACCTTTTTTATCAACTTCATTTTGAAGAATCTGCTTCATATGACTAACTTGCTGCTTTACATTGCCAACTTCCTGTCTTAGATTGTCAACTTCCAGTTCAACATCACCAACTTGCTGCTTTACACTGACAAATTCCTGTTTTGCATCACCAACTTCCTGCTTTACATTGCCAACTTCCTTTTTTAAATCCCCAACCTCCTGTTTTGCATCACCAACTTCCTGCTTTACATTGTCAACTTCCTTTTTTACACTGCCAACTTGCTGCTTTACCTTTTCCAGATCATCTGAGAAAAACAATTGTATGGTTTACAGACATTCTTAAGGAACTGAACAGCTGCAACCTTTGATTTTAATATACCACACTTTCAAAAGAGGAATTTTATGCACATGCAGGAAACACATTAGATGACAATATGGCAGTATGACCAGTGCTGAAATTTATGTTTTAAGTATTATAATTATGGAAAATATGCAGGCAGACTATCAGTAAAAAAATAACTGATGGCACAAGATATGAATCCAAATCAAAATTAGTTAGCAGTCCATCAACTTGTACATGCATTTGCCTCATGTACATACGCATACACAATAGTCAAACCTGTCAATAGTAACCACCCATGGAAAAAGCCAAAACTAACCTTAGTAAACCCTGTATACATATGTTTACCTTTTAAACTTGATGTCTGAAAAAATACCATGCACCAAATATCACTATCATTATTATTTTAATATTATTATGATTGTTATGATTAATTTATTTAACAATATTAATGCTGTATGATTGTTATTATTATTGTTATTATTATTATTATTATTATTTATGTTCTGCACAAGATTACTTTATCCTTCTCACTTTAATCCATCCTATATGTTATACCATCATTTTTTGTGCAACATGACAAAACAATAATTTCATTACTGACTGACAAATTACATATGATGCCTATAACAGAGGAGATTATTTGTTGACCAGTTTTTATAAGTTTGTCTTGGAACAGCTGTTCATATTTTAAAAATAATACCTGGATGCATAGATCTGACCTGTCAATCATATCCACAAATATTGACCAATCGGATAGAGCGTCCGGTGCTACGGTAACATCCGCCATGTTTTATCCACAAACAAATGTGTGGTGAGAATTCAGCTGCATTACAGACTTTCATGATGTTTGGGATATATTGATAAAATGGTGCTTCAATGTGCATGGGGAACATGCAATGCAGATGAGAGATATCCAGAATGGTTGGAAGGAGGCCATTTTATACATTTTCTGACTCAAAAACATGATTTGGAAAAGATGAAACGATGGATCAAAGTGTGTGGTTGACTACACGAATAGCTTAATATCGCCAGAATAAACCAAGACAAGGCCGTTCGCTCAAAGGTAATTCAGTTTAGATTTCACTATGATAAATAAGTATATGTAGTATTCTAGAAAGTAATGTTAAATAGAAAAATATCTAATACATATTCTGTAAAGCTGGTTTATGTAATTGTTGTTATCATGGGTTAACTACATTTTTTCAGTACATCATAGGGTATACAAGGAGGCCAGGTTTATCTGGTGGATGAAAACCCCGGGAAGAACCACACACTCACAGGAAGCTACTAAAAAGCTTTTTCACATACCCACATTTACTGAGCCTGAGATTGGAACCTATGTGGACGTAGGTGAGATGGCAGTGACCAGTAAAGGTGAGAGCCTTTGACCACTCTGGCATCCAGGTCACATTGTAATATTAGTACTTTAATTATAAGTATACATTTATCCCAGTGTATCCCCCAGGGGTGTAAAATTGAGGGTTAAAAAAAAACTGGTGTTAGAACTGGGGCTCAAATAAAAAATGTGGGGGTCAAAAATGTACTGATAAATTTTCATATGACTCGTACTTTTTCAGCTTGAAATAGGATATTGCAACTTGCCCAACATACTCTCTCTCTCTCTCTCTTTCTCTCTCTCTAAACATACAAACAAACATGCACAATTAACAAACAAATGCACTGACCATTCAAAGAATAATTTTATTAGTCCATTTTTCTTTTAAAGTCGTACTTTCAACCGTCTCCTTATAATCAATATGAAGCATTATTATAGCCCAACACATTACATACAAGCCAATATAAAAAGCCAAATAGATCTTTTTAACCAAATCGCAGTTAATTTACTGCCTTTCATAAAATGTGTACTATCATTGGTTTCATTGTACTTCATCCTAGAACACATTTATCCAAATATCAAGGAGGATAATGATTTATCTTCTTTCTAATAAGTTAAACTGGAACTTTAAGATCTTTCTTTTATTGCAGCAAAGTTAAAAACCAACAAAATATGCAATGACCCGCTGACTTTGTAATCCAAATAATGCATTTGTCTCTGCAAGTTTACTTATTTCTTTGTTGTGAAAGAATGTCTTGGGTTATAATGTGTTTTCCAGATATCTTGTGGCGAACGAGGGCAGATTTGTTTAAATTCTAAAACCCCCTCATGAAAGGATTTTTCACTTTTGCAGTCTTCGCAATCATGAGATCAGAAGTCACACCGGTAATCCTAATGGATGTGCCCTATTCTAGTCAAGGGAATTATTTTCTCCATTTTTCATTAAAGTTAGATCCACAGTTACTCTTTTGTGTTCTGCTTTTTTCACCTTCTTTGCTAATGATTTTTAGTGCATGACGTTTTAATCTGGAGATCACTTTCTAGTGCAACAATCACTGAGATTAAACATCAAGATGACAGCTTGCTGAGCTCGATGGAAATCGCGTGAGAGCTCCTGAGATTAGGGGAAGCTACTCATAACATTGCCTATGCTAGTCTGGTTGATTTTTTCATATGTTCCCTGCGTTGCACTCTGCTATACGAATAGAGGAGCGCAAGGCAGGGAGCAAACAAAGTGGGAAACCAGAAAATGCCTATGCTCGAAGTATATACGATGCCATCCATCATCCAGTGCATTGGGTATTAAATAAATCCTGATCACATTATGAAAATCCTTTGCGTCAAAAAAGCGCATGGCAACAAAATGTTATGCGTCAATTTTCTCCAGCGTGCATCCCTGATGCACAAATGTGCGTAAAGGGAAACACTGTATCCCATACCAGCCCTCTTGATATTTTTATTTTTAGTGAAGGAATTAACAACAGGTTAATATAACAAGTTATTGTCAGTGCAAGTATAATGGAACATATATTTACGTTATGACTAGGTCATGAATAAGAATAATAATTCTTTATTTCAGTCTACATTGTCCATACATCTAAATTAAAATATAGATATAAAATGTTTCTTTGCTATATTAATATAACATGTCAAATTTAACTTGCTTTTTCGATTGTCATATAATGCAATGTTTTGTAAATATACGTATTTTTCAGCACTTTGTTGGAGGAAATGGACCAACTGAGAAATACCCAGACCCCATTCAAGCTGATGGTTCACATACTATGCCAGCAAGAAAACAAAATGAAGCCAGTCAACATATATGCAAATGCCTGCATTTGGAAGAAAACACAACTATGTAAGAGCCAAGTACCTCAAAGAATATGTCTAAGCTTTATTAATCTTTTACATACGAAATTTGACAAGTTTAATTTCAGAATAAATTCAGACATTAATCTTAAAGTAAATATGCAAAGCTAGCAAGTTAATGAACTGATACTGTTTGAAAAGTGTTTCAATTATATTGCTTATACTTCACAATCAATTAATGTATTTCTTACAGATTGAACAGTCCAGATATGAATTGTGAGTCAGGGGTGTCTACACAGACTGAAAACCCATGTCAGTATTTTAATCACTTATTCTGAAGATTGCAGATACGGAATTGCAGATATGGAATTGCAATTGTAAAATTCAGTTAACTTTTTTAACACTGAAGTCATAAATGGAATGACTGGTTTAATTCTTTCCACATACATATCCTCATGTGTGTACACAATGAATTCACAAAATTCACAACCTGTAACCATAAGTTGGCCTTGAATCTGTGCAGAGTAACTGTGTGTTTTCTTTAATGATACATGCTCATCCTTCTGGAAATAGAAATCTGGTATATAATTACATGCTTTTTCAATGGTCATTTTTCTAGCAGAAAAGGGTCATTTAATTTCCACAATTCCACATACTCCATTGTCACATAGTTTCCCATCAGTCGAGGCACCCAAAAATGAAAAATCATTATTAACCACAAAGCCACACTCATGGAAATGCCTAGAAGGATACAGTTCAAGATACCGTTCTTTAGCAGTTTTCTCGTGTCTTTTACCATATTCAAGAGCTTTGCCTTTCACATCATTTTTTGAAAATAATCTGTTAATAAACGTTTCACTGGATTTATATTTCCTTGATATTACTTTTCCCAACATTAGATGCTGTAAGCCTGTCTTTTCTCTCATAAGACCAGTCATACTCTGATCCGATAAGACCCAATTTCTTGTCTGTACCTCAGTGTCACATGGATTTATACACTTTGTGTTCTCATTGAGTGGTTTGAACTCATTTAGTAAACACAATGGAGAAGCCCTTGTCACAGGTGTATTACCACAGTCCTGAGTTATTCTCTCAGCTACATTGTCTGAAATGAAGAAAAGAAATAATTTTCTTATTTTTTCAGGATATCAGCATTGGACATGTTAGCAGTTGCAGCTGAGAATCAGGATATAAGACTCAAATTGTCAAATAGTTCAAGAGAGATACAAGAGCTTCAACTTCAAGTGTCATCAAAAGATAAAGAAATTCAACATCTGAAGAAAATAACTGCCAAGAAACAAACTAAAGTGGGTGATATTAGAGAAAAGTAGACAGATGTAGCTCTACAATGATACCAAATAATCTGGAATATCTAGTTGCACTACAAAATACAGATTTAAAAAACTCATTTTTTGGACCCAACCTTTTTCTATCCAAAATTTGCCTGTGGTTGGAATCCAATTTTGTGTCCAGATTTTAGACTTTTTGGTCTCAGATCTAAGGCAAAATGGTATAACTGCAAACAGACAGATGAGCCTTTGCAAAAAGTAGGATAAGATGGGCATTTAGAATAAACAGTGGTCTCGATACAAAAATGTCTCTGCTTAGCACAACAACAAAAAATGAACTCCAACTTTTACCATTCTGCTCATGTGCAAGTCAAATAGCCAATGAAAAATGATGTTTCTAACACAACTAGGCAGTATGTTACTGAAAGATCACCAGGGATTTGGTGTTTTCAGATCTATTCAGAAATAGCTTTCAAAATGTGTTTCCTACTCGATTTTCAGGCGAAAATGACAAAAACCTCAGGGGTTAATTTGTTAAGACTTGGCCAGCTTTCAATTTGGCCACACTGAGATCCTATAATAAAAAAACATGCCATCTGAATATAGGAAAGATTTTCCCACTACCATTATTATTATAGATGGAACTAAGTTAAAACTCAAATTCCAAGTGCACTTTGCCTACAGAGCCAGTTTTATGATGATTATAAATCTGCAACTCTAAAGAGGTTGATAGGTTGTGATCTTAATGGTTGTGTAATGTGTGCTTCAGAATTATTTACAGGATCAATTTTGGATAAATCTATCACAGAACAATCTCGTTTTTATGATATGCTTAAAACACTAAAATCAATTGGTTATATTAAAGGAGATGCCATAATGGTAGATAAAGGTTTTAACATTGCAAAAGAAATAAATGAACTTGGTTTGAAAATAAACATTCCACCATTCACATCAGCAAGTAGGCAAATGACAGCTCCTGAGACACTTTTGACTAACAAAATTGCCAAACATAGGGTACATATAGGACGTCTCATACGTAAAGTTAAAATGTACAAACTTTTATCACGTTGTATTCCTACATCTTTGTTACAAAAGGCCAACAAAATATGGACAGTGGCTTGTCTTCTAACACTTTTTTAAGATGTATTTGAGGATGAACACTGAATATACTGTGACTGGATAGTACCTGATGCGATAATATTGACCGGATCTACATGTCTCCTAGAGGTGTTAATACTTTAGGAATGTTTGGTGCAATTCTGCACTCTAGGGATGTTCCCTTCAGACTAGAGAGATAAGACATGTCCTTATAATATTACTTGGTTCTACTGGATGACACTGTATTGTACATTTACATGAATACGTTTCTATTACGTATCAATTCAAGTATGCTGCATCAGCATGATGAATAAAAACAAAGTATTAAAGCTTTATTGTATGTTGTGTTTATTTTAATCTGGAAGTAATAAATAGTTAACTCTTTATTCCATCTACAATAAGATTTTAAACAAACATTTCTGTTGGTAACTAATTTGTATTTTAAATTCATACTTTTTGTTTATCTGTCTGGCAAACCACTGGCTTCCTTTTCCTACTCTCTGTCAGTCTAGCAACCATGACACGGTTAAGTGGCATCGGTTTTATTTTTAATCCCCTTGACACATGCCATTGCTGAGGTATGCTTGTGCAGCTCAACTCATCAAGTACAGTGGTGAAAGTTATGTTGTTTGAAACTCTGTAGGAACTTAATTAGCCCTACTACATGGGAGCAATGATGCCCACTGACCCTGCAACAATACATTTTTCAGATCTCACATACATTAATTAGTAAAATAAATGTTATCAGTGCATGTATCGAAAACATACTGCTTACATCACTCTGTGAAATGCTAGAGGAAGTGTTTATAGATTATTTATTAGATTTCCAGACAATGTGTCAAAAGTTACAATTTTGGTAACTGCAGTTAGTAAATCCTCCCAGTGACATAAACAAAAATAAAACATGTCCGATACTGTATTTTTTGTTTGTCTTTAGTACTGCTGCCTCAGATTCCTGACATATATGAGCTTAGTATTCTAGTATACTGTATGTCAGCATGGTCAAAACAAAACAAAAAAAAAACGTGCTATGTCTTACATTGTAGGACTGGACTTGTACTATAACAGTTGAAATTACTTCAGGGTATTAAACAGTTCAAACATTAACTAAATAGTTCATTAAAAATACAAAACATTAAATCTTACCCCGCTTTACATGAACAACATGCATTTTCACACATTTCCTCTGCAATTTCGATGTGCAGAAGGTGTGGAGGCTGGTTCTTCTTCATTGATCACTGCATCTCGCTTCTACACAAATCTGATGTTCAAACTCCAAAACTTTGATCTCGAGTATATATCCTTGCGTAAAGTAGTTCCAACCATTCTGCAACACTTTACTGGAAAGTTTCTCTTGATCAGGAAGGTATTTAAGTGAAATATTATTGGGAATATGCAAGAATCTGACATGGCACCTGCATTCTGCGATAATTCAGCCATTTTTAATGGAAAGCTTGGGGTTCACAGCAACAGTCTCTAAGGGGGTGGGGCTTATCTAGTCATTTCGGATCTGTGCATCAGCCAATTGCTCAATTTTTTGTGATCAAAAGTTGGTCAGCTTATCTGAGAAGCTTGTGATGAATAGGAAATCAAAGAAAGCTATATGTGGTTATGCCCTATGAATCTAGGCTTTGCCTGCTTTGACAGACTGGTTTTAAATACTGAAAGACACCGGACCCTAAAGAAAAGGGATGTAATTCTATTCCTTCTTAAGGATGAACTTTTTTCTTCAGAGATTGATTTATTTCAGAGGAAAATGAAAATATCAAACTTACCTGTCACACACAACAGGCAACTGTTTAAGGAAGGCAGAAACCACTGGTTGGTTACAAAATGCCAGGTTGCTGACTATAGAAGAAAGGTGACTGTTACATACAGGACATCTGTATAGAAAATTTGCCAGTGGAGGGGAATTACAATAGCCATCAAGAACAGGTGACTGGTAATAGAGAGTGTTATGAGATGTTTGGCTGTATTGGCTGTTTGCTTAAAGTTACCTTGCTTTTCTGTAGTTATGTCTCACAATTTTCAGCTCCTAATGTTTTGAGTCAATACATGTAGCATCCTTTTCTGATTTTCTCTGATTTTTTAAAAACTTGATTTGTTTTCTTAAATATTTTCTACGAACCTAACGTTTCAAGATTTCAGCAAGAAAAGATCCACAAAATATCAAATGGAAAAGAAAGCTCAGTCAAAGGCGAAAATTTATTCTTGTAGGTTCTGTTTTGCTTTCATGTGTACTTTAATCATCTTTTAAGTAACAACAAAAACCTACCACAGACAAATGTATGAAACGTGCCAAAAATCCTACAAGCCCACTGCACAAGGAACCTGAAAATTCTACTGGTCCTGTCCATAACCAACTGGTTGTCCTACATTTCATCACACAAGAGGGCAAAATATTGTCAATGATTCAATGGTCAATTAAAGAAGATATGAATATCAGCCATTATGAAATAAGTTTTCTGTTCTAATTTTTCAGGCTTAAAAGTCAACGACTCAACACATCCAGATTATGTGCCCTCCATATTTCCAAGCACCACCACAAGTAGACAAGATGATGGGAAAGAAATGTCAAAAGTAAAGATTGACCACTTTTAACGGGCTGCAAAGAGATCAAGTAGTGCAGGTATATATATATACATATATATATATATATATATATATATATATATATATATATATATAATTTGATGTAATCACTTTTTGTCTGTCTATTAGTACTATGACCTTGTACAGCTGATTTAAGATTTTCTATTTTAAACAGATTTGTATAGATTCGTGTATAAAATGTGCACACCAATTTACAAAACATTGGTGCAAGTTTGTGGATTGTATAACTTTAAATAAATTAATCATGATGAACAATTTGTTCAATAAATATAGAGATTTGTGAAATTTCATACTGTTCCCACGAGTAATATATATGCCTCTTTTAACAGTGAAATTGGCTGAACCATGTCAGACAAGGAAGAAATTGAAGTTAATAGATGACAACTCACAACTGGAGATACCATCTTGTACTTTGTCAGATAACAATGACACTTTAGATGAGGAACCTCAACACCTGGAAACAAAGTCGCCTGAAGTTAAGTCGATTTCAACTGCACCACAACTGATGCCAGTGAAACAACCATTGGAAAAATCTGAGAGATGCTGTATATGGAAATCGAAAATCTTAGAAAAGAAAGAAATGATGCCTTACAGAAAATATCAAGTTTGACACAAAATGTTAGTGCTACCTCTCTTTCATCAGCTTCTGTTGAAGGAAACAATGATGCCTGCCAGATGATAAATGGCATTAGCTGGGATGTATCTTAAAGCTGTTTACCTTTTCTAAGTACCTGCATTACAAGTAAATGATCAAATAAACCCAGCCTGCCACTAAAGAAACAACTGTTTTTAACACGTGTGAAACTACGTCACAATGTCTCTTTTGAGTTACTTGCACATGTAAAAGGAACTCCCAAATCAACAACAATTGACTACTTCTGGAAATGGATTGATCTCATGCATGCCAAAACTGGATTTATGATCAAGTGGACTGATCAAGACACTATTCAGCACAATACCACCAGTGTTCAAATTCAAATTTCCTCGTCTCGACTTCTATAATAGATTGCTTTGAAATATTCACTGAAGTGCCCAAAAATTTATTGGCAAGGGCACAATGTTATAGTTCATACAAGAAACACTGCACAGTTAAAGTTTTTATTTCTTGTACACCTCTTGGTTCCATAAATTTCATATCTAATGCATGGGGAGGCAGAACTTCAGACATTAAAATAGTTCACGAGTCAGGCTTTATTGGTCCAAAATATCACATGCCAGGAGACTAGATACTTGGTGATAGAGGATTTACACTTAGAGATGATTTCACCACAATCTGTGGTGCAGAATTCCTTACACCATCTTTTACTAAAGGAAAAAAACAGTTACCAGCAAGAGATGTTGAAATTTCTATAAAAAAAATCCTCTGTTCGTATTCATAAAGAACGTACGATCGGATTGATGAAAAATAGATTTACTGTACTGAAAGGGACTTTACCAATCAGGTGTGTCAAAAGCATTAAAGATGAAAGCACTGAATCAGCGTTATCGAGTTGTGACAAAATAATAAAGGTGTGTGTATTAATTTGGGGACTGAGATTGTGTTTAATGAGTAAACCGGATCACAGAAAATATGTTTGAGATTTTTATATGAATATATGTTTGCAACTGTTGCATTTCATAATGACATGTCAAATACATTATAAAAGAAATTCAAACATAATCCATGACAATTATTATTTACATGTATATTGTGAAAAAAATATTTGTATCAGACACAAATATTATGGAAATGTATTTTAATGAAATATTATTATCATTTTTATCATTAAACACAATTCATATACATAAATTACCATGTTACAGCTGTTTTATTAGGTCAATACATTAATCACGTTGGATACACTGAAAAGATTTTCATTGAAAATGAAAAGAAATGCCTCATGGCTTGTTCATTTTGGGTAATGAGAGTGAAAGTGTTGGAAACATTTGAGCTGTACACAGCTGACATTATTTACATGCAACATAGTTTTGTTCATTGTTATTAAACAACCTTCATAGTAAAATGCTGTCTGTTTCATTTTTTCGCCAATTTCCGGCATTCTTCACAATACCAAGTTTTTGATGTTGGCAGACACTTTAGTCCTATGCATTTGATATGAAACTATTTATCACAGTGATCACAACCAACCATATTATCTAACTTGGTTTATGTTTCACATACACAATAGGATCTGATACTGTCAGAACGCGTGTTCTCTTTGTCAGCTTTAGTACTGCATTCAGCTTCAACATTAAGTTCAAATCTCCTTGTGACTAGCTCAGGAAGGATATGTTTCTTTCAAAACAATTGCAAAGATTTTATCATTTCATGTATGAAGTCACTGTCCCAATTCACTCTTACAATAATGCAGTCAATGGGCATCCACACTACAAAATCTGCAAAGCCTGTATTACATACATGTATTTTCATCTGCAATTGTGCAAAATACTTGTGTCTTCTTTAGATGAAAGTTCTTGTAAAGATAAAATCCAGTGTCACTCAAGGCATCAATTAGTGGTGTTTCACAATACTTATAGAGACATTTAATTTCTAGTACACCAGCTCCACAACACTTGCATTGCACCCGACCATCTGGAGAGGCTCCCAATAATGGACTGTCTTTACAAATAAAAAGGCCTTATTTCTGAACCGTACCTTCTAAATGCTCAGTTGGAATTGTAAGATGCACATTACCACAATGAACGTGACCTGTAGTTGGTCCTGATTGAGTGTAAATGTTGGTCTACATTTTAAAATCGTCTTCTTCATGTTGCGTACCCCAAGTTAAAGCAGGAAACTCTTTTTGGACCTTTGTAAGTCTCACGAATCTTTTTAACTACAGGTGATAGATTCGACAAGCTAGTTCTTAAACAATCACCAGCCTGTTGACGCCATAACACGGACAACTCTCTGTTCACGCCAAACTAAAGATGATGACGGGTTTCTGGTTACATCCTCAACATAAGCCACTTGAGCATCACTTATGTGGATCTTTTCATGAATTGAATCAGACATCTTGTTTAAATCCATCAATTTTCTCATTTTTTGCCAAATAGAAGCCTCAGAAGGACGGTGACAACTTACTACAAGTACGCTCAGGTCCAAGAGCAACAAACTGACCACTAAACTCTTTAAAGGCACTTAAACCAACATAAGATTCATCCAAACTAGCCAGTGATTGAAGAAATTGATTCTACTCTTCGTCGATTGCTGGTTCTGGCACCGTTTTCATCGTTTTCTTAGAGTTTTCAGGGTCTTATTTGCAGCAGTCTTGTAAAATTTTATCTCAGCTATTTTTGGGGGTTCTACTTTCTTCACAAAACATGCATTCAACTCACATGGGTGGTCTATGCAGGTGCTTGATGTATAACCCAGTCGCATTGCAGCTTCTATTTTAAACAGTAATGCACCGATGTGGGAACAAGTCTTTCCTAACCTATAATAAAGCAATAAAATGTTTTGTTAAAATTATGAAATAATATACCTAATTGGTGCAACTATAGTCTTAAAATATACATATGCATAACTATAAGGCTTTAAATTTATTGGGCTGTTTAATGATTTCAGCGATTTTCTCATGTTTTCCAGTATACAATGAAAAGAAATGGTTTGTTTGTGTAGGTGACAGTGTGCTTATTGTCTAAATTTATGTCATAGTTACATGTACTTACCCAGCCATACAGTTACAATGTGCTGCAATAACAGGTCCTGATTTTTTTAATGTAACCCATGGGTGGTGGGGTTCTTCAGTCACTCTCAAGGAGGGCTTCGTATCAGCTTTAAAAACATAATGTCCACTGTCAGTCTTCATAAGGAAAACAGACTGAACCCAGCCAGACACAAAAAAATGTGTGCCTCTAGATACCTAAAGTTCTCCATTGCCTATGCAAAATAAATACCTGTAAAGAAAAATGACAAGTTGTTTTAAATTTCAATAATTATGTAACAACAATTAGTTGAATATAATAAATGAAAATGTAAAAGATACATAGACAATTCCTTCTTTTTATTCTGCAATTTCTTACACTATTAGCTGTGTCAACATGGGAATTACAAGCATCAATTTATTGTAATTTACCATTATTTGCAACATTTAAGAATATTTATATTTACATTCATCTAAACACGTTAATTCATCCATCAAATAAAATAAATACTTACGTGGATGTTTAGCCAGGTAGTTATAAACATCGTGGTATTCAGTAGTTGGCCAATGTTTTGGGTCATTGATCCAGGTATCAGCGGGCACCTTACAAGGACAAATATCCACTGCAATCAACTTCAGTTTTACCGAGTACCTCTGTTGTGTGTCCAAAGCCAAACTGTCTTGATATTGATAAGACATTTCAATTAAATTTCACAATTAATCTAATATAATAACTGAATTCTTCGAATTTCCAATCTTTCACAAGCGTGTCCCCCAAACAAATATGGCGGATGGGTTTTTATGTTGAATACGTGACTCGATGGCATCAATCCGACTGCAAGAATACTCATCAATGGAATTCAATTGAACAGATAGTTCATTCAGATCAGCAATGTGAATGATATGTCTGTCTGTGGCTCATTGAATTTTCACAAATGTCTTGATATGTAGATGAATATACCTAATTCAAACACCATCTAGTTTACTTTAAAACTAATTTAACTTTTACTCAATGTTTTCAATATAATTTGTCTAATGAGTAGACCATGATGTTCACCTGTGGCAAGTAATGGCTCTCATAACTGTTAAATCTTTTTTCAAATGTGAACTCTTCCATGGCTCCAGGCCCAACATGGCTGACTACACATACACAGACCATTATTTTTCAGGATATAATGAACAAGTATGTTGATATAAATGATGCTAAAATCATGTCTGTACAAACATAATTCAGCAACTATAGTTTGAGAGGCTCATGTAAAAATTCACTAAGTAAGTCTCAGATACCATTTGCAATGCATTCTATTTCAATATTCCAAGCAAATTTTGTAATCCAACTAATACTTTTGGTTCATAATGTCATATTCCTTTTGAATAGTTCTTGTGTCCTTGCCCACTCATTTAAGTTCAGTAAATGATATATAAATAAAAGAAAAGTTTGCATTGTTTGACTTAAAGACCTGAACACTTGAAATTCCTGACAATAACTCTAAATAATAGTTATAGATCTACAATGTCAAGATTAAAGCATCACTTTTTATGTATTTAACATCAAAGAATATTTTAAAGCATTTTTTAACTTTGCCTTACATTTGTAAAAATAACAAATAATGGCAAAAATTATGTTCACAAGTTCATTAACATGAATTTGATGGTTTCATATAAGACAGTTTAAAAACAAACTCTATACATATCAAGAACTAAACCACATAAGACAATTTCCATTTTCACCCTGGGACTTCCCATTTGAAACATTTGAATATAAGTAAGTAGCATGTTTGCAAATTATTCATACCTTGTCACCTGAAAATTCCTCTTTATCATACCTGAAAGCAGGAGTCTCAAACTCAAATCAGCATGAGGGTCACATGAGGACTAGTACACTGGCCCAAGAGCCCCATCACTGAAACTTTTTCATACAGCTATACAATTTAAGTATAGTTAAAAATGAAGAAAAAGAGTAATTATTATTATATGCTCATTTTTTTCCCCCCGTTAACTTTACATTGTCAGAATCGTTCAATATTTCCCGATACTGAACAAGCGCGACAATACACATATAGCATTCACGTGAATAAAGGGGTATGCAGAGATCTCGCCCCATGGAGAAGTCGCCCTGGGAGAACTCGCCCCAACGTATCTGGAGAAGTCGCCCCAGAGTGGCTGGAGAAGTCGCCCCAAAACCTTTTTAAAACAGAATTAAAACATCTTTTACGTGATTCATTTTTAGATTTTTATTTATACACGATCACAAAAGAGATATTAACTGGTAATCATAAAAAGCAATATCATAGTAATATTTCTAAGACGACATTCACTCTTTATATAATCGAATGAATGACGACAGTATACTGATTAAAAAGGATGATTAGTCAAACACTATTATTATTATGAATCAAGAAGATTATTTTAAATAAGTTGAACGTCAATTAAATGATGAAAACTACTATAAACATATTGGCGAAGATCCATCAATAGAAATTAAATAAAAAATTTCAACATGCATTAATGAGATGGCTAAAAACAATAATTCCATATATAAGGAATTTGATACTTTCACTCTTAACATGCGTACACCTCAATTCTACATATTACCCAAAACTCATAATGAAATCATATATTAAAGATACAACAACTTTCATTAAAAAGTTGAAGTCTTTTCCACAGCTATCTGTTAATTTCAATCCTGCTATTATTAGATGTAACATCACTATATACCAACTTTCCACATGCAGTTGGTATTGAAACGTGTACAAATTTCTTGATTACAGTCCTAACAATAGCCCACTATCTTGTGAAGATATTTGTATAATATTAAAACTTACCTTGGAAAATAATTATTTTCAATTTAATAATACGAACATACACATAGCCAGTCGAAAAGATACCGACGTATTATTTCAGATGATTGTCAATTACAAAATTCGTTGAATAAATTCCAAACATATTTACAAAACAGAAATTATCCTACACATATAATTGATTCTGCACTGAACAAAACCCGTAATATTACTCAACACTGGGCTTTAAACAAAGCAGTATGTACAATTGAGACAGATGTAATTCCTTTCACAATACAATCGAATCCTTCATTATCTAATCTACGTCGTATAATTAATAAATTTTAGTCTCCTAAATTTTTATCAAATAAATGTATCAATTTACCAGCATAAAAACACTTTACAAAAATAAATCAATTATTGCTTAAATAAGACCCAAGAATTTGCAAGATTTTTTTTAATTAGTACTAAACAGACAGAAAAGAAAAAGAAAAAGAAAAAAGAACATTTTTGTCATCTAAATGTAACATACACCGGTGCTCTTGATGTGCAAATATAAGAGAAACTACTATGAATAGTCATCGCTTTCACATATAAAATTATAGAGATCCACAGTTTTCATCTAATAACTCTCTAAGCGAATTGTCTTTCATGCCAATATTTTATAACCAATGAACATCAAAACATATGGCACTTAAAAAAATGGTATGCATCAACAATAACCATTTATTTGGCTGGATTTTTATAATAAAACATACAAGCAAATTTTGGTTGGCAAATCTCAAGAATTTTCATGATTTTTTTTTTACAGTACGTAAATAGACAGAAAAGAAATTAAAAAAATTTCATTATCTAAATGTAACATACACTGATGCGATGTGCAAACATAAGAGACACTAGTAATATAAATAATCATCACTTTCATATATAAAATTATAGAGATCAGCAGTTTTCATCTAATAAAATATGTTTTCCATTTCTTTTAAAACATTTCGTACCTGAAGAAGCACAAATTAAATGCGAAATTATTCAACCGTTCATTGTTAACAGTTGATTTATTATTTAACTATTTTCAATGGAATTTAATCGTGGCCTCTAATTTTAGTAATATATAAATTATATCGGTGAGTATTCTTTTTAATAGAAACAAAATGGAGTTAGAAATACTGAAATGGTTTCACTGAAATACAGACATAATACAATGGTATTATATTGCTCACGGAGGAAAGATCACAATTACCGGGTACAAAATACTATATCAAAGAGGTGCATATGTCCATAAGAATTAGCACAATGCCATTGTCTTTCATTCGACGCGGAGAAAAGAAGACCATTACGGGGTAAAATTGAGTCCAACAAATAGGCACTTATGCTCACAAGAATTAGCACTTATGACCAGAAAAATCATCCAAGCTACTTACAACTTGATAAGTTTTGTTAATAAATTAGTCATCACTTTGAAGATAAATTTTGTTCCAAGCTGAATTTATTAAGACAACACATACATTTGCTTGTAGACAGTTTATTGCTGGCATATAAAAACCTTGTTGGCACAATTTTTATCATAGCAGTAATGAGAATGGCAGAACTATGTGTAAAATGTCTTTTGGAAGTGAGACCACTTCAGGAAGCGATAATGTGTGACAAGTGCAGCGAATGGACACATAGAAAGTGTAACACAGGTAAGAATGAATAGCGAGTACAACATTTCATTTTCACAGTATCTTTTTATAGTTATTGCTTATTATTATTATTCACATATAAGTCAATATTTGTCATTAGTGTATACAATGTATGTTAGTGCAATTAAACATTTTTGATCCTTAAGAATTTAATTTGTAACAGGATCAGTTGATTGTTTTACGATTTCATACTACTAATCGTTTATTCAACTGACATATTTCCACCGTTGTCATTTCATACTGCAATTGCTTCATTTTAGAAATTACAAGGGATGCATATCGTATGGCAGTAAAGAACAAAACAGACCTAGATTTTACATGCCATGACTGTACCGAAGCCGACACTTTTGGAATGCCCGTTGCGAGCAGCACAAGGAATGATTCCTTGGACATAACACAAGTATCATTTTCTGTACTGGAGAAAATCCAAGAGGACTCCATTGAAGAAAGTATAACCACAGATTTGATAACTTATGAGGAGGAAAGTAACATAACATTTAAAGTTATTGACGGCGGTACTCAACGAGGAAAGCGTAAGCTAGTCAGTAGTGATGGCTTCACCTTCGTTGTTAAGGTATGTTTATTGGTTCATTTGTTCACTAATCTTTTGTAGTGTAAGATGTTATAACTGCATAATAATAATTTCAGTGCAATGCAACTTATGCAGCCCTTAACTAGGAATTTTATTATGGATAAATGAATAAAGTATGCATCAAATATTTTTCTACTGCACAAACTTTTTTTCACGTATGATTGGTATATGCCCACTAATTGAACCAATTTAAACCATTCATTCTCTATTTACATAATTTTGTTTTGAGCCTATTATATAGATTAGTAACGTAAACAACACCATTATTAAATATATATATTTGGTAATAAGTAGTGTTTTCTATGCATGCAAATATTTATATTAGTTTTATGATCCATTTACCAGCGTAAAAACAGGCACTACACAAATTGGCGGTGCAGTGTTAGGAATAAAACAACAGCTTGCCGTGTAACGTTGCGCCAGACTGCTGATGGGTTTGAACGAATCAACGGGCAGCACACTCATCAAGGGATGCCAGGGATTATAAAATCTCTTGAAATGCAGAAAACGGTAATTGATTTAACAACTACTAGAAACATGTCTTTGTCTGTATCCATTGTTGCAATGAAATTGAAGGGTAATAGCGATTATTCCTGCCCATTAAATTTTCATGACTGAATTATAGTCATGAATACATTATTATAATTTCTCGAAGTATGACACTAAAAATATTAAACACCGCCGTGTAATTTAAACAAAACAATATCATCACACACCTTTCATCTTTCTCTTACCAATCCCTGTATCAATGCTCTACCACAAAATGTATCTCATCTAATTGTAATATAATTATATATATATATATATTAGATCAAGGAACAAGCACGACGAGATCTGTTTGCGCCGGCAACCACATTTGTTACCCGTGTTATGGATGAGCATGTCGATGTTCATCTGCCTGAATATTCAAGACCAAATTACAACAACATTATACGAGTTGCTAACTACACACGACAGCAGAGCAGACCATCAGAGCCAACAGATTTACAATTTGAGGTATGACATTTAATATTCATATTTAAAACTTTTGAATGTTGCAAGAATGATGCTTACTCGATGAGAATTTATATCAATTAAGATCATAGTTATTTACTTATAGAGTGTGTGTGTATGTGTGTGTGTGTGAGAGAGAGAGAGAGAGAGAGATTTGGATTTTTAATGTAGCTTTAACAATTTTTCAGTTATATCGCTACGATGTCTGCAGTGTGGCAGTTTATAGTGATGCCTAGCACTGTTGCATCATGTCGCATTAGCAGCAAGCAAGGCAGCTATTAGTATCATGTATTACCCTTTTGTGTTTTTTTCAGGTGGACAACGAATTCATTGAGCAGCACACATCTGATGATTTTTTTCAAGGCTGATGTGAGAGTAGGTGGACATCGTCACCTTATTTTCGCAACAAACCAACAGATGCAAATGATGGCCAATGCAAAAACATGGTATACTGATGGGACATTCAAACTAGTGAGGAAGCCGTTTCATCAACTGCTGTCCATCCACACGTTTGTGAAAGCATCGGGTGAAATTGAACAGTTTCCAGGCGCTTTCATACTGATGTCTAGGAGACAGAAAAAGGACTATAAAAAGGTATTATTTGTATTACACTTCTTATGCAAAATTTTCTTAAAAATTGTGTGTGAATAAATTAGACAATATCATGTTCATGTCACTGGTATATTGTATAGTAAGACAATGTGTTCTTATTCTGTTATTCATATTTGTCCAGGTTTTCCGCAGTATCCTCACCATGCTGCCCAGTAGTCCAGAAGTGAGGGAAATGGCTGTAGATTTTGAACATGGTCTCTGGCTCGCTTTGCACAAAGTTTTCAAAAAACCAATCCATGGTTGTGCTTTTCACTAGGGACAAGCAGTGTGGCGTCAAGCCCAATCACTTGGATTGCAGGTATATACCCCCTACCACTACCTCCAAACCAAACTTTTAAAAAGCTCCTGAAATAATATGACGATGTAATACGGCTACAACAATATATATTTGTTAAATAAACAGTAGAGATGAAAGCATTAAACCTGATGTATAATGTGTTAACACAATTCCGTCGGAATCATGTAACATCATATACTAAAATACACACTCATCTCTCTCACACACACACACACACACACACTAAATGCTTATTTCGCCAAAAAGTTAAAAAAATGTATCTGCTTATTATTTTTCTATGAATTTATTTGCATAGAAACAAATATTTGATAAATATATATATTTCCTTGCAATATATCAGTCTGACTACAACATGAAAGATGGAGTATATAAATTCATTAGAAAAGTCCTAGCCTTGCCATTCCTTCCTGAAGAACTGATCAACCATACATTTTACAAAATGAAGGAAAAGGCCAATACTGAACAGTTAGTACAACTGATGGAAGTATGTTGAAAACACCTGGATAACAAATCCAACATGGCTTCCAGCAATATGGTCAGTATTCCAGAGCGCAATTAGAACTAACAACGACGCTGAAGGCTGGCACAACCGCTTAAATCGCCATGCAATGAAATCGAAGCTGTCACTGTATTTGGTAGTGACTCTCCTGTACAAGGAGGCAAACGCCATTCCTAGTCAACTGAAGATGGTTTCAGAAGGGAAACTAAAAAGAAGACAGACCCGGAAAACTAAAGAAAAACAAGGACGAATCTTTCATTTGTGCGATATGTTCCAAAACGATGAACTAAGTGTTAATGCATTGCTTAATAAATGTGCCAGATTATATGCTGCGCCTGTATACTAATTATATTTTATTGTTTGTCATGGAAACATAATGGTAAGAATGTCATATGAATCACTGATTCAATGTCCAATAAAAACATAAGTGTCATTCAAAAATTTTAATTTAAATCGCTTACATATACGTGGTCTTTAGTACATAGAATATAATATAACTTTAGCGGCTTGTCCTGGTTGTACTTGATGTTTTTGTTTTATACTGAGAATTGAAATATGGCGGCATGACACCTTTCATCATGCTAACTTGGCCGGCTATCATCAAGTGTTCCGTAGTATGGTATATCTTTGTCACGTATGTATCGGTAACGTACGTATTATTAAGCATTATTTATGCTAAAATTAGTCGAAATATTACTTGACAGATTTATCAAGATATAATGTTCAGACATATAAGAAACATGATTACATTTCCGTATATTTTATTAAATCCTATGATTTTGATTTCATATTATTAGGACCAAGTAATGTAAGTTACCCATATTAAAAATGATATTATTTGGTTGTATTATTTATAATAAAATGTACAAGTCAATTTTGAGCGCCTTTCATACTCACAAAACCCCTTGTTTTACAAAAAAAACCGCCATGCATAAAAAGTGTTACCTATGTATCATGACCTTTTTGGAATGATAGATGCATATTGATACAGCAAAAATGTATGCATTAAGGAAAGAAACGTATATAATGAGTTAACGTGTCAGCAACATTGATTTGTGCCTCATTAGTGAATTTGGGTCTAGTACGCCTGATCATGGTGTTATTATATATTAATAAATAACGTAATCTTGTTTATTTTACATCAGTAATTTAGTAGTGAAATATTTTTTAAACTTCTCTTTTAACTTGAAATAGTTTGTTATTACTGAGAAATAATAAAATTACGAACACTGACAAGAAAGAAGAAATAAACTAAATGATGTAGTACAACTGATCTTTCAGAAACCGTCCGAATTCTGCGCATTAGCCATGATGATTAACTCGATAGTGACCGCATTTCTTCAGTAGGCATCAATAATGTTTTTTTTTTACTGAGTTCAAGTACCATTTGTTAATGGTTAGCAAATCTCAATGAAAAATCAGATTAAATTGTTCAGTTAGAGAGATAATAACATAACACTTTGGCTTACTGATGGTCAGCGCCAATTCAGTCGATTTCGGGTTATAAAAGTCAATGTCATAACGTCATCTCAGGATGACTTAGGTTATTATTTTCGTTAAGTACAGAAGTGGAGTTGATCAAATGGAAAAGTTGAAAAAAATTGCAAATTTTATAGATTTAATAAGTTACTAAGTCGAAGAAAAACAACAATAAATAAAGCCTTGACAACCATGTGGCGAAGTCTCAGAATTATTATATATTATCCTTGGGGCGACTTCTCCAGGCAAAGTGGGGCGACTTCTCTAGACGAAGTGGGGCGACTTCTCCGACCACTATGGGGCGACTTCTTCTGACACCTGGGATGAGTTCTCCCAGGGCGAGTTCTCCATGGGGCGAGTTCTCCGCTATTCGAATAAAGGAACTACTTTCTATTGTAAACAAACAATGACGCAGACACCAGCACTTCTGATTTCTAAACAAATCATATACACTCGCGTAAGAGGCTCTTTACGTTGTGGTTTGTTTCTGAATGAACTAAAACATGTTTCATGGACTGCAAAAAAAACCCCAGCTGTTTTGGCACATTCCGTGTTGATACAATGTTACGGATTTAGGCTAGCTACATTATATAAAAGACGGACGATTATGTCCTTACAAATAACATACAAGTGACAAGGTATATACTGTCTTCTTTATCTGGTGATGAGAATGGTAAAATAAAATATACTTACAATTTTACATCCTGAATTTCCTCAAAATGTTTTTTCTTAATTCTGCAAATCCGAATTACATGAACCATGTCATAGGTTTTCAATCTGGATTACACATTTCGAAAGTGTGCTGTAATTTCGATGATAAGTGCAATCGCATCCTCCTTACTGCATTCAAAATGAAATACACATTAAATTCCATAGTGTCTTTTTGAAATATGCAATTGAAAGACTTCATATTTTTCCCACGTTATGATTTCAAACATTCAATGACAGAAACAGAAACACATTTGCAGACGTAAACACACTTCTCCCATGCCACTTCAATCCGATGTATTTCATGTATAATTTGCACAGATTAATCCAGTCCAAGATCACAAACTTCTGTTGAATCGAAACAAAATACCAAAATATATTCACGCCAGATCAAATGGAAAAGTCGTTGAAATGCGCATTCATTCACAATATGACTGCAAATTTCAACTAGACATGCCATTTTCTTTCGAAAGTTATGTCGACCGCGCGACCAAGTTCACATTTATCTGGGCGGAGCTATGTGCGCATTAATAATGATGTCATTTTGTAATGTCAAATCTGCGCTTGTGTATTTAGTTTGGAATACGGCATTCATTCCTTTACGTAGTTTCTTGTAGTGTATTTTGTTTATATAATTAAACCTTAGGTATAATAAAAAAAATGAGCATATAATAAAAAGGTTACTGCATTTGTATGGGAAAGTATGAACGTTTTGTCGGAAGGATATACTGCACTCACATGTTCGTGCAGTATTCCTTGCCAAAACTCGTTCATATTTTCCCATACAAATGCAGTAACCTATAAATATAGCATGCTATTATTTTACGCTGGGCAGCAAGAAATTATATGGCCACCAGAATTGTTATCAAAACTGGCTGGATGTGAGGAACAAATTTGCATTATTATTTTGCAAATTATGGGTGTCATTGCGAAGTAACTCCATGGGCCACATGTAGCCCATTGGCCATCTGACTGAGACCCCTGCTTTAAAGTATGCACTTACCTGATAATATCGTGATTTCCTTCGCTTTCTTAATGTAAGCATCCTCAAGGCTTTTGTCCATACTGCATATAAGAATGTGAACAATCTCCTTTTGAAAGTCACATTTCATGGCTTTACAATTGGAACTGAAGTACAAATCAAATCTGCTGACAACATTCTTAATACTTCTCCACAGTTTGTTGAAAATTGCAGTTTTTATTTTAGCCATCGTAGCATGGCCATAAAGAGTGTTTCTGAACTCTCTTACTCTCTCAATGTCATCGCCCAAGTTTGTTGCACTTGGAGGTGGCGGTTTTCCCCACTGATTACTAGGAGCTGGTACTCGACTACAAAGGTTCCTTATTAGTACGTAAAGTGAGGAGACATCAAACTTTTCAGCAATTGGAATCTCACTGGAGGAAGAAGATATGCCACACAACCATGTCTTTATCTTCATATCAAGGTTTCTCAGACGGTTTTGATTTATCTGAACTCTTTTCGGCAGATCAGCTGGAGGAATTTCATGTATTAACACCTGCCAGAGAATGTCTCTTAACACATCAACCACTATTCGACAAATGCGTGCAAAGTTTGTTGTCTCCTGGCAGGATGAATAAAGGCTACAGAAACTTGCCATGGATATTTTGCTGTTGTACCTGTCATGTCTGATTAAGAAATATTTAATTATGACCCACCTCCTCCATATACATCTATAATATTTATGAAACAGTATGCATGGAGGGGGATTACCGCCATAATTCTATACATGTATTTTATAATCTTCCTTGATGCAATATTGTAAATGGCCTTGCAAGTGCTACTTTCATACAGCTACGATGTCGTAGCCTCTACTTGATTTGTTGGGGTTGAGGCTTCGAACTGATCCCATATCATGTAATGGAGCAAAAAAATAATCACTAAAGTCAAAAGAACAAATATATCTACTACATAAGTATAATCACGGGAGTCTGACGTTTTATCAATAAAGTACGGCGAAATCTCTGACAACAAATGAACACAAGGAGTGCAACGGTGACCACAACCCTCCGCTCATTTGATTTTTCTCACGCGTCTTTTATCGCTTTAGTCTAGAATCGCAATGAAACTGAAAAACTACACATATACCTTCATAAGACAGTGACGTACCAACGCATAACTCTCGGACGATCGGACGACCATGTCATTAATCCAATCCGGCGAATTAACCTTTATTTTCACCATTGCGGGTACAAACCCTTTCAGGTATAACGGTACCAATTGCGCAAGTCCAGGTGGGCGGCGGTTAAGGTGTAGGAACATTGTATTTCGAAATAAACAACAGAACTAGCTGTGATTGGTGCATTATGTAAGAGATGTACTTTCTGTTAGGGTTATTAAAAAAAAGTTGTGCCTCCTGGCAACATGTGAGATCATGTTAATTCTTATCTAGATGATAATTTGTATTTTTTATGATCTTTTAAAATGTGGTACACATGTCTGAAACTGTATCTGTTGTGACTAGATAACTCTTACCCCTGTCTAGTTCCAGCAGAGATATCTCTCTTAAATGTAATAGAATACCTGGTTTTGTCCTTGTCAAATTGACAATCTAACACTGCTCTCTAGAAAAGTGTGTGACATGCACGCTAAAGTAGGATTGAAAATATATTTATTTCCCCGAACGTTAGCATTAAGGTCTATGGAAAAACTATTGGCACCGTGATACCTTCATATAGAATTTACCAGACGGAAGTAGCCTATTCTACCAGTTTCTATATGGACATAGTACACAATTAATTTTACTATATGTTCTCTACATTTATTTCTCAGTACTGACCTTTCCACTGTGAGACAATCAATGCAAATCATATGTTAATCTAAAATACCTTCAAAGATGACTTCATGATGAAGTTCTTGTCACAGGTTGACCTGCTCTTTTTTTAGATGATTGACTGTCAACATAACAGCATGTAAACAGAACACATATTTCACTTCCGGATCGTCACCAAGGCCTTATTACTCACTGTGCACTGTCGCCAAAATACATACAGACAACAACACCCTGAGCTCATATTATCAAGAATAAACAGTTACCTTTAAATCCCTACCAAAAATGCATAAATAAAACTCTTCTATCACCAACAAAATGAGAGCGGAAAAAATGTTCTAAAAATAGACTAGAACTGGAAGTATTAATTGTGATGTAATTCCATATGAGTTAGGGTCTAATGATCGTAGCGAACACGGCGAAGAATATGTGTTATCTATTAATACTAGGGAAATTAATAATGCGGTATGTTTGTGAGAGTGTGTGATTTGGATTTTTAACGTAGCTTTTAACAATTTTTCAGTCATATCGCTACGATGTATGCAGTGTGACAGTTTATAATGATGTATAGCACTGGGACATCATGTCACAGACATGTATTATGATGTCACACCCAGTCACATTATCCTGACACCAGGCCGACCAGTCCTAACACTAACCTCTTAATGCTGAGCGCCAAGCGAAGCAGCTGTCTGTACCATTTTTGTAAGTCTCTGGTATGACTCAACCTGGGTTCGAACCCACGACCTCCTGCATGGGGCGAGTTCTCCACATACCCAAACATGCATGTATGTATGTATGTATGTATGTATGTATGTATGTATGTATGTATGTGCAATCAAGCTGGGAAGTTTTGTGAATATGGACTCGTATGTATTTTGCTCTGTTTCACTTTATCCCTTTCTAGCATTTATTTTGTTCTTCATATGAGAGAAAGAGACTTGCACACAGGGACAAACTCCTTCAGACGTACACAGTCATTTTCAGATTTATAAATCTATTAATAATAGTTAGTGATAATACATGAATATTACATTCTAATATCAAATTCTACACATATACCTTACACTACAACAATATTTTACATCATGACTGTCCAATAAATTAACAGTACGATAAAGTATGCAATTCTAGGATAACAGCCACAAACAAACACCCAGCTATACAAACTTTCATAAATAGATATTCACTTTTCAACAGGAAACCTTACACAAAAATGTACACAATGGCTGTCAAAGTTAATAGAACCATCTAGGATACAATCCTAGGATATCTGCAACAGACAAACACCGAACTTTAAAAACATGCATACTATAAGAACATGCATATATAAATATTCACTTTTCAACAAAAAACCTTATGAAACAACAAAATTGCATATAATGGCTGTCAAAGTTATCAGTACAATTTAGGATGCATTCCTAAAATAACAGCGCACATTTATTCATAATTTCCATGCCTTCGTTTTCCTAGTGTAGATCACAAGACATAAAAAAGCTGGATAGAAAAGACTGTTGAAACACTGTTACAACTCATGATTAAATGTCGCATTCAGAAAGTCTCATAAGAACATGCAGTTTTATTGGACATTCAAGAAAAGAAAACAATCACACACAAATCTTAAATTCATGCTTAAAGACAAGTCCAATTATGAAACTGTACGTGTGACGCAAAGTTCAAACAATTTGATTTAATACTACATATATGGCCAAATTTTGTGATTTCAGTTTACTGTAATTTTATATTGTATTGACAACTGTTACATTAATGTTTGGTGCAACTGAACTTCTGTAAGAAAATTACATGAAAGCAATCGAGCTTCTCTCCACTGTTGGTCCTAGGAAGCTTAAGTTAGTAGACACATAACTGCCTCTGACAGAAGATGTATTTTATTTAAACGACTTGGTGGATGAACATTTCAAAGACTTGAGAGGTCCATTAATAGGGTCTGGAGAATACCACCAACTCGCTAAAGGTCACAGTCACATTTCAAATTTCAAAGACGGAATGGGTGGCACAAACTACCGAACAAAGTCAAAAGCTGTACAAAAAAATCAGAAGCTTCATTTTTACAGACAGTAAATACTTGACATCATCAGAAGGACAGTCAGAAATCTTGGCTCTGAGGACACACGGAAAGAAACCAGCACAAAGAAAACGGAAAATAAACGAACGAACAGTGACAAAAAAAAGAATAAGACAAACAAATATCATAATTATAGATATGGTATATTGCAACAAACGAAGTTGTTGTCGCATGCTAATGTATGCGATCCCGTGTATAAACCTATATCTACTATTAATTTGTTTGAATCAACTCGCTATTTTCAAAATGGTTTTCAAAACCTCATACGCAGCAAATCAAATGTTTGATTGCTAATAAGTTGACATTTAAATGCCCTCATTTATTGTACATATTTTTTGATCATGTTCAAATTTCATATTAATAAGATTTATATTATAATTTTATTATTGATTATGTGATGCAATGTATATAAACATGTATAAATTAGAACAGGGTGGGTCATCGTCTTCAACACGCAGGCCACATCAATCATAGTTCGTATGCAATGCATGCTGATGTACATTATTATTTCGTATGAGCACGGGCCACACAAAAGATTCCAGCGGGCCACATTTGGTCTATGGGACTGCAGTAGGACTATCCTGTACTTGAAAATTGTCCTCATGTTTTGTTCATGAGGTTGTTGTTGTTGTTATAGGGTTTAACGCCAGTTTTCAGCGCAAGATAGGCTATACATGGCGGCCAGTATTAATGGTGGAGGAAGAACCCGGGAAAACCCCGGAAAGAACCACCGACCCACGAGAAGCTACTGGCAAGCTTTCTCACATATCGACGTTGGCCGAGCCCGAGACTCGAACCCACGCAGACAGAGGTGAGATGGCAGTGATCCGTTACAGAGAGCGCTTTAGACCACTTGGCCACTCGGGGCCCGTTCATGAGATTGTATGCTGAGGCCAAAGTCTTATCAGTTTAGTTGATATAACCTGGAATGTGTTTATTCCAGTTGTTACTGTATTATATTGCTGTACTCTTCGAGTGGGCACGTCAGCCTTGCGTTATTTGTATAACAGTTTTTAAACATTTGTATGTTATATAAAACAAAAACATTCTGAAATATGTTCCAAAAATTTTCTTTGTGTAATAAACCCATTTCTGGCACTATTCAGTATCCCATACTCTTGTTCCAATAGCAGAATAGGTTTTAAAAACGGTCAACGAAAGACGGAAATAATTTGACACGCCATTCTCGCATGTTTCTTTGCATTTAGATCATTATCGCGCATAATTCATGATAGTTACACATAAGCTATATTGCTGTTTCACCTGCTGGTTTGCGCAAATCTCACATATCCCGGAACTTAAGATATTAAGAAAATGTAATTATTAATAACCACAATATAATAATCAGCGTAATAAATCAATACTATTATGTGTTTATATTTAATAGCTGAAGCATTAAACTCGTGTATAAATTGCAATTAAAGCTGTTAATATTAAATTCTTGTACTTTCCAAACTGTCGCCAAAATGTGCAGTTTCCAGCTTTTTTAAATTTGATATTGCATCACTTGCAGAAAAGAAAGTACATATTAATTTATTATGTAACTAATATTAAATTTCACAGATGTGAATTATACATACACAACCAGTATACACTATGGTATATACGATATTATTGAAGTGCGTTTCGGTGTTTATATGCACTCTTCTACGCTATGTTATTATCAATCAAGTGACGAATAATGGCTTCTTGGTGGAATTTAAAAGTTGCTGATAAACCGTATTTACTTTTAATGAGCAGAATTTATGACTCAAACCGTGCCATATTTTTACTACGATTTGTTTACGTTTCGAAATAAGGCCTAAATGTCCTTATATGGCACACAAACAAACGAGGCTGAGAACGGAAGTAATCAGTATCTGAACTAATATGGCAGGCGATCTAAACAAAAATATCGTATAAGAAAGGTAAACGAGATTTTACAACTATTTCTACAATGATTTGCAATACTTCCAGTATTAAATAAGAGGACTGCTCAATTTATTTCATTATATGCGAGGAATATGTTCAAATTGTTGATATTAGGCTAAAAGAGCGCCTGGTGTGAATCACACCCGGCTTGCTCCATTGACACATATGTTCATGTTAGTACACGATGTCACACTTCTCTCCTTGCTCGTGCGACCTGTTTAAGAAATAAACTCTGATATTTCAAGTTACGCTCTGCGTAGTTTAATATATTTGGTACCGATATTTAACTCAGGCATTCGACTGTATATTCCTGTCAAAAGTTTGACTAAATATCATACCTTTAAGGAATGCGAAATCATTTTCCCATGGTACCGCTAGACATGGCC
Organism: Sinohyriopsis cumingii; assembly: GCA_028554795.2. Taxonomy (NCBI): domain Eukaryota; kingdom Metazoa; phylum Mollusca; class Bivalvia; order Unionida; family Unionidae; genus Sinohyriopsis; species Sinohyriopsis cumingii. The sequence goes on from CM068824.1 coordinate 135,176,455, forward strand.
CTGATCGCGCCCACTTAATATGCAAGAACAATTACTTGAATGGAATACTACCTTCTCATTGGCCAAGTGAAAATAAGTTATAAATAAATACAGGACATCATTTTCTTTTAACTAATGAGAGGACAGTATTCCATTCAGTGAGAGAGTTCTGGTCAGGTTACATATGTTGTGCATCGTTCATATTTTGTTAAGTACTTAGCATGCACATTTTGCAGTTATTTTACAAGAGAATCAGCTTGGCTTCTTTTACATCTTTTATTCACTACATTTTGAGATTTCATAAATAGTACTATTTTTGCTGTAAGATATCACTGATATCACCAGACACTAACACTATAGAATATATTAGCTATGAAAAATGATGACATTGACTTGTTACATAGAAATTGTGGGTTTAAGTGTGGAAAGTAAAATGAAAGTATGAAGGTGTCCAATAGCTGTTGCTCTATATCATGGCTCTCAAAACACTGACAAATGCCATACATCATAGGAAACAGACAAGTGTGTCATGCATAAAAGGAAACAGACGATTGTGCCATATATCATTGTGACAATTGTGCCATACATCATAGGAAACAGACGATTGTGAATTTTGCACATGCTGAAGTTGCATTGTATTCAAAATTGCCCAAAGTTTTGAAACTGAAATACATTTCCCCTAATCCGACTGGCTTATAAATTATTAAGGTCTCACTAGTGGGTACTTCTGTGGCTTCAGTTTCGCTAATATCCCTCTGAAACAAACATGAGATCTCAGGAATCTGTTCGACACTGAGTGATTGCCATTTTTATCACCCTTGATTTTTGTTTGTTACCCTGATGAGAATAAAGAGAACGAGTGGTAAAAAGAGGATCACTGATAAATACCTATTGATTGATCCATACCAGGAGCCAAAGTGATATCATCAAAAACCTGACCAATAATTGATTAATATCCTGATCATCATGATTCTCAAGAGCTTTCTTTGCCATGGTTCTAGTAACTGCAACAAGCTGGTATAAATCAGGGATTTTTTTCTCATTAGGATTATTTTTTTTATCCAAACAAGGTTTGTCAGTTGCAAGTTAATTAGCCACAAACTTATCTCTGTCTAGGTCATTGCCTGGTAATAAATGGGTAATCGATGGGTAAAGATGTCATTGTTCGAACTGTACGGGTTCTGAGACTAAGTCTGATTACAAATTTACACAATAGAGAGGAACATTAACAAAGCCACACTCTACTTCCTGAATAAGAACAATTTCATTAGAAGAAGACATCTAAGAAAAAGGGTAAGGTACCTAATAATAAAAGACTTCGAGAAGCTCTTGTGTTCCTTAAAGGCTGTGCAGGGATAGAGTTGACATAATCACTAATAAGTGGTATAGTACCTTTCGACATGAATGGTTCATAATTCTTCATAATAAAATCAGAATGGGGCGTAGTTTTAATTTTTTTATTGGTTTATATACGGTATTATATGTGCTGATTTTCTGTAGGTATGTAAACAATTATCTAAATAGTTGGCATATATAAATCAGTCTTTGGGATCTAAAAGCCATAACAGCACTGGTACACAAGATTCAAAAGAGCATGACATTGGAAATACCACTTGTCCGTGACAAAACTACAAGCACTTGCAATTAAAAATGCACTTAAGTTAACCAAGGAACTGACCCCTGGACAGGCCGACATATTATTTATGCTTGTACTTTCTTTCAATTTGGAACTGATATACAATATTTATGAATCAGATTTCAGTGCCTACTAAACTGAATATGAAATTTTGTTATGGAAAATATAGTCTGCCTTATGCGTATGAATTTGTCCAGTCCCTTACACATTATTGAGCTAGCATATACATTCTTACTGAGGGAATTTACATTGAGGAATAGCAGCAGAGGGGGCGAGCAGACCACTTGTCTGAAACCTCATTTGCTTAAAATATAAGCTTCTTCCGAAATAAAAAAAATAAGGTCACCTAACTTAACCGAGAGTTTTTATCGAAATTTGTGTTTACATACTGGAGGTCCCGCCCCCTCTGCTGCTATAAATTAAAAAATTATCATATTAATAATGCCACCAGCTAAGGAATCTCACACTGCTAGATTAGCTCGAGAAAGACTAGAAGCAATCAAAACATTTCTTCCTGTTCGTGATTCTGTTAGACAAAAATTGCAAGAACGTCAAGAAGCCCAAGTTGAATTTGCAGAAGGCACAGAACAGTTATTTAAACCGGTTACAAAAATTACTGAAAGAGTTGCAGAGGCTACTGAAGATCTACTTCCATCAGTAAAACAAACCGCTGAGCAAACTGAAAAAAATAGCGGCGAGAACTAAGAAAACAAAAAAGATTTTACGAGACCTTCCAACTGACATAGCTGCAGCTCAACCTCAACCCGTCGATAAAGAAATACTTGAAGGTATTAGTAAAATTCGTACTGAAATCGCCGACTTGAAAAAAGAACTTGCGTCTAAACCAATAAAAGAAAACATAAAATTAATCAAAACATTTAATGAAAAATTTATCAGAGAAATTATAAATACTGAAGAAGATGATTTACCTGAAAAAATAGTAACTGGTATGTTTGATAAATCCAGTATTTTAAAACCCGGTAGTGAAAAAGTAAACAATGATGATCTTATTAGGAGGATATATCGCATATATAAAAACAAAAAAAAAACAAGCCATAAATGATGATTTGGAATATACAGGTCTTGATGAAGAAGTAAAGAGACTTTATAGAGAAAGAGTGAAACAAGCAGAACAACAACAATCTTCTCCACCGCAATCACCCGAGCAAGAGCCTTCCTATCAGTTTCCTCAACCTCTACAACATATAGAACAACAACAATCTTCTTCACCGCAGCAAAGGTTGACGTCGGAATTTAAAAAGGCAGAGGAGCTGCTTAAAAAATCAAAAGGGAAAGAAGAAAGATCACCTTTAAGATTATTTAAGGAAAGAACGGAAACAACAGAAGAAGGAGCAACCGGAAGTGGTTTGGGGGAGTGGTCTTATTGCCTGTCCTAACAGTGTTCTTTCTGACGTAGAACGACTAGAAATATTAATTGGAGGAAAACGAGCTGGAAATAATTCTTCAGAAATTGTTAATGAAATATCTGATATTTGTCGAAGATTATTTCAAGGCGGTATTATGGATCGCAGCATTTATCGTTCCCTTATTGATGAAATTGCTGATGATTATCACAGAGACTAAACAATTAATTGATCAGTATATAAAAATGATTGTACATACTACTCAACGTGGACCGATCATGGTCAGGGTAGTAAACTCACAACTGCCAAATTACAAAACAATTTACGGAGATGGACTTGGTGATGTTGTTCACGGTCTATTTAGAAGGATGGCTCCAAAAGCAATACCGATTGCAAAACAATTAGGGATGAAGGCTATTGAGGCTGTTCGTGATAAAATTCCTGGCGCTATTGGTAATCTTGCCAGTAAAGCGTTCTCGACAGTCAAGGACAGACTATCTCGATTAGTACGAAGAAAACAAAAACTGGCCAGCACTGAAGTTATGCCCGCAAATGTCAGTAAAATAATAAATCAAGCCGCAAATCAAAAACTAGCGGAATTATCTGAAGAAGCAGAAAGAAATATAACTGCAAATTTAATAGCAGGAAGTGGTCTTCGTGTCAGACTACGATAATTTAGATCACCATATGAAAAAATGGGTAATTATAATAAAATGTTCGAGCGGATATCCGACCCCGCATTTGACATGGATGCACCGGTCCTCAAAGATGAATCAGTACGTGATTATCAATTTTATTCCTATGAATCAAAACAACCAGATCAACATGGTCGAATCGAATTACAAGTTCAGGATACAAGTAGATATTTCTTACCCGCTGAGGCGTTTATTGAGGTAGAAGGTGAACTTGTAAAGGCGGATGGTACTAACTACGGCGTCAATGACCGAGTTGGTTTTGTCAACAACAGGATTATGGCGCTGTTTGATAGCGCCACATACATGATTGATGGAAAAAATATTGAATCAATTCAGAAGGATGTTGATGTTGCTACAACAATAATTGGTCTAGCGAGATATTCTGATGATTACACAAGATCAGCCGGTCCAACAATGATGTTTGCTAAGGATATTACTAACCACGCTGATCATGTTCAATATACTAAAATACGGACAGCACAGGGTACTACAGCCGATCCACAACCAGTTGATTTTGAACATGAAGCTAGACCAGCTGCTGCTGTTTTTGATATCATGGGAAAAATTAATTCAAATTACAACTTAGGATTTACAACACGCCAATCAGCGTTGTCAGGAAATAATATAAATTTTTCATGTGCAATTCCACTGTCTCACATCTTTGGATTTTGCAGAAATGTTAGAAAGGTCATCTTTGGAGCTAAACACACAGTTGTGCTGGTAAGAAAAGGTGATGATAATGATGCAATCTGGCGAGGTGTTGGTGTTGCTGATGCTGGTAAAGTAAATATAACGAAGCTTTCATTGTGGATGCCTGTAATGATTCCATCTATTGCTGAAGAACAAAAATTACTCTCTTTTACGGATCAAGGCGGTAAATCATTGCTATCATGGTGAACAGTAACCACAGATGCTGTTCAAAGTACTGTTCGAAATGTATTTGCTTGGCATATAGCATCACAACAGGATGTTTCTGCGCCACGACATATTTTTATTGCGCTGCAAAATAATGATCGGACGAATAGTCAAGAACGTTCACATATGATATTTGACAAACTTGGAGTTAATGAAGTTTCCTTACGGATAAATGGACATCAAGAATCAGCTGAAGATATATTGTTAAATTTTGATCAAAATCACGTAGCGCGTGCATATCATCGTTTGATGTCATTTATGGGACGTGATCAAAATGTGGATACTGGGCTACAAATATCACAGTTAGATTTTATAAATCTGTATACGATTTATTACTTTTCGCTGGAGCATCTTGATTTATCCAAGCAATCTGTCGTTGATATACACTTTCGAGCTCGTGTTAATGAACCGCCAGGTGGTGGTGCCACCTACAGAGCAATCGCGGTTATACTCAGTGACAAAGCGATGTTACTTGAAGGTGGTAGTGGTCGAATGAGAGTCGTTGATGCACCAGTGGAAAATCTTGAATCATATTATTTAAAAACACGAGTATAATCATAAAATGCCACATCATCACGTTAGTGTCAGTCTGACTCCTGGTCAGATTAAAAACCTTCAATCAAATTCAGCAAAAAAACTGCGGAATGAAATTATCACTAAAGCGAGATCAGATCACGGGTGGTCAAAATAAATTATCATTATCAGAACGTCAACTTGAACATTTCAACAGCGCTAAACAATCAAAGACAGGCATCAAACTTATCTCTCTGCGGGTACGATTAAAGACTCAATTAAAACAGGTGGTATTTTTCCACTTCTTGCAGAAATACCAGCGTTAATTGCCGCAGCCGCAACTGCCGTAGCAAAAGCAGCCGCATTATGTGCTGTTGGAACCGCTGCTGGAATGGCATTAAAGAAAGCAACAGGGCGAGGATTAAAAAAAAGAGAAACCGGATTAAGATTGCCGGGATCTCTTTGGGGAAAAGGTCTGAGGCTTCCAGGATCACTTCGTTAATTATTCCAGCATCAAAGTTTGATTTACTTGATGCTGCTAAACAACTAAAAATAAAAAACTTCAGAGGTGTTTTTATGCGAGATCAATTGCCGGAAGGACCAAACAGCGCTGAAACGGGTATCATTAATCTAGATGATAATTCAGGACCCGGTACTCATTGGACCGCATACGTAATTGATCCACGTGGAATTGTTTATTTTGATTCGTACGGGTTAGCTCCACCTCGTGAGTTTATCAAGTATGTCACGCCACTTCACTCAGCGGTTTGGTATTCAAATCTACCAACACAAACAATGACGGATCCGCCAATATGGGGCAGTGAAGTAATTAATGTGCTCGACGCTATATCAAAGTCCTCCGCGGCACCTCATAAAGTCGTGCATGATTATACAAGTAACCGCTTCGTTTTGAACGGATCTTACATTATAATGGTTGATATTTACGGAAGATCTTCTACCAGTAAGAAAAAAAAACCCGACATTAATTTGTCGAAGTACGCGACTAAAGATGAACTTGCTGATATTATGAACCTGGCTGGAGTTGACTCAGATGAGGTTGTTATTTTTCAGGACCGATACGGAAAACTAAAAACGAGCAACATCAAATGGAATGATATAGTTCGACGAGTACTCGGTGCGGTCACGGATAACATCCCTGTGTTTACTGACGGCGGTAGAATCAGGGATTCAAGTATATCGTTTATAACCATCAGAGACGAAACTGCAAAAAGTATTGCTAATCGTGTAATAAATACCGGCGACACAATGACAGGTGAACTCAGCATGAACGGAAACAAGATAACAGTGTTAAGAGATCCAACATCCGACGAAGATGCCGCGACGAAAAAATACGTGGACGTTAACTACAATACTGTTGACGGTAAATTATCCACGTTGCGGGCCGAGTATGATGTGCACGTAGGCACTTTTTGGAAGATTTCGAAGAAATTTTCAAAAAACCGATGAATTCATAGATAAATTCTTCGGCACTCCGTACGCCGTTGACATAAAACTTTCTGATATCAAAACTAACCTAGACGCAACTAAACAAACACTCGAAGATGTCGTAAGTGGAATTCCTGATATCGTTAACAAAATTAGTCTGGTTAAAATTCCAGCCGCAATAACTCCCGGGCATATTACCATTATCGTATGCACGGTGTCATCTGGATTCGCAACATGGTCGCAGCAAAAATAAAACTATTAAATATAACGCAACAGTCACTGGCGTGTACAGGCTGTCTGTGTTTAGTGCTGCAAAATTCGAGATTTTCACAACGTACCCATGGGTTATTCCACCGACAAGTTTTCTGGAGTTGTGTCTATCATATTAAATAAAGGAAGCGAAGAAATATTTATTCTGGAAGCAGCTGATAAGAAATTAACAGCAACATCTTTCTGGTGGTGTCTAGAATTTGTAGCTGAAGCGCCTCAATTGGTTACTGTATAAAATATAATGAGTACCTCAGCATCGCAACATTACAGGTACAATCAAGCACGTGAATGGCAAACAAACATAAAAGATCGAGTCGAACAGTATACGGTAAAAATAAAGAAATATCGTCGACGACTAGTTATCGCTGACGTAATCGTTCATTCAGTATCCGCTGTTGTTGTGTCCACCGGCGTATCATTATCAACGATAACAATGATGGCGCCAGTAGCCGTAACAATTTGTATTTCAGCTACAACATCAATTGCAGGTGTGCTCAATATCATTGCAAAAAAGATAAGTACTTGCACGAATAAAAAATTATCCGATTACATGATAATATTACACACAGCGACGGTAGCATACTCAAAGTTATCTTCGTTGTTATCAGTGAGTCTTAATGATGGAATCATCTTCGATTTTGAGTTTACAGAAATGATTAAAATATATCACGAATGCGATAGTATTAAAGGTACAAATATATTAAATAATGACATCACTATAGCTAATTCAACAGATCGTGACAAACACAACTCCGCCAAAAACAGCGATGATCTCAGTAAGTTCGACTAATCCTGAATTTAATGTCAGTTTTCCAACTGCGATTCCAGCAAAAGAAATCGCACTAGCACAATTACGAGTATATAACAGTTGGCCAAATATCAGATCGAAATCATTTAATGGTACACCAGCAAATAATTCGCTTGTATTTGCTAATAAAAATAAAGATGATGGAACACCTGACTGGAACGTTGTTAGGATACCCACTGGCAGTTATGAGATTGAAGAGATCAATGAAGAATTTGCGCGTAGAATAAAATCAATAACTGGAAAAGACGCAAAAATATCAATTAATGTTCATAAGCCGAGGCTATCTTCTGCGGTTGAGATACATTCTCATGATTACGCCTTTGATATTTATCAATCATCGGTAAGATCAGTACTAGGTTGGCCTGATATTGCGCCAGAATATCATGGACCACCAGAACCACGTCGGGATGATTTTATTACAGATGAAAAGAAATTTATAACAACTCCTAAATACCGAAATTTATACCCATGGAACGGAACCCGTGAACATAAAGTTTATACTTTTAGTGGTGAAATAAGATATTTGGAGGTTTATGATATGTATTCCGGCCCTATTAATTCTGAGGTCAAACAATCAATCGACAATATACAAAATTTGTTTTTGTCGTTATCGCAACATTATAATGATGATATAAAACAACAGATCATTGAGTCAATAAAACATCTAAATCAATTGGAATCAGATTATAATTATGTTAATGAAACTTTCATTAGGGAAGTACGTAATCATGCAGAAGCAGAGATTGCTGCTCGTGTTCTTTCTTTTCCCCGCCCTAGAAAGCCATTTATCAATTATAACAGAATAACAGAAAAGGAATATGAAGAAAAAGATTTTACATTTAAGGTACCAACATTTAAAAAAGATAAACTAAAAAAAAATTATTGATACAAATTTTCCTAAAATTATCGAATCATGGAGAAAAATAGCCCCACCTCCGCCTGTTCTCAGACATGACAATGATCCATACGGCGGCGGTAGACATGTACCCCCCGGAATCGTTAATATAACATCAACAATCGCGGTTAATCTCGTTTGTGATGTGATCGATGGCAGCTATCAAATAGATCTTGGAAAGTCAAATCAGGCTCAACAAGGATACATTTTATACACGTTCACAACACAAGTTTCCCCTGGGGATTTGATCGTGCAAGTACCAACCAATCCTGTATATCAGCAGTGTCATAATAATATCTTAACACGAATAAATTTTAAAGTAACTGACCACCTTGGACACTTAATTGACCTGCGAGGAGAGGAATTAATTGTGAATCTACATGTGAAATTTTAATGATTTCTGTCTTAAGACTTTCATCGGAAATATTTTATTCAGAAATTATTTTATTCTGAAATATTTTATTTATTCAGAAATTGATGGGGTGGTTGGTACTCAAAATTATGCAAATCGATCAGTTTGTTGATTCTGCTGGGGTGGTTGGTACTCAAAATCATGTAAATCAATCAGATTATTTGTTTTGATGGGGTGGTTGGTACTGAAAATTATGCAAATCGATCGTTATTCAGAAATATTTTTTATTATAATCTGAAATATTTTTTATTCTGATATGTAAATTTCATCGGATATATTATTCTATTTTTTTAAATATCATTGATATTAACAAAACAAAATAATCCCCATATAAACTTCTAGCTTGCCATCGCATTCTAGCAAGTTTAGAGGATACATATCAGGACAATACAACCCAGAACTCGTAGCTTGCCACCGCATTCTACCAAGTTTAAGGGCACACATAAGGACAATACAACCCAGAACTAGTAGCTTGCCACCGCATTCTACCAAGTTCAAGGGCATAATCCCCATATAAACTCCTAGATTGTCATCGCATTCTAGCAAGTTTAGAGGATACATATAAGGACACCACAACCCAGAACTCGTAGCTTGCCATCGCATTCTTCGAGTTCAGTGGGCACAAGAAACACAACCCCTTATGAGAGCCCCTAACCCGTCAAACAACAGTCTAGAGGCTGAAGATGATGTATTTGGTGAGGACAATACAACCCAGAACTCGTAGCTTGCCATCGCATTCTACCAAGTTCAACGGGCACACATAAGGACGGCACAACGTTAAGGACAGTACAACACCAAGGACGGCACAACAATTAAGGACAGTACAAACATAAATCTTAATTAAGGACGGCACAACAATTAAGGACAGTACAAACATAAATCTTAATTAAGGACACCACAAGGACGGCACAACAATTAAGGACAGTACAAACATAAATCTTAATTAAGGACGGCACAACAATTAAGGACAGCACAACAAATACGGGGCTATTTTCTACGCTCAATAGAGTTTTTCACACACACCCCAATAATCAGCCCGTGGGTGATACAAAAGCATTGTATCCCACCACTTGGTGGATACATGGAAGGGTGTTTTTTTTTTTTCTATTGAGTTTCGGCGGAGCCCCAATTAATTATAAAAATCGCTAATAAGCGTAAAACCACCGACAGTTGTCAGTCATGGGACTCGATCGCCGGGCCTTGAGAATCACGGTCCGATACGTTATCAACTGAGCTATCGAACCATCTAACAAATATACGTTTCAGAAGTTATTATATAGTTATGGTTTCTGAATAGATTGTAAATATTTCTGCTCTAAAACAGCTGTTTCTGGATAGATAGTAAAATATCTGCACTAAAACAACGGTTTCTAAACAGAACGTAAATATTTCTGCATCAAAACAGCTATTTCTGGATAGAACGTAAAATATCAGCACTAAAAACAGAGTGTTCTGCTTCGATTTCTCGTAACAGATCTAAAAATAACTCGCTATATTGTGCGATGTGAAATACGTTTATTCTTCTATTTTGTAAGTTAGAAACCATAATTATCTTTCTACGAGTATAATTGTGTTATTAATTACGACGTAGATATTTAATTACGACCGTAAAAATCACAAATCTACGGAGAAATATATGTTTACAGAATTATCTCCCTTGGCTCAAGTCGAAAAATAAGTAGTATGCGAGTACAATACTGACCCCCAAAATTAAATAATAGTTAATAAATAAAGTAACTCCATCATCGATTTTTACACAATCGCGGCAGAGTTATCTCCGTTATCTGTATCTAACACCAATGGAATATAAGAGAACGAAATCCAGTTTCCAAACCGGTATGGTGGAGCTCACCAGATAATATGTACTTTTGAGAGAGTGACATATATAAGGTGAAGTAGTTCGCCTTTCAAACATGCACAGTGGAGAGAATGTTGGCATATCTCTATGCTACATTAATGTATTGTGGATGACATTTCTTTTGGATATTGTACTTTTGGAAATTTTCCATGATTTAAGTACACTGCTAACTAAAATGACTGCTCCCTTGTGTTAAAAAATCAGTATGAATTATTCTAAAGTGCACTATACATAGCAGCTATTAAAATAGGGAAAATGAATTTTGCCAGACTAGACAATACCAGCTTCTGAAAGTTCAAATGAATGAATTACCAAATATATAAAATGTAAAAAAAGTTATCGGCTCTTTTTTATACAATTGACCTCTGAAGTTCAGGAAGTGAAAATGACCAAGTAGAGCTAGCACTTTTTTGAAAGGTGCACAGTTGAAGTAAGGCCAAGCTGTATACTCTATAAAGCATAGTACACCCATCAATCATACACCAAAATAAAGGGAATTAAAGGTTCTTTGCATTATACCTAAGATATACAAGGTCTTTTTTAAATAGCCAGTATAACCAGTGAGGAGAGCCAGGGAAATTCTTTTTCTTTAAAATCCTAACCCTATGCAAAATGCGAAACTGTATAGCGCCACCTATGAAAACGATGATTTAATCATCTTATCTGCAACATATTAGACTGAACGCCGGTGAATACCGAAATATTTGCCAGCCGCGTTCATTGACTGAAATATCATTTCGTGGCCGGTCTCCACATTGAAAGATTTAACCACTCTGTTTCCAATGCTCTTAAACCGACCAGTATTCCCTCGTGCAGAATTCTCACTTAATGTAATAGCCTGAAGATTCTGTAAGGAGTTATTAAGTTTATCTCCGTCAATGTGATCTACCACAAGACCATCTTTGATCTCTCCGTGATAAACCTCAAATACGAATCGATGACAGATATTTTTTCTTCACATCAGCGGTAAACATTAGATAACCGGAATTACTAACAGCACCAACTGGTCTCTTCAACCTGCAGTTTTTAATCTCACCATCACGATTTGCTTCATAATTCTTGATGATGGGATGTGGGACAAATTCTTGGTTCATTTATATATAATGTATTTGTCTAAATCATAATTTGCCTGAAAACTTATTTAGATAGTCCTCTACGGATTATAGATCTCTCACTGTCATTACTTTTTTATCATAGTATCTTTTAAGCTTGCAATATTTTTCCACCACAGTTTGCGCATAATTGTGTTTTACCTCGTACTCCACCACCACATCGCAGGCACGGTATTGATCCTAAGCTTCCACGGTGAACGCACTGCAGGTGTTGTCCGCAGAATTCGTTTTTACAGGATTTATTACAAGGAGTCTATGAACCGATCATCAACCATTTGCATTGAGACATTATACATAATATTTTGATTTAAATACTTGTTTCAAATATAATATGAGCGCGTTCGATAGATTGTCCCGAATCAAGCCCTGGAGCGCAGATAAATTTAATCTCGACAGAATATCTCCCGACCTACCGATGCGAGATCTGGTTTATCCGAAAAATAAAAGCTTGATTAATAAAATTCACGGCGCCAAGAAAGAATTTCACACAGATGGTGCATCTCATGTATGGTCAACGTTCAATATTATACGCTACGATGAATAACGAACCAGTAGAAACTATCATTAACTACACTGATATCGCAAATATCTTTTCAGAATAAAATTTGTCGTGCTAACAGAAACAGGTAATTGGATTATCCGTGACAAATATGATCCTGTACACAAGGGTGAAAAAACTGTCGTACTAAGTAAAGATTCCAAACCAGGTCTATTGACTGCCATTGATAAACCGTATTATGAGCGAGCGTATCCTGTAACAGCAGTTATTTATGGAACCTATGTGATAATTGAAAAACCTAGCGTTGATAAACTGGCGCCGATGAAATTTTCAAAAATAAACTGTGTGGCTGAATGAGTAATAGAACATTTTACCGTTTCGACTCGTGGAAACGGTATAACGGATAAAAGACGTAAAATAATAAACACGTGGGGAGAAATGGTTAAAGATACCGGGGCGTCAATCAAAGATGTGGCTGAGTTAGGAAAAAGATTAAAGTTCCCAATAACCGTAGCGACGATAACTGGAAAAATATTATATGAATCAAAATATAAATCAAAAGGAGCTTCGATTAAAATTATTGATCATAACGCGCATGCATGGACCAGCGCAGTAACAGTGTTTCCACGAAATCGAACTGTTAAAATTTACAGCGGAGACATGTTTGATTTTATCAACGAAATAAGTAAAGACGATCCTGTGTCAGTATGGTTATTTCAGAGTTCTAACGACGAATAATGCGTGGAAGAAAAAAATAAATTTGATCCGTTTGTACGACCTAATGGCGTTATTTATCGAAAAGATCTTCTCCACGAGAAAAAGAAAAACCTTGCACTGCAATATACTGATGATACTAACGAACTATTGGGCAACTGTTTTACTGTTCCGTCAGTTGCGGCTCATTTTGCTGAAAAGAAAAATTCTTGGAAACCAACTAGATTTGATTTTCTCAATGACATAATATCCACTTGTGTCGAATACGGACACGGCGGATTATGGAATACTAAATACGATCACTAAGATGTTATTTCGGTTGATATGGTCGCGTGTTATCCCGGATGTTTTCTCGGGATGGGCGATTGTTCTGTGTACTTTAAAAGATTCGGTCATCCGACGCACGAAATGACACGAGTTTCAATAAATGGACCATTACCGGATTTTGACCTGACTGGATTCGCTAGTATCGAGTTATTCGAGTTTGCTATGGGACTTCATCCAATTTGTTATGTTTGGTCTGGAAAACATTTTTCAGAAAAAATGTGGGTGCCAATAGTATTGTTACGGTATATGCTTGATTGTGCGATGTTAATATCGTTGATTGTAAACGAAGCAATTATATCATATCGGAAACAAACCGAAGTTTGGTTACCACAACAAAAACAGTATCCTGATGATGAAAACCCGAATAAAACAGATTACGAGAATAAAATTACGAAAGATCTTGGCAGAAAAATAATTAGCAAGTTCACTCAAGGAGGATCATACGATCATAAACGACATTGCGCAAGATTGATCATGGACGATGCTGAGTTAGATTTTATAATCGCTGATACAACGAGTAGAAACACGTTTATAAATTGAGAAACAGCTTTCTTGCCAAATGGAAATAAACTAGGTACAATTGTGAGCTATATGGACGGTGAGTCACCGCAGTTTACTCATTTAAGATTATCAATGTTAGCGTACGTTTCGATAAATCTATCATCGATGATAAATAAGGTTTCTAAATTTGCTGTCAGAGTTGCTACTGATTCGTTTTATATCAATAAAAAATATTCAGGATTGCTGGAACAACTTCATATCGATACTTGTGTACAGTGGGGTTCGTGGAGAATAATAAAAGAAAACATACTCGATTATTCCGAATCCACTGATGTTACGATTAAAGATATTTATTGTAATAAATATCAAACATTAAAGCTATCTTCTGCACCGTCGGTGTACGATCCAATAACCAGAAATAAAACGGTTTATCGGAACGGACCGGGAGGTTCTGGTAAGACGACTCGAGCAATCGAATTATTTCAGAATTCAGATATGATTGTTTTAACGCCTTCACATAGACTCGCGCGAGAGATGAAACAACGAGGAGTGCAGTCGTGTACCTATCACAGCTTCTTCCGATGGAAGGGTGATGGATGGACTTCTTCAAAGATGGGTGAGAAATATATTCCAAGGATTATCGTTTGGGATGAAATATGTACAGTACCGTTAGAAACATTAAAAACATTTCTTGATTGGCTATTAACAAAAAATACTGCTGTGATAATGTGTGGTGATCACGGTCAACCACCACCTTTTGTTGGACCATCTCCACATGATTGGCTGAAAGATTTTGTTGACCACTTCGAAGAAGTGACTGATGATCATAGAGCACTTGATCCAGAATTAAGGGAGTTTAAAAAAATTAATCAGACTACAGCCGAATAAAATTCAATGTGAAGTAATGCGTGGGATAATTTCAGAAACACCCATGAAAGAATTTCTGCAAACGTGGAGACCAAACGATCTGATAGTTGCAAGTAGAAAGATGGTCAGAGACACACTTCAGCAGCGGTTGTTTCAGTTACATAAAGAAAAGTTTCCAACGTTGCCAGTTCCGTTATGTTATCGACCAACTGATACACGGCGGCAAAATATTGATGTTGATATACCAAGACAGATCGAGAAACAGAATTTAGTATTAAATGGTATTGTCACAGTTTATGTCAATGTTGTTGAAGATGCGCTTAAAACAAAAAGATCTCCGTGGACGCTAGGATACGCGATGACAATTCATTCATTTAAAGGATTAACTATTACTGATACAGTTGTTTGGATCGTCAATAATCGTATCGAGTGGTCAAATTTTGTTTATCTCGCAGTATCTAGAGTTAGAAGAATATCTGAACTACGAAGGATTATCATGAACCAGGGAGTGATCAATGATAATGATATTGACAGCGATATAATAAGAAAAAAATTAGCTGGTTATAAACAGTGTTATAAAAAAAATAAACGCAACTTTGATCTTGACGTTGAATTTATTAATACGCTGAAACAACAGCAGAATAATCGCTGTGCAAGTTGTAATTGTATAATGTTATGGCGGTATCTGAAAAATGATCCAAGACAATTTACCATAGATAGGAAAGATAACCATCTTGGCCATACACGTGAAGACACGATATTGACCTGTCTTGAGTGTAATCGACGTAGGGGTGCTAGTTAAGTGATTGCGGTGATAATTGTGTATCTTCTGGAATCACCTGCAATTGTTCACGTGTAAAACCA
This sequence comes from Sinohyriopsis cumingii, assembly GCA_028554795.2. Classification (NCBI taxonomy): domain Eukaryota; kingdom Metazoa; phylum Mollusca; class Bivalvia; order Unionida; family Unionidae; genus Sinohyriopsis; species Sinohyriopsis cumingii. Next base: position 135,192,130 of record CM068824.1, read on the forward strand.
CGTTGAGGAGCAGTTGAATCCAGTCTGTAGATTGCGGGTCTACCAGTAGATCTTGTTACGCTAGATATCTTGTGCGTCGTAATGCTCCAAATAGGATCAGTCGCTCTTTTTTTACCACCTTCAAGTTCACCGGTCTCATATAAATATCTTACAGTGGTATTACCCAGTACTGGCTGCGCTGAAAAATCACGTCGTTGTACAGGTATATTAGTTTTGGTAATTGCGTTAATAGGTTTCATGTTGGTCGTTCGAGTAATCTCATTATTTAACGAGGCTATCACACTTGGTAATCTTGCAACCCATTCGCGAGATCTCTTGTCTTGAATGAATTCCTTCGCGTATTGATATCCAAAATAACCGCTCAGCAAGGGTTCGATTAAATCATTCAACAATTGCCTGATAACGATGAATTGCAGTGTGTCCTTGTCTGATTTTGACATTATGTTGCTTCATTAACGATGATACTGGACCAAGAAATTCTTTGCCAGGATCAACCTGTAATAGTTGTGGCCATCGTAATGGTCCTCGTTGATAAATCCGTTCAAACGCATCGGCTACTTCAGATGATGTTTTCGTTGATAATGGTTCTGCCTCTTTATATCTACTTCCAACGTTAATGACAGTTAACGCGTATTTGTATGTTATTTGACGTCTACGTACTTTAATCGTATCATGAGGTAAAAACAGAATATCTGCTTGATGAACTTCATTAGGAACACTAACATCGAAATGTGCGTACTGAATTCGTTTCGGTGATGGTAGGTAAATTTGCCATATTGCTTATTTGGATAACCACGCTTCAGCAGCAGAATGTTTAACCGTTGCTGTATCGGCGAGTTTATTAATTGCTGCTCTACCCCTCCAGTATCCCCTTGGACTATAATAAATTGATTCCATTTATAATTAATTACTAGCTCCTAATACGAGTTTACCTTTCATCGCAGATTTTACTAACCAATTAGCTAATGATTCTCTGATATTTTTATTTTTTATGGACTCTAGCGAATGAATCAACTTCACATCTGTAATATGCCTATGTTATAGATCTTTATTTTTATAAGCCACATCATGAACGTGACATGCTTTATCAATATCATTTATGGGATACTCACCTGGTTTTGGTTGATCCTGATTGTCAAGCCTGATATCAAGTCGAGTACCAGGACCACAATAATTATATCCTGGTAGATGTTTTTCTCCAGGGTATTTAGCCCATGGGGTTCCTGGGAACTTTGACATTAATGCAGCAATATCACCACCGCCTTTTTTGGGTAAAAACGAAAACTTTTTCTGTTACATGCTGCACATCTTCCACCATATGCTATTCTTTTATTTTTGTTGTAACAATAGATAGATCATTAGTTGGAGTTTTAACTCTACAACGTAAACAATATAGATTCATATTATTTATAATATGGATATAATTGATTTCTCAGCGACACGAAAACAAGAGCCAGTTAAACACCATCTTGCGTTGCCAAATTCGATCAGAATGGTAATATTAGGTCCATCTGGATCGGGTAAGACGCAATTATTACTTAATCTGATAATGAGATGGTTAAAGTGGGATAAGTTGTATCTAGTAGCACCATCAGTTGATGATCAAAGATGTTATGATGTACTAATAGATTTTAATAAAAACGTAAGATTACTGGACGAAGATAACGATGTTATCAAGTTTATAACCAATATTGATGAAGCGCCGAGCGTTGATGTTTTAGACGGATTTATTAATAATTTAGTTGTATACGATGGTGTGATGCTGGACAAGCAATCAAATCCTGCTAGAATTTTTTTACGTGGCAGACATAAAAACACTGATGTGATTTATATTACTCATAGATACGCACAAATACCAAAAGTAATCAGAGATAACTGTAATATTTTAGTTATGTTTAATGGAGTTGATATGCATACGTTGCGAAATATTCATCAAACTTGGTGTAGCGGTGACATGGATATAATTAAATTCAGAAATTTCTTTTCACAAGCAGAATCAACCCAGTACGGGTTTATAACAATAAATTTACATGATCCTAGAACAAGATATCGTATTGGACTTGATCAAATTTTTGGATAAATTAATAGCAGCAGAAGGGGCGGGACCTCCAGTATGTAAACACAAATTTCGATAAAAACTCTCGGTTAAGTTAGGTGACCTTATTTTTTTTATTTCGGAAGAAGCTTATATTTTAAGCAAATGATGTTTCAGACAAGTGGTCTGTTCGCCCCCTCTGCTGCTGGAATAATACACAAGACATAGTTCAAGCTTACAGTTAAATCGTTTTTAGTACTATAATTCGAAATGCATGGTATGGAATGGTCTCAAAGCGGAGAAACCATAAAAAAGGACATAACAAATTTTACATATGCACAGAGAAAAAAGACAATAAAACAAGATCATCATCTCACAGGCTTTACAGTAGAATTCGGGTGGTTCTACTTATGTCCAAGGCAAGAAAGGTGAAACCAACTCTTGCATCACTCATATTCCCAATACAGCCTAAAGATAACACATACAATGAATGTATATTTCTTCTTCTTCAAATTCATTATCATGGGAAATATGGAATAATAACGTATGTATGCAGCAACAGCGCTCTTTTTACTTTGTCATTTGTTCTGATAGCTGTATAGGAGACGGGCCTGTACATTTATACTTTTCTTTCAGCAATAGGTTTTGGTTCCAATGCAGATGCTGTTAGAAATTTGTAGTAATGGATAGACCTAGGTGGATTGCTACACGTATTTCCAATACATCGTTATAATCCTTTTATATAAAATAAGGACTACTGCTTATTTTAATCTGCCGGTGTTTAGTGTAAAATATCATAAAATACAGGTATTTATTTTGGTATCAACTTGTATAGTGATAAACAAATATAAGAATGTTCTGGTTCTGAGGGCGGATGCATATCTACCAATATATATGTAAGTTGCTTCTGAGCACGGATGCTAATGCTGTCGATTCTTGCCCTCAATCTGGTTTTAACTGGAATAACCAAAGCGCTAAGCATGTTTAATTACCGTGTAAATAACACTGCATAGACATGTGGTTGTTGTAACAATGCACATCCTAATTAAAACAAGAATGAATTGTTGATTTAGCGGTGTTTATTAATAATGAAGCGATAACAACGTAACTAGAGGGCTCTTCAGTTGGGCCGAGTGCCACTATCTTGCTAGTTTTGTACAGAGGGGGTACCCCTCTTTACGGGGTTCCCATTCTTTTACTTTTGATTGGATAATTTCATGACTAACGGGAAAATTTTACGTGATAACCTGTGCAAAGGAAACCCATTTGGCTTTTCTTTTAAACTATACGTTATTGGTAAGAACTTGATACGGTTCAGAGAATATTTTCATGAAAAATCCACAAAACATGTGGATTATGGAGGGTTTCACGCGGGAGAGGTTTTATTTCGTATCATTTGCAGCCCAGGTTACGCATTTGATCTCCAATGCTCATCTGTGACAGGCAGTCATCAACAAGCCAAACTATTTCTAAGCCTAACTCAAAGTAAATCTAAACCACATTATAGATTTAGCTTATGTGTGAATTTATAAATGCTAGGCTTGTGATAATTAGGTTCATGCCTTCTACCTTAAAAATTAGGTATCAAAATACGAAACTATCCAGTGAGACCTAACACACCCTCCGTCTCATCTTTAACAGGAAATGTGTCTCAGTTATCTCTCTTGAACATCTGGTAGCGGTATTAACCACATAGTCTGACGTACTGTCAATAAAGTACAACAAAATCTGTGACAACACGAAATCACATTATCAGCATAATAAATATACATTTGTTTATATTGATTTATTGTAAGGTACTTTACTGACAAAACGTCAGATTCCTTCGGTAGCAACTATATACTCAGTGAATATAAATATCGTTGCTACCGCTACCTGTAACCATCTGTTTGTTTTTATTATTACTGCTACAAAATAGTATAAAACCTGTTAGATACCTTTGGATATGAAATTGATCTAGTAGTAAAAAAAAGGTTAATACAAATTTATACTTGTATCTTCACAGATGAGATGTGATTGTTTTCTGTTTGAAGAATAAGACCTCCCCCCTCCGTACTAATTTAAAAGAAGGTTTTAAGGTTACTCACATTTCAGGCTGTTGTAGCATCCATACCCCCTGCATAAACATCTTCAGTTTTCAGTGATTTATTGTAATTTTACACTGTTTAAAAAATAAGCTAATATTATTATGACAAAAAATGCCAGCACAATCCAACTATGCAATAAAGCTACTGCAAAATAAATAAATAAATAAATTTTTTTTAAAAAAGTATATAAAGTACTGTATTTAACTTTTCGCAGGAAATATTTGAGAAAAATAAATATTTTTATTAAGCTTTCAGTCATAAAAGCAATATTTTTAGATGAATTAGTCAAATTATAATATAGGTAGACATTTAAAAGGAACATATGCCTGGATTTTCTTATTACATTGTCATTATATATTTCTTTAGAAAACTGTTACCAATCCCTTTTGTTTTTCCCTTTCACATGAATAAAACATGAATAAAAACAAGCTTTACACATAATAAGGCTTTTGGATTGGACATACACTCATAATTGTAAATTCTGAGTAATTAAAGCTGCAAATTCTGGATTGGCCGAGGCACATTTCCCCAAGATTTCATTGTATATACCACATACATTTCTAAATTATGCCTCAAGAACAGCCTGGTTATATTCTTTAGAGACTGCTTCATTAATTAACTCCAAAACTTTACGTTACTGGATTTGTTTTCAATATATACACTGTACAAAAAATGCTCACTTTTTGGAGAATTCCTTTTTTTTGCAGGCAAGAAAATAAGTTCTTTGCGCTTGCTGTGAGCAAAAACTATGAGAAGGAGTATACATTATTTGCTAATTTGTTATTTCTGGTGATCTGACCTTCTCAAAAATACCAAAAATACCATATTTATTTTCCTGAGAGGAAATTTTAAATTTGGCCTGTTACCCCTACATCAGGGGTGGGCAAACTACGGCCCGCCAAGGGTTTTCATGCGGCCTAGGAACAAGTCATCATTCGCACTGACTCTGTTTATGTTACTCTGTTTATCAAATAAATGGTCTTCTTTTGAAGTTTAAGTTTAAGTTTTCAAATATTAACAACATATTAACAACTGAAAATTAATTAGATGTTATTTAGAAAAACCTTTTGTTTTTGCTATTTCAAATATTAATTATTTTACTTAATTAACTATGCGGCCCGCGACAATGTGTAAATTTGTGTATGCGGCACTTGCACTTGAACGTTTGCCCACCTCTGCCCTAAATCATAATGGAATATAGTAGGTTCGTAATACATGATTATCACAATCGTCAGGTAACTCAAAATAGTTTCTCTCTCTCTCTCTCTCTCTCTCTCTTTGCAAAATCCACAAATAAAAACAGCCCTGAATAAATACGGTCTTGCACAGGGGTTCGTTACAAAGAAAATGTGGAGTCTAACCTGTAGCAATATAACAAGGGAAGACACGAGTCCGTACCCCTCGGTAGTTCCAATCCTGCTAGTTTATCCTAATTGCGTCTGCTAATTTCCATCTTAAGCCAGTCGTAATCAAGAATAGTTTAATTTTCAAAACAGCTCGACACACTTCGTTCATTTTGTGACATATTGGAGAAATTGCAATAATTGTTTGCCGATTTTTGACGTCTGGACAAGAACCTGTCCCCCGGCAATGCCGTTTGCATTCTGATAATCTTGGATTTCATCATTGACCGAAAGGTAAGATCCGAACAACCTCGAGATATGAAAAATATCAATGTGCTGGTGGCGTCAATTTTTATTCAAGTTTTCGGTTGTTTAGACCTTTTATGACTGCAGATGAAAGAATACCTTTTGAATAAATCCGAACAAGTCTTGAATTACACCTCTCCCTCAATAACTAACAAACCTGCCTATAAATCATTATCAAAACTGGTAAATGAAACCTTGCAATGTTGCTCGTTTTATCGTTGAAAATAGCGGTTAGCCCATGCAAATTTGAATCAACATTGTGGAATGTGGAACTTTAATAGGTCACATAATTTATTAAATTTCTTTACAAAACAAATTCTCGGTACGCTGTAAATAGCAATAGTTTCTGAAATTTTAATTCATGAAAATATATGCAATGTCTACTGGTGGAGGCACTGTAAGAAATAAATACGAATTACATAAGTAGTGTCAAGTAAAATTCCTGTTTAGTTTTTTTTAACTCGAATGCAGTATACTAGTCACAAATGCGGTATGTCCTCTTGTTTTCAAATTCGAAAAAATGGCAATCTACTATCTCAACTATATCTGCAAGAGAACCTGATTAACTCTTTTAATCTCCAATTTTCGGAACGTTTCTTGCAATGTTATAATAAATTCAAAATAGACCTTCCGTGCATTATAAATCACGTGAAGAAGGTCTTTGTATCAACTGAACTAGAGTAGGTAGAATAAAAATACATTGACTAATCGAACACTTTACAAATATTATCATGTAAGTAACATCATTAGAGTATCTTACATTAGACCGTGGTTTATCCTATCATTCACGAATGTGATTCAGGACAGCAAATCAAGGAAGCGCAGAGTGCGCGGTATATGAAAAGCTTTGTTTCAAAGTTAGCGTTCATTATTGCGAAACAAGTTCCAAAGTTTGTAGTAAACTTAAAATTCCTGAATTAGCACTCTGACGTTTGCTTAATGCAAGGTAATTGCATCATCAATCTTCCACAAACAGAACATTAAGATTTTTAAAAAACCCAGTTTTGACATTGACACTTATTGTTTCATAAAATAATCGTCCCTAGTGCTTGATACGGATAAATCTTATTGCATTGTGAATCGACAATTAGACTCGAATAGATCAACATTCACAAGCAAAAAGCAGTGGTGTTATATATGATGCTTTCACACGTACACTTAGTGATATGTGTTGGAGTATCATTCTTTTAGATCATTCTAAGGTTGGTTACTTAAAAATTAAGTTAATTTAGATTTTTTTAAAAAAATTAGCAGCTTCATTTTAAAAAAACAAAACAACAACTTTAATTGGCAATTATTTTTAATGTGATTATAAAATGAACATCAAACCATCAAACTCCCCCCTCCCATGTTTTCTTACTGTTAATGTCCAGCCGGAATGAATTAAATGCTTAATTTTTCAGAGGTTTCTCTGTAACTCGTGCCCTCGCTTATCATGTGGTTTGTGTTATAGACCCAGTTATGACTGAGAAGTGCATCAAAGATGTCGTAAATTTAGTATATGATAGGAACTTTTTAATTAGTTTTGTTCACAAAGTTCTTACCTGGATATGGTAAACTCCCTTTAATACGATCTCCATGAGTTATATGCCATAGGACCAAACATCAGACTTTATGGTGAACTTGCCAAACAAGACTGCCTCAGGAGGGGTCCACTTGATTGAGAATTTGGTACCTGGAAGAAGATTAAAATGTCATGAAATGCTTACTTTTGGCAAAATAGGTGCACATATACAACCACACAGATTCTCGTCTACCAGTTTCAAATGTTTGAGCAGCAATCGTTATTCGAACATCGATAACTATGCACGTTAAAGGTCTCTGTTTCAAGCACTATACAAATTTTAATTTCAGACCTGTCATGCAACTGTGCATATTTAATATCACTTTCAAGTAAGCAGAATAACTTTGGAAAAGTAAAATTTATTAATGAGTTGAGATATTCAGTATTTTACCAAATCTATGAACGAGTTGAAATAAGCAATCTTTACAACTTTTACTATACCTGAATTTGTAGCTGAAATCGAGACGGCAACAAACAACATATCTTCGTGGTGTCAAATTTTGCCCTGTCATTTTTTATACCAATCTGCATTTTCCAATTTTCTCACAAATCCTTTTGCATTCAGTTTCATTAACATGGACTAAATTTGATTTATTCAAACGTTAAAATTTCTGGCTGTGGCGTCAATGTCATTTTAGAGAAGAGTAAATCAATATAAAAAGAACAAATCTCATTGCTATTCCCTTTGCCTTGCAGTAATCATTATATTATTGAGAATAATACATAACATATATTTTATGCAAAGAAATGCAAAATGTCTGACATTTCAAGTCCATTTATATGATAAGTCCTTTAATCTGATTATAGGTCATGTGAAAGGATGTCCAGAACTATCCGATTCACAATAGTCTGTAGCATGGTAATTCCAAGCATATTACAAATCAACAATGAATTTTATTGTCAAATGTTGCCTGGTTCAAAGCCCACAAATTCAACCTCGTCATCTAAGTCACCTAAAAGAAGTTCTGCAAACGTTCAGCAAAGACATTTAAATCGTCTGTATATAGCAGTGAAAATAGCTCTAAGGTTGCTACAGACACTCCCCTGTTTCCTTCTGCTACAAAGGGTTTCAAAATCATTCAAAAATGAAGAAAAGAGTAAAGGCGATAAAACACAACATCGGCACACGCCCAAATAGCAATTGAACACATCGGTAATAAGACTGTTGGACTTAGCACATGCTTTTACATAAATTTAAATTGCCTTAGTGTTTCTTCCATTAATATTTTCACTAGATATATTTTGGTGCAGTAAACGACTCTCCATCATATCAAAGGCTTTTTCATAGTCAATAAATGCTGCTTAAATATTTACAAATTAGTGTATATAATATAAATATATTATCTGCATTAGAATAATAATAATAATAATAATGAGGACTATGTATAGTGCGTAATCTTTGGAAGCTCTAAGCGCTTTACAACATTAGACAACACCTATAAGATAAAAAAACATATAATGATATGATTACAAAAACAAACACCATGAAATTAGAAACCATAAAAAAACATGCTGAGAATATTAAAGGTAGGAAACATTATTAGGTCTTTAAGTTTGTTTTTGCAGTCGAAATAAGTGAGTTTTGAGAGCACTCTTGAATGGGATCACAGTGTCTTTGTGTCTAAGTTCAGTGGGCAATTCATTCCACGTTGCTAGGCCCTGGTATGCAAAAGAACGCTGTCCATATGACTTTGTTTTCATAGTGGGAAAAATGAGTATGCGATTGTCAGAAGAGGAGCGTAAGTATCTTGCTGGTGTACACATGGGTGAGGTCGGATAGGTATGTTGGACTAGAGTCCGTCAGTGAAACGTAGCACCAAGAACAAATTTTGTGTTTGATTATGGAAGGAATGGATAGCCAATGTAGGGTACAGAGCAGCGGAGAGGTGGGCTCTGGTCGTGGTACTCTAAGTATGATCCGAGCAGCTGTGTTTTGAACTTTTTGAAGCTTTTGGAGTAGATATTGAGATGAACCAGACAAAACTGAGGTACAATAGTCCAGTCTTGAAAGTATTAATGAACACACAAGTGTTTTAGTGGCATCAAATCAAAGATATTTGCGAATGGATCTGATGCGTCTCAGCTCAAGATATGCAGCCTTGCATATGTTCTTGACATGTTGATGCAATGTGAGAGTACTGTCCAGAATAACACCTAGGTTTCGTACTGATTGTGTGAATTTAATGTTGGTGTTGCTGATATTTATTGTTTGAGGTAAAGGATGTGAATGAGAAAGTCTTTGTGTTGTGATCAGAATGGCCTCAGTTTTATCATCATTCATCTGCAGCTTTTTACATGTCATCCATGATTTCACATAAGAAATGCACCTATCTACACCTTGGATGGTAGCATCAACTTCATTTGGGTGGCTAGATTTGTATATTTGGGTGTCATCAGCGTACAACTGGTGAGACACTGGATGATGATATATGACACTTGAGAGCGGCTGAGTGTATAGAATGAAGAGAACCGGTCCAAGAACACACCCCTGTGGAACACCACAACATAGGTCAACTGGGCTGGAGTGTATTCCATTTGCAGACACAATTTGTGTCCTGTTGACCATGTAGGACTTGAACCACAGTAAGACTGCATCATGAATGCCAATTATTTGCTGGAGATGGTGAAGTAATATATCATGGTCTATTGTGTCAAATGCTGTAGACAAATCAAGGAGGGTGAGGACTGTAATTTTTCCGCTATCCAAAGCAGAGAGAATGTCATTAACTACTTTTAGAAGAGTAGTTTCAGTCTTGTGGCAAGGGGGATATGCCGACTGTACATTGCTAAAAAGACTGTTTGAATTCAGATGAGATACAAGCTGGGATAGAACAACCTTTGCTAAGACTGTTTTTATACGAATGGGAGATTAGAAACTGGGCGGTAGTTCTTTAAATCGTTATGGTCCGGTGTTGGTTTCTTCAGCAGACGCTTTACAGCGGCACTTTTGAAAAATGATGGGAATTCCCCGGATGAGAGAGAGGTATTAATAACATCAGTTAGTGAAGGCAATACTGGATCTAATCACTCAAGCAGCAGTGATGCTGGAATTGGATCAAGTTCGTATGACTTTTGGTGCACTCTTCATCAGGATTGTACGTACGAAATGCATAGAGACAGGTTCAAATGCTGCTAGTATCATCACACTTTGTCTTTTTTCTTCATGCTAATCTGCAAGTTTTATTATTAAAACCCATCCTGATTTGCTCAAAATAATTCTATTTTCAGATATTTATTGCATTAGTTCAGATGCTGATTGCAAGCATTATGTACTGCAGAAAATACGTTGTGCAATAAATGACGATCCGCGAGCAATAAAAAGCAGTCTAACTGTTTTACAATGGATCTGGAACAAAGTTATCAAGATCTTGAAAAGTATTATATCAAATTCGCGTTGTATGACCGAACTAAGGTTTTCGCATCATCCTGGGTCACATAATTGTTGTGCACGTTATACATTAGCGAGCATTATACATGAACAAATGTGGTAAATGGCGAGCATAGCTACTAAAATTTCAAAAGTCAAAGAGGGCTATTTCAAACGTGAAGTTTTAGTCTTCAGTAAATTTGTTTGCTTTGGGCTAACACTATGACTGTTATCAATACTGGCTTTTAGCTTTAATGATCATAGATCAGAATAACTTCTAGCAGGGTGGTCCACCATCTTCAACAGTGAAAATGCCATCCTGATATGAGACTTTCCATTCAGGAGAGCAGTAATAGCAAGCAAGATGCCAGCCATGGTTATCATATTCGAATTCAGAACAGCACCATTTTCATTTAAGACCAACGAGATATTACAAGAAGTCATTTAGTAAAAACTTCATGTTGATATGATCATCCAATATTGAGAAGTAGCGTGGGATGAATTGCGACATAAAATCGTGGTAGAGTTGAGGGATGTATATAAGGTGAAAGAAGAGAATAATTTATCCTTATTCCTATTTGCATTATAGTTCTTGTTATATGTTCAGTCTGCAGAAGTAATTAATGTTCTGTTTTGATTTAACTTGAGCGAAAAAAATTATTTAAATTTTTTGTTGTAATTACAAAATGCCAATATAACTTATTGTACTACGTACTATTTTGGAATTGTTGTGAATTCATTCAAAGGAGTTATGGACAATGCCATTTCGATACATGAAGACTGTTGGCACTTCAGTGCATTCAGGGTTATTGGTACATCAGCTCTTTCAAGCCCTGGAAGCCATTAGGAACACTATATTCTATTATATTGTACACAATACTGTAAGTCACTCTTAAATGTTCATTTTATATACTTACAGAATTATATTGTTTGTTAAATTTTAAAAACCTGTTGGTTTTGCTTCTTTCTTTTACTTAGTTTAAAACCATAGTCGTAATTCTAGTTAAGGAGAAGTAGTGATGTCACGGAATTGTTTAAATCCTTTTCTTTATTAAATACGTGTACTCGGGTTTTGTTTTTTGTGTACAACGATTCCCGAGGGTGATTTATGTATATTGTAGAATATTTCGAAATAGTGAGTTCGGTTCATCCTATGCCGCACATGTGGAGTGCTTTCAATGGGTAAAACCGAATGCTTCCAGTGCACAGACAATGTATGACGACTTCGTCTGTGTATAAATGCCCCACCACTGACTGATACGAATAAGTCAACATATCCCCGAAACGGAAAATATCTTTTGGGGACTAGTTGTAATTCGGGGAACTCGACTATTGAATGAAATCGAGTAACCTTCTTGCTTTCAAAACCATCATCTTAAGTTAAAACTCTGAAAAATATAAATTATAGTGAAATTAGGACTGATCATACCTGTTATCCATCAGCTGAAATATGCTGATATAATGACTGCTGGAACCAGTTATCTGTCAACTGGAGTATACTGAAACAATTACTACTTGTATATTTTATTGTTAAGCTGAAGTATAGTAAAAACAGGACAGCTTGTGATTGTTATCTATCACTGAAGTATACTGAAAATATGACTACTACATGTTATCTATCAGCGGAAATAAGGACTGCTTCTACCTATTATCAATCAGATCAAGTATATCTCCCTTCTTGAAAATTAGGTCATCATTTGTCTTGGTATCATAGTCGCACAGAGCGCGTAGGTAGCCCTTGGATGGTGGAGAGAAGACAAATTTGAGCATGAAAATATCCCATTCTTAACAATGTTGACCATTATTGGCTAAAACAAAACTGAGATGGTTCTGGAGACTTTGATGGCCTGGAAATGCAATATGAATTGTGAAATCCTATATACATACCAGATTCTACATAAACAATCAGCTTTTATTTTGAAACAAACGTGTCTTCAACTACGATAATCTTAGATAAAGTACTATTATTACATCATACTACAAAATATGACAAGAAGCTTAATTTATCTGAAACCTTAAAGAAAGCAAGTCCATATAGTTAGTCCGTATGATGATAGAAAGTCCATGTAATGAGCCCGTATGATGATAGAAAGTCCCTGTAATGAGCCCGTATGATGATAGAAAGTCCCTGTAATGAGCCCGTTTTAAGAAAGCAAGTTCCTATATCGACAACTTATGAAGAAAATCAACCCCTATTACGAACCCTGCAAGAAGTGCAACCACAGTAGCATTTATCTTCACTTTAAATCCTCAGACTGCTGAACAGTCCTCAAGAGAAAAAGATGAAACATCATTTGGGCTGATCTTATTAGTTAATAAATAATTGAATGTATCTGACACAAAATCAAATAATTCAGTAATAGGTGAACATGAATTGTGAACTGACCATTGATATCTCCTCCACTTTAAATGAGATACTTTACTCGCAAAAGAAATTTGGTCTACTACCTGAAAGTAATTTGCAGGATTTCATGAAAAATCTGTTTCTTCCTCCTTTTCTTCTTTGTAACTGTTGAGCATTGAAACTATCTCAGATATTTTTGAGACACTCGAAAAAAACAAATTTGGAAATATAACTATTTTCTCATATGTCTAAGTTACCATGGGTATAGGAAATATGCAGGACAAAACACCGTCATTAACTTTGATCTCAGTGTGATTTATCATGACTAGAAGATCACGTAACTCATCTCAAAATCTGTCAACATATAACGTTTTAAATCAATTAAATCCATTTTTAAAATGTGTGACATTGACCCCCATTAAAACCATTAAAACTGGAAGAGAAAAAAGAAAATCCAGGTTAACCTGTCCAGTTACTGTGTTTGAAGTTTTATATATACATATATATATATATATATATATATATATATATATATATATATATATATATATATATATATATATACCGATACAGAGACACAGAGAGAGATGGCATTGCAAATCTGACTATCTCTCTAGTCGATAAGACCATGAAGGTTACATGGGACGGTAGAAGGGAAAATGACCATTCAGAGAAGCAAAAACAAACTCAACTGTTTTTCATCAGACGGGCGTCATTGACCTATTTTATAGTAAATATCACAGCGTTTACAAATCATTTTATCATTCAGCATGAGTCATCAGCTTAAATGTACCATTATTAGATATAAGACTGGAAGCCATGGTGGCTCAGATTTTTAAGTGACGGGTTGAGGATTTTAATAAATCCGTGACATGTACTGTGGTGTGGCTTATGCAAAGGTACCTTACTCTCATTGCCTAGGCTCTTTATAGCCTTTCAGGTGATGATAGCCCAAACGACATACAATAAATAAAGTTTATAGTTTAATAAAGCTGCATGTAGTACTATAAATTTCAGATGAAGAAACACGCAATGCCCGCTGAAAATCATCAACTATTTATCTCAGATCGACGACAATCTACAGTAGAAATGGATTTCTAACCGAAGATAATGTTTCGCTACATTAAGGTGTGAACTGTACACACTTTTGCCATGATTATCGATACAGTTATAAATTGCGAATGTGGAAATCTTATCTTCGCCGTCATAAGTGTTTACACAACATGTTATAAGTAAATTATGAAGGACTTCCCGAATTCACTGCCATGCCTGAAAAGAACCAATTTAAAACATCAATGAAAAAAATTAAGCTAAAGAAAAAGTGTTATTTGTCAAAAGTAAAATGAAATGCATTTGTAGAGTGTTACAATGATCCTTTAAGCATACCATTGTTCTTCATATATTGTGGACATGATCAGGTATTTCATCCAATTGATCAAGCTCCGCTTTTTTACAGGTACATATGTTACTCTTATATCACCTAAGTTTAGTATTTTTCCTTTAATGAGAACCATTTATAATAAACTACGTTTCCTTTGCTTTTATCAACTATCATTACACGTCCCTGTTGGAAAATTCTTTAATGTAAGGTGATCTCATTTATAGCAATGGTCACATATATGACTCTCGTATACAACATCACAAAAAAGGAACAAAGTATTAATGAATACACCAAGAACAGGGCTCAGAATTAAGAGTAGCCCAATACCCTGACACTAATAAATTTCCAGTCAGACTAGTTTTATCTTTTTAATACCAATGTATGACTTCAAGTTAAGTTCCAGTTGTCACCAATCAGTTAATGAAGGACTAGTTAAGATTTTGCAGGACAAGTAAATTTTCTCAAGTTCCTGGCCCTTCTGGCTATAAAGTTATTGATGTTAACTTCTAGGCCTACCGCAGATCTGTGCATCAGTGACAAGTTGTCTCCAAGCAAGCATGATATACAGGCAACTGAAAGTGTGCGACATGAGCTACGCTTAAACGATGCTGGGTCGGGTAGGAAAGGAACCCCTAATCCTATTGTAATCTGATTATCTGGAAAATAGGCATGAATCAATCGAGTTGGCATACTATTTGACATTTCCATGAAATGATCGCCATACCCTTACCTTTTATGCTAAATATCAAGCAACCTTCTCATTATTTTTCGTAGCAAGGGGTCCTTAATTCAAAATATAAGGTCAAATGTATCTCACAATATAACGAAAATATGTTGCAGTGTTGTAGACGTCGGTGGCTACAAGGTTACAACTTGTAAATGTAGAAATAGGGCAGCTAATGAGAAGTTTGATCAAGTCATATGGATTTAGTGTTTTGAGAAGAAAACGCATAATGATGTTGAAAGCTATTCAGAATAAATATGCAATCCTTTTTCACATCATGAAGAAAAGGTCTAAATCTTTGCCTAATACATTATAATGGTTTCAAATAAAAATTCTAGATGATATTAATATATCAAAGGAATTTTTAAAATAATTTTTAGAGCATGTACAATCTAATTTTGGTCTCCAATAAATTCTTTTGCATCAAGTTACAAACACCTCAACATTGACAGGGCATGTTCTTGGGGATTACTCTAATCGTTAGCCAGGGCAAGCAAATTAAAAAAAAATGGTCTCCTATAAATTCTATTACATCAAAGTACAAACACCTCTCCATTGCCAGGGCATGTACAATAAATATGTATTAGTATCCAATAAATTATATTGGGTCAAGTTACAATAACCTCTCTATTGCCAGAGCATGTACACGTACATCAATATTTACCTCTCCAGCTTGTTATCACCATGATCCTTTGAAACTAGATCGTTATTTGCAACCAAATAAATTTAAAAGAAAAAAGTATAAAGCCAAATAAAATATGCGAAAGTTATATAATGACATACATTCAAGCAGTCCATCTGCAAATAATAATAATAATAATAATAATACTGACTACTTAACCGAGCGTTATATCTTTTGAAAAAGCTCTAATTGCTTTTAATCAACCACAGAAGCATAAGGACCGTATTAAAGCACATACATATTTCTCACAATGCTATAAAAGAAAACATGAATTTGTACACAAAATAACAACATAAAACCGGCGCACACAAAATAAGCAAAAATACAAAATGAGTTTATAATACAGCTTTCATTGAAATATGATGACACATGTATGGATGTCAAATTTATTTTGTTGGTGGAAAAGATGTCTTGAGAGCAATTTGAATGTGAACATGGTCTTTTTTGCATGAGATCCAGAAAGAGTTTATTCCAAGTAACTCGGCACCGACATGCATACGTGCGTTGTCTATAAGACTTATTTTTTTCCTTAGGAATAATAAGAATATGAATGTTAGATGATGAGCGCAGGATTCTCGCACGAGTGTACACACTGGCGAGATCACACGGGTATTTCGGACCAGAAGCATTTAATTAAATGTAACAGAACGATGCTATTTTGTGTTTGATTCTGCTGCGTATGTAGCCAGTGGAGTTTGTGAAGAAGCGGGTTGGTATAACAGTTCTTGATGCTCTAAGATGATTCTAGCTGCAGTGTTTTGGACGTTTTGAAATTTCTACAGAAGACACAGTGACAGACCAGAAAGACGACTGTTACAATAGGCGAGTCTAAATAGTACTAATGAACACGCAAGAGTATTTGTAGCATCAGCTATGAGAAGATTGCGAATATTGCTGATGTGTCTCAGCCCCAGGTATGCTGGTGCAAAAAGAGAGAGGTATCAAAATGAACATTTATATTTTTAAATGATTGTTTAAATTTAATATGTGTGTGTCTGTGATTTGGATTTTTAAAGTAGTTTTAACATTTTTTTCTCTCAGTCATATCGCTACGATGTCTGCAGTGTAACCGTTTCTAATGATGTCTAGAACTGGGGCATCATGCCGCAGACATGTAGCATGATATTCCACCTAGTTACATTATCCTGACATCAGGGCGACCAGTCATAACACTAACCTCTTAATGCTTAGCGCCTAGCGAGGCATATGTTTGTAACATTTTTATAAGTCTTTGGTATGACTCGGCCGGGTTAATAGTACATTATATATGACTGCATTGTGTTGAATGAATCTGTAGGTTAATGCATGCCTGTCTTTAGGCAACAATGGCTAGAGTGTCACAATGCAAGACAACCTTGACCTGTTGATCCCAAAAGCAAGCGGCTCCTTCCTTACTCCAAAGGAAAATCACTAGTGGTTAGCCATAACTGACAATACAACAAATTGCCACTTCATTAGTGAGATATATTCTTATATCTACAGAAAGGTATGCTCTTTGTATTACATATTTTAAGCATATGTGTCCATTTGCATGGATTGTTTCCTCCATTCTGTGGCATTGTAATTAACAGCTGCATGACTACTCGTGCATCGATAAAAGAAGTTCTGAAATTTAGAATTGTAGGATAGCAGCCTTTATGAAATTTTTTCTGTACTTATAATTCTCAAATTGAGCATTTGCTGACATTAATAACTATTTTTTAATGAAAATGAACAGGTTTGTTTTCTGTTAACACATTTTTTGCACAGACTGATACAGGGAACATTGTTGGGGTGGGAGACTTTATAAATGTCTCAGTGTGGTCACATCCATCAGATTTCAGCGTTTACATCATTAAAATAAAATATTTTATTGATTGTAGGATTATTTGCATGGATTTCAAATCACTGCTTACCGCATTTCTGCAATCAAACTTGAAAGTTTGGCTTTGGCAAGCTTCCAGTCTAGTACGGTAATAGGTGCTCTACTAATTTTTCGATTATTCGAGAAAGAATATCGGATTACAATAGTTTGTGTAAGTTCAATTGCTAATAAGTTACAGGATGTATGAAAACGTGTAAGTGCAGATGTATTTTCAAACAGATATGGTGACAACCACGTACGAGACACCGACAATGCGTCTGTGGCCAGCGGATGATCTTTGTGCGCATTATGCAAATGTTTTGGGTAAGCTAGATCAACTTCATGCGTGTGTGAGAAATGAATTCTTGGGATCAATCGAGAATAACCCGCCAAACGGCAAGGGTTGCATTATTACCCCCATAAAGGTTTTCCGTATCTAGATGTATGGTGTGACTGTTAGGGGCAGCGGGATCATACCCCTCAACGGTTGGGTTGTTGGTCCGCGCATCTGCGACTCACCATAGAAATTCTGCAACAAAGAGATTTCTTAATAACAGATGCTGTCAATCTCGGTGAGCAATTCCAGCAGAACTTTGGTTTTAAATAACAATGCATCACATGCCATTCCCGATGACGAGAAGTAATATGCGGGATCGACATTACACACGCGTATGGCGGTGTCACGAAATTTCTCAAACAGATCAACAAGTAACAAAATGTCGGTGCGCAAATACAGATCGTGATAATCACCAGTGGTTTTATTTTCCAATTAGATGCACGCCAAACCTTGTTTTTTACTAACATTCTTCTGGATTAAATGACTTACAAAACACTTTTTTTTTGTGGCAACTGAGTTTCAGTAAGTTTGTCAGAGTCATTTATGTAATCTTATCGATTCACACCTTTTCTCGTTAGCAGGTCCGTGTTGATTGGATAGCATCCACGAGTGAAACGGAAGTTTTCCGCCGCTAGATTATTCGCTAACCTGTCCAAAACTGGATTCATAAACTCTTACGAATCGATAAACTGTAATGGTAGGAGCTTAAACATCATGTATTTTTCCATGTTCTTGGGGATTACTCTAATTGGTGAGTTTGACTTCTTAGATGTCGTTATCATTACAGCTATAACATTCGCTAAAAATTATCAAATGTTTCAGTTATTTCAGACGTAGTGGGCGATTTAGAAAGAGATTCTCCTTTTCCTTGCACCATATTATAACAAAAATTATTTTTCTTTTTCTCATCCGCTTCTTCTAATTTATGTCGTTCAATTTTTAACGTCACTCCCAAGTTAACCAATTTGTATCAATATGCTACAATATGTGTCTGAAATCGCAAATAACATTGTGAGCTTATTTGATAAATCACTCAAACGATACAGCGATTTCAGTTTTTCTGCTACACTTCTTATATCCCAATCATTTGGTAGTTTAATACCATTTCTAGACACCTCAATAAACTCCTTTAAATATTATTAACATCAATCCGATTTTTTATTATTATATACCACATTGATTCTTTAATATGAAAGCAAATATAGCAGTCAGAGCCGTAATTATATCGGCAGCAATTATAATGTTTGATTATCGATCGAAACTGCACTACTGGGGCCTTGTAATGCGAGATTGCATAGCTTAATTATCGATCGAAACTGCACTACTGGGGTCGTGTAATGCGAGATTACATAGCTTAATTATCGATGAGTCAACACTGCTGACGGTCTAGTAGGCGTATAAGCCTAAAGAATGCGTTATGCTTTGACTTTCTTGAGTCAGTCATCCACGGGTTGTGCATTTCTGTACTACGCTTGCTTGCCTTACCACAACAATCTTTTTCTACACTTTTTGTGCACGTTCGGCAGAAGTTGCCTGACCATCAGACTCGTAATCTACGATCTGTTGGTTCGATACCACCCTGGTCAGCCAGAATGACTGCTTCGGCATGTCCTTGGGAAATGAACCAAGATGCCATTTCTAAGGAACTACGTAGTCAATAAGGTGTTAAAGGTTCCATTAATATCAAGAAACCAAGGAAAACAAACTGTTAAAGATTTTCTATGACAGCTTGCACATCTTTTCAGACCTAGCTGATTGTAAAAAGTTATCAGCAATGTTTCCCACATCCTCGTCACCTTCCTGAATTCCAAGCCTCCTTTTCACCCTAATTGCAAGAGATGCATAAAAATTCGTTTGTTTTCAATCTCTTTGCAAAACTCGTGTCTAATAATACTTGTAATAATTAACCATTCCAAAGTTTCAAGTCTATAACAGTTCAACAAGGAGGGAAGACATGTCACATACAATGCACACATGCATGGATTGTCAGACTGGAATGATACCCTCCTTATTTTTTTTTTATAACAAGTGTACCATAAACAGGAAATGATATACCCTGTCGTGTGGTATATGTATTATTATACTTCTTGTATGAAAAACCATCTTTCATTGCTCCAAAACGCAACTGCTAAAGGATACCGCTACCATTAAACTCATGTACTATGCCACTTTCGCTAAACAATGTTCCATATTAGGCAACACTACATTAAACATGCTATTTCATCAGTCAATGATTTTAATGGGCATTTTAACAATTACAGTACAGCTTGTGCAAGAATCATAGGCATCATGTTGTTCACAGCATGGTTGCATTTGTTCTATGGTTTGTGATTTTGAGTTCCTTGACCCAACTTGTTACTTATGGAAATATTTTCGATCATCCTCCTCGGTGGACATCGCCTTTAACCTGTACACCCTGAAGTTAAAAGGTTCCCCTCTTGTCCCAAATGCAAATCAGCAACAAAGTTTGGCCAAGGTTTGTGGCATAAGAAGCAAATTATATTGTTGAAACTTTTTCTTCTTTGAGTTCCCTTGAACTTGACCTTTGACTTTTCATCCTCTGATCAAATGGTATCTTCCTCATCTCAAATTCAAGTCATCTACAATGTCCATTCAAGGCATGTTGAACGTATGTAGTTTTGTGAAAATTGTCTTTATTTCATTCAGTCTGTGAACTTGACTTCTGACCTTTTGCCGCAAAAAATAGGTATCTTCCTTGACCACAATGTTTGGTCAAAGTAGTTACCTTCCTTATATAGTTACTGTGAACTTGTTATTTGACCTTTACCCCAAAACTGTATGTGTTTTTCTCATCTCAGATGCAAACCATTTACAATATCTGGTCAAGGTATCTGGTATAAGGGTCAGGTTATTGTGTGGAACAGTTCATCTTCTTTCAATGCATGCGACTTTAGAGTCCAAAACTCACTGTTTCATTGTGTAAAAATTAAATAGGGAACAGATGGACAGATGGATGCACATACAACACTACAGAACGATATGCATCACCTTATGATGGGCATATAAAAACACTGTAACAATAAATTACATAAAAATCGTTATTATTTGTACACTAATTTATGTCAAGACTCATTCTTTATCCAGACCAATTCAATCTCAGTCTGCGGAACATACAGTTTTTTTTTATCCTGACAGGAAATTCATGATTGCCAGTAGATTTGGATAACAGACGTTTGACTACGGCATTTCCCGGGTCATATTTTACAACATTTTTAAAATAAATTTTATAATCCCAATCCTTAGATTATTATACGGAATCACAAGCTATGTATGTATTATTATGTATATTTAATTTAATTATTTGTTAGGGTTTTTTTTATAAAAAAATTTAAATTTCATCATATGTTGTTGTAATGTAAGATTGTATGCTAGACTTGCTGAGTTCATTTCTGCTTAACCTGATCGAATTTTTTATGTTTCATTTTATGCTAAAAACTAATACATAGCTTAATTATTCTCTATGTGTATGGGCTTAATATCAGGATCTTTATTAATAGAAGAAGTAAATATGTCTATTTGTGTCACGGTTTTGAACTTTCCTAAGTGAATTTTACAGGTTATGATTTTGATTTTGTAAACATCAGGAGCATTCTAGAAGGTTTTCTTTCCATTAGATAATGGTTTTGTTTAGAAAATGTTAATTGTGACCTTATGTCAAGTAGAGAACTATATAATATTGTAATTGTGAGAACTTGGTCATTCGTGCTTTAAAATCTAGCACTTTCAAGTTGAATGTTATACGTTGTGACCAGTAGCTTTTGGCTGGAATATTTTTTGTACAAATTATTGAATTGAAGTGATTATTTTCTCCGGAAATACAAGAGTGCTGTAATAAAATTCTTGGATAGAGACATTCACTGGAATTTATGGTATATTCAAACCTGGAATTATATTTATGTGATTCAAAAAAAGACACATCAACACTTTAATAGCTACCACAGACACGTCATCGACTTCAGTTTTGGGAATTTTATGGATTTTTCCTTTATTGCATTCAGGACTTTAAATTACTAGGACTTTTGTCTGTAATTCTTGGATTAATTTGGGATTTAATTCGCAATTTATTCTCTTTTCACTTTGTATTCTTGGGAAATAAATATATTTGTTACCTTTTACAAAGCTTGTTGTCTTTCACTTTTTTCTGTTAGTTATTTAAAGAGCATAGACTCGTAACAGTATGCATTGAAGTACTACAATATAAAAGATAAAATATAAAGATTTTATAATTCATTAAATGTATCCCCTCAAAATAACATAAAGGCAAAGCATGTCAATAAATAAATTCCTTAAAATATATAGTCAAAATTTTTTTATAGATATCCTATTTCCCTTACAAAATCAAAACTTTTCACTTGTGATACACGAGTCTTCATTAACTTCACATAAAAAACTTATGTCGCAAAACGTGGAGGAATGTATTCAAATGTTTATGGTCGAGGTTCGCGCATCGGATGGTATGCAGGACCCAGGGTATGTATATTCGACACACGATCAACACAATACCAGTTCATCTCTGTGATTTCGCTTTCTATGAGGGATTCCAATACCCATTGCTGGGTTTGATATTCTGAAGCTTGTTTGTGAAGTTTTCATTCCACATATTTTGCCAAGCATGAAACACGTGCATAATTTAAATAAAGTTTGAGGTCAGAATATGGAATTTTCAATTAAGAAACAAGCTATTCAAGATAACTTAGGTTGCTGTTTCAGTGGCTATTTATAATTATCTGCTGCTCCTTAATATGTATGCTGTTTGATATTTGGATGATTAAACAGCAATATATAATGAGCATTCAGTTCCTAGATTAAGGAACTTTCCCTGTGCTGTTAATTTTGATGTTGAATAAAGTGAATGAAAATATGTTGCCCCGAGGAACGCCTATATCCTGAGGATAGTTTTCACAATGGTGGTGCCTATTTCAACTCTGAAAATTATATATTTAAAAAATAACTGGAGATAAAGTTGGATTTTTGGACCCTTAGACCTAGATTCATTAGGTCATTCATTATCCAGTTTTTCCAGATGGTGCCAAAAGCTTTCTCCAAGAGAGAAGAAAATAGCAACTATATTGATTTTTTTACGAAAAACTTTCTCATTAATGTTTCAAATCTGACAATATGTTTTACTATACTTCTCTGTTGTCTGAATCTACTCTGTTAATCTGATAGTAAAATGATGTACTTGGACACTATATGAATTTACCATTTATTATTAGGTACTGGAATCATAGTTTCTTACTACCAAGATTACGGGTAGTCACCCCATTGTCAAACTTCACCGCAAATGTTTAGTAGTGTATAGTGAATTTTTATCAAGTAAGTGTATTAAACATTGATATATAGTAAACGTCATCTGGTAGGACGAGAATGAGAAAGAGAGAGAAAGAAGTGAGACTGAGCAATGCAGATGCAGCAAATGCAAATGCAAATTCTGAGAGAGAGAGAGAGAGAGAGAGAGAGAGAAACAAAATGTAGTTGAGATTTAAAGAATTGGCACTTCCCTTTAACACAAAAGTTCTAGTTTTCATTTTACCAGAAATATTAGTTTAGTACCTCATTTTCATGAAAAAGAATTGGGTCCATGCGTTCCTCATGTTGAAAAAAAATTGCTGAAAATTTATAATGGCCAAACGAGGATTGGGCTTTATTATTACAAAGTGTACTTATTGGCGAAGCTCATGAAGTCTATACTTCACTGTCAGTACAACAAAGTGCTGATCTTGACGGGTTATGAGTTGGTACCTGAGGCACATCAACAAAGGTTTAAGAGCTGTAGAAAAGTGACTGTCCAGATCCATGTCAAATCTGTATGGAAAAAAACTACTTTCTGATAGGTGGTGCTCAGCCATGAAGATTGATTAAAAATACGATACACTCAGACTGTTCATGTTAGTAAAAGAGTTCAGATGTGATTCCAAGATTATCGTGATTAGCAAACGGTGGAAATTTTAGAAAACGCTGCTCGTACAGCTGGGCACTATTCATTGATTCACGAAAATTCATTTGTAAATAGTCTTCCTTTCAGCAGTAGTATAGTACAATAAAATAAAATAAAATCGTTTCAGTCAGATACCGGTACTCCCAAATGTCAGTCTAATACAACTGTTGGGAATAAACATTATCCGAGAAAACTGATCAGAAATCCTTATCTCTACCCATTTACACTTATTGTCTGAAGGAAGGCCAGGTTATTTCTGATTGCAACAGGTTGAAAAATAAGCAACAGAATAAATAGAAAATTATTCCAATGCTCTTATTTCCTAGAGAGGAAGGTCGTGATCATATACTGAAAGGAATATATTTGTTGGGTCAAAGACACCTCAGACCGATTTTTATCATGGAGTATTCGGAACCATTCATGTCGAAATTTTCTTTATCACTTATTGATGAGTCTGGCAAGCCTATCCAGAGTCTCAGATTCTGTTATTATCTGGTATTTTGCCTTTATCTTAGCAGTCTTCTTCTAGTGAAATTGTTCTTGTTGAGAAAGTAGAGTGCGGCTTTGTTAATGGTCCTCTCCATTGAGTCATTTTGTCATCAGACTCAGTCACACGTCCTGTGACAGTCGGAAAAGTGACATCTTGACAAATTGACGATATTCATTTATTACTAGGAAATGATCTTGCTGGAAATAAGATCGTGTTTAATCCACTTGTAACTGAAAAGCCTTGTTTGAATCAAAAAGTTGATCGCATTGAAAATGAAATCCCTGATTTATACACAGTTTGTGCAGTTACTAGAGCTATGGCAAAAAGAGATCTTGGAAATGGCGTTGATTCTTTATTGATCATTCTTTCGATGGGGTCACTTTTTCTCCTTGTACTTACCAATCAAAAGGAATTCATCACAGTAGTCCTTTTTTAATACTCATTCTCTCCATTGTAATCAGGGTGAAGACAGAATCAGTCATGGTCGACCAGAAATGCGATCCTGAGATCTCATGCTTGTTTCAGAGGGCAATTAAGCAAACGTAAAG
This sequence comes from Sinohyriopsis cumingii, assembly GCA_028554795.2. Classification (NCBI taxonomy): domain Eukaryota; kingdom Metazoa; phylum Mollusca; class Bivalvia; order Unionida; family Unionidae; genus Sinohyriopsis; species Sinohyriopsis cumingii. The sequence goes on from CM068824.1 coordinate 135,217,140, forward strand.
CCATACAAGTACCAGTTTGTTTTCTCGTTATAAATGGGGTCCCTTATGAGACTTCGAGACTACTTGAGGTACCAGCTTGTTTTCAATCTGGTCATAGAGTTTAGGCTCTCTTCCCCACACCTCAAACTTCTCATCAGGATAAGCATTGTGGTCCTTAATTGGAAAGAAAGTGACTTAAATTATATCACTAACATTCTTGGGAAGCAAAAAGACCATTGTCATATAGATATCTTAAAGAACCATGCTGATAGAGATAGCCCTGTTAAATCAATTGAGTTGTACGTGTCATACAGAGTGAAGAGTTAAACGATGTCATTCAATATAAATATACTGAAAAAAATGTTCGAAAAGGGAAGTCAGTATGTGCTGGAAAATGATTTCATAGAACCATGTAAAAGTAACTGGAGTTCGCTATGCATTTCTGTGCCGAAACCAGATAATACTTTCTGTATGTGTACTGACTATAGAGAACTGAAAGTGTCACCAAAACAAATTCAGTTCCAATACCAATACTTGATGTCTGTATTGACAAAATTGAAAATGCAAAATATGTCACCTAGTTTGACCTTTTGTAAAGTTTTTGTACAATTCCATTCACAGAAGGAGCAGAATAAATTTCGGCATTGGCAACTCCAGATGAGTTTTATCAAAATAAAGTGATGGCCGTTAGTGTGAAAAAATCTCATCGAACTTCCCAGCATTTTTACAACATAATAACATCTAGTCTAGAGAAATGTGATGTTTACATTGATGACGTCATCATCTATATCATTTGGAAACCATTCGGAAATTCATTGATCGACTCAGTAATGAAAATGTGACATTCAGTTTAGGTAAAAGTGACTTTTAATCTCTATAATATTTAACATATCAACACATTAATTGTGACATCATTGGCCTTCAGCTTTTTTGCATGCGTAAAATATGACGGCTTTACAAGATGGCATATCTACAGACAATGCCCTTTGTTCCAAACTTATCACTTGTACATCCTAAAAATTCATGCAGATTTATCCTCGAAACTTGTTCAGAATTGTTGGGTCCAAGAAAATCTTCATCTGTATCTACTCGCATTCGTTTACTCGTTACAGTTTAAAACGGCCATTATCTATGGCATTGTTCTTTACCACAGAAAATGGATTGTCCACCAATACATTAAATTCAACATTTGAAGCCAGGTGTGAAATCATAAATGTGACTCTATATATAAATCTAGATATAACGAATCTGTTTAACAGTATCGTTACCAAGAAACACTTACAAAGAAAAAAAAAAAAAAACATCAGACCCATTATTATAGAAATACTGCTGTACCATCCGCCATCTCCTTGTACCTCCTATGCCTGTTTTGGCAAACTACAAAAATAACAGTTTCTTAAAATTATCTTTTTAATGTATCTGGTCAATGTTATCTCAACCTTTAACAGAACAGAAAACAAACTACTAAATTTTCTTCCATCAGAGAATTTTGCCTTTCCTGCAAAGTATTTATACAATGATACAAGCGATGTTTGTTTTGCAGACATGGACAAATGGGCGTATTCGTTTTATTATTTATATATATATATATGATTATGTCGAGATACATATCGTACCAAAGACACTTATTGTGGCACGTAGGCTGATATAACATGGCTGGAAATTTCAAGCTATAGACTACAAAACAATCAATGTAAGTGTTAAGGAAACAAGATAAGCGGACTAACATATCTCACTTCTATGAAGTACCACCTGTTTTTTTCCGTTATTAATAATTCATGAACCAGCAGTTCATCGTTAATACTTATAAGTTATTGCCTATTCTTTAGAGATAATATTGCATTATGCGCTGAGAACTGAATTCACTGGTATCCCTGACCAGAAAAGTTGTGCTGAGCTTTGTCAGATTCATAGCATAAACATATCTAATGATTATTAAAACTTTCTGCATATAAATTAATGTCTACAAAACCATTTTACAACAGATAGGTTCGAGGACATCATTCACAGAAATATGCTGTAACGGGTGGGAAAAGGTCATTACTGTCTTTCTAAAGACGGACCAGTTTGAGAAAAGTTAAGACAGATGACTATGCAAATGTCTAACTGAGAAATGATGGGGATGGGTCTTTGGCTGCAGGCTTATAGTTTTTGTCTCGTCTGCAAAGCATAGGTGAGATGCTGGCATCAAGTTTGAATGCCTTTGTCGTTGCTGCTGTTGGCAAAGGTATTAATGTTAGTTTTTCCATTTAGCCCAGCTTCTCCGACACTGCTGTATTTAGATATGAAACTTTATGGCTGCATTTAAAACGCGACAAAGGAACAGGCAAGATATTGCATTCTGTCAAATTCATGTATAACTTCCTTCTGTTATCTGTTAATTTTGTAACATGATAATTTTAGTATATTTCCTCTTCTCAGACAAACATGTACTCCAATTAACCCATTAACACTAATAAAATGCAATATACACATGCATTTACATAATTGATATATATCTGTTTTGCACAGATACAAGGAAATATTTCACTAGTGAAGTGGGAATTATTGAATTGTCAAGAGTGGTAAGCCACAACTGACAATACAAAATGTTTCCTCTTCATTAGTGAAATACTTTCTTATATCTACTAAAGGCTATATTCCTTTTATACATATTTAAGCCAAAAAGTGCCACATCCAACAGATTTCAGAGTTGACGTCATTAATCAAAAGATTTTATAGATTGTGAGATTATTTACATGGATTTTATATTATTGTTTTCTTCATTTCTGCAACCAAAGGTGAAATATTTTCCTTGGCAAGTTTGTAGTCTAGAACGGTAATAGATGCAGCATCCAAATGTCGATTATTCGAGAAAGAATACCTAATTGCAATAGTTTGTGTAAGTTCAATTACTAATAATTTACAGGATTCATGCTGACACTAATTTAAAAAGTTAATACCTGAAGCCTATTTTTGTTGTTTGGAGCTTATATTAGGTATTTCGGCATTTATTGAGTGCGCCTGGTTAATGATTACATTAATGTATACTAAGAGGTCTACACTCTTTACAATCTGTTCATTCTGATGGCACAAGAGAGAGAGAGAGAGATAGAGAGAGTGAGAGAGAGAATGAGTAGAAGAAAAATGAAATAGACCTAAATATCAACTGTTGAGTGAAGTAACATGCAAAAGTTCAGAAGTATTTTCTAAACAGGAAAAGAAAGTCTTTCCAAAATTGATGTCGCCACTGTGGCGATAAAAGTGGTATCACCAATATGGTGATAAAAATGGTATCATTAATGTGGTGCGATCACTTTCTCCCACTGATAAATTTCCATATCTCATTATGAAATACACACTCTTCCTTGATTATGACCTTGTACATTGTATATTGCACCTACTGCATGATCTGTGCCAATGGACATCACCTGTCAACAGGTAGTGTATATGGCCATGCCTGTGACACCAATGCACATAAGACCGTAATGAAGGATGATAAGCACCATACTGCATGTAATTACTTAAAAGTCCAACAGCGAGCTTCACAGGCACATATATGCGCCAGTAGATCTAGGTCTAAGTAGTTTGTAAGGAATAATAAGAGTACAAACAGCACAGACCCTAATCTGCCAGTACATTATGAGACAGCAGATCAGGGTCTGTGTTGGTTGCAGTTGGACTAAACTTATAAACATATTTACATATTACATCATTATGTTTGCCACTAGAGTGTAAAACTGCCTGTGGGGAACCGTGTTGCTTTTCTGCATGTACATCCTAAAGCAGTTCTAACTTCCTGGTATAAAGCCATACATAATCTACCAGCATACTGATACTAATGTTGACTCAAGGTTAACGTAAATGACACATGACTGTCGTAAACATCCATTAAAAGTCAAAATAAGCACCTATATAGCATTGAGTCACCCATTTGACAACAAAAGTCATGTTATGTATTAAAAAATAGTATTTATTGTCAAATAAACCTGACCATGATAAATACAAAAACTGACGTATTTGTTGGCATATGATACATTTAACTGAGGATATTGTACTTGGTGCTGATACATATCTACACACATGCCCCTTTCGTTTCCCAAAAGACATTCTCTTCCTGTATTCCCCTCCCACTTGTTCTGACCCATTCACAGGAAAGGGTTTATTATTCTTAGATTACTAAAGACATTTCATCATGTTAACATATTGATTGTCGTCCTAAGTTTGTGAGCATAAAAAAATTTGAAACTATTTGAAAAGATTACTGTAATTTTTTGTATGAAACTTTTAACTTTTGCAGGATATTCAGTCCAGAAAATTTCGGATTGCTAGCTGATTTGATTGATGTATTGCATGAGTAAGCTAAGAAAAAGGAGTGTACAAGTAGGAGAAATAGTCAACCTATTTTTGACATTATCCTAATCTAAAGCTAGTTTAGAACCACTTGTCGGTGTGTTTGGAGGGCAAGTAATGTAGATGGTGTGAGTACCAAAATTATGCTTAATTACTAAACAACCAGCATGAGTAATTCTAAAGTATTTAATAATTCTGAGAAATATTGCTTAAAAATCCACAATATGCTTTGTAACCCCAGTTATGATAAGGTTTATATCATATCATTGTCACAAGCCAGAGACAAACGCGTAGGTGCTGATTCTTTCGGGGAGAATCCACCGTATGGCATCAAGATGGGGACAAACTCACTTTAGGGCATTGGTAAACACCCATATGATGTTTCTGACATTGTATTATATTTGCCGCGTGAGCGAATTCATGTCGGTCTCGAAGACATTCCACGTACATTTCGTGTTTAAGATCATTTTCCACAATACCACGTGCGACTCCTTTTGCTCTCCTTTTATTTTCAGAGGCATGTAGTCCGACTACAATTGGTTACATTTTAGGTCGCAGTCCCACAAGCTCTTCGACTGGTTAACCCGAACATTATCTGGATATACAGTGGCATCCAAACGTGTTGACGAAATTCAAGCATTCGATGGATATTGGTTACACACAAACCCAATCGCGGATAGAGCTGGATGCTTCGTATTTGCAATACATAGTTTAGTTTGGTCCTAAGACTTGATACTAGTTTTTTTGCATTCAGTGTATTTGCGTCCAGATTTATCGACGATCGATCACTGATACGGAGACAACCACATTCAAGGCACCGACAACGCTTCTGGGGACAACGGAATATGGTTGCGCGCAATATGTACATATTCAGGATATGCTAGATCAATTTAAAGGAAATATCGTTAATCAATGTTGATGTTAAAACCGCTTATGTGTGTGACAAGTGAAGCATTAGTGAGATCAATGCAGTAAAACACACCAATCGGCATCATTGCCCCTCCATGGTCTGCCAGTTTGGGGCAGCGGGTTATATCCATCCACGTTTGGGTTCTTGCGAGTATATCTGTTACTCACCATAGAAATACCGCTGAGAAGAGATTCCTTAATAAACAGATGCTGGTTAATATCAGGGAGCAATTCTTACTCGCCTTTGGTTTTGAACAATGCATCCCATGCCATTACCAGTGACGAGAAGTAATATATGGGATCGAGCTTTATACACGTGCATGGAAGTGTCACGAAATGTCTCAAACACATCATCAAGCAATAACACGTCGGTGAGCAGATACAGATCATGAGAGTCACCCATGTTTTTCCAATCAAATGCAGACCAAACCTTATTTGCGTGCTCGTATTCTTTTTCTTTTATTCCCTCTCGATCCAATGACTTATAAAACGCTTTGATTGGCGGCAACTGAGTTTCAGGAAATATGTCCAAATCTTTCATGTGCTTGCATTATTAAGTGGCTATCATGCCCAAGCAAGTTATGAAACACTAAAGGAATCTTTTTTTTTGTTTGGGTAAATGTAGATTGCATGCGTTGTGTGAGGCTAATCTCTACGCGCCAGTGATGCCACAGTCATCACGGTCTTTAACATCGGTGAAAGCAAAAGCTTATTTTCAGACCAAGCAATGAGTGGCAGCGGAAAGTTCATGAAAGTCATAAATAAGTCAATTAGTGATTAGAGCTTTTGTTGAATCGATCTTGCTTTAAACTCGAGCGATTTAAGAAACCCATGACCACGATACAACATTGGTGAATCAGCTTGCCCGTCACAAGTACTTGCTATGTAACAAAATCCGCATGGTTGTTCGTCGGCGACTTGTGTTCTTTTGTGGTCTTTGGACGCAGAACTTAACGCGTTCACGTCTACCACCGAACATTGAGATAATCAAAGTCCACGTAGGTGATATATAAATCTTTCATCTTTCGTTGCACCACAGTGAATCTGAGATTGTTTTCACCGTGTTCTGGCATTATTGTCTGTTGTGGTTTTTCACTAATACCTCCAGAGTAAATATCATGGTCGGTGAGAATTGTTGGTATTAAATAAATGCATGCATGTTTCTGACCGTGATGATTGGTGTGTCGCTTAAGCAGCCGAACAATCTTCTTTGTACATACTTATTGTGATACCTACTCTTATTCTTTCATTTCATTCAGCAGCAACAAGTCAATATGGATTCGTTCGTGTTGTCCATTGTCAATTGTCAAAATTCTTTACGTTTATCACTGACTTTGGCGGGACCCATGCTGGAGTTGGTATGTATTGGATCCACGAAACTGTTGATATAGTGAGATATGTACCTCGATTTGTTTCGACAGTCCATCCCGATCCTTCACTGGTGTATTTCTCCAACGTCTTTAGAATGTTTCAATGCCATTACCAATTTCATGTTTGAATGTGCTGGTGTCGTTAGGTTTAGAACTCTACGAGCACCGCTGTGCAGTAGTTTTAAATCCATCCTTCTCACGACTTAGCGGCATAACCAGATGTGAATTAAGCACAATATCTGCTTTAACTCCAGACTGGCCAAAGTCTTGTTGCACCGATGTGCTTCCAGGAATCATATTTGTTAACAGTTTTCGAATGTTTTTGCCAAGTTTGTAAGTGTGTTAGTGGGACAATTGCCACATAATTTTCCAACTCACCACTACTCGTGTGAAATTTGAATTTTGGTACTTGTGATTGCTATGCTATCACTAACGTACTCAACAGTTTCAGTAGCACTAGCAGATGCAAGACCTTTCATTCATTCTTAATACGACAACTGTGTTTTTCATCCTCAATACAGGGACGGTTTGCTCAAATTCGTCTAATATCTCAACTATGTCAGCTGTTCTTGCACGTCCTGGTATTTCAATATTACGTTTATGTGCAAATGGTTAGGGTTAGAGTTCCTGTAAAGTTCTATAACTGACTTGGGCATTATAACCAAACAATAAGGCAACCATAACCCTAACCCTAACCCATACGACTTGGCATGTGTATTATATGTTTTTGTGAAATCTGCTTAAACCTGAGCACATTAGGCATGTTTATATAAGAACAAACCTTCTCTAATCGAGAAATCCGTCAATAACTTGTTTTGGTTTTTGTATTTTACCAGAATAAGAAGTTGAAATTACTTTGATTATTGCTATTATGTCATTTATTTCAGCATTTGTGCAATCAATGGTATTTGTGCAGTTACAAGTGTCTCTGTTCAACACGCCTTATAATATTCACAAACATATCGACACTGCTGGCAGAGCTGATTACATGATTTGACTCCAATATCGCATTTAAGACATGGCCGGGTACCTTTACTATTACGTAACACTAGCATATGTATTTTACAGTATTCGTAGTGCCATGTTTGCCGCAGAATTTATTTTTTCAAAACATATATATATATATGGGGTGGGGTGTATATATGTGTGTGTTTGCCTTTATGTAAGCTAATATAATTGGTTGAAAAAGTTTCTGCTGCAGTGAGGAAAAAGTAATGTTTGCAACCTACTGTAATAGATTCTGTTGTCAACAGACACGGGTAGAGAGCCGTAGACAAATACTAAAACATGCAGACTCCAAATTTTCTGACGTGCATACTGTGGAATAAGTTTGAAACCATAAAATTAAAACTATTAAATGTATAGCTGTATATTCACTATTTGTAATTGTAGACCTGTTGAGAAACTGTTTCTATAGCCAATACGGTATGAAAGGTTTCATTAAAATCAATAAAAACGAAACAAACGAACTTCTACAGATTTTTTTAGGACACCGTGCACATCTTTTCAAGCCTAGCTGGCTGTTTTAAGTTTTCATCAGTTTTCCCCACTCCCTCCTGATTCCCAAGCCCACATTTCACCCAGACAAAACAAAGATGCACAAATATATGTTAGCTTTCAATTTCTTTGCAAAACCCATGTTTACTAATACTTGTAATAATCAGTCATTGCAAAGTTGCAAGTCTACAACATTTCAACAAGGAGGGAAGATATGGTATATACATGCATCAATTGGCAGGCTGAAATGATACTCTTCTTTATTTATCTTTTATAACAAGATTACCATAAACAGGAAATAATGCCACTTGGTATAATGTATTATTATACTTCCTATATGTAAAACAATCTTTCATTGCTCGAATACTCAAGTACTAAAGGGCACAGCACTCGTTTAACTTGTGTACTATGTCACGTTTGCTAAACAATGTTGCCTATTAAGCAATACTACATTAAACACGCCATTTCATCAGTCAATAATTTTAATGGGTTTTTCACAATTACCGTAGAACATGTGCTCAACTTATAAACACCATGTTGTTCACATCAAGATTACATCGTTTTTATAGTTTGTGAATTTTGAGTTTCTTGACAACTTGTTTTTTGAGTAAATCGTTTCCATATTCGGCCTCAGTGAACATAGCCTTTGACCTATTCACCATGAAATCGAAAGGTACCCTTCTTGTCTCAAATGCAAGCCATCATCAAAGTTTGGTCAAGGTTTGTGGCATAGGACTCAAATGATACTGTATAAACGTTTTCTTCTTTGCGTCCTCCTGACCTTGACCTTTGACTTTTTAACCTCTAAATCAAATGATATCTCACTGTTTTCAAATGCAAGTTATCTACAAAGTCCAGTCAACGCACACGACTTTTGAGTAGTTATGTGAACATTGTTTTTCCTTCATTCAGGATGTGAACTTGACTTCTGACTTTTGGCCACAACAATAATAGGTGTTTGCCTTGATCAAAATATTTGGTCAAAGTAGCTACCTTCCTTCTTACAGTTAATGTGAAACTGATATTTGAATTTTGCCTAAAACCAATAGGTGTCGTTCTCATCTCAAATTCAAACTCTTTACAATGTTTGGTCAAGGTATCTGGCATAAACTTCAAGATATTGTGTGGAACAGTTTTCCTTCTTTCAGTCCCTGATACGTTTTGAGTACAACACTGTTTCACTGTGTAAAAATGAAATAGGGAACAGATGGACAGATGGATGAACAGACAACATTATAGCATGATATACTCCACCATATGATGGATATAAAAAAAAGAATGCAGCAATACAAAAATTACAGAAATATCTTGATTATATGTACACTAATTTATGTCAGGACTGTTCATCTAGACCAATTCAATGTCAGTCCCGAGAATATACAATTTGTTATTTATCATGACAGAATCCTTGACTACCAGTATATCTGGATAAGATGGTTGGCTACAGCATGTTCCTGATAAACTTTTATGAATTACAGATGGGAATCACTATCCTTAGATTCCTACACAGCATCACATGGTATTTACTCGACACACGATCAACACGATACCACATTATCTCCGCGATTTTGTTTTATATGAGGGATTCCCATCTCCAGTGGTGGGTTTGATGTTCAGAAGCTTATTTGTGGAGTTTTTATTCCACATATTTTGCCAAGTATGAAGTACATGTAGTCGTTATATTAAGTCTGAGGTCAGAATATGAAATTTTCCAATCAGTTTCTAGATTAAGGCACATCTCTGTGATGTTAATTTTGATGTTGAATAGGATGACGGAGAGCATGCTGCCCTGAGGTACACCAATATCCTGAGGATAGTTTTCAAAATGGTGATGCCTACTTCGACTCTGAATCTATGATTTCTTGAATTTTTCAAAAACTGTCTAAATCCATCCAGAAGTATTTTTCAAATTTAATAGTGAATCCATCACTTCCTGGACTTTCATCATTACTTACGTTTTGTAAGAATTAGGAATCTCATATCATCCCAGAATTTTGAACTGATCAGTGACTCTTTGCCCAGCCTCATCTATCACTTTTGATTTTTTTCCAAGCTAAAAATAACTTGTCGTTTTTTTTTTCTCTTCTTCTATCCATTTACTTTTTGATCGAGCAATCGAGCAATCATCCCATTTACTTTTTTTGTCCTTAAATTCTTCAAGCCAATTTTTCAAACATTCAAGTACCTCCAAACTCAGTATATTACAATTTGTTTTTTAAACATTTTCCAAATGTTTTATAGCTTTAAAGAATTTTTTTTCCTTCTTTTCTATAAGAAGAATTATTTATTGTGATGGCTCCACTTTCAAACAAAATATTTAGGAGAATAACTGATCATCCTTACTATTATTATTATTATTACTATTATTTTTATTATTATTATTATTATTATCATTATTATTATTATTATTATTATTATGTTGTTACTATCATTAATAGTAGTATTATATAGTAACTTTAGTTCTTTTATTTTCTTCTTTACCATTTTATGTATACATTGTCTTTTAGCAACGAGTTATTGAATATTTTTGAATTGAGAAAATTGAAAGGTGAATATCATCGGGGAATGAGCAGACATATAACTGGGGCAGATGTGTGTATTTTTAATATCAATAAAAGTTCTAATCTCTTCGTTTATCAACAAAAAGTCAAAATGTGCAAGTTTAAAAGGATTTTCTGAATCCAAGTATATCGTTTAATATCAAGGTTATAAAGTCTCTACGAATCGCAGAGATACAATTCTTTTTTTCAAATCTAGTAATCTGTCCATTTCAGATTATTTAATTTTCTGTAATTATATACATCTATATCGCAGTCTTCAACTAAGTTCCATTCTGCACCGATGACAATGGTAGGAGTTTTGTTATCCTCGATAACTAACTCGAATTCATCAAAAAGTGTTTATATATATTTATAAGTGTGATTTCGTGATTCTATATCAAGAGCAATTATATTTCCTTTGCTATCTCTGGGTCGTTTTTAACTTTAAAATTTATATCACTTGCGAAGAGTATTGCAACGCCACGATATCTGCTTTCATCAGAACTATAGTAACATTTATATCCCCACTCTGTTTAAAAATATGGTTCGATTGCTTCTGTCAAATGAGTATCTTGTAAACAATATATGGAACATCTTTTTTCTCTTACAAATTTAAACACATAGTTTGCACATCCCATAGTCCACTCGTATTTAAAGACAATACAATAACCATTTTCACATAAGATTAGAAACATTGTACAATTCTTAAAAATATACCTATAGACCATAACTTGTAAACATGGCAATAAAAAGTTACATACTGTGAATGATCTTCTTTTTTACAAACCATACATCAAAACAACAAACATCTATCCGAGCAAACAGAACATTTTAGAAAGACAAAACTATTTTTCAACACAGAATGTCCAATGCGTTTGGTGTCACACTGATACGGTACGTCACATTGATACGGTACACAGTGCCGGTTAGAGTATGCCTAAAGTACACGATCCATGTTTACCCAAAATTGTAACTTTCACAACTAAACATTACTTTGTTGCGATATTCATGTGAAAGTATGTTTACTGGATGCGAAAATTCCTATGTTTACTGTAATGCATTTGTGACCCGATAGATGCAGTATTTGATTTGGAAGAGTAGACTGTACACAAGATGTAAACAAATTTCTTTTTGAGTAGGATTTGCATCACACGAATATGCCGTGGTTGGAAAAACTTCTCACAGTTGGGAAACCGGTTTATGTCCACATTCTTCTGTGAACAGAGAAAAGCTTATATACTTAAGTAAGTTAACATTTAAATCATTGTATATGGAGTGGATCCTAATTCCATCCCACACACCCGCTATCAACTGAGCAATACCCTTTTCATATTATATGTTATACATGACATAACAAACCCCTGTTGAGGTAAATTAACCCATATACAGACAGACGAGATCGTTTTTCACCTATTCCCTTTAATGACTGGAGTAGACAAATGGCCACCAAAATGTTCTTTGAAAACAAACAATTCCAGACGACAGGGTTAAAAAGGTTTTCCCACGAGCGCAGTTAATCAGTACAGAGAATACTGCATACTAATTTCATGGGCTTATTTGGACTAATCAGAATCACAAAGAACGATATGTACCACGTCGTGATACCAGAAATATAAAACTGCACATGCTATAGGAACCGAATATGTGATATATATATATATATATATATATATATATATATATATATATATATATATATATATATATATATATATATATATATCCTATCGAATGTGGATGAATTTTGTTGTTGAGTTGGAAGTCATAATAAAGTGGTATTTTATCTTATATCTGAGTAATATCAGACGTATGCAAAATCAGATCGGCATATTTTGTAAACATTTAAAACCCCTGTATGCCCTTTTTGTTAAATTCTTGTCAACAGATTTTGAGATAAGCTATTTAAAGCATTTTAGTAACAGCGATCGAGATTTCCCATTAAATTTCATATAACGTTTGTATACAGTTAGCTACGTTGGCGGTATTTGATACTATAACTGCATCGATTGTATGGACCTGAAAGTTCCTCATGCTAAATTCAGCTGAAATTTTCCCAGTGGTTTTTGAGACGATGCTTAAAATATAAAATGATGTCGAACAAATCGTGGCGGATGACAGACTACTCAAGCTGGACGCTGGATAAGATAATTTCACCTGGCCTTACGACCAGAAATGGCATTAGTTGCATGAAGCGCTTATTAGAGTAAGTTGGTACTTTGATTTAAAACTGAAGATGATTCCTTGGAACACGAGAAAATTTATTTCAACTTATATTCATTTATTCGGCATACAGGTATTAAACAATAACATAAGTCTATCTCTAAATTATTTGGTAAAAGGCTACAAACATAGCATTTGTTGAGAGAGCGAAAGACTCATCTGATTCAAAATTTACTTCACAAGATTGTACAATCGAAAGGAAAATATCCCTTTCGTAAAGTCATTGGTTTCATAATTGCAATCATTATGATAGTTTTCAAGCAAAGATATTCTCCACTAGAGATGGTTCTAATTTTGGTGTCTAATAATCTGCCAAACAATAAGTAATGGGAGATAAAACATAAAGCAGTAGGCAGTGATTTAATGGAAGATAATTATTACAAAAAATATTTATAGCGTATGAAGGCTACAAGCAGTTTATAGTGTTTGCATTAATCAGAACATTATAATAATATCTGGTTTTGATTCCTTGGCAGCATCACCTCTAGACATGGTATCCTCCATTATCTGTCGTGTGATCTCCTGAAACAGGATAAAGATACACCATCAACACATTTTACATTCAGATTACATTACTTGATTCTAGCCAAATATTGCCAATTCAAATTCTTAAATAACGTGCTTAAAAACTTTCTTAAAACAAAAGCCCCACTAAACTGTTTGAAACGCATTCTGTGTGTGTGAGGGGGGGGGGCTCATGAAAGCGGTGTAAATGTTGTAGAATTTTATCAATCAATTTGTGTTCCGAGAAAGAAAGGAAGGATCTGATGTGTTAAATTGGACGTAAAATTTCAGATTCTTCAAAGACTGAACCATTGTCAGAACTAAAGTTACTTTTTATTAGCCTCTTACCTTATTTCAACAGGTTAAGTATTAATTAATAGAGACATAACCTAAACGTGGGTAATGTTCAATGACTGCGACATTTAAACTAGCATCGATCGTAATTTGTTCTAAGATTAAAGATAAACTTTCCCAGAATGAGTGGGTTACATGTTTTAGATGACCTGGGGGTGGGGGTTTCTCGCCTGAGACTTTAATCTTGAAATTTGGTGGTGTTGAAAGAACATATTTCTTTTCTTCATTGACTCGGCATTTACACTGGCTTCTTAGCACTTGTCTTTGAAAGCTGAAAGCTGGTATTAATTTGACCCGGGCTACTTCTGGTATAATCTACATTTGGTAGTTGGGTGGAGCGTTTGGTGGGAAGAAGGGAGAAGTATTTACATAATTTTCATGTTTTATATCACAGTTTAAATTTTCAAACTAGAGTGATAATCTATAGCAATTAAGCATATTAAACAACAATCTAGAGTGATAATCTACATAATTAGAGCATATTAAACAACAATCTAGAGTGATACTCTACATAATTCAAGCATATTAAACAACAATCTAGAGTGATAATCTACATAATTCAAGCATATTAAACAACAATCTAGAGTGATAATCTACATAATTCAAGCATATTAAACAACAATCTAGAGTGATAATCTACATAATTCAAGCATATTAAACAACAAACTGAATTTAGGTGCAATGTGCATTTATTGAAGGGACTTGTTGTACACACTATAAATCACATTTATTGAAGGGACTTGTTGCACACACTATAAATCACGTTTATATAAGGAACTTGTTGTACACACTATAAATCACATTTATTGAAGGGACTTGTTGCACACACTATAAATCACATTTATATAAGGAACTTGTTGTACACACTATAAATCACATTTATTGAAGGGACTTGTTGCACACACTATCAATCACATTTATTGAAGGAACTTGTTGTGCACACTATAAATCACATTTATTGAAGTGACTTGTTGTACACACTATAAATCACATTTATATAAGGAACTTGTTGTACACACTATAAATCATATTTATATAAGGAACTTGTTGTACACACTATAAATCACAATTATATAAGCAACTTGTTGTACACACTATAAATCACATTTATTGAAGGAACTTGTTGCACACACTATAAATCACATTTATATAAGGAACTTGTTGTACACACTATAAATCACATTTATTGAAGGGACTTGTTGTACACACTATAAATCACATTTATTGAAGTGACTTGTTGTACACACTATAAATCACTTTTATATAAGGAACTTGTTGTACACACTATAAATCACATTTATATAAGGAACTTGTTGCACACACTATAAATCACATTTATTGAAGGGACTTGTTGTACACACTATAAATCACATTTATTGAAGGAACTTGTTGTACTCACTATAAATCACTTTTATTGAAGGAACTTGTTGTACAAACTATAAATCACATTTATATAAGGAACTTGTTGCACACACTATAAATCTCATTTATTGAAGGGACTTGTTGTGCACATTATAAATCACATTTATATAAGGAACTTGTTGCACACACTATAAATCACATTTATTGAAGGGACTTGTTGTACACACTATAAATCACATTTATTGAAGGAATTTGTACAC
Source organism: Sinohyriopsis cumingii (assembly GCA_028554795.2). Lineage (NCBI taxonomy): Eukaryota > Metazoa > Mollusca > Bivalvia > Unionida > Unionidae > Sinohyriopsis > Sinohyriopsis cumingii. The sequence goes on from CM068824.1 coordinate 135,232,467, forward strand.
TCTGTAAATCACATTGATTGAAGGAACTTGTTGTACACACTATAAATCACATTCATTGAAGGGACTTGTTGTACTCACTATAAATCACTTTTATTGAAGAAACTTGTTGTACACACTATAAATCACATGTGTTGAAGGAACTTGTACACACTATAAATCACATTTATATAAGGAACTTGTTGTACACACTATAAATCACATTTATTGAAGGAACTTGTTGTACACACTATAAATCACATTTATTGATGGGACTTGTTGTACACATTATAAATCACATTTATATAAGGAACTTGTTGTACACACTATAAATCACATGTGTTGAAGGAACTTGTTGTACACACTATAAATCACATTTATTGAAGGGACTTGTTGTACACACTATAAATCACTTTTATTGAAGGGACTTGTTGTACACACTATAAATCACATTTATTGATGGGACTTGTTGTACACATTATAAATCACATTTATTGAAGGAACTTGTTGTACACACTATAAATCACATTTATATAAGGAACTTGTACACACTATAAATCACATTTATTGAAGTGACTTGTTGTACACTATAAATCACATTTATATAAGGAACTTGTTGCACACACTATAAATCACATTTATTGAAGGGACTTGTTGTACACACTATAAATCACATTTACATAAGGAACTTGTTGTACTCACTATAAATCACTTTTATTGAAGGAACTTGTTGTACAAACTATAAATCACATTTATATAAGGAACTTGTTGCACACACTATAAATCACATTTATTGAAGGGACTTGTTGTGCACATCATAATTCACATTTATATAAGGAACTTGTTGCACACACTATAAATTGCATTTATTGAAGGGACTTGTTGTACACACTATAAATCACATTTATTGAAGGAATTTGTACACACTATAAATCACATTTATATAAGAACTTGTTGTACACACTATAAATCACATTTATTGAAGGAACTTGTTGTACACACTATAAATCACATTCATTGAAGGGACTTGTTGTACACACTATAAATCACATTTATTGAAGGGACTTGTTGTACACACTATAAATCACATGTGTTGAAGGAACTTGTTGTACACACTATAAATCACATTTATATAAGGAACTTGTTGTACACACTATAAATCACATTTATTGAAGGAACTTGTTGTACACACTATAAATCACATTTATTGATGGGACTTGTTGTACACATTGTAAATCACATTTATATAAGGAACTTGTTGTACACACTATAAATCACATTTATATAAGGAACTTGTTGTACTCACTATAAATCACATGTGTTGAAGGAACTTGCTGTACACACTATAAATCACATTTATGTAAGGAACTTGTTGTACACACTATAAATCACATTTATTGAAGGGACTTGTTGTACACACTATAAATCACTTTTATTGAAGGAACTTGTTGTACACACTATAAATCACATTTATTGATGGGACTTGTACACATTATAAATCACATTTATATAAGGAACTTGTACACACTATAAATCACATTTATATAAGGAACTTGTTGTACACACTATAAATCACATTTATTGATGGGACTTGTTGTACATATTATAAATCACATTTATTGAAGGAACTTGTTGTACACACTATAAATCACATTTATATAAGGAACTTGTTGTACACACTATAAATCACATTTATTGAAGGGACTTGTTGTACACACTATAAATCACATTTATTGAAGGAACTTGTACACACTACAAATCACATTTATTGAAGGAACTTGTTGTACACACTATAAATCACATTTATTGAAGGGACTTGTTGTACACACTATAATCATATAAAAACACATATGAATAGCCAACGTATTGTTTCATCCAAAGAAGAACATTTCTTGGACTAAACTCGTACTACAAGATAATTGTAGGTGTTTAATGTAATTAAATGATGTTTACACAAAGAATGGAGTCCAACCAGGACCCGTGATATGGGTCAGTTCAAGGTCAGGTCAATGGACACGCACACTAAGTTTGATTAGCGATCAGCCAACGTGACTGTCTGCACAGGACTCATTTATAGCCTATACTGGATAGATGTTGATATAGTTTGGAATTTCGATGCGTGACGCTAGCATTTTGGATTCCTCTGATTTACAACATTTTACGTCGTGTAGCACGGTCGGCTTTACAAACTGTGTGTTCTGCTGGACAATTGCCGACTTCAAAAACTGTTTTGTTTCGTGGATAGCACCCCATTGTTCTGCGGGCAACTGCTGATTTTTGTATATCATGGATAAATCGTCGTCTCGTGGGTACCGCGGCCGTAGAGCGGCAAAAAACAGACAACACTGGGATGCTCAGGCACCAAGAAATTGATCTGTGGGAAAACTAATAAAAAGGATACGTGAAATTAACATTATTGTACCGGCTTCATTAAAGAAGGCTCAGCTTGTACAGATATACGAGGAAAATGTCAAGTTGATTCAAGATGGCGGCCAAATACGAGCCGTTAGGCCCCTGGATTCGGACTCCCCCGGAAGGGAGTGTTTGCAGCAGCTCGTGATGACGTCAGTACCCACAGACGCACTCACTTACCTGGACGAGACTGGGCTCAGTATATCTGCCAGCCAGCCAGCGGCTATCCTGCGGCAATCTACCGAGGCAGCTATTCCCTTACTTTCATCCAATCGACCAGCATCGAGAACCAGTCAGCGTAGTGCGCAGCCGCGAGCAATAGGAGTACCTTGTTCTACGTCCCCGGTAGGTGGTGCTCCTAGCACCGGAATGAATAATCAATAACCACAACAAAATGGTTCTCTTAGCACCGGAGGAATTAATCAACCACAGCAACAAATACACCAGTGTCATGTGAAGGATACCGTTTTATTGGAGGCAGTATCATCTCTCCAAGCAACAATGACAAAAATGCAAGCCCAGTTAAGTATGTCAAACCATACGGGATATCCTTGTACTGAGACACAGTCTCATACTCTCGCAACAGCGATGTCGGCCACGTAAACCAGGTCTGATAACGCTGGAGTGGTCGTCGATTTGTCTGACCATGGCGAGCCTATCTCTACACTTCCGGATATTAACCCGTCAGCGTACAACTGCGAAAGGAGATCATCCCAGGTAAATACGTAAACTTATCGTTACTTCTCATGCCAAATGATTTTGAAGAGCAGACAACCATTCAGTCGGGTCAGTGGGGCATGAAGTTGGTGGGAAAGATTCCGGATCAAAATGCAAATTTAACACAGGTCTGCGATGATAGGCTGTCCAAGAACTTGTTTATTAGCGAGTTTATACTGGCGTTTAGTCGGTACAAGGCTATTATGTGTGATGCCTTCCCATCCAGAATTCAAGAATTAGATCTCTATCAAAATGAAATTATAAAGTTGCATGCACTAACAAAAGGAACCTCAGCTTTCTACGAATATCACAAAGAATTTGCGCGCAAAGCAGCCATTTACTTCACCTCCATGAATATAAAAGTAGATTGGAGTCAAATTGACCCCAAGCTCCAAATATATATCTTATCTGCTTACAAGGTTGTTCCATGTCAGCATTGCCGGAGTTTTGTTCATGATTCAGATTTATGTCACCTTGCTCCGGAGACAGCAATTAGTCAACCAGGACAAGGCCGTTCAATGAATAGACAGATTCCAATAGATAGACAAGGTCGGAGAAGGATATTACACTTAGAGAAAGAAATATGTAATAATTTCAATCGCACAAATGGATGTTTCCGAGCAAACTGTAGTAATGCACACGTGTGCTTGACTTGCAAAAAAACTCATTCACAGCTCAAGTGCGACCTGATGACTAAGCAGGTACTGCCACCTACAAAACCTCAATGACTAAATCAGGAGATAGCGGTCACGTTTCAGGTAACCACACCAATCAACATCACTAGATTGCAAGAAGAATTGCAACACCATCCGGATCAAGAATTTGTGGATTATCTTATAAATGGTCTCTGCTTTGGTTTTCATACAGGAATTTCGCATCTGCCTACTTCTTCATTCGTGTGTAAAAATTTGGTATCAGCGACATCACAACCCGATGTAGTTGACGTATTACTTGAGTACGAGCTCTTCAAGAATTACCTCATAGGCCCTTTTGAAAGTCCACCATTTCCTGTATTCCGGATTAGCCCCCTGGGCGTAGTACAAAGCAAATATTCTGGCAAGTACAGACTTACAGTAGATCCGTTGGCACCGCACAGTTCACTTAAGCATGAAAGTATCAATGCTTTAATCAGCAAAGAGGATTTTTCACTCTCCTACGTAAAAGTAGATGATGCTATTCTCATTCTGGTGCAGTTAGTAATGGGTGCTAATATGTGTAAGACTGATATTACTGATGCATTCAAGCTAATTCCCATACTCCCAACATTGTGGCCTCTATATGGTGTCAAGTGGAGGAAACAATATTATTTCTACACTAAGTTACTGTTTGGTAGTAGAAGTAGTCCTAAGATTTTCGATAAAGTATTCAAAGCAATTGTGTGGATAGCTCAACATAATTATGGTATCACACATTTTTTGCATTTACTGGATGATTTTTTGTCCATTGATGAGCCTGGTTTTCCAGCTGAAAGAACAATGGCTTTAATCACATTGATTTCAATAGGTTATCTATTCCAATTGCTTCCCACAAGACTTTAGGACCGTCACCGGTCATGGAATACTTGGGTATAATTCTGGACTCTGAAAAAATGGAATCAAGATTGCCACAAGAAAAGTTGAGCAGATTAGCTGCACTGCTTAAAACTTTCCAGAGAAGGAAATCTTGTACGAAGAGGGAATTGCTGTGTCTCTTGGGCCATTTACATTATGCATGTCGAGTGATCGCCCCAGGTCTGTCTTTCACATCCTATCTAATAGCCTTGTCAACAACCACCACCGAATTGAATCATTATGTAAAAATAAATAGCGAAGGTAGACTGGATCTAAAGATGTGGGGTGATTTTATGGCTCAATGGAATGGAGTTTCTTTTTTCTTGGATTCTAATATTACGGTTACTACAGAATTTGAGCTCTTTACTGATGCAGCATCAACTCTCGGATTTGGCGGTTTTTTCAAAGGCAGATGGTTCCAAGGATCGTGGCCAGACAATTTAGATGTATTAGGCATAGACAAGTTGTCAATGGCCCTGCTGGAAATTTACCCCATTGTAGTTGCAGCCCATATATGGGGCCATATGTGAAAGAGGAAACGAATTTTGTTCCATTGTGACAACATCAGTACAGTCGTCGAGATAATTATGAAGCGTCGATCTAAGTCTCCCATGATAATGAAATTGCTCACGCGTTTAACTTGGATATCAGCACAATATTGTTGTGAAATTCTAGCTGAATACGTCCCAGAGAAAAATAACCTCATTGCAGATGCTCTCTCTCGTTTTCAGATGGAAAAATTCTGGCATATGGCTCCAACTGCAGAAAGAACTCCTCACCCATGCCCAGTCTTGGAGGAACTGATATTCTACTAAACAAAACTGTGGACAGGTTACTACAACCAGCACATAGCCCACGAACGCAAGCGGTCTATTTGATGGGTTGGAAAACCTTCAGTCATTTTTTGGTCATGTTGGGTCGCTGGGATCATAGGAGTTATCAACCTTCAGGACCAATTGATGAGGATGTCCTTGTTGCTTTTGCGGCATATTGCTTCAAGAGTATTGGTATTCGATATGCATCTATCAAGCTGTATTTGTGTGGTATGAAGTATTTCTGTGTAAAACGTGGCATACAGCACCCTTTTTTGGCCAGTCATATTCGTGCTGTCCAAGGTTGCAAATGGTATTGCGGGTTGTGAAGAAATTGCAGAATAATGCACCGAACTCAAGGTTACCCATTACCTTCGATATATTGGCGCGCATGTGCACCTTGCTTGAAAAAGGTTTCTTTAGTCGCCGGGTGGATGGTATATTGCTTGCTGCATCTTCGCTAGCTTTCTTTGCCTTCTTACGTTGTGGCGAATTTACGGTGACGTCAGCTATGGATATGGAGTATTTGCATATTAGTGACTTTACTATTGCTGCAGATAATTCTAATGGGATTTTAATGTTGAGAGCGTCAAAGGCTGATCCATTCCGGTATGGTGTGCAGATCAGACTTTTTGCAGTGCATAACTGTACGTGCCCCTTACGGGCTATGCGCGAGTACCTAGCGCTCCGCAGAAGGATAGGTTGTCTTAGACCTTCGGACCCGCTATTTACTACAGATGGTATTAATCCACTTTCTAGATCAGTGTTTTTGGAGAAGCTACGTTTGCTCCTGCACGTACTAGGCTATCCACAAGGCAAATTCAACAGGCACTCCTTTCGGATAGGGGCCGCCACTAGAGCAGCAAATGCTGGGATCGAGGACCACCTTGTTAAAACGCTAGGCAGTTGGACTTCAGATTCTTATTTACGTTATATCAGGACCTCGAATGATGCCATTCTGCAAGCACAGCAGGCCATGTGTGGATCTACCCATTCATAGATGTCGTAACGCCATAGGAGCATTTTCAATTAAGCCTTTCTCTCGGAGAAGTGCATCTGATGGATGTATGTGTGTTCTAAAATAGGCTAGTTCGTGTGTCAGTGTATTCTTTCAGAGGTGATCGTTCAGATTATTTACATGGAGTTATTCTGGGAAGGAATAAGCAGATTCTGTGTATTGTTCTAAGTGTTTAATTGTGCGTGTTCTTTTCTTCAGTTTTCTACGTAGTGTGATCATCAGATTCAGTCGTCGGTGAGGTGTGTTTCGCACCAGTAGTGTGTTTACTGTGTTCTACGCAGCAGGATCATCAGATTCATGGCCATTGGGTAGCGTTAAGCATTGTGTTTACTAATGTTCTTTGGTGTATCTAGTTGGTTTCTAATTTAATCAGTTTACTGCATGTGCACTGCAATCGGTTATATGCATCTGACTTAATTATTGAACTACATGAACTGTATACGTGTCTGCAGAGTAGATTGTGTGGCAGTTTGTGGAAAATTTACTTTATACATCAGCCCCCAACGGAGAACAAGCCGGGAACATTGCAGTGCTGAACGTACATTTTTATAGTTGTCTTAATTTCGTCATATATGACTTGCCTACAGATTCTTACATCACAGACTCAATTACAACTCCACTCTAGATATAATGTGACTTTAGTCTTGGTATCACCATAACATGGTGTGCAGGCATGGACCCCGGAATAGTCATACCTTGGCACGGGTTCTTGCAGTAGTATCCATTTATGATGATTCACTGTTGTATAATTCTTGGTATGGCAATCGTTCATTTCATATACATAATTGCTTATATTGATTGTGATTTTCATGCTTATTTTAACAGAACTGCGTGTACTTCTTGTCCATATCTATCCGTTCCTTGGGGCTCTCCACTGCATACTACTGCAGTTCCATTACTCGGCATGCAGCGTCGTTTGGGCATTGTGTCCCCAATCCACTCGACTTTCAGACATAACAAGTTGTGGCGACTCTGCCTCAATACAGCGGCAATTCTGCCTTAACAGTTATGTCAGTCAGTCATACTGGCGAGACCGCCTCAAAACATCGGCAATTCTGCCTGGACATCAGTCATACTGGCAATTCTGCCTCATAGATAGGGCATGTTGGCCATTTGGCCCTGACATCAGTCAGACTGGCGATTCTGCCTCATAGTCACTGCATGCTTCTCTACCATCTTACCACTACTAACCTCATGCAGCGGAGGATGAGACCCAAGGAATGCCAAAGATGCATAATATGTACTGTTTTATAATGCTAAATAGTTGATTAAAGAGTTGACACTACCTCTAGTAGTTCTTCGTATGCTTAATATCATATATGCAGTTCACCTATTTGTCAGTCCAGCTAGAGGTGCATATGGTCCACCTGTCCACCATTCCATTTATTTTATATTGTGTAAATCAATGAATATGTCGAAATAGTGAAACCATTGCATAAGATACGCGAAAAGGGCAAGAAGTTTAGTTGGTGTGAGGAATCTAAAAAAGCATTCAAACGATTAAAACAAGCTTGATTGTCACCTCCAATATTTGCATATCCAAGGTCTGGGCTACAATTCAAACTGGATACAGATGCCAATGACATATACTTGGAGGCAGTGTTATCACAACAGGAGGACGTCCTGGAGAAAGTGATCGCCTACATGAGTAAGTTCCTCAGCAATCACTAAGTCTACTACTGTTTCACTAGATAGGCGCTATTAAGCACTAGAAGTTAGGAGCTTCCACTCCTGCTTGTATTGTCAAAAAGTTTTCATTCGCACTGAAGATGCAGCAGTGATGCAACACTCAAAATAAATATTACATATAGGTTCCTCAAAGAGCTAAGCCCAAACACAAAAATGTTGATGCGTATTCTAGAAACCTATGTTATGGATATTTAATTTGTATTGTGTGTTTAAATTTTATTTCATGATTATAGATTGTAAGGGCCTACTTTACTGGTGACATTTATTTTGTAAGCAACATATTACATAGAAAATATGTATCTATCAGTGTTGGTATATATTAAGATAATTATTAATTGCGAACATGTTTACATCAGTTTGAGTTCTAGATATAGACTTGAGTCTGACCTTAGAAGGTTCTAGAATCGAATTGTACAGTTTGGAGTAATTTTACAATACGATGACAGAGTATCTTCACAAAATGGTAATTGAGACATAAGTTACATGTAGAGGTATATGATGTTGTTTGCCTTTAGAATTTTCCGATTCCGACATTACCATCTGAAGGGGAATCAGTCTTATTGACAAACTTAAAGACCTAATAATGTTTCCTACCTTAAACATTTTCCGCATGTTTTTTATGTTTTCTAATTTCATGATGTTTGTTTTTTGTAATCATATCATTATTTATGTTTTTTGTTATGTTATAGGTGTTGTCTAATGTTGTAAAGCGCTTGGAGCTTCTAAAGGTTAGGCGTTTAACAAAGTTCTCATTATTATTATTATTATTATTATTGTATTCACTTTTAATTTCAGACTATTTATTTTAATTATTCACAAGAATTAAAAAATGTTCTTTGATTATTGGACTAAATCACTATTTAGGGATTATTGTGAATTCATTCAAAGACATAAATCGAAGCAGTTACAGAACAATAACGCGTGACTTGCTGGATGAAATTAGGCATCAGCAACGAAGAAGCCTACAATCCGATTGATAAAGTCTGCTTTTGAGAAATGGGGTCATTAAGCTTCAGTTAATCGTCACCAAAATTAAGAAATCAGAATTATTAAAGCAGTTTCACGCCAATCAGTCAAACTCCGCCTGTGAGTTGAGAAAGACTGCATATTGGATACTACTGGCCAGGCATGAAAGTTGATGTACAAGAGCATTGTCAAAAATGTTCTGCCAGTAAACCGTCAGGCACCCATAATAGAGTTCAGTTAGGACGATGTGATGTTGAAGAACCACTTGAAATAATATATATGTATGACAACATCATTATTACATACAGCGTGAATACACTTTTTCCATGACTTTCAGTTCTTGTAGATCTCATAATTGTTTCAAATCACGAATTTATGGATAATAAACAGTACCACCACTTCCCAAACAATAAATTGAACTATACGTTTCTGATAAGCTACTTCGAAATTTGTCGGTCACGACTTTGAACTAATAACTCAGATCACATTACCCTCGCATAAATTAGCCTTAGTGGTTAGGTACAGATCAAACTACTCTCAATCCAGTTTCAGGGAAAGTTTTGAAGCTTCATTTGATATCGTGATTGACAATTACAAACATATTGTTATTAAAGAGGACTATAACACTGTTTTGCTTATACCCTCTAGATTTGAAAATTTAGGATTTGTCTTTACATTTCTTGCTATTAAATTATAATGACAAGCAATGTGATATAAAATCCTATACGAGTTACTTCTACTACCAAAACCTTGCTTGATCAAATCCTTGTAAGCAGTGGTAGAAATATAATTCACACCGAAATCTTAAAACATTGATAGAGAATTTAGTGATCATGATGCCCCTAATATGGAAATCAACGCTAACGTGCACCTCCAAGCTGCATACATGCGCCATGTCTGGGTTTACAAAAAAAACAACCTGATTTCAACAAACTGAACGTTCTGATAACAAGAACTAAAAGGGCAGATATTTCTACCACCAATCAATACTGACTTGGCAATTTATATAGTCACAACGAAACTGTTAGAATTCTCAACTTTTTACATTCCTTGTTAAATTATAAAACTTTGCTCAACCGATAAACCATGGTTTGATTGCAAATGAAGAAATATTAAAAGGAAAAGGGATAGAGAACTCAAATTTGCCATCAATTACGATAGGACAATCGACTGGAGCAAACTCAAACAAATAAATAATAAAGTAAGTAACATGAAAAGGTGTGCCACAAAGAAATAAAGGATCACAACAGCTCCATTGTAAAGGACAATATATGGATAATATTGGTGCGCATCTTTCAGACTCTGAAACATGTTTCTAAAACATTTTCGAAAATTACGAACTCCTATTTAAAAGAGATAGATCCTTCACATTCTATTCCAATAATTGTGGATACAATAAAACATGATTCGGTGTGCATTTATGAAGAAAAAGAAAAGGGTAACTTATTAAATGATTATTTCACCTCGATGTTGATGATCGTAATGTTCCTCCCCATATTTAATATAAACATGCTCTGATACCCTAAGCAAAATTACTATTACTAGAAATGAATTAATTCAATTTCTGTCAATAAAACCACTGCGCCTGATGGCTTAAGTCGCAGAATACTTAAACACGTCGTTAAAACAATAACAGCACCAGTCGCAACACTTTTTAATCGATCACTGAAGGAAAATATATTTCCAGATACGTTCTTCCCATTTTTATATATGGCGATCCGCACGAGGGTACCCAATATAAACACATCTCTCTACTTATCTGAGTCGGGAAAATCTCTGAAAGATGCATTTTTAAACAAGTATATAATTAGTTTTATAAAATCCGTCTTTTCATAAGTATTAATCATGATTCCATCCTGTTCACTGCACTGTTTTTCAACTTACTGAAATGAATCATAGTATTTGCAGTTCATTAGAACAATCTCAAAACTCTTGTATTGTATTTTGTGATCAATCAGATGCTTTTGATCGGGTCCTGCACAGAGGCTTATTATTTAAATTCAACAAATTCGATGTTTCAGGTAATCTAATAAAATTGTTTGCAAATTATTTAAGTAAAGAAAACAAACGGTCCTTTCGCACGACACTTATTCTAGGGAAATAATTATAAATGAAAAATCAGGCAACATGAACAAATGTGCTAGAAGCAACATAGGAAGAAATTTCAAATGCTAAGCCCCATTAAGCTTATTTATTCTGAGTCCATCCCATGAGCAATTGCTGACAGAATCTATATTTTGACGTCATAATATTTCAAACTGACGTCAGATTAATATCCAACTAAATTCATCTTAAACATATTCATAATATGAAATCTACATTGTTTATCTTGGATATGTGAATATAAGTTTATTTACTTATGTGATCGCTTGCAAAGCCGTCTACATAGCCATATTTTTCTAACACCCTGGAGTCTTCTCAGTTCATCTTTTTTCCAGGCTCTGGTTTGATACAACTATACAATCTGAAATGGTCCTGGGTGAATCACTTTCTCGCTTTCCAATTGGAGTTCAATAGCTGTGACTGTTTAAAGTAGACAAGGGGTAATCGTAGTAATAGTTTCAAGATTTTTGTATATAGACTGAAAATGCGAATAGTTGTAGCATCAATGAAGTTATCGTAGCTTAATAACATCCACTGGCTTGAGTGCAGTTCAAAATGGATACTGGTTGGCATCAAAATTCTTTTTAAAACATGTGATATAAAATGCTGAGGATCTTCCAACTGAATCAACACTGTGGACCATGCTGAACGCTTCAGATATTTCTGCGAATAGTACGGTTGTGATTGTCTAAAGCAATTGCTTCACTAATTGGGTCGCTGTTAGTTTCTTATGATTTAATACATAGATTACCAAATTGCTCCCAAGGAAGTGTTTTTAGTTTTTCCATATGTTACTGCCACCACAAGCTGGTGATTTATGTCACGTTTTGCAGAAATTAATGCTGTTGTTATACTTTATATTTTAAGGGATTAGCAACAAGTAATGGAAAATATAAACGTTCTAAAGCCTTGATCTAGAAACGAGTTGAAACATTTAAAAGTCTTTGAATATTTTGATTAGCCTTTAAAACGATATGTTTACAATCTTTTAAAGAATATTTGGCTAACTTGTGGAATTTTATATTTTTTTGTTCAGAATAATATGTTAAAGAAGTAGTTTAAATGATATTATATAATACTTGCAAATGTTTCTGTACTAATGTTTCTAAAAATGTATTTTAGAAAAAAATCTTAAGTATATGGGACGAAAAATATTGCAGTTGATACCTTTAAATTGTTATTGAACTGTTTAATAAAAAATATATGCTAATCACTTTTAATAATGATATTTTAAATGTTATGATAAAGCACGACGGTGTCAATCAGATACAACATACGTATTGATACTCATTCGATTTTAAACCAACACATAACAAAACGTTGCAAGAAAAAAAGACAGCTCCTGCCACAACAAGAGAAGGTACTGCGCTGTACATACTCCAGAAAATAACATTGATTGACAATGGTTTCTTCTTCTTCTGTCGCTTCTAGTTCGTCGTTGACCACGATGCCTACCTGCCTACCGACCGTGATTTAACACCCATATTTCATAATTTGATTTTTTAAATGGTAAACCCATTTCTAAAGAGCTTCTCCTTCTTCGGCAGCAGCGACGACATCTACTGTTCTTGCCACTGCTGCTGTAGCTACAAAGGTGATCTATCTTAAGACCAAAGTACAAGACAGAACATGTGTGTTGTGAATCTGAATGGATTTATCCAAACAGACAATTGTCACGCCCATATTGCAACTACCATTTGTGATAATGACTTGCTTTACTTAATGTTTTCTAAAATCGAAATGTCTACAAACAATAGAAAAGTATGTGACTTCACTTTTTGACACTTGCACAGACTCTCTACTTTACACACGAGAAAAATTTCCATCCAATTTTGCCATTTTTCAAAACACGCACACACTTGCAACGTTACCAGAAATCTTCACTTCATACAAACCCCATATTACTAGTTTGAAACAACTACCACTAAACAGTGTAGCTGTTATCTCTCTACCTTTGTGTGCGTGCTTATGTCAAAATGTCTAAGTGAGACAAATTTTGTCAGTTTCAAAACGCGAACCAATAATGTTACAGTTCAGTATTTAGTGTAGCAAGAACAACACAGAATTGCAAGCTCACACTCTATTCTGTCTGCACTGCAATGATGAAACGCAAGAGCGTTGGAATTATTTTTCACACCGACTTAGAACAAAACAATTCGCCACTCATTGTAAATTATTTCATTTCTAACCAATACTTTCTACCAACATAGCTTCGAAAGCGCTTCACCTGCCATTCATACAGAGAGAAGATCAGATGTGCTTTTCTGTACCTGACCACTAGTCGCTCTACAAACAATAAAACTAACGCACAAGCAATCGCACAATTGGTGATTTATCGAAATTATGCCAGTCTTTTTGCGAAATACATTACTGCAGTTCAGATCTAATATTTTGTGAGAAGTTTACATCAACGTTTTCGAAAGAAGGATTTTAGTAGACAATGTTTCCAGTTTACTCTTGTGATATTCTACAAGCAATGGTGCATTTGTTCCTATAGGACTGATTATTTAAATGGGATACGTGTTTTTTGAACTCTTTTAAGGAAAATATAACATAAAAACGTCAGTGTCGTGATGTTTTTCAAAAGAAGAAATAGCATATTCTCTCTCTCTCTCTCTCTCTCTCTCTCATGTAACGTTAATTCTCGTTCTCACCCCACGGTGTTAAATATCTTTGTCTATCTGTCTCTGTCTCTCACTGTCTGAACAATGTAATGTTAATTCTCTTTCAACCATATAGAGGTTCCTAGGCAGATAAATCAGCCCCTCACCCGTAGTAATATTGACTGGCGGTTTAGGGAGTGATATCATCCATTTATTAACACCTGCAAAAAATCGGCAGCCAATCTTGTGTGCATACATCTTATACACCTAACGGTATTTCTCGCGGATTGTGATTTCTCGCGTGAATCTACTGTCGGCTGATTGATTCTTTTGGTGACATGTACATTATATTTCTGGAGCAAATCCTATCTTTGGCGACTTGTAAATCCACATGGAATAACACAACCTTCTGTCATGCGGCCATTTTGAATTTCGCGCTATATATAGCTGTTACCAAATACTGGTAAGTGTCTAACGTGTACCCAGGTGTGTTCCGGAAAGATTTGCATGCAGAATAATTGCACATTTTAATGAACATGTGACATCAGACCTACATATCGTCCATTAGTATCAACACAGATGTGGGTGTGTGTGATTTATCTCACTAAGATGCTCCTGCATGTTAATTTCCCGTTTGATCTTATAGAGCCTCTCCCATGCTAATTTTCAGTTTGGTCGTATAGAGGCTCTTCATGTTAATTCCCCCAAGAGACTCCCCCTGCATAAAATAGAAGGATTGATGTTAATTCCCACAAGTGGCTCTTATAACTACTCCACTTAGTAATAATTGCAGTGTGTGCCTTTGTAAGGCTCTTGGGGCACTGACATACAAAATAGACTCTACCCCTATATACTTGGATAATAAAATTTCTAAACATGCATGGTTGGATATGGGCTAAGTAAGTCATGGGGGTAGTGTCTATGACGGGTGTCAGAGACTCGAAGGGGCCAAAAAAGGCAAACACTAGCTTTTACTAATGTTCCTTTCAGTAGTTTAATAAGTGCTTTGAATGTAATGCACTTGTCATTAATGTTCATCTTTGCACTCACTAGACAATAGATTGTACTGTTGTCCAATCGTCACTATTGGATTCTCAGAGTGAATCCTGGTCAGAACTTAGCTGTTTATGACCAGCATAAATTTAGCATCGTCAGAACTGTATATCATGCAGCTTGACCACGAAATATGCTTTTCTCTATAGAAAAAAGAATATATATTAAATTGGGACGGGCCATTTTGTTGGGGGGGAATGAGAAAACATAATGTTTGAAGTTTAATAGGGTCTTTGCAGGGAATACGGCAGTAATAACGCTCTCTCCATTTCGAGCGTTTATCAATACAAATCAGCTATGCAAACAATAGTAAATGCTTATTATCGTCCATCAATCAATCTATATCTTAACTAAAATCATTTTGAAAAGCATGGTTCAATTAATAGTTAGTGTTTAAACAAGATCGGGATAAAGAATTGAGAATAAAGAGAACTATTCTAAATGTTCAGTTCAGCGTGTCGAATATGCTACATACAGACGTCGCATACATCAAAATTACTAATATGTATATGTTTTCAGAGTGTGCAATGAACTAAATTCCCCCTCCTTGCTGCTGTACTTGAAAATTTAAACCTTCGTCATCATGGAGTTTTGTAATTTGTTTTTGATGGACTTTGCTTGCTTTGATGGTAGGGTATTGATTCCTTAATCGCATTCTTCAAAAAGAGGTCACGCTTGAACACTATTCTGGCACCTGAAATAATAATCTATTGCATTTTATATCTCGAGCAAAACTCCGAATTCAAAGAAATGTTGCCGCTGATCACAAAATTATTAAAGTTAACTTCAACATTCCCATTCAATGCAGCATGTGTAATAACATCGGTTCTTTAGGACGTCTCTCTGATACACTTTACTTCTATGAACCGGGTTGTTCTACTTTGTGTACTTTACCTATACAAAATTAGCTAAATGGACTCTCCCATAGCAGAATTTCACTCGACATATCACCCTAGCTGGCCTAGATAAGTCAGTAATCTCTGAAAGATGGTTGTTAATCTCAAACCCCATATTTTTAATTGCCTCTATTATCATATGTTTGTCCCGAGGAAAGGCTTAGCTGAGCTTTGAGCAGGGATGTTTACTGTTCATGCATACTGATCACAGGCATAATTATATCGCAGTGGTCAAGCAATGATTTGGGGGGGGGTATGTTGAAAAAAAAAAAATTTCTTAGTAAGATATCTGAAAATCATATTTTCAGTAAGTGGACCACGATGGGGATGTGGGAGTCAAAGTTGTGTTTTTGTGTGATGCGGCATGTTATGGCTGGTATGTACATCAGGTAAAAATGTGGCCATAGGGTTCGTAGTACATCATAGAAATTAGTTCGAAATAATTTAAACTAAACATTACAAGAACCAGATCCAAATTTAAGCAGCCGACTGTTCACTCGAATACACAGAATTATGGCAAAATTGATTAGGTATAAAAATGGCCATTAATGATACAGTTTTCAATATGCACAAATAAAAATATACATACAGTTTACATAAGTGAGTGTATTGTTATGTATATCTACATTTTTTGTAACTCTTGATACATGATTTTAATTAATTTTTGTAATTCTTATTCATGGCTGTTTATTGTTCAGAATAACCTTATTTAATTTTTGCCTGAGTCTGTTAAAAGCGTAGTAGTAGCATAGGATCTATAAATAGATGCTTAGGTATGTGTTGACAATTATTAATAATAATCCTAATAAAAAGACGTAATAGTATTTTTCGCTTAATTTCTCATTGGCTGATAGGGTTTCGATTTATCTTTAAGACTTCAGTAACTTCCCTTTTGTTGCGCTAGGTCACTAGAATAGGAAGATTCAAAGTAAAATGAGTAGTAAAATGAATACTGATGTCCGTCGCGTGGGGACTATTGCAAAAATAAGCAGCAATAGACGGGGTATGTCAAGAGAGAGCTTACTAATCTGTTTCATTCCGACTTTGGAGTCATTCTCACTTCTTGTATTCCTGTGGTAAGTCTGCAGACGTGTTTTATGTTGTACTTAGATATTGACTGAGAGGAAAAATGTCTGTTTGGACTGTTCAGTAGAAATAGGAAGTGTTCATTTTTTGGACTATAACATTATTCTGGAACCGTGATAAATTATTTGAAGGAATCCTGGACATAGTCATCTTGACAATGTCACGGTTCTTTGAGGACCAGTACATTTCCGGTGTTGAAATTTATGGAACGTTTCATTCATTTATGACTTTTATAGACCTTTATAAGCATTAGTTTGGATTTACTTCATAATACTATAAGTTCCTGTCACATTTTTTATTTATTACTTTGAAAATTAAAGTGTTTTTGAGTTTTTTCTAAACTTGTTGCTTTTACTTCTTTCTGTTACTTTTTTGTTGCTATAGATTAGTAACAGTATAACATATTAGAGAGGTACTAGATTAAAAAAGGTTAATTTGTATATATATAGAATTCTAGTACGAATCACCAAGCTTCAACATTGCAAATTGTACATTTTTCTGGAGTAGAGCATAAAATTAGTGATTTGAACCATTGTGTTATACATTTATGCTTCTTCTGTAATCACTTTTATTTCTGGAGAGTGTAGCCTTATTTTGTATGACGGCTTACCACAATAAGCAAATAACAATGAAGGATATGAATCCTGAATGCAGTCATAGGTGGTGTCCAGGTATCAGGTCACAAGTCACATTTTAATTGATAATATGTAATCTTGCATTTACCCTGACCTCTGTCTACACCAGCTGAGGGTGGGTGATCATAATTTGGTATGAATTATTAGCAGAATTTGTACATGGCCATTAATGAAGGTTTCATATCCTTGGTACTGTTTTGGGGATGGGTGCGTAGCCAGGAAGGACTATCTGGATGGATCAAGTTGTGCGGATATTTGTAATGATTTTCATCTGAAGCCTTATTAAGGATATGCATATATTATATATCTGATTAGTATTTCACCGTTAGATGTACTATCGTCTTTTGGAATCATGAGAGGTCAAAAATGTGCAATGTATGTGTTTTGGTTGTTTTGTTTGTGCAAATTATAATTAAAAATATAAGTTTTTATGGGTCCATTTAGAGCGGCAATATTTGTTTAATTTATGTTAGAGTAGGTTTGTGTAATAATCGCAGACTTTTGTTATTATATTTAAGTCGTTGGTATAGGTGTACTTCTGATAGGTCGTATTGTACGTACTATTGTTCGGATGTTTAATACAGCCGTCTGTGAGTTGTTTCATGAAATGTAATGTTCTAGGGGTGTCTGTAGATACATCACGGCCATGAAATTCTGTTAAATTACATTTCTGAGAAAATCTCCGATCATCGCTGCTATCTCGATGAAATTGTGGTGATTATTGATTGATGGTGAAATCAGTTTAGTAATCATGCGCTATACTGGTGAAAGCAGTTTAGTAATCATGTTACTGTACTAGTTAAATCAGTTTAGTAATCATGTTGCTATAAGAGTTAAATCAGTTTAGTAATCAAATCAGTTTAGTTTAAATGTTGCTACATTAGTGAAATCAGTTTAGTAATCATGTTGATATACTTGTGAAATCAGTTTAAATCATAGTTGAATCTATAGCCACTATATAAATCTCATGTTACATTCACGTAAACCTAGAAGTTTTAGAAAGGTGAATTGAAAAGAAAAACATTTAAAGAAGGGAAATTTATTACAAAATGTCAAAGTTAAGAATGGACCATTTAAAAACTCTTAAATCACATGTATTCATTTTGCTGAAGTAACGTATAAAAATTGATTATGTTTCATTGCAAATATTATATCATAAATATTCAGCTGGAAGGACAGGTGTGATCACTATATCTGCTTTCATAAGTAAAACCACGTGATTACTATATATCTTTGTATAAACTGTTCAGCTTGGCCTTTAATGTAGATGAGTAAAAGTGCTGATAACTAATCTAAAATGACAGATACAGGCACATTATTGAAACCATCCATTGACTTGAAGCTGCATCATTCACCAATGGCCGACATGTACTAACTATGGCCCACGGACCAGATCTGGCCCGCAAACAGGTCTTATCTGCATTTTTACATGTTAGGGATCTGGCCTCGAGGAATTTTCAACAAAAAAAAATCTGAGAGTTATTTTACGCTGTGCATTATTACGAGGATACATGTTGGTCTACCAAATCCTGCAAAACAAGAACAGTTCACTTAATCCTGCACTAAGAACTAATAATTTGACTTGCTTCCTATTAAAAAAACAATTTACTAGTTAGCAGCACTATTCGTGAATAAATTTTATATAATGACTTTAGGTTGCACTTTGACATCTAATGTAGAGTCAGAATTTATAAATAATTAGAATCAGTAATTTACTCTTATTTATTATCAGTCCTATTTATTATCAGTCACAACACAATAACATTGTTATATATACACATTTTCTATGACAGATAATGAGGATAATATTATATTCCACATACCATAGACGATGGATTCGCCTTTGAATCTGCAATAAAAGAACACGTGTAAAAAATAAATCATTTTGAGTGCTATATGCTTATTATAATGACAGTTCTTCTTGTGGACAACACCAAAAGCTACACTTTTTCTTGCAGGTTCAAGCATTCATTTTCTAAGACGAGAGAGGACATTATCATCATTGAGAAAAATGAATAATTATGTACGGTATTAGAATTGCTTGAATTGTCATTTTAACATTTTCAAAGCTTTTGTGAACAAAGTCTTAGGGTATCCGTATAGTCAATCTGATCTGTCACATTCTAGCAACATGAAGATCTTTAACATAAGGGGTTTCCTAATAATATCAAACGTTTCCCATTTTGATCAAATGGATCGATTCAGGGTAAAATGAAAACTTAAGCATGAACGACCCTTAGTAAAAGAGACATTAGCTGGCCTGCCATCAATCAACTAACTGACATCTACCCTGTAGTCAGTGCAAGAAATATGGGTCAGTACTAAGTGTTCTTTAGAAATGTCTTACAATGCTAATAATTACATATGTAATGACAACAATCATTTCAAGGTTTCTCAGATATCTCAAAATTTAATTACACGCCATTATCATCTGTTCAGTATGCCAGGATGTTTTAGTGAAGCTGGTCAAATTATGTTTAGCTACTTTTTAAAGGCAAAATTGTACAAATTATTTGTGGCACCCATATTTGATTGCGAACAAAATAATTTATATCAATTGTTAAAGACCTTCAAGCTCGAACTTTTTCCATCGCATTCTGTTTAGTAGATTTTGAAAACATTCTGTTCAGCTTTTTCTTTAAAAGAAGTTAGTATAGATTTTTCTCTTTCCAGTAATAATATATATTTGTATTGCTGGAGTTGCATCATTCGTATACAATAAATGTCCCTATATACCGAATGATTTTTGCAAACTTTGGCCAAGCACATTTCTTTCTGAAGGAAAGGTGTTTTAAAAAAACTACCTATATTTAGTAATGGCTGTCATATTTGACGCTGGGTATACAGTCATTACATAAATCTAAAAACAATATTAGATATTAGATTCATTTCCACTAAATTTGATCACTTTCTACTGAGCGGGTTCTGAGAATAAATCAGTATTTTAATTAACGGTATACATGTATGCTGAACGATAGACATCATATAATGTAGAATAGCCTTTCAGGTAAAATGTTTTCTGTCAAATATTGGGTCAAAAATCTGTTGAACCTTTCATTATAAAATAACAGTTATTCCTTCTTTTTTTCAGTAACAATGGCTATATCGAAAATGTGCTCCGCGTCATAATTAGAAACTTCAAGGTCATATTTGCTATATCTCTACATAAATTGAACCAATAAACGACAATGGTATCCCTCTGTAGTGCATAAAAAAGAAATCATTCCTGTTTTTCTCTAATTTTGTCATGGATATTGTTATTTCTTCTTGTACTCAGTAGTATGCAGCAATAAAGTCAAAACTAAAAATTAAACACTTATTGAGCTCAGTCTCTTTTCTTTTGTGTAAGACGACATAGCAAACAGATGTGATTTGGTTACTTGCGGAATGATCGTTTTCACTAACAATATACAGAAACTATGTTTTCTTTCAGCAGCAGAGACTATGACATTTGAGCTTTGGAGCAAAACAATCAATAGCGTTTTCCTTACACCAAGTGCAATTAATTCATAAAGATTTGTACACATTGATGGTGGACAACAGAAGTCATTATTCGGAAAAGAAAATTAGTAACAGAAAAAAGGACAACATCGTCATATAATACTCTTTGGGATTAATATAGGATTTATCCTTACTCGATGTACAAGACGTACACATAAATATGTGAGCATAAATGATAAACTCAAGTTAATGCATGGGAACCATACCATATATATATATATATATATATATATATATATATATATATATATATATATATATATATATCAATGACACAATTTTGCGCTTTTGACCACAGAGAAATGAACCTTATTCTGAAGCGCACTCCTTGGTTATTTTATTATAAAGTGATCAATATAATATATAATTCTCGTACCGAAAAATTATAACTGTTGTTTCCGGAACTTCCCTTTCTTTGATCTTCCATTGCTTGCAAAATTTAGTGTGGTACTTCTTACTAATGCAGTGGTCAACGTTACCCTCTCAAACTCTTCAGCTTCATTGTTTAAGTTTGCATGAAAATTATATTTATAATATTTACAAAGCTCTTCACCGCGGAAGAAGCATAATTAATGGAAAAGAAAAAACTCTCTTTCAAAGAAATGGTGTAGCATGTCGGCGCTGGCTCTAAAAGCTAATCGCGTTCAAAATGCGAACAACAGAACGTAATGGAGGAAATCGCAAACGAAATTGAATTTATGGAAAATAATTCGACATTCAACCCAAAACGTGGTAGAAGGAGCAGAAATATGTGCAACATCATGATGATGATGATGATGATGATGATAATGATGATGATGACTATTATGTTCAGTACCAAGCGCTGCGGTGGCCTAGTGGTTAGAGCGTCAGCCTTGGATGCGGGAGGTCAAGGATTCTCACCCCAGTCTAGTCATACCAAAGACTTATAAAAATTGTACTAGCAGCTGCCTCGCTAGGCGCTCAGCATGAACAGGTTAGTGTTAGACTGGTCGGCTTGGTGTGACTGGGGGTGTGGGTGGGGGCATCATGCGCTACATGTCTGCGGCATGATGCCACCGTGCTAGACATCATTATATACTGTCCCACTTGAGACATCATAGCGATATGACTGAAATGTTTTTAAAGCTAAGTTAAAAATCAAAATCGCCTGGCATGTTCAGTATACAGACTCCTACCATGATATTACGAGTATGATATTATGCATAAGAGCTTAAAAGCAAATGATTCACAAAGAAAGCACGGAGAGTGGTACACCGCTTTGATATATGTGCATGTACATGTATTGTTTGCTATATAGAAAGTATGTTAGTTCAAAAGTCACTAATGTATATTGCAAAATTACTGGTGTATCAGTTTATTTGCTTACTGACGCATAATAATCGTCTAACATTCTTACTTAGAACGTCAGATGAATTAAGTCATCTGCATTATGTATCAGTAATTTAGTTGTCAATTCAGCGCTAGCCGGTGATATAACTTTGCTTACGAACACACCAATTAATTTGCAAAATATGCTTGATATATTAGCAGTGAATGGGGCCACCCTAGGGACAATGGGAATTAACATTACAGACCCCCCCCCGGCCACTCTGGGGACTATGTAAATTTAACATGGGGAAAATTGCTGGCCCACTCTAGGGACAAGGGGAATTGAACATGGGGAATAGAGTTTGGGCTTGTCTAGGGACAAGGGGAATTGAACATGGGGAATAGAGTTTGGGCTTGTCTAGGGACAATGGGAATTTAACATGGGGAATAGAGTTTGGGCTTGTCTAGGGACAAGAGGAATGGAACAGAGGACTATAGTGTGGGTCTGTCTAGGGACAATGGGAATTTAACATGGGGAATAGATCGTGGGACTGTCTAGGGACAATGGGAAATTTAACATGGGGAATAGATCGTGGGACTGTCTAGGGACAATGGGAAATTTAACATTACGGAAACCCCTGGGGGGATATAGCCTCAAGGGAATTTAACATGGGAAAAAGTCTTGGGCAACTCTAGCCTCAAGGGGAATTTAACATATGGAAATTGAACATGGTGGATCTGTATAGCGTCAAGAGGAATTGAACATGGTGGGACTGTCTAGGGACAATGATGGTAGAGGGTCAAACACAACAGAGACAGAAACATACATACACTAGTACAAGCGTGAGATTTATATATAAAGCATTACCAAGACCTGAAATCTTGCTGGGGTGTTCAAAAATTTGCATAATTGTAATGATGCTATAAATAGCTATAATCAAGGAAATGCTCAACGACAAAATGGATGTGACTAAAAGTAACGTTAAAATGACGAAATTGTCCCAAAATTTAAATGAAAATAAACATATCCCCGAAAATTAAGTTACAATGGTATAGACTAAAACGGATACAATTAGTAACTACTTACAATATCAACTTGTGCGACGATCGCGGATAAAAACCCATGTATCTATTTATAGCTATAATCAGCTGAAATTCATATGAAATCCGACTATCTATTTATAGCTCCAGCTTGTGGGTTATTCCTTTGGAAAATCCCACTGTCTTGTTATAGCCTCAGCTTGAGTGACGTTCCTGTTTATGAACTCTAGTACATATGTATAGCTACAACCTGTGGAAATCCCCAAGTCCATATTTATAGTCTTAAAATTTCCAGCGTCAGTGACGTCATT
Organism: Sinohyriopsis cumingii; assembly: GCA_028554795.2. Taxonomy (NCBI): domain Eukaryota; kingdom Metazoa; phylum Mollusca; class Bivalvia; order Unionida; family Unionidae; genus Sinohyriopsis; species Sinohyriopsis cumingii. The sequence goes on from CM068824.1 coordinate 135,256,126, forward strand.
GTACTGAACACTAGGGGATAAATGGCAACAGTGTTCCAAGTGGCTGACCTGAATACGCGCTACTGTAGGTAGGTAGGTAGAGTGTATTTGATAGGGATAAAGTGAGTTTTATAGGAACAAACAGAGACCAATACACACACACACACACACACACAACGTACGCGCGCAGACATACGCGCGCGCGCACACACACACACACACACACACACACACATACTATAAAATGGATACAATTAGTAACTACTTACAATATCAACTTGTGTGATGATCGTGGATAAATACCTATGTATCTATAATCAGCTGAAATTCCTATGAAATCCCACTATCTATTTATAGCTCCAACTTGTTGGTCATACCTTTGGAAAATCCCACTATCTTTTTATAGCCTCAGCTTGAGTGACGTTCCTGTTTATGAACTCTAGTACATATGTATAGCTACAAGCTATTGAAATCCCCAAGTCCATATTTATAGTCTTAAAATTTCCAGCGTCAGTGACGTCATTGTACTGAACACTAGGGGATAAATGTCAACAGTGTTGCAAGTGGCTGACCTGAATACACGCTACTGTAGGTAGGTAGGTAGAGTGTATCTGACAGGGATAAAGTGAGTTTTATAGGGACAAACAGAGACCAATACACACACACACACACACACACACACACACACACAACGTACGCGCGCAGACATACTCAATCACACACACACACACACAGAGGGAAGAGGAAAAATCAAACCCTAAATATACTATCAACACAGAAGGGAGATAATACAAACCCCAAATAAACTATCCACACAAACGTACGCGAACGCATACAAACCCCAAATATACTATCCACACAAACGTACGCAAACTCATACAAACCCCAAAATCTACTATCCATACAAACGTACGCGAACGCATACAAACCCCAAATATACTATCCACACAAACGTACGCGAACGCATACAAACCCCAAATATACTATCCACACAAACGTATGCAAACTCATACAAACCCCAAAATCTACTATCCATACAAACGTACGCGAACGCATACAAACCCCAAATATACTATCCACACCAACGTACGCGAACGCATACAAACCCCAAATATACTATCCATACAAACGTACGCGAACGCATACAAACCCCAAATATACTATCCATACAAACGTACGCAAACTCATACAAACCCCAAAATCTACTATCCATACAAACGTACGCGAACGCATACAAACCCCAAATATACTATCCATACAAACGTACGCGAACGCATACAAACCCCAAATATACTTTCCATACAAACGTACCCGAACGCATACAATTCCCAAATATACTATCCACACAACGTCGCTAACGCGGACAAACCCCAAATATACGATCTACACTCGGGAGGAAGAAAAAAACAACCAAATATACGATCTACACAACGTACGCGAACGCACGCACACACACACACACAGACACACACACACACACACACACAGGGAAGAGGAAAAAAACAAACCCCAAATATACTATCCACACAGAAGGGAGATAATACAAACCCCAAATATACTATCTACACATGGAAGAGGAAGAATACAAATCCCATACCTACTATCCACACGGAGGTGAGATGTAAATAAAATAAACCCCATATCTACAATCTACGCAGAGGGAAGAAATAAATAACCCAATATACACTATCCTCAAAGAGGGAAGAGGAAAAAGCCATAACACTGGTCAACAGTGAAATCATTACTGACTTGAAAAGGCCCTAATCTGTAGCATTTTGGTGTGCCGAACACGAATATAACCGTGAAAAATTTGTATTGGCTCTCGTTTTGAAGATATTCATATACCTCATTTTCTATGTTTCACTGTGTAAATTTCTCCAGTAGGACTGCAGCAACATCCGGAATAATGATGTAACATTGCATAATACCATCATGCTCACATCATCCACAGTTGATTGCATCATTTTCTGATGCAATGCAATACTAATGCCATGCGGCTGCTGAAGTAAGTTGACGTCAGCAGTGTACTATACATGTGTAGGCCTATTATACTAATGCCAGGCGGCTGCTGAAGCTGACGTAAGCAGTGTACTATATAAAGCCCAATCAGATAGGTTCAGCATTTAAAATATTTTAGACGTTGTGCGAGACAGTTCAAGCTACTGTTACATAAAACTTATTATTTTATCCATTTACGTACAATAAAGAACAGTAATGCCTCGAAAGTGTGTTAATACCGCGGACAATTTTTGCTATATTTGTGGGGAAGTGACATTTGCCAACCAGAAGAAAAGTATCAATTCTCAAGTGAAGAAGGCATATCATCTTTACTTCCGATGCAAGGTTGGTGACCAAGACAAGCCTTGGGCTCCGCATATATGCTGTGCTACATGTACAACACAGCTTTCACAGTGGTTGAATTGCAAAAGGTCATCAATGCCGTTTGCAGTCCCAATGGTGTGGAGAGAGCCAAGCAACCACCTAAATGACTGTTACTTCTGCTTGGTTCCTCCTCTTTCCGGCGGAATAACGAAGCGAAAGAAGTCGAGAATAGTCTACCCAAACATTCCGTCTGCATTGAGACCAGTTCCACATGGTGAGGGACTTCCTATTCCAGAACCTCCAGCAGAATATTCTCTTGATTCATCTGACGAAGACAAAGGTGAGTCGACCTGTTCTTCTCCTGGTCCATCAGCATGCAGTGATCCAGATTTTCACTGTGGTGCATCATCAACCCCACACAGAATAACACAGGAAGAACTAAATGACCTGATTCGTGATTTGGACTTATCAAAGAACAAGGCAGAATTGCTAGGATCAAGACTCCAACAATGGAATCTTCTAGAAGAAGATGTCACAATTACTGCATATCGAAAGCGCCACCAGCAATTGGAGCCTTTCTTCAGAAAGGAAAGTAATCTGATATTCTGTTCCGATATTGAGGGCCTCATGAATGCTTTAAAAATCACTCATGACCCACAAGAATGGAGACTATTTGTGGACTCTTCGAAACTGAGTCTCAAGGCTGTGCTTTTGCACAATGGAAACATTCTTCCATCTATTCCAGTAGCGTATGCTGTCCACATGAAAGAGACATACGATAACTTAAGGCAGCTACTGAATTCCATTGAGTATAACAAGTACAGCTGGCACCTCTGTGGTGATTTGAAGGTAGTTGCCCTTTTAATGGGACTGCAGCAAGGATATACAAAATACATGTGTTTCTTATGCGAGTGGGATAGCCGAGCAAGGGAAATGCACTACATGAGGAAGGAATGGACTCACAGGCAGAATGTAGCCATTGGAGAGAAGAATATCCAACACCCAGCTCTGGTTGAGGCTCAGAAAATCTTGCTACCACCCCTTCACATCAAACTAGGTTTGATGAAGAACTTCGTGAAAGCCATTGACCGGACTTTGCCAGCATTCCGATACCTGCATGAAAAATTCCCTCGACTCAGCGAAGCAAAGATTAAAGAGGGAGTTTTTGTGGGTCCTCAGATTGGAGAGCTTTTCAAAGATGACCGGTTCAACAACTTGCTGGAAGGTGACGCGAAACAAGCATGGAATGCTTTTCGCCTAGTTTCTACAAACTTCCTCGGAAATGTTAGGGCAGAAAACTATAAGGAACTAGTAGAAGACATGTTGATGAAGTATAAGAAACTTGGCTGCAATATGTCTCTAAAGATTCACTTCCTTCATTCCCATTTGGATTTCTTTCCTAGCAACTGTGGTATTGTTAGTGATGAACACGGCGAACGTTTTCATCAAGATATCGCAACAATGGAACAAAGATACCAGGGAAAATGGTCCACTACAATGCTGGCTGACTACTGCTGGACACTCCTCAGAGATGCTCCCGAACAGCTGTACAAGAGACAGGCGAAGAAATCTAAGATGTAGTCAATAACTTGATTTTTTATAGGTAGGCTATTACAGTTGACCTTTTACTATTGGAATGCATTTCGTTATGTAAACATTAATTTCTTGCAGATTACAAAAAAACTAGAGCCAATTTTGCAATTTGACTGTCATATTCGTGTTCAGCACATAAAAATTGATAAGAATTGACTAATTTTATTTCAGTAACATGACTTTTGTAAAAATTTGTTGTCCAGTGTAATATATAACCACACAGAGGGAAGAAGAAAACCATTATACACTATCCACACGGAGTGAAGAAATAACCCTTTATATATACTATCAACATAGAATGAAGAAAATAGCCCATTATATTCCATCAACACAGTGAAGAAGAAAAAGTTTTTTGAAAGCACCTAAGCCCTCACCTGCAATGATCAATTCTGCCAAGCACCTACACCCCATCCCGCCCCCAACACTACAAAACCCATTTAACCAGTTATTTTATGGCATCAGTGTGTGATTTAGGAAACATCAAGACACAAAATGATGGATGAATAGACTGACTATTGTTTACCGACTTGCATGCCTAAAGAGCGTGCTTGAAGGAAAACATCCTTTCATTTCAATTCTAACTAAAACATGTTCCAGAGGGATAGAGATGGGTGAAAGAGCACAATTTCATAAAGTGTGAGTAAAAAACAAATCACGCCATCCTTATTATAGAATGTCAAGACTAAGAGACACTTACGTTTTCTTTCTGGTCTATTCTCTTTTAGAAGGTAGTATGAAATTTCACATCAGGGCCAACGCATTGGCTTACATTGTCAATTTTTCCATTTCCATGTCTTTACTGGCACAAGTTCTTCATCATCTTCAATTTCTTCTTCTTCTGAATCCCTCTTCTCTGTTTCGTTTTCTTTCTGTTTCTTCTCTTTTCTCGTAGGGCACTCTGAATTCCAGTGTCCTTTCTCCCGAAAACGATATTAGGTATCTTGACTTTTGTCTCTCTTTCTTAGACGAAGCAGGTATTCTGGAGACCAATACCAATTTACCTTTGCAGATATAGCAAACTTCACTAGCACTTACACACTTTCGTATGACTCTCATCAAATCAACGACCAAAAGAGTAAGTTTTCTTGCCACTTTCGCATGTGAATTATGCTTTCGTATGACTTTTAGCAAATATTTGACCAGCAGGTCGATCTGTGCTGACTCTTCCATCTTCTTGATCGTTTGAGAGTGGAATGAATACTCTGACGCTAAGACACTCTCCCTATATACAGGGACCTGCTGCGTATGAAACCTAGTCAAATGTAATTTTGCAATAAGATGAAACGATTTCATTGAGAAAGTAAAAGGCAATGATGTAACCTGAAGTGTTAGCTCATATCCGTGTCAGCGATTTCGAAGACGACATAACTGAGCTTTAATCAATGCTCTCCATTTGTGCCACAAAACCACGAGTCCTGATTCACGCCAAAAGAAATTTCGTTCGGTCCATAAAAAATAGTATCACATCTGAGAAACGCAAAAACGAACTTCCAGAAAACTGAGAACGACGGCTTACACCTACAACGTGAAATGTAAGAGTTCAAGTAGTGCGTAAAACTTAGTCAAATTAAATTTTTATAGTCAAGACGAAACGATTTCTTTTCGAACAAGAAAGAAGACACCAAGCGACAATGGCGATCCGTGTCACACAACACTTTTCAAAATGTATATTATCAGAGGTTTGTTCTAGCGATCTGCACGGTTAAATTAAATGTTGATGTATTTTGCAATAAGACGGACACAATTTCCATGGGATCGCCCATGGTACGATTGTTCGTGCATTAGTTTAATTTTTTAAAATATTTTTTTATATAAATCGCCTATAGGATAGACCCAGTAAAGCATGGCCATTCTCGTCACTGTCTGAATAGCTACTCAAGTCAATTCGAAGTGAACGCGGTAAGAAAATAAGTATAGCCAATGAAATGGCTTACGACGGATGATGCATTGTTTTGTTCTAGGGCTGTGTGGCATAATAATCCCTATGTTCTTGCGTTGTTACCATTACAGTGCAGACAGACTGAAATGTGAACTTACAAGCCCTTTTTGTGTGTGTTGTACCATTTCTTCTTACCACATCAAAATACTGAGCGTCACAGTATTGGTTCGCGTTTTCAAGCTGACCATTTTTTTATATCTCACTTAAACATTTTAACATAAACACTCACACTCACATCGGTAGAGTCAGAACAGACGTGTTACAGTATTGAGGGGCATGTTATCTTTTTTTTTCTTCAAACTAATAAATTTGGGGTTTGTATGAAGTAACGAACCAAAAGTACAGTGAACCTCAAGGATGATGACCCAATCTGTCTATTGATGCGTGTATTTACTTAAGAAGAATTATGACCTCTAAAACACAAAGAGATACGGCAAGCATGATTAGAATGAACACAACGATGTTTTCATTCACGCCCGTGTAATTTAGAGTTTCAATCGTCTTTGAAGACAAACTTGGTCTCCTTTTGTAGGGCTTGAAATAATAAAAAAAACTGAAAAATCTTAAGCACTTTGCTATAGATAATTTCATCAACAGACTAAACAACATAAATACCGTTACAACAATAGAAAGCCTTAAATCTTCTATCAAAAAGAAATGCGTCAAAAAAATTAAAGATTAACGATAACTAACCAATGAAACCGAATTTAACAAAGGCAATGACATGTGAAGAAATGCCTCTCACTTTGGAAAGGTAGGCGAATGTACTCTGTCATGCACCATCAACTTGAAAAAAAATTATAAACAGAGAGAAACCTGAATTCAAAATTCAGTTGTTTTTTTCTTCAAAATTGTTTCGTTTCTTTTTTCTTTTTTGGACAAATCTAAGCACTAATATAGAGTGGAAAAGGGAAAATGCACATATAAGCTTTGATATTTCTGAAAAAATGAGGGGATATTCCTAACGTTCATAACCACCTATATATGCTTGGACTTGTCTGTGACTTATCCACAAAACAAGATGTACATATTTCTGGTCAAGCTGCAAGTGTGTACGTGTTTTTGAAAATGGTAAAAATTGGATATACAATTTTCTCGTGACACTTATAAAGTGAAGAGTCTGTGTAAGTGTCAAAAGCCAAAGTCATATAAGTTTTGTATTTTGTACGGCTTGTAAAGATTTCCACTTTAGAAAATGTGAAGTATCACAAGTTATTATCACAAACAGAAGTGGTATATAGAGGCTTGCAAGAAAGAAAATAACCCAGACAGTTGGTGTCATCAAGAGTGCTAGAGACGGTACCCGAACTTGCTTGCTTGCTTACTTGAATTAAAGTGATTTTCGCTCCAATGGAGCATGTATCACTGGTTTAATAACGCACCGAGTGATTTTTAATTACTCTTGGGGAAGGAAAGAGAGCCTCATCCCCCAGGCTTTTATGTACTCACAGACTATTTTTAAATTTAGCCACTGAGGTGTAGGACTAACTAGTCCTTAACAACCTGACTGAAAGGCTTTAAACATGAGTGGGAATTGTCTCACCACACACTCATTTTTCTGTCCGAGCGTGGTAAAGGAGGGAAAAGGTGCTCAGCAAGACAGCCATGGATGTTAAGTACTCACCAAAACGCTAGCCCGTACTTATTTCAAATCAAGTCGTGTCACCAAAAAAGACGCCGTGTACGACATCAAAGGCATTGTCAAACGCAGAAACCGTAAAGTGGGCAAACGACGTGTCAAAGAAGTCAAAGTACGTTGGAAAGGATATCCGCCCAGTTTTCATTCTTGGATCGACGCTTCGCACGTCATCGACTATAAAAAGAAGTGACCATCATTCCCTTTCACACAGATTCAGCTACTGCGATCACTCCTTCACCCAATTCTTCCCTGCAAGATTTACAAAAACAACCCTTGTGGGTGTGGTATGGAGAACGTGTGCCTAAAACGCAAATCGTCTTTTTCTGCCAAACCTTCGTGGTGTATTGTGTCATCGGTGCAGCCATTACCAATCTGAGTTTGCAACAAGGAGACAAACAATCGTGGACCATTGTATTGAGCAGTTGCATCGGTTACCTGCTTCCTAATCCCTCCCTGAAATTCTCCTCGAACGGGAACCAGGGGAAGCTTGTGTCCCGTGTCAGTGCCAGTCACCACTCCAACAACAACCCCATTTTGGGCGGAGACACTCCTCTGACTTCCAGTAACACCTCGGACAGCCACAAAACTCTGGAATTATGAGCAATAACAACCAATTTTACTTAACCTTACCCAGTGACAGTTCCATGGAGGTGTTTCCCAAGAACGTTGTGCTGTTACACGGTCAAATTACCTCAGACCATCAAGTTAGATCACGAAGCCCATTGGGAAGTGGCTTTAGTGGAAATCATTCACCCAACACAAATCAAAAACATCACCGAAAAGCAAAACACTTTCGAGGTGGAAATCCTGAATGCCCGATTGGAGGAAGAAATCAATAAAATCGGGTTTTAAGGGGACACAAGACCAGTCAGCAATCCAGCCTTCATTATCTACACCTTAAAAATTCCTTCAGGTTATTATTTTAGTGGTGAACATTTGGTGGACACTATTGCGGACAGGTTCAACTTAGCCTTTGGCAAAGCACTGAACAGAGCCAAAAATAGTGTAAAGACTGAGTACCATAAAGTGGCTCATCGTCTCGTGATCAAATTTCAAGATACGGACACATTGTCCCTCAGGTTCAATGGTAGTTTGTTTGAAATTTTGGGTGGACATGCAGAAATGGTCGCAAACAATATGAGCCCCAAGATCAACAGTAATATGGATTTTTACAGAGCTTTTGGAAACCCGGTAGAACTGAACCAAGGACTTAATTTGATCTTTGTGTATTCCGATGTGGTGGAGTACAACGTGGTGGGACACACCTCTGTGCCGTTACTGCGTGTCATTTCTTTCAAAGTAGATAGTACCACAAACAATGACCAGGAAGGTGCAAACACCTATCACGTACACCGTGAATTTGTACATCCTCACTATTTGCCCGTCAGTAAGTCGTATTTAGACACTGTCAGCATTGCTATAAAAGGAGATCTGGGACAAAATATTCCATTCACCAAAGGGAAAGTTACAGTGAAACTCCATTTTTGAAAACGGTTCTCTAACGAATTGTAAGTCAAGACAGCGACGAGGGACATTTTCTCCCTATAAAATCCGACCAGATGCGTGTGGAACTTCAGTTTGCAGAAAATCTACGCGCAGATAATACGGTGAACGTCATCTTGTATGCTGAATTTGACAATACGATATAAAGCATCAGTTTGAGAGAAGTCACTCTTGACTATTAGAAGTCATGGAAGACTTTTATTAATGTTTATATAGTAGGGATTCTTTGGACAATGAGTATCCTCATTGGTATATCACTCAGATGAAACTAGCGACATTTGGCTACTTCAGTGTGAGGCAATGAGCTAGATGTAATGCCGTGTATATATATATATATATATATATATATATATATATATATATATATATGCTGAAAAGAATATTTACGTCTTCTTAGTACGGCTAGATTAAAGAGACAGCAGGCTTATGTTTCTCAGAGAAAACTAATTTATTGAAACATTTGCTTTCACGTTTTACTGGCTTAAGTTAGTTTGCCATGAACACTTGGGACCTTGCATGTTATATGCTAGCTTTCCTACACAGACTCGTGAAATCTGAGGGAGGGAAGCATCTCGATAATTATTTCATCCTTATTGCAAAAGAGATTGCTTTGACCAGTATTTCATGCTTCGGTGACTTTGTTGATATTTGGTGTTTAAAGAAAATTTTGTGTGTACTGTTTAGTTTAGATTTATGAAGTTTGATAACTGGGTGCATCTGTGTTAGTTTTATACCTTACAACGAAAGGTCGCTGTAATCTACATCTTATGCTTTACTAACATGAATAATTGTATTTAGGTCATGACGATATAGTTGTATGCATGATGTGTACATACTAGTCTTCAAAGAAGTACGTCTATGATATAGTACAGTTGAAATTAGGAACAAATATGCTTATTCAATTATGAATATTCCTGATTTATCACTAGATATGTATACTGTCACTCACAGTGGGTTAAATGTTTATTGTACAGTGAATTCATCGGTATCGGTAGAGTGGATTAGAGCATTGATTTCTAATGCAAAGGCTCATCAAGATAATTCTTGACGGATAAACTATGCCTGTAACAGTGGCCATACATGCTACACTACAGAAATACTGATAGTCTGTGATTTCCGCCAAGGTAATATCTAGCTTCTACGGCGCGCAAGAATAATAGTTTTTTAATCAAATTTAACAAAGATTTGAATGAAAACCAAAGAAAGATACCCTTTGGTTTTCATCAACTCAGTGTGACCCCCACCCTTTAATATCACTGAAAGACCTACTCGTTATAGTTGAATGTATTGCATGCCCTGTCACAATGGCAAACAGTTTGAACGTTACTTTGGCATTAACTAATTCTGCATGGTAGCTGGAGAGAATTAAAAGCCATATATTCCATAATCATATTCTGGTTGACAACGAGATCTGATAAAATCAATAAATAATAACACAAATTATTATGTTGCCACGTGTTGCTTACGTGGCTCATTTCGTCATTTCACCACACATCTTTTTACCTCGGGACTGTCTGCCTGCAGTCATGATTTTACTTAAATATGAGGTTCCTTTGAGCTCACAGAAAATGTATGGGGAAAAGTTAAAAGTGTCACATACGTTCATCTGAAAAGATTTGTACGAATTTCCACGAATTCGTCATGCCTAACAATAGAAAAACACCTAAAAGCCCCCCCTCTCTCTCTCTTAGTCCATGAACCACGGTGCTTCAAGTTAGTTGTTCTATCAAATCCGTGAACAGGTGCTAAGCATTTTCCCTAATAACTGCCGGGAAAACTTGTACTGAATTTACCATTATTCGTGTGATACAATTTTAGTGAAACCCGTACCTACTGGGGATTTTTTTTTTAGGGCCAACAAATCTTGTCAGAGGCCATGCCCAAGATAACATTCCATCACAATCATACGCACATACACGGAAGTTATTACCCATGAAAATTTCAGACGTCATGAAACGATGGATATCTTTACAGTATTGTGAAGGGAATTTATGTAATATAAAAAAGACTGGCAATTTAATGCGAATCAGAAAAATATTTTAATAGTTAAAGATTATTCTAAATATTGAGTTATTATCTGTTGGCCAAGATAGATTCGCTCAATGTATGCCAAATATATAGACTGACTCAAAAAATAACAGTTAATGTTGATCTTTAAAAAGAATTCACTCAAATTTTGGTTTGTGGATGGGAAGGTAGGTGTTGTGCGTGCGTTTTGTATTAAATGAATAAATTGAGAAAAATAATATTTTAGGGTTAGAATTATTATTTCCACTACAATAAATCTTCAAAAATCCGAGTAACAAATGCAATTGTTTAACCGCTCTGGTAGCCTAAGTGGTTAGGTCGCGGGTTCGAACCCAGTCCGAGTCATACCAACGACTTATAATAATGATACTAACAGCTGCCTCTCTTGACGCTCAGCATCAAGAGCTTAGTGTTAAGATTGGTCGGCCTAGAGTCAGTATAATGTAACTGCCACACTGCAGACATCATAGCGATATGACTGAACGATTGTTAAGGCAAGGTAAAAAATCCAAATCATATGCACATACACACACACGGAATGGATGAATGCATCTGCCGTACATACAATGCACAACAAAGAAATGTTGAATAAAGCAAATGAATTGTGGTTTAACAGTAACAGTTTTCTGATTTAAGCAATATTTATGACATAACAAACAGTTTCTTATTATTTAGGTTGTTGTTGTTGTAGGGTTTAACGCCATTTTTCAGCACACGATAGGCTATACATGGTGGAGAAAAAAACCGGGGAAACCAAGGAAAGAACCACCGACCCACGATAAGCTACTAGCAAGCTTTCTCACATACCCACATTAGCCGAATCCGAGACTCGAACCCACGCAGATAGAGGTGAGATGGCAGTGATCCGTAACGGAGAGCGCTTTAGACCACTCGGCCACTCAGGGCCCCTATTATTTTAGGTAACATGTCAAAAGGATAAAAGGTGTAAAGGATATGTATAAAGCTAGTATTAGCTGTTTACATAAAATCAGAATAAAATTAATAGTCAGGCTATTCTTTCAAAGTTAAAGTGCCATTCGCAGCGATTTGAAATATTTGGTTTCGTCAATGTTTATAAACATTATCCTAATATAAAACACTTTCAGGTTCAATAGGACTATTTACGTACACTTCATCAAGGAGCCGAGCAGGGCTTCTTAAAATAGCAATTAACTGAATGCAATGCGATTTCATTTCTTTGTTCAATTTACAAATGTTTTATCTTATCCTAATTCTCGTCCAAAATTCTCCTACTGCTCGAAAATCTTGAAGAGCAATGGTAGAGTTAGTGAAGACCATTAGCCGTAACGTTGCAAGAAGTAAAATACCCAAGGAAGATATTTACCTGGTTAACATCTTCAAGAGCTCAGGGCATTGTAAGAATTGTAGAAGAGAAACAGCATTAGACAAGTGCCCTTAAGTAACTCTTCAAAAGGTATTCCAATTCTATTCGCTAATCTGGTTAGATGACATATTACCTCAAAACTCTTCAGGTATAATACGAACGTTTGTTCTTTTGCTAAAGCTCATCAAATGCTCTTCTAATGTTCTTAACTCAAGAAGGGCATTGCAAGAGGTAGCAAAGAACATTAGTCAATATTTTGCAAGAATTAATATTCCTAAAAACGATCTGTGTCCGGTTAATATTTTCAAGAGTTCAAATGATTGGAAGAGTTATCAGTGAGCAATACCATAATAACTGATCCTTAAATACGTATTGGCTAATACGTTTCCAATCAAATTAAAACAGTTAGGTCTTATCCTCATTCTCTTCCAAAATGCCCTTAACGTTCGTAAAACTTTAAGAGTATTAATTGAGTTAGCGAAGACCATTTACCAATACGTTACAAATTAAGTTCCCTAAGGAAGATATTTATCTCGTTAAGGTCTTCAGAGCTAAGGGCATTAGAAGATACATACCAGAGCAATAGCAATTGGCACATGCCATTTAGTAACTCTTATTCTCTCCGCTATTCGGGTCAGCTGATATATTACGTCAAAACTCTTCAGGTATCATACGAACGATGGTTCTTCTGCCAATGCATTTCTAATGCTCTTAACTCTAGAAGAGCATTGGAAAAGGATAGTGAAGAGAATTGGTCAACACATTACAGGAATTAATTTTCCTTAGGAGGAAGGTATGTGTTCCGTTAATATCTTCAAGAACTACGAGGATTGGAAGAAGAATAGAAGAACAAAAGCATAAACTAACCCTTGTACCCATTAACGATTTTCATATCGTCTTTTCTTTACTTAATTCTGGTTACGTATTCGCTAATGATCTTCGTTATTCGGGTCAGGGCAATCAACACATCAAAACAGTACAGGTATCTGAACAAAGTTAATTCATATCAAAATGTTCCCCCTTATGCTTTGAAGAATACTGGTAGAGTTAGTGAAGAACATTGGCCAATGCGTTTCAGTAATTCGGTTTCCGCAGCCAGATATGCATCCCATTAACTATTTCAATAGCTATGGGCATAAGAAAAAAGATTTTTAAAAAAAAGCAATAGCATCAGAACTTTCTCTTAGAGACGTAAACGATTTACCGATCTTCCTTTCTTAACCTAACTCTTGTAACGTTTAGGCTAATGCCCTTCGCTATACGGGTCGGTTGAGATACCTCATCAAAGCAGTTCAGGTATGTGAGAAAAGTTTTATCAAATCCTAATTCTCTTTCGGAATACTCCTAATGCACATAAATCTTTAAGAGTATTGGTAGAGTTAGCGAGGATCATTAGCCAATACGTTAGAAGAATGTTTTTTTGGAAGATTTGTATCTAGTTAACGTCTTCAAGAGCTTTTTGTATTGTAAAACCTATAGAAGAGCAACAGCTTTTGGGAATGCCCTTTAGTAACTCTTTAAAAGAACCGTTCAATCATATTCGCTAATCGGGTCATTTTACATTTTACAAATTACCTCAAAACTATTCAGGAAATAAACGAACGTTCCTTCTTATACTAAAAATCTTCAAACGCTCTTCTAATGCTCGTAACTCGAAAAGAGCATTGGAAGAGGTAGCGAGGAACAAGAGACAACAATTCACAAGATTTATAACTCCTAAGGATGATCAGTATCCCGTAAAAATGTTCAAAATTAAGATGATTGGAAGACGTAGAGAGGAGGAACAGCACAATAACGAACCCTTATAGACGATAATGGAATACAAATCTTGCTTTGTTCTCTTAATTCTTGTAATGTATTGGCTAACGCTCTTCGCTATACGGGTCAGTTGAGATATCACATCAAAACAGTTCAGGTATGTGACAAAAGTTAGGTCTTATCTCGTCCAAAATTGTCCTAATGCTCGTAAATGTTGAAGAGCATTGGTAGAGTTAGTAAAGACAATTAGGCGATACGTTATAAGACGAAAGATTCCTAAGGAAGATATCTATCTTCTAATCGTCTTCAAGAGCTAAGGGTATTGTTGTTGTTGTTGTTGTGAGGTTTAACGCCATTTTTCAGCACACGATAGGCTGTGCATGGCGGCCAGTATTAATCGTGGAGGAAAAACCCGGGAAAACCCCGGGAAGAACCACCGACCAACGGGAAGCTACTAGCAAGCTTTCTCACATACCCACATTGACCGAATCCTGGACTCGAACCCACGCAGACAGAGGTGAGATGGCTGTGATCCGCAACGGAGAGCGCTTTAGACCACTCGGCCACTCGGTACCCCTTAAGTGTATTGTATGAAGTAAAGAAGAGCAGCAGCATTCGGCGAATGTTCTTTTGTTTTAAAAAAAAAAAGTCTTCCAATTTTATTCGCTAATCGGGTCAGTTGACATATTACCTCAAAACTCTTCAGGTATCCTTCTAACGTTGGTTCTTATGCTAAATCTCTTCAAATGCTCTTCTAATGATCTTTACTCGAGACGAGCATTTGAAGAGGTAACAGGAGCATTAGTCAAAATTTGACAAGAATTGATAGTACTAAGGTAGATCGGTATCCGGTGGTTAACATTTCAAGTGTTAAAAGGATTGGAAGAGTTATAGCGGAGCTGTAACATAAGAACTTTCTTTAAGAGCACGTAAACGATCTACAGATCTTCCTTTCTTCACGTGATTCTTGTAACGTATTGGCTAATGCTCTTCGCTATTCGGGTCAGTTGAGATATCATATCAGATCAGTTCAGGTATGTATCAAAAGTTATGCCATATCCTAATTCTCTTCCAAAATTATTTTAATGCTCGTAAAACATGAGGACTATTGTTAGAGTTAGCTAATACGTTGTAAGAAGTACAGTTCCTCCGGAAGGTATGTATCTCGTTAACGTCATCAAGAATTAAAAATCTCTTCCACTTCTCTTCGCAGATCAGTTGACACACTACGTCAAAACTCTTCAGGTATCATACGAACGTTGGTTCTTCTACCAATGCACTTCTAATGCTCTTAACTCTAGAAGAGCTTTGGAAGAGATAGAGAATATAATTAGTCAACACGCTGCAATAATTAATTTTCCTAAGGAAGGTATGTGTCCTGATAACATCTTCAAGGGTTAAGAACATTGGAAGAAGTAGAGAAGAGCAATAGCATAAAATTAAACCTTGTAGACGATAACGATTTTCATATCTTCCTTTCTGAACTTCATGCTAGTCACGTATTGGATAATGCTCTTCGCTTTTTGGGTCAGTTTAGTCACCAGATCTAAACAATTCAGGTATCTGGACAAAATTACTTCTTATCCAAATGCTCTACCTAAACTATCTTAATGCATCTAAATCTTGAACAGCATTGCTAGTTACCGACGAGAATTAGCTATTGCGTTTCATGAATTAAGTTTTAGAAGGAAGATCAGCATCCCGTTAACGATTTCAAGAAATACGGGTATTTGAAGAAATATATAATAGCAATAGCAAAATAACTTTCTGTTACAGACGTAAACGATTAGCAGATCATCCTTTCTTCACTTAATTATTGTAAAGTATAGGCTAATGACCCTCGCTATACGGTCAGTTGAGATATAGCACCAAAACATTTAGCTTTGTGACAAACTTTAAGCCTTATTATAATTCTCTTCCCAAATTTTCAAAATGCTCGGAAATCTTGAAGAGAATAGGTAGAGTTAGCGAAGACCATTAGCCAATACGTTACAAGAAGTAAGATTCCTAAGGAAGATATGTACGTCGTTAACGTCTGAAAGAGCAAAGGGCTATGTAAGAATTATCGAAGAGCACTAGCATTTGGCAAATGCCCTTTGGTAACTCTCAAAAACACTATTACCAACCTCGTCGCTATTCAGGCCAGTTGACATAATACGTCAAAAACATATTCAAGTACCATAGGAACGTTGGTTCTTATGCCATTTTCCATCTAATGCTCCTAATTCTTGAAGAGCATTGGAAGAGGTAGAGAAGACAATGAGTCAACACGTTACAATAATTAATATTCCTAACAAAGGTATGTATAGGTACACGTTAACAATTTCATATCCTCCTTTCTTAACATAATTCTTATCACGTTTTTGCTAATGTTCTTCGCTATACGGGTCCTTTGAGTCACCACATCAAAACAGTTTGTTTTTTTGTCCGAACAAAGTTACTTCTTATCCAAATGCTATTCTTAAACGTTCTTAATGCTCTTAAATCTTGAACTCCATTGGCAGGGTTAGCGAGGTGCATTAGCCAATGCGTTTCAGGAGTTAAGTTTCCTAAGGAAGATCCTCATCCTGTTAACGATTTCAAGACCTATGGGCATTGGATGAAATACAGAATAGCAATAGCATAAGAACTTTCTCTTAGAGACGTAAACGATTTACTGACCTTCCTTTCTTAACTTAATTCTTGTAATGTATTGGCTAATGCTCCTCGCTGATACGGATCAGTTGAGATTTCACAAGAAAACAGTTCATGTATGTGGCAAATGTTGATTATTGTCCTAAATATCGTCTGATTATCGTATAATGCTCGTAAATCTCGAACGGCGTTGGTGAAGTTAAGAAAGCAAAATCTGTAAGTTACAAGAAGTAACTTAAGAAAGGAAGATATGCAAATCGTCAAGGTACACAGTCGTATGCTATTGCTCTACTATACTTCAAGATGTTAACGAAATACATACCTTCCTGAGGAAAATTATTTCTTGTAACGTGTCGATTAATTCCTATCGCTACCTCTTTCAATGCTCTTCTAGATTTAAGAGCATTACAAGAGCATTGGCAGAAGAACTAACAACATTCGTATGATACCTGAAGGGTTTTGACGTACTGTTAGAACAGAATCTTTGAGTAAAAGTATTAAGATTGAAAAAATTTCTTCAAATTCTATTAAAAGTAAGTTTTCATTAAATTATTTTGAAAGTAATTTTCCACTAAAATATATTGAAATTAACTTTATCTATTTGTGTAATACAACTGTATGCTATTTTTATAAAGATCGCGCTTTATGAGCAGGTGCAGAAATCCATAAAAATACATTTCTCTGTATCTAAAGGTCAGCAATTTAGATTTGGTGGGAAGCTGCTGAACAGGCAAATTATTAAATCAATAATGGATTTGTCAAGCGAGATAATTAACACTTTTTCCGCGGGAAATGTTGAGAGGCTTGTTCTGATCCGAAATGAGCGAAACCAAAAATCTGTGTATAAACAGAGACCAGACGTACGCATAATTAGTTTGTTCCTGAGTCAAAACAGCTCTGTCTTTTCCTTTCTTATCTAAGAATCGTCTGTGTTCGCAAATTTCTCTAAAGAATGGGCACTTTTTAATGTTTGAGATTTTAACGGTAAAGTTCATATTTTTGCAACATGTTTGCAAATTCATTATATTTATATTATAATATAATGGAATGTTTAATTGTATTTGTTGTATGTATTATTGGAAAAGATGAATTCGCTACCAACTTCATGTTTAGATTTAATTTGGAAATAAAAGATTCTTTAAGTAATATTAACTAATGTGTAGTAACAAAAATGATTATTGCATTAATCGCAACTATTGAATGTTATCCTCACTGGCTATCATGAAGTTAATCGAGATTAACTATCTTTATTACATTCTAAACGGCAGAAATTATACAAATGTATGAAGTTGGTAAGCTCGATGGAAAAGTGTAATATTATATGTATTTCGTCTATTTTAAATATAAAGGCTTCACAGATGTATCTCTCGAATGTATTATTATATATATATATATATATATATATATATATATATATATATATATATATATATATATATATATATATATATATATATAATTTAAATACAAAGATAGTTCCTCGAGTCAGAACAGCTGTTGTCTTTTCCTTACAGCAATTCCGTACCTCATTCCCCAATATGTAACTGTATCTACACCGTTAAGGGTGATTCCCTTGTTAAGAAAGCCTGAACTTCTCTGTTTCTCTCTCACCATGGGCAATGACATTTCGTAACGTATGAGTAATCCCTTCTCATAGCGAGAAATGAGAAGAGGTTATGATATAAACCCTACCATAACGTTCGTATGATACCTGAAGAGTTTTGACGTACAATGTCAACTGATATGAGTAGCGAAGGGAAGTTGAAGAGTTTGTTAAGAGTTAACAAAGGGCATTTGCCAAATGCTAGTGTTTTTGTATGTATCTTCCAATGCCCTTAGCTCTTGAAGACGTTAACGAGATACATATCTTCCTTAGTTAACTTAATTTTTGTAACGTTTTGGCTAATACTCTTTGCTAGCTCTATTAATGCTCTTCAAGATTTACGAGCCAATGCTCTTCTAATGATTTAATTACGTTTAACTAATTTTTGGAGATACTTCCGTGGACCATTTAAGGTGTTAAGAGAAACTTCTTTCAAATGAAGATACAGAAATTAATCTTCTCGACTATGTTTCTAATTTTAAATATAACTTGTCAAAGGCGTATCAAGTTGCAAGAACTAATATGCAGTCTACTCAGTCAACAATGAAATAAAGTTACGACAAAATTACAAAGAAAGGGATTTTTCAGCCTTGTGATAGTGTTCTGGATCTCTTGCCCATACCACAAAATCCTCTCCCAGCTGGGTAATATCGTCCTTACCCAATTTAACTTATATAATTAATACTCCAGGAAGGAGAAATTAAAAACAACTGTGTCATATCAATATGTTAAAGGAGTATATTGATAGAGATAGCCATGGTAATCTTGCAGTCAGTATAGTAGTACCTGTCTCACATAGTGAGGATTTAAGCAATGGGATGCACTCGGACAGCTGTGACTTGAGTAACCAATCATCAGAATTCAGAAATTATGAAAAGTTGGATATGAAAAGTTCACATCTGCAGAAGAAATTCAGTATTTGCTGGTGAATGATTTCATAGACCCGAGTAAAAGTGACTGGAGTTCACTGTATATACTTGTACCGAAAACAGATAATATTTTCTGCATGTGCACCGATATTAGAAAAGTAAACAGTGTGACTAAAACAAATTCGTTTCCATTATCAAGAATCGATCACTGCATTAATTAAATTGAAAATGCAAAATATGCAACCAAATTTGAACTTCTGAAAGGATTCTGGAAACTTCCTCTCACGAGAAAGAGAAGGAAATTTATGCATTCGTTAACTCCAGATGGACTTTATCAACATACAGTAATGTTGTTTGGGATGAAAGGTTCTCCTTGTACTTTTCAATTCTAATGAACATAATTACATCTCGTCTAGATAATTGTGATGTTTACATCGATGATATCATCATCTACAATAACACCTGGAAAGATCAATTGGAGACGATTTTATTACTAGACTCAATGCAAATTTGACAATTAATAGATCCAAAAGTGAGTTTTGACGTTCTTGTGTTACATTGTTAGGACATAATCGTGGATACCGACAAGTTAAACCTATGGATACTAAACTCCAAGCCATCTCTAATTTCCAGGTGCCTATTTGTAAAATGTTACTGATGAGATTTTCGGTATAGCTGGATATTATCGGAAATTGTGTTCAAATTTTTCCATAATTGCTGACCCCCTAACCATGTAGTTGCTAAGCAAGAAAACTGTAATAAGAAAACCCATGGAAACAAATTTTCGTTTCATATGAGCTAATTTTTGTTTCGTTAAATTTTATGCTTGACTTTAAATGTTAGCGGGCTTTGTTGCACCGTCTAGCGTCTTAGTTTTGGGTGATGTGATTCCGCCTGGGTATATAATAATAATGAGGACTTTGTATAGCGCCTAATCTTTAGAAGCTCTAAGAGCTTTATAACATTAGACAACACCTATAAGATAAAAAAACATATATAATGATATGATTACAAAAACAAACACCATGAAATTGGAAAACATAAAAAAACATGCTGGAAATATTTAAAGTAAGAAACATCATTAGGTCTTTAAGCTTGTTCTTGCAGTCGAAATAAGTGAGTTTTGAGAGCACTCTTGAATGGGATCACTGCGTCTTTGTGTCTAAGGTCAGTGGGCAATGCATTTCACATTGCTGGCCCTAGTATGCAAAAGAATGATGTTCATATGACTTTGTTTTCATACTTGGAATAATGAGTATACGATTGTCAGAAGAGGAGCGTAAGTATGTTGTATAAACGAGCCCTGGATTTATAAACGAGCCAACCGTAGCTGGTGGTGTGCTACGAAGCGGTATTTGGTGTAGACGTACCCTTGCAATTAAAGCAGTATAAACACCCGCTGCAGCAAGACATTTGGTCGTATTGTCAAGGTCTTTCGTAAACCATATTACAGGCGCTACAAGGCTCGTCCAAGAAACGAGAATGACTTGCGACAATACACATTTTAACTGAAGATATATATTTTCTCATGATTTCGCTCTAGTCATCTCTCTCTCTCTCTCTCTCTCTCTCTCTCTCTCTCTCTCTCGATTTTGATCGAGTAACGACCCGCGACGACGACATTGTCAGCGACAGTCAGCGACACAGTCGGCGACTCAGTGACACAGTCAGCGTCTCCGCAACTCACTCGGCGACCTGGTTGGCAACTCTGTGATAAAGTGAGCGACACAGACGACTCTGCGACCAAGTCGACGACTCAGCCACACAGTCGACGACTCTGCGACCCAGTCGGCGACTCTGCGACACAGTCTGTCGCACTCTGGAACGCTAGTCCTGAAACTGATTCAGCTTGATATCACTCCAAATGTAAAGACCAATCATAAAGAACCAAAGATAGCAAGACTCTGGGTAGTGTAGCTGAGTGAGTTTCCGCTACAAATCCAAGTTTCATTGGTCTGAAAAAATGTCAGGAGGCTTCACATCAGTTAAAGGCCATATTTAAGAGTGCACCAGTCCTTCAGCTCCAAACTTCAGTCAATCATTTAAAATGTATGTTGATGCAGATGATGTTTGGATTGGTGCAGTATTGATTTAAGAAGACACAAATTGTGTAAATCATCCAGTATGTCATTTTTTTTAAAAGAAAAAAAATGAAATAAGCGCCAGAGAAATTATTCCACAATCGAGAAGGAATGTTTGGCTTTTATACTGGCTTTACAACAATTTGAAATGTATATTAGTTCAGCTCCTTCTCCGATTATTGTATTCAGCGATCACAACTCCCTTACTTTCATCAGATATGTGGGTGATCCTGTAAACGGCCGTTGAATGTTTGTCTTGTGAAGAGGAAAGAAAATCTACCACATCCCAATTAAAATTATTCTCTTCTGGAAGTATAAGTGTTGTTGTTTTGGTAGCCGAGATGTCATCACCCTCACATCCCCTGCAGGCGCACCCTTTACATCGTCTTCTTAATTTCAGCCATGCTCAAACTATGTCGGATATAGTCACTGCTCACGGAGTCTAGCTTGCCGTTATACTGCAATGCGACGTCACGCTGCGCTCTCTTCTGATTGGAAGAGATACTCCCCGATCTGATTGAATTTTGAAACTCGCGTTTCAATTGGTGAAACATGCCAATCTGTTTCCAACCGGTCTTAAACTTTTAATACCGGTGGCTCTCCTTATGAACTCACCTGATTCCATGACAAGATGTGGACAAACTGACTACTCTAACCGTACTTTCACACTAAAGACATCCAGCAGGTTGGCCTCTGTGAGAGATTATCTCCAGTATTTCGCTCCAAAGAGTGCTACCTAAAAAGGGTTGGGGGCTATTCACTCACATGCCGAGGACTCGTTAGAGATCTGGAGTGAGTCTTATAGTATATTGTTATGTATATTTAGTTTAATTGTTTGTTAGTTAGTTATATTTTATTTATTTTTTTTTTTGGCTATTGTAATGTAACATTGTATGTTTTACTTGACCTTGTCCCAAAACTGAGTTCATTTCCGCTCAACCCAAATTACTTTTCTATTTTATTCATTGTAAACAACTAATACATAGCCAAATTATTCTCTATATGTATAGGTTTAAAATCAGCATTATTATCAATAGAAGAACTAAATATGTTTATTTGGGTCAAAGTTTTGAAATTTCCTAAGTGAATTATACATAATCCAGGTTATTGTTGAAAACATCAGGATCGTTCTAGACGGTTATTTTCCATTAAGTAATGGGGTTTTTTTAATTTAAAAAAGCTAACTGTGGCCTAAGGTCAAGTAGAGAACTGTATATATTGCAAGTGTGAGGACTTGGTCATTCGTACTTTAAGTTTTAGCAGAGCCAAGTTGTGCGTTTTGCCCAGTAATATTTAATATTTGGGGCTGGAATATTTTTCTTCAAATTATTGAATTCAAGTGATTATTTTCTCTGGAAATACAAATGTTTTCTTATAGAATTCTTGGATAAAGACATTCACTGGATTATACATAATTCAAACTTGGAATTATATTACTGTGATTCAACAAACAACTTGACTCATCAACAGTCTAGAAGCTATAACATGCATGTCATCGCCTTCGGATTTTGGATTTCTTTGGGACTTGTACTAAGTTTTATTCAGGACTTTAAATTACTTTGACTTGTGTCTGTAATTCTTGGACTATTTTGGGATTTAATTCGCAATTCCGTAAGTTCCTTTTTCTGATTTTTACTTTGTATTCTAGAGAAATACATTATTTGTTAAATTTCACAAAGCTTGTTGTCTTTCAATCTTTTCTGTTACTAATTTTAAGAGCATAAACTTGTAATAATGTAACTTAGTATAAAGATAAAATAAAATGTTATAAACTCATGACATCCCCTATAAAGAAGAAAAATTAACCTTAATAACTGATAATTTAAAAATAACTAAACAAATGAGAAAACGGAATGACTAACGTAGATCTAACACAGTACAATAAAGAACAACACATAGGGACAGGGATCTGTGACCCTTGAAAAGCACCAGGTGTGGATACCATGGGGCTATGCCAATGGCGCTACGAGAAGTGGACAAGCCCGTGAAGAAGTCTGGGAAATCAACCTAGCAGAATATATGCTACGCATACATACATACTGGGAATACAAAAACAAAGTACTAGTAGTTTTTCCATTGTATTAAGAAGCACGCATCCGTACAAAACAAATACATGAGAAATCCTTTTCACATATAAATGTTTTCCTTTCTGCTGTTTTTAGAGTCAGATTTGACAATAGAAATACACAGGTCAAGTTGATAATAGGGATAATAAAGATGGAGAATCCATACCTTTGGAAGATTTTACTTGTAATATAAGAGCGATACGACATAAATATAGAAAACATAACACCACCTATACATGGAATAAGTGCTTATTTTATTTTCATTTTTTATTGTTGTTATATACACAAGACATGTCTCTCAAATGATAGGCAAATAGATTTTTTTAATTGATTGTGCGAGGGAAAAGTAAACCGGAAATTACTTCCTGGTATTGTGTTGCTGTAGATGTTTTGTTTGTTTTGTTTTGCTTTCTTCTTTTTTTTTGGTGGGGGGGACCAACCTGGGATCTCTTATTAGAACGGCCTCATAAGAACAATAACCCCGAGTCAAGAACAATATTTAAATATAGTTTTAAATCCAAATTCTTTTTGATTTTTTACGAATATACAACATAACAGATCTGAGTGGACTCACCATCATATAAAAGCCTTTATTATATCGGGAAAATGGAGGACTCCCCAATAGCTACCAGTTTATATAACTGGGAGCTGTCAAGGAGCCCACATATAATGTACTTTCTTTGTGAGAACACTTTAACAAGGACCGGAAACCACTTAATACAAATCTAAATCTTTACTAAATTACCTAATGTTCAAATTTTTCTAAATTATGTTTCAAACACTTCTATAATTAATTCTATATAGTCACGCCAACACCATACATAACTAATCTCACTTAGACACCTTGTTATATTTTCTTATTATCTTCTTATGAATATAATTACTATCGAAACTGACATGAAAACTTTTGGACTTATTTCCAAAATTTCCCCCAATACCCAAATTATTCCATCTTGGACTATAACTAAAATGTATGCAAAACTTAAATTTTAAATAAAATTGACTTAGTTAACAACTCAACCCTTGACCTAGATAGTGCTTTCATGAAATGAACTAACAATTTTCAGGAAAGAGATCTGTTGATGGTTAAATTTAACCCATTTTGATGGTTAGTTTCTTTCTTCATGCCCAGTTTATTGGTGGGACAACTCTCAGATCGAAAGAGAGAGAAAGACATCATTCTGGCCTCATTTAACCGGCAGTGTCACTCTTGCGATGTAGATGTTATATTGCTAGTATTAGCGAAGAAATACTTGGATCGGCCTGGAAAAAAAGATGTCAAAATCTAAATCTGCAGCACAGCAATTCCTTATTAAAATTAAACAAAATTACACTAGATATAAAAGAAAAATTTTACACAAATCATTTAAAATATGTAATAACAATGTTATATTTAATTATAGCTAGCCAAATTCACTCAGTTTTATAATTTCTGTATTTTAGAATTAAAAGATAAATAAATTGCCAATAATGCAAAAACTTAAGAATTAATTATTACAAACTAATGTCAAAGTAATTTATTCAATCTTTATTCTGAAAACTAAAAATATCACTTCCTGTAAATTCAAATGTATTTTGTTTCTAAATCAATTATATTTTGTAGCATGACGTTGGTGGCAAACCATTTCTACAAGAAACAAACTTAATATTATAAATTAACACAAATTCTAAACAAATTTCAACAATCCGATGCACATTATATTTAACAATTCATATTGTATAATAATAATAATAATAATAATAATAATAATAATATATTACAAGTTTTTTAGAGGTAGGTGAGATATTTTCTAAATTTGTTACTTCTCAGCGCATAAGAACAATCTATAACGAAATCTAATTATATTCTTCTTACCTGGAAGAAGATTGTCAGAATCAACGTCTGCAGCACAGCAATTCTTGACTAAGCTATGAGAGCGAGCGTATAAATAAATAGTGGTCCCTATTCTGGGAGACGTTTTCTTTGTCCATAATAGGGCATGACTTAAAATACTCAGCCTCGCGTATGAAAAATTTGGAAAACGCACGGCCCTCATGCTTCGGAAGAACCACGAAAAGCCTTTATTTTATTTCCAATGATACTTTGCCTCGTCAAAAAAAAAAACTGCTTGGTGCCCAACCCTGGCCTAGTTTAAGTCAATGTCTGAGAAGGCCGGCGTGACAAAGCCTATATTGAAGCTTTGTTTTACAAGATACAGCTGTTGTTTTACAATGATCTGTAACAATGATAGACTTTGTCAAGGCACCATAGTAGAATCATATAATGAAAATATTCTGACAATAATTTTCGTCATTAGACTGATAAAACACAAAAATTCTAAATTAAAAAAAAATCATTTTTTTTTATTAGACACAATATATTTATTATAAAAATTTAAATCGCAATTCCGAAAATTACACTTTATAAAAGTTCCTCAATAAAAATAACATTTAACAATCTCAAGAAGTTGCATTCTAAAAGTTCCAGTCCTCACAGGAACAAAGTGTGTATTATCAACACTCGGTTAATTATGTCTCACCACACCATGACAAATGAAAAGACTGGCACAGTCACTATTTTAGATAAAAAGGTTAACATAATTAAAGGGAAAGGGCAAGGAAACCCAATCCAGAGGGGGGTACGAGCCTAAGTTCAAGCAGGCAAGAGCCAGCGCATGGAAACCATCTCAATTCGCGCCATTCTTGAGGAGGGAGTACAGGCCCTAGGCTCAGTCTAGCAAAGGGAAAACTCTTATAGCATGACAAAGTAGAACAAAGAATAACCTCGCCAAATTTCTCTAACAATTCTTTAAAAAAATTAGTACTTATTTTATTTATAGATAATAACAAATATGCAAGGATGGACAGGGCGAAACACATAATAGAGCATTCATATTTAGAAAACACGAGGGGACATTTTTAAGTCTTAACCAGCATAGGATTCAGAGGCGTAGCTATGATATTTTGCGCCCGGGGACGAACTATAAAATTGGCGCCCCAGCCCCCTCCCCGTTTAATCACGTTTTTGAATATTACCCTTGTTTACTTATTATAATGTAACGTTGTAAGCCTCATTTTGGCGCCCCTGTACCTTGGCGCCCGGGGACATATGTACCCCCCTGCCCCCCCCCCCCCCCCCCCCCAGCTACGCCTCTGATAGGATTGCTGGGATTGGGTTTAAAGGTGCCTTCATAATCTAATTTCGGGGATGCTGTACTGCACGGACTATCCTATGTATGTGAAATCATCGTGGTTTATCACGAAGTTAACAGATACGGCTGTTAAGAAGATAATGATTTAAGCGGAGATGCAAGGCTATCTAAAGAGAGTCTTGATGTACAGAACCGCTGTCCGACGAAGGCTGAAGAAGAGAAGATCGGTGCGATGTTCCCTACGTTATCTGTCTTCGGTAAACAAACACAAACTGCCATTTTCAGGGCCACTCACTTGCCTCGAAAAGATATAACCTTCTAAGGATGACAAAAAATTTGCATTTTTACCGTGACCTCACTCATGTTTATTCTCCATTGACTCCAAAGTAGCATTCTGATGTTAATTTCTTGTATGATCACCAAAGGGCTCTGGTACTTTCGACCACTGGAAGTCCCATTGACACCCCTCCCCCGTCGGTGCACATGGCTACTGATAACAGCGAGGTACGTTATCAATAACTCTTTATAGGGTTTATTTTGGTCTATAAATATAATACTAAGAAAGAAGGATTTACATGAGAAATAATAAATACATTGGGTCAATTTACAGGTATTACTGTTTATAAAGTGTTGATATTGGCCTGATTTATGAAAAGTTAACTTTATATTTCTTTGCTGATACAGTGTAAATTTAATAGTTTAATATCAACCTTTAACATCCGTTAACTACACGTGCTAAAACAGTGATGACGACTATTAAGAAAATATGTTCCATTTTTTTAATAGTTCACATGGTCCGAATCAGAATGGCATTTAGGTCGAAAACCCTGTAATCTGGGCCGAATCAGTTACCGTCTGAATCGGCCGTTGTCGGAATCAAATAGCTACGATGTCGTAGCCTCCTGTCCACGACGTAGGAGTAAGGGTACTCATATTAGTACTAGGAATCAAACAGCATTCTTTGGGTCTGATTCAGTCGTAATCTGGTCCAGTCTGGGCCACACTTTGAATCAGCATGCAACCCAAAAGATATATTAAGTAAAGTTAATTGTGCTCAGAGTTTAAGTCAGCATCGCTATTTACTTGTACGCACTGTGATATTTGCTTAATTTGGCTGATGGATGACGGTAAGTACCAGCAAAATAAGGCAGTCGGAGTCCGCGTCATGGTCTCAGTCCGCGTCCGGATTTTTAGAACAATTTTGATCGACTGGAAGTGGCCTGGTTCTCGGATTTTATGTGGTTACTGTCGTAACTCCCAAAAACTAGTCTAAGATCGAAAGATGTCCGCTTATGAGCAGGTAGCTGGTGGTGCACTCAAATTAAAGGGAGTTTCCGACAAAATTAAAAAGTAAATACGCTTGTATTGAACAGTATATTTACTCTCTATATTCACTGATTCAGATTAAATGGATTTCGTAAAAGGAAACCTAGAGTCTATGATCTCATAACATCGAAGTTGAATATGTCGACACAATGATGCTCATTAGTCCTACATCGTACATGTAAGACATCGACGATGATATTTATGTTTTGGACGTCAGGAAACAAAATTAACATGTATTGTGTCTTTTACATTGTAGGACTAGGTGGTCATCAATAATAATGTCATGTTGCTGTCGATTTGGTAACATACCATTGATTGGCTAAATAAAAAATATATACAATATATTTATATAGATAGATAAATATATATGTGTGTGTGTATGTATGCAAACATCTTCAATATTAGTTATAATAACATACAAACAGGACTACTGCATATATGTTCATATCCTTGTCAATAATCTGAATCGTACCATCTCTCGCTAACAAATTACATAAGCCATACACTCTTGGTGAATTAAGCTAAAGGTATGATAAAACAACGCAAGCATATAATATAACTTTGAACGTGTTTTGTGAAACTGAACATTTATTTGAACTAAAAAGAATGTAATTCAGCAAACTCATTGGCTTGAACTAGGCAAAACATAATGGCAATCCCGCATGACAGCTAAACATACAAAAGAGCTTCCCTCTAATGGCTGTCCCAGTCAAGATCCCTAAGTAATATATATAGTTGCATGCAGTAACATGTATTATGTATGTGCCGCACAAGCAGTGTATACATCACGCGATGCAAGGAAAAGTATATTTACAAAAATAACATGGTATGCCAAACATGTCACCTTAATAATACTGGAATCTATGATGGTCTAGCCAAGCCATCTCAGGTATTTCATAACAGTAGGTTAGTTCTACAATGTAAGACTTCTACCAAGCAATTTATATTGGTTGGGTTGAACAAGCAACATAAATATTGGAGTAGGTGTTTTACATTGTAGTCGTTTTATTACCAGTTATTGGCTACACATTTTGGCTCATATATTTGGTGGAGGAAGAATCTGGAAGAACCACAACACATGGGAAGCTACTGGCAGACTTTCTCACATACCCACGTTGGCTGAACCAAGAGACTAACTCATGTGGATGGAGAAGAGATTCTCAGTGCCTTAGAGTACTTGGCAACCAGGACCCAAAGAAGCAAAACAAATCACCACAACGACATACATAAATCACTTAAGAATTTGATGTCATTCATACATTCTTCTTGGCAATATTCTTCCAGTCGAGAGGGAGATATTATTTGTTTTTAATGCTCAGAGAAGGATTGGATGATATTAAACGCATTTGGGCTCTGTCATCCTGGATCCATTAAGCTAAACATACAGCCAACAATGAATTAACAGACCAGATACAAATACAAATCTGCTTATAAAATTAATGCAGCTGCCACCAGCACAGCATTTGAGTGGAACTGTATTCTGACATCATTTAAGCCATTGGATGGAGGTTTCATGTAATACTCTCAAGCTTCTGTTTGAGAGACCTTTCATTGCAGTTGATTTTGCATTATATATTTATTGTAGTTTAATGTAAGGATTGTCTTGTTTTTAGATACTCAATGATAATTCGAGTAGTGTTTTGAAAGTGAATGTAAACATTTAATTTCAGCAGTACAACAAATTACCTTCCCTGATCACTTATCAGCTTGACATGACATTAATTACACTGCTTACACGGAATTTGCTGTGGCAAATGGTTTTCATTAAGATCTTGTCTCTTAATTGATCTTATGCTAATCCTATGAGAATAAAAACTGCTGTTTATATGTCAGCTGACTAAACACAGAGCCACCACCGGAGTAAGGGGATGTAACTTCCTCCATCTGTTATCTATTCTACTAGCATGCTTTGATCTGGCATTGTACTTGAAAATGAAACCATTGTTTGAATTGAAATATGTCTGTTGAGCAATATTCCAATAATGCTATGGGTACTCCCATCCAAATCCTCTCCAGTTATATTCTTTCAGTTGGCTCTTTCCCTTGCTTTAGTGAAAGGGAAACATTGGCAGCTACCATTTCTCCCATTGAAATATCTAAGATATTTGTCTACTACATTCTCAAATTGTATCAGATGTAAAAGTAAATATCACATTTTGCAGTACGTTAGACCCAACAGAGCTTAAATTTACTTCTTGTTTGTCCCTGTTGGCAAGTATCCATTTCCATACCTAATTGCATTTACTTTTTTCTCCACAGGAAAAAGAAAAAGAAGGACAAGGAAAGAGAACTCACCAAGGTTTTTGAAAATGTAAGAAATTCTGGGAACAGTAGTGGTGAAGAAAAACCCAGTTTGAAAGTTGATAAAAGAACCAAAGCAGAAATTGCATTTGCAAAAGCCAAAGACAAGAAGGTATAGCAATTATGGATGTAAATATGATTTATTTATTCAGGAAATAATAACTTAAGATTACAGAACCATTTTGTGGTTATCCATTAGTAAAACAGATTTATTATGTATTTCCTTGAAACTGATAACATGATTTTAAAGATAATAAATTTTCACAAACAAGAATTTGTTACAATGTTGTGTCCAGGTTACTCCATGGCATATTCCACAAACCTTGCAAAGTCACTTGAGCAAGAAAAACACATGACTTATCTGTGTTTGGCTGTCATGTGAAGTATCTCTCAAAAAGTATGCATTCAGTTTGTTTTATAACTATACATGCAGCAGTATCCAAGAAGCTGAGCTTGATGTAAAAACTAAACATAATCATTGGACTGTGAAAAGTTGGTCACTTTGAAATCTTTTACCTGTGATGAGCAGTACCCACCATGATGAATAAACCGAATTAAGTTTCCTGACTTTAAATTCAACAGAGAAACTTCACTAAAAACAAACTCAACATGGACATCTACATGTTGGAAAAGTGGTACAGTGGAAGCCCGCTATAATGTGATAATTAGGGTTAAAAAAATTGGATCGTGTTAATAGCAGGGTAGCGTTAATGTGTTTTTTAAAAAATATTTTGCTTTTTTTCAGAGAACAACGTATTGGCACATACACGTTTATTCATGTCTAATGCATATCATGAATAGGGTATCGACACCAATTACTATCGTGCAGTCATGGCATGCAATTCATCCACAATGCATGTAATTCCATTGAAAAATTGCACATAGATTTAAAATATTCAATAATATAGTCACATATCATTATGTCTGAATTCAGTGTCTAATATATAGCATGAACATAGTATTAACACTGTTTATTTATCGTCTGATATCGTACCTTTGTGGCATGCAGTTGATCCATAATACATGTAATTTCATTGCAAAAATTGAATACATATTTAAACTTCAACAATTTTGTCACAGATCATTATGTGTCTGAATTCACTGAGAGAAAATGAACAGCAAAGTTAGGTTAAGAAAGATGAAGCACATGTACGGTTCATTACGTTTCAGGGTCTATGAATGTTGTCTGCACAGATTTCATACTGCTAAAATTTTCTCACATGCGTTTCTGTGTACCTTTATCCATTGTATATTCCCAATAATTAACACTTGTATGCCTATTCATTTGAACAACTACAGCAACATTTCCGATAATGTTTATTTTGGCATAACACTTCAAGAACCTGGTGAAATTGTTAAATTTCAGAAGCCACGCCACGATCATATTATATTTAAATTCACACACAGACTCTTACCCTAAATGATAATAAACATTTTACACACTTTCTCGTACTTTAAGAAAAAATATTTTTCCGGGTACAAGAAAAATACACGTTCACATGTACATGTGTTTAAAATTTCAGGAACCATGCCATGATTGTATTATATTCGAATTCATACACAATCTCTCTGCCAAAATGATAATATATTTTTTTATGCACTATTTCACATACTTTAAAAAAAAAATATTTTCCGGGTACGAGAAAAATACACATTCATGTATTTAAAATTTCAGGAACCACGACACGATCATATTATATTCAAATTTGTACACCATCTCTTCCCAAAATGATAATACATTTTTATACACTATTTCACGTACTTTGACCCCCCAAAAAATTCATGTGAGAATGAATATATTAAATTTCGGGAGCCACGTCACAACCACATTATATCCAAATTCACATAAAGGGCATGTTATAGCGAGGTTGCACTGTATCTGTGTCTTGAGGAGTTAGAA
Organism: Sinohyriopsis cumingii; assembly: GCA_028554795.2. Lineage (NCBI taxonomy): Eukaryota > Metazoa > Mollusca > Bivalvia > Unionida > Unionidae > Sinohyriopsis > Sinohyriopsis cumingii. The sequence goes on from CM068824.1 coordinate 135,288,143, forward strand.
ATCATGTAATTAATACAATATTTATCTCCTGTAATTAATTAGAATTAATGTCATTAATGCATTATTTATCTCCTGTAGCCTCTTTATTTTGCAGCACTTTTAAATCTAAGGTGAACAAAGATGATCATTATCAAAACACTGAAATAAAATTTCTGGCCTTTACGTTTTGATGAGGACTCCACAATATACAGTCTCAACTTGTCTGCAATGTGTTATCATGAATAAACACTTGTTTAGTCACTGTCTACACAACATTACCTAAGGAACTAAGTTAAATGCAGCTGTGAATGGTACCCTCTATGTGAATACACCCAGTAAATATAATCACTGTATGCAAAACTGGCCCAGGAACTGTGTTAAAGGCAGAGTTTAATATAATCACTGGGAGCATGAAAAATAGGTCACTATGACCTACTTTGCCCATCCTGAGTAGTACCACCAGGATGAATACACCCATCGGGTTTCACTAATATAAACACAGTGGTATCTGAGAAATTTTGCATAAGGCAAAACAACTTGAAATGTATGACAAACACTGTTGGAAATATGACCTTGCCCCCTTTGATTTGCAATCAAGAGAAAAATTATTAATTTTCTTTTTTTCCCCTTGAATCTCAGCAAAATAGTGCAATATTTGTTCCATGATAATGACAAGGGTCCGTCCTAATACATTTATCAAGGGGTGGGGTGGGGGCTGTATTATTATTTGTCAAAGTTATCCTAAGTAAATATTTACCGACAATTTATAAAAGGGGCGTGGGTAGGCTTAACATCATGCATGGTTTTATCTTTGGACTTAGTTGACTTAAATCGGATTTAGAATTTATATCCAGGAAATTTCTGGTTACTTGCAAACAACAGAACAATGCTTGCTATGGCTTGGAGACTTGAAGATTATGGCAGTTTCCTTCCATTTTACATTTTGGCCTTATGTTAATTCTTCCATGTACACCCATCATTTTCCTACACACTAAATTTTTAATTTGAAAAAAAAAAAAATAACCCTAAATTTTCTGATAATTGATATTCAGTTTGATTTAATATTGTGCTCTGCATTTGATATAAAAAATAAATGACAATGTACATGCCATTAAAAGACTGCTAGGAGTTGCCAGTCAAGTTATGATTATCAGCACTTGTTTTACAAATATATCTTGTGGCATAATGGCTGATAATGTAGATTTTTTTCTCAGTTTTATATCATATTAGGTTATTATTTTGAAGTTAACATTAATTGATGGATATGATAGAAGAGAAATTTGTATCGGCTGTGGCCGAAAGTTCCATTTTTATATTAATAGTATCCCATTAAATAAAATGATGACTTGTTATGCATAAACTAAACAATAAAATGTGGAAACTCATTTTATTTTGTCCTTTACAAAATCATGTCATGTGTCTCCAGTTTAAAATGACAGGCTCCTTTATGTTACATTTTTTATTGCCCAATCTTTATTGTAAAATAACTTCAAAAATTATATAATATATTGCTTCCGTTATCAGATAAATATATTTGATCATTCAAAAAAAAAGAGTAGATTACTAATCTCACATAACATCTACCTTTGCAAACACCGTTGGAAAGTTTTTCGTCCTATTGTAATTGGTCTAGCTAATATACTGCTTCTTTAGTCAAGTAAATTACATTAGTCTTATATAGTTGTAACTGAAAGTGATTTCTTTTCATGAGAGAGAGAGGGTTAGAAGACCGAAGACTGCAATGCTCAAAACATGATTAAAGTTTACCGTGCTGAATACCGTCCAACTCATTGATATGTCTGATTGAGGTTTGAATTTCTGATAGTACTAGGACACTGCAATAATACTTATACCACTTGGTGACCCCATTGTTACTTTTATGGTTCATACAACACAAGTACTGAGTGGCTTCTTGTTCAGTCTGAATGTAAAATGTAGCACACTTCACAGCTTGTCACACGTAGGACTATTACTTGGGATATTTATGTAAAGTACCGTAATGACTATGTGTCTTAGGACACTATGAGTCTTGGGACACCCTAAATTATTTTCAAAAGTAGTTCTTTTGTGACTTATAAATGTTGGGACACCTTCAACATTTGTTTGAAAAGTCAATGAATATATTAAATTTACTTCTATTTCCTGATTATTTCTACCCAATTCAGATGTGTATAATTTGATCGATGACAAGAATTGAGCAATAGCAGTGTACTGTAAGCATTTACAACAGTGACCAATCCCTTTTGTCTTCGGTTTATAATTGTTTAAGCTTTATTGCATTTTAATATTGTATCAATGCACCAGTAATTAAATTTTTATTTGCCTTGAAAATGTAAATACCTAACTCGTTATAACTGTGCTCCCTGTATGACAAGAATGAACAATAACATTTGGTTCAACGCTCGCATTTAGTTAGCAGATTTACATCATGGCACCCCCGCATATTTGTTGAAGATTTTGACTTGCACTTAATGAAGTACATCCCTTGGATTTGTTTTACTGGCACAATTGCACTCAATTTTAATAATACCACACAAAATACAAATAAGAAGTTTCAGAAATAATGCTTTGAAAATAACTGTAATATCTAAAACACTCAGACGTAGGTTTCATTGATGCAAGCGACCATAATTATGTACCTGTTTCCTTGGCTGTGGTAATTGTGCTGCTTAACCAAGCAAGTGTTCATACCTTAATTGATTGACAATGATAGTCACTGAGTCAAACAGTAAATTTAGTACCGTTATTATGCAGGGCATCTCATTCTGCTAAACCCACTTTAGATTTTCCAACACTTAATTCATGTGGATTAATGTTGTAGAACAAATGGTTTACGGGCACTGCTGCGAGACAAAAATTGCCTTTTTCATGAACCATTTTCACGTTTCAAACAATTATGTGGTCTTCTGTGAGAAAACAAAAGACAAATCTGCCAATTATGAACAAAAGGAAATACTGAAACAACCAGCTGTCCAAATTCAAAGGTGGAATGAATACTGTGTTGAAAGTTATGAATTTGTGTTATGTTAAATCAAAACACAAAACTAAAATGTATCAATGATGATCAGTTATGTGAATATACTGTATGCTGGTTATGTGACTTGTGTAATTAAAGATGTGTGTCATTTCATATGATCTATATCACTTCGGATCGCTTCTATCTCTGATAAATGATAACTCTTGAGCAAGTTGGTCAAAATAAATGAAATAGCAATTGACTTCTTTTTTAATGAGATTTGGTTAAAAAAAAGAAGAATAAAGCAAAACTGCATCTAGTGTTCTTGGGAATAAACATGGATATACATCTTGCACTGTGTAAGTAGGCCTACTGTTCTGTACACTATATATAGACTGGTCACTGGGTAAACTCTAAGCGTATGTGAATTATTTAAGTTTTTATTGAACTTCATTTTATTTTATGTTGAAAATATCAGAAAATATGCACAGGCAAAATAGTAACATAAAAACAATCATAGTAGTTTATAACATTTACTGAGGTAGTAAATGAATAGGCTGGTCACTGGCACAGTATGGCAATCTTGCTAATTTTGTCTTGACTTTTTTTACATCTATAAGTGTTGGGGCTCTAAAAATGTTATAATTTTGTAATGCATATAAATCTTGGGACACGAAAAATAATATTTTTTGGTAATGGTTGTTTTTAGAAAATGCTAAATTTGAGGATTCTACCAGTTGTGCTTTAACATCCAGCACTTTAAGTTGTATTATTTTGTGACCAGTTTGGGCTGAATTAAAGTGAATATTTTCTCTGGAAATACAAAAGTGCTTTGATAAAATTCTTCGATAAAACATTCACTGGAATTTATACTGAATTCAAACCTGGAATAATATTTCTGTGATTCAACAAGATACTGTTGACACATCAGCATTTTGCAGGCTATAACATATGTCATTGCCTTCAATTTTAGATCTCTTTGTGACTTGTACTGAGTTTTATTCAGGACTTTTTTTTTACTAGGACTTGTGTCTTTAATTCTTGGGTTATATTTGGATTTAATTCACAATACCGTAAGTTCTTTTTTCTCATTTTTCACTTTGTATATCATGGGAAAAAAGTTATTTGTTAAATGTTACAAAGCTTGTTGTCTTCACTCTTTTCTATTACTTATTTTAAGAGCATAGACTCGTACCAATACTCTTTCTGAATGGATGGTCATATCAACATGGGGTTTTCAGTACAAGACCTTTTACGATGTGTAGTTGGTCCTAAATAAACATGGTGGCAATCTGACATCCAATATGACCACCCTGGCAGCCATCTTGAAAATCACATTTTAGTTACTTCTCCTGAATGGAAAGTCATATCAACATTGGTTTTCACCAGAAGACTTCTTTATTTAGGTCTAATTGATACTGGTGAGTTGATATCCAATAAGACCACCATGGTAGCCATCTTGAAGCTCTAATGTGCCTATTCATGCTTAATGGAAAGGTATTCACCAAGAGATTCTTTGGAAGTCCAGTTATTATATCTAGTTTATCCTGAATGAAAATGGTGCTGATCTGGCTGCAGATATGGCTGAAAGAAGTACTATATTGAAAATCTTTTCACTAATTCTCCTGAATGCAGTGAAGATGGTCTTATGAAGATGGGGTTTTTACCACAAGTCTTCCAATAGTGTCCACTTGGTCCTAAATGAAAATGTTACCAGTCTTATTGCTAAGGAATATTAGTGTTGGTCTTAGCTGTCTGCAGTTAAGAAGAATAAAATGCTATTAGCTTGAATTCAATTAATTTGTTTTGGTTAGTAGAGCATCAGACCCTTCAAGGTTATCTAGTTTTGCATGTAGGCTTCTTATGTACCTTATTTTATAGCATATAAGTTGATGTGGAGTACAAGTCAAATTTGCTAATTTTGCTAAAAATGTGATGGAATACTTATGTCTTTGTCATGGTTATTCATTTTCTAACTTGTCTGTTCTAATACATGGAGATATGCAATCAAATTTAGACATATACGATCAGACTGTGCATGCTGCTGGAGTACAGTTGCATCTAATGCACTTGATTTAATACCCTCATGTAAATATTTTAAAATCCTTCTCAGTGTCATGTCTTATAATTTTTTTGTACACGATCTCTTCCCCAAAATGATAATTATTTTTTGCACATTTTTCATACTTTGGAAGACATTTTTTAAATATTTTTACATACAAAAAGGTACATGCCATAAGGTGAAGCAATTTGAATGACAAAATCCAAATTGATTGGAGTATACGATGAATCCAAGACTTCCTTGAAAAAATTATGGGTTTACCAGCAGTCAAATGCAGTATATATTTTATATAACTTTTTATGCATGATTATATTAATTTTTGTTTCACTTTTGGCACGTAAATCTATGACCATTAATGATAATATTTATAATAAACTTGTTCGCAAGTATAGAAGTTTGTCCCATCAGATGTCATTCAGTTATATATTCTTTTATAATGTGGAATATTACAAAATGTCATGTAGCAAGGTGGAGAAAATTGCATTTTTGTGCCCAAATACTTATATATAATGTGAGAACTGAGCAGTTAATTCCTATTTTTGGATTCTTATATATTCCTATATTAATATCAGTTTGCAGCTGTTTTTAATGTGGTGTTTAGATCAAATTTGAGGAGACATTTGTTTGGATTGTTTGTTGAAATTACAAAGTGCTTGTTGGACTACAGTTTTATTCTGGGACTATTGTGAACTTATCCAAAGGAGTTCTGGACAACATTGTGATACATCAGGACTGTTGGCAGATCAGTACATTCGAGGATCTGAGATCCATTCAGAGTATTTTATTCTTTTTGGACTGGTGTATAATTTATTAGGATTTTTTGGGATTTAATTCATAATACTGCAGGTTAGTCTTAAATTATCTTTTCATAATTGTCTTGATTTAAGTTTTACAGAACTTGTTTGTTTTACTTGTTTCAGTTTCTGAGTTTATGACTACAGAGTCATAACAGAAACTAGGGGTTCATCTAGAATACAAATTTCAGAAATATTTCAGTGAAATTTAAATTGATTTGGAATTTAAATTCATTCTGTTTTTTTATGTTTCTTAGTCCCTGGTATTTTTGTTTCCATTCTAACCCAGGAATGGTGTGGAGTGTTTTAAAAAGGATGAATTGCTGGAGCTTGTCAGCTATTATTCTCTTCACACATAAAACCATCTTTGTTTCAACAGGAAGTTAAAAATGTTTTGGTCCAGTATTTGTTAGAAAAGAAAATTTTCAATGTAAGTTCTCTGGGATTAATTATTATGTCTCAATCAAGCTCTGAAATGAAATTAAAAGAATTAAAATTAAGAAACCAGAAGGAAATAGAATTTAATTAAGAAAACTTGAGCTTCAAAAAGAAATGATGGAGATCCAAATCAAAAAGAAAGAGACAAATACAAATCCAAAACAAAGGACAGAATATTAGAAATTGTAATTAAATTTAAAAAGAAAGAAAAAAAGAGGCTTGTGCAGATGTAAAAAGAAGAGAGATGGAAATGCAATTGCAAATGCTAAAGGAAGAAAAATGCAAATAAAATTGAAAATGCAGTAGGAAGAGAGATGCAAAGAAAAAAAGATGGAAATGTAATTGAAATTACTACTCCGGTGGTCCAAGTGGTTAGAGCATTTGCCTCGGCTGCAGGTCACAGGATCAAACCCCAGCTGAGTCATAGCAAATACTTATTAAAATGGTACTTGCAGTTGCCTTCTTAGTGTTAGGACTGGTCAACCTGGAGTCAGGATAATATGACTGGGTGGGACATGATGCTCCAGTCTTAGACATAACTATAAACTGCCACATTGCCGACACCATGGCGATATTAATGAAACATTGTTAAAGCTACATTAAAAATCTAAATCACACACACATGCGTGCAATTGAAATTAAAAGAATTAGAACTGGCACGCTCGAAGCACTCATGAAAAGTTCAGGTTTTGCTGTTACCAGAAATATTATGTTAGTACCCTGTTTTAAATGAAATGATGTAGATGAATATTTTCATCATGAAAAAATAGCTGAAAATCTTAAGTAACAAGGAGAATACTGGACTGCTATTACAGAGTGTACTTATCAGCAAAGCTTGTGAAGTTGATATTTCACTGTCAGTAGAAGAAAGTGCTGAATATGATGTTAAGGAAAGCTTTTTATTTGGTACAGAGGTTCGGGAATTGTTTAAAAGAGTCTAGCTAGACCAATGTCAAGAACCAACTATTTTATAGATGGTGTGCATCTAAAGTGACTGATAAAGATTATGACAAACTTAGACAACTCGTATTACTGTAATTAAAGAGTTTAAGAACTGTGTGCATAGTGACATAAAGATTTACCTTGATGAACAGCATGTATATACATGTACTTTGGAATATGCTGCTCTTACAGCTGAAGACAATTCCTTAACTTGCATAGTTTCATTTGTCAGGAAGCTCTTCTCTCAACAGGTTTTAAGTAAGAATCATTTCTGTCTCATACAAATAGTTATGAATCTCCACTGTGTTAATTTGTCATCAGACTTAATTTGAGGACCTGTGACTGTTGGAATGTTAACTTCTTTGCCCATTGAGAATGTTCATTATTGCTAGGCAGTGAGTTAGCTGAGATAAGGCTGTAGTTAATCCACTTGTAATTAAGAAACTTTATTTGGATCAAAATGTTGATCCTATTGAAAATGAAATCCCTCTACCTTGCTTGTACAGTTACTAGAGCTATGGTAGAACGGGCTCTTGAGAATGAAGTTGATCAGGAAATTATTCCTTTGGCTGACATTTATTGGTCAGTCTTTTGATGAGGTCATTTTTGCTCCAAGTATTGATCAAACAAACGGTATTGATCACAGTGATCCTCTTTTTGCCTAATATCTCTTTTCACTGAACCGATTAGGACCAAATAGTTTAATCTTTCACAGTGAGCTGATCATGTCGAATAATTTCTGAAACTGGATTTGCCTGACATTAACATCCTGCTGCTTTGAAGTAGGCATTTTCATGTTTGGAAACAACAGCATTTATATCTACGATGTCTGCTTCAGTCTGTATATGGGTTTTTCCTTGATTTTGTCACATTTGCATTGCGAACATGGTCTTTAATCAGAGGACTCCAGAAACAAATTATGAGATCAACACTGCCCAAACTCCACCCAACCCATCCCTAAATAGTTGTTGGGCATTAAGAAAGATAATAATGTTTACCATTTGAAAAGATAGGCGTGGCATATCAACAGAATTATTGAGTTGTTCAGGTGTTTGTTGAGATTGTAATTGCATTGCTACCAGAACTTGTTGACATTTCACACAATTCCGGCTAATACTTTATTTCATTTCAGGCAGCAGAACAGATTCTTGAGAGAGCCAGCAAGACCCACAAGGAGAGAATAATGGTATTGAATACATTCTGTCCTAGCTATCTTAAAATAATATATATAATTGGTTTTGATTTTCAGACAACAATACTGGAGGGAATCCATATTTAATTATGTTTCTCATTTCTGATGTGTGCATCCATCCCATGATTATTGTCATTGAAGCATATATTTCACTTTTTCTTAAGCCCAAGTTGTTTAACATGCTCCTCATTTATCTGAACTTTGTACTCATTTATAATTTTCAAACATGAAAAAATATTGCATGATAATGTTAACATGAAGTTATCTTCCATTTCCACTGTTTCTCTCAATAGAAACACAGTGTTACGATAATGGCTCAGAAATGGAAATGTCCATTGCCTCAGAGCCCAGGACAACTAATATTAATGCTTGGTAATCACTATCCTAATGTGAAACGTTTTTTTTTGGCTGACTTTTTGTAAAAGGAATATGACGACAAAATAATCAAACCAATTACAATTGTTTTTAGCTTCTATATTGGCTTGTAGGGTGATGGGTACTGTATGAACAAATATGCAATGTGCAAAGTTTTCAGTGATGTGCATCCGATAGTGTTGACACTGGATTAAATGTATTGGATAATAGTAATGTGAACCATAATGGTGTAAACGCATTTAAACAATATTGGGGACACGTTTCTGGTCAGAAGTGGCTCAACTATAAGAAAGCTTATAAAAAATAGAAAAAAAACATTGTTCATTTAGTTTTTATTTGCTATTCAGAAATAGATTAAGTGTGCAGATCTGTGTTGTGTTTTCCATTAGAGGGACTATTATAAGTTACACGAATTGTATGCAGTTATGATTCACATGTGTTATTTCCATTGATTATCATTACACTGAATACCTAAAATTAATTACTGTGTAAACATGACACATTTTCCACTTCCAAGAATGATATTTATAAATAAAATAATGGTGTGTATAATATAAACTCGTTTTATTCCTGTGGATATTTATTATACAAAAGTTTAGATTTCAATAATTCGTGTGAAGACTCATGTTGGACTTGCCACGACCAGAGACCAGAAAACATGCACATTACTTTTTTTCTTCCAATAATATTAAGATAATGAGAAGAAATGAATGCAAAAATTGTTTCTGTGTTGATTTGTAAATGAGATTTTGAATTCTGAGAAGGACACATACCGGCACACACAAGAAATATGCATACCAGCACACACACACACACACACATAAGAAATATGCATACCAGGACACATACACACACAAACACAGGATTTATGTAAATTTTCATCCTGTTGTTCCCACTATTTTCCACAACAGAAATAATATTGCTAAATTTGGCAGATGTTTTTCCAGAAAATTTTGGGATTACCCAGAGTATATTCAGAATAAATTTACCAGCTGATGCAAAAAAAAGCAACTTAAAAAAACTAGTCAGGTCCAAGATATTTCAGTGAGAAATTAATGAAAATATGAGGAAATGTCCATTTTGTTGAGACCCTAAAATAAAATTCTGTTACTGTAATGGGGTGATAGACATTCCAAAATATTTTACCTGTAACAAGGAACTATTTTTCTTACTCCATAAGCTATAAAGTTTGGATTTTGTACTGGAGACGTATCTGATCTGTGGATTATAAATTTTTGGAAGTCACTGAACATTATTGAATGTTTAGATGTGTGTGTGTGTGTGCATCTTTTTCCATCATTTCAATTTTCTTTTTCTTTTGCAGGAATTTAACAGACACCTGGATAATTTGACAGAGCATTTTGATATTCCCAAAGTCAGCTGGACCAAGTGAGGAAGCTACTGTCACCAAATCAGATTTACAATTGTGTCACACTATGTTTTTGTGTAAAAGTAGAAATTTTTTTGTAAATAATAATATGTGCAAGTGGTCTAGCTACCAATGATGGCAGTATTAGGACCTGTTTTATAGACTGGCATTTTTCAAGAAGCTGAAATTTTAAAATCTTGCACTACTTTCTGCTGTAGTACTTCTGAAATGGAGATACCTGTATATGTGGAAGTATAGAGAAACCGATCTTCCATACCAGTTATATTTTAATGAAATACCTTTTTGTCCAGTATTTTTTCCAGGCAGTAGTTAGTTGTCTCATTTTTTTTCAGGAAGCATTCATTCATAATTTATTGTGCTTATTTATTTTGCAGTAGTGACAGTTTTAGTATTTTACTGATAGAAACATCAAGTAATTGATGCATAAGTTGGTACATGGTTCATACATCCTTGAAGGATATATATAATGTGCATTGTTAAACTCTCCTTAAGAGAGCCTCAAGAGAGAATAGTCCTTGACTAATGAGTCACCCTCTATAAATAAAGCATTATTATTATTATTATTATTATTATATGTTGCCTTCAGAGTAAATTGATGCATAAGTTGACACATGGTTCATACAACCTTGAAGGATAATGTGTGTTGCCTTCAGAGTAAATTGATATGTCCTTATTTGAAATTTCACAATAAATTCAAGTCAGTATTTCCAAGAAAAGATATATTTGAGCTCGTTGTATTTCCAGTGAAGAATCACTTGAATTGAAGTAATCTGAATAAATTCCAGCCCGAATGAATTACTGGCAACCACAATAATACAACATAGTCTGCAAATATCTTAATTAATTGCTAGAAAAACAGGAATTATATAGTCCTCTATCTGACCTCAGGCACAATTAGCATTTTCTAAAAGCAAGTATTACCTATTGGGAAGTTTCTTGCTGGAAGGCTCCAAATGTTTACAAGATAAAATACTAGTTATAATTAGAAGCCTATTTCTAAAATTATAATATAAAATGTAGTAAACAACCAGTAGACCCAGCATTTCATGGGGAATTTCCAAAGTTTTGGACTTGGATTGAGATAAATATGTTTACTACAAAACCAAAATCAATGATTCAGGTCAGGTAGAAAATGAATTTGATTTTGAACTAGATGGTGAAGCCCAAAATAAGATTATCCATAGCATATAGTGAAGATAAAAAAATTAAAACAGCTAACAAATAATGCAAATTAAATACTTAACAGTTGTTAGATGCCATTTTTAAAAATATAAGCAAGGACTTGATCACATAGATGTTTTGCATTACAAAATACTTGCAATTTAAAGCATCTGAGGTACTCCTATAAATTTAGTCAGATTTACTGACCAACTCCATTAAATCTAATATGAAACCTGAATCCAAATCAAACACCGACAAACCAGTATCCTGCATTTTACTGCAAACAATCATTTACGTAATTTATTAAATTATGCTTTTGTTCCATTAGTCCATATTTTAAGGTCATTTCCTTAAGACTTGTGGCAAAATCATAAGGGTTGGCAGGTCTGTTTTCATTTGTTCAGGCTTGCTCGACTAAGGAATTGTCATCACCTGTTATGATTTTCAAATAAATAAATGTAAAAATCATCATTGGGAGAAAGAAATTTTATGCAGGTAGCACTGTTGGCATAGAATAAAAAACAAACATTCAGATTTTGAGCTAATTTTCTCCACATCATCCTTTCTGTGCTAGTTGGTAAAATTTGGAATTGTCAACCTTGTTTAGGTGGAGCTGTGATAGCTCATTGGTTAGCGTGTTGTTCATGTGACTTACTAGAAAGGTCTGGGTTTTATCCTACTATCAGATCACCCCAATTTGGCTGCAGTCTTCCTCTTACTCTATTTGCCTCTGCACTAAATAACTGTTATGGTTTGCTGTGCTGTGAAGGACTATGCAAACCCTCTCAGGCAAAGTAAGTCTATGTATAAATGTCACTATCAAAGAAGAAATGCAGTAGTTGTAGATTGCTATGAAAATACCACATGGCACCATTATATTTTCTTAAAGTGTACATTGCTTTTTTTATGTTTGGTTTAAATCGGTGCTAGAGGTGCACATGAAGATAAAGCTGTTTTGACCTGTGTACATGTAGCCTGTCACATCAATTGAAAATTGTGTATTACTGTTTTAAGTAGACATTAATAAAGCATCATGATCGTTTTATAATTTTGTTTTCATCTCATTCCAAAAAACCCAAAGATAACCACTTAATTTGTTGACCTTGTTTAGCATTTGCCTTCAGGTCAATTTTTATGCACTGTATTGGATCATCCATGTCCCATGAACAAGTTTTGATTTTCTTTGTCAAGCCTGACGTGGTAGGAATTCAACATAGCTATAATTTTGGTATTTATTTTCTTGCCCATGCATTGGTCCAGACACTAGATTAAAATCCTTGTTAAAATTGTCTCCTTTCTAGCAAATAAAAGTTGAGCTTGGCAAAAAGGGATTTGTTTATGCGAAATCATTTTGATAATTCACTCGTGAATTCAGAAAAATATATTTCACTGCAACATTATGACTTAATAAATATTATGACTTAAAAATGTGATCAGCCATTTTATCACTTGCTGGGTCAGGGGCCCCGAGTGGCAGAGTGGTCTAAAGCACTCTCCGTTATGGATCACTGCCATCTCACCTCTGTCTGCATGGGTTTGAGTCTAGAATTCGGCCAATGTGGGTATGTGAGAAAGCTTGCCAGTAGCTTCTCGTGGGTTGGTGGTTTTTCCCAGGTTCTTCCTCCACCATTAATACTGGCTGCCATGCGTAGCCTATTGTGTGCTGAAAAATGGCGTTAAACCCCACAACAACAACAACAACAATTGCTGGGTGAAGTGGTAAGCATTGCCATTTATCACATGGGAATATCGGGTTGAAATCCCACAAGGTGCTTTTTCTTCTTCAACGTTTTTCTGTATGTGCTTTTTTTAAACCTCAAATTAGAACAGAATTATTTTACTACTGATATTTTCTTTACAAATATATACAAAACAGTATAATATGACCAGGAAGTAATTTGACGTTTTGTGGATAAATATTGCTAGCCAATATGTTGGAGCATTACATAAAAAGAAATCTAACCATTATGACATTATACAAGCAAATATTCTCTATGTTGTTATTTCTTTAAAATTCAATAAATTATTACTTGTCACTGTGCTGTGGCTACCAAAAAACGCTAGTGGGTTGCTAGCATAGATTGCATTAGTGCTCAAAGTGCACATGGAAAAATCATTACACTTCTTGCGAATTTGGTCTTGTATCAAGGCAAGGGGAACCTTTCCTCCCCGTTCAGAATTTTCAACAAAAAAATCTATTCTAGGTCTCATATGTTGGGACAAACATCTGTGGCAGCTGGTGGATCCCATGTAATAAGAGGATGAACATTTCTCATGTTTCTAGCAGCTTGCATGTGCCTTAGGTTGTAGATTGCTTCCTCCCATCAGGGGTGGTTGAACACCATGATAGCAGGTTGCACCCTCCCTTGAAGGAGGTGAAGCATGACAACCCTCCCTTTAGAGAGGTTGGGTACCCCATCAGCAGGTTGCTCCATCCTATTAGGAACGTTGAGCATTGCAATTCATTTCATGCTTTTGGCAGCCTGTTTCCCTCCTTAGGAGGCAAAACACAGCATACATGTACACTGTGATAGATCAATTGAAGACAGGTCTTCCCCATCATTCATTGGCCTCTCAGTACAGGGACAGGACAAGAACAGAGCTTCCCCTTTGCTCCCCTTTTAACATCCTTCCCTGTGCAGGATTCAAATCTATACACAGCACTCGTGGCTAGGTATGGGCATCACATCAGTGTTCACTGTTATCATTTATACATATGAACCTTATGGGATGTGCAGCCATCTGCCTCATGGCCATGGGTCCATTATGCAAGAGGAATTTTTCCCTCAGAGTTGAAGTGATGCTGCAGCTTATGTCCCATCATCACCCTCATCACCAGGTGGCTTCTTGGAAGGCCTAAGGTGATGCATCATCTAGGGTAGACTTTCTTTCTTCCCTCTGTAACTCATGATGAACCAGGGACCATGGAGTGCTCTTGTGCTTCTTCCATCAAGGGACAAGGTGATGCCCAGCCACTCTCCAACTTGGAGTGTCCTTGAGCATGATAATGATGATGATACATTCCTCATTGCCTCCAGTGAGTTCTCGACAGAAGCTCGTTGCAAATAATGTAAATGGGTATTGGAAGGATGGAGCTCCTGCATCATGATATAAAACTCTTTATTAAAACAATTTTTGTATATGACTATTCTAGAGATTACCATAACAAATATTTTTCATACTACTTGTGTAACGATGCAAGCAATGAGGAGAGATGCTAAATACAGTCAAGTCTGGAAGAAAGAAAAATGGAACTAATTTTAAAGAGTAAATGTTTATTTCTTTCTATGTTATAACAGAGGTCTTATTACTTTAATTTTATTCCTCTCTTAATGCCTGCTCTAATTCCTGATAGCTCTCCACCATATCTTGCTGTCTCTGTTCTTGGCTCACGAATCTGTGAAGTAAACATGACAACATAAAATAGCATCATGAGTAAACATGACAACATAAAACAGCATCACAAGTAAAAGGCTGAGAATATTTATAGATACAAGAACTCATCAATGATTCGAACTCATCTTTAGCTGTTAATTTTGAAAACACCTCATAAGCAATGTCTGCATCACTGTTCTGGACAGGAATCTTTTGGAAGGGAATGTGGGAACAAAATGGTCAAGTAAACCTTTTGGAATGGAATGTGGGAACAAAATGGACAGGAATCTTTTGGAAGGGAATGTGGGAATAAAATGGACAGGAATCTTTTGGAAGGGAATGTGGGAACAAAATGGACAAGTAAACCTTTATATTTTATTTGTCCTTAGCAAAGTGAAAAACCAATTAAATTCAAATCATGCAGTTCTTACCAAAATAAAAAATGTATAACCCTGACAAATCACTTTACAAAACAATATACATGTATATACAAGGTGAGGATTGGGGGATTTTATATAAATTTGGAATAACTCCAAAGTTGTTTGTCTCCCATGCTCAAGAACTGGCATGTGAGATCAATGACCTAAGTAATAACATATCAGAGTGAGACCCGTAAGTTTTACCCTACACCGCAGGAATCTAAATCTCAAAGTCATAATATAGAACTATTGAGATTCTTGCCTTATAGCCAAATATAATCTCACATGGCAACCTTGATATAATGCACTTTCTCATAACAAATTCTCCCAACTGTTTATCTCAGATGTCCCAAATTCTCTGCCTCTACTGGCAAATATAAATTCCTTACAGTTCATAATTAATGTTCCTGCAATGATTTATTTTCATTCAGCTTTGTGCTATCTTAAACCCGACTTAAGTGAAATATCTGAATGGAATTTTTTATTCACACCACCCCATACACTCGTGCATGCTTTGATCAAATTTTGAGTCACTCCCACTATACCATAGTTCGGTACTTAATGCAGTTGGCAGTTACGCATTCTGAAGCAGGGTTCCATATAACTGACCAAATTTATAGATGCAACTGACCTTGCACCATCTTTATTATTCCCAACCCACACAATGGACTTGACCCCAGTGTCTAAGTTTGGAAACTAAGAGATTCAAACACCCCAACAATATAAATATTCTTTTAGCATAAAACAAGCAAATACACTGAATTTTGGTCCACCGTGTACCATAGTGAGGCCATAAAAGTTAACAATCATGAAATCCGACTGATCTTGAAACTGGTTTTAAATTATATACTATGATAGTTATTACTGGAGGTAAACATGTTTACTTGTATCTGAGTGTAGGACATTAGTTTTAGTTGACAACTTAGAATGTTCTAGAAGCAAGCAGAATTGCTCATTCCTATTTTAACATCAGTCTTTAGAGGAGTCAATTTTAGTTGTGTTTCAGTTAATATTTGAGAGGATTATATTTATATTATTCTTTGGAACTGCAAACTGTTCATTAACAATTAAGACTAAATCATTATTTTGGGATTATTGCAAATTCATGTTAAGACATTTAGGATTATATCAATGTGATACATTAAGACTATTAGCACATCAAAACATTTCCAGGTTATTCGTACATCAGCACATTCATAACTGGAAATTCATTCTGAACAATAACAGAATTGAGAACACTCTACACATCTGGATTTATAATAGAACTTTTGGATCAATCGGAATTTAATTCTCACCAATGTAAGTTCTCTTTAAATTTTCACTTTGTATTCAAGACAAATATATCATTTGTTTAATTTTACAAACTTTTTTGCTTTAGCTCTTTTCTGTTACTTAGTTTAAGACCACAGAGTTGTAGCAGAAGGTAGCACCACCTGTGTGTCATGTGACACGCCTACCAGTCAGTATAATAAAGTTTCATCCCTTAACTCTCAAGGTTTGACAATTACAGGGAAGAAGACTGGACCATGACCTTAAACATTAAGACAGAACTGCCAATGTGGTATTAACACACATTCAAGTCATGAAGTATATGTTTACCAAGTTAATCATTAATCCCAAATGACTTTAAAGTTACAGGACAGAAGGGCACGGGTTGAAAATACCAAAACAAATCTGGTATGTGGCACACTTTCTAGTGATGTGTACAAAATTTAATCCATTAAAGGCTTTAGAGAGCAGAAGGGAATTTAAAAGTAAGATCGAAAACCAAATACCGAGTCATGACCCTGACCAACTCCATTGAATCTAATACAAAACCCAATTCTGATTCAAACACCAACAAGCCAGTATCAAAATTTTACTGCCAACAATCATGTTTAAGTAATTCATACATCTATTTTAAGGGTATTTTATGTCAGACTTGCACCAAAATAATACAAGTGATGTTTTAATAAAGTTAAAAAATTTAACTTTTTGAAAAATGAATACAAAAGTGCCATAATTGCACATTATAAGTTCTCCCTGAGACTGGTTCACTTATTTTCTACTGCCTCTTTAGGACTCATTTTGACTCTGCTAAAGCTGCAACTGTTATCAATGTTGAAGAGAAAGCAAATATGAAAAGAAAGTTAAAAAAATACAAATGATAATTTAACACTCCATTGGGACAATGGGTCCATTTACAGCTTTGTAATAACTTACCTGGCCTTTCCTCCTGATCTTTGCTTTTCTGTACTTCATCTTGTGTTTTACCCTTGGATTTCTCAATTCTTTCCTTTTCTTGGCAGTCAAACCTTTGTTTTTAGCAATCTGTAATAAACAAATAAATTAGTGGATTAATAAGATAACTATCATGTCGGAATTAAACCAGAGATCAAGAATATGTAAACACCTTTTTATTTGCATGGGAAAGTGAGTTGTACTGCAATCCTCCCAATAATGTTATAGCCTGGAATACATCTTGACTATTTTCATATAAAAGCTGAGCTTCAAATAACTTCATTTTCACCTTATTAATATTAGTCGCTGTTTTCAACTTCACTGATATGTTCATAATTTGGGGCAAAAATGAATCATCAGCATGCTTATGCAACCAATTTTTATATAATGATACCCACCTGACACAGAATTACCAGCTTTTCAATTTATATAATGATACCCACCTGACACAGAATTACCAGCTTTTCAATTTATATAATGATACCCACCTGACAAAGAATTACCAGCTTTTCAATTTATATAATGATACCCACCTGACACAGAATTACCAGCTTTTCAATTTATATAATGATACCCACCTGACAGAATTACCAGCTTTTCAATTTTTCTATAATGATACCCACCTGACAGAATTACCAGCTTTTCAATTTACATATAACAACCTGGCATACTATGATTTTGAAAGCACTTAATCTAAGTCCAAACACTAATATAATCAGTGTATTTTGTTCATGTTTTCAATGATACTCTGTTCAAATAAATAAATTTCACTGGCCCCAAGCTGACTGCAAGTTATGTGTTCTATTGCTTAGATAAATAAGAAAAAGGTGCATCTAAATGCTGTGAACAAAAGGCGTTCTAACAAAGACATTCTATTTGCTTCCAGGCAAAGTATTCTTGTCTATTCACTACTTTACTGTGCTCTCAAAATCATGTAGGATCCAGTTTCAGTGATGCATTCCACTTAAAAATATAAACCATATTCGGCAATTACCTGGTATGTGATGGCTCGTTTGCTGTCTGCCTCTCCATCCTCTACTGCAAAATCCTCCTCTTCCTCCCCTACCTCTTTTTCCTCTTGACCATCGTCACCGTTAGAGTTCAATGTGTCCACACTATCAAGAATCAAAACTTATTATCAAGATGCATTTGCATGTAATATGTTGCCACTAGTAAACATTGAGATGAGTTTACATGTATTATGTTGCCACTAGTAAATACTGAGATGAGTTTACATGTATTATGTTGCCACTAGTAAACATTGAGATGAGTTTACATGTATTATGTTGCCACTAGTAAACACTGAGCTGAGTTTACATGTATTATGTTGCCACTAGTAAACACTGAGATGAGTTTACCTGTATTATGTTGCCACTAGTAAACACTGAGATGAGTTTACATGTATTATGTTGCCACTAGTAAACACTGAGATGAGTTTACATGTATTATGTTGCCACTAGTAAATACTGAGATGAGTTTACATGTATTATGTTGCCACTAGTAAGCACCAACTGCACATTCTATGATATCAGTACTAGTAAGAACTGCAATACATTTGCATGTATTATGTTGGCACAAGTAAGCACCAAAACAGACAAAGGCAATCCAAACTTTTATAGTGTGATAGTACATTTCTAGTGCTTGATTGTACCTGTAACCTGAATGCTTATTAAGAATACGGTAAGTTTTGTTCCTCATTTTTGTCAGATAAACTTTTACTGCATGCAGAGATGCTGCCAGGAATTTTCATAAGAGAGGGAGGTCACCCACACCTACCTTCTGAGGTGGGGGGGATTAGTGGGAACAATGCCAAATGTGAACTGATGGGTGACAACATTATTGTTTATGCATTTCATGATTTTATACCATTTCTTTGACAGCAAAGTATCTGCATACCTAATTTCATTTTGCTGAGCTGGTAAATATTCTCCTATGCATCTTATCTCTTCACTTCTTCAAAGTCTCTGAAAACAGGATATGGTCTATATGACCCCTTCTCCAACCCCATACTGAATAGTCCTCAGTTTTATTCAGTTTCTGATGTTAAGAGCAGTGTGAATACTGCTTCGTGAACTAAATCCCCTATTACAGTCTGCTGTTTGTAATGGGAGAACCACTGCAATTGTGATCAATTTAAACAAGTAAAGGAACTGGTCCTTAAGATATGCAAACTTGATCATGTTGTCTCTTGGATATTTATGTTGTAAGATCACATTATTGAAGTTTGCAGCCTTTGAAGAACATAGGTTACCCTATGCAACCATTTTTGTTAGTAACTGGATTTAATTTTTCTTCCTTATATTCTTGAAAGAGGACACAAAAAATCCCTCCATTTTGGTTCTTTCCTTAACCAGTTGTATGTAATCAACATGTCTTGGTTCCTTTTCTTCCCTTTCTCTCAGCCTCTTTTCCACTGTGGAAGATGTTCTGATTATTTCCATGTCATCGGGCTGTGAGACATCTTTAGTTCACATAGGAACATAAGAGCTTTCCTCTTGTTCTATAGTATCAAACAAAGCAGATGATCCTGCCATAAAGAAATCAGTGATCTTCCCTTTCAACATTCATAAAGTGCACTGCTTGTTACATTCTTATACAATTCTGTTATGGCTGATCAAAGAATCATTTCGTTATACCCCTCTAGGAGATAATTAAATTGGAACCTATCGACAGTTTCTGTAAAAACCAGCAGCTGTCAATTATACAGATGCTTGTATTCAAACACGAAATCTACCTCAGCTTGATGGAGATCACCAGCAAAATGGATGAACAAGACTTAATCTGACAAACCATTATTAGTAATTTCTGTCTCAAGAAGAAAACGAAACAAAATAAAATTACAACATCCAATGGGTACAACAAAATTGCAGTAATCACAAATAATCAGCGTGACCTTTCCCCCACTGGTTTTGAAAAGCTGCATGACTGACAGTTTTCAGTGCAAGAAACCTGTAATCCCATGGCCTGGCAGCAACTCTTTATATGTATACAAACAAAAACATTAGCAAATGATCAACCTTCTTCATTGGTAATTCAAAATATCTACTGTATTACCTTATCAAATATCAATTATAATTACTATTATTTGATTTCAAAAATTAAGGTGTAAAACTGTGGATCTATTTAAGTGTCCAAAACTGAATACACCAGGTTCAAATGCTTACTCTTCTCTTTCTGTGTCATTTTTTCTTCCTTCCTTCATCATCTCATAGTAAGCAAGAGCTGCCTTCTCATCCTTTGTTTCATATTTTCCTTCCTCTTTCAGTTGTTTCTGGGGATTAAAAATATGAGTTACTCATGAGCAGGTACCCCACTATACTACTCCCACTTACAAGACACCATTTGGCAGATTTTTAAGTGATATCAAGTAAACCAAGGAAAACTGGTCAGAGTTATCCATTTTATATGCAGCAAGTTAAAAAGTATTTGAATTACAGCCCTGACACAAATCCATTTTAAGCAATGCCAAGTAACTTTTTTTAACCTAAAAGTAACACTCTTTAATTACAAGCAGCATTTACACTGCAAGTTGGATTTCAACATTGGGTTTAAAAGCACAAAATTGCAGTCTTGGCTGATGCCAATAAACTGTTATGCCAATTAAAGTCAACAAAATATTAACTTTTTAAAGTTAAAATTGCAAAAAGAAATTAAGATAAACGTAGTAATTAAAGATACAATATAAAATATCAGAAGTTAAAATGCTGAAAAAGGTAAATGAAATAAAAGATAAAGCTAAAAACATAAAATCTGTACATTACAGGATGAAAATTTGTAACAGAAAACTACATTCTGTTGATATTGATATTGCACATGACGGACTATACATGACATCCACTATATCTGGTGGAGGATGAACTCATGAGAACACCAGGAAGAATTACTGACACATGGGAATCTAATGGCAAGCTTTTCTTGGCATATCTAAGTTTTGGCCAAGCCAGAGAATCGAAGTCACCTGGACATTGGTGAAATGTCAGTGATCTGAAAAAGGCTAGCTCCTCAGACAACTCAGCCACCGGTGGCCCAAAACTACATTCTGTACCAGGAATAGCATATTATGTGCCTGCCTGCCCAGTGTTTCATGGTTCTCTATGCAGATAACTGAAATTTTATGTGCAGAAACCACTCTTTAAGTGACAGTGACTTTGGCCCTTTAACCACAAAGTTTATACGATTCTTTCATCTGCAAAGCTTGGTCCAGGTATGTGATGTAGAACAAAAGTTAATGTGCAGAAAATAAAATTATTCTTTCAGTCAAAATGATCTTGACTTTTGACCTTTGGCTCCCAAATCAACAGCTTCTTCCTTATCCTAAGCATAAGCCATCCACAAAGTCTGGTAACCACAGAAAATAAAAAATTTGAGTTACTGTATAGAAACCATTTTCTTTTCTCATTCACAGTGAAGTTTTGACCCCCAGTTATATGCTTCTTTATTAATGGCCAAACACAAAGCTTGATAACTATAGATGATGGACAACTCAAATTGTGTACAAATAAAATCAGTAATAGACATCATATAATGTGCTCCAGATAATGGACGACTCAAACTGTGTGCAAATGAAATCAGTAATGGATAACATCACATAATGTGCTCCAGTTTATGGTGGACATATAAAAGGACCTTTTTTTAATGACAAAGATCAAATGTTCATTGGGGTGGGGATGCTTTAATAACCAAGGTGGTATTTGGGGAATATAGATTTTTGATGTGAAAATAAGAATAATAGTTGCCATGTTAACCCACATTTATCAGGACAAAACAAAAATAATGATATCAAAGCAGAGGTAAAATAAATGAGTTGAGAAAACCCTAACCCCTATTAAGTCAGTGATGTGATGTGATTTTTGATTTTTAACGTAGCTTTAACAATTTTGCAGTCATATCGCTACGATGTCTGCAATGTGGCAGTTTATAGTGATATCTAGCACTGGGGCATCATGCCACAGACATGTAGCATGATGTCCCACCCAGTCACATTATCCTGACACCAGGCCGACCAGTCCTAACACTAACCTCTTAACGCTGAACGCCAAGCAAGGCAGCTGTTAGTACCATTTTTTAAGTCTCTGGTATGACTCGGCCGGGGATCGAACCCATGACCTCCCGCATCTGAGGCAGACGCTCTAACCACTAGGCCACCCTATTAAGTCAGAATTACAGGTGTAATAATCACAAGCTTTGAATAGTCTTGGAGTGACTGCCTGCAGTATAAAACACAGTTCATGCATCAGTGATAACTTTGATTAGCCATTATAGGTGAGGCCTCGCATGAAAAGCAGGCAGTCTATTCATTTATTTCCTACACTCATTCACAAGTATAATATTTTGAGTAACATATTACAATATACAATTTATTAATCTGGTTAGTTTACCACTAAATACACATATTTATTCCTACTTTCATCTGCATTTCAACTGAAAGGGCCCTGTGATTAGGTTAGAATGTATACTGCAAAGATGAATCCATATAACTGTAAGATTAACAATACCCAATAATGAAATATAGGTCGCAGTGATCTCTTTTTAAAAAATTGTAGAACTTATCAAAATGTATCAACTCACCATGTTTCATAACTCGAGGAAGGATTATATGCATTTAACATGCCAAAAATTTGTGTCATGCTTATTTAACATGCCAAAGACTTGTATAGTCATGTGCTTATTCAACATGCCAAAGACTTGTATGTCATGTGCTTATTGAACATGCCAAACACTTGTATGTCATGTGCTTATTTAACATGCCAAACACTTGAATAGTCATGTGCTTATTTAACATGCCAAAGACTTGTATGTCATGTGCTTATTGAACATGCCAAAGACTTGTATAGTCATGTGCTTATTTAACATGCCAAAGACTTGCATAGTCATGTGCTTATTTAACATGCTAAAGACTTGTATGTCATGTGCTTATTTAACATGCCAAAGACTTGTATAGTCATGTGCTTATTTAACATGCCAAAGACTTGTATAGTCATGTGCTTATTTAACATGCCAAAGACTTGGATGTCATGTGCTTATTTAACATGCCAAAGACTTGTATAGTCATGTGCTTATTTAACATGCCAAAGACTTGTATGTCATGTGCTTATTTAACATGCCAAAGACTTGTATAGTCATGTGCTTATTTAACATGCCAAAGACTTGTATAGTCATGTGCTTATTGAACATGCCAAAGACTTGTATAGTCATGTGCTTATTTAACATGCCAAAGACTTGTATAGTCATGTGCTTATTTAACATGCCAAACACTTATATAGTCATGTGCTTATTTAACATGCCAAAGACTTGTATAGTCATGTGCTTATTTAACATGCCAAACACTTATATAGTCATGTGCTTAATGCACAAAAACGTTACTGAAGATAGTAAGGGAAATAAATATCACAATGGGCATCATTTGTTAAAAAGGTGTGGTAGTAACACAGATGCAAATCATCATCAATTTTAAATTCCAACATGAACAGTGTGTCTTAAATGAACATTAGAAACAAAATGTAACCTAAGTCAGTCAAGCATAAAATATGGGTCATAATTACCTACTTCTTAAAAAAAGAATTAGTCCTTATAAAGATGTAGCCCTTATAACGATGCATCCACAAGATTCAAGATTCTACACAGCATTGTATGTACAAACCAATGCCAAAAACCACATGTAATAAAGAGATAAATACAACAACCTAACCTAAGCAATAAAAATGGGAAAATAGGTCATAGTGACCTTTTGTGGTACTGGCATAGTAGCTACTAAGACAGATGCATATAACTGTCTAATTTAATGATTAAAGCATGAACAGTAAAACCAAACAATTAAACCATCATCAGTGAAGTGTGAAATATCAGTCAATGTGAACTTCTTTTAAGATTAACTCACCACTAATTATCAGCTTGACAAGCTTCATGTCAGGTTATACAGTTGATTTTTTTAAAAATTTAGTCAGGATCTAAATTCTAAACTTAGCATAAGAGAGTAAAATATGAAATACTGGTCACAATAACCTTCTTCTGTTGCAAGGGGATGTCACTAACAGTGATGCAAGCAACCATCTAGACTGATGATTCGACATGAAGAGAGCTTGAGACTAAACACATGTGAAGCATGAAATAATGGTCAAAATTACCTACATTTGTAATGAGATACTAGTACTCTTCAAAATGCATCCCCTCAAGAAGTTTCATGTATCTAGGTATAACAATGTACTTGGTACGAAAATTTTATTTGGTCATGAGCTAAAGCTGAAAATTAACCTAAGATGAAACATGTGAAATGTAGGTCAAAGTAACATGTAAAATGTAGGTCAAAGTAACATGAAATGTAGGTCAAAGTAACATTCTTTTGTGGTAAAGCTATGGTACTAACAGGGATGCATGTATTCATCTAGTCTGATGAGACTAGCATGAACATATTTTGAGAAAAAAAGTTAAAAATTAATAACATTATTAATAATATTAAAGAATAGTCAGTGAAGTGTGAAATATAGTTACAGTTATTAATTTTGTAATGATACATTCCCTACCAAGTTTCATGATTCCAGGTATTTATACAGGGTGCAACAAACAAACCATATCTAAATAAAAAAACTGAACATGAATCTACAACTCATGTACAAAATTGGCCCTCCCCCACCAGTCACCTTTCTAGGACAGTAGGTGCTATGAAAGCCATTCCAAACAGTCACACAGTATCTAGGAACAAAAACATGGCCGACATTCAAAGATGGTGTTATAGGGGAATTTAAGGCCTAGAAATGCCAATATGTGCTGTGAGTGCTTAAGGAATACAACTCTACAAACTGTCATCATAAAAAATGCACATCAAAATTCAGGAAGATATCTCAAATGGTTCTGGAGATATTATATGGAAAACAGTGAACATGTCGACTCCTGTATACCCACCTACCATTACTTTCTTGTAGGGGATGTAATAAATGGCAGATATATTAACAGCGTTCAATACAATGAAATCAGATGAAATTAAAGCTGTTTATTTGAATTTTTATAACATAAAACCATTCTGTGATGTAAGCTCGGTTTGTATCTTTGCTTTTCTCACTTCTAAACATTGACAAAGGAAAAAAATACAGACTTAAATGAAAATGGACTTCTTTTTTAACTTCCAATGTCCCAGTTTTTACTGGGAAATCTTTTTACCTTGTTTCTTTTACTTCCTCCTCCTATGAGTGGAAGGGAGCTTTCAACATCCTCAGCTGATGAGTCATCCTCTTCTGAATCTGTCACAAGATCACTCAGCTTCCTCTTGTCAGTCCCATCATTCCCTGATGTGGTAGCCATCTTCCTCCTACAAGCAGAACCAGAAAAGGCCTGCCTTAATCCATAAATACACAAATGCTTAGAGGTCATACTTTACAATTTTAATGCAAATATCTTTGGACACCACCACCTTGTCAAATAAATAGAATGTTATCTAGCCTTCACAATGTGTTACTATGTATCCTTGCTGTAATCTGATTTACAACAGTTAAACCAAGTAATTTAACACAGAATCTTAATGGTTGATGTTACCCTTGTTACCACTGTAAATCTGATACCTAGGTGCATCTACATTAGCAAATTTTGTGAAAAGAAACAAGTTTTAGATGCCTTCTTGTGTTGACATGCATGCATGTTTTACCACTGTAATGGTCACCCATTCTGCAAGAAACTGAAACAAGAATACTGTGATTAGAACATTCACCCCATGTTTGATTATCCTGTGTAGATAACTGTAATGCCTTTGTGCTGAAACCAGTTTCTTCTTTCATAGTAAACTGACCCTTGACCTTTTTAACCCTGAAATGCATACCATGCATAAAGTTTGGTCCAGGTCAGTCCTGTAAAGCTAATACTAACTGTAGGTCATACAGAATTTAACTGTTTTATTTATATACAGTTTTACTTTACTAACAAGTGTTGTGATTTCATAACATTTTAGACAGAATTCAGAATGGAGGGCCTTCTTGCTAGAGTGACTTTCTCCATGACTGGTTGTGAAAATTGTATATTTCCGAAGGCCTGTCTAATATGATCCAGACATGCAAGTTCCATAGCTCTGAGTAGGAATAAAACAACTGCTGTTGATGGTTGTTTAGATGAGGGATAATCCGAATTCTTCAAGGTGTTGGAGGGTAGGCATATGCATCCAGGCTGTTTCCAATCAATAGAGCATCGAATGCCCAGGTTTTTAGTCTGGGACTGGAGATAAGACGGTTGGGAATTTGGTATTCCACCTTGTCACAAACATGTCCACCAAAGGTTGGTTCCATCATGAAGGAAAATCGAGCAATGAAGAGACCATTCTGTCTGTATTAGTTGATTGTTCCAGGACAAAGATTCAGTTAGTATGTTAGGAGTCCTGGGTTATGGTGAACTTGTATGTGGATTTGTAGTTGACCACACCACTTTAGAAAGTCCCACACCAGGATGTAAAGGTCCTTGTCATTTGAGATAAGTCACCACTATAGGACTTGGTTCCTCCTTGTCGTTCAAGACAAATCACCATTGTTGAGTTGTCTGACAGAACGAGAACTCCCACGCCATGCAAATATTCCTGCCACCAGTGAAAGGCTTTCACAATGGCCATCATCTCCAGCCTTTATTGATGTGAAGATGTCATTACTGGGGAAAGCATGCACTGCTGGCTTCCTGAAATGATGGTCATAGGTGGGCTGCCCAGCCTTCTGTACTTGCATCAGTACAAACTGTAATCTTGGGCAATTGTACTTGTAGATATATACCAGCCATGAGCATACATGCCAATCCCTGGTGAGGAAAACGTTTAAATCCAAGTGGACAAAAAGAGTAATCCAAGCAGAAAAAGAGTAATCCACATATAAAATAATAAAATTCAGTGAGCATATATACAAAATGATTTATTTACCCCTTCTGGTCTTTTAACATCAATTACTGCTTCAAATTTTCATATATAGCACTTTGAGCTTTAAAAAGCAGAAGTTTCTCATGTTGCATTTCAAAACACTGTCTTAGCTAAGACTATCAATGTTTTGCACACCAATAGAGCACCAAGTGCTGGGTTACAGAGTCTGGATCTGAATTCAGTTTTATTTTTGTTAACAATACTGACCAATCTCTCACAGGCAGTATTAGAATGGTAAAAAACCAATAATCCTTTTATAACCTGACAAAGAAGAGGCAATTTATATCTTCCAGTTATTGGATCTTTTAGCTGGCAAATAAGATGCCATTGCACATCAACTCTGTCTGCATGAAGTACATTGTCAGGTAGAATGCCAGCTTGATGCTTATGGGGTTCTTCTAATTTATCAGCAGCCTTTCCTGCAGCAAGGTGCATCATATGACAGGGACAACCTGATATGTACACTGATGGAGACATTTTTCAAAATACAGAATGCAACTCCTTTATGAATTCCAGTCATCACTAATGCATTATCAGCTGAAAACCCCATACAGTTCTGCCAACCTATATTTATTCAAAGCATTATCAAGCAAATAAAAAATGTTTCAAATGTTTTCTTCAGTGGAATCTACTGTTAATTCTGGTAATGAAAGAAGAGCACTCTGCCTTTGCCCTTTTCATTGTCAAAGTCTCTTACACAGACTGGGTACAACTTTTTGTCATCATAATCACTGCTCCTGTCTGTTGCAATGCTAAATGGCCCAATTTTCATGGCTTCTGCAACTTTAAGCAAATTATCTTCTGCTAAACACATAACAATATTAGATGATTCTGTTCTTGCATATGCATATTTTCTGCAATTTTGGAATCAGAAAACACATCCATTTGAACAAAGGACCAATGTAGTCTTCTACACATAGGAGTAGTTTGTGTTCTATTATGAACTTGGTAAATAATGCCTCTGCATTTATTAGTACTGCTTTTTTTATAAAAGTTACAAGTAACCTTAGTACTGGAGTTTGTAAAATGAGCTAATTCAAGGTTTCTTTGTTTTACCATCATGACCAGTATTAAAATCCTTTCCATACACCATCCAGTGGGCATGAAGCTGCCCTAGAATGGAACACTGTATTGTGTAATTCATGTATTCATCTTTGAATTGGTATTTCATCTTTTTATAATCCATCTGTGAAATTATCCGAAAAACATTTTTGCTCTAACACACCTATGTACTAGAATAAATCTGACTGGACTTTTAGCACCAAATACCAACAGACTGATTCTGTATCAGATATGAATTTTTTTTAAAATTGCAAGCAAAGATTAAAAATTAGAAAACCAGTCTGTTCTCTCCTAACTGAGCCAGACATCTGCTATAAATAGAAAATGAGGTCAAAAGTATGAATGTAAAACCAGCATGTTTCTTGGAAATAGCACAGCTGCTATAAATAGAACATAATACTGTTAGGAAAGTGCATGCACAGATGGAAAAGCACATTCTTCTTTCATAGTTACATACAAGCCATATTTTCAAGAATAATGGTCTAAAAGATTAATGGAATATTAATAACAATAAGAAAACAAATTATTAATTTTTTTGGGAGGGGGACATACCGAAATTGAGTGATATGAATATGTTTATGCTTAAGGCATAATTTAGTGAAAAAAAGCATAATGATTTTGCCAGAAGCATAATGGTTGGCATGTATGCATGAGACAAGTTAGGTTGCACCAATTTCGCAGATGTGCCTCAATTGTTTGCAGATGATAAGAGGATGGTCCAGCGGGAAAACTTAAGGCCTCCATTTGGCCAGAAGAAACATTTGCAACGTGAACATATGAAGGCAACCTAGGACCATGAGGTCCACTGCCGCATTGAACAAGCCTAGAATGCGAAGAAAATCCCAGGCAGATAAAATTATCAAAAGTAAAGGTTCTACCATGGTTCAGATTTCAATGCCAAATCCTGACAGAGATGAAATATATCCTGGGTATTGAACTTCATACCAAGGTGAACAAATTGTTGAGATGGCACTAGGTCAGATCAATCTGTCCGATCACCACATAGGTCAGCAGACAACTTTTTGCTCCCTTTAGCTAAAAACAGTATCTGAGAGGGCAGGATTTGTAAGGTAGTAGTAATTGTCCTAAGGTATTATGATTGGGTAATGTATTTAAAGAAGAAAAATTGGAACAACAACAAAGGATTTTGTCTGGGCTGGACTGAAACGTTTGACTTAAACGATTCTCAAGATAACCAAGGTTGAGATAAGTGGATTTGACTGTATTTGTAGAACCATTTTTCTTCTTCCAGTCATAGTGATCTTGATGTTTGACTTTTTTCCCCAATACTGAGCAGGTTCTTCCTTATTGCATGTTATCCATAGAGTTTGGTAACTGCAGATGGTGAAGAACATAAAAATGGACACTGCTGTCTTTTTAGTTACGTATGTATGCAGTCACATTTCATGCCACCCTTGCACAATAGTGGATATATGGTGCCAGATAAAATTAGAGTGTAAACAAAATGTAACAACAACAAAAAAGAAATGAAGAAGAAACTTTAGAAACATAAACTCTTCCAAACAAAGACAAACATTAACAACAAGATAAAATATAAAAACAAAGATGTTAAACAAAATAAAAGATAATGGTCACATAAAATCATTAAAACACAAAGACTGTCTTTGTAGAAAAAAACACTGCAACAACAACAATCTTGAACATTAACAACAATCCTGAAACCATTTGTAATAGACACAAAAGTCATTTTTTAAATACTATTTTCAAACATTAATAATGATTAGATTATAGACATGACACTGAAGACATGATTTTTCTACGATATTAGGCAATGTACCTGATAAATGTTTTCTTTGCTTGTGGGATCTCGGAAGTTTTAAAATGCACATCTTCTCCATTCTTCAGCTTTTCGAGAATCTCATCAACTTCACCCTTCAGTTTCTGGTCAACTGGCTCCAACTCCTTAAGAAGCTAAAAGCACAAAACCGGCACACTAAATTTGTATATAATGTGAATTAATTATATTTCATCAGGTGCCAAATTTCATAGATGATCCTTCAAAAACCACACCTTTTCTATGCCACAAAATTATGCAATAACAAACCTTTGATTATCGCAAAACAAAGAAAATTGGTACATACAAAAATAAATGAATTCACAGCAACATAATTAGTCTAATTTAGGCATTGCTCTCAAGTTGGAACCCATCAACTGGAAAGTAAATTTGCATTTTATGCTGTTACTCCTAAAACTGAAAATTCTGAGTAAAAAGAAATATGGAATATTTTGAGTCAAATTGAATTTGAAGAAAAATCTAACTTTTGTACACAAAAATGCAATCTTTATATTCTTTGAAGTCCTAACAATAAAATGAGGTAATGCTTGTTATGCGGATTTAATTGTCTGCCTATCTTTTGTCCATGATTGTAAGTTGTAAATATAATATTTACAAAGCATTTGAGTTTGGAGCATTCTACACACAATTTGTTTACAAGTGGACTGGAATTTTCCACTAGAATGATTCGCATCTAAGTCAAGTGAAAATGTATATAGATAGGTATTTTATATAAAATAATAATCGATTCTTGTTCCATATTATTAGTCTCTGGAAATCCATGATCAGAGTTTGCAGTTGTGTTGTTGACATAATATATAATTCAAGAGGAATTATTTATTTAAATATTTAACTATAAACTGCTTATTGGCTTTTGAATTCATATATTTGGATTTGTGTAAATTCATTTGAAGACCTTCTGGATTATATCAATGTGTCATATCAGGATATTCAAGACTATTGGAATTCATTCTGAACATTCTATATTTTTAGACTTGAGATAGGACATTAAAGATTGTTAGGAATTTAATTCGCAATATTGTAAGTGTCTTTTGAATTTTCATTTTGCATAGTAGGGAAATAAATTACTTGTTAATTTTACTTGAATTGTTGGTTTCGCTTTCTGTCAGTTACATATTTTAAGACCTAGAATCATAACAAATTTTCAAAGATAAATCTCATTGTAATGACAATAAATCTCTAAAACAAAAAATAACAATGTAAATGCTTTTGATGATAATTAATGTAATGTACAAGTGACTAGTAGTGGATGCAGTAAACTTATTGTTTGCTGTTCTCTTTTTGGTCTTTAAATATTAATGAAAAACAATAATCCTTGCACTTACAAACTCTAATTTTTTGTTTTCATGAAAATCATGAATGCTATATTCCTCTTACATGATTAAAACTTGATTACTAAACATGATTAAATATAAAAAATGTTTGGCTTCATTTTTAGCTTGTTTGTGCTTTTCATTCTCTCTCTCTCTCTCACACACACACACATTCACAGTCCCTTGCCTGCTGTTTGATCAACTGATCTCTTCTCCATCTCCTCTAATTGATGAAATGGACTGAATACTAAAATAAGAATGAGTTGCTTATTCAGAGGTGTTAATCGACAATGGAATGTAATAGTACCCTTGTACATGAAGATCACAATCATCAGGTAGCTTCAATTTGCAATGATCAAGTGACTTTCACTACATCTGTATTGTAAACTACAGTATACATGAATGTTACAGGGAAATCAAATAATTAGTACTGTTGCAGTTTTAAGTCTTTATTGTACAGTCAATATAATATTATAATTGACTGAGAATATTTAACCTATACATAAAAATAAAAGCCATAATTTCATCATCCAAAATGGGGAACTCTGTAAAGCTGGCACTTTCAAATTTGAAATCTCTTAAAATAAATCTATTAAAGGTGGTCCCAAAATTGAAATGGGCTATAAAGAAAGCATAACTCTGATTGAAAATGGTATACAGAAAATCATAAAATCCTGGGGTGAGTAAAATGCTTTAATACAGTAAGTTGCTGCTGAAAACTTATTGTGAATTAAGTACTGACATTACTTGCAGAAATTTAGAAATCAATACAAAATATTTAAGCTATCACCAAAGTCCTGAATTTTTAACAAAAATATTGTCATCTCTAAATTTATAGTGTTTTTTGGATCAAGGTAAATAATTTACTTTGACCTAATAATGACTTGTGGTACCCTTTTCGGCATGATGTAATGACTTATTTTAAATTATGGAATACAGTAGTTACGCAGCACAAATCCTGACCCCCAGAAATCACATGTAAAAGGTCAAAAGAAGACACAAAATTTTCATTGTTTTCACTGCATGTATATAAACATAGCCAATCATATAAACAAAAACCAATGCACATATTGATAGGGAGGTAAACTGTACATATGTAACTCACTGTAAATACTATCAAATAAAAATTCTACCTTATCCACAAGGATATCTGTCATGTGTTTGGTTTTGCTTAACATCGATGGCTACTTAGATTTTTATACTGTACCATGATAGGGTGGTTATACTTAAAATTTCTATACTGTACAAGGTTTTTTATTACATGGTGGTTATACTTAAATTTCTATACCGTACAAGATGTTTGATGACAGGGTGGTTATACTCACATTACTATGCTGTCAAGTTGCTCAATGACAGGGTGGGTGGTTATACTTATATTTCTATATGGTACAATTCAACTAATGACAGGGTGGTTATACTTACATTTCTATACTCTGTATATCACTTGATGATGGTGATTATACTTACATTTCTATACATGTCGCTTGATGACAGGGTGGTCAGACTTACATTTCTATACTGTACAATTGCTTGCTAACAGGGTGGTTATATTTAAATTTCTGTACTGTACAATTTATCTGATGACTGGATGGTTATACATACATTCTATAATGTACAAGTCACTTGATGACAGGGTTGTTATACTTACATTCCTATACTATACATGTCACTTGATAATGGTGATCATACTTAAATTTCTAAACTGTACATGTCGCTTGATGACAGGGTGGTTATGCTTACATTTCTATACTGTACAAATTGCTTGCTGACAGGGTGATCATACTTACATTTCTGTACTGTACAAGTCGCTTGATGACAGGGTGGTTAATGATTGGTGTGTGCTTTGCTTGCAACATCAAGTAAAAGGCAATGTTGACACAGTAGCTGAAATATTTATATAAAGAAACATTATTTTACCAGTAAAAATTATTTTTCAAAGATAACATTATTTTCAAAACTAGAGGCACAACCTAAATCCCACCCCTACCCCCACCCCCTCTGGTCTACGATGAAGAGTTCATCAAAGTACACTAATGAAATCTTAACATGACCTCTGTGGCAGAGCTGAGGGTTACTGGGAAGACAGTGGAAGTAACCAAATTCCATGGCTATATCTCACAGGGCAAGTAAATATTACAGAAATGGGAAACAAATTAATCAGGGATGACCTTGAAGATAAAACCTTGATTATTACATATGAGATACACTCAAACAGAGAAATACTGCTAATTCCTATAACTTTTGTGATAAAGCAGAAGCAAAAAACCATAAAACAGATACCTGTGACCTTGAAGAGAAGTTACCAAATGTGAAATGCAACACATCTTCCACCAACTATGCACAAATGTACCACACATCTAAAGCTATGCATTCTCTACTTGTCACAAAATGATACATACAATTCTTGGGTGGATATACAATACACACCACAATTCTTGGGTGGATACACAATACATACCACAATTCTTGGGTAGATACACAATATATACCACAATTCTTGGGTGGCAATACAATACATACCACAATTCTTGGGTGGCAATACAACACATACCACAATTCTTGGGTGGCAATACAATACATACCACAATTCTTGGGTGGCAATACAACACATACCACAATTCTTGGGTGGTAATACAACACATACCACAATTCTTGGGTGGCAATACAACACATACCACAATTCTTGGGTGGCAATACAACACATATGACAATTCTTGGGTGGCAATACAACACATACCACAATTCTTGGGTGGCAATACAACACATACCACAATTCTTGGGTGGCAATACAACACATACCACAATTCTTGGGTGGCAATACAATACATATGACAATTCTTGGGTGGCAATACAATACATATGACAATTCTTGGGTGGCAATACAACACATACCACAATTCTTGGGTGGCAATACAATACATACCACAATTCTTGGGTGGCAATACAACACATACCACAATTCTTGGGTGGCAATACAATACATATGACAATTCTTGGGTGGCAATACAATACATATGACAATTCTTGGGTGGCAATACAATACATACCACAATTCTTGGGTGGCAATACAATACATACCACAATTCTTGGGTGGCAATACAATACATATGACAATTCTTGGGTGGCAATACAACACATACCACAATTCTTGGGTGGCAATACAATACATATGACAATTCTTGGGTGGCAATACAATACATACCACAATTCTTGGGTGGCAATACAATACATATGACAATTCTTGGGTGGCAATACAACACATACCACAATTCTTGGGTGGCAATACAATACATATGACAATTCTTGGGTGGCAATACAATACATATGACAATTCTTGGGTGGCAATACAATACATATGACAATTCTTGGGTGGCAATACAATACATATGACAATTCTTGGGTGGCAATACAATACATACCACAATTCTTGGGTGGCAATACAATACATATGACAATTCTTGGGTGGCAATACAATACATACCACAATTCTTGGGTGGCAATACAATACATATGACAATTCTTGGGTGGCAATACAATACATACCACAATTCTTGGGTGGCAATACAATACATATGACAATTCTTGGGTGGCAATACAATACATATGACAATTCTTGGGTGGCAATACAACACATACCACAATTACTGGGTGGCAATACAATACATATCACACTAAGACATACAGATTGTATGTGATATATTACACACTGCATATGGAGATATGATATATGAAATATCATAACAGAGACTCATGCCTTGTTTAATCATTGCTGCAGGTAAAATGTATGTCAATGTGTTGGTTGCTAAGCATGGCTACTAGTATTACCTGAATATATTATTACTGTTTTGCAGATTCTGCATGTGGTTTCATTACTGCCTGTACAAATGATTTTGCAACTATTCAACATAATTGAATGGGAGGAAAAGGAAATATTGCTGCCTCACCACTGAATAGGGCCATAGAGAAAGGAGGGGTACCAATCTCATCCTTTTCCCTGGACTTGTCACCAATACTCAGAACCCATTACCCACAGGAAATAAATGTTGAATGTTGTTGTTACCATCAACTGACACATTACCCTGCCAATCAATGGTCATTGCCTGGTGCTTCATGCCCAGTGTGAAGTGACACACACTCTGCCAGCGACATGTGACCAGACAATAAGCAATTACCACTCAAAAGATGTAGACCTTATTGGGAAATCTGACTGGAGAACTCAAATCCAATGACTAAGGTCACCTCCAACTAAAAGAGGTCCATCTGAACATGCTTCCCTTGTGCTGGGAAGGCAGGGCTCACTACTAGGTGAGGGTAGTTTCCCACCTCACTTGGAAGTACTGAGGATCCCTCATTTGCAGGAGCTGATAACTTTATTCTATGTGTCAATGATCCCACCAATTGTGAGAGCAGATAATTTATATACCACACAAAGATTCATGCACCTATCCCAAATGGGAGTTGGTAAATTACCTCTATCTTGAATAACCCCAAACCCCTTCTGGGCATGGAAGCAATCTTTCAGTGATAACGAGGAAGTAGATCAAATCTTCCTGGCCCCATCGGTATGGCAACTTTCCACCAATTCCCATACAACATCAGGCTCAACTCAACAAAAATGACAACCATCTCCATGTTTGCACAGAGTACAAGCTAAGCAGGTGGGGTGCATTACACACATTCCTAGCACTTTCACCGAATTCAACCACAAATTTTGTTTGCAAGAAGAGTTCAAAAACACTATGACTGTCACAGGCTATAACTGTCAGCTGTGCTGCATCCAAGTCAGGAGAGTTGGCTATCTTCCTTATTGGATATTCAGCCTTCATCCCTCAAAGGATGCCAAGAATATATTTAGGATGCTCTCCTATTCTCCTAATGTTAATGTGACAGGAACATATTTGAAGAAAACAAATTTTCTAAGTAAATTATGTTTCTGAAAAACTACTTAATTGATAACATTATTTTAACACCACCCACCACTCCACCATGCAAACATGCTCATTGATATATTGCTCAGCTTAAAAGTAGCAATACCTTGGAGTGTCAAAGGGAGGTAATGAGTTAGGGTTATTGCCCCAGTCTATATGATATGGTCAGAAAGGACACTTTTGTCTTTTTGGAGGGCTGGATTTGGGAGATAGTAAACATATATACCCAAATATTAATGTGATTGAGGAATGTATTCTAATAAGAAATAGAAAAAGATGACTCAGATAATGAAAC
Organism: Sinohyriopsis cumingii; assembly: GCA_028554795.2. NCBI lineage: Eukaryota > Metazoa > Mollusca > Bivalvia > Unionida > Unionidae > Sinohyriopsis > Sinohyriopsis cumingii. The sequence continues at coordinate 135,324,737 of CM068824.1, forward strand.
TGTTGAGCACCTGGGAGATATGTAAGTACTGCATGAAGTCCAAAGAAATGATGGACAATATTCAGAGTAACTTAAGGTATCAGACTAGAATCACGTTTTATATTCTAGACCTACAACATCAGACTGGAATTATGTTTTGTATTTTAGACCAACAACAACAGATTGGAATATTGTTTTGCATTTTAGACCAACAACAACAGACTATAATCATGTTATTCTAGACCTACAACATCAGACTGGAATTATGTTTTGTATTTTAGACGAACAACAACAGACTGGAATATTGTTTTGCATTTTAGACCAACAACATCAGACTATAATCATGTTATTCTAGACCTACAACATCAGACTGGAATCATGTTATTCTAGACCTACAACATCAGACTGGAATCATGTTATTCTAGACCTACAACATCAGACTGGAATCATGTTTTGTATTTTAGACATTCAACATCACACTAGAATCTGGTTTGTATTCTAGACCTCCAACAACATACTGGAATCCTGTTTTGTATTTTAGACCTCCAACATCAGACTGGAATTATGTTTTGTATTTTAGACCTCCAACATCAGACTGGAATTATGCTTTGTATTTTAGACCTCCAACATCAGACTGGAATTATGCTTTGTATTTTAGACCTCCAACATCAGACTGGAATCATGTTTTGTATTTTAGACCTCCAACCTCAGACTGGAATCATGTTTTTTATTTTAGACCTCCAACCTCAGACTGGAATCATGTTTTTTATTTTAGACCTCCAACATCACCATGCTTTGTATTCTAGACCTCCAGCATCAGACTGGAATCATGTTAGTCTAGACCTACAACATCAGACTGGAATCATGTTTTGTATTTCAGAACTCCAATATCAGACTGGAGTCATGTTTTGTATTTTGACCTCCAACCTCAGACTGGAATCATGTTTTGTATTTTAGACCTCCAACCTCAGACTGGAATCATGTTTTGTATTTTAGACCTCCAACATCAGCATGACTTGTATTCTAGACCTCCAACATCAGACTTGTATAATGTTTTGTATTTTAGACCTCCAACCTCAGACTGGAATCATGTTTTGTATTTTAGACCTCCAACCTCAGACTGGAATCATGTTTTGTATTTTAGACCTCCAACATCAGCATGACTTGTATTCTAGACCTCCAACATCAGACTTGAATAATGTTTTGTATTTTAGACCTCCAACCTCAGACTTGAATAATGTTTTGTATTTTAGACCTCCAACCTCAGACTGGAATCAAGTTTCGTATTTTAGACCTCCATTATCTGACTGGAATCATGTTTTGTATTCTAGTCCTCCAATTACTAATTGTTGGAAGAAATAATTCTGAGACTAGCACCAGGAAAGGTATCACATCTATAGCAACACAACAGCTGGTAATGTATTACTGCTATAAAAATCTGTTTCTAAGCATAAGTCATTTAAAGGTATTTCTCATGTCAGCAACAACAGCTATATTAAATAACAGATCAACATCATTTGAACAAAGAACTTCATGACATGATGCAACAACATTACCTTGTTTCTTATGCATATGTATAAACCTGCTTAACCAATCATTTCATGCATATGTATAAACCTGTTTAACCAATCATTTCATGCATATGTATAAACCTGCCTAACCAATCACTTTATGCATATGTAAAAACCTGCTTAACCAATCATTTTATGCATATGTATAAACCTGTTTAACCAATCATTTCATGCATATGTATAAACCTGTTTAACCAATCATTTCATGCATATGTATAAACCTGCCTAACCAATCACTTTATGCATATGTATAAACCTGCCTAACCAATCACTTTATGCATATGTATAAACCTGCTTAACCAATCATTTCATGCATATGTATAAACCTGCTTAACCAATTATTTTATGCCTATGTATAAACCTGCTTAACCTGTCATTGTGAGCCCAAGTAAAATTCTTCTGAAAGGTTAACCCAACATGACTAATCACTGTTGTCTGATATGCTTAATCAATTTAAAAATGACTTGGGCCTGGAATTTGTATCTTATCGATGACTTGCACATTCCAGTAAGAATGTCTATAGCAGGTCTTTTTCTTGAGATGTAATCTTCATGTGCTACTTCCAGTTCAACATTGTTCTTGAACTTTCTCAGATGAAGCAGGGTGCCATGTTTATGTAATTTCTAATTAGTCAATACAGTTTTGGTGAATTAAGCTCTTAGGAATATTTTGACAGAAGAATTAAAATAAGACACATTCAACATCATTTTCTGTGATCTAAATATACCATTGATCAAGTTGTCATTTGATTGTGTACAATTATATCTGAACTGAAAATTGTAATCTGACAGAACTGATCACAACTACATAATCTGAGGTTACAACAGGAATGATTCTGCCAAATTGAACAGCGGGCATCTCTGCTATAATGTCATTACTTAATACAAAAAAGCTTCTGCATGGATAGTTTTCCCAGAGGGTCAATAAAGGGGCTTCTGCATGGATAGTTTTCCATGAGGGTCAGTGTTGTTATTTTAATGAGTCCTATAGGAAGCCACCTGGATATTAAATATTACTTTACGTAAAGGAAATCTGAACAAACAAGATTAATGTGAATGGCAAATTATACACCTGCCTATGTTTAATAGTTCTCTATGACCTTAGTCAAGGCATGCAGTCTTAAATAAAACTGCAGAAACAATGATTTTCTTACTTGACTACCTTGAGTGTGACCTTCTGACCCCAAAACTTATTGCGTTTTTTACAATCCAAATTGTATGTCATCCACTACTTACTCGAAAACAAAAGTTGATGTGCAAAACCCTGCTTTTTTGAGTCACAAAGACCATGAACTGTAACCGTTTGACCCCAAAACCAATAGGCCTCTTTCATAACCTTGTTTGCAAACCCTCCACAAACTCTGACCAAGGTGTATATCTAGAACTTTAGTTATTAAGCAAACACCATTTTTCTTTTCAGTCACAGTGTGTCTGACCTTTCATCTTGAGATTCTAAAATCAACAGGCTTCTTTCTTACCCAAAGTATGTGTGTGTGCATGTGTGTGATTTGGATTTTTAACATTTTTTTTTTTAAATTCAGTCATATTGCTATGATGTCTGCATTGTGGCAGTTTATAGTTATGTTTAGCACTGGGGCATCATGCCACAGACATGTAGCATGATGTCACACCCAGACACATTATCCTAACACTAACCTCTTAACGTTGAGCGCCTAGCAAGGCAGCTATTAGTACCATTTTTTAAAGTCTTTGGTATGACTCAGCCGGGGATTGAACCCACGACCTCTTGCATCTGAGGCAGACGCTCTAACCACTAGACCACCAGAGCAGTCACCCAAAGTGCAAACCATCCACAAAATCGAGTCCAGGACTATTATGTTGAAACAAAAGGTATTGTGCAGAAACCATTTTTTGTCATTCAGTCACAGTCACCCTGACGTTTGACCCCAAATTCAAAAGCCCTCTTCTTTACCCAAAACTCCAAGCCAATTACAAAGTACAATGACAGATGATAAATAACTTGAACTGTTATGTGGAGACAACAGACAGACATCATACCACAATACACTCAGCCCTATGAAGGGAATATAAAAGATAATTAATAAACAATATGTCTATTATATTTAATAATTATCTGGTGTTCTTGAAAAGAAAGTTTCTGTTCAGAATTGTGCACTTTTATATCTTTACACTACATCCACTGTCTGATGTCTTCTTTAATGATTCCACCATCCTCCTTTACTCTTCTATAATTTTTGTTTAAAATGCCTGCATTTCATATCTGGTTTAATGCAACACTGTGTATTTATGCAAGTTATTTATTTTGGAAATTAAGTCAAATTTATCATAAATATGGTCACATTACACTAGCAGAAGGCAGTGACTTTCCATGGCAGGAACACTAGAATATGCTGTCAACAGAAGACGTACCAATTTAAATTGCCAAAAAAATTGTATTTACCAACAAGAAATCACCCGCTAAAATTTTAGTGACTGTTAGTACAAACAGACCACAAGTTCCTCTCAAAGAATTACTAAAAATAAAGGTTACCCAACTCAATAACCAAATACACAGGCCTCTTTCCCAGTTCTTAGGTAGTTAAATTTTTAATAAAAACAATTTCATGACATACACAAAAAATCCACCTAACACATTCCTTCAATTATTTTCACACGTTCTTGTACATATTACCATGGATTGGAGACCAAAAAATCACTGTTGAATTTGCTTCTGCTTCAACCAATGAAAATGTGTCTTCCAAAATTATTTCAGGAGTCAAGATGTTTATTTTTAACCATATAAATGAACTATAATCTGGTAACTGTTGACTGACCTGAGAGAAGAAAAGCCTCAGTCAATTCCTGATCCAAATTACAGATTTCAAAAGTGGGTTAGAATAAAATGAGGTTGCAGTAACTCATGCAGTAACATTACAGAGGGTCAGTCTGAAAAAGAATAGGTTACACTGTAGACACTGCATAAATGAAACCCTAATACAAGTATCATTCAACTTCATAAATATTAGGCACAAGTAATATAAATATAATAACCAAACCGTATGTACAACGGCAATCTTACTTCAAACTGAGCTGTAGCTTTGTGAATACATAGTCTGCTGCCTTTCCCTGTACATTTTTCTCCAACAGCAGTGTGAATAATGGTTGCAGCACTGTCTTCACCTCTGTAAGCTGAAATACATCACATTAAATTATCTTATCTGACCGATTCTATTTCTGAATACAAGTCTCTAGTGTTTTTGAAAGACTGAGGAATTTTATCTGTTCAGAATTGACATAATCTGTTGTAAGATTTCTAAGATATTCTCGATATTCTCATATTCATTAGCTTTTCTTATACATACTGAATAGAGTTATTTTAAAGGTGGAGTAAGTTTAACAACTTAGTGATAGCCTAAATACATTAAATCCAATCAAAATTTATTACTCACCAAATTCAATATGACCACAAATCTGTTTCATCATTTTGTGACATTTGTTTCTTTTTAAATCTTCCAAATAATAGCTGATCCATTCAAACAACTGTAGTTATTACCATAAAAAAAACAATTGTAGTTTATACAATTGCAAAACCAACTGTAGTTATTACAAATGAAAAACCAACTGTATTTAATACAATGGCAATACCAACTGTAGTTAATACATTTGAAAAACCAACTGTGGTTAACACAATTGCAAAACCAACTGTAGTTATTACAACTGAAAAACCAACTGTAGCTATTACAACTGAAAACCAACTATAGTTATTACAACTGAAAAACCAACTGTATTTATTACAATTGCAAAACCAACTGTTATCACAATTGAAAAACCAACTGTAGTTATTACAATTGCAAAACCAACTAGTTATTACAACTGAAAAACCAACTTAAGTTAATACAACTGCAAAACCAACTGTAGCTATTACAATTGAAAAGCCAACTATAGTTATTACAATTGAAAAACGAACTGTAATTATTACAATTGCAAAACCAACTTTAGTCATTACAATTGAAAAACCAACTGTAGTTAATACAACTTCAAAACCAACTGTAGTTATTACAACTGAAAAACCAACTGTAGTTATTACAATTGCAAAAACAACTGGTTAATAAAATTGCAAAATCAACTGTGGTTAATACAACTGAAAAACCAACTGTAGTTAATACAATTGCAAAACCAACTGTATTTATTATAACTGCAAAACCAACAGTTGTTATTACAATTATAAATAATTTAATCTCCAGATACCTTTACCTATAATTAGTCAAAACAGGAGGTTATGTACCCTCCATGACATGAGGTTTGGGGGGTGGGGAAATTGTATTTTCAGTGCCATCAGCCATGGCCTAATTTTAGTTAGGAGCTGCTACTTTTTCAAGTGTAGGAACCTATAAAGCTTGATGAAAATTGGGTCATTGCAAATTGAGTTATTATGCAGAAATCAACTAGTGACCTTGAAATATGATATAGTGATTGCAGGAACAATAGGGAACTATCATTATTAAACTGTAATGAAATTATGAAGTTGACAAAATTGGGTGCATGAAAATTAATATTAGATCAAGTGGCCTTGTCCTGGGTCCAATGATCGCGAGATGCCTCTGTCCAAGTTTGAACTACCTATTAAGTGTGGTGACAACTGGATCCAGGAATCTGAAGTTATTGAGCCAAATCCAAAAATATTACAATGTCAGTTCCAGTGACATTGATATATCACTTCATGGCCTCAGAATCAACAGAATAAAAAAAAAACAAGGTCAAGGAAGCATGACTCATCACACAAAAAAGAAAATTACATTTTCTGCTCATGTGACAGTGCCCCTGGACATTGCAGCCCCAAATTGATTGGTTCTGTTCCTACCCAAGGGTAGGGCACGTTCTGAGGTTTGAGAGACAAATACCACAGCAAAGTAAAGTTGACATAACTATCTCTTTCATGGATGGATGAACAGAAGGTCTGACATAGACAGAGCTATCACTCTATCTCCCTGCAATATCAGTTTAGGGAATTAAAAAAATGATTTAAAAAACAATCCTCCTTTTGGTCCCTGAGAATTCTTTGGTAGTCACTGTTCTCTGTGTAAATGGTATAAGTGACTTGACAGTGATAATGATCATACAGAGGAAATGCTCAAAACTACACCCTCAGTATACTGGAATCCCCTCAAAACCATACCCTCAGTATACTGGAATCCACTCAAAATCACAGCCTCAGTATAATGGAATCCTCTCAAACCATACCCTCAGTATATTGGAATCCCCTCAAGACCAAACTTTTGCTTAGTCCTAAATTTTTCCTCCTTCAGTATCATCATTTTGTTTCCCCGTAAACCAAAACATTGCAGAATCCAAAATAAATTTCAATCCCAAATTTAAATTGTAGGCTAAAACTAACCCCATAAAAGCAAAACTCAATTCAAGCTTGGAAATGAGATTTCATGTGCTAAATTCCTAATACATGCTGGAACAGATTAATTACAGTCAGTAAGTAATATAGTAGGTTTATCAGTGAGACAATGACTGGGAAAACGTCCCTAATGCATGCCAGGATAAAACAATACCTGATGTGCATGCTGACAGATTAGGCCTGACAATAAGCTAATCTAACATCTTTGCACCATACAATGAGCCAGCTTTTAATGCGAATTACCCACAATTCTTACAGGTAATGCATTTAAGACAGATTACGTTTATCTGCTTTATATCTAATTGTGCTTGATGATACTCTATTAGTCTACACGATCAATAAAACATTTTGTTCTTTCTTGTTTTGTGTTTGTTTTGTTTTTCTAATTAAATATGGAGGACTTTCTTAACAAGCCAGATAACTTGGTTTTTGATGCTTTGCTGATGGAGACCAACAAAACAGCATACAAGAATTCAGATTCACTCAATCAGCTCTTGAACTACAAAGATTATGAATTCTACAGAGTATTTAAACATTATGGTTATCATTCATAATTCCAACAGACTAATAGTAAAGCTATAAAAGTATCTCATTACTCAGCCATTTCTTGTTATGAGGACTGTATTTCTATAAGGAACAAATGTATTATTTGCATCATTCAATTTCACCAGTGTGTATTAAAATGCATGTGACCAGAAGAAACATTCTTGATTCTTACATTCAATTCAAATCACTAATCAAATTTCGTGGAAAATGCAGAAAAAACTCTCAAGCAAGGGGAAATCAATCTCCCTTGGAAATCTCTTAATCAAGGTGAAATCGATCTCCCTTTGATTATATAGTTTATATATTATTACTGATCCAGTATAATTACAACAGAGATTTCAAGTGGATAAATGAAATGTATGATAAGCACAGAATAATTTTCTAGGGGTGAAAGAGGGATAGGAAAAGAGTGAGTGGGGAAGGAAAGGGAGGAGCAAATAAGAGAGAGATTATTTCTTTATTCTAATCACATTCTGCCGATGTAACAATTACCTTTTCTGTAAAATCATTAATGAGTGGCAGCAGTTCAGGAGACTTCTTTTTGAGAAGCTGAAAAATAAAATGAAAAATGACAATGAAGACCAGTGTAAATTCATTAACATGTCAAAAGGTCTTCTAATGTTTATCATTCTCTGGAATGTCATCTAAAATTATCATTTAGAAAAATAAAATGAAAGGAAGAATAGACAAAACTCATCATCATTAACCTGACCAACAGGAGGCTGCTGGATCAATAATATGGTATGCCATTAACTGCCTCCTGAAGAGGTGTCATTAGATATGATGTGCAAAGGCAAATAGAAAATAAATGTGCTCATTGTGTGGCAAAAAATAAAAGCAACAATCTCTCACAGCAGACCAAAAGAGTGCCAGCCTCATCAAAGTTTTGCTGTAAACCCACCATCTTGATCCACAGCTGAGCATTGTCACATGATTTGGATCCAGACTGATGCTGATCATATTTGTTTTACAAATGTAGTTTCCCTTTCATGAATGGAAAAGTCCTCACTTAAACCATCCTCGATTTTTTTTACTTTGTTCTAAGACTGCGACACATACAATATTTAGTCAGTATATCACAGCATCTGAAAGAAAATTTACTGAAAGGAGTTTAAGGACCACTAACCACTAAAGTTTTTAATGACGTCTGAGATGAGTTGATGAATTTAAAATATTTCAATGTTTTAATACAAGACCAACCAGATATCATAAGAAGTCCAACCATGAAAACACCATACATGACTTTCCACTAAGAAGTAGTGATAACAAGATTTTTAAGATAGACGCCATTTACATTTAGGACCAACCAGACACCATAAAAAGTCTTTTACTAAAATCTCCATGTTGATATGACTTTCCAAGCAGTACCATTTACATTTAGGACCAACCAGACACCATAAAAAGTCTTTTACTAAGATCCCCATGTTGATATGACTTTCCAAGCAGTACCATTTACATTTAGGACCAACCAGACACCATAAAAAGTCTTTTACTAAAATCCCCATGTTGAAATGACTTTCCAAGCAGTACCATTTTCATTTAAGGCTGAGTACACCACAAAATAAACATGAATGTTTCTTGGCAATCCTCCAAGTAGTTCAGGAGTAGTAACAACAAGCTTGTACTAATGATGGATGACAGTCCATCCAATAAACAGTAATGTTCTATCTCCAAATATTTCATTTAGGAAACAGGTTGAGGGACTTTGGCCTATTCAAGTCAAAATTGGTTACCAGGTGTGAGATATCTTTATTGCAACCAATATCTTCTCACCCTAATGCCTCAAAGTGTCAGGTACCAAATAGTGGTAGCCTTTAACAGTAATCAGAACTAACTTTTCTCCTCAAATAGCCAGAGGAAAAAGGCAACTGCAAGATTGAGGCATTCAAATTTGATCCTACTGTCCTTGCACTAGTCCCTCTTTCCCTCGTAAATCTTCAAAGAGAAGGGCTTTCTAGCTAATGAGATTCTCCTTACAACTGAGCCAGGCCTGTGACCACAACTGTTTAAGCAGATTTGGAATTGCTGGGATTTTCTTTGAAACATCTATTGCAGGACTGAGCAAACTGCTCACTGTATCACCTAAGAGGGGACATGAGAACCACTTTGCAGTTCTCACCTGTCAATTTATGTATTATTTTTTGGTACCAAGACTGTAAGCCAGTAAGCCCAAAAGATACCCGAATACTATGTCCCCTACATCATTAACAAATGCCTAAGGACAAATCCATTCATGTTAGAAAAATATGGTTCTTCATGCTTCTGGACAAAAAAGTTCATAAGAGGTTCTATTTGGAAGTGAAGGGCTTACCTGCAACTTTTCTTTGGTGGACAATTTTGACAAATCTTTGATGATTTTCTCAGCACCCTTCTCATCTTTTGACTTCTTGGTAGGCTTAAAATAAATAAAAATTCTTGTGAATACATGATTTATAAAATATGTATGTATGTATTTCTGGTGAAGCACTGTCTACAGGCAAATAAATTAATTTCATCATATTTAAGCCTTGTTAGTTTCTGTTAGAATTAATGTGACAAGAATAAATAAAAATGACACAATGCTGAAATGATATTTCAAATGTCCTTCCTTCAGTAATCCAAAATCCACTGGATTCTGCAACAATTTGAATGAAATCACTTCCTTACTAAAAGGTACATTCCTTGTACATTTATGGAAAGACAGTCTGTAATGTTCAAATGTTTATTGGACCATGAAGAACATTTTTTTAACTCAATGATTGATTTTGTGATTCAACTTTTCTTCCAAACTGAATTTCAACATCAGGCTCAAGTGGGCCTGAGATCACTCACCTAGCTGACACCTGCAAAAAAGCCACTGCAAAAGCACTTGCCAAGAAAAATGGATGAATAGGGTTCTTTCTGTAAAAATGTCTTATTCTAATTATATTGACTGCACATTCTATGAAAACAATTGTTTTAAAGTTTCTGTTTTTGGTGACATTATCCACATATGACTGTAGATCAGCATCATTTGCCCAATACTGAAAGCCTTTTAAATTCTATACAACAGTTTTTGAGTAAAAGCCATTCAAAGGGGTTTTCTATTTTTATGTTAAGGTCATTTTCTGTTCAGTGGCTTTCGAGGTGAAAACATAAGTGTTTGTATATTTTTAGCAAGAGCTGCATTATCTAAATGAATCGACATCATTTGTAGAAACTTGAAAAGCTTTCATGACAGAATGCTTTTTTTCAAATTTGAATAAGTTCTTTTAAATGGTTTCTGAAGAGATTTTGTTTCAATTTTCTTTATAATTTCAGGAATGGTGAGCATATTTGTTGGTGGATTGGCATCACTTAAAACATATATAAATTTAACAAGCCTTGATACCAGAGTTCTTTCTGTTAAATTGGATCAAATTCTGTTTAGTGGTTTTTAAGGAGTTATCTGAAAGTTTTACTATTTGAGTAACAGCAGCCATGTTAGAAGGCAAACTGATATAATAGGTACAAAAGGCAGGAGTCCACAGGGGGTAAATATATTTAATGCATTTGACAAGAAGATACTTGGTGACATATTTATGCAAAATTCATTCAGTGTTATTTATAGCTCTTAGTACTCTTGGAGATGCAAGCAATATTTCAGGACAGATTTGTGAAAATATGAAAGGCAATCATGCCAGGACGCTCTCTGTCCAATATCATGTAATAATGAAGAGCAGTTTTAGAAGCAGCAAATCTTATCCGTATTTAATCCCTGTTGTTGTTGTTGTTGTAGGATTTAACGCCATTTTTCAGCACACAATAGGTAATGCATGGCGGCCAGTATTAATGGTGGAGGAAGAACCCAGAAAAACCACAGAAAGAACCACCAACCCAAGAGAAGCTACTGGCAAAGCTTTCTCATATACCCACATTGGCTGAATCCGAGACTCAAACCCACACAGACAGAGGTGAGATGGCAGTGATCCGTAACGGCGAGCACTTTAGACCACTCGGGGCCCCGTTAATCCCTGTATTAAATCAAAGGCCTTGATACCGTGATACTTTCTGTCAGGTTTGGCCAAAGTTAGCCATGTCAAATTGAAACTATTTATAGGTTTTTAGTAAAGTATTTATATCATAAGTACAAACTGAAAAGATCTTAATTATCAGGAGATTTTATGTCAAATCAAGTTGGGTTTTTTATTTCTAGTAAGATGTGGCCATATTTGACAGCAGATTGTCATAGCTTGTAAAAACTGAAATGTCTTTATGCCAGAATGCCCCTGACAAGCTTGGCTGAAAATGATTTTATGTTTTTTATGACCAATCTGAAATTAGCTATTGTGGATGACAGAAAATGTACAAGACATGCTGAGTAATACTATAATCTTATTTCTTAATAAATACAGTACATCAAACATTATTATGTAATTTTTGTTTTTTAAATTGCAAATTTATTATTATTAATGTTTTTATTTTAAATGTCATTACTATTACTATATTCTATTTTATTCTAAATAAATCTTCATCTAGTTTTCAAAGCTTTTTTTTAACATACTGACAGGCAACTGATACCATTTTCTATTCAAAGAATTCACCAAAAAAACTTATTCAGAAATTCGGGAGGAAAAGGGATACATTTCTAGATTTCTTCAAGCTTTCCCACTGTATAGTGTTCTTTAGTTACTAGTGGAGTGGAATGCACACTCTTTATAAAGAACTAACTGCAGGGAAGATGGAAAGTTGTATGTGTGCTTGGACTGGGTAAGTAGTACTGAAGAAACTTATTTCACAAGAAAAAAATTGGTTTCTTCTTCAAATATGTTATCCAATCCTAATACCTTTGGAAAATACATAAGAGATGGAGGGAGATACATCCCCTTACCCTGGAGAAACCACCTTCAGTCTCCTAAGTTATGTGGTGAAAAGACGTCATATGTCAGGGTGTGGCTTCAAAAGGGAAAAATTATCCTTCGCACAAATCCATTAGAAGTCATGAAGCCATGTCCTTATGAAGCTGTAAAAAACAAACAGGAAGGTAACCTGTTGGTCCACTGCTATAGGTCTCACCAGATCAAGTTGAACCTTAGCTGGAAAAGTGGACTTGGATCTCCATCCCATGGATAATAGTGGCTCTCAAATCCCATGGATAACAGTGGATCTCCATTCCATGGATAACAGTGACTCTCCATCCCATGGATAACAGTGGATCTCCATCCCATGGATAACAGTGACTCTCCATCCCATGGATAACAGTGGCTCTCCATCCCATGGATAACAGTGGATCTCCATCCCATGGATAATAGTGGATCTCTATCCCATGGATAATAGCAGTTACAGAACAATTTTGCTCAACTGAAATGTTTGTGGCAACTGCCCTAACTTTGTGAGCCGAGATGTAGGGCAAATTCATTTGGTCTGGGTTATTTTCCAATATACAGAATGAATAACCTACTTTGTCCAGGGTGAGTCTGTGCTGATACGTCATCCTTTCCCTATGTGAAGGGTAAGAAAGAAAGCATGATCTCCCTTGATGCAACAGATCAATCCTTCTTAAGTACCACTTCGGATCTCACAATGGGTTCTGCAGTTAATATAAGCAGACACATGTCCTGCTTTATGACCTTCAGATGCTAAGACTAAATTAATATAGAAAATTTACCTGTATGCATCTGACCATAGCAAAAATTATACAAAAAGGAGTTATATCGAGAAGATTTCTATATCATACACCAGACCTGAAGCCTATTTAAATACAACAATAACAATGTGAGGGGATGCCATTGAGACCCATGCAGGTACGTACCATGTGTGTGAAGGCTGCAAAGTGATGACACTGAGTAACCAGAAACTTTGTCATTGACGAAAAAAAGAACAAAAAAAGTTGGAAATTTAAAGATGGAGTATACTTCCCTTTGAAGAGGACACTCCTCCAACTTGCTTTAAGGTAGAAAACTTCCAAAATGCTTGTATGTGGATTTCAAGGTCTTTCTGTCTATAGACTGCATGCTACTTAGCAAAAATCAGAAGAATTCACAACACCTTGGAGGGAGATATTTGCGAGGCAGTAGTAGTGTATTCAGGTATTATAATGTGTAACATATATGAAGAAGAAACAGAAAGCTATAAATGAAATGAATGTGCCACAGTTTAATTCATATCCAGACTGACACATAACACAGTCTTACAAATCATCCAGATTTAGTTTCATGCAAATGGGAGCAGAAAACAACCCTTGTTCACTTGAGTACTTACAACTGAAATAATAACTCATGGAAGATCCTCTTATAAAAAAAGACACCCTAAGGGACAATACATTTTTTTTGTCATGGATAGGTGTATTATATCAGTAAACTTAAGAAATAGGATCATTAAATGGTACTTCTTATAGCTGTCCTCCATATAGGTGTCAACAATAGCAGGCTTCACTGTAATAATCTAAAGTCAATGTCAACAGTCATGTATGCACCTTACTCATTTTAAATGAAACATTAATTATTGTTCTGAAATGTAATACTAATGTAGCTTTACTAAAGTCAGTTCATTCCTAATCATCAAGTAATCTGCACCTTTGTTGTCATCACAAAACTTCCTGATGCAAATTATCGACCTCAGTGGACATTTACAATGACCAACTGGCACTAACTCTGGTCAAGAAAAGCCGATATTAGGGGTTGGTTTCAATTTTTTCCAAAAATACAATGCTATTATTTTGACATTCAATCTGGCTTATGCAACATTACTTCTCTTGGTTGACCTTGTCTAAAAATGTTGACTTATTTTAACACTGATTTTGTCATATTTTTCGTGGCACTTACGTAAAAATCTACCAAGAAATACTGATCTACAAGGAGCAAAATACAATAAATAATTCTCATTTAAAGGTACTGTGTAATGAAATCTTCAAGAATGACAACTATAGCTGAAATGGTCATTATCAAATGCCTACATGACCTGTCTGACTTATTCTTTAGCCTTGTTCAGCCAAACTCTAAATTCTCTGCTAAATGACGGTCTGGTAAAAATCTTTACTGATCCCTGTTATTTAAAAAAAATTGCTGAAGCAACACACATGAAACATATTTCTAGAAATCTGCCTACAAAGATTTTCTGCAATCATTCAAGTAAAAATTAAATTGGAAGCAAAAGGGATATCACATAGCATCCCTTTGCAAACAGATGCCAAAACAATAAATATGTCCATACCATTCACTGACTATGACAAAGACATCATCCCAACTCACACACCAATGAAATCACTCTTCTAATTTTCAGAAACCTCCTTAAGGTATCCTTGTCAAAATGATGCCCATTATGACCTTCAAGTTTTAATGAAAAATTTGAAACTAGAACTGTATTCATGGAACATAAATGCCCTAAGATAGCGACTGAAAACTGACCTAAACACAAAAATTAACCAGACAGATAGTTTCTGGCTCTACTCAGTTCAAGGTGGTAAAATTTCAGCATGGAAATAATGGGACCATGGTGAAAAGATCAACACAGCAGCACAATGTCATATGTTTAGAGTTAAGAGTTTGAACCCTCACAACAAAAGCTGTGATATTTCATGCTTCTGTCCTACCTGGAGTGCCTCAAGGCCAAAGTCTTGATCATCCAGCTGCTCTGCCATTTTCCGCTGCAGGTTGAGAGCCTCAATTTCCTCAAGCTTTGCCACCCCCTCCTCACCTGACTCAGACCCTGAAAGGTCTGAAAAAATGCAGCAAATTACAACAAAAGTAAATCAGACTGACTGTTATCCACTATCAATTTCACAATTATAAACACTCGTGACCTTGCTAAAACAGGTCTCTTTACCACATTTGGTTGAAAATTGTTGAAAGTAATGACTTAGTTGTATACAAATAAATTAGCAAACTATACATCCTGTCTTTGAAACAAATTTAACTAGATTTTCAGAACCAGGAATTAACCTTATGAAATTTAAGCTTGTATTAAAATAGAAATAGATATGGAAATGTAGTATTTAGAACAGAATTATGATTTAATCTGAATGATATAGAGGGCAGAAAGGAAGACAGATGTTTCATTCTTAATCCAATCACTTTAACACTAACCCTATCCCTAACCCTTTTGAAGGGCAGAAAGAAAGAAAGATTTTAATTTTAGTTTTTAATCCAAACATTTTAACCAAACCCTTTAGAAGGCTAAAAGGAAGAAAGATAGGTAATCATTTTAAACAAAAGTACCAGAAACCTACACAAAATGAGACACTGTATAGTCCTAAAGCAAAAGTGAGGTAAGGCAATGACAACTGACTAGGAGAACAGAAGTGTATACAAATACAACAAAATCCTGCAACAACAGATTTGTTATCACACTAATTCAGACATTATGTACTCATGGCATGGCACCGAATTGTTCCATTTTCAGTAGTTTTTTGCAGCACTACAGGTGTTACAATGTGTTTGTGCCAAAATAAATAAGATTTAATAATTTGGAAAGAAGTGTTGTATGCTTGCAGAAAGCAAATTTGTAAGTAAATTATGTTTCTCCAAGAATACTTACCCAATCCCGTTAGTTAGGAATATAGCTTGTGACCTCACGAATCCAACCCTACTATGAGATGAAAATTGTCTTTCTGTGTCTATTTCAATAGACAAAGGGCAATATTTCTTGCCATTACGACCCCTTAGCACCACCGGCTTTTTAGGTAAGTGAGATACGAACGAGTATGCTCACATGGCGGGACAGTTGGGAGGGTTTTTAATTAATGTGATTGGGTAAATATTCTCAGAGAAACATAAATTACTTAAAAATCTGCTTTGTTAGGAGAATAAGTAACAGGAGGAAGGGATGCTGAGCATAAGTTAGACCAGTTTTCAGTAAGATGTAACAAAATATCATAAACTGCTATTGTAAAGTTGGAAGAAAAAAATTAAGTTCAGTATTGGGAAGAAGAAAAAATTAAGTTCAGTATTCGAAACATGCAGCAATGGTAAACATAATGTTCAACTGAAATGTTTGTATAGTACAGAGATCTTATTTATCACTAGGCCCTAGTACAGTTGCAGACTTCAGTTCCTAACCCTATGCAGCTCAATGGCTTGTTGCTATCTCTCAACTTGATGTAATTCTTGAAATATTTCTCCATTTCACATGATGACGGCAATCATATCTCCACCACGACATACTCAAATTGGCATGCAATGTCCAATAAATGTAACTGTGTCCCTTCCTGCTTTTATTTACGAAAATCTGAATATTCCTTTATATTCTTCTGTGTTGATTATTAACACTTTTTAAGAAGCTTATTTTCCCTTTCGTCTTCAACATGCATCGCTAGCTGAACGTTATATTTTTAAAAAATTCTATAATCAACAGTTTGATCATGAAAATGCCTCACCATGAAAAAATATGTACAATTTAAAGCATCTGAGGTATGCTGTAAAGTTAGTCTGGTTCCCTGACCAATTCTACTATTTCTAATATGAAACCAAATTAAAAAAACAAATGTACCAATTATGAGGATTTTTCGGCAACAATAATTTTTCTGTAGTGTTTTCTTTTATGCCTTAAGTCTGTAATTTAAGGGTAATTTTTGTAAGACTTATGGCAAAATCATAAGAGTTGGCAGGTCTGTGAGGGAGGGGGTACTTACTGTGCTGCCTAAAATTGGGGATTAAACCCAAATGAGTCGATATCACCAACAACAAACAGATGGTTGTCTCCATTAACTTATTCCATTTTTCCTTCCCTTCATTGCCATATGGTTTAATGCTCTGATGTGCATTTCATGCATTTAGTAAAGATTTCTTCAGAAACAACACAAGAAGAGAAAACAGCATAGATTGGCAAATCAGTATGTGACTAACTAGCTAATACAGTAGTTCAGACTTCCTCTGACCTTGTATTACACACACAGCATACCAAAGACAGTGCATACTTAGCATAAATTAAACAAGAGCCACGGCAGACCTAAATAGCATGTAAATGACATTCTGCTGAAATGACACAAGAAGAGAAAGCAAAGCATAAATTAGTAATTAGTCAAGTTACTAACTCTCTGATATAAATATACTCCCTGTTGTGGACAAAGGAATAGAAAAAGTTGGTGTCGCACTTGAAACCTATAGACTATGCTTTAAACTTATGCATTTCAAGAATTTTATTAACCATTCTAGTGAAACTACACAGGGGAAAAATAAAGCATAAAATAGTAATGCAGCATGTTAAAAACTCCCTATATCCAACTCCGTTACAAATGGAGCAAGTGAAAAAGTCAAGTTGTGCTAACTTGTAATGACTTTGCAAAGGTCAATGATAGTGTGGTGTGACATGGCCTTAAAAGGACACAGTCCCTAAAGGTGAAAAAATCACTCAAATTTGGCAGAAATTTTAAAAAAGATTGTATAGAACCTGCAGCAGAATGACTAATCCACACAATATATCCAAAAAGAAATGTTGGATGAGTCAATTAGAACACAAAATTGGCATGGACTGTCAGAGGATAAAACTGTATGATGTTATCCAGTAGAGCAGCGAAGCTAAAACCTAGCGACACCTGAGGAGGTAATGGGCAGGAGTTATTGCCCTTTGTCTATTTAAATTGACAGAAATGGACAATTTTTGCCTTTTAGTAAGGCTGGATTCACTTGGCAGCAGGCTAATATTCCTAACATAATGTGATTGGAGAGTATATTCAAAGGAAATTAAATGTCTTATCTGTGCATCTTTCTTTATATGAATATAGATATGAGAAGTTTCTGTTTGTGAATGTTAATTTCAACTGTGTCAATAGTTGATCACTGCATTTTGATATTATCTTTGGGGCTTTTTCAAGACCCATGCTCTTTGAACAACTGACAATTGTTAATTAAACTATTACTGAACCATCAACAATAAAGCCATTCAGTCTTCTTTTGTGTTGTCAACACACCCTGAGTAAAATCATTGCTTAGTCCTGGGTAAACAATAGCCAACACATGTTTCCTCAGACAACCAGCATACACAACCAAGCATCCAACAATGCAGTTGTTAAGGTTTATCACCCACATTTATGAACCAATTAATTTAATTAATTAAGAAACTGCTAATCATCAATGTCAGTCTCACAGTCTAAAATTATCAGGCGCTCTCTCAGAAACATATCACAAAAAGACAGCTGCCATTATGTGTATGTGGCTTAGTCAAGTTGTCAATCATCCAGCAATCAATCATTTCATCCATCTCCCCTCCCAATGACTCTGTTTTTTTTTTTATTAACAATGATTCATACTGCAGTCAGAAGAAATATGCACTTTATTTAGATTCTTTTGGAATCTTACTGAGAAAATAAAAATAAAACAGTATCAGCTTGAACTGATACTGTTTAATGACCTTGACACATAATAAAGTATAAATGTTCCTTACCTTTCTGTACGTATCAATTAGACAACAACACAATCAATACCAAAATATATAAAATGTATGCTTCATTGTGCATATTTTCACTGAAACTATTATGTATCTGGTTTGAACAGTATTTATTCATGAAATTATCTTTGCATATGATTTCTAATACTATAAAGAGATTCAATAGAAAGCTGGAAGCTTGTTGAAAACTGCCTCCCCTAATATAGAGAAATCTTCAATATACTCAATTATTTCAGAGATCATATAATAACAGCCAGCAAAGATGGAATACACCTATGTGGTTTTGACCTGTGTCTTGGTAGGAAAAATGTTTTGATAATTTTATGAAGGTTTGCACCGCCATAAATATTTTTCATATTAACTTCATCAGAGTACTTCGGACTTCCAGATAATAATGTCTTAATTGTAAGGTGGTACAGCAATGTGAAAAGAACACAATGTCTTAGAGTTTTATACTTTTTTTTCACTCTAACTGAAAGTGTTCAGCTGTTTCTACTTGCCCACATGTGTAGTACCTATTGTTAGAAATATGATTTAGTAAAAAATTGTTATTTAAGGTACTCCACTTGGTTCTCCATGACATATGCTGAACTTGATCGACCCAATTCAGGCTATCCCATCCATTTTCCTCATATAATAGTACCCAAGTTGCACTCTTATTATTGTCTTTACTATTCTCTTTGCATCCAAATTTATATTTCCACATGATCGTTTTCTTGTGTATTACAATTATCCCAGGCAGGCCAATCAATATTTCAAACACTTCCAAGTATTAACTATTTCCCAAGCTTTTCCACACAAATTTTTTCCATGTGCACTCCAAGTGGCATCACTAAAAAATACAATACCTGAATGCTTATGGTAGAATACTTCTTGAATATGTTTGCTACACATCAGTAGTACAGTATTGTTACATGAAGTATGTTCTTATGTTATGAGCATTGACTGTTACCATTGTAATCTAGGCTGTTTGCCAAAGAAATATTTGAGCTTTCTCTATATTATCTGTTACCATGGCCCCATTTATAATCAATGAATCACAAGAATTCTTCTTAGACTTTCCCTGGATGTCTTAACAAGTTTCCACCACCCTTGGGATTACCTGAAGAATTTTTCATTTTATCTAACAATCGATGATTGCGTAAATATTTAGAATAATGTATTTCACTAACAACCCGATTTATTTTTTGACAATATAGCAACAGGTGTTGTGGGTTTTGCATACATTTGCTTGACAAAAGACAATTTCTTTGTCTAATTTGTTTTATAATTTCAATGTACATCCAGGGTGGGTCTTTAACATGAACAGCAATCATTTTTTGTAGCACAATTATAATTACTGTATCCCAAATTAGCACAATTATAATTACTGTATCCCAAATTAGCACAATTATAATTACTGTATCCCAAATTAGAATTTAGCAAGACTCTTATTTCACTGTAATAAGTAATACTATAACCAGACAATTTCAGCCTCCCACTCATGTGAAATACACTTACCAATTTCATTATCATCCACATCGCCACCAATAAATCTTCTTTTGCTTCCTCCCCAAGCTTTGGAGTCAGGTAAACCTAAAAAGACACAGAAGAAATCCATATTTTAGAGAATTTTCCAGCAAATTTTATTTTGTGACTCATTTTTACGTAACATAGCTACAATATCCAGGTATCTAGTGTTCTCTGAAGAAAACAAATATTGTTCCACCATCTAATCTACTGAGCTTCTCCTTTTAAGACTGGCATTTCTTGCTATGAAAAGATCATGGTGATATTGTCAGGTGACTTTAAAGGATGCAGTGAACAATTAATGAAATTTAGATAGAATACGAAAACGTGTTTCTCTCCGAATACTTATCCATCACTAGCAGGAAATAACTTCCACAACCTCCTCTATCCAGAAAGATTAAAAAAGTAGTGTTTCCCATCCATGTACAATACAGATGCTATAATAGAACCTACAGAGAAAAAAAACTCTTCCAGGATACAATTATAATAACCTTTCCTTGTCACTGATTGGTGGATGTTCTTCAGTTTAAGATTCAGCAAAACACCAACAATGGTGCTGGAATTTGTTGGAAGGTGATCAGGCAAGTTTACTTAGATAAACATAATTTACTCTAAAAATTTCCTTCTCCTCTGAATATATTATCTGATCACATGAGCATTAGAAGATTAGGTAATAAGATACAACTTCTTTCTTAGTCATCATCATTCAAAGGGCATCCTCAATGGAATTATTGGCATTAGAAACAGACTCGGATAATATTATTATTTCCTAATGTGCAGACAGCAAAAGCATAAAAAGTGTATCAACGGGATAGCATAAGATATACTCTGTATGACCTAGAACGAGGGTGTTACATTACCTGATGAATCAAATGAAAGCTACAAACCTCACCCAAAATCAAGGTTGTGATGGCTGCTGTCATTATTGGGGCCTGCCAGAAGCCCCATGATATTTTTCAACTGTCCTTACTGAGAAGCTAGGCTGCACAGGTAAAAACTAGAGAAAGTGAACTCAATATGCAAGCCAAACGCCTTCAATATACATCAAATCAAAATGTTCCATTTAAAAGCTAGCTCACTGAAACCACTCACATATCATGAGCGGTGATCTTCAAGGGACATATATAATTCTGAGAGAGTTCGGCATATTCCAATTAAATCAGCCATGAGGGTAGTGCCTCACAGATCATATTCGACCTTCCTGCCTGATGCCAGAAACACCAGCCATGAAGGTAGTGCCTCAGAGATAATATTTGGCCTTCCTGCCTGATGCCATAAACACCAGCCATGAGGGTAGTGCATCAGAGATCATATTTGGCCTTCCTGCCTGATGTCAGGTGCCATAAACACTTCAGATAGTACCTGAATGCATGAAGCAGATCTTGCGTCCTTGCCCCCGTCAATGTTTCAATCAAGAAGATGAATCAAATGAGTATTCTCTGATTGGATGTACAAGTCAACCTGAACTTAAGTGATGAAACAAGGCTGCATAATCAGGGCAAATGACACAGTTGTTTGGAACTGGAAATATGGTATGCAATTCACTCAACACAAGCTGAAGCTAGAGCTATCAGAAAACGTTTTATAAAATGGAAAGTTCTGTGATGAATTGGACAAGGGCTCAAAATTAAATGTTTCTGCTTTGTAATTCATGATGTTTGTTTTTGTAATCTTGTCATCATATATGTTTTGTATGTTATCTAAAATTGTAAAGTGCTTAGAGCTTCTGAAGATTATGCAATGTACTAAATTGTTATTATTTTTCAGTTCTGGCATATCGTTATCCAGATTCAGACACACTACATGATAACTGTTCAAGTGGATATGATACCAGTGTGGTGAAAAGGTCGCCAATAGTTGACTCACCAACATAAAGGTTTCAAATTACCAGTGAACTAACTTTTGTCTGACAGACTGGTAATTTCCATGATTTTAACAGAATGAATAATGAAAAGCTCAAAATGTTTCCACTTACTGAAGTTTTAAGTCAGAGACAGATTGGTATATGAATATGGGCATGACTGGTTTGCAGATCCATCCAATCCATCAATGGATCAAAGTGTGACAGCAAACAGAGACTGTCCCAACTGTTGTTGGAGGATTTATCCTCTTCTGGATGACTTCCATATTAGGGCAAAAGCATACCAAATGTACAAGAAATTGCTACATGAAACCACATGCAAGGTGAGACACCCAAGGCCTCTGCTAGACTTCACATTTGGCAACAAATGCAAAAGAAGTTTGAAAGTGGTTCTTTTTTTTTCTTACTGACTGGCGAAAGTTGTTGGTGATGAATTTGTATAAAGTAAATTTTTTTTTCTTCATTGATATAAGCAATTTGGGCCACTTAATACCTGATTTCATGTTAGATGATGAATAAGACGTTATTCAGACATAACTGCAGCCAACTCAAAGCTGTCAGTTAGTTTTGAGAAGCAATTAAATGTGATCAGTAGGAAATAAGGAACCACTGGAGAAAATACTCAGTTGTCGAACAGGTCGGCAAAATGATTCAGTGTCACTTACACGTATTGTTAATTTATGTTTACTGCAAACTGTGAGTGTAAGAAGCACTTGGAACTGCTTAGTGTTTTATGGATTATTGGATAACATGTTTTTGTGGTCTGAACTTAACTGAGTAACACAGGATTCCGCTACAAGGATGCCAGTCATCGACTGTAAAAGGTCCAAATCACTTATATCGATGAAAAATTAAAAATTTACTTTATAAAACAAGTCTGCATGAAGCACAAAGAATATAACTAAGCTAGCTCTGAAAAACAAAGATTTATATCCAGCTGCATCTTAGGCATCTACCAGGTTACTTGTTGCCCCTATTTCTAGTGCAGTCTGTGAGAGGGGGTTCAGTCACCAGAATCTAATCAAAACAAGTTTACAAAATTATATGGGTATATCTACTCTGAAAAAAGTTTAACAAGAATTTCCATTGATGGGCCCAGTGTTGAGAGATTTGATTTTGGAAAGGCATTAAAAATGGTCAGGGAAAAAAATGAGATGGATATTGATAAAGTGTCAGTGACATTGTTCAGAAAAACTAAGCAGTATTTTGTTTCATCAGCTAGAAAGAAACATTCTTATTCATTCTTACTTTTCATATGCCATACATTGAACTTCACGTAAAAATTAACGGTATTATTATATTCATTAATAATTATTCTTGTGCTTTGAAATGTAATAAAAACACGTAAACACTGTTTTATTGTCATGTCCCAATGCATGGAAATTATGAGAAAATCAAAAAAAAAAAACGACCGCAAGAAATAATATTACCATACAATGTAACTAAGTTAATACTCTTAAATACCACCAAATTCACAAGCAAATACTTCATACAAATTTACAAAATTAAACAAAATATGTAAGAAGTGAACAAAATGTTGTGTATGGTATTGCAGTGAAAACTTAAACTGAAGTACATCTAGTAGACAGGTAGCTACAGAAGTGGAGAAAAATGTTATTAATTAGACATTCACACCAAGCTGGGTAATTAGAATGGTCAACAGTCAATACGAATTTTCATTATGTGAATGATGACTGACTGCATGGGGAATAGACTGAGGGGTCAATTATACAGGAATGAAGGAAAGGATATAACAAATGTTACGATCCAAACTTGGATCATACTTATTGGTCTAGGTGAAGCCAGAAACCCGACGTAAACCCAGGAAATTATACGGATTGAATATCTTACCGGCCTCCTCATCTTCAGCTTCCTCAATATCACTGTCCATCTCCTTCTTCTTTTTCATCCTATTCAGCCTCCTCAGTTGGGACTTGGTCAACTTCATTATCTCATCATCATCCGAGTCTGTTTCCAACGCCAAAATCTCCTCTTCCTAAAATTGTATACAGAAATAATGACCAAGCTACTGATTTATTGTGGAAGGAGAGTGATGGGAGGAGGAAGAAGGAACTGTCTGCGTATGGGGATTGGATGATGTACTTTAATTTTAACATGTTGGTCTATATTTATTTTTATTATATGCTCATTTTTTTCTCCGTTAACTTTACCTTGTCAGAATCGTTCAGTATTTTACGATATTGAACACCATATTGCACCCACGTGCAGGACATGTGTGCCCAATAGTGTATTAGGAACTACTTTGTAAACAAATCATGTACATTTTATGTTTCGGTTGATTAAATTTGTTTCTGAATAACTAAAGCAGATGTTTCGTGGACAGCCACATACCAGCTGCTTTGCTACATTCCGCATTAACTTTTTTGACATAATGTTTAGGATTTTGGCGATAGATGCAAGATTTCATAAAACTGCTTGGTACCTTCAAATAACATGCAAGTTACAAGGCATAAACGGTCTCCTTTAGCTAGTAATAAGAATGGCAAAAAATATACTTAGTTTTACATCCTGAATTTCCTCAAAATGTACTTTCTCAGTTCTGCAAATCCAAATTACATGAACCATGTCATGAGTTCTCAAGCTTGATCATACATTTCGAAATTGTACTGTAATTTCGACAATATTCCAAGTGCAATTACATCCTCCTTACTGTACTAAATGAAATAAACATTAAATTCAATAACGTCTGTTTGATAATTGCAATTGAAAGACTTCATATTTTCCCCACATTATGATTTCAAATAGTCAATGACAGAACAAACACACTTGCAGATGTAAACAAGCTTCTCCCGCACTGCTTCAATCTGATGTATTTCACGTACAATTTGCAAGATAAATCTAGTCCATAACAACAAAATTTTGTAGAATTGACAAAAATACCAAAATATATTCATTCCTGATCAAATGGAAAACTTGCTGCAATGCGCATTCATTCACAATATGACTCCAAATTTCAATTTTAAGTAGACAAAAATGCCATTTTCTTTCAAAACTTATGTCTAGCGCATGCCAAGTTCAAATTTATCTGGGCAGAGTTATATGTGCATTAATAATGTTGTCTTTGTGTAATGATGAATCTGCGCTTGTGTATTTAGTTTGGAATACAACATAAATTCATTTACTTTGTTTCTTGTAGTGTATTTTGTTTATATAATTAAGCCTTAGGTAGAATAAGAAAATGAGCATATAATGAAAAGGTTACTGCATTTATATGGGAAAACATGAACTCGTTTTGTTGGATGGATGGGTCCATGATACCTCATGTGAAGCTTCTGATATATAACCCCTGTGAATGACTTTTCGCACAATGCATCAATACAAATCTTGATGTTTATACCTCAGCTTTTGATGCCAGAAGTGACACCTTTGTCTCGTGTCAGACAAAAAAAAAAATACAATGTCAATATGTGTGCCAAGGTACACAGGAAGATCAAGTGGGCAAATCTTTCAATTAGCATCATACCTCACTGCTATCAGCTGCAGGCCCCTCATTCTGAACTCCTCTCTCCAAAAGTATCTGCATGAAAAAATAGGATAATTAAATAAGCAAAGATGCAATTTGTGGCACACATAACTGGTAATGCACCCTATAAATTTCTGACTTTGCAACAAAAAAAAAGCGTTAGACAATTTTACAGCTTTTTACATTATGTAAAATAAGACCCCTAATATATAACAAATTTGTTGTTGTTGTTGTTGTTGTGGGGTTTAACGCCATTTTTCAGCACATGATAGGCTATACATGGCGGCCAGTATTAATGGTGGAGGAAGAACCCGGAAAACCCCGGAAAGAACCACCGACCCACGAGAAGCTACTGACAAGCTTTCTCACATGCCCACATTGGCTGAATCTTAGACTCGAACCGCCGCAGACAGAGGTGAGATGGCAGTGATCCGTAATGAACAGCGCTTTAGACCACTCGGTCACTCTATAATAAATTAGCATGTTACATACATGCATGGATACATTTGGAAAGAAAAACTTACATGGTGACAGAAGATTGTTTTGCAAGTATATAGATACATAATTATAAAAAGCAATCCCACCTCAAAAGTTTATATTGAAAAAAATCAGATTTACGAATTATTAAAATAATATGCCATAGGTTATTGTTGATGTATACCAACATCAAAATGATATGAACAATGAATGCCAGCATAGACAGACACTGACATCCACTGACCAGGTTTTCTTATGGTATAATTAAAATGTGGTAGTATCTTAACAATGTGTATAAAACATGGGATGACTCTGTCACCTGCCATTTTTTTATGTTATGATTATGACAAGCAAATTTCCAGTTAATGTGTATTACAGTAATGGGTACTGTTTTTTTCCTGGAAAATATCTGTCCCATGGAAAAGTGACTTTACTAACCAAGCTCCAGAAGTACTTGTACAGAATGTTTTTCTTTAAAATATGCCAGATGCAATGATTAAAAATGAATAAAGCATGGAACCGCAGTATAGCAGGCACTGTTAAATTTTTTTAAAATGGTGTTTAGAAAACAAAATAAAGATATATGATTAAGTTTCAACTTGTTTTCATTGACCCCCATATTGTTATACATTGGTATGATTTTGGTCATGGAGTCCAGAGTAGTACTGCATTATACCCGTAATCATATTATAACAAGGCTCATTATAATGAGAGAGAGATGTACCAAAAATGTGGTTAACATAAAAAATAGCCATCTATCCCATTAATTTTATACAACCAGATTCCAATGAATATCGTGGGCCTTGAACTTAAAAACCATGTTTTTCATATGACATGGCTTGTATAACTTTAAAAAGCCACATAACAAAAGAATAAACATCTTGGTTGGTTGGTTTTAAACACCTTACTATCATGCTGAGGAAATGGGAATAATCTGCCTTTGCCAAGGACACAAAGAGGCAGATATCCTGAGCGGGCCTGATACTTTAGAAAACACACAGGTCCCCTAACAAACCTACCCTACTTGAATTGCGAAGCATACAAGCTTAAAAATCTACCCTGCAGTCACAAACACTCAAATTAAGGAATTCAAACCCGGGCTGATCACATTTTGTTTTCTTCCACTTGTCAAGGACATGTAGTTTCAGAAAATCAACTGGTTTTGCAAACATTTTCACTTGTCCCAAAATTAACATGCCTTGCCTTGATTAAACAAGAAATATGCACTTTAATCCATTGAAATAACACAAGAAATACATGGCAAACAAATGCATTTCTTCAAATGTCCTAATTTTTCAGAAACATAGGATGACATTTTACATTCCCTTCTTTAGTCGTATATATTGAAAAAGCTGAATTTTAAAGAATGCCCAAGTACATGTCTGCCACAGGAACCAGCACTAAGCCAGCAGTTGACCGTTGTGTCTGGAATATTTTTGTCACCCGAAACCAGCACTTAAGAGCTGTGTCTGGGATACTGTCTGCAAAACAACTTTCATCAGTCACTAAATTCAAGCAGTGGATAATTATCAACACAATATGACTGAAAATTATTCTCTTAGGTTTGCCATTTTGGCTGCCAGAGTTTGACTTGTGTCTCTTTGGAGAAAGAACTTTCACTGATCTAATGGCAGCATTACATTTTTATTTTATGTATGGCTCACTTTGCCTGACAACTACTTCTGAAGTTACCATAATGTACGTTTTGTCATTTAAATATAAACGATGACTGCTACGGTCTCACTTTAAGCACAATATTGCATACAGACAGTTGACTGTATAATCTACTGAAAATTTAATAGATGATTAATGTCGTTGAATCAATTGAAAAAAGAATCCAAAACTAATGCCTGTAAATGCAGTTCAAAAATTCTGTTGAACTGACTCGACTGAAATCAATTGGTGCTCCACTCATATCTGAATTGAGTAAATACGTATTTATTTTTAGTCATGAGCTCATAGTTGGGGTTGTTTCTTATTCGTGGAGTAAACTGATGCTAAAGATTTCTTACAACTTTATATTTACTCTTTTTCTACCTAGAACTGTTTTTAACTTTCAGTACCTTGGAGTTTGTCATAATGATTATCACTGGCAGGTCATTTCTGAGACAGAAAAGAAAATGGATGTCATTGTGATTAATACAACCCAGTATATGACAATTCAATGAAAATGGAAGGTGTATATCTCTTAGTTCACTGAACAGATATTTTTGACAAGCATTTTTAGTTTCCTTCTAAAGATCACTGACTGGTGACCACTGATAACATTAATTATGATTATTACGTTTCACACTCAACAGGTGGCTCCTAATAGCTTTTCTGATCACTTTATTTTGCAAAGAATATAGAACGTCTTCTTTGTATGATTAAAATGTCTCAATGACAAAATAACCATGTTCTGCCTGCAATAAAGTTCAAACTTCAGTTTTCCACCGGCTGATTTTAAAAAGTTGCTGAATGCTCCCCATTACTCCTCCAATCTACGTTCATCTTGTGGAGAAAATTTCTATGTTGGATGTAATCTCATTTCTATATTTATTAGCCATGGGGTTGTTTTCTGCATTGGAACAAAGCTTATACTTCAGAATTTTGACAAGAATTTAACGAGAACATATATAAACTGCCTTTAAATTATTCCTCTAAAAACATCTTGAAAAAATCAATAACAATTAAAAAGTACAACAAAAAAAATCAAAGTAATAATGCTAGTGTTTCTGCCACAATCATTTCTCATTTCACCTAAACAAACAAAAACAAATAGGACAACTCTTATTCAAATCTTATCCATACCGATTTGAGTTTATCTGGATCAAACAGTCCCTAATAATCTTTATTGCCTTTTAAACTTTGCCTATTACTAGTGAGTGCTTTATATGGTAATACCCTTGAAAAATAGGAGTCCATCTCGTTCATTC
Organism: Sinohyriopsis cumingii; assembly: GCA_028554795.2. Taxonomy (NCBI): domain Eukaryota; kingdom Metazoa; phylum Mollusca; class Bivalvia; order Unionida; family Unionidae; genus Sinohyriopsis; species Sinohyriopsis cumingii. The sequence continues at coordinate 135,353,765 of CM068824.1, forward strand.
TCTGCAAAAATACTTTTGCACCAAGAGTTCTGCACACGCTTAATTATGACGTCATACAGAGATATTCCATGGTTCGTACAGGGAAACAATAGAAACAACTCGACCATGCCCATCAGGTCATGAAATAAAAATCTGATGTAATTTGTAGTCATTGAGAACAATATTTTGAATTACTTTTATTCACATGGAGTCGGGCACAGTTATTACTTCTGGAAGAATGTGATGTGTGATGTGATGTGACGTGATTTGGATTTTTAACGTAGCTTTAACAATTTTTCAGTCATATCACTACGATGTCTGCAATGTGGCAGTTTACAGTGATGTCTAGCACTGGGGCATCATGTCGCAGAGCTTGTAACATGATGTCCCACCCAGTCATGTTATCCTGACATCAGGCCGACCAGTCCTAACACTATGCCAAAGATGAATCAATGGTAATTAGGGCCAATGCTCTGGCCCAAATCATTCAAGCATCATAGAAACACACAGAATGGATACTCCATAAGTCAGAAATGATTCAAATTTAAATTCCAAACATCAGAATCAGACGGTATGTGTCTATTGCGAACCCTGTAATATAACTAGCCCTATTTGATAAGAAATTCTGAGCTGAAGCAAACTTGCAAAACACATTTTATTTTATTCCTTCAGCTACACTGAGGTTGAAAATCTGGTCTTAAACCTAAAGGCAATCATCAACTTAGTAAACTAAAAAGCTGCATATTTCCAAATAGTCAACAAAGAACAGGGCAAACATTATTTTTCACACCATTCAGAAAATTACTTGAGTAAGATAGTTTGTATATTTCATTACAAACTGTCGAGAGTACAGATAACAAATTGATAGACCGATGTTGAACATCTCAGTTATGGCAATGAGAGAGAATTAAAAAAAAAAACTATTGTTTCCTTCTCCTACTTTGCTAGTACTGAAATAGGCAAACATTAACCTTTTCCCTAGATGCATGGAACTCATCCACATCATCATAGAAGTATTCATTTGATGTCGGGTCTGGCATATCTCCTTCATCATCTGATTCTAGCAATGCCACTTGTTGACCTTTTAGCCTTCCCTTTCCTTTTCCTCTGGAATGTAACGTATTTGTTTTTTAAAAGTGAAGTAACTTTAAATATTACAGTGCTTGGAATGAATGAATGATTAGACAATTCAATATCAAGAGTTTATAGACTAGGCAAAAATTAGCTATTTTACCACATATCTTGTTTCTGTTAGAAAGAGATATCGTACACTTACAATGCTAATAAACTGTGCACCCTACATAACAGTTCAGCAGACCATTAAACTTGATTTGTAGCTCCTTTCCATGCTATCTAGTGTGTCTGCATGACTGGCCATTTAGATCATTCCCTGGATGGCAAAACCATAAACACTTGGTGCAGACAAGACAGTCTACAATTTATCAAAACCAATAAAAATTGTCCACCTCTTTAAAGGACTTAAGTAGAACTCATTCTAATCCAACACTCTGATTAGATTTGTAAATAATAATAATAATAATAATAATAATGAGGACTTTGTATAGCGCCTAATCTTTAGAAGCTCTAAGCGCTTTACAACATTAGACAACACCTATAAGATAAAAAACATATAATAATATTATTACAAAAACAAACACCATGAAATTATATTGCTGACACTGATTAGATTTGTAAATGGTTGCTGGTTTTGCGCTTTTGAGCTCCATTCAGTACTGTCCTTCACAGCTCTCAAGTTTATTTCTATCCACCATGGTATCACTGTGATGTCAATGATAAGATGGTAAAAATGATAATAAAATCCGACACAAAAAAATACATTCTATGAAAAATGACAAATGCAGAACTCTCCATAGAGAGTCCCAGCTCCCAGGACTTTCATTTTCTGGTCATGGACCCTCAGCTCTTAAAACAAGACAAATTTCTATATTCTATAATTTCAGAAGCAATGTGTCTCTGTATTTGCATCTTCAAACACTACAGAGCTTGGGATTGTTGTGTTGCCATGTGGGGAACACCCAACAATATGATTTGATGGGTGAATGAGAGAATACACACATCAACTTACTGATAGATGTCCTTTCTACAAACACTTTCCAAAGAAGTGACCTGGTTGACTGCTCTCGTTTTCTTTTAAATAGTAGCCTTTTTACTTGGATCTGAGTATAGTTCAACTGTTTCAAGAAAAACTACTTCCAAACATATGTTTTACCATACTGCTTTTGTAATGTTTTAGCATGTCCTCTTAAACTAGGTAAGCATTCTTGAAATACCTGTCTGAAAGATTCTTATTTAAAAACTTATAAATTTCAATTAAATCTGTTTGAGTTCATCTGGACTGTAAAGATGAGACTACTAAATTCTCTCTCCTGCATAGACCAAAGCACCTAATAAAGTTCTGAATAGCTCCTTTCAACCAGTGGCTTCCAAGTGGCCGAAACATATTCTAAAACTTTTCGATAATGAACCATTCTTTTACGATGTGAACCCTGTACATCTACTAATGTAAATCCCTAAATCCTTCAAGGATTTCAATTCAGGTTATTTTGTTTTCTTGTTTTAAATTATTTTTATTTCGCTGCCTTATCCAAATAAAATCTCTATGTAAATAAATTTTGGGATGACGGACATGCTTGGAAAATTCACAGGTGCTCGACAATGTGAGAATTCAGTTTTGATATTTATGTTTTGGGCGTACAGCACTAAAATAAATAACATGTGATCGGTCTTTCATTGTAGCACTAGACGCGAGCTTGATGCTGAAAAAAGAGCAATAATATGAAGGAAACAAACAATCATACCCAGTGACAAAATTGCCTCAGATTACCCTATGACCTGTTCTGACACAGGACCCTGTCTATCATACCATAAAAGAGACTCTTTTATAGTATGATAGACAAGGTTCTGTGTCAGAACGAGTCAAGGGAGTAATCTGATGCAAGTTTGACACTCGGTATGATCATTTTTCCTTCAGATTACTGCTTATTTTTCAACAGCAATCTCGCGTCGAGCACCTGTGGGTAAATTTTTCAGGGGTGTTGATTGTTGCTCACAAAGTGGATAAATAAAAACAAACTCGTAAATAATTAATATAATCAAATGATCAAGATCTTACTTTCTCGACATGTTCTTTAAAGGCTGGCTAATTTATCAAACTTGTCCAAATGAAAAGGTTATGTTCCGATGTTTTGCAACACGTGAATGGCAGCCAAAATTATCGACTAGATTAACCTAACATTACCGAAGTGCGTGCATTCTGACTACCTCGGCTATTTCTGCAAGACAAGCCAAATGATTCAGATAGACTCTGATCTTTTTTACCAGTCTATGCAGGCTCGTCTATGGGAATATCGCTCGGCCATTTCCGTCCGGTTGCGAAGTAACCTCGGATGCAGTTGTAGGAATACACATCACTTCGATGTGTTGGTGAACTGCCTGTGGTGGAGTGTACCTCATATCTTACGAACGCAAAAGCCAAAGTTATTCAGATAGTTATTTTCTCTCCGTTTTTCCATGTACTCGGGACACCATTATTTTTTTCCGTGTGTGTGTGTGTGTGTAAATTTTTCTTTTGGAGGGATCCCGGCCTCCGATTCGGCCCTTGCAATGTCGCCGAAATACACACAAACAACCACAGCATAATGATTCAATTCCAAAGAATAAACAATTACTCACTTTTATCTACGACAAAATGAAAAATGGGGGAAAACGTGCTGTAAAAATAGACTGAGACTACATTCTTCCGAGACCGCTCCGGTGGCCTAGTGGTTAGAGCGTCCGCCTCGGGTACGAGAGGTCGTGTGTTCAAACCCCGACCAAATCATACCAAAGACTTACAAAAATGGTACTAACAGCTGCCTCGCTAGGCGCTCAGCATTAAGAGGTTAGTGTTAGGACTGGTCGGCCTGATGTCAGGATAACGTGACTGGGTGGGACATCATGTTACATGTCTGCGACATGATGCCCCAGTGCTAGACATCACTGTAAACTGCCACACTGCAGACATCGTAGCGATATGACTGAAAAATTGTTAAAGCTACGTTAAAAATCCAAATCACGTCACATCACATCACGCATCACATTCTTCCGGAAGTAATAATTGTGCCCGAGTCCATGTGAATAAAAGTAATTCAAAATATTGTTCTCAATGGGTCCGAATTACATCAGATTTATATTTCACGACCTGATGAACATGGCCGATTTGTGTTTCTATCGTTTGCCTGTACGAACCATGGAATACCTCTGTATGACGTCATAATTAAGCGTGTGCAGAACTCCTGTTGGCAAAAGCATTTTTGCAGAGAATGAACGAGATGGACTCTCATATTTTTCAAGGTATTACCATATAAAACGCTCACTAGTTATAGGCAAAGTTTAAAAGGCAATAAAGATTATTAGGGACTGTTTGATCCGGATAAACTCAGATCAGTTCGGATAAGATTTGACAAAGAGTTGTCTTATTTGTTTTTGTTTGTTTAGTGTTATCTATGTTTCTTACATGGTGATATGTTCTGCGAGCCTTGTGGCATTATTTCCAAACATAATTTTTATTGCAAAACATTCGGAAGTGGTGTTATAATATAATGGTGCAAATGATGAATATAGACTGTTTGGTGTTATAATATAATGATGCAAATGATGAATATAGACTGTTTGGTGTTATAATATAATGATGCAAATGATGAATATAGACTGTTTGGTGTTATAATATAATGGTGCAAATGATGAATATAGACTGTTTAGTGTTATAATATAATGATGCAAATGATGAATATAGACTGTTTGGTGTTATAATATAATGGTGCAAATGATGAATATAGACTGTTTGGTGTTATAATATAATGATGCAAATGATGAATATAGACTGTTTGGTGTTATTTTGATACATGGATTATATACTATTATGTGTATCGTAAGTCTTCTTTACTATCTCATCTAATTTTACAGGTCTCGATATTTTTAACAAATTCAGCCTCAATATTTTCTTATCGTCGCAATTTTTGTGATAACATGTGATAAAAAGAATTGCTTAATTTTGTAGTAAAACAAAAATGTGTAATTAACACGGAGCGACCATTTGTAATAGATGGGTTAGTTCATGTGTGCAGACATTGTCATATTTCAGAGCGTTTCTAGAAACAAGAGAATGTCCAATAACTTGTGTATGTCGAAAAGTTCTTGAACCAACGCTTGTACTGCCATCACAGCTTCCATTAAAAATATTAAGATCATTATTTTTACACATATTCCTTACAATTTTCCCAGCGTTATTAATTTCCCTAATATTTTCTTTGGTAATTATACTCATCGAGAATGTTTAAGGTTATCATTGACAAACTTGATGGAATCGGCACTAAAACAGTAGTATTTAAGAAGGATCGAATTTTTCCCAACTAATCACTGATGTTATGAGTTATGGCATTAAAATCTTCTATTACAACACATTCATTCAACGTGCACATAATTGTAATTTAGAATGCAAACCCATTTCATCTTTAATATCCAATGGAGGAACAGAGACGACTCCAAAATTAACGTCATCGACAGTTTCCCTATCGCCTTGAATCCAATATATGTAATCTGGGTCAGACTAAATAACAGTTGTTACATCGACAGTTTCTCTATCGCCTTGAATCCAATGGATGTACTTTGGATCAGACTAAATAACAGTTACATCGACAGTTCCTTATTGCCTTGAATCCAATGTATATACTCTGGGTCAGACTAAATGACAGTTACATCGACAGTTTCTCTATCGCCTTGAATCCAATGTATGTATTCTGGGTCAGACTAAATGACAGTTACATCGACAGTTTCTCTATCGCCTTGAATCCAATGTATGTACTCCGGATCAGACTAAATGACAGTTATATCGACAGTATCCCTATCGCCTTGAATCCAATGTATGTACTCTGGGTAAAACTAAATGACAGTTACATCGACAGTCTCCCTATCGCCTTGAATCCAATGTATGTATTCTGGGTCAGACTAAATGACAGTTACATCGACAGTTTCCCTATCGCCTTGAATCCAATGTATGTACTCTGGGGCAGACTAAATGACAGATACAAAACGGAGAGATATAAATGGAGTAAGGTCTTTATGCCAACTCCTCACCCGACTATGCCATGGATATCTGGGACGCCAAATCAGACGGATTGCTACAAAATATGTGCACGAAGAGCATAGAAGAGCTTCGAAAGATTTGTCTGCGCGTGGTACACCTGGGCGAACAAACGGTTTCGGTTTCTTTGGTATTGTCGACTCTTGTTTTAAAGGATTTGTTTTCATGGTCGGAAGAAGGGCTGGAACCAATTTTTGTCGTCCGATCGCCAAAGGGTTCTCCAGTTCTGTCTATGGAATTTGGCAGGACTATTGTGCACTCGATGGAGTAATCAACAATACAACCAGTCGGTCCTTTTGTCCGAGTCCATTGTGTGAATATATCCCATCCTGCTATAAAGTTGCAAGTGATATTGCTCTAAGTTCCCTACCTGTTCGGATTGTGTCTCCAGGAAACAACAGTGTATTGGATATTCTTCCTCTTCAGTAAGATTATCATTGTTATCGCATGGTTGCAAAAACAGACAGGTTCGTTTGCTTCCTCGATGCAAATCCGAAGAGAAACAAGTTCATTTACATTCGCCAGACTGGAGATCTATAGTTTGTGTACGCTCTTTGTTGTGCTAGGCTTCCGCATTCTGCATCTTTGGTGATGCAAATTCTTCTGGTGATTTCTTAGCATGGTTTTTGCTGCACCAATATGCAGCATGCAGAAACATTTTTCTTTCTTCGTTGACAATCGCAACCCTTATCGTTTTAAGGAGCAGAATGTATAGCAATATAATGGCATACGATTTCTTTAGCTATGAAGGATACAATTATCGTGTTGGCTCTACTAACATCTCCAAATATCTTTCCCAACATTCTGTTTTCACCAGAAAGACATCTTCGCATTATTGGATTACTACCATAAGTCCTCCGGTGCTGCACATTCGCTCATACTGCACTGTTTGGGTGCTATACCTCCGTCTCCACTCCAATACTGAGAATATATATGTGTGTGTGTGTGTGTGTGTGTGTGTGTGTGTGTGTGTGTGCGTGTCAGTAGCTTCTCGTGGGTCGGTGGTTCTTCCCGGGTTCTTCCTCCACCATTAATACTGGCCGCCATGCATAGCCTATCATGTGCTGAAATATGGCGTTAAACCCCACAACAACAACAACAAATATATATATATTTATGCGCATTCTCCTATGGAGTTAACTGTTCACAAGACGACTCAAACAACATGTTTGAAAGTTTAGTGTGCCATTACCAAGATTGCACATAGCGATACGGAAAAGAAAAAGTTGTGAAGACAGGCAAGTGTGTCTGAAGCCGGTTTTATTCTGCGGACACGCAGTGGGACGAAGTTTGAGATTTAGACCAATGAAGTGATGATATCTGGAACGTCTTTCTAGGACAAATTCAATACATAAGTCAGGGCTGTACTCTACATGTTTAATCACTCCGCTCTAGCACATGTTGCACCATTTCTGTTTTCAAAGGAGAGCACAACACTAAGAACGGTAATAATGTCACGGAATTGTATAAATTCTTTTATTTATTGAATACATGTACTCAGGTTTCGTTTTTTTGTGTACAACGATGCCCGAGGGTGATTTATGTTTATTGTGTCGTATTTCGAAGTAGTGAGTTCGGTTCATCCCATGCCGCACGTGCGAAGTGCTCTCGATGGGACGAACCGAATGCCTACAATGCACAGACTATGTATGTGTATAAATACCTCACCGTACGTACATTTCTTGTCAGTCAGCAGTCTGCTTTAAGGACGTGCACATCTTCAACTGTAGAGGTATGTACGTTTATTAATTTCTGTAAGTTATAACTACTGTATTACCAACTTTACTTTTGAATGTTTGCTATGTAGCTTTGGTTTATGCAGTATAATGCACATATTTATATTCTTGTTTGCGACCTAGCAAGGGATTTATATTGAAACCGAACGTGTGCCCAAGGCACTTGTTGACATGTATTGCAGGGTAGGGGTGCCTGAGAGGGTTTTCACAGATTGTGGGTCTCTAGGATCGCATGGCAGACAGTTTTACGTTGTTGTCATTTAACAAGCTGCGTACAGCACCGTCTAATCCCGTGTTCAAATGGATTAATGGAGAAATTTAACGGAACGTTGAAACAAATACTACATTGAATGAGCGCAATGAGACCTCGAGATTAGGACCACTTTTAACGCTATTAAGGAAAACGTCATAAGTACACCAGTCCTAAAGTTACCACAGCTGAATAACGCGTTCATTTTGAGAACTGATGCCTTCGACACAGGCTTAGAAGCAATTTTGCTACAGGAGAAAGAGAGGGTAAAATTACCAATTGTTGATGTTAGTAGGAAATTGCTCTCTCAAAATGGAGTGTTTGGCACTGTTGTGGAGAATATGACAATTTCACACGTACGTGTTCGGAAGGGAATGTTTCCTTGAAACGGACCACCAGCCTCTCGTATATCTGAATAAAGCGAAAGTCGCCAACATAAGAGTGTAATTGAACGACGAACGAATCAGACACTGTACTCGTGTACATGAAGTCCAACAATGGATTTAAAAGAATGATGCGCACTGAGTTAAACAACTTTCTAAGAAAATTATATCGTTCATAACTGGAACTAATCAGAACATCTATCACCATCAATGATCCATTTGTCTTATTTAAACACAAATCCATCACCATGGGTATCTAATGCATAGAATTTGTACAAAAATATGAGCAATGTTTCATCCACAAGTAGGATATATTATCGATTTTCACTCATATAGTAATACATTATTATTTATTTCACTCGTACTTAATATTGAATAAAAAACGGAAGATGTGTACATCATGGCGTCCAATTCAGCATCACAACGTACTTCCGGTTCCACAGCTTTCGTCTAATGTCAAGGAGTCACAATGCATGAATCCCAGTTTTTCTGAAGGGTCCCTCAGGAGCCACCATTTACAACAGCGTACGGGTTACACGAAACCCCCAAGAGCTCTGCGATTCCTCATCCAGAATCAGCTCTACAGGTGACGATTCCTCCCGTAATGCGATCAGCTTCCTTACAAAACTTGTCGAATTGTGCAGTGGCGTCACTAGGGTTGGTGTCACCCGGTGCGGTAACTCATGGTATCACCCCAATGAACATCATTCCTGCACAAAAATTCAAAATTTGTATAGACAGTCATGTGCGGTAACTCATTGTGTCATCCCCATGGACCTTCTTCCTGCACAAAAATTCAAAATTTTTACGGTCATTTTGGTTTAACCACCTCTGATGGTGTCACCCGGTGCGGTCCGCACCCCCTTGTGATGCCACTGGAATTGTGATAAGACAACAACTGTTAACTCTAGGTATCCTGGTTAATGGTTATTGTGAAATCCACAGTAAGAGAGAATACGGTAATTGGGTTTCTCACCGCGGGCACTTTTGCTCGTGCAGCAGTGGGAAACCAAAGTCGGTACTTCAACTGCACGGAGTTAAAGACGAAAATAAATCACTGTTGGGAACTGTTGTACGCAGTAACGAAACCTGAATGTAATGTATTTTCAAATTCTGCGATGTTACTGACAGTTTTCACGAGAAGTGGTAACAGATCAATGTATTAAAAGTATGCTGGTGTGTAAAATGTCTCCACACATATTCATTCAATGTTCGTTGAAAACTTTTCACGATAAAGTATTTAGTTTCAGGATTTTCAGTGATGAAAACATGTGTCTGGGATTTTTTAAAATTCTTTTCTAAATTTCTGGTTGAAAAGGTTGGTGCTTTTGTCAGTTTGCTATCGCAGTGTATCGATCAGTTAGGTTCAATATTAGTTTTAAAGGTGGCACAAACTCTGATCTTGTCTTGGAAGCTAAAGGAACCATTCAAGCCGAAATTTAAAACACCTCTACATAAGTCACACCTCTATAATTCATCCATTCTTCTACCGAAGAGGGAGTCACCATAATCGTTTTGACCCAAGCTTTCTTTCTTGTTAGGTGTAGGTGAAAGTGTCTTAAGTGCTTAGGAAAACGTTTTAGAAACTCTTTTAATTCTACTATCTTCCCTTTTATGGTTCTCTTACGTAACCGTGGCAGTGTCTTTCGCCGTCAACTTTGTAGCTGCTTCTTTTCTTTCCTTTTTTCTTCGGTCTTCGTCTCCTTTTTGTCATTTCTAGGAACGTGTTTGGCAGGATGGGATAAAGTTTTCTGGTGAAACGGAGGAGGACGTTCCAATGGTTGTCAGTAGTTAAAGGGGACACTTTACCGACAATGGAAATCCCTGTCAAGAAGGCCCTGGGAACCTTTGGCGACAAGGGGAATTTAACATGGGGAAATTTAATATGGTGGGACTATAGAGCGATAAAAATATTGGGACAGTATAATGACAAGGGTATGGGACTGTTAAGCGACAATTGGAATTGACGTCATGGTACTGCCCATGGCAACAATGTTGCAAGGGGCTGACTTCAATCAGAGCAAACAGCGGGAAAGAAAAGCTAGAAAGCTTGGCCGGATGGGACATGGAACTGGATAGACACATACATAGACATAGACAAAGAAAAATATTCATATATATGGCAAAGATAATAAATATATATTTTCGAGGCAATGGACCGGCCCTTAAAAGGGCCGTTGGTTTTTAAGTTAACATCATTCTGTTAACACAAAGGGCATTACATATGTCTTCTTCTCTTCCTCATACTTCTTCTGATTTATGGACCGTAGATGAGGACTCGCTTTAGACAGCCTTGTCTCTCCACATAGATCCTTCTTTTCCAAACGCTCGTATCGGTGATTGAATGATTGTCCATGATGATTTGACATACATGGGTAAGTCCGTGCAGAACAGCATCGACGATATTAGGGTAGATGATTCAACGTTAGTCCACATCTTGTGATGAGAAAAAGTGAAGGGAATGAAGTGAACTGCGATTATTTATAGTAGAAGAGTGGATAGAAACGGATTGAGTTTTTTCACCAATCCTAACACGCGTTACAAAATTCAGTCACAATGCGGAGTCTGTCTTCCAATCTGAAGAGAGCTGCATGTGACGTCATATTCCCCAGACAGATGCGCTAGCGTCTGTGCGCAGTGAATCAATGCGACAGAGTTTTCAAACATGATGGAAACTAAGAAGGCGATGAATTTGGGTACACCGGCCGTGGAGACGAGAAGCGATGGCATAACAGCGGCTACCAAAGTCAATACAGTCCTACTACCAGAAGAGACCGATTTTAATTGGAATTTAGTTGATTTTCTCTCTTCTTCGCAAGAATTTGTCCCTGTACCAGTACCTTCGCCACCTTTTCCCTCCTTACCACACGTCGATGATTTTAAACAGAGACAGAAAGAAGAATTGGAGAATTTTTATCTCAGCAGAAAGAAGCAGAATGCTCTCTTATCCTTCAACAGCAACAGCGAGAAGAAGAGGCAAGAAAAAGGAAACGACAGGAAGAAGAAGAAGCAGAGAGGAAACAATGTCTATGAGAGACGGAGGACAGTGAAAATCAAATGGTGATGGTACTCTTAGACATTTTGGCAGAGTTAAAGAGACTGAAGAGCCAAACAGCCCAACCCTGTTACTACGCCTGAGATACCCACCCTAGTGATTTCAACCATATCATCGACAGGAGCAAGTCCAGAAGTAGGCCTTGGCCGTGGCAAAGGCTTAAGGTAAATTAAAGCTGATAAAGACCCGTTCCTTTCAGGGCCATCCACCTCTCTCGAAAAGAGATAGTTTTCATTTTGCCAAAATCAATTCAAACTCAAAATCCCTTTTTACCCCATGATGTAGGTGTATGAATGCATGAGTGTAGGTCCTTATTCTAAAAAATCAAAACCAAGAGACACTTACGTTTTTCTTTATGGTCTATTCTGGTACAAATTTACAATGCAATATTAAAACACAACACTTTAAAAATTCTTAGGCTTCTTCTGTGTCTTTGTTCACTCTTTCCTTATTTTTTGCCGAATTTTTTCACTTTCACGGGTTTTCCTCCTCTTCTCTCTCGGTTTCGTCTCGTCTTCTTTTCTTCTCTTTTTTTCTCTTTCCGGGTGTGACGGGGTTCTTCTTTTTTGGAGAGAACCTCTTCTTCTTCCTGTATGGAACCCCTCTCTTCATCTTGCTTCTGTTGCTTCTTAGGGCAGTCTGAACTAATGTCCTTTCTCTTGACAATGATAACAGGTATCTTGACTTTTGTCTCTTTTGACACTGTTTTGCTTTTTTGACGGTCTGGACATTCTACAGATCGATGCTCTTTCTTCTGACAGATATAGCAAGTATTTTGACTTTTATCTCGAAATGAGGGGGAGTAGTCCATCGCTTGTCTGAAGAAAACTTTCTTATGACACCACGCAAAGCTCTGATCAGAAGTTCGATCTGTGTTGGTTCTTCCATCATTATGCTCAGCTTGAGAGTGAAATGAATACTGGGAACGAAGACACGGACCCTTATATAGGGAAGACACTAGTCTGACATTGATATATGGACCCATAGCGTTTAAAATGTAGTCATTTGACTTTTTGCAGTCAAGATGAAACGACCGCATCATTTCGTGGAGAAAGGAGAAAAAAGTAAGAGGCAGAAACGTGATTTATCACCTCGCACAGTAGCTGAAGTCTTGGTTCAAATTCATGCCAGAAGCCAGACCCAGAGAGTCTACACCCAACCAAAGTCTACCACCACTAGGAAACACTGAAAAGTACTACCACATTCGAGAAACGTAAAATTTAGAACTACAGCCTGCACGTACACGGTGAAGTTTAAAGATTTTAAGTCGGACGTACCGCCGGAGAAAGCAGAAGAGTTCATCACCGATGTGTGTTATTCTTTGTTAACCACACTGAAACGGCAAAGTGAAGCCAAAGAAGACGATCGCTTGAGACTTTCCACTCATCACAACAGCTTGATGTCCCCCGTTTGGATTGAATTTAGCAACCCGGCAGAATTGACACATTCCAAAGTCATCGACAAGATTCAACACATGCAGCAACCCAACGACACGTTTAACATCACCCATACAAAAGTGACACTGTTCATGACCAACGTGTCTCTTCCCCAAGGGTCAGGACGCAAAAACATGTTAATGATGGACGACGTTCGCAGCACCAAAAAGAACATCGTCCAAATTAACAATCCTCAAGACCAGACGCGTTTAGCCAGTGTCATCGTGCAGTGACGAACGTATGCCGACAAGAACGACACGGTAGAATGGAAAAGAGCCTGGAAAACGTTTCAACGATCGGACCGAGTCAAACAACGAAGACAAGCAGAACTCCTGTTACAACAAGCTTGACTATCCAAAGACACACCCTGCGGCATTCCTGAAATGCAAAAATTGCAAGATGTCCTGGCTCCACGCTACACCTTGAAAGTGCACCCTCAAGAAGTGCGCGGACCTTTGTTGTTTCGAGGCAAACATTTCAAAGACAAAAAATACATTCACGTCTATTATCACGATAAACATTTCGATGCCCTTCCTAGTATCACAGCGTTGCTGCGATACGGCTATTATTGCGAGAAATGTGACTATGGCTGTAACAATCGAGGGCAACACAAACATTGTGGATCGAAATGTGAGGGATGTTTGGTCTCTCAACCATGTCTTGACCAAGGACACGAATGTGTGAATCGCCCTCGCTTGTCAGCGAACTTTTGTCAGCCCTGCTGAAGACGCAAGGTTCACAGCGGAAAAGTGCTTGCCTACTCCTGAGATTGTGTCCTACTTGTAGACAAGGCATACGTACGAATTCTGCCTACTTACACGTTTGTCAAGAAAAGAAATATGTCACATTTGTCGCCAAATCGTGGACTTGGAACACGAAAGCTACATTCAAAAATACCATTACAAACAAGAGGAGGTAGATGACCAGAATAAAAACAATTTCATCTTTTTCGATTTCGAATGCATGCAAGAGACCGGCATTCACATTTCTAATTTCTGCGTGGCTCATCGAGCGTGGGAGGAGTGCATCCAAGAGCCTATATTTAGTCATTGCCCTTAATGCAGCAAAGATTCATGGAGGACGTGAAAAAATCTTTCGGGGGTCTAGTACATGGGCTGATTTAACCCAATGGCTCTTAGACCCCCATCGACATAACGTAGAGTCAAGACGACATAGAACGTTAGGGAGATTGTCATTGCATTTCGACGGTGATGGCTCACAATTTTTCTGGATACGATGGACAATTTCTTCTCAGATACTATATGGAACAAAGCGCCAAACGTCCTAAAGTGACTTTGAATTGGGCCAAAATCATTTACATGCAAGTGGGACAAGTACAGTTTAAAGATTCGATGAGTCACTTGGCCATGCCATTGAGTCGAATGCCAAAAACGATTGGAATGACAGAAATGGCCAAAGGCTGTTTTTCCGCACTTTTTCAATACCGAAGCCAATCAACACATCGTTCTGCCCCGTTTGCCTGAGGACCACTACTACGACCCCGACAACATACGTGCCGAAAAACGAAAAGCTTTCTACGCTTGTTACCAGACTCACGCCTCAGACCCCTTCGACATTCAGGAAGAAATGCTAAAGTATTGCGTTGTGACGTAGACTTTTTACGGCGTTGCTGTGGAAATTTTTGAGAACTGTTAATGGAAGAAAGAGGGATCGACCCTTTGAAAGAAGCCTGTACCATTGCCAAAGCGTGTTCCTTAGTGTACCGCCAACGATTCATGCCCGAAAATACCCTGGCCCTCAAACGACCAACTTTGTCAAACGTCCATCCTCGGTCAAACCCCTAAGCTGGCAACATTACTTGTGCGAAAAGGAAGACAAATGGACAAATGGCTTCAATATGTCCGAAACGGAGGAGGCGAAAAGACCATCGGAACGTATTCGGTGGATGGCTGGGACTTAGAAAACCCCAAGATCGTGTACGAGTTTAACGGATGCTTATTTCACGGATGTCCCATCTGTTACACTCAACGTGACACTAAAAGTCAGTTTTTACAACGTACCATGGAAGACTTATACGAGGCCACATGTCAGCGGCCCTTGAAGTTTAGAACAGCAAGGATACCAAGTGGTGGAAATGTAGAAACACGAGTACGATCACCGTTTTAAAACTGATCCCGAGTTTAAACACATCTTCGAAAGTTACAAGTTGGTGGACCCACTGAACCCGAGAGATAGTTTGTACGGAGGACGGACGAATGCCATCTATTTGCTGTACCAAGCCGACGAGGAGAAAGGAGAACAAATAAATCAAATACCTGGACGTGTGTTCGCTATATTCTTACGTGTGCAGTTATTGTCACTTTTCCGCACGGTACCCACAATTGATGACGGAACACATCGATCTGGACAACATTCGACAATACGAAGGATTGGTTAAGTGCAAAGTCTTGCCTCCCACGGACTTGTACCATCCCATTTTAAATCACCATTTCAAAGGAAAACTAATGTTTCCCTTTGTCCGTAGTTATGCCGAAACGTGCAACCAAGACTGACCTTGTCAGCACACACAGGAAGAACGCGCATTGACAGGAACGTGGGTCTGCGTGGTATTGTTTAAAGCTCTGGACCTGGGATACTAACTGTTAGAAGTGTACGAAATTTACCACTTTCCCAAGACAGAAAAATACCATAAGGGCAACGAGACTCACAAAGGTATTTTCGCAGACTACGTGGATGCCTTTTAAAACTGAAACAAGAGGCCAGCGGATATCCATCCTGTTGCCACACTCCCGAAAACCAAAATAAATTCAAAGAGAAATACTGGGAGCAGGAAGGCATCACTATAGACCACGTGGAGAAAAACGACGAAAGGCAATCGTTTGCCTAAGTGATGCTAAATTGCTTGTGGGGCAAAATGGCACAAAGACCGTGTTTACCCGATGTAAAGTATTTGTTTGAACGTTCCCGCTACCTCCAGATGATTCACGACCAAATACATGAAACACGTGGACATCCTTGGTGAAGACTTGATCTTAGTCAATTACGAAGAAGAACTGGACTTTGTAGAAGCCGACGAATTTGGAAATGTCATCATTGCGGCATACGTGACATCCCATGCTTGCTTAAAATTGTACGAAGTCTTAGAACCGTTAGGAGGTCGTGTGTTGTATTTTGACACGGACAGTTGCATCTACATCGATCGCCTGGGTCACTGTTACCCTAAAATCGAAGGAGACCGTTTAGGAGCCTGGACGGACGAGCACCCCGACGACAACATTCTATGTTTTGGAAGTGGCGGTCCTAAATATTACGGCTACGAATACCAGGACAAACAAGGAGTAGTGCATATGGAGTGTAAAGTGAAAGGATTGACTCTCAATTATCGCACCAGTCGAATGGTGAACTTTGGACTGCTGAAAGGAGCTTTGCAGTCTGTAGAGGATCGTGATTTTATAGTGACCACCTACGAACGCAGAAGATTGTACGTTTAGCCACTCACGAAATTGTCAGTTGGTCTTTTGAAAAAGTCTGTCAAATTGTGTACCAGAAGCGAGTGTGGATACCCAATCACTTCACTTTACCGTACGGTCACATCGATATTATTCAGCATATAAAAAGGCAAAACGTCCAAGACCGATAGTTCATTGTAACTACCAACACCAAGCGAAAAAGATGAAACAAAAAAGTTCAGACAGGCACAATTCAAGTTCTGGTAGTCTCAAGTGGAATCCGATGCAGTACCTTGCGATTGCAGGATTACCGTACGCTGTGATCTCAGCGATTCAATATTACATCATGGGAACTTTGCTATGAATACTACCACTATTAGCATACCTACCATTGAAACGGATGATGTGCGTGTCAAAATTGACGGATGCGAAAGCGATGCCACTCGTGACAGAACACTTCATTTCTTTACTGGTTTTCATTGTCAGTGTCATCCTCCACGTGAAACCAAGCAGTACCACTCTACGGATGTCATCCAGCCCTAAGTAATCGCCTGAATATTTCACCGTACCCTCATCGAAATGAGCATGTGAAAGACGAATATTCGTTCCCTGTGTGTTGGCCGGAATACTGCAACTTTGAAAGTCGATTCCAAACCTTCAAAGTATCATGGCGTAAATATCTGGGAGGACCTACCCCCGAAGAATTAGCCAGAGCCGGATTTATCTACTTGGGGGAAGGGGATAAGGATAAGTGCTTCAGTTGCGGTGTGCCACTTCACGAGTGGGAGCAGAAAGATTCTGCTTACATGGAACATGCTCGATGGTCCCCGGATTGTCAATACCTACATTTAGTACGACCTCAGTATTCTCTGGATGGAGACTTTACAAGAGAACATTCTTGGTTTGCCTGTGGAGTTGATAGAACGTATTTACCGAGAGTTGGTCAAGATATAAGTGAATCGCAAGAAACAATTGCATCCGTTACGTCACTAATATTGGAACCACTGGTACCTGATAGCTATAAAAGGACTGATTCATTTGAAAGCGTTCCAATGGTCAGACATTGTTGAATTGGACGAGGACTTGACGATTTTTGTGGCTACTCATCCTACTACTTACATGGTAACCCATACTGCAACTAATTGCAGAGAACGAGTTAAAGGATTACCAAAACACTTTACACTTTCAAATTTGGTCTGTTGAGGAAAATTCTGGTGTGTGAACTAGTGTCTAAAAAGTTTGATTCGCTACTGGAGTACGGTCGGTTCTGTGCAAAAGGTATACTTCTTACCTCAATCAAAAGAAAGACATTGCTATGAATGTCTAGTTTAGAAGAGGACTTTAAGAATCTACCTCTGGAACTGAGAGAACGCATTTACCGAGAGTTGGTCAAAATGCAAATCCATCACAAAGAACAATTGCACCCGTTACGTCACCGATGTTGGAACCACTGGTACTGGAATGCTATAAGAGGACTGATACATTTCAAAGCGTTTCATTGGTCAGACGTTGAAGAATCGCGTGAGATTCATAAAATATTGGATGCCACTCATTCTACTTGCAAGGTACTCATAACAAACCGAATTTCAACGGACGAGTTGGAGGATTACCATAGTCATTTAGACCAACAAATCTTGGTTCAAGAGGAAACTTCTGTACGATGTGTAGTGTGTGAGTTAGTGATTAAATAATTTTGGTATGGTACTAAAATAAAATCGATGCTGTTCAAAAAGTAAACTTATTACCAAAGAGGGTATAAAAACGGACAATCATGGCACGACCTTTATCATTCGTGATATAACAAATTCCAGGGAAGGAAATCAATGACAGTATTCAGACGGTGGAAGATTACCATCACTTATTACATGAACTATGTCCATTGAATTGGGGTCGTAGTGTGGTTTGTGTCTTAGTGACTTGATTTCTGGGATTTCGTTTACAAGCCGATTCCTTGTGAGTCCTGTACGATTTGTACAGTGAGGTACCACCAAAAGAAACGTGAAAGTGGTCACTTTATATGTCCACGAGAGACTCATTATGTTAAAAGCCTTGCGATTTCATCTGGATACTTCTCAACCTCTACGGGGGAAAAATCGTCAACGTTTAGGCACTGAAGATGTGTACGACGATGTGTGTGTAGCTTGTGACTTACACCCTCACTGGACAGATGTACGTGACTGAAACAGTTGAGGTTTCGAGGCTTGGACGAAACAAGTGGCCAATTACGCTCAAGAAGTTTGATCCTAAATTCAAAGTCCAGCGAAAAAAGTAACTTTTAAACCTGTGTCAGTGAGAGTGCCAGAAGAAGAAGCCGACACCGAGGAAAACCACTCCCCTTAAGGACTGTAATGGACATTCCCAAAATAACATTTCGGGAGGACACCCGTGTCACTATAACGAATGTAGAGACTCTAAGAACATTATACACTATCCCTAGGATACCTTTGTTACCAAAAACATGTTGCAGGTGACTTGTTTATATTCCACTGTCTCTGCTCCCTCTTACTACATTTTTAAAGTCATCGACGAAAACATAGAGCGTGCTAGCTGGGAGGCTTTATATCTTCGCCATCCCATTAACATGTTAATTGCCGGACCCAGTGATTCAGGCAAAACCAAATTTGTCAAACGTTTGATCGAGAATAAACATTATTGGATCGATCGTCTACCTCACCGGATTGTATGGTGTTACAAAGAGTGGTAATTGGCATACAGTCTCTTGCGAGAAAGTCAAGGCGTTTCCATCGTGTTTATGGAAGGCATTCCTGGCGACGACAACAGCATCTTGTCTGACCCCAGTCAAACCCTCTGGTCATCTTCGACGACCCTTTCGCCCACCCCTCAACGAGAAGAACTTAAAGCTTGGGTTAAAATATGATTTTCGCACCTCCTTCGACAGAAGTGAAAAAGAAAGAAGGAAAACCAGAAGTGAAAAAAGAAAAGTAGACCAGAGCCATCCCATTACCATCACAACCACTACCCTCAACGTCTACTCCCGTGGCACGTCGGACACGTAAAGCCGTTTCCAAACCACCATCTCGCCCCATCCAAAGTACCATCAGCGAAGAGTGGGTGACTTATTTAAAAAATGGAGAAGGTGTTAGCCAGCATTTAATACAATCCAGCCCATCCTTAGGGATACGGAGGAGTTAGGAAATTGTATCGTGCTGCCAAAACCCGACTGAAATGTCTCCGTTTACCTCAAGTGCAACGGTGATTACAAAAACAAGCCACGTACACTTTAGACAAGCCCATTTGACGAAAATTTTCCACAAGTCGCAACCGAGTGGAAGGCATCGATCATCAATGGCAAGCCGATTTAGCCGATGTCTCTCATTTCGCCACCTACAATCGTGGCTACAAATATTTGTTTTGTGTCATCGACGTCTTTTCCAAATATGCCTGGGTCGTGTCATTGATTTCCAAATCGAGCAGTGAGTTAGTGCAAGCCCTCAAACTGGTGTTGAAGCAAAGTTGTCTTCACCCTCTCGGATGGCAAATCAACAATGGCACCGAATTTCTGAACCAAGCTTTCCAAAAGGAATTGAAGAAACGTAACATTCATTTTTTTCACTACTGAGATTCCGGAAAACAAAGTCAGCATCGTGGAACATTTTCAACGCACCATGAAAGAACGCATGTGGAAATATTTTACGTATCAACATACTCTCAAGTACATCGACGTCTTACCGCAACTAGTCCAAGCGTACAACCAATCTTAACGTCGGAGCATCGGATATGCCCACCAAGAAGTGACTCCCGACAACGAAGTGACCGTTTTTGAGCGTATGTTTGATACGTCCCCAACGGTGGCTGTCCCCAAGCAAAGTGGAGTATTGTCAGCAGGAGATTGGGTGCGTATTTGCAAAACCAAACACACTTTCGACAAAGGTTACTTGCCCAAGTGGACCACCGAATTGTTTCGTGTCACTGGATGAGTGCATAACCGTCATCCTGCCGTCTATAAATTGGAAGACATGAACGGGAAGGTGTTCAAAGGAACGTTTTACTTGCCCGAGTTAAAACGCGTGACCAAAAAAGAAGACGAAGTGTACGACATCGAAAGCATTCTCGAACGAAGAATCCATAAAGTGGGAAACGACGTGCCAAAGAAGTCAAGGTACGTTGGAAAGGATATCCTCTCAGTTCTGATTCTTGGCTCGACGCTTCGCAAGTCATCGACTATAAAAAGAAGTAACCACCATGCCCTTTAACACAGCCTCAGCTGCCACTACAAACGTGACCACTCCTTCACCCAGTTCTTCTCTGCGAGATCTACAATAGTAACCTTTGTGTGTGTGTGTGTGGAGAAAGTGTGACTAAAACGCAAATCATCTTTTTCTGCCAAATCTTTGTGGTGTATTGTGTCATCGGTGGGGCCATTGCTAATTTGAGTTTGCAACAAGGACACAAAAATTGTGGACCATTTTACTGAGCAGTTGCATCGGTTACATTCTTTCAAGTCCTTCCCTGAAGTACTTCCCAAACGGGAACAACGGGAGCCTTGAGTCCAATGTCAGTCATCCTCCAATCAGTCACCATTCCAACAACAACCACAACAGCTATCCTCTCTTAGACACTCCTCTCACTTCGAGTGACCACTTGGATAGCAGAACTTCGGAATTATAAACAACAACCAATTTTACTTAACGTTACCCAGTAACAGTTCCATGGAGGTGTTTCCCATCAATACTTTCTTGTTAAACGGCCAAATTACATCAGGCCTTCCAATTAGATCACGAAACCCATTGGGAAGTGACTTTGGTGGAAATGATTTACCCACAAATCAAAAACGTCACTGAAACTCAAAACACTTTCCAGATAGAAATCCTGAACCTCCAATTGCAAGAAGAGATAAATATAATCGGGTTTTAAGTTGACACAAAGTCAGCAAACAATTCATCATGCAGCATATACAGGTTAAAAATTTCGGCAGGCTATTATTTTAGCAGTGATCTTTGGTAGACAGAATTGCTGACAGGTTCGAGGCAGCGTTTGGCAAAGCCCTGAACAGAGCCAAAAATAGTGTTAAGAGTGAGTACCATAAAGTGGCTCGTCACCTACTGATGAAAATTCAGGATACCTAAACGTTGTCCGTCAGTTTTAATAGTAGTTTGTTTGAAATTTTGGGTGGACATCCACAGATGGTAGCAAAAAATCTGAAACCAAAGATTAACAGTAATATGGCTTTTGGATCCCCTGTAGAAATAAACCAAGGACTCAATTTGATCCTTTTGTATTATGATGTGGTGGGGTACAACGTAGTGGGACGCACATTCGTACCGTTACTACGTGTCATTCCTTTTAAAGTGGATTCTACCATGACTAATGACCAGGAAGGTGGAAACACATATCACGTTCACCGCGAATTTATACATTCTCACTATTTACCCGTCAGTAAGTCATATTTTGACACTGTTGCTGTGACAAAATATTCCATTCTCGAAAGGGAAGGTCACGGTGAAACTCCATTTTCGAAATCGATTCTCTAACGAGTTGTGATTCAGGTATTCAGTGTATCGAGGCATCGCTCGACAGCGAGGATATGGTTTAGGAGATATGCTGAAATTGGCCTTTCGATCAGTGGTCACGGTTTTGAAACCGATGGTGACATAAGGATTGCACACTTTGAAAGATGTCACATTTGACGCACGGAAAAATGTCATCATCGCAAAATAAACCCTAAAGACGCTTTCTTGAGAGCAGGCAAAACTATTTTGCTTCAGACGGGTAAAGACATTTGGGGCCGACGAGAAACTCCTATAAATGCTCTGAACTCTACTGAGTCAGGTATTCCTGTTTTCCTGACGCCACAGAGAGGACAAGGAAGAAAGAGACGACGACGAAGCTACCCTTCCAGAGGCCTTCACACCCCTAGAGCTAGAAAGACTAAGAACCGTCCAAGACTGAGATGTTTTTGATTATTAAAAAACAGAGAGAAAAAAGAAAGAAAGCAAATGATGCACCGAGAGTATTGCGCATGTTCCAAGTCGGAACTGGATCTGTTTGCCAATTCACCCACCATGATGACGATGCAAGAATCCCAATGGGTCAAATTTCATCCAGTCTCCTCTGTAAAGGACTCAGGATCAGCATCCATCGAGTTTGAAATCAAAGGAAAGCCAGAAGATTACATTGATCTGAATAGCAGTTACTTGTACTTAAAGTTAAAGTGATTGATTCATCGACGGAGTGTCCCAATATAAAAGATGAAGATAAAGTATCCCCCGTCAGCAATTCCATGCATTCCTTGTTGAGTGGAGTAGATTTGTACTTAAATAACAAATTGGTCAGTAGCAGCATGGACAGATACCCTTACCGAGCGTACCTGGAAAAGAACACCCATCTGGATGCTTGTGTGGTATGGAAACCTGACAAAACAGGCAAATTCAACGATACCGATATTATTACAGATAAAGAACCAAACCACAATGTGGGATTCAACGGTCGACGAAACCAAATCAGTGGATCCAACAAAAATTTAGAACTGATGGATCGTTTGCATTTAGACATGTAGTTGCAAGAGTAGTATTTGCTGAATGGAGTGGATGTCCGCCTTTGACTGAATCGTAGCAGTGCCACTTTCCATTTGATAGCTGAGTCTGCCCATTACAAAACAGTCATTGAAGAAGCCAGACTCTACGTACGACGTGTGGAAGTGTTACCTAAAGTGGGAAACGACATCAGTCACACTTTGAGCGTTCTGCCAAGTATCTGATACGACAAGTGGAAGTGAAAACTTTTACCATTCCCGCTGGATATCAATCGATGATCGAAGATCATCTGTTCGAAGGACAATTACCCAAAGGTTTGATCATTGGTATCGTCAAAGATACATCATTCAATGGAATCTTCGAGGAAAATCCTTTTTAAGTTTCAGCACTACAACGCGTCCAAGATCGAAGTCAGTTGAGATGGCAAAACCTTGTGTACCAGGCCTTTCGAACCTGACTTTAGTGACGAGAAGAAGAATTACTTGAGATTGTACCTGTCCCTGTACGAAGCCATGGGACAATTAGGAACCAACACCAGTCACGGTATTACGTTCGAGGAGTATGCAGAAGGTTACACTTTGTGGGCCTTTGATTTCACTCCAGTCCAAGGCAGCGACGAGGAACATTTCCACCCTATAAAATCAGGCCAAATTCGTGTGGAACTCCAGTTTGCAAAACCAATACCCATGAACAACACGGTGAACATCATCTTGTATGCTGAATTCG
Source organism: Sinohyriopsis cumingii (assembly GCA_028554795.2). Taxonomy (NCBI): domain Eukaryota; kingdom Metazoa; phylum Mollusca; class Bivalvia; order Unionida; family Unionidae; genus Sinohyriopsis; species Sinohyriopsis cumingii. The sequence goes on from CM068824.1 coordinate 135,377,376, forward strand.
CCAATACGATTGAAATCAACGGTTTGAGAGAAGACATTCTAGATTATTAGGAACTATGGAAGACACTTAACCCTCTTTGAATGGTGAGAAATCTATGGAAATGGAATGGGGATATACTAAGGAAGCAGAACCCCAAGACAAAGACAAAGAGGATATAATGATGAAATACGGATGGCAAGAACAAAAACAACATTTAGTCTCCTGTTTTGCCAAAGACCTCGCGGAGAAAATTACGGAATTGATGAAGAAAGATTGCAATGGATGTCAATACGATCATCCCAGTCAAATTCAACACGATAAATGTCAAGAAGAAAAATTGGACGAATATCTGGAGGACGCTTGGGGTCTCATCTCAGAATAAGCAGTGTTGCATAAGTGATATGAACACTTGCGTGATCAATTCCTCTCCTCCACTGATTGCTCTAGAGATCGATCGCATCGAAGCTCTCTTGGCCCAGAGTGTAGAGAGGAAGCGAAGAGACGATTACTTAACATAAATGTTCAAGCAAAAAGTCAGGATTGAATTGATGACTTATCATTACCTGTGAGAGAAAAAACAAGAAAAAAAAGCAACTCAAAAAATGGATACCTGGGAACTTTATTACCTTTAGAAGAACAGTTCGTATACTTCTTCTTGGAATCCTGTCGTGTCTGCTAAAGATGAACTGCCTCATCGCAAACCTCAAGAGCATCAAGCTTATGGCATCAACACGGAAGACAGTCATCTCCCAGAAACCCACTGGGTAGCCGTCTACTTTCCCCGTGATGGTTGTGTGGAGTATTTTGATTTGTAAGGATAATAAACTTTGGAAGACGACATCATCGACTTTATGAGAAGAAATGTCCAGACGACACGATTCAATCATGTGAAATTACAAGGCATATATTCCATGGTGTGTAGACAATATTTTGTGTATTTTCTTCATCAATGCAGTTTTGTAAATCCCTTAGAACATCTAATGACTTATTTTGATCGTCACTCTACAAGAAACGATGACAAAGTAGATCGATGGTTTTGTGACCATTACGGCTATCTTTTGTCTTTGGCTAGGAAACGTAGTGTACATCCATGTTATAATGACCTACCTCATAGGAAGTCTAGCTTGACTTCACGACGTTTTCAACCTTATCCAAAATGGTTTAATTGAAAAAATTCTGAAGAAAAAATGTGTTATTAGTTTGTTTTCAATTTTTATCATTATATGTGCTCTTTAACTTCTCTTTATCCCTCACCTTAAAATCAACTATCATAGCGTTCCGACCTAACAAAAAAATCGTAGGGATGTTTTCTATCACGTCCGCGCCGAAACAATAAAATACGAAGCTGTCTCCAGTCTGACCAGCAATTGTTGACTCATCCTTCTATGAAGATGTGTTCAAAACTTGCCAAGCTGAACGAAGCTTACGTGAATTTACGTCGTGTCAGTCAAAGCCTGATACCAAAGCCTGAAGAGACAGAGAAAGTCAGGATGTTGAAAGTGATCGAAAACCTGATAGAATAGGTCTTCAGAGTGGAAATCAACAAAGAACAAGAAGAGTGGACGGAGAAGTACAGACATAAGAAGCAAAGAGAGCAGAGAGAACAGCAACAGCAGCAGGAACCAGAGAGGATTTGTTGACTGCCGTGTAGACACGACGGAGTTCGCCTTCTCTTTCCGACGAAGCAAACCCTATCCTGTAGGAAAGCCTGCCGCCAGACGGGGACGCAAACTTAGACAATAAAAGATTGCCATAACTCCCCGTCCACAAAAACAGAAATCTTCCGGGCTACACCAATACTCTAGAAAGGACATTGTCTAATTGCCAAAATTTGTGTATTTGTGTTTGTCTGTACCTTAAAAAAATAGAGGTGTGTTTTTTAAGTACTTCGTTTCTTTGTTTTATGTCAAAATGTAGAAGTATGCCTATCCAAGCTTCGTTTTTCTGTCTTGCCAAATAGTGGGTTTTTTTGTAAATAAAAAAGTCAACGTGGGTGTTTCTTTTAGATCCGCGCGTTCTGTGTTTTGTTTGGTGATATGGGTCGTGTGAGTTTTGGTATCTGTGATGTTTCCCTTCACGTCCTCGCTTCACAAATATAAAGGGAAACGTTCGTGAGTCCGCAAAGACATCTGTCTTATCCACATAGACATAGCCTGGTAATAAACACTACATAATTAGAATTCAGGCTAAGAAACTCAAATATGGGGGAAAATAAGATCTGATGCCCTTGACCCGTCCTAGAGACCCGAGTAATTCGGCAAAGATATCTGCCTTAGTCTTAATTAAATAAACTTAGCCTGGAAATGTAAATAACACCAAACAAATCCAAACAGATACAAATAAGGCAACATAAATAGGAAGGGGAAAAAGGGAGAAACAAATATCTTATACTTATTTTTCTTCTTTAGTTTTCCTCCTTCAGCTTAACCAATCTTTCCCACTTTCTAGCATGCACATAACACCACTAATACCTCTGAGAACTCTCTAGCCGAAGGTGACAGTCATATTTATACCACGAGATTTTCTGGGCCCCACAAATTAGAGCATTTAAGGTGGTCAAACACAAAAGACCATCAGGGCCCGCTACACAAAGTAACAAACTTTAAACATCACAAGGAAAAAAGGACCCCAGATTAGCATATATAAGGTGGTCTAAACGCCAACGACCATCAAGCCCAACAGCACAAGGCTGCAAACAAAACATTGTAAAATTAGAAAAGTAAAACCCTAAAAACAGAATACTTCATATAAGGTGGTCTCAAAAGTCCAAGGCCATCAGAACCAGCCACAAAAGGTGGTACAATGTATTAAAAACTGTTACCTAAGATAACTCTCCTAGGCTAATTCTAAACTCAAAACAGCACAGAGTTTTTCAAAATTGTCTAGGACGACAATTTAGACCAGATACCCTAAAGTCATGGGGCACCGATCTGTGACCTTGGAGCCGCCCTTCCACCCTCGCATCCCTTGCCACGGCCAGCCACCAAAACTTTAGCGTGCAGTGCACGCCCTTAATACTGAAAATCCAGTACGAAACATGAGTGTGTGATGGGTCCATTCCCACTCATACATACCTAAATGCAGCTTAAGTAGTAACAACTGAATAGGTTGAGTGTGTGCTGGGTCTATTCCCACTCTCCTTCAGTACCTCGATTCAGACAGTTAGGACCTCTTGTAAGGTCCACTGCCTGACGGCTTTAATTAAAAAGTGCTCCCTGAGCACATAAATGCCATGGGGAAGTGGCTCCAATTCCTTCCCCTAGGAGCAATTAAATAGCCTACTGTGTAGGTATAAAGCAGAGGTACATGCTCGAAAGAGGGCATACCTCTTTAACTCTTTAATTTAACATGTGTGTGTGTGTGTGTGTGTGTGATTTGGATTTTTAACATAACTTTAACAATTTTTCAGTCATATCGCTACGACGTCTGCAGTGTGACAGTTTTTAGTGATGTCTAGCACTGGGGCATCATACCGCAGACATGTAGCATGATGTCCCACCCAGTCACATTATCCTGACACCAGGCCGACCAGTCCTAACAGTAACCTCTTAATGCTGAGCGCCAAGCGAGGCAGCTTTTAGTACCGTTTTTGTAAGTCTTTGGTATGACTCGGCCGGGTATGGAACCCACGACCTCCCGCATCCGAGGCGGACTCTCTAACCACTTGGCCACCGGAGCGGTTTAATTTAATTCAACATAGATAGATAGATAAAGGCAGGCTGCCCATCTTTGATTCATCAACTTCTAGAAAAAAAATAGCAGAATAGCTACATTGCTATAACTTCATGTGACCCAGGACTCGTGTCGTGCGTGTTTGTCATGAGTGAATGTTCGAGTGAGTGATCGATCGTGGTGCATGATTCCCGTGCTTCACAAGTATTAAAATCAATACCCCGCCAAACTAATAAAAGCTTCTGGCATTCCTACTCTAGTTCTTTATACGGACAACTCCTCGAGCAGTACGAGTTGTGAAGATGTAGTGCACTTTTCTTTCACGCAAGTGAAAGATCAGGGATTAAATATAATTTGGAAAAATTATACCCTTCGAATCTGGTAAGGTGAGAACCCCCTTCTGAGCTTCCAACCACTCAAATCAATTGGAACAACGACTGGAGCCGCCGATGTGTCTGTCTTGCCCGGCTTGGGAGATGTCTGCATTAACTGGGTGCATCTGCTGTTCTGAAAAACAGCCCTTCTCAGGGTTAACCAGATCTCTAGAAAAGAGAGACTATTCAAGTTGCCAATTTGTGCAAATGTGTGTGTGTGTGTGTGTGTGTGTTGCTTGTTTGTATGAGTGCCCATACGTTGTGTGGATAGTAGATTTTGGGTTTATATGCATTGGCGTACGTTTGTGTAGATAGTAGATACTGTGGGTTGTTTTGTTTTTTTTTTTCCTTCCCGTGTATGGATAGTATATTTTGGGGTTTGTATGCGTGCTCGTACGTTGTGTGGATAGTAGATTTGGGGTTTGTATGCATTCGCGTACGTTTGTGTGGATATTATATATTGTGGTGTTTTTTCTCCTTCCCGTGTTTGGATAATAAATATATTTTGGGGTTTGTATACGTGCGCGTACGTTGTGTGGACAGTAGATTTTTGGTTTGTATGCATTCGCGTACGTTTGTGTGGATAGTAGATATTGTGTTGTTTTGTTTTTTTTCTTCTCCTTCCCGTGTGTGGATAGTAGATATTATGTGAAGTTATTGCAAGGGATGTTTTCATTCACGTCCGTGCTTGACATATAAGTCGAGCGTTAGTCATTCGCGCCATTCAACACTGAATAAACCAAAATGGTAACCATCCATATTGAAAAGATGCAGAAGTTACAATAGGTTTTAGACAATTTGGGGATGATAGAGGAAATGTTAACACAACTGGATGATGATTATTATTACAGTTCCCGTGGAGTTAAGATGGAGATCAACAACTGGAGGAAGTGCATGGAAATGTAGAGGGAGATAACAAAGAAGAAAAGGAGGAGAAGGAGGATGAAGGGGACAAAAAGAGCATGAGAGAATGGAATAATAAAATAGAATAGAAAGAAGAAAATTAAACGGAAGAAAGAAAAAGAAAAACAGGAGGAGAAAAAGATGTAAAAGAAGAAGACAAAAGAGATAATAAAACTAAGAAGATGGAGGAAGAACAGAAGAAACTAGAAGAACACGAAGAAGAAGAAACCCAAAGGCCCTTTTCAGGGCCACTCCATTGCCTCGAAAAGATATATTTATTCTCTTTGCCACATATATGTGTATCTTTCTTTGTATATATCTATGTCTATCCAGTTCTATGTCCAGTCCCACCAAGCTTTCTAGCTTTTTCCCCCGCTGTTCGGTCCGATTGAGGTTAGCCCTTTGCAACATTGTTACCAGTGGCCAGTAGCATGACGTCAATTCCAATTGTCGCTAAACAGCCCCAAGCCCTTGTCACTATACTGTCCCAATACTTTTTGTCGCTCTATAGTCCCACCATGTTAAATTTCCCCATGTTAAATTCCCCTTGTCGCCAAACGTTCCCACGACCTTTTTGGCTGAGATTTCCATTGTCGCTAAAGTATCCCCTTTAACTACTGTTGTATTTTCAGTTGCGATTGTTCCATTTCTGTAAGATCTAATCGATCTATTAATGATTATTTAACTCTTGTTTTAAATATGACATCTATGTAAGCTCAGGTAAGCCAGGTATCCATTGTTCGTACAAACAGTGGAGCTCCATTCACCCAGGGCCGACAAGTGGAGGGGGTAACCGGGGATATATCCCCGGGGTCCGGGCCCGTAAGGGGGCCCGGGCCGAACGACACTTTTTAATTTTATAAAAGAAAAATTTTGAATAAGAAATGTGAGAGGCCCGGGTGTTTATTATCCCAGGGCCCGTGATCGCTCTACGGCACTGCGTTCGCTGTTTGTGACTAATGTTAATTTTCGTCCTTCAGTAATGTCAAGTGGCACAATATTTTTGTCCTTCCAAAAGAGTCCATCCTTTTTATGTTCGCTTCAACACTCCTCCTAAAAGAATTCCACTCATCGTTCCTATGTTATTTGAATGCTCCGTTTATGTGAATGAGTGCAAGGCAGTTTGACTTGGTAGAGCTGGAGCATAGTTGCCGTTATTTGTGGCATGGGTTCGGTTCCTTCTTGGAACAAATAACTATATAACCTGTTCGAATATATATATATATATATATATATATATATATATATATATATATATATATATAGTGTGGGTGTGGGTGTGTGTGTGTGTGGTTTAAACTTTAAATCGAAATGGTTCTGTATAGAAAGTGTCTTTTGCCTAATGGTGTTTGTGTTAAAGGCATATGCGGAACTAAAGAGTGTATGCATTTTGTTCGCAACATAATCCATTGGTTATCTGTATTAGCAGTCCGTCAGGATCGTTTAGTACCAAATGTTCTTCAAGATATACATTTGGGCGTACAGTTGTATTTACTGTGACTCAAAATGTCGGCATTAAGTGGTAAAATCCAAACAGGTAAAGTTAAGCTATCTAGAATATTTTTTTTGTGTTTAAATGACACATCCTCTTTTCCCATTTGATACTAATTTTACTAAAATGCATGCATTTTGAATCCAAGATAGACATTTTAAGTTTTGTTTCAATGTATATATTACAGAAAGTGATGCCCTCAAAATGTCCTTCTAGGCTGGGAACTGTACTATGGGGCTCTGGAGGGGAGTTGGGGCATTTAAGTTTCAACGATGAGCTTAAATGTGTCAGATTGTCTCACGTATCAGTTTGTCACAGGAGAGAGAGAGAGAGCTTATATTCATTTTTTCACCACAAAATTAAACTTATTTGCGTTGTATAGCCTATTCGGTGACTCGTGTTGATATGGCGCGGTTCCTGAAGTTGAAGGAAAAATGGATACTTCAGCGGAAGCAGTCAGCTTTATGGTGGTTAACCTCTGAATCGATATAATCAAGCACTCATCTACAGTAGCATGGATGTATGGGACTAGAACAATGTTGTTGTTTTGTTGTGGTTTTTTTTTGTGTGTGGGTGGATGTTTTTAGGTTTTCATGTTTTTAAGAGGATATCACAAATCAAATATCAACATTACTAGACCAACAAGACTGGATCATGTTTTACACACATGGGCTCGTATCGTTGTTTAAAATTGACCTATCATACATGTACTATATAATAACTACAAGGGAGGACACTTCTCTCTTTTCTCGCGCGACCCATTTAAGAATAAACGCTGTAATTTCAAGCCACATTTCGCGTAGCGTAATAAATTTGGTACCGATGTTTATCTCGGGCATTCGACTGTCATACCTTTAAGGAATGCCAAATCATTTTCCCACGGTACCGCTCGACATGTACCTGATCGCGCCCGCTTAATATGCAAAAACAAAGCCCAGAATGAAATACTACCTTCACATTGGCCAGCTGAAAATAAGTTATAAATAAATACAGGACGTCATTTTCTTTTAACCAATGAGAAGACAGTATTCCATTCAGCGCTTTGTTCTTTCATATTAAACGGGATCGATCAGGTACATATAACTGACACCACTTTTCAACACTGTTCTGGATTATTGATGCATATTCTTGTATGATGTCACAGTTCACTCAGATCATATGAGCCATATACATCAATTTGGAAGTAGGCCAATTTTGCTCCTATGGTTGCAGGCAGTATTATATATGGCAGAAAAAGTAGCATTCCAGTTGTTGGATATTCGTGTGAAGTTATGATTAGTGGATGCAGAAAATTTGCTAAATCTTGACTAAAGATGTCACTGGGAACTGTAATTTCAGATTTAATATAATTTTGGATGGGATGTTTGCTTTACTTGATTTGGAACAATACAGTTATTTGATAACTTTGTCAGTTGGGAGGCTGGCATTTGTACACATTCTGTTAACAGAGGTGAGTTTATTTACTCCTATAGATTAATGTTTAAACCACACTTGTCATAGTGTGCCCAGGCACTGCCTATTACAGGTTTATACTCCACCATCTCTCCAAAATACCTGCCATAACATAATGTTTTATGCTAAAACACTCCCAAACCTCCTGACATAGGTGTTTTGAAAAATACTACTTTTAGTAATCTTCACACAAAAAAACTAGAAAGAAAACAAAATGCTACTTTATTATATGTGTATAACATGTAGCATGTACAAATGATAAACATCCCTGCTTACAGGTCATGCATATCTATCCTTAAAGCTGTATTTATGTCAAACTGTCATAGAGGTAACTAGAAGGCAAAGAGGTAAATGTATAAATAACAACCATTTCATGTATTACTTAATTGGACAAAACTATCTAGGGTGAGGTAGTAAGTCATTTGAGGTCTACCTTTTGGGAACCTATTTTGCTGATTTGCAAAGGTAAAGTTTACCAAATGGAACAAATCAATTTGTTTTAAGCTAAAGGTAAATCAGAGATGGTAGATGCGTAGTGAAGAACAAAAGTTATTACAGTATCATTCACTTTAATGAGAATATTTAAGCCATCTGTATTAAAGATTATTGGCAAATTTGTGAACCGTGTTTCTTTGAAGTCAGATTTTACTCCAAATAAAATGCAAATCATGCTTGTTTCATTTGTCCAATAGTATTCAAGCATGATTCATTTTTGAAGATGGTTCAGGAAACAATAAGCTATCAGCAAAGCCTAGCAAAAATATCTTTAAAAACTGAACCAGAGTTTTAGTTTGTGAAGCACAGTAGCAATGGGGAGCATTTAATTCATTGCACATACTTCAAACAACGTAACATAAATGATTTTGTGTTGTATGACGCCAATCAAAATAGGAGTACCACCTGTATGTAACATGTTTGACATTCAGATTAGTTATCTTTATTAGTATTCATTAATTATCTTAATCATGTTAAAATACTGTTAATTCACTCTTCAGGATGATTTTGTACCATGAAATTGATTGAAAGACAACAATAAGTACACTCTCTTGTTTGCACATTTGATTTGTGTTGATAAAGCATATACACCTGTACTGGACAGAGGTGTTTACCACTGCTGTATAACCTCTTAAAAACTCATTAAACTTGAAAATATGTTCCCCCTTTTGACCAATGAAATAGTCTGATCCACTTGTGATTTATATTAATTTTTCTATTGAGACAAGCATATCTCACTGCCATACTGCATTAGATACAGTTCTAACAGTGCAAACATATTCATCAAGAACAACTTGGTCCTGAATCCAGCAGTGAAGTTTAAAGTAAAAGCCCATCTCAAGTGAGTGCAATAATCAACACTAATGGCACTTGCATTGCCTTCAAAGACCCTATTGAATTATTGAGAATAACAATGACTGCATCTAATTAATCCTATATTTTGCCATCCAGTGGATTTTACAGACAGAAACTTGGTGTTTGTTTTTATTTAATATCAGGGGGGTTGTGATTATGTCAGTATATGTACATATGCATATATGTGTTGTGATGATATTTGACAATATCTATAAAGCAGGGGTTTTTTTTCTCTGTAAGTTTATTGAATGCTTTAAAGAAAACAGACATGATATTTTCTTTTATTCAGATTGGAATTTCCAATCAATTTCCTGTGGGCTTGTATGAAAAGATAGCTTATTCTTAATTGAACGATGCCACTTCTTTCTGGTCATGCAGATTGATCCCCCTTAGGACCTCAAAACACTTTTAGAGCCTCAAAGAAAACCTCAACACTGTCTAGGAATATGGCAGATGTGCCCTCCATCCATTGACTAATACCCATAATTTTATTTGCAGCAAGCCCCTGACTGGGGTCAGTTGACCAAATTCCATCAGATGCAAGCGTTTTTTTCCCAATGCCTCATGGGCAATAAAATGTAAAAATGGCTGCCAAAATGTTAATAGTAGTAGATATAAAAAGTTCCTGAAGACAGGGTAAGAAAAATTCCCATTGGTTGCAGCCAATTAGTAAATAGATTTAAGTGCATAAGAATTACATGGGTTTAATTGGACTTATCAGATTCATATAAAGTGATATGTTGACATTTAAAATATATTAAACTGCACACATAAAGTGTACCAACTATGTCATAAAAGAACTTGAGTGATGGCCTTTAGCTCCCGTCCATACTTTTGTCTTCCATTAGCACAAGTCTGTTATTGCAGCTTCTTCTAAATTGCCACAAATTTTTACAAACACATTTCCTCCAGGGTCTGGTTGGTTGTAAGTGAAAATGGTATCCCTTGAACATCCACTATCATGGCTGCATTCTTTAAAATCATACCATTGCTGCTACTCCATAATGAATAGTGATGTCATCATGGGGGTTTACACTAAAATACTTTTTATGTTGTCTGCCTGGTTCTAAAATGAAATTATGCTGACCTGCCATCTAACATGGTTGACATGGTGGCCATTTTGAAAATATTATTTCTCCTCCTTCTGAACCGATGTCATTTGAATGAAAAGTCTTCATCATGTTCATTTGTTCCAGATGAAAATTGTGTCGATCTTACATCCAGTATGACTGCTGTTGTGGTCATATTTTAAAAAATGATCACTTTTCCTCCAGAATGAATGGTCATATCAGTATGGTGATTTTCACGAAAAGACAACTTATGATATCCAGTTGGTCGTAATGGAAATGGGACTGATCTGACATCTAACTTGACCGCCATGACAACCATCATGTTATTGAGTGGGTGGTCACATCCTCATGGAGTTTTGTTTTTCACGTAAAGACTTAGTGTAATTTCTAGTTCAGCCCAAATGGAAATGATGTTGATCTAACATCCAGTATGGATGCCATGTCATCATTAATGGTCTTATCGATATGGGGTTTTTGCTAAAAGATTTCACATAATGTCTAATTGAACCTAAATGAAAACTGTGCCAGACAGTGGACATGCCCTCAGATATCCAATATTAGTACCATGGTGGGCATCTTGAAAATCTCGTCTCAACTCATTGAATAGTTGGGCATGTATGAAAATGTGGCTGGTCTGATATCCAATATGGCAGCCAGGTTGAAAATCTTAATATTGCCACTCTTCCTGAACAGAGCCAATGTGGGTATGTGAGAAAGCTTGCCAGTAGCTTCTCTTGGGTCAGTGGTTCATTCTTGGGTTTTCCTGGGTTCTTCCTCCAGCATTAATATTGGCTGCCATGTATAGCCTATCATGTGCTGAAAAATGGCATTAACCCCACCAACAACAACATCTTCCTGAACAGACATTCTTATTGATATAAGGTTTACAAGACTGGACTTCTTACGATGTCTAGTTGGTCCTAAATGAAAATGGCACATTTTGGTCATCTTAATGTGCCAGCAGATCTTGGTCTCTGCAATTTGTTTGAAGTAATCAGTAAAACAAACAACATAGACAGTGATCTGCACTTGCATTGTACTATGGCAGTTCACGATCTTTGTTACTTGCTGTTTGGCTCGATTTATAAGCAAGTATGTAATATGGTATCAAAAACATCTTAACTAAATATAACTTGAAATTTGATAGAAAGAAGCCTGTTATGATGGCTTTTCAAGTTTGTTCAAATAATACTGATTTACAGTCAGCTTTGGCATCATTACCATTAACTACAAAATGTTTCAATTACTTGTGTCAATTTGAGGAACATAAATTTACTGAATTCAGTAGTAAGTATTGTCATGAAGATGTTTTGAGTTTTTAGAGGTCATATAACGCTGCCATTAAATCTGGTTACATTTACTAATATAAGAAAGAAAACAAATCAACAGAATTTAACAAAATTTGACACAAAGCATCCTGCCTGGCTGGAAGTCGTTCCATTTCTACATTTGCCTTTTAACTAGTATATGGCATGAAGTATCCACTATCACACATACAGCTGTTTGAGGTTTCCTAAGCCAGGTAAGTGGTACTGGGAGGCAACAACAACATTTTTGGAGGGCAAGGTACTAGTTTATCTATGGCAGAGATCTTTCATTACTGTCTAGACCTTTGAAGTACTGGGATGCATATTTATGAGGAGTCAAAACATAGAATATTCTGTTTTGCGTGTATGTTTGGTTTTTCTCTAGTAACTGTGCTAGAAAATGTTCTTGTCTCTATCATATGTTGACAAATTTTGCACTAAGACCACCCTAGTCAATCTGGCCCCTGTGGTGATAAAAGGTGCAAAACTTGTCAACATAATTTGCACTTACATAAACTTACATAAAATAACATGTTATGGCTCATCAAATTCTAGGTCAATACAGATATTTTCCAGTATCAGCAACAAGCTGAAATGAACTAGTTGAAACATAATAAAGTTAAAAGGTTGAATTCCTGTAGAAACAGCCATGTAAAGTTTCCCAAACATAATTTTCTGCTTTATTTGTTTGTCTTGTTTTATATTTGCCTTTGAAAAAGAATCATTAGAGTTGAAAGCGCTCAGGCTAGTTAGATGCTAGTTTCACACGGTTCATTGTCAGTTTATTGCATTTATATCTATCTATCCCAGTACTTCAAAGGTGTAGACAGTAATGAAACAATTTGAGGAACATAAATTTACTGAATTCAGTAGTAAGTATTGTCATAAAGATGTTCTGACACATTCTACATGTTGGTGTTGTTTATTTTATAATTTATCAAGAAAACTTTGACAGCACCATGGCTTCAACATATGATCCATGAATTAGCAATAGAACGACTTATTTAAAAACGACAATGGAGAAATTAGCAGAGAAACAGATGAAAAATGGATTACACGCATGCTTTCTTGAAAATTGTCTGGAAGACAATCTTGTGCCAAAGGGATTGCGTTTGAAATTAAAAGTTCAAATTGGGAATGATACAGCATCAAAGAAGTTCCAAGAATCAATTGACTCCCTTTTGGAAAAGGTCTCTTTGGAAATATGTGAGAGACTAAAAGAAGAACATCAGAGTAGAGTGATCAAGATAGGCAAGGAAATAGAAGAACATAGGGATGAACTAAAAACTTTGATAAAAGGAAATACGGGCATTTTTGATGAAGAACTTTTTCAAAAAACTGAATCCGAAAAAGACGAACTTTTATCAAATCAATTTAAAAAGTTACAGAATTTACAGAGAGAAAAACAATTTTCATGGACAAAGAGAAACAGCGGCATCAAAAATAACGAGAGGAAAATCAAAAAGAGATAGTCAACAACCTAATCAACAACCAAATAAATCAGCAGATGAAATTGACTTCATCAATGTAAAAAAGAAACGTGTAGTAACTAAAAATCACACACGGAATAACCAACAACCAAGACATGAAAAGGAAATGAAACAAGCATCACCAAGAACAAGAATTACCTATCAACCAAATCACATTGAAAAAAATAATAGATCTATTCAAAACAATTGCAAAAATGATCAAGCAAAAAACTTAACAGCCCCAGGCACACAAAAGGCGACCTATGCAGTTGCAGTAAAAAAAGGGGCGAGGAAAACTACACAAGAATCCATCAGAACTGTTATAGCAACAATACAAAGTCTAATGGAAACCCTCAAGGATCTGTTGAAAACTACACAAACAGAAGAAAGAATAGGAGATTCATTAGAATACAAAACAAGAACAGATGGAGGAAAGAAAAGAAAAGAAAAAAGGAAATCGAAAGAGGAAAAGAAACTGTGTTAAATCTTTCTAAACGAATTCTAACTAATAGTGATTACATTCATCTAGGTAAGGGATTATCATATTGTCCGAGAACCAAAGTGCATGATAATATTAATTTAGCAGAAGCATTTTTCAAATACACAAGATCGTTAAAATTAAAAGAATTTTTCTCACAATCGTGTACATCTTCACAATATGAAAATAGTTTCCATCTACAAAATAAGCCCTTTTACAATAAAAAAGAATCAACATTTACACCTTCTAGTGGACGAGATATTTATCTCGATTTTTATATTGAAGCAACTAAACAAGAAATTTTAAATAGCAGTCCTAAAAGAAAACATTTTACAAACATATCTAAAGAAGAACTAAATTCTTTACGTAGCTTATCGCAAGATGAAAGTATTATTATTAAAAAAGCGGATAAGTCTAGCACCATAATAATAATGAATAAGGAAGATTATATTAAAGAAGCAGAAAGACAATTAAATGATGAAGAATATTACACAAAACTTTCCTATTATCCTTCTGAAGAAACGAAAGAAAAAATAAGCCAATGTATTAATCAAATCTCTGTAAACAATTGTTCCATATATGATGAACTAGATATCTTCCCAAATAAAATACGCACACCTCAGTTTTATATTTTACCAAAAATACATAAAACGGTTGATAAGTCACTACCTTTAGGATATCCAGGTAGACCCATTATTTCTACATACAACTCAGTTACAAATAATATATTGCAATATACTGATCACATTTTACAACTGCTAATGAAATCACTACCTTCATACGTCAAAGATACTTTTGATTTCATTACCAAATTGAAATCTTTACCGAAAATAACTGAAAATTCATTCCTTGTTACACTTGAAGTGGTTTCACTCTACACGAATATACCACACAATGATGGTATCGAAGCGTGTAAATATTATCTTGAAGATAACGAATATACATATAAACTATCAAAAGAACATATTTGTGATTTGATAAAACTTGTGCTCGAAAATAACTTTTTTCAATTTGGTAATACAAACTATCTCCAAAAAATGGGAACAGCAATGGGTAGTCTTATGGCACCTGCTTATGCATCTTTATTTATGGGAAAATTAGAAAATGATTTTCTAAATAAATGCCTCTTAAAACCAGATGTATGGTTAAGGTTTTTAGACGATATCTTTATGATTTGGAGTTATTCATTAGAAGACCTTTATTACTTTATAGACAATTTAAACAAATTACATCCAACAATAAAATTTACATTCAGTGTCTCTAAAACTAAAGTTTCATTTTTGGACGTTGATGTCGTGAAAAAAGAAAATAATGACATGAACCAACATAGATCAGATATAAAAAATTATATCGATCAATCATTTTCATCTCATGTTGCTGCACATTTTGACAAAAATTCCCATACATTGCAAGATTTCTCCTTCCAACCTATTGTTAAAGCTGATTCTGAAATGGAACGTCTACTAAAGCAAACCTGTTGGATTCACCGTCTTAATACGGTATATCCAAAAGGTCTAAATTCAAAAACACTATATGACATTTAGTAATTTTTTTTTTCCTGAATTATGTCCCCTGTTTACAATTAGATATGAATATTTCATATTATTTTACTTTGCAGAAAATCTTAATTGGTAAAAGTATAATCTAATAACATAAAAATAAGTTTACTAATTCTTTAAAAATGAAAGTGAATTTGTAAATTAATTTTCAGTATAATATGATTAATTATTTATAAAATACTTGATAGTAAGCGTTATGCACACCATATTTTTTATTATGTAAATTGAGTTCTGATAACCTCATTAACAGTTGTAAAGATTATATTAGTATATATATTCTATATATTTTTTTTATTTTTTTATTTTATTTTTTTTAAAATATTTTTTTCTTTCTCTTTTCTATGTATTTATTTTCTTTACCTCTAAACAGTGTGCATTATACATAAGACAAATATTATTTACATAATAAAACTGTTTATCTCTGTTTATTAATAAATTATATATATATATATATATATATATATATATATATATATATATATATATGTATATTGCATTTAAATATTGCCAGTGCAATAGAACTGAACAGTGTAATAAAACAAATTTGTCATATTTTCCAGTGCCCTTTTCATGCCAACAAGCAATTGCTGCTGCCTTTTTGTTTTCAGTATTAGATATATTTGATTGTTGTCAGCTTTATAATTCAAAGTTATGAGGAGGACAAAAGAACAAAACCAATTTTTTACTAACTTGAATAATTGAGTAGTCAGTGGTCTCCTCCCACCTCTTACAAAATGTAAATTGTTGTGCAGTGTCGTGTCAGAATTTAGATCAGTGTAGCTCTAACAGTGCTTAGAAGAAGAAAAAAATGTCTGTTCAAACGTTGTTGGCCTTATTTTGTTCCTTTCTCATCAGTACTAGGGCTGATAGAACCAAGCGAGGCAGGGCTGACTCTTCCCCATGAGCATCTGTCCCTTGATTTTGGCTGCTCACAGGTGAAGCTACCACAGGGTGACAAATTCCATGATTTAGTCACGGCCTCCGTATGTCAAGAAAACCTATGGTGGATTGCTCAGCATCCGTAAGTAAACCAGTTTGGCCTAGCCAAAAAATCTCTGTGGATGTGGGATTTTATTTGTATATATACACACGTACAGAGGGATCTAGAGAAGGATTTTGCATCTAAATGGCTGAGTTTGTTATCACTCTGAAAGCCATGTCCATATTCCTTATCTAATTTTGAGGCAACTTGAAATATGGGCTTATATTATTGAGATAGTGAATGAGTACAATAACAAGTGAGATCAACACATTCTAAAGAGGTGATGTTACTGACGGTGGTGTTTGTTACCACTCTGTAGTCTTATATCTACTATGATTTTGATCAAACAGGTAATATTATGATGTCCTTTGGTAACGTGTATAAATGACTGACATCTTTGGATGTATGCAGTTATTTGTAATTGTATTGCTTACTAATGAATGTGTGTCTGATTACATAACTTAAAATTCATTGAATAACCAATTCTAATTTTAGATTCCTCAGTTCATGCAGAAAAAATTATCATGCTCAACAGTAACAGATATAAATATGTAACTGAACGATATTTAAAAATTAAACTTACACCTTATTTGATTTTACTGGTTTGGTAGTGAATATCACAGTAAAAGAAATAAAACAAACTTTGAGAACTAAAATGTGAATTACACCAGTTATAACAAGTAGAATGATGGAATTTTAATGAAAATCTTGGGTCACTAAATATTCATATGTGCAATTATTTAACTTTATTTCAAGCCTTGCTATGTAAAAATTACATCTGTTTGCTTTTAATGTTAAGGAAATAATTTATATGAATGATTTTACTTATTTCTTCCCCTTCCCTTACCTGAAATAATCCATAATCAAGTTAGTGTTATTTACTGCAAGTTGCAGTAATAATAAAATTAATAAATGCACCTATACATTTTTATTTCTGGCCTAAAATGTGGATGGTTCCTAACAAAAACATTTGACCATCCTCCCAATTCCGCTCAGCTTCTGGTTTATATACCTTATGAAATCCTGTAAGGCATATGGAAATTCTGTGGAATTATTACAGAATTCTACAGAAAACCACCATGGAAAATCTTACCCCCACTATGGAATATATTCAAGAAACTAACAATATTCAATGAAAAAAACTTAAGTTTTACAGTAACTTAATAAATATTCATTTAAATAATAATTACCTAAAACAGAACAAAATTTTTTTGTGGAGAAATATACAAAAGAAAGTCTTCTACAAAACTAAAGGAATTTGGAAACAGGAATCAAAACTAGCAGTGAACCAGAAGTGAACCCGGGTTAGGTCAACGCATTAGATCACACATCACATTAGACTAAAAGGTAACAGCGAGGATAACAATTGCAATCAACTATCTCAAAACAATAAACAGTAGGAAAATTACATAACAGATACACATACATGTATTTATATCATTAGAGTTAGTTACATTCATTGCCAACAAATTTCATTGCTTATCGCACACTGAATGGAACCTCCCCCCTCCCCATAGATAGAACACTGCTATAAATCCTCACAATATCACCATAATCCAGATCATGGATAGGTTCAGTTTCAAGTGAGATCCAAGCACAGAAATTAGGTGCTCTTCATTCTGATTGGTTGAGTTAATTACCACTATGGAGGCCAAATTTCCAATCTGATTTTGATTAAACATGGAATATATGCTTGTATGTGTGGGTGGGTGTGGTTTGAATTTTTAACCTATCTTTAACAATTTTTCAGTCATATCACTACGATGTCTGCAGTGTGGCAGTTTATAGTGATATCTAGCACTGGGTCATCATGCTGCAGACATGTAGCATGATGTTCCACCCAGTCACATTATCCTGACACCAGGCTGACCAGTCCTAATACTAACCTCTTAATGCTGAGTGCCTAGTGAGGCAGCTGTTAGTACATGTGCCATTTTTATAAGTCTGTGGTATGACTCATCTGGGGTTCGAACTCATGACTTCCTATATCAGAGGCGGACGCTCTAAGCACTATATGCTCGTATCATTGATATCTCTGATAGGTTCGATAATAAATAAGATTAATTAAACCTATGCTTGTATCATTGATATCTCTGATAGGTTTGATAATAAATAAGATTAATTAAACCTATGCTTGTATCATTGATATCTCTGATATGTTTGATAATAAATAAGATTAATTAAACCTATGCTTGTATCATTGATATCTCTGATAGGTTTGATAATAAATAAGATTAATTAAACCTATGCTTGTATCATTGATATCTCTGATAGGTTTGATAATAAACAAGATTAATTAAACCTAGTCACTATGCTTAAATCATGAAGACCTTGGAGGAGTACAGTTGTGAGCAAGATCTGTAAATGAGTTAATGAGGTGATTTTGTGTATGATACTTTGAGATTTTCAACACTTCAGTGACCCTATTTCTGATTGTTTTTTTATCAGACGTAATAAACAGGCTTATATCATCAAGATGCTTTTGTTATCAGCAAGATCTACATATTTTAATGAGGTGATCTTGCATATCATTGGCTAAGCTTTTTACTACTTGAGAGACTGTATTTCTGATCTGATTTTGAATAAACTTGGAATATATGCTGATAGCATTAAGATTTTTTGACAAATTCTGAATTTAGCAAGATCCACTTATACATGTATTAAGAAGGTGATTTTGCGTCTGATTGGCTGATCTTCTAAAATCCACATTTTGGACCCAATTTTAATCAAACTTGAACTAGAAGATTGTGCATGAGTTTGATAATAAAGGGTAGTCATGTAGTTGTTCTAGTTATCAGGTTTAATGCCATTTTTCAGCACAAGATAGGCTATACATGGTGGCCAGTATAATTAGTGAAGGAAGAAACCAGGAAAACCCTGGGAAGAACCATCAGCCCACGGGAAGCTACTGGCAGGCTTTCTCATGTACCCACATTGGCTGAGCCTGAGACTCGAACCCATGTAGACAGGTGAGATAGCAGTGACTCATAATGGTGAATGCTTTATTGTGCATTATTTTATGGTGTTTCATATATTCAGTGTGGTTACTCAGAATTATTTTGTGCTTTAGCTCTTAATCAAAATTACCCAAATATGTTGGTAACTTTTAACAACAAAAATGTACTGCTTGTCTTCCCATTGGATGCTTTAGGAATTTGTATTTACTATGATTTCTTTTGATCCCATTACTAACATATGTATTTCTCTGAAGCATTAATGTTTATACATGGTGACATCTAGTCGCAACTGCTGCAATTTTCTCGTGAAATTCTGCGACCATATTCTTGTACAAACTGAAGCAAAAACTATCTGTTTTACAGATATTCTAATGTAAACAACCTGAAGTATTTGGAAGAACATGACGCTGTCATAGAAGAGATCAAATTCTTCAAGGTATATACAATAAAAACAATTATCTGACTTCCAAACATAAATAAAATATAACATTATGATTTATGCATCAAGTAGATGTATATACTGTGATAGCTGGGATTTGTTCAGTGTTATATATATGTGTGTGTGTATATATATATATATATATATATATATATATATATATATATATATATATATATATATATATATATGATAAATGTCCCAGAGTAATACCTCATATTTCTTTTTTAAAATCCTTTTGAGTTCATATTGGTTATAATAATGCTAAATAAAGAGTATGATTAAGGTCTTCTCTCTGCACTCTCAAAAAGTATCATGATTATTTTAAAAATTAATATTTTACGTCTGCAGTAACATTACTATAAGTTAATCCATCTTTTGATAAATTTTGCTTACACTCATTCTATCCCTCTTCAATATATGCAGCATATAGCTTTCTATGTTAAATGGCTGTATTCCACTTTTTCAAATATAACTGAAATTGACATGTATTATATTTAACTTTGGGTCAAATTCCAACTCAGTATATTGGTTTCTCATGCTTAAGTTTAAATGAAAATGTAATAGATGAAGCATGTCATTGAAAACTTGGAACACATGAAAATACACATACATGCACATGATAGAGACGTTTGCAAGTTTATATAGCACACTGTATCAAGAGTTAACATGGAAATATGCAAATTCTGTTTTTGATATATTGCCATGTCTTTTTTTGACACATTGCCATGTTTTTTTCTTAACGTATTTTTATTCTCGTTTGCAAGAAATGAATTTAAATTTTCATCTATTTCAGAACAATGGAGGGGGTACAATTGTTGAGAATACTACAGTTGGAATCAAACCAGACCGTCAGTTCTACAAGGAGATTGCACAGAGGACTGGAGTCAACATTGTATCTGGCACAGGTAAATAAAACTGACCAAACCATACATAATTTTTATTTTTTCTTGCAATGATCTTTAGCACATCTGCTGTGGTGAAAATTTTCTCAAATGTTCACCTTTTTGTTAAGCTTACATGGCTGTAAGATGAGCTTGTTCTTTAGCTCTGTGTCCATCATGCAGCCATCAGCAATTGCTTATTTGCCCTCTATAGGCCACATTTCTGATTCCTTAACTTGTTACCACTCTGGAAGCCATATTTCTGTATGACCTTATTACAAACTGGAATATGAATATATATCAGGATCTTGAAAAAAGTTAATAATTGGTGAAATCCACACATTCATGTGGTGATATTGCATCTGATTGGCTTAGCTTTTTACACTCTGGAAACCAGATTTCTGTTACAATTTTGATTAAACTTGGAATATAAGCTTTTTTCATTATAATCTTAGAAATTTTTGATGATGAGAGAGATCCTCTCATTTTAATGACATGGTCTTGTTTTTGATTTGGCTGAGCTTACCACTTTGGAGACCATATTTAAGATCCAGTTTTGATCAAACTAGGATATGAATTTGTTTCAACATCATCATCTCTCGCAAGATTGATAATGACCAAGATCCATGCATATTAATGAGGTGATCTTGCATCTGTTTGGATCACTTTATCAACACTGTCATGAGTGTGTTTGTGATCCAAGTCGTTAGATAATTTTAAATCATCCAGGTGATTTTGATTATGAGCAAGATCTACACATATTTCTGAGATAATATTGTATCTGATTGGTTGAGCACGTTACCGTCCTGGAGACTGAAGTTAAAATGGATGTTTGTCAGACTTGGTAAATACACTCATATCCTCATGGTCTCCAGGAGATTCTGTAACAAGTGGGATTTACTTGTACTATTAGAACTGAATGGCTTATTACTTCTGTGGAGAACAATTAGGATAAAATTTGGTATAAAGATCTGAATCTTGACCTGTACATGTTATGCCTTTATTTTTCAAAGGCATGTTGATCGGACTAGAGCTACATGATCGAGGTTCTTAGGAAATCAGAAATATTGGGTTATGATGTTTAGTAAATGTATCGAACAAATATGCTTTTTGTTATGCTCTTTGTAACTGTACTTTGGGAGGGGTAACATTTCTATGAAATTTGATACGACTTATACCACACCCTAAACCCCAACCTAATTCCATGAATACTGACCATTTCTTTATTTGTGATAATGTTAAATGTAGTGTCAAAATGCTCATTTAGCAAAATGATTGCATAAAATAGGTAAATATGTGCTTAATTGAGTGCAAGGGATGAGATAAATCTTGGTGTGTTCTATGTCAGCAGCATACCATTCTCTTAAAGTCAGTCACCATGACAAAAATTGCTACATTTCAGTAATGCTCATTTGCTGTGACTGTCTTCGCTTAGCCACATACAACAATAATCTGAGGTTCCACTAGAAGGAATGAATATACAAAAATGATACAAAATTTTTCATAAGATATATCTGCAGACTTTAGGTTCAAAATCAGTGTACGTGTGTGTGATTTTAATTTTTAACATGGCTTTAACAATTTTTCCGTTATATCACTATGATGTCTGCAGTGTGGTTGCTTATAGTAATGTCTAGCACTTGGGCATCATGCCGCAGACATTTAGCATCATGTCCCACCTAGTCACATTATACTGACACCAGACCAACCAGTCCAAACTCTAACCTCTTAATGCTGAGTGCCATGCAAGGCAGCTGCAAAGTACCATTTTTACAAGTCTTTGGTATGACTTGGCTGGGAGGTTCAAAATAAGAAGAAACAAAGGAAGAAAAATGATGTACTAAATCTTGCTGATCAGATGACTTTTGTTTTCTGAAATATTGTAGGTTTCTATGTTGAGCCTTTTCGTAAGGATACTGTCGACATGACAGTTGAGATGATGGCAGATGTAATGATGAGGGACATCTTGAATGGTTGCGAAGAAACACCAGATATTAAGTGTGGAATTATTGGTGAAATGGGCTGCAACTTTCCCCTGGCAGGTAAAATGAGATTCAGTAGACATGATTATGAGTTAATATTTATGTTTCAATTTTGTAGAACCCAATAAATTGGTGAATTTTTGTCACTCAAAAACTGAATTGTAATTGGTACTTTAATTATGATTCCTAGTATAAATTACATCCTTAATCTTTTCTAAAGGTATCTGTTTGAATACAACAGGAGATTAAAATTGATTGATTTTCCCCTTTCTTGATTTAAATTGTTACATGTGAAGGAAATGTTAATCTTGGTAATCAATAAGTCTTGTAAATTGGTTAGCATATTTAGAAAGAATGCGAGTCTATCGCTTCTCTTCAACAACAGTAATAACAACAACAAATATGGCCTCACCACACATTAATATTCATCATATAGAAATGAAGATAATATTTTTTAATTATACAGCTACAGAAAACAAGATTTATACTGAGTGCATTGTGTCACCTGTGAATAGAAAAATGATGATGCAACTTTCTGCTTAAGCAGGCAAGAGAGGTATTATAAACTAGGGACTTAAACTATGTAACAAGAAAGAGTGACAACCAACGAATCTTGTATAAAGTATACATTTATTTCTTTAAAATACAAAAGTGAAAGAATTAAAAATAATTTAAGTGGTTAATGATTTCCTAAAAATCCTAAAAGATGTATCAATTCCAACAGATCCAGTTAATCCAGATACATTTCAAAGGTATTCCAAATGAAAGCTGTGATGTCCTTATGTACCAGCACCACAGAAGAATTAAACTGTTTTTAAATTCTTAATGTTTCACAGTAAATCAATAGAAATTTTAATCTAATTGTCCTTTAATGATTAACCATAAATCCATACAGCTATTATATCTGAATGTCTTGGATTAAATGGTACAGTTGTTGTTGTTTTTCTAGGGTTTAACGCCATTTTTCAGCACAAAATAGGCTATATATGGCGGCCAGTATAACTGGTGGAGGAAGAACCCTGGAAAACCCAGGGAAGAACCACCGACCCACAAGAAGCTACTGGCAGGCTTTCCCATGTACCCATGCTAGCTGAGCCTTGGACTCAAACCCACGCAGACAGATGTGAGATGGTAGTGATCTGGAACAGTGAGCACTTGGCCACTCGGGGCCCCTAAATGGTACAGCATTTTAGTTCCAGCAATGATATTAAATTAAATAATAAATCAAACTACTCAATGAATCTCTTCCAAGTCCAGTAATAAATGTAAAAAATGAAACATTTTATATAGGAAGATTACATGCAGTAGCAATGCAATAGAAAATGAAGCTTTAAAATGAATCACATATTATTTCAAAATCTTCAGATTCAGTAAACAAATCAGCTGTTCCAATCTAGTCAGTCAAGCACTAGGACAGTCTCACCTTTCTATCAGTACCAATGTCTTTGTTGGATCACGTGATGTTATTTTGAACATACTGAGAACATCGACATTGGATTTTTATGAATGAACAACGCAAGACACACTATACATGATATGACTTGTCTTTGAAGTGCAGGCTACAATATTAGAATATTAGCATTAAAATTGTTATTAACTAAATGACCCTTACTAAAACTCATTATTATGAAAATAATGTACATAATATAGATTTACATAACACAGGGTATTGGAATGTATGGTCTTAGGAATCTGGTCTAACTGAAAACTGCATAGAACCAGATATGCCATATCATAATGCACCAGCAGATCTGGATCTATGTAGTTTGTTAGGAGTAATCGGCTGAGCAGATACAGGTAACGGATATCCTGGCACATTATGTGGTAGAAGATCAGGGTCTGTGTTGTTTGCAGTTGGACCCGACATGTAAGCAAGTATATACTACCCTTGCATTTGAGGATACAAACTTCCGACATGTAGTGATATTATTATGAATACAAAAACTGATGTATAAAATATGTAACTGGAAAGAATTGTCAACAAAAATCTATATATTCATGCTGCCAGCGCTGAAAAATTGTACCTATCTCTCCAGTTACAGGTGAGACAATTAGTTTGATTGAGTAGGGATTCCATTATTTTCACTCCTTTATTACATGGACAACAAGATAATCATCTATATCCCAGGCATTGCCAAAATGTTAGGAGACAAATTTGTCAAAGATTTCCTGTACAGAATGTTTTGAGACAGATTTGTCAAAGATTTCCTATACAGAATGTTAGGAAACAGATTTGTCAAAGATTTCCTGTATAGAATGTTTGGAGACAGATTTGTCTAAGATCTTTAAAGGATGTTAGGAGACAGGTGTGTCAAAGGCTTCCTGTACAGAATATTAGAATATTGATTTGTCAAAGATTCTGTGAAGGATGTTAGGAGACAGATTTGTCAGAGATCCTGTAAAGGATGTTAGGAGACAGATTTGTCAAAGATCCTGTAAAGGATGTTAGGAGACAGATTTGTCAAAGATCATATGAAGGAAGAGACAGATTTATCAATGATTTCCTGTACAAAATGTTAGGAGACAGATTTGTCAAAGATTCTGTACAGGATGTTGCTATTTACAATGTTCACATGAAAGCTATAGTTACTGTGTGTGCACTTGTTTGTGTTGAATTCATTATTGATAATTAATAAACAAAATAGATGAAATTATGAAAATATTTAACTAAAGAATTGTGAATAGCAAGAGGCATATCAGACAATAGTCTAATATGTGTACAAAGTTTTATAGATATCTCATGAACCATTTTATTTTAGTTTTACTCTGAAAACCAAAGAGCGGATAATGGTTGCCAGGACAAACAAATGGACAGAAACAATAATGAAAATGAAAATTTGTGAATTCCAAAAGACACATGTTGACTACTTGCCTAATGTGTGTACCAACAGAAATGTCTTTAGTAGTTTTGGAATTATGTTCTTGTAATGAAAATATGAATGATGAGTGGATGGATGAATTGACAAATGGATGAAAACATTGCAAATATTGAAAATTAAAAATTGTGAATGGCAAAAGGAACACCCACACCACTGATCTAATATATGTACCAAATTAGGGATTTACCAGTTTTCTTAAAGTCTAAGTGGAAAATTGAACCTGCCCTTGGGAAAATTGAGCTTGCCCCAAAAGTGGTCATGTCAAAAATGGTTTCCAAATACTGTAGCTAGATTTGAAGAGAGAGAGAGAGAAAGCGAGAGAGAGAGAAAAGATTTTTAACAACCAATAACAGAGCCGCAGTAATTAAATTTTAATCTTGTTTTCATACATAACATTATTCTTTATCTTTCGAATTAAAATTCATATGATTGTGCAGATTTAATTATGCATCCGGTAGGAAAGCAAGGTTAAAAAAAGTCCATCACTGAAATAGTCACAAAATTGTCAATGATTTCATTCTGTCATGTTCTTCTAAGGTGTGTTGTGTCCACTAATATTTTACAACCTGACTTTTGAGATTGATAACACATATTTTTATCCATTTAATTGTTTGCCAGGCTGTATTTCCATTGTGATCTCCTGTTAATTACCACATAAACAACAGATCATCAGCACCATGTGTGGGTGTTACATTTTCAGTTAATTGATTATGCTATGAATGAAATCCTGGTGTTTCATTGTTAGTGATCAGTGCCTTTTATATCCAAACACACCTGTCAATGAAATCTCACAAGTTTTATAATTAACAATCAACACCTTACTCTCTTTAAGATGGTGACATGCATCAAAACAATATTAGACTCAGCCAGTGAATAAACTGCCCAAGGTTAGGTTAGGGACCTGAATGTTGGCCAGTCACAGATATTTAGATATTACAATTAATATATAACTGACAAGTTGGCACATTAATATTTATTTCTGATTTATCAAAACAAGCTTCAGTTAGTTAATATTCACATTATCATGCATGTACAAGTAACCTTGATATTAACTACAAGATGGAAATACCTATTGTGGTATCACAAACAGAACACTAACACTACCCAATTTTTTATACTTACCCATGGGCAAGTGACTTGGAAACCTGAGCTTGCCAAAGCTGAATTTGAGCTTGTCCCGGAGTCGGGCAAGTTGATCTGTTAATCCCTGACCAAATTTTATAGAAATACTGAAACAATTTTGGAGCTTTGCCCTGGACACAAAAGTGTAGACAATTGATGGATGCATGGAGAAACAGAACCCACTTCTTTATTTTCCCCCATCTTCAGTGGACATAGGTACAATATGCTCATTTTTTCAGACAGTGAACGGAAAGCTGTGCAGGCTGCTGGGCATGTGCAAAAAGAATTGGGCTGTCCAGTAATATTTCACCCAGGTCGTAATCCTCTTTCTCCAGGGGAGATAACTAGGCTGTACCAGGAAGCTGGCGGAGAGGTTGACAAATTAGTTATGTCACATCTAGATAGTATGTATCATTTTATAATAAGCACGTAAATTCATGCCAATAAACTGACTGAAAAACTTTTTTTGTGCAAACACATTTCAGAATTGGATTGATAGTGCTATCAGTATCCCATTATGTATAATTTTTTATCCATTAGTAAAATAAGTAGATGTCCGAAAATCTAAAATACCATGAATTCTTTATGCTAATTATAGATTTGAAGTTTAACACTTATTTAAATCATTTTGTTCAAACTTATTTTATCTAAATTAATTTATTCGTTGGCTTTATAAAAATGATCACATTCAGTCTATGTGTTGTAACTTTTCAGTGTTTGACCGGATTATAAGTATGTGTATGTTCATTATCTTCAAATACATCTATTTTAGGAACAATACCCACAATACCCGAGTTGCTAGAGTTTGCAGAGCTAGGGGGCTACTGTGAGTTTGATTTGTTTGGGATTGAGCTGTCCTTCTACCAGATGAATGAGAGCTATGACATGCCCAGTGACATGGAAAGAATTCGCAGAATCAAGGGCCTGTTGGAGGCTGGCTTCGGTGATCGAGTCCTGATATCTCATGATGTCCACACCAAACACAGGCTTGTGAGTTTGAGTATTCAGGTTTTTCACATAATGCCATCACTGGCATTCATCCAATCAGAATGCATCTATTCATTTGCATAGATGTTTCTCTCATTGGGCCCTTGGACATTGATGGAAATAAATCTTTTTTGAGTTCCATCTTTGTTAATAGACCAAATCTGTATTCCAAATATCGTATGTAATTTTATTCAAACACAGTCGATGTCCATATGAAATAGATGCCCTTGGCAATATGATGCAGCTAGAAGCAAAGATCTAAGTGAAACAGGGGCCATAAAACCATAAATAATGAAGGGAAACTGAAATCAATTTTGAACAAGGGCATCTTAATGTAATAGGAAATGAGTAGACCCAGTGCTATGCAGAGTAAGCAAGAAATCGTAATCAAGAAACAATCCCATAATGCAGAGGAGACACATTGGAATAAGAAAGAAAGACAATTTGAACAGAATATTTAAATTAAATTTTGATTCATTATTGCATCTTTAAAGTACAATTTTGGTAATAGTATGACACTATACTCAACCCCCTGTGGCACTATTTTCAATACAAATCTAACAGTTACAATATGGTTTGATATTTAATTCCAGATGAAATATGGCGGCCATGGTTTCTCTCATATCTTGCTGAATATTATACCAAGGATGCTGAAAAGGGGAATAACTCAAGAGGCCATTGATAAAATTGTCAAGGAAAATCCTCAAAGGTGGCTGACCTTCAAATGAAGAATCTGTCAGATGTCCTATGTAGAGTTTTTTTAAATAATGTTGTTCAGCTCTGCCTTGCCTGGTGCTTTCTGCTTAACTCCTTAAACTTCATTAAAAAGTATCAAAATACCGTAAAGATCTTTTTTTTTATCATATAGCTCTCTGCCATTATTACACATTCTAGAATTGAATATGCAGATATTTATATATGTTCGTGATTGATCCACTACAAGTCAGTAGATAAAGATGGTGGGGTAAATACCTACAAATCACCACTGTACCTCATTAGACATGCCAATGGCAACTCTACTGTAGAGGGCCTTGTTGATATTATTGACTGACATTTGAACAGCCAATGAATGAAGACCGCCCATGGAAACACTGAGATGTTAGGAGTAATTTACAATTAGTGATCTTTATTTCAATCATATATTTGGACAAAAAATGATAATTTCAAAAGCATTGCATATTCAGTATATTGGAAAAGGTTGATGGACTTATTTTGCAATAAGTTTACACTTTTACTTTAGTCAAAGAAATTTGAACCATATTACACACTGACTTAACAAGTGGCATGCCTTGTTGAGCTTCACTTGAACAGTGTAAAGTTGTCCTACTGTTTAAAATAAAAAGCAATCCCCTGAGGTATAGACAATTAAATTGCACATGACTTCTGTTCAAAAAAGAAACAAAAAAACAACAGAAAATGCTGAATTAACACTTAAATGTGAACTACGTGTTTAGTCCTTAAGCAGTCATGAGGCTGAATATACATGTACACAACTATGAACTAGTTCAATTTTTACTACATGTATAATGTAAGGGACTGGCCATTTAATTTATGGGGTAGATTGTTCTTTCTGCAAGGGATATATTTTTGTTCAGTCATTCATCATAAGATAAATTTGTTGCTGTCATTACTAAATAGGTCACTGACCTAGATTTCATGTTTCACCAACTTTGATTAAATCGCTTCATGTCTATTTCTCAAGCTATGTTCAAAGTAAAAAAGAAAGGAATGATATAGTGTTCTTTTATATACAACAAACCAGAGAAAGACAATTGTTTTAAGCATTTACCCCTCCCCCTTTAGAAAATTAAATGGTTTATTACTATAATAATGACTTAAGCAAATATGCTGCAAAAATTAAAGCAGTGAACACTGTCATAAAATATTAGCATCAAAAGATGATGTCAATTTCAGCTTCGGAAAGTGCTGTCACACAAAACCATCTGACTTGGCGTGTTGTACTTCATAGCTCCAATTATGTTCTGCAATGGAAGTTTGATAATTGTTCCCTAGTAATCTGAACTCAACTTATTGTTGAAATGAATAATAATTTGGAAAACTGTCAAGTCTTGGATATTCAAAGATTAGGGCATTCTGCATGGATGCTCCCATACATATTATTTGCTCATTTTTGTAAGGGGAAAATATAAAACAAAATTTTATATCATTATAGGAAAAATAATTTTATGCAAAGATGTCTCAATGACCTAATCATAACAGAGATATAATTCTTATAATTATTTTGATGCAGATATTAAACAGTTTCATGTTGGTAACTTTTGGTTCATTTGACCACAGAGACCAAAACATGCAACTAATTTCTTTGAATACCATTTGGCGTGTTTCTGTATGTGGTATACTGCTTTGTGGATAAAGTATGTGACACATGTATGCACACACACACACACACACACTTTGGAACATGAAGCCCAGACTTCATGCCCACTGGCAGGAAAAGTCATCTTTTTCCTTCATGATTCTCTAGTATAGTATTAATTTCCTTACCACTTACGAACTTTTACCCGATTTCAGTTTTTATACATGCACATTTATAATTGGTCAAATTTCAAAGATTAGGGCATCCTGTATTGATGATGGCAAATGGTCAAATTACATCTTTGTAAGCAGTTTGGTATAAGACCACTGTTGTCCAATTTATACAATTAACAAGTTCTCTATCTCACCTCCTTAAAAATAATCTTCACTTGGATGATATGACTGATGGAAGGAATCGAAGACAATGAACAGATAAATGCAAACATTTTATACTAGGTGTTTTGATTAGTTCACAAGTTCTTTCTATCATTGAGTTTCCTTTTATGCAAATTAAACAATGGAGTATCCTGTGTGTATACGGTATGATTCAACCAAATGCTCGTTCAATAAATAAACACTGTTCACTTAACCCTGAGTATGTTGTTTATTATTAACATAATGGCAAGGAGATCAAATCTGTAAAAAAAAAAAGCTTCTCTTGAGCTTTTAGGTTATCAGTCCGCACAAGAAATTAACGTTTAAGTGACAAAGGAAAAACCATCTTGATGCCTTCTGTTGCGCGTCTAGGTTATCAGTCCGCACAAGAAATTAACGTTTAAGTGAAAAGGAAAAACCATCTTGATGCCTTCTGTTGCGCTTTTAGGTTATCAGTCCGCACAAGAAATTAATGTTTAAGTGAAAAGGAAAAACCATCTTGATGCCTTCTGTTGTGCTTTTAGGTTATCAGTCCGCACAAGAAATTAACGTTTAAGTGAAAAGGAAAAACCATCTTGATGCCTTCTGTTGTGCTTTTAGGCTATCAGTCCACACAAGAAATGAATGCTTCAGTGACAAAGGAAAAACCATTTTGATGGCTTCTGTTGTGCTTCTAGGTTATCAGTCCGCACAAGAAATTAACGTTTAAGTGAAAAGGAAAAACCATCTTGATGCCTTCTGTTGTGCTTTTAGGTTATCAGTCTGCACAAGAAATTAACGTTTAAGTGAAAAGGAAAAACCATCTTGATGCCTTCTGTTGTGCTTTTAGGTTATCAGTCCGCACAAAAAATGAATGCTTCAGTGACAAAGGAAAAATCATTTTGATGGCTTCTGTTGTGCTTTTAGGTTATCAGTCCACACAAGAAATTAACGCTTCAGTGACAAAGGAGAAACCATGTTGATGGCTTCTCTTGTGCTTTTAGGTTGTCAGTCTCACAAGAAATCAACGCTTCAGTGACAAAGGAAAAACCATGTTGATGGCTTCTCGTGCTTTTAGGTTATCAGTCCGCACAAGAAATTAACGCTTCAGCGACAAAGAAAAAACCACGATAGCTTCTCTTGTGCTTTTAGGTTATTAGTTTGCACTTGAGCATCAACCTACATGTATCTAGGATTACTTTTTGTGACCATTTGTAAAGGAAAAAAGATGATTAATACAAAATTATGCGGTTTCAATTAAAGTAAAGATGCAAAATCTTAATAATGCTGTCACTCTGACTTGTATCTGAGACCAACATAAGTGTTGCCCATGCACACAGACATGTGAATTCCATGAATGCATCTTTTTTTTCACATGTAGAAATTCAGTATGAGAATGAACTTAACTTCATCATGGTCTTTATATTGCCAGAACAGTATATGGTCAGTTTTATATGTTTGTCATATTTTTCACTGCTGGGAGTGGAATATCACTGACTTTCATTTGATAATTAGCAATGTATATTGTGGGAACTGCAGCAAAAATGAGGAGATGAATGTGTCTGTACATTATGACAATGTAGTATTGAAAAAAACAGGCAGCATTAGGAGTACGCAGGGCCTAGGGCCAACCATGACCACGCAGGGCCAGAGTACCCACTAGTGGCATTGAGAAAATAGCTGCATTTGTGCTGCCACCTGTTAATTGTGTTACGATGTTGACTTCACAACTTTGCGTGCATTATGTGCGGCCTATATCAGCGTTTCCAATTTTCCGGAGAATATAGCTTGACAAACTCATAAGGACGACCTTAGGCCTGAAGCCCAGGGCCCCTTCAAGAGCGAGGCCTGGGGCAGTCACCCCACTTGCCACCCCCAAATGACATTCATGGAAAAAAATGATTTATTGTATTATTAATACAGTTTGTACAACATTGTTATTATGTTAATATTATCTAAAATTTGATCTGGCATTATGTCTATTATATCATCATCTTATTTTGAACTAATAAAAACTAGCTGAATTATCATATTTTCTCAGCATCAGAAAGTAAGCAAATTTCTCCCAAAAAAAGATAATGTAGATAAACCTGTGCCTCTCTCTCTCTCAAACTCTTTGAGTCAACTTGCATGGGTCATAAACAGTAAACCACATTAATTTTATCAAAATCAAGTCCACTCCACGGTGATCATTATATTCTACTCCATGAAAAAGTGTGTGCAGAGCTATTCCACATACAAAACCATGGCAACTCCATCTGGATATGTGGCAAGATGATGCAGGTTTTTTCTTAATCCTCTCCACCCTTTTACTCTATCCACCCCCCACTGCGACAAGGGTTTAAAATAATCCTGCAAGCTTTACTGTAATAGGAGAGACTAATTTTAATAAGTTTTCCAATGAATTGTTTTAAATCATATGTGAAGATATTTTCGTAAATAATTACTGTTCAAAATAAAATTTTACATGACATTATCAAATTCTAGTTTTCCACTTTTTCGGTGGGTTCTGAAGTTATACTTCATGAAAGTTTATTTTATGAAACCTAAGGAAATGTGACCTTTGTAAAAACAGAACAAACATCATAAAATATAAGCAGACTCCATGTTTATTGTACAATTAAAATACCATTTGCATTATGAAAAAACAAAAACGTAGCACAGAGCAATACTCTAAGAACAATTAAAATAATGGAACAAGGTTCAAAACCCTGAATCTTCCATCATTAAACTCGATTTAGCTCAAGTCTTACTTGAAAATATTCTGAAAAAATAGAAGATAAAAGGCCGCTTTTGTACACTGAGTTAGTTATGTATGCCTGATATTAACATTGTACATAAAGTTACCTTTACATGCCTGGATTAACATAATACATTGTATATCAAGTTACTTTTGCACACCTGGATTAACATCATACATTGTAAATCACGTTACTTTTGCACACCTGGATTAACATCATACATTGTACATTGAGTTACTTTTGCACACCTGGATTAACATCATACATTGTACATCAAGTGACTTTTGCACACCTGGATTAACATCATTCATTCTACATCGAGTTACCTTTGCATGCCTGGATTAACATCATACATTGTACATCGAGGTACTTTTGCACACCTGGATTAATATCATACATTGTACATCAAGTGACTTTTGCACACCTGGATTATCAAATTATTCTTTCAAATAATGACAAAATATTAAAGTGCAGTAAAGGCTGTTTGTTGGTTAAAAATTTGCATTCATCCATAGATATAATTTTTAGTACTCCTATTATCTGCAAAATTGTTCTGACCTCAAAATTAAGAAATCAGATTATTTTAGGACTGTCATTTGGTGAACTACTAATTTGTTCAAAACGACAATAGCTTATTTCTTTATGATACTGCAGATAACAAATTAGCATCATTTATCAGTTTTATTGAGATTCATGTTGAAAGATCATACATTTTCAATACAGCAGGGTCTGTGCATAGTGTTACATAATGCCATTTCAAGTTCATGCACAAGAATTGAAATTAGTGAATGAAGTGCAAATACAGACACCTGTGTATACAACATCCTGGTTGACAGAGACATTATATTGATGGACCAGGCGTGGTTTGGAATACTACTTAATGTATTTCTGAAAACAAAAGCCAATCAAAGCAGCAAGAAAACAATTATGGGGACTAAATACCTACTGAAATTCACAGCCATGGCAGATTTTCTTTTAAAAAGAGACAAAGGGAGAAAAACTTTGTATGGATATAACTGAAATCAATACGATGTTTTTGCTGTTAAGATATGACTCACACCCTTGTTTTAAATTCCATGTTATCCATAGTTCTGCTTTTCTTTTCCATCCATCAATACCATATCCATAACCTTGATATATTGAGACATGTCCGGCTAAAAGAACACCACCAACTGAAAATAGTATGAGTCCTCTTCGAGTTATACTCAGTTGTTTATTGCACATTTTCAAGATTATGAAAGTTTAACAATACTTGCTTGATGAGACAATTTTTTAGGAAAACTATATTGCACACTTGAATCTTGCACTTCTATATATGTCCTGGATCAAGTTCAAGGACTTGCAGTTCACACCATTGAGACAGTTGTATCGACTAGAGACTGATGTTTTCTGGACTCCTTCCCTTCCTTATCTCTAACAAAAAAAGAAACACACACAGAATAAGATAGTAAACATAATAACTACTCATTTTTTAAACAAGAGTCCACTGAAGGGACGGATGCTCTAATGCACAAAAAGAATTTCCAGGAATGTAAGATAAGAGCATTTTAAATCATCTCTGATGTGGTATTTTCAGTGATAAGATTTTCGAATTTGATACTGTGGTGCACATATTGGACGTCAGCTTGGTACCATTTTATTTAGACAAAGCAGATGCCATGAAAAGTGTTTTGGTGAAAACCCCGTCATAATGATCTTCAGTCAACGTGAATTTTTAGACGGTCATCATGGCAGCCATAATGGAATCATGACTGGCACTATTTTCACTTAGGACCAACTAGGTATCGTAAGAAGTCT
Organism: Sinohyriopsis cumingii; assembly: GCA_028554795.2. Classification (NCBI taxonomy): domain Eukaryota; kingdom Metazoa; phylum Mollusca; class Bivalvia; order Unionida; family Unionidae; genus Sinohyriopsis; species Sinohyriopsis cumingii. The sequence continues at coordinate 135,411,921 of CM068824.1, forward strand.
ATTGGTGAAAACACCCATGTTGGTATAACCATCCATTCAGGAGGAGTAGAGACAATTTTTTCAAGATATGACTTTCAATTAAGGTGTAGCAATAACAAGATTTTCAAAATGGCTGATGTATAATGGCCATATTGGATGTCAGATTGGCACCACTTTCATTTAAGATTAACTGGACATTATATAAAGTCTTCTGTTGAAAAGCCAATGTCAATATGACTTTCAGTTTATGTAGATTTGTGATGACCAGACTTTTAAGATGGTGGCCATGGCAGCCATAATGGATGTGAGATTGGCACCCTCCGTGTCGGAGGAATAGTAAGAACAAGTTTTTAAAGATGTCCATGTGGTCTTAGATGAAAATGGTGCCATTCTTGCATCCTATATGGCTGTTACAGTTTGGACATCAGATTGGTAACATTTTCATTTATGACCAAATAGACATAAGAATATTTCAATTAAAATCTCATGTTGATATGACCATCCATTAAGGAGAAAAGTAATAACAAGATTTCATGATGGCCACTGGTGGCCATATTGGATGTCAGAATGGCACCTTTAAATTTTAAGACTAACTAGACATCATAACATGTGACAATCCATTCAGGAATAGTAGAAATGACAAGATTTTCAAGATGGCTCCCATGGTGGCCATATTGTACCTCATATTGGGCACCATTTAAATTTAGGACTAACTAGACATCAAACTAAGTGAAAACATGTTGATGTGACCATCCATTCAGGAGGAGTAGCAATAACAAGATTTTCAAGCTGGCTACTATGGTTCCCATATTGAATCTCACATTGATATTGACATCATTTTTGACATTGGCATCAATTTCATTTAGGACCAACTAGACATCATGGGAAGTCTTGCAGTGAAAACCCCATGTTGATATGAGTATCCATTAAGCAGGAGTAGCAATAACACGATTTAAGGCTGTCCACCATGATGGCCATATTGGATGTCTGAACAGCCATATTAGATGTCTGAGCAGCACCATTTTTATTTAGGATAAACTTGGCAATCCTCCAGGTAATTTAGGAGGAGTAGTGTTAAAAAACGTGTACTTGATGGATGGATGATGGACAACATCCCATCCCATAAGTTCTTCTGGTGTATGACCAATGGAGCTTTAAAAAATTTTTTAAAAATCAATGTTTACATAGCTCCATCCTATAATACCAGTAAGCTATAATTATTATGCAGAAAAATAAATTCAGACTAAAGTGATCTTTATGCTGGTCCATTTTATAATTCAAATGGTTTCAAAATTGCTTATCTTTACATTTGTAACTTTTAAATGGCAATCTATTATTGAATATTCTGCTGACATGCCATTTAACTATATACACACAAGCAAACTGTGACAAAGCATAAAGTAATAGAAAAGCTTATTCTTTTTTATGATGTCAAAGGAGACACAATTTTAAGACTGTTTTTCTTACAATTATTGTTCTTAAAATAAACATAAGTAGCTATCATCACAGTCCAGTCCTAGAAGACAGATTTTACTTAGTGAATGTCAGGACTTCCAGAAACCGTGGCATGACAGCCCATATTAAGCAGCATAACCATGCATCAGTAATTATCCTAATTAACCACTACACTTGAGGTCTCACATGGAAAGCCTGCAGTCCACTTATTTAATTCTATACTAATTCGCATGTACAAATACAAAATTAACCTTTGGATGGTCACCTATAACATGCAATGTATAGTCTTCAATAAATATATTTAGCTATTCCCACTTTCAACTGCATTGGTCAGAATGGGTTCTGGATGCATTTAACATAGAAGAACATAGTATGTGGTAATGAACAAAGCAGATACAAAAACATAAATATAGGTCACTGTGACCTTTGTAAGGGTGTAGTGGCACTCCATCAAATTATTGAGTTTCATGACAGAACCATACACAGCACCCAATAAAAGAACCTTAAACACACAATTTCAACAGTCGATGATGCCTGAAATATAGGTCACATAGATTCTTTTTACAATGAGGGTATCCATTTATCAAGATTATCTCCTCACCAACCTTCATGATTCTAGGTAAGATGGAATATGGGTCACAATTCTAGGTATCATGGAATCTATAAAACATTACAAAAATAAACTTCATAAGCAAACTGCAAGCACTTAATCAAAACCAGTAAAAGATGAAATATGAGTCACAATGAACTATTTTTCTGAAAGGTTGCGATACTAATAAAAATGCACATCATTATCAATTTTATGAATCCTGCAAGAACGGCGCCTGATAAATGAAAACCAAACAAGATGCATCCCCTGATTTTCATGATTCTAGGTAGGACAGTAAACTGCATGCAAAATACATCATACATAGTTATGAATTAGAAGCAAAAATGTAACCGAAGCCAGCAATATGTACCTTCTTCATACAGATGTTGTACTGACAGAAATGAATATAATGTTCTAGTTTGACAATACAAACATCTCCTTGCAATGTTTCATGATTCCAGGTATATCAGGGTACCAAAAGTCTATTTAGTCAAAGCTTAATGCAAAACATTAACCTAAGCCAGAAAAAGTGAAATGTGGGTCAGAGTGACCTCCTCCTGTTTTAAGAGTGTAGTACTAACAGGAATGCATACAATCATTGATTTTGAACATTCTGACATGAACAGTAATTGAGAACCAAACTATGCAGTGTGCAAAAATCCTGAGGAAAATGCAAAACTTAACCAAGAATGTCCAACTAATTGTACATGCATGAACAAACACGCTAGCCCCCCTTTGCAGGGATTAGGTGTACTGAAATCTGCTCATTACTGACCTAGAAAGAATGAATGATTGAGATGCAGTGAGTCTGGACATACATTTATACTTATATACTTGTAGAGTGCTGACATCAGCATTCGGGCTGTACAATAGTTATCCCTTTCTTTGTAGTGGTGAGCTAATTAGAATAATTAGAATCTTTGTATTGCATTTCATATTAAGCTAAACTCAACTCAATGCATTCACTTTCATGGGAATTGATTATTCTGGTGTTTCAAAAACTAATGATTTGACTGATACTTAAACTTGTGGATTGGGGAAGGGTCATTGATGAACTGGTATTTAAAATCTGTGGACTGGGAAGGGTCATTGTTGAATTAGTCTTTAAATCTGTGGATTGGAGAATGGTCATAGTTAAATTGGTCTTTAAATATGTGGATTAGGGAAGGGTCATTGTTAAATTGGTCTTTAAATCTGTGGATTGGGGAATGGTCATTGCTGAATTGGTGTTAAAGATGCTGATTGGGGAAGGGTCGTTGGGGAAGGGATAATTAAATTGGTGATTTGCAGCATTTTTGAAATTGAAGAAAGATGGTACCTCAGAGAGATATGTAAATTAATGTTAACAATTTACAAATATGTTCACATTATGATGTTCTATTATTACCACGAAAAATAAAAGATAACTTGTGCATTAGAATGCCTGCAAAAATATGTCTGTTTTATAAATGATTTTTCAAATCTAAAGTTTTAATTAAGATAAAATGTGTTCATTTATATCCAGTTAACCATCATTAAAAAACATATCCTTGAGCGATACACCTTATTTATCAATTACATACCAGTTTTAGGTCAAGGCAAATAAACAAATGAAAATTCTGTCTATCAAAAGTACAATATCTAGATTCATCATAGCAGGCAATTAGACAGAGTTTGTGAGCGAATTTATTTTTACTTGCCAAATGAATTGTCATTACTCAGACAAAACTAATACAGATAGCCAATGTTAAAGTCAGTGATTGAAATGGATTTTATCTACCTACCTGGTATGCAATATAAATGTTACAAAGAACATTAAAATGTTTCATTGCATCCAGTTTTCTCCAAACATAGTGATGTTGGGGCTGTTAGCATTTTTGCTACTGCTGGTACTTCAAAATAGCATTTTTTATAAGATGCACCATGATTTAGCATGAAAGCCGATACTTATATTGTACAGGAAAAAGTATTTGCATTTTGTGCATGTTCTAAGACATCCTGTGCTTATTTGTTCTTTTGTCTCTGATAATTACAATGTTTTAGGCAATCTTCCTTAATGTGAGGAGATTAATTACAAGAGTTGTCAAATAAAACCTCTCTACCTTTTATGATGTCTAGATCGCTTGAGAGTGGTAGCGTTTGATGAGATCATTGGTCTCAGTTTCTCCTTGATGGAGTGATAGTTTCTTTCCAGCTCTCTCTGGTAGTCCTTCTGTTCAACTGTGATAAGCAGTTTGTTCTTGTGTAACGCATCGTAGCATCTGTTAAAAAATAACTTTAATGTATTTCATGCTGGTCATAAAGCAAGTTCTAACAAGAGAAGGTGATGCCTGATAGGACTACACTACTGCAGCAGATAGGACGGTACACCACCACATCCTATAAGGCATCAACTACTTTCAGTTTAAACTTAATCAGAAGTGAAGGTGATACCTGATAGGACTACACCACCCCAGCAGATAGGATGGTACGCCTCCACATCCTATTCAGTTTAAACTTAATCAGAAGTGACGGCAAACCTCTGCAAAAACCTAACTGATAGATTCCAAATCCAACAATAGACTGATGACTCTTGACATTAGTGCATCAGCAGATAAAATCGAGCTAATTCACAACCACACTGATCAGAGTTCTGAAAATTAACAAAAAGAGAAAACTGGACAATCGGTTTCAGAATGCATACAGCCAAGCACCTGCTGCTACCTAACCTTTATAGAAGGAGGCCAGGAAACCATGATCAAAATTTGCAAAATGACAAAAAGTGGTGAACTACCTACAAGAGTGTTGCCAAAAAGGTCAATAACCTAAAATATTTAGAAGCACAAAGCTCAAAGATACTTCAAAGTAAAGAGGTCTTTGTGCTACATGTGGTATTATTTAGTTACTCACCTGCCATCTCTGTGGCAAACAATATGTAGGTGAGACTAAAAAGGGAATTACAAGAGATAATAAAAGAACACCTCTGGAATATCCATAATAAAAAGAACACGCTCGTGTCTATACATATTAACCAATCTCAACACAACATAAACTGTGTTCAGTATTAGATATTAGAAATTATCCAATTCGATCCAGAGATCTCAAGTAGCAGCATCTATTGGAAAGATAGAGAACTTTAGTGGATTCACCAATTACATACTCTACAGCCAGTACGGATCAACATCTCTCTTTAAATGGGAGTCCAGGCATTTCTAACCTAGTTCTGACAAGAGGCCTTAGTGGGCCTGGGATGGCTCACCTGGTTGCCATCTACATACCGAAAAATGAAACTGCAGTTGGCTATAAAGTCTGGGTCAACAGTATAACTTTCTTTAAAAATTTCTTCCAATGATGTTGATGACATATGTTATGAAGATAACTGTTTCAAAGTTTCTCTGATTCTTTTTCGTCTGACCAATATTTAATGGTATATCATCACCATTTATCCAAAACTCATTTGTCCCATACTGAAAGGTGTGCATGCCAGGATGCATTCAGTCAAATATGGTCGAAGTCTTTTGAATTTTAATTTGTTATATAGTTGTTTCAAAGTTTATCTATTTCTAGTAACAGTAGAAATATTTACCAGCAAATCTGCATCACTTGTACAAAATCTTAAAGGCCTTTAAATCATTTAAAGATGTTTCTACTTTTAGTAATGCTTTCAATAAAATCCAAATCTGATCGAATTCTGTTGATCAGTTATTAGAAAGGAGGATGTTTAAAGGCCTTGTATTTTAGCAATGATGGTGTATGGGTGACATTTGTAAAATCTAAAAGCCATTCATGCCAGAATGCTCTCTGTCATGCTTTGTTGAAATCTACTCAGTGATATTTTTGGAGAAGTTGTGAAATTAAAAGCTGATGGATAGATTATGCAAAGGATGTTGCACAATAAAAATGTAAGCTAATAATTTAATTGAAAGTTCATATAAAGCTGATGGCACTGTGAGAGTTTTAAGAACTTTAGAATAGCTTTAACCAAGGAATGGAGAGTTGTAAACTGTACACACTGTACTCTCCAGGCTCCTATAAGACATCATATGTAAACAGTACACACTGTACTCTCCAGGCCCCTATACAGCACCATATGAAAATGGTATGCACTGTATTCTCCAGGCCCCTATATGGCACCATATGAAATTGGTACACACTGTACTCTCCAGGTGCCTATAAGACACCATCTGTAAACTGTACACACTCTGCTCTCTAGGCTCCTATATCACACCATATGTAAAAGGTACACACTGTCCTCTCCAGGCCCCTATAAGACTATTCTCCTGGCCCCTAGAAGACACCATATGCAAACTGTACATGCTGCACTCTCTAGGCTTCTATAAGACACCATCTGTAAACTGTACACACTGTACTCTCCACTCTCCAGTGGCCTAGTGGTAGAACATCTGCCTCGGATGCAGGAGGCTGCAGGTTCGAACCCTGGCCAAGTCATCCCAAAAGACTTTTAAAAATGGTACTAACAGCTGCCTTGCTTGGTGGTCAGCATTAAGAGGTTAGTATTAGGACTGGTCGTCCTGGTGTCAGGATAATGTGACTGGGTGGGACATCATTCTACATGTCTGCGGCATGATGCCCCAGTGCTAAACATCACCATAAACTGTCATACTGCAGACATCATAGTGATATGACTGAATGTTTTTTGAAGCTATGTTAAAAACCTAAATAAAACACACTCATACACTCTCCAGGCCCCAATAAGACACCATATGTAAACTGTACACAATGTACTCTCCAGGCCCCATTAAAGGCAACATATGTTAACTGTACACACTGTACTCTCCAGGCCACAATAAGGCACCATATGTAAACTGTACACATTGTACTCTCCAGGCCCCTTTAAAGGCACCATATGTAAATTGTACACAGTGTACTCTCCAGGCCCCGATAAGACACTATATGTAAACTGTACACATTGTACTCTCCAGGCCCCTTTAAAGGCACCATATGTAAACTGTACACAGTGTACTCTCCAGGCCCCTATAACACACCATAACACCTGCTTACAGTTTCTTGTATGTAAAATTGAAATTACCCATGTAACAAACCATGCCAGACAGGAAAATCTATGATAAAAATATTCTCAAGGCAGTTCTTGTCTCTCTTCACAACATTACTAGTGTTTAGTAACTAATAAATTGCACAGATCACCTACGGGAGTTAATCTTACATAACTAATAACATTACAACATGAAAGAATACCATATAATGCATACAAAGTGAATTATGTTTTAACCACACTAAATTGATAAAATTTACAGTAAATTGATGATTCTATGAATATAATAATCCACAATGTATGAAACTAGAAAAACAGTAAGAATATAATCTTGTCATGCAAGAAAAAGATTACAAACTTTTTCAAGAAGTCTTTGAAACACAGTCGGAGCTTATTGTGATGCTTTGATGGCAGCTCCTTGCCCTCTGATACACCCTTTAAAAAGACTAGAGCCACCTCAACTGGTCCCTGTTTGCAATAAATAGAACAACAAATCAGGATAAAAAAATGAAAGACTACTGCCATCTAGACTGGTCTATATTTGCAATAAATAAAGTAAACAATGAAACGCATGAGTAAAAGCTATTTACTGACAAATATTCCCATCTCAATTATAAAATGAGTATTTAACCATTAAACAGACCCATACGCCACCCCCATTTTTGATTTCCTGCATGGCTCTATTTCCCTTAATATTTTTCAGGTCCCTTTGTAAACTCATGCCATCGCTTATAGTATGGTCTATGTTTTTTGGGTGAAAATGTGCGCAAATTATTGAGGGAGAGGTGTAGAAATAAAATCTGATAATAAAATTCATGGCAATGGCAAGTTGAGCATGTAAGTAGTGGCAAATGTCACTATTGAAGACACTGTTTCACAATGTGATCCCAGTATGAGCTACCAAAGAATAAGCGAAGATATATCCTACCATACTACTTGTTTGTTAACTTTATTTATCAAAAGGAGAACTGGTCAAGATTTTTTTCTCTCTTAAACTTATAAAGATCACACATCAAAGACACAGGTACAGTGGGATGATAGATTGGTCTATACACCTCCAACATAATGGAGCTGATTATTTGGTAACCAACCTACTTTTGGGTATCCAACCTACTTCACTAATCTTGTTGCCTGAGCACTTGGACTGACCCCACAAATGTCTAGGAGATATACCAAGGTCATCATTATGACAATAGTACCTCACCTGACTGAAGAGTTCTCTAACTTCTAAGAACTCTAGTAAAAACTCATAAATTTAACTTGTGATCAGTTCAATTATGAGGCAATTACATATTTTCTTTTTCTAATAAAGTGGTATAAAAGATTCCTGGGTTTTTCCATGACTGAAAAATATTTGCCAAATTAAAGAGTTTTCCTTGGTAGCATGGGCATACAGTCAAGCCTAGCTTTAGAAACCAACCCCTATTGCCAGAAAAAAGCAGTCCCTAAAGATAGCTGGTCTCATAACAGGTCTGTGGAGGGCCAGTTGTCAACATCAAAATTATACTGAAAAAATACCCACTACAGTACATGTATTTTATTCTTTATTCACAGTCCATTCTATACTTAAATATTAGATGTATTTATCTCAAAATATTTGAATACAGCAACAATGATATACAGCTATCATAAACCATAGAAGTTCTGATGAGACCTTTGGTAAACATGTATGCACCAATTAAATCAAAACATAAAATTTACTGATTTATAAAGAAAATCTTGTTATCATTACTCCTACAGAATGGATGGTCGTATCAACCCAAAAACCTCTACCATATTTGCTTGCTTATAAGAATATTACCAATTGCAAACTGCACTGATCCATCAGATTTGGGTCTGTATAGTTTGTTAGAAGTAATCAGCAGAACAAACAACATAGGTCCTGATCTGCAGGCAGATTATGCTACGGCAGATCAGGACCTTTGCTGTTTGCAGTTTGCCTTGTCTTATATCTATACGGTAGTTGCACATAACTGCAAATGGTGCCAATCTTATATGGTTGCCATTATGGTGATCTTGAAAATCTTATCACTATTCCTCCCGAATGGATTTGGTGTTTTCACCAAAAGTCTGTTAATGATGTCTAGCTTCTCTTGCCAATCTTACATACAATATGGTCACAATGTGATTGTGTCTTAAAATCTAGCCACTCAGAGATAGCTTCAATACAAAGCAGTTAAAAAGAAGAAATGGTTGTATCTGTAATTTCTGCAACTTCTTTTCAGACTGTAGTGTACTTCTCCCTTCCAAGGGATTATTGTTTCATATGGGTTCATAATCTGTACTAACCCTCAGACCCTCATCAGTGACCATGCTTACAAAGGTTAACAGTGTTATATATGGTTCTGTGGTATGGGTATGATTATTTATAGCAGTGTTAAAACAATTGTTTTCTAAACATTGTGGTCACAGGTCATTTTCTGCATGTCATCACTCATGACAGTGCATTTATAAATCATAAAATTGATCCATGCATAATGATTTCAGTTGCAAATGACAAGATGTTGCTCAAAACAGACTTGCTCAAATCAGGTTTTGCTGTGTGAAAGCTGTAATTTGATTAGTGAATCAAAAGGTCAAAATTACATGACCTTGTATTGACATTCATCAGAGTACTAGATCTTAATTTTAATCAGACTGATTCAAATAAAAGAACATATACAGACTTCTGGTCTGAGATATAGCCATTATTCAGTGTGTTAAGTAACAGTGATCACTAAAATCACACTATACATGGCACTTTCAACACATCACTGGTTATTTCAAGGAAATCGGTCCAAAGTGCCTTTCCAAAGGACACCCTGAGGAAGCTGATCTGGGCTGACTGGGGTGGGTATCAAACTCATGACCCTTGTATTACAAGTCTGGAGATCTACCAAATGAACTACAATGGTTCACAGGATTATCAGAATTTGTGTTACGTGGAATTTGGCATTACTAATGATGCAGATTCCTGCTTAAGAAGGCAAGACAGGAAAACTTGCTAAATCAGGGTACAAGCTTATATAGTAATATTATAGTCAAGTTCAAGTTCAAAGCTGCAACTGCTATAGAAAAAATACACGTTTCAAAACTTTAACACAAAATATTAACACTGATGATGGTCAACTCTTATGCCATTGGAATTGTTATCATTCTGTCTTTCATTCCCACATGAAGCATTAAGATAAATTTGTATGGCATCTGTGATGTTACATGCATCTGACATCTTGGGCGGTGCTCTTTCATGATCCTACACCATGAGCATGATATCTCTTGAAAACTTGATTTTATTTTGTTGAAATTAATTAGAATCAACTATCTGTATACTCATGGTCTGGTGCTAATGGCCGCTAAAGGGAAATTTACTAACCTGATTGACAGTTGTGCCCAAACATCCTTGTAGGACCATCTGTAACATCTTGGTGTCTGGCGGTTCTGTTGCATTAGCAACTGCAAGCTCTTTGGTCTTCTTCATAATATCTTCAATGGCTACCTCAATCGGAGATAAAATCACCTAAAAGTACAGCAGATAGTCTGTCATAATATCTTCAATGACTACCTTAATAGGAGACAAAATTACCTAAAAGTACAGCAGACAGTCTGTTGTAACCAGCAATATGATACATTATGGGCTTGTACTGTAACCAGCACAATAACACAAAGGGTGCTTGTAGTGAAAACAGTAACACGATGCAATGTGAGCTTGTAGTGTAAACAGCACAATGACACAAAGGGTGCTTGTAGTGTAAACAGTAACACGATGCAATGTGAGCTTGTAGTGTAAACAGCACAATGACACAAAGGGTGCTTGTAGTGTAAACAGTGACATGATGCAATGTGAGCTTGTAGTGTAAACAGCACAATGACACAAAGGGTGCTTGTAGTGTAAACAGTAACACGATACAATGTGAGCTTGTAGTGCAAACAGCACAATGATACATTGTGGGTGTGTACTGTAATCAGCAAAATGACAAATTATGGGCTTGTACTGTAACCAGCAGAATGATGCATTGTGGCCTCATAATGTAATTGGGGCCCCTAGTGGCCGAGTAGTCTGATGCACTCACTGTTACGGATCATCGCCATCTCACCTCCATCTGCATGGGTTTGAGTCTCGGGTTTGACCATGGTGGGTATGTGAGAAAGCTTGTCAGTAGTTTCCCATGGGTCAGTGGTTCTTTCCAGGGTTTTCCTGGGTTCTTCCTCCACCATTTATACTGGCTGCCATATATAGCCTATCTTGTGCTGAAAAATGGTGTCAAACCCTAGAACAACAACAACAACATAATGTAATCAGTACAATGATACATTGTGGCCTCATAATGTAATAAGCACAATGACACATTGTTGTCTTGTACTGTAACCAGCACAGAAATGCATTTTGGGCTTGTACTAATACTCCATATTTTAAAAGTGAGGGGAAAAAATTCATTGGTAAAGCCATCTATACTAGAAACTTAACTGACAGAATGCCAAGCATAAACAGCTTTGGTTCCTCATCAGCATAGCAATTTATGTAAAACTCACTTTTTATTACTCTTCCATCAAAACTCACAATCTGAATGATAAATTTTGAAGTTATGATAATTTGGAGGTCCACTGCATATTCTATTATGCAACAGCTGACTGGTAGCTGTCATGGTAGAATGCAAGGTAAATTGCTTTGAAAGGTGTGATGAACCATCAGCAGCCTCAGATAAAGAGAATTCACTTTCTACATCAGTACGGTTGTTCCACATCTACAATTATCTGGAACTGTATTCAGTATCCATCTCCCAAAGTGTATGCATCATATTCTGAAAATTCAAACATTATATGCCCCCCACCCCCACCTCTGTTTACTACTCATCTATGTAGGCTCTGTCCAATGAGCCATATAATTATATCTCCCCCTCCCCCCCATTTACTAGTCCTCTATGTGGGCTATGTGTCCAAATGATTCATACTCTGTGGAGTGTCACTTAAGGCTGAGCCCACTAGTTTACAGAACTAAAATGGTGCACAATATATGAAAGGATAGATTTTCACAAAGCAGTTCTTGTATATAAATGTTTAAATAGAGCTGCATCAGAGGATCTTCAGGATTTATTCAAACCTTTTTCAACAGTACCAGTTGAGATCAATGTCACATGGGAACCTATAAGCACAAAAACCAAGAACAGCAATTTAAAAAAGCTTCCAATACTCTGGTACAGTTCTATCGAACAAGCTTCCGCTATATGTGTTGTTGTTGTTCTAGGGTTTAACGCCATTTTTCAGCACAAGATAGGCTATACATGGCGGCCAGTATAACTGGTGGAGGAAGAACCCTGGAAAACTCAGGGAAGAACCACCGACCCATGAGAAGCTACTGGCAGGCTTTCCCAGGTATCCACGCTAGCCGAGCTTGGACTCGAACCCACGCAGACAGAGGTGAGATGGCAGTGATCCGGAACGGTGAGTGCTTTAGACCACTTGGCCACTCAGGGCCCCTTCGCTATATGTAACATCTGCTGAAAATATATCAGTATTTAAGAAGAGATATCATCAACATGTATGTGTTTTAAATAGATAATGGAATTTAGTATTTTAATACTGATCACATTGAAATGAACAGTAATTACTTTTATCTTTAATATAATGCACATTATTATACTCTTCTTAACAGGACTTCAAGGGAGAATAGTCACTCACTAAATGAGTCACACTCTGTAAACAAATTGATATTATTATTATTATTATTATTACACCAGTGAATCATTGAGACCTCTTGGAATTTTGGTTCATCTGCACCTTTATTCTTAAGAAGGTTTATCAGCAGCAATGAGTATGGTGAGTTTTTGCGAGCTCAAGCAAGAAGTCATTGGACAGAGCTATCCCATAACAACACATATAAAATCAAGCTCTAACACTAGTATTGCTGCATTTTCTGGTTCATGGACATGTATCAAATATAAAAAGTAGGCAAGCAATGACAGTTTTTCATTCCTTTTTTTTTAACATGTTAAGACAGAAAAAAATGTCTGTTCTTCTTCGCTGTAGCACACTATCAAAGGCGCTAACTTTGCTACTGCAGGGAAAGGGGCACATTTTTTCTTCCCATATTATCTTTGAGATATCAAATAAATAATTTGATATGTCTTTGGGAAGCAAAAATAATGATCATTTAGCCATCCCCACATTCATAAAATACAGTACTGTCAGCCTTATGGTGGGCCTAAATAAAGGATAAAATAACTGCAATTTCATATCAAGACATCATATGATAAATGTTTTAAATAACATAATTTAATACAGAGGTCTGGAATTTTTAATTACAACAAATTTCTCTACAGCATACCTGCTCCCGGTTGATGACTGAGAGCCTTGTTTTGATGTAAGGGAAGAAATGATTGGTGGTGAGAATAGTCTTCCTCTTGTACTGTTCATGTAGCTCACCGTGGGCACGGCCGTCTAGTGTGAATGGAGTGGCATACATAAATCTTTCTGTAAGTAATCAAAAAGAGGAACTTAACTGTCAATCAATTAACATTTAAACTCTTTCTCTTACAGGACACAGCAAGTCAAAATTGTAGATAGACAATCTAAGCAGCTGGAATGTTTCATTTGCATTCCTAAATATCCAGTTTGTAAAGTAATGTGTTACAAAAAGGTTCCTGGATTTGCACTCATCAAAGTAATTAAAAGATAAAATCTTGCTGGATTCCAGTATTCAATAAATTTCCAGATCATGACTAGTATTTTGGGGACTAAAGATGTGAAATGCTGGAGTATTTAACTATTTAAATATTTATACTTTTACATAGACAAGGGTCCAAGCAATCCAAAATCATTAAAACATTTATATAGGTTGGTGTGCGTTTTCTTGTGCTCCTCTTAGTTAAATATGTGTCCCCAAAGGTTATTATATACAAAAGAATAGGAAAAAGTACCCTGTCCCCAAGAGTTATTATATAGAGAAGGATCAGAAAAGAACCCTGTTATTATAAAGAGAAGTATGGGGAAAAAGTACCGTGTGTCCCAAGGGTTATTATATAGAGAAGTATGGGAAAAGTACCCTGTCCCAAATTGTCCATAAAAGAATAGTTGACTGAGTATTTTCAAATTCCTCAAATTTATCCAGGTTCTAGATTGGACCCCCTCACCAAATATGCAAAAAATGCCACTGACATTTTTATTGTAACAAAGAGACTGCATCAGTTTTCAACAACACAAAGTCTGCATGTCATGACTAGTGTAAAGCAGATTATAACTGCTAAAGACTTTCTAAGGTCTTGAACAATTTTTACTGACTTTATCATTTCTTTAACAAGACTACAACTGGGATTATTAAAACTTTAAGCATTTTTCTTTTTCATTGTTTAATAAGAGACTGAAGTTGCATCTATGTTGTCTGTCCAGTCTCTCCCAGAGGTCATATCACTATGGCAACAAATGGCATCATAATGATGATGTCATAATGTAATGACTGCAACATTTTGAGGTGTGAAGTAAGTATTCATTTTACAAAAGTGGACATCCTTATTGGTATCTTATTAAATTTTATGACCTTTTTGAAATGCTATATAGTGAAATATGCAAGTTGGCATTCTGGTCCATTGTAAAACAACTCAACAGCTGAAGGAAATAATGTAATTACTTATTTTTTTAGGATGATATTTACAGTTTCAAAAGGTATATGAAAACTTTCGGAATCACCAGTCTAGAAACAAGATATAGGATAGAAGAACCTGTTAATATGCAAAATAATATATCAAACACCAGCACTATATGAGCTATTTAGCAAAGTTCTGAACAAAAACATATTTTCTTTTTATATTTATCACTCGGCCATAACAAGCACCAGTTAGTAAATCAGAACCAAAAGAAAACAGAAGAGATAAGTCAGGTTACAAATTCGGGAAACATTGTACTTTCTCAATTGATCAACAAAGACATACAGATTCAGTAAAAACAATAGACCCAAGAGAGTCTAAGACTGCTCACCTGCCTGACATGTAACTAACAGGCAAATGCAGGAACAGCTTCCATAAAATCTGAATCAGGAAGATGCTATCTGTTAATATGTTTTCTGTGAAAACGCTGTTTCAACTTTTCTCTAGTTGTTAGACATTCATTCATATTTTATGGTACATCAACAGTGTTTGTCAAATATTGAAAGACCTGAATGCCATGATGCTTTTGTCAGAGTTAGTCAAATTCTGTCAAGTGGCTCTTTCAGATAAAGTTGTGAAGTGTTTTTAAATTTTTTTGCAATGGCCACCATGTTTGATGGTATATTGGCATAATTTCTACAAATCTAAAAGGACTTTAAGCTACAATGCTTTCAGTCAGATTTGGTAAAATTCTGTAAGGCAGTATTTTAGATGAAGTTAGTGGTGCAATTTTTTCTAATTTTAAAGCAGCAGCAGCCATATTTGATGGCATAGTGGCATAATTTGTACAAAATTAAAAGTCCTTCATGCCAAGACGCTATCCATGATATTCTGTTAAGTGTTTTTTGGAGAAGTCCTTAAAAGGGTTTTCTGTTCTTGGTTATGGTGGCCATATTTAATGGTGAATCAGCATCATTTGTATAAATCTGAAAGCCCTTCATTCTGTGATGTTTCTGTCAAAATTGGTCAAATTATGATGAGCCGTTTCTGAGACCACGTCATTTAAATATTTTTTCACTTTTAACAATGGTGGCCATATTTGACAGTTGATCATCGTCTTTTGTAAAGACTTAAAAGGCCCTTGTGTCAGTGGATGCTTTCTGCCAAAGGGGTCTTTTTCTGTTGAGTATTTTGTGCGAAAAGATCATTACAAGGTTTGTAAATTTTCCACAATATCCAGCAGCTCATTCAAAGCATTGAAACAAATTTGCAAACCATCAATGCCATGTCTTCTGACAAAGTTAGTCAAATTCATATATGCTCTACTGAGAAATTTTTTAAACATTTTCTACTTTTAGTAACTGATAACAGATTGGCTTCATTTTAAAAGACCTTCATAAAAGGATGCTCTTTTTAAAATTTAATCAAAATCTGTCTAGTGTTTTTTGAGAAGTTTGTTTAAAGGTTTTCTATATTTAGTCATAATGGTCATAACTGAAGGTGGATTGGCATCACTTAAACAAATCTGAAAGCCAATATTGCCAGGAAACTGTTCTCAAATTTAGTCAACTTACGAGGAGTGGGATTTTGAGAAGAAGCCCTAAAATGATTATTTTACCTACTGTAACGGTGGCCTTACTGGATGGCAAATTGGCATTAGTCTGAACAAATATGAGAGAGCTTTATGCCAGAATGTTTTTGGTCAAATTTGGTCAATGTCTGTTGAGTGGTTTGGAGAATTTATACATAGCAACTGTGCAAGAAAACATTAGCAAGAGTCCATCATTGGGACTGATGCTCTATTGTAAAATTATAATTTCCAATAATTCAAGATAAGACAATTTCTCAGTGTTTCCCTTTATGCACATTTGTGCGTCAGGGACGCACGCTGGAGAAATTTGACGCACACATTTTGTTGCCGTGCATTTTTTTGACGCAAAGGATTTTCATAATGTGATCAGGATTTATTTAATACCCAATGCATTGGACGATGGATGGCATCGTATTTTCTTCAAGCATAGGCATTGACTGGTTCCCCTCTTTGTTTGCTCCTTGCCTTGCGCTCCTCTATTCGTATAGCAGAGTGCAACGCAGGGAACATTAGAAACAATGAACCAGACTAGCACAGGCAATGTTATGATGGAGCAGCTTCCCCTAATCTCGCGAGCTCTCACGCGATTTTCATTAAGCTCAGCAATCCGTCATCTAGATGTTTAATCTCATTGCTTGATGCACTAGAAAGTGATCTCCAGATTAAAGTGCCGTGCACTAAAAATAATTAGTGAATAAAGTGAAAGAAGCAGCACACAAAAGAGTAACTGTGGATCTAACTTTAATGAAAAATGGAGAAAATAATGCCCTTGACTGGAATACGGTATTCATACATTAGGATTACCGGTGTGACTTACGATTGCGTGATTGCAAAGACAGCAAAAGTGAATAATCCTTTCTTGACAGTGTTTTAGAATTTTTAAAAATCTGCCCTTGTTCACCACAAGATATCTGGAGAACACATTATAACCCAAGACATTCTTTCACAACAAAGAAATCAGTAAACTTGCAGAGACAAACGCATTATTTGGATTACAAAGTCAGCGGATCATTGCAGATTTTGTTGGTTTTTAACTTTGCTGCAATAAAAGACAGATCTTAAAGTTCAAGAGTAACTTATTAGAAAGAAGATAATCATTATCCTCCTTGATATTTGGATAAATATGTTCTAGGACGAAGTACAATGAAACCGATGATAGTACACATTTTATGAATGGCAGTAATTTGACTGCCATTTTGTTAAAAAGATTTATTTGGCTTTTTGTATTGGCATGTATGTACTGTGTTGGGCTATAATATTGCTTCATATTGATTATAAGGAGACTGTTAAAAGAACGACTTTAAAAGAAAAATGAACTAATAAAATTATTCTTTGAATGGATAATGCATTTGTCTGTTAATTGTGTATGTTGATTTATTTGTATGTTTGGAGAGAGAGAATGTTGTGCAAGTTGCAATATCCTATCTGAAGCTGAAAAAGTACGAGTCATATAAAAATTTGTCAGTACATTTTTGACACCCACATTTTTTATTTGACCCCCAGTTCTGACATCAAAGGTTTTTTTTTACCCTCAATCTTACACCCCTGGGGATACACTGATTTCTTCTTTTTAACTGTTTAGTGTTGAAACCTTCATTCATATTCCTGAGCAAAGAGATTTTTTAAATAAGCTGTTGTAGCAGCCGTATTAGATGTAATGTCTGCAAATTTTTCATTTCAGGACAAAGTAAACACCATCAGAAACTTCCAGCTGATCAGTGGTTCTTCCCTTATGTTTCCAGGTTCTTCCTCAAACAGTTATACTGGCTATCTTGTACAGTTTTTGTGCTGAAAAATTGCATTAAGATCAAAACACCACCATCAGAAGACTTTTGGTGCAAACCCCATGCTGATATGATCATCCATTCCAGAGAATGTAACAAGATTTTCAAAATGTTCATTGAGGTTGGCACATTGGATGTCTACAAGACCAACTAGACATAACTGAAGTCTTTTGGTGAAAACCCTTTGTTCACATGACCATCAATTTTGGAGAAGCAATAATAAGATTTCAATATGAAATTGATGCTAATCCATACCTGCCATAATGTGTGTCACATAAAAACGTGACATTTTATTCAGAACTCCCCTGACGTGATTGTGTTTTGAAAATCAAAATTTTCAGAAATCTTCCAAAAAAACCCAAAACAATTACCTTGGTATGTATCTGTAATATGTATAAATGGTAAACTGCTTAGGGCTCAAGTAAAACTATGCTTGGTGCACTTTATACAGCAAATAATTGTCACAGAGCCAATTAAAAGGCAAAGAAGTCTGGTAAAAACAACCATTTACATATTACTTAACTGGCTGACAATAGCTAGGGTGATATGTTAAGTCCTTTGAAGACCACTGTGGGAGAGTCCATTGTGGTGATTTGAATAGATAAAGTTCACAAAGTGGGATAACCCAATTTGTTTAAGTTTTTAGGTAAATCAATCAGATTCTGGAGATAGATGCATTTTGAAAAATAAAACTTATTACACATCACTGCCTTGAATGGGAATGTTTAAGTCATCTGTATTAAAGATTATTGGGAAGTTTGTGGATAGTGACAATGTTTCTTTGAAGCTGGATTTTACTCCATACACAAAATGCTAAGCATGATTATTTTAATTGTTAGAATAATAATTAAGTGTGATTCATTTTTGAAGGCAATTAAGAAAGCAGTTATTATCAAAAAGCAAGCAAAGCCAAGCAAAATAAAATTCAGAACTCTCGAATGATGGAGTTTTACTTTGTGAAGCACAACAGCAAATGGGGGTGAAGGTAATTCTCTGCACATACTGCAAACACTATAAAGATATAAATCATCCTGGAGTGAAGAATATCTTTTGAAAATGAAGCACCACCCATATATAACTAAGGTGACATGCTGAACTGAACATTCAGATTTGTCATCTTAATTATTGTTTGTTATCTTAAACTTATTCAAATACTAATTATTAATTGACCCATGCTTTTCAGGATGATTTTTGCCATAAAAATGATTTAATGCAAGACAATAATAAGTAACTGTTAGAGTCTCGTGGTCAAAGTTCTGATAATGCTAATGTTATCGTAGTCAAGAACAACCCAGTTATGATCAGCATTCACTCAGAGAATCCAGCAGATAAGTTTGAACAACCACAACATCCAGTCTCAACTGAGTGTGAAGATGAACAATAATGACACCTGCATTACCTTCAAAGAAAACCAAAACCCCACACTGAACTGTTGAGAGCAGTAAAGACTACATCTAATTAAGCATATATTTTGCCATCCAATGGATCTTAAAGACATAAACTTGATTTATGTTTTTATTTAATGTCAGTGTGTTGTTGTTGTTGTGGGGTTTAACGCCATTTTTCAGCACCTGATAGGCTATGCATGGCAGCCAGTATTAATGGTGGAGGAAGAACCCTGGGAAGAACCACCGGCCCACAAGAAGCTACTGGCAAGCTTTCTCACATACCCACATTGGCCGAATCCTCGACTCAAACCCACGCAGATAGAGGTGAGATGGCAGTGATCTGTAATGAAGAGTGCTTTGGACCACTCGGCCACTTGGTGCCCCAATGTCAGTGTGGTTGTATTATATGTTTGCACATATGTATATATGTCTGTAATGATATTTTTGCAATGTTACATCTACCAACTACTTCTTTCTTTGTAAGTGTATTAAATGCTTTGATGAAAACAAACATTTTATTCAGGTTTGAATTTCCAATCATTTTCTATAGACTTAATATGAAAAGATAGTGTATTCTCAATTGGACAAAGGGGCTTTTTCAGTCATGCAAACTGACCTCCCCTCCCACCTCCCCCTCTGGGACCTGAAAACAAACATTCTGAGTTTTTACACTTCCAACTGTCTAGCAATATGGCAGGTACGACAATCTGACATCCATTATGGCCACCAAGTTAGATGTCAGATTGGCATCATTTTCATTTAGGACTAACTAGACACCATATGAAGTCTTCTGATGAAAAGCCCATATGACTTTCCATTTAGGAGGGGTAGCAACAGGAAGATTTTTCAATACTACATGCATAATGAATGTCTGAACAGCACCATTTTTATTTTAGATCAACTCGAATGTGTGTGTAAAGTTTCATGGCAATCCTCAAATTAGTTTACAAGGAGAATGAAAAATAAACCTGTGCTAACAGATGGGTGGATGTCAGATGAGGAACAACAGATGACAGACAACAAGCCATTCCATATACTGTTTTCTGGTCTGTGACCAAGTGGGGCTTAAATTCGAACTTGATATGGGCCTTTGTAATGTCAAGCATCAAGAAAAATCTGGCCTGAATTCATGCAGTCCTTCTAAGCTTATTTAGCCAGAACTGAATGGCAAAGTTCTAAGTTAGACAAAGGCAAAATAAAGTTTTGCCAGAAAAAAGTAACAGGCTAAATCAAGCTTGATATTTTTAATGCATAGTCAGATTAGATTTCTAATGTAAAGCTTCATACCAAAATTGATAACACTCCATGGAGTCCTTCAAATGGTAACAAGTGGAAATGAAATGGAGGGGCTAAGTTAGGAGTCAAACAAGGGTTGCAACTCCATAAACAATGACAGAAAATGGTAAAATTTTACCATGACCTAGGTCTTCTAAATGTAAAGCCATGACTGAAAATTTGACCTAAATATTTAATATTCTATGCCCCCTTTGTGGAGATGGTGGAATTCCTGAATGTACCCTACTTGTCATTAAATAGTGTGCTATCATAAAAAATATTATAATAATATCTAAATGACAAATACAGCAACTGGTAGAAAATATTGAATGCAAAGATTTTTGAGAGACATATGAAGAACTAGTAAAATGATAAAGAATCCACTAAAGTTTTCCTAACCAGAGTTATTACCTGATCATGTAAAGTAAAACTTACTAATGTTGCAGTTCTTCTCAAAGTAGGTGACTCGATCTCGAAGCTCATAAGAGTCAAAATATGGTTCAACATAGGTAATCTGAATACAAGCCTGCAAAACAGAAAATATACTGACTGACAACAAGGGTTCTGCACAAGCTATAGCTGTGAATTTCCTGCATATGACTTTAAAAGTTATTGCATGCAGAAATTTAATTTAATAAATCAATAAATAATTGCCTCTGCCACCCATGCTGCTGCAATCACTACTGGAAAGATGACACTGTCACCTTTTCTGACAACTCGGGTGACAATAATAATTATTTGCATACCCGATAATTTATCATTTCTTTCATTACATTTTATTAATCATTTCAAATACATCTCTCAATCATAATACATATTAGAACATTCACAAGCTTACAAATACTTCCCTCTCAAGCTAAAAAAGACAATAAGCACATCATCTGGATTGCTTAGCAATTAAAGTGTTAAAACAACATCTCTCTGCTAAGATGTAAATCATACAAGAATGGTCTCATTCTGAATGGATGGATTGGAGCCAGGTACCATCAATCATCATTTACTACTTCCTCTCATCCCTGGTCAGTATGTCTTTAGAAAAGGCCTCAAAAAGATATCTTCCATATTGTGCCTTTCAACTATTTTGAACAACCCTTAAGTTTTATTATCAGAGAAAATTATACTCTATTTTCCTATGGTGTCTTACTAACGTTTCATTACAGTTGAATACTTTGCACTTCAATCGTTTACTTTGTTGGACAATAGGCTATTCAGCCCCATCCTGACTGCCTTGCCTTAATAGTCAATACTACATATATCTCAGTCTGCCTTGCCTTAATAGTCAATACTACATATATCTCAGTCTGCCTTGCCTTAATAGTCAATACTACATATATCTCAGTCTGCCTTGCCTTAATAGTCAATACTACATATATGTCAGTACTCAACCATTTTGTAAGCTATATCAGTAAATAAACATCATTTCAGTGATTTCTCCAAGCATTTATCTTAACTCTGAGCATAAACTTCATAATAAGTTTAGTACAACACTTTAATGATATCTTCCACATATGCCATTGGTTTACTATTTAATTACAGGTAATCATGGGCAGACTGAAGTCTGGGGTCTAAAAGAAGTTCAAGATAATCGCCCCACCTGTATTAATTGTATGAGGTTCAATGGGACCACACCCAGTTTAACGAGATATGGATGAAAGATCTCATAAACAGATAAATGGGTTAGTAAAAGAGCCAAGAAAATCTTTCATAAGGATGCCAATGTCATCAATACTGCTGCCAATGGTACCCCACTTCCATAAGGATGCCAATGTCATCAATACTGCTGCCAATGGTACTCTACTTCCATAAGGATGCCAATGTCATCAGTACTGCTGACAATGGGACCCCACTTCCATAAGGATGCCAATGTCATCAATACTGCTACCAATGGTGCTCCACTTCATAAGGATGCCAATGTCATCAATACTGCTGCCAATGGGACCCCACTTCCATAAGGATGCCAATGTCATCAATACTGCTGACAATTGTACCCTACTTCCATAAGGATGCCAATGTCATCAATACCGCTACCAATGGTACTCCACTTCCATAAGGATGCCAATGTCATCAATACTGCTACCAACTGTACCCTACTTCCATAAGGATGCCAATGTCATCAATACTGCTGACAATTGTACCCTACTTCCATAAGGATGCCAATGCCATCAATACTGCTACCAATGGTACCCCACTTCCATAAGGATGCCAATGTCATCAATACTGCTGCCAATGGGACCCCACTTCCATAAGGATGCCAATGTCATCAATACTGCTACCAATTGTACCCTACTTCCATAAGGATGCCAATGTCATCAATACTGCTGACAATTGTACCCTACTTCCATAAGGATGCCAATGCCATCAATACTGCTACCAATGGTACCCCACTTCCATAAGGATGCCAAAGTCATCAATACTGCTACCAATGGTACTCCACTTCCATAAGGATGCCAATGTCATCAATACTGCTACCAATGGTACCCCACTTCCATAAGGATGCCAATGTCATCAATACTGCTACCAATGGTACTCCACTTCCATAAGGATGCCAATGTCATCAATACTGCTACCAATGGTACCCCACTTCCATAAGGATGCCAATGTCATCAATACTGCTACCAATGGTACTCCACTTCCATAAGGATGCCAATGTCATCAATACTGCTACCAATGGTACTCCACTTCCATAAGGATGCCAATGTCATCAATACTGCTACCAATGGTA
The DNA here is from genome assembly GCA_028554795.2 of Sinohyriopsis cumingii. Lineage (NCBI taxonomy): Eukaryota > Metazoa > Mollusca > Bivalvia > Unionida > Unionidae > Sinohyriopsis > Sinohyriopsis cumingii. The sequence goes on from CM068824.1 coordinate 135,435,232, forward strand.
CCCCACTTCCATAAGGATGCCAATGTCATCAATACTGCTACCAATGGTACCCCACTTCCATAAGGATGCCAATGTCATCAATACCGCTACCAATGGTACTCCACTTCCATAAGGATGCCAATGTCATCAATACTGCTACCAATTGTACCCTACTTCCATAAGGATGCCAATGTCATCAATACTGCTGACAATTGTACCCTACTTCCATAAGGATGCCAATGCCATCAATACTGCTACCAATGGTACCCCACTTCCATAAGGATGCCAATGTCATCAATACTGCTGCCAATGGGACCCCACTTCCATAAGGATGCCAATGTCATCAAATACTGCTACCAATTGTACCCTACTTCCATAAGGATGCCAATGTCATCAATACTGCTGACAATTGTACCCTACTTCCATAAGGATGCCAATGCCATCAATACTGCTGACAATGGGACCCCACTTCCATAAGGAAGCCAATGTCATCAATACTGCTGACAATGGGACCCCACTTCCATAAGGATGCCAATGTCATCAATACTGCTACCAATTGTACCCTACTTCCATAAGGATGCCAATGTCATCAGTACTGCTACCAATGGTACTCCACTTCCATAAGGATGCCAATGTCATCAATACTGCTACCAATGGTACCCCACTTCCATAAGGATGCCAATGTCATCAATACTGCTACCAATGGTACTCCACTTCCATAAGGATGCCAATGTCATCAATACTGCTACCAATGGTACTCCACTTCCATAAGGATGCCAATGTCATCAATACTGCTACCAATGGTACCCCACTTCCATAAGGATGCCAATGTCATCAATACTGCTGCCAATGGGACCCCACTTCCATAAGGATGCCAATGTCATCAATACTGCTACCAATTGTACCCTACTTCCATAAGGATGCCAATGTCATCAATACTGCTGACAATTGTACCCTACTTCCATAAGGATGCCAATGCCATCAATACTGCTGACAATGGGACCCCACTTCCATAAGGAAGCCAATGTCATCAATACTGCTGACAATAGGACCCCACTTCCATAAGGATGCCAATGTCATCAATACTGCTACCAATTGTACCCTACTTCCATAAGGATGCCAATGTCATCAATACTGCTACCAATGGTACCCCACTTCCATAAGGATGCCAATGTCATCAATACTGCTACCAATGGTACCCCACTTCCATAAGGATGCCAATGTCATCAATACTGCTACCAATGGTACTCCACTTCCATAAGGATGCCAATGTCATCAATACTGCTACCAATGGTACTCCACTTCCATAAGGATGCCAATGTCATCAATACTGCTACCAATGGTACCCCACTTCCATAAGGATGCCAATGTCATCAATACTGCTACCAATGGTACTCCACTTCCATAAGGATGCCAATGTCATCAATACTGCTACCAATGGTACCCTACTTCCATAAGGATGCCAATGTCATCAATACTGCTACCAATGGTACCCCACTTCCATAAGGATGCCAATGCCATCAACACTGCTGCCAATGGTACCCCAGGAGCCAACATTTTCATGTCCCAGTCGCTTGATACAGAAAGTTTGCAAATTCCAAAGAGGTTCTGGCATGACAAATCCAGCCTCTTCCTTGCTGGCTGAAATAACTTGACAAGCAGGTTTTTCATCCAAATTATTAAATGCTGAAACTGCATTCCTACCTCATATCTAACAAGCTGTTAAATTATTTCTGCAAACAAGTGGTGTAAAGAATGCAAGAGCAATAAGGCCAGCCACTGTGAAAGCGAGGGAAAATCGAGATCTTCTTCAAGTAATGTAAACAGATCTATCCCTTAAAAGCCTCTGTATCACAAATAGCAAACTTGTTCTAATGGATTTTAGAGGTGGAGATGTTAGGTCCATCATAATCTGGGCCACCATTCCATGGTTTCATTAAAATTTTGCCATTACAGATGGAAGGATATTAATCAGAACAAGGACCTCTTTGACCTTCAACTCAACCTACCATGGGTTCTGATATAGCTGGACAAGGCACCCTTCAAATCAGTGTTTTATAGCCTTCCTGACTCACCTTTCTTATGAGACCTGCTGCCAAGATATTTTAATCTTAACAGGATTTATGCCTTATCAGCTGACCTGCAATTTTGCAACAATGGTACATTTTTACTTATAACAATCCCTGGTTTAAGTACTAAGAATGGCCTCCCACTCATGGGAAACAGCCTTTTGTCAAGGAACCTCAGTTTTTGGATTCTTCTCCCACGTTCATCTTCAGGGCCCTCTTTGGGTAATGAAGTTGTACCTGAAGCCTACTGAGATGATCAAAAAAGGGAGATCCCATTTGTTCTTATCACTAAAAGAAGTAAGGTACAATATTTCAGTGCAGGCTCTTTCATCCTGGATCCATTGGGTTTCCCATTCAGACAAAGTGTAAATAACCCAAGACCAGATGAATTTCTTGCGCATATCGACTCACAAAGTTAGAGTATTTGCCACCAGCACATCATTCAAGTGAAACTGTTCCCTTACCAATGTCATTTAAGAAAAGCTGTGAGACAGAGACACAAGATAACTTTCTCCAGCTTTTACCTCTGAGACCCTTCATCCCATAGAGCTTGATTTGACTCTATGGGACCTATAGCTATAGCTCAACTGGGTACCTTAACCACTATTTTTATTGATAAAATTTGGCCAAAGTTAAAATAGTATTCAGCAACAATCTGATGGCAAGGTCAAAATTCGTCTTAATGAATCTAACATGTGCACAGTGTACACAGAATTAAATTGTACTCTTATCCATAAGTTGGCAAGACACTTGTATCTAAATAATAAGTAAATAAATTAAATATGAAACCTTTCTAAATTCTATATATACCAATATCTACGATTCCATCTAATCTTTGACCCTGCCATCAAACTGCAACAGTAAATAAACTGACATGAAAGAAACGAGAGATAAGTGCTCTTAAGATCACTGGAATTTAGGGATTAGAAAAGAAGCCAGGTTGCAATAGGATCAAGCTTGTGATTGATAGGTACAGACAAACATGAATTTAGTTATCATTCGATTAAATGGTATATTGTTACCTTGTTGGGATCTAGTTTCTCTCTCTCCACAGTGTTGGAGTCCTTAATCATCTGCACGCTGTCATAACCAAATCTTTCTCCATAGAAACTCTAAAACATGGAAAAAGATAAAGGATCTTCAAACTTTGTAAAATACTTTGGTATTTATAATGTAAGAAACAAAAGAACAAATAGCAGCAATTTCAAAGGCAATCCACCACAAAATTGAGAAGCTTCTTATTACATATTACACACAACTCCCAACACCCACCCCAAGCACTGCATATTGTCTGTTTGTATGTATGTATGTGTATGTATGACTAACTTTATTTCCTCTTCAACAGAAACTATGTCAGGTTTATCAAATTTAGAATACATGATCATGAAACACAAGAAAGAATCAAATTACAAAATAAAAGAAATGCTTTGTCAACTAATACATTAACAAAATGGAACTTCTAACTGAAGTACAGCCATATAACATGACTATACAAATATCAGAACTGGTACTGTTTAGCGTGGTATAGCACTTGCATTCTTAAAACATATACCTAATGCTAGTAATGATACAAAGAATGCAAGTACTTGCAATATCCATTGTTAAAGTATGTTTGTATGTATGTCTTGATGGATGGATGGTTGGCTGGCTGGCTGGCTGGATGGATGGACGGATGGATGGATTAGGTTCAATGGCATGTCAGCATAATCCTGAATATTAAAAGTTCCATTTTTTTTAATTTCTCTCCATTATTTAAACATGCCATATGGAAATGATGGAGAACACAGACACCCAGATCATGATTTAAGGCTTAAGTCTATATCCACAACAGTTCAAAAGAGGATGACTGATAATTCAATACAATTCACTGAATTTATCATTTATCAATTTTCACCTCACTCCAACCTAATTATACTAAAATCTTTTGTTTGGGATTCCGACCTCCAAACGGTGGGAGATTTCTGGAAGCTTGGTTATGGAAGGTTCCTTGTAAACAAATTCCTCTCCATCAAGATCTCCAAACTTGTTGCCATAGAAACCAACACGGAAGTAGGTGCCAAACATACGCTTCCCTTCCTGAAATAAATAAATAAATAAATAAATAAAAGAACATTTCATGATGAAAAACCATGTTTCTCATTTTCTTCCTTCTCCCCATTCCTTTACCACATCACAAGGAAAAGAAACAAAACAATCCATTGAATGCATAGTAAACAGCTTAAATCTATTGTCACAACAGTAGAGGACAACCGATAAATGATCAGTAAATAGTCCTCTGTAAAACACACAACATATCATATACCACAAGCATGATTAGGGCTTTTACGACTGACCTAGATGATCTCATTGTGCTACCACAGTAGACAGTAGAAGATTGTTTGATTTGGATTTTTAACGTAGCTTTAACAATTTTTCAGTCATTTTGCTACGATGTCTGCAGTGTGGCAGTTTAAAGTGATGTCCAGCACTGGGGCATCATGCCGCAGACAAATAGCATGATGTTCCCACTCAGTCACATTATCCTGACACCAGGCCGAACAGTCCTAACACTAGCCTCTTAATGCTGAGCGCCAAGCGAGGCAGCTGTTAGTACCACTTTTGTAAGTCTTTGGTATGACACAGCTGGGGATCGAACCCACAACCTCCCTCATCCGAGGCAGACGCTCTAACCACTTGGCCACCGGAGTGGTTTACAGTAGAAGATAAAGGAAGTGATAAGGGTAACGATGAATTAAACACAATAGCAGAAAAACTAAGCACATTTTCAGATATTTTTTCTCATGTTGTTAAAAAAGAATGTCTTAGCATTATTTTAATCCATTAGAGAATTAGAAAATTTAATTGGTTTTTTATAAATAAATAAGCTATAATAGCTCTGGCTAATATGGAGTCTGCTTAATCCTCCTACCTGTGGTTGGATCTGACTTATGATTTGTTTTACCATGTTACAAACTATGTGAAAGGGATAATGAGAAACTACTTTCAAGCTATCTTATCACAACAGCTATACATCTTTGATAACTCATGCACAGCCAGGTCACAAAACAAAGACCACAGCATATGCACAGGTTCAAGATACTGAGATAAGTCTGAAAAGTTTGGAAAGAGATGAATGGCATGATGAGAGAATGTGAGGAGGAGGTTTCGATGGTTGAATACTCATTTTATAACTGCTCTGGGAATAATGGTGAAACAAATAATAATTCCTAATGAAGTTGTTCACTTTTCAATATAAATTACCTTTCTCTTTATTTATAACCAATCCCTGAAAGATCTTTAAAAACATTACTCCAAGAGGTTTCAGTACACAGCACATGTGCACCAGTCCCTGAACACATGCCACTTTCCACCAGAAGCCTTCAAAGATTGAAATTCCTTTCGTCACCGAGCTCTCCTGACAAGAATCAGGCATGAAGAAGGAGCCTAGTCTGGACAAAGATTGAAAAGCTGTGACTATGGCGTTGTTTGAGCAGGTTTGACTTCACCCATAATTTCTGGGCACACTAATTGCTAGACTGAGTATGTCACTCATCCTGGACTTGTCCCATCTGTGAGGGACTATCATCTGAGAGGGACTCCCATCTGAGAGGGACTACCATCTGAGAGGGACTCCCATCTGAGAGTGACTCCCATCTGAGAGAGACTCCCATCTGAGAGGGACTACCATCTGAGAGGGACTCCCATCTGAGAGGGACTACCATCTGAGAGGGACTCCCATCTGAGAGGGACTACCATCTGAGAGGGACTATCAAAATCAGTTTAAAAATGTGAGGTGAATATGTAAATAGTGTAATTTCTGGAGGGTTTTTCCAGAGGAATTCCTGTCATGAGCCAATACTTGATGCAACACTGATGTAACAATAATACTGTTCTGGTCATGAACCTAACTTTAAAAACTGAGTTGACCGGAAAGGTTGTACCACTGGGTCATTTGCAACATGGCAAATGAAAAGACCAGAAGAATCAGATCTGCAACTGCAATAAGCAAACCAAAGAGCTGCAGGAACTCTTGCTGTAATCTACTCACTGTTGGAAAAAAACTCAACAAATTCAATAATCTGTACCACGCATATGTGAGAGAGACAGATAATGTTGAGACTGGTGATAAACTCCTTGCCCAGGTGGGCAAAATGATGGAATGGGTCAAGATCCAGCCTTTTCAATTCACTAAAAAGCCTAGGTAACCTAAAAGGGGCAGGAGATCATTCCTGCTGTTCTCCAGAATAGAACTCACCATGCTTTTGGAGGATGTCTTCCAAATATGCTGCAGTCATTATTAAGGAAGTCAACTAGAACAGGGCAATGATGCAGCTGATAATTTATTTAAATGCCAATAAAATGATGTTGACACTAAATTGGAGTGCATGAGACTGGTATGTTCTTTCCTTGGTAGGCAAAGCAAAGGAGCTTGCACCAAGCTGGGTGAATTGGGACATGGAAATATGTATCCATCAATTCTAGACTGATCATAAACATACCTGCCATAATATACTGTGTCACAAGAAAAACACAATCTTTTTGGAATCCCAAATTGCCCAACATGGTCATTTTGAAAAATACGGTTTTCCAGAATTTTAGCACCAAATTTTTTCAACATAAAAACCCTGTTTCTTGACCAATGATGCCTCTAATCTATAGTATGTATGAGCAGTAAACAGGTATTGCTCAGAGCTCAGCTAAACCTATCCTCAGGGCAAACGACTGATATAGTGGCAATTAAAAGGTAAGGAAGTGTGAGATAAAAACAGCCACCATTCAGAGATGATTTAATTGGTTCACACAATAACTAGGGTGATGTGTCATGTCAAATTCTGCTGTGGGAGAGTACACAAAGTAGAACAACCCGATTCATCTCTAGTCAGGTATCAATGAGATATCCTGAAGAACATATACTGCTACACATCATTGCATGTCTGTGTTGTGTTCTACTGATTACTCCTAACAAAATGCATTGACCTAGATCTCCTTGCACATTATGCATTAGTATACCTGGGTCAGTGAAGTATTGGATCCAACTTACATATGAGCAAGTATCATACTCTAAAAACAAGCAAGTCTGTTTAACAGATTAACAAGAGACTGTCATTCCCAGTCTTTTGTTAAGTAAAAAATTAAAAACTAAAAATGAGCTTTAATCCAAATAACTTAACACTACCTTATGGATATGTGGAAGTATCAATATGTGAATGTATTGACGTATCTACATGCACAATGATGCCAAAGTACATGCTATGCAGAGCTTCTGTAGGTAAAAATTACAAGTATGATCAGTATGCTTTTTTTTTAGCGTCCTAAGTATTGCTTATGTCTATGTTTAGGCAAACAACAATGACAACTAGAAAGCTGCTTATGATGCAGTGGAAATCTTGGTAGAAATACCTGTCCACCTCCTTCATGATATCATTACTGAATATGACATCATACTCCAATTTACACAAGATTTCATGCTGTGACACACCCACAATCACACCCATCTCTTAGGATCTCACCTGTCTGATGATCTGGTTGAAGGCTTCCTGCAGTTTGCCATGAATGTGGGCCAGTTTCTTATAGTCCCTATTGGCCTCATGGATGTTATTTAAGATCTTGTACACATGGTTGACTGACTCGTACATTCCAGCCTGAACAGAAAAAAATAATATGTGAATTATGAAGTGTGTTTCATGCTGGGAAAGTTTAAACAATATGTTAACAAAGCCACATAGGAAAAAGTTTTTCATACATACAGCCTTTGGAAAATATCAATATGAATTACGCATGTTAATTACTGCATCAATATGAATAGTTGTGCAAAAATAATGACCATGCAACCATATCTAGGTAATTAATGAAAGTTTTTATACCACAAGATTTAAAAAAAATTCTGTGCCAGCACAAAATAAAGCAAATTTTTCCATTATGTTTCTCCAAGAATACTTACCCAATCAGATTCACTTTAGGATATATAATCCTGCTAACTCCCAAATCCAGCTCAACATAAAGGTGCAAATTTGTGTTTTGGTCTACATCACATAGACAAAGGGCAATAACTCTTTCCTATTACTTCCCCTTGTTACCACTAAGTGTCACTAGTGCTTAAGCTGAGAGAAATATCCAACAAGGATGTTCACATAGCAATGTGGCTGGACAAGTTTTTAAGTAATATTATTGGGTAAGTATTCTTGGAGAAAGAATGTACTGGAAAAGTTTCCTTTCTCCTTCAAATATATTCCTTGATCACATTACTGTCAGAAGAATAAGTAATAGGCAGATGAATGAGCATCCTATCTATACCTTGGTTATCTTTCAAGGGAATAAAATGGTTGAATTCCCTTTGCAAATGATAAACTGCTCTTCTAACTTGAAAGCAACACAGCCCACAGTTATGGCATCTGTAACTTCTCTAACCAGTTATGAAGTTGACTATTGAATTTTTCTTATGGACTAAATTTCACTGGTAAATCCATTGAAACCAAGAGGCTACACTGGTTTTAATTGGATCTGGTGGCCATTTGGCTGCCACCACAGGCTCTACCAGATTCAGAATTTGTCTCTGCAAAGCTCAATAGCTTCGATCACGTTTTGGATTAAAATGTTATGTTTGAGTGTGTGTGTGTGTGTGCGATTTGGATTTTTGATGAAGCTTTAACAATTTTTCAGTTATATCACTATGATGTCTGCAGTGTGGCAGTTTATAGTGATGCCTAGCACAAGGGCATCATGTCACAGACATATAGCATGATGCCCCACCCAATCACATTATCCTGATACCAGGCTTACCAGTCCTAACAATAACCTCTTAATGCTGAGTGCCAAGCGAGGCAGTTGTTAGTACCATTTTTGTAAGTCTTTGGTATGACTCAGCTGGGGTTTGAACCCACAACCTCCCGCATCCGAGGCAGACCCTCTAACCACTACGCCACCAGAGCGGTCAAATGTTATGTTTGAAAGCAAAACTCAGATATCACTCAAACTGCATGAGCTGAAATCCTCATGAGGCGATTCTAATCTTATGAGACCTCAGAGTATGCCAAGCATATTACCCATTTCTGCCATAAAGATGTGGTTTGAGGGGTGATATCCTGCTTCCCAGCCATAACTGGGAGAAAATGTTTATGTGTGCTATGACTTGCCTCAAGGTCAGACTCATTAAAGTTCATGAGAAAACTGAGATGAGTCAAATGGGATAGGAGATTGTTTCTACCTTTCAGAAGAATAGAACTTACTGCAGATTTCTGGAGGATATCATACATCTTGAGCTTCAGCAGAAAAATGTATTGGTTGAGGCAATTCAGTTTAGCTTTAATTTGCAATCGGCCTTTTGTATAAGGAAAAGCCTTGAATAAAACCCCTGACAGTGTGGTTTTCTCACAATCATAATCTCCATTGCACTTTTGTCAATAAGTGACCATATCCTGCCCTTCTCCTGATCTGACAGTATGGCTGTCAGAAGGGAAGGGAAAGAAAGATGAAGGTTTAGGGTAAATGAAATCCGAAGCCCTTTGAAATGACTTGGATCGCCTATTAATCTTGAGGAATAGGTTGATCCAAGATTGAAAATGCAAGTGTTTGGCACCCACTGGTACACTGTCTGCAGGCAATGAGGTTGGTAGGTCAACATCAAGATATGAGGTTTGGATGAGCAGAAATTGTAATTTCTTGCCCCCCTCATCAGATTGCCTCCTAAACTGGTTAGACTGTTGCCTCTTGGCATTAGATTGAGACATGAAATGAACCTGTGAGGTAAAAAATCCATTTCTTAGCTTGTCTACTGTCATTCTACTGTGGCATGGGCAATTGATCTTAAAAAACTGTGCAGTGTGGGTGGTGAGTTGGAGTAATGGTAGGCATAAAAAGCATCATCCTTAATGCCAGGTCATGATGTGGCTTAAGTGACATAGAATGCAAACATGTGCCACATTTACAGAAGCAGTCAGCATAATCACCATAGAATGATGAGCTTCCCTGTTAATGACCTGAGCAATTCTGGCCGTTGCCTGCCATGCATACTCCTTACCTGATATTTTGGCCAGTCGGAAAATTGCTAAAGAGGCCATGTTTAACATCAAAGATGTGGGAACAACAATTTGAACCTACTTTGATGTGGAATGAAACATATTCTTATTCACTTGATAAAAGAGCAGGGCAGACTGCTACTAAATTCTTATCCACTTTATAAAAGAGCAGGGCAGACTGCTACTAAATTCTTATCCACTTCATAAAAGAGCAGGGCAGACTGCTACTAAGTTCTTATCCAGACCCAAGAATTCAGTATGAAAGGCAATCAACACAATGAAAATGTTGCTGGCATGTGGCTTTTGTTTTAAAAAAATGCCTTAGCATTCCCCAGATCACCGACTCTTCCACATATACATCATTAATCTTCCAGATCATCACTGAAAAAGCAGTATGAAGGATGAAGTCTCTTCCTCATTGTCAATATTGAAGCTTTGACCTTATAGTCACATATGGCAGTAGGGTTTGGATGGCAGCCTTAAAGTTTAACTCAGTCCATTCCATGGTGGGATCTGAGTAAGGCTGTGCTTTACAAGCATCTTCACACTCTCTATGTGTAGTGTAATGTTCCAGTGCTGCCTCATTATCTAGATAAAACATCAATGGTGGCACTGATGATGCAATGCCATCATCTTTTTATAAGACATAGTAACTTCTCAGTGGGTAAGTCATAATCATATGGAATGCTGGCTCTGCCAGACAAATTTCTCGAGCCAGGACACACAGCTGGTTCACATGAAGCATGGCTGGCACAGTTGCCAGTCATGCAGAATGCAGTCCAGACAGCGCTGTTAATGGTCATGCCATAAACATGGCTGGCTGGACGGATCTATCACTAAAATCCACATCATTATTTTGCTCTCTGATTTCGGCAGAAGCAACATCTCACACCAGATTCTGTTTTCAGATGAGTGCTTAATGCATCTGAGTTGTTTTTGTGAGATTTTCTTTGGCCTACTTCTGTAAGACAGTGGCCCATAGATTCTTGGACCACACTGCGCACACACTGCAAGATAAGGATAAAGTACATTTTGTACCCACCAGACACCACTCATGTGTGTCTTCACTGGCCATGAACTTCTTGCATTTATGGCACACTGTTATCATGTTTCACTTAAAAGACACAAAAAAACAAAAATTGCAGAGTGTTAATAAGTTACTAAAACAACACCCATTACTGAGTGAGTAAATTTGAAACACAACATGCATCAATGATAATGTGTTGTACCAACCTGTCTAAACAGACAAAGTCTGAGAATGAGACAAATTCATGAAAATATTGGAAACAAATTGAAAACTAATGTATACCACCTGTAGAGGAATGATTATTACACATCATAAATCCCAATTCTAAACAGATGTTAAAATTCATATCGATACTGGCATGGATTTAAGGGAGGTTTTTTGCATGATGTTCACTTTACAACAGCAAAGCTAAAGACTAGCTTGTGGCAGCATGGAATTTAATAGTTAAAGCCATTTGTCTATACGATATAGACGTAAAATCTGAATGTTAATCTTTTAGGGCTGGATTTGGCAGGTAGCAGGCTCATTTCCCTAACATTAATGTGATCAGGGAACATATTCAATGGAGAAACGCATGAATAAACCAATAAGAATATAAAAATTAATGTAGTAGTTGTAGTAGTAGTATAATTAAATTCATTTTTTTTAAATAAACAAGACATGGGACATTTGCTACATTTCCAAGAAGTGGGTGCAGTTGAAGATATTTGTTCATATTTCAAAAAGATACACTGCAATCTTTAAAATCTAAAGCTAAAATATCCTGAAATTAGTACCTTAACACATGAATCAGAGTTTGGTAGGATGACAAATTTCTATTTCTAGATTTAATACTGAAAAGGTTTTCTCATATGGCATTAATGTACTGTTATGTATATTAAATTGTATTGTTTGTTGGCTATTTCTCCATGACTATGTTATCCATATCTGTATTTTGTAATTGACCTTAGTCCAAAATCAAGTTAATGGTCTACCTGACCAGTGACATTTATTTTGTAAACAACATCAGATGTAACTAAAATTTCTCTAAGATTAAATATTCTGATCATTATTAACAGTAAATATGTTTACTTTGATTTAAGTTAAAGATAGTCTTGATTTTGACCTTAGAAGCTTCCACAATGGAAGTTTCCTATAAGCTGTTGGAGTATTTTCATATTTTCAGAAAATAGCAATAACGACCTAGGTTAAGTGGAGGGTATATAATCATGTTTACCTTAGAATTACTCATCATCGCCTTAACATCTGAAGCAGAATCGTTTTTACTGTTGTCTTCAGTTTTTGATTTGGATGGATTAATTTATTCAAATTATTATTCCACTGGAATTACAAAGTGCTGTATTATATTCTTGGACTGGAACATTAATTTGGAATTATAGTGAATTCAGACATGAAAATTTTGGATTATATTATTTTGCTAGATCAAATATCTGTTAAAACATCACCATACTCCTGGCCATTGACATATTAGCATGTTCAATGCTACAGGCACATCAACACATTCAATATCGGAATTTATTTGGAATACCACTGGAATTCAATTAGAACTTTATACATTTGCACTTGTTATAGAACTTTTAGGACTATTGGGGATTAGTTCACAATACTGTAAAGTTAAATTTTCACTTTGTATTCTAGGGAAATAAATTATTTGTTGAATTTGACAAAACTTGCTGGTTTTCACTCTTGTCTCTTACTTAGTTTCACACCATAGAGTTGTAACAGAACTTTTGAAAAGTTAGTCAGATTTTTTTACCTTAAAACAACAGACTAGGCCATAAAAGCTGACATGTAAGTTGCATTCTGATTTTTTCCATCTTAAAACAACAGACTAGACCAAACAAGCTAACATGTAAGATGCATTCACATTTTTCCATCTTAAACCAACAGACTAGACTATACAAGCTGACATGCAGGGTCCTGGGTGGCTGAGTGGTCTAAGGTGTTCACCTTTACAGATCACTGACATTTCATCTCTGTTCACATGGGATTAAGTCTCAAGCTGGGTCAATGTGGGTATATGAGAAAGCCTGCCAGTAGCTTCCTGCAGGTCAGTGGTTCTTCTTGGGGTTTTCTTGGGTTCTTCCTCCACCATACATACTGGTCACCATGTATAGCCTATCATGTGCTATAAAATGGCATTAACTCACAAAAACAATAAAATCAACAAGCTGGCATGCAAGTTGCATTCAGATTTCTATCTTAAAATAATAGACTAGACCATACAAGCTAACAAAATTGCATTCAGATTATTCTGCCTTCAAACAAAGGACTGGACCTGACAAGCTAAGGCTCTGATTTTTCTACCTTAAAACAAAGGACTGGACCATACAAGCTGAGGTTCATTTATTTCTATACTTAAACAAAAGACTAGGACAGACTAGATGAATTTCAGATCATTTTACACTGAAACAAAAGACTGGACCTGACAAGATGAGGTTCAGTTCTTTCTATATTTAAACAAAGGACTGGGCCACACAAGATGAAGTTCAAATCCTTTTACACTGAAACAAAAGACTGGACCTTACAAGATGACATACAGGTAAAGTGCTAAAAATATCAAAGCAATGAAGATAAAAAATACAAATAATAAAACTACATTCCAACACACTATTTAAGAATTAGGCTTAATAGTTTACAGGATAGATAAAGCCATACAGAATATAAAGAATACATAAGAATTTCCTTTCTGGTTTTAAAAACTAATACCTTATAGTGATGTGATTTTAATCAATCTAAATGCTGCTTACAAAGGCTTGGTAAAAGTTTTTAATTATATTCAAGCCTGGGTGGCTGAATGTTAACATATAGGAATCAGCCAACTTTGAGGAAATGGGTGAGTTCTTGCAATTTACACGATATCTTCAAAGAATCCAGTGTTAGGCTATTATGGACAAGCATCACGAGGAAGGGATCTTAGCTCGACCTTATTACCCTTATTTTAAACAAAGTGATCAAGATTGTATGAGAAAAAAACTCTTTTAAATATAAAAATTAAGAAATCATCAACCCTTGTATGGAACAAATTTTCTGGTCCATTGTTCACTTTCTTGCTGTGAACATAATGTTCTGGCAATATGGTGTGGTAAATTTGTTACTTACCATATTAAAGCAGCTGGCTGCCTGTTCTAGAAGCCCTAGAAGTCCTGCCTCAGTGAAATACATTCCTGTACAGATTCCTTCCTCGTCTGGTGACACCACATCATCTGACACGGCACTCTCCTCCAACACATTGGAAGTGATTTTCTGAAAGAGGAATCAACAGTTACCTTCATTCATTAAAATTCTCATAACAAGGAATGTAGATTGAAATATAAAGTTGTCTATTTTCTTTCATCAGGAAGCAGATAACTGGCAACTGAGACAATTGAGAAGGAGTGAAATAAGGGGATGCTTAAGTACCCAATATTATACTGCATCAAATTTTTAAAAAATTTGATAAACAATTGGGATAATCAATGCTGAACTGTAGAACCTGTGACAAATGAGCTTTCTATTCTGGCTTTATTGCCAATGTTTCTTTATTCTGTACAAATATGTGATCTAATTGTTGTTCTCAAATTGTAAAGAAGCACGAGTCGATGTGTAACTATTAGAATTAACACTTTCACCATAATTATGCAGGAATTGATGTTAACATGTATTATATCAAATTCTGTGTATCATCTGCTCCAGAGAAGTTGACAAAATAAATGATATAATAGGTCAATATAAAACATGAAATTATAGGATGTTTTTAACAGCAGAGAAAAATGTTTTCTCTACATCTGACTTGCTTTTGACAAGCTACACAAAATTCTATTTAAATGTTAACAAAAAAATTATCACTGATCCAAAGATGTATATTTGAGTGTTACCTGAAAAGTTCTAAATATTTTGCATTAGCATTTGTTTCTTTTAACCTGTCATTACAGTTAAGACTGATTAATAGACAAAATAGCTTTGTTTAAAATTATATGCAAAGAGAACACCCATAGATATACGCATGTGATGTAACATAGGTAAATAACAGTGACCTAAAAATGTTGTTGGATAACATTTCTGCTAGTGAACAAACAGCATACTGTAAAATCTTGGTGCTCTTACTCTCCCACTGACATCAAAGCAACTTGGATAAAGTTCATGGATCCAATCATGTCAAATCCTACAATTCTGAGGTGGTTCCTTTTTTTAAAGCATGGTCATGAAGCCATGCAAGATGACCCATGTTCTGGAAGACCATTGTCAGAAATGGTGAACATGGAGTGGCTGCTGCAAAGTTGACAACTGATAAAGATGCTCGATACACATTGGAAGACATTTATCACAGACATTAGTTCATCTGCTGTTTTTAATATCCTTTGAAGCTCAAAAACGTTTGAGCAAAATGGGTCCTGCATTAATCGAAGGCTTATCAAAAACAGACTCGGGTTGAAACTGCCAAACAACTATTCACCAAATATGAAAAGAGTGACTAAGGGTATTTCAGTGACATTATCATAGTTGATGAAACATGGATTTACTTGTTTTGAATCCAAATCAAAAGGAAACAATAAAGTTTGGATTGAAGAAAATGATCAGAGACCACAAATAACTCAATGTAGCTGGACTGTCAAGTGAGTTTTAGAAGCATTATTTTCAATGTATAAAGCTAGGTCATCCTGGTATCTGCACCTAACTCTGATAGTGTTGCTGGACATTTCTAAGCCTACAAAGTGTTGCCAAAAGTTGTGGGACCCAACCAAACTGCCCGTCCATGGAACAGTATCAAACGTATCCATCCTCTCCATGACAACACACCAGCACATAAATCTTCAGTTGCAACAGACTTTGTGAAGGAACACAGCACCCAAACATTGCAACATCTTCTATACATCCCTGATTTTGCACCAAGTGATTTTTCGCTGAATCCTGTTATCAAAGATTCACTAAGGGGTATGAATTTTAAAGCTGCCACGCAGGTGGAAGTACAGTTTTCCAGCGTATGAACAGCTTACCCAAAAATGAATGCTAAAGGTCATTTAATAAATGAATAATGAGACCAAGAAAGTGTGTTAATGTACATAGGGAGTACAATGAGGAGATGCACTGTCACACTATTCACTAATATTAAAGAACTTTGTTGTACAGCACACTAATATTTAAAACTTTCTAAAGATTCCTTGCATTTTGTAACTATCTTTTCTGACAATAATAATAACAGAAGACAGTTAAAGATCATGCAAACTAAAAACCCAAAGAAACATGCAATCTTCGTTTTGCAGTAGTTGGTTAGTAGTCTGTTTTTCCTAACTTCACAAATGGAAATCTTGAATCCAGATAGGAAGCTTGCTACCATAATGAAATAGTGTGATGTAGTCTACTACTGATGCAGTCAACTATTGATGAAGTCTACTACTGATGTAGTCTACTACTGATGTAGTCTACTTTTGATGTAGTCTACTATTGATGTAGTCTATTAATGATGTAGTCTACTACTGATGCAGTCTACTATTGATGTAGTCTACTACTGATGTAGTCTACTTTTGATGTAGTCTACTATTGATGTAGTCTATTAATGATGTTGTCTATTATTGATGTAGTCTACTACTGATGCAGTCTACTATTGATGTAGTCTATTAATGATGTTGTCTACTATTGATGTAGTCTACTACTGATGTAGTCTACTACCGATGCAGTCTCTATTGATGTAGCCTACTACTGATGCAGTCTACTACAGATACAGTCTACTGATGATGCAGTCTACTACTGATGTAGTCTACTTTTGATGTAGTCTACTATTGATGTAGTCTATTATTGATGTAATCTACTTTTGATGTTGTCTACTATTGATGTAGTCTACTACTGATGTAGCCTACTACTGATGCAGTCTACTATTGATGTAGTCTATTAATGATGTTGTCTACTATTGATGTAGTCTATTAATGATGTTGTCTACTATTGATGTAGTCTACTACTGATGCAGTCTACTGATGATGCAGTCTACTACTGATGTAGTCTACTTTTGATGTAGTCCACTATTGATGTAGTCTATTAATGATGCTGTCTACTTTTGATGTTGTCTACTATTGATGTAGTCTACTACTGATGTGGTCTGCTACTGATGCAGTCTACTATTGATGTAGTCTATTAATAATGTTGTCTACTATGGATGTAGTCTATTAATGATGTTGTCTACTTTTGATGTTGTCTACTACTGATGTAGTCTACTATTGATCTACTATTGATATAGTCTACTAATGATGCAATCTACTATTGATGCAGTCTACTGCTGTGAAGAAACATCTAAAATACACAATAGGATATTTACCTGTATCAACTGATTAAGGGATATATTTAACTTAGTGGGTGAAAAACAGCATTTTCATGAGTTGCAAAGCCACATGTGATTTAGTTTTTCACTCATATTTTGTCAAAATATTGTGAAACACATTTTTCACTGTGGCATTACTTCACAAGGAACATAACAATGGCATCAACATTCCTTATAAACTTAAATTTTAGTGGTTGAAATATATAATGTGCTATCCAATAGCATGTCACACATGCAGATGTAAAATGAAGCCTTGCAATACCTGGAAGTCCACACAGCCGACAGGCAGATAGGGCTTGTCCTCCAACATATTGAGATATTCAGCAATCAGACCTGCTGAGTGAATTAGGCAGTGGGCTGCCTCTGCATGGTTATTTCTCTGAAAGTAAAAAAAAAAATCATAGAGGCCAGTGTCCAAACAGAAAGTCCCCTAAAACATGCTTTTAGCAACTTAGCAGACATCAAAATTATCAGGAAAGACAGAGTGATACAGTATGCAGAAACGTGCAGAAAACCCTTTCTTACTTGTGAATAATTCTACAATGAAAATGATTTTCTGATGCTCAGAATAACATTGCCAATTTGAAAACATGTACTGATTTATCATAAAGCAATTCTCGATATTGACCACTGCATGACCTTTCTATATTCACATCAGTTCATGCGGGCAATATAACAATCAAATTTAATGAATTTATTTCCTCTGCCTACCATGAAAAGGTCATAAAAAGTATACAATGATTGGATTTATTGCTATTCTAACAGAGCAGTAGTATTACTGAGAAGACGTAAAAGTAACCAAGATTCATGGCCCTATCTCAATGGGCACTGGATAAAAGCACGGAAAGATCTGGTTTTGTTTGGAATGGAGTTTTACAAGACAGCAAAACTTTTAAGGTTGGTCATATCAAGCCAACTAAATGCTTTTCCTAATGATACATCTCAGTTTACTGCAACTGATCCATGCTGATTAAATGATGGGAACTGAACACAAAACCTTTTGGTCGTCACTACAGAAAATGGGGAAAAACTGATCCTGGTCCTGCAGATATAACCCAGTACACAAAATGCCATCAAGCTGAGAAAAAAATCCTGCATTCCTGTACTTAAAACAGCTTGTAAGTTATAAAGCAGATAAAACAAAACATGAAAGTATTGACCGATGAACTTGAGGATATGGTAAACAGTACATTTTTTAGGCATGATATAATTTTATAAAACAAATCCATTTCTCTCCATTAGGTCTAATGTTATAGAATGGAAAGTGCAACTGAGAAAAACTTAAGCATTACAAAGAATGCTCTGCAAACTAACTCAACAAAGTTAATGGAGCATGAATAGTTGGTCAGTGTAACCTGTTGCCTGTAATAAGCAGTACCCTCCAGGTTGAACACACATCATGAAAAACAACAATACTGATAGAAAAGTGATACCCGATATCCATTTCTCACCCTGATCCTTTCATCACCTTTTGAACCATGTCTCACCATGGATCTTTTGTCACTGATGTTCATAGCTGGCTCTTTGATAACATAATTTGCAGGAAAAACATACTTTTTACCATATGTCTAATAGTTAAATCAGAATCCTCTACCTTTTTTCTCATTTATATAAAGTTAAATTTAGCTATTTCCATCTCATGGCAAATAACAGCACATTTTTCCACATACACCACTCCCTTGATATCTTGCACCCCAATAACTCACGAACTAATTAAGTGACGACCGTGTTTTGATAACTGACTTGCAGAAGTATTTGTTGCATTGTTGCACATAGTTAAAAGCTGGCCTCCTTTGTATTTTCACATTATGTCTTTTGAATCAAGTAAGGGAGGTGGAATAAAAGAAAATTTAAAAGGCATGCAAATCATACATACTTAAAATCTAGTGGCCCTGGTCATATGTCGGGCAAACTCACTTCAATTGATCAATTGAACAATATTATAAATGTTATGGTGTATGTTACATAAACTATCTTAAAATAACCGACTCATTCATAACTGTAATCAAAGATAGCAAGGCAACCAAGTGAAACGAATACTTCGTAAAATAAAGAGCTTGGTTTCACAGATACAGACAATTGCAGGCAAGCAAATTTCAGAGAATTCCTGAACTGGCACTTGGAGATATCATCATGGATGATAAGAAGTTTCACTATTACGTCCAATGAAATCATGACAGCAATATTTTAATAACTGAACAATATAAAAATTGAGATTTGACATGGACAATTGTCTCGCGAAATAAATGTTGATATTTTTTGAAAAAAGGAATCTTGTTTGGTGGTGCAGACCTGCTAACCCTGAGTCATTCTCAGTAAGGCAGTTGATTTTTTTTCTGTAAGTCTGACCAGTTTTCAGTAAGGTGAAACAAAATATCATAAACTGCTATTGTAAGGCTGGAAAATGTAATTAAAAGTTCGCTACTTGAAACATGCAGCAACAATAAATGTTATGTTCAAATTAAAAATTTGTAAAGTACGCATAGACTTTATTTACCACTAGTACAGTTGCAGAAACTTTAATTCCAAACCCTATACAATTCAATGGCTTGTTGCTATCTCTCAACTTGACATAATTCTTTTCCATTTCACATGATGGTGGCAATCATATCACCTGCCATCATACTAAAATTGGCATGTGATGTCCAATAAACGTAATTGTGTTCCTTCCAGCTTTTATTCACAAGCATCTGAGGACTCATTTTTATTCTTCTGTGTTGATTATTAACACTGTTCAAGAGGATTATTTTCCCTTTCATCCTAAACATGCATTGCTTGCTCGATGCCATTTTAACAAAAATTCTATAATCAACAATTTAATCAAGCACATGCTTCACATGAACAAATAGGTGCAGTTTAAAGCATCTGAGGTGCTGCTGTAAAGATAGTCTGGTTCCCTGACTAATTTCACTAATTCTAATATGAAACCTGGATCCAAATCAAACACAATGAACAAATTATCCAGACTTTTCAGCAATGGTCATTTTGCTTCTATGCATACCTCCATATTTTTAGGGTAATTTTCATAAGACTTACAGCAAAATTGTAAGAGTTGGCAGGTCTGGTGGTGTATCAACAGTTAGTCTAGTTCTCTGCCACTTTAGCTCTCAACTTGGTAGTATACTATTAAATACCATTCCGGAAACAGACTAATCAACAAAACAAAAAGCAGTGACATAATGCACAGATGTTTTCGCATATACGAGATGGTTGTTGAAACCAGTTGGAACGATCTTTCACATGTTGAATATTTTGAAAATAAATGTTATTTATACAGAATAACAAACAACTTCATTAGAAAAAGCGCTTTATTAACAATCATTATCAAGATGATTGTAAAACAAGGTTCAGTCATTAAATAGTCCAGTTCCCTAACACACACACCCATGATTTTCTCAATGTCTAAGTGGATTTTTTCAATTTTTATAGGTTTCTCTGTAACTCGCCCCATCGCTTATAGTGAAGTCTATGTTTGTGGACTTCATCATGCACGAGTTATCGAGGGAAAGGTGTACATTGGCTGAATCTTGATATTTAACTTATTTTCCCCTATTTAGTTTCTTAATTTCTAGATATTGGTAATAAATTGAAAATAAAACCTGTACAATTATGTCTTTTGTCAGTGATTATGTGTGTGTGTGTGTGATTTGGATTTTTAACATAGCTTTAAAAAAATTTCAGTCATATCACTACGATGTCTGCAGTGTGGCAGTTTTTAGTGATGTCTAGCACTGGGACATCATGTCGCAGACATGTAGCGTGATGTCCCACCCAGTCACATTATCCTGACACCAGGCTGATCAGTCCTAACACTAACCTTTTAATGCTGAGTGCCAAGTGAGGAAGCTGTTAGTACCATTTTTGTAAGTCTTTGGTATGACTCAGCCAGGGATCGAAACCACGACCTCCCACATCCAAGGCAGATGCTCTAACCACTAGGCCACTGAAACAGTACTAGTCAGTGATTAATTGCACTGCTAGTGAAATGAGTTACATAGAAAGCAAGACAGTTTTGAAGTTCCAAATGAGTTATGAGGAAAACAAGACAGTTCTGAAGTTCCAAAATGAGTTATGAGGAAAACAAGACAGTTTTGAAGTTCCAAAATGAGTTATGAGGAAAACAAGACAGTCTTTAAGTTCTAAATGAGTTATGAGGAAAACAAGACAGTTCTGAAGTTCCAAAATGAGTTATGAGGAAAACAAGACAGTTTTGAAGTTACAATTGAGTTATGAGGAAAACCAGACAGTTTTGAAGTGCCAAAATGAGTTATGAGGAAAACAAGACAGTCTTTAAGTTATAAATGAGTTATGAGGAAAACAAGACAGTTCTGAAGTTCCAAAATGAGTTATGAGGAAAACAAGACAGTTTTGAAGTTACAAATGAGTTATGAGGAAAACAAGACAGTTTTGAAGTTACAAATGAGTTATGAGGAAAACAAGACTGTCTTTAAGTTCTAAATGAGTTATGAGGAAAACAAGACAGTTTTGAAGTGCCAAATGAGTTATGAGGAAAACAAGAAAGTCTTTAAGTTATAAATGAGTTATGAGGAAAACAAGACAGTTTTGAAGTTACAAAATGAGTTATGAGGAAAACAAGACAGTTTTGAAGTTACAAATGAGTTATGAGGAAAACAAGACAGTTCTGAAGTTACAAATGAGTTATGAGGAAAACAAGACTGTCTTTAAGTTCTAAATGAGTTATGAGGAAAACAAGACAGTTCTGAAGTTCCAAAATGAGTTATGAGGAAAACAAGACAGTTTTGAAGTTACAAATGAGTTATGAGGAAAACAAGACAGTTTTGAAGTTACAAATGAGTTATGAGGAAAACAAGACAGTCTTTAAGTTATAAATGAGTTATGAGGAAAACAAGACAGTTTTGAAGTGCCAAAATGAGTTATGAGGAAAACAAGACAGTTCTGAAGTTCCAAAATGAGTTATGAGGAAAACAAGACAGTTTTGAAGTTACAAATGAGTCATGAGGAAAACAAGACAGTTTTGAAGTTCCAAATGAGTTATGAGGAAAACAAGACAGTCTTTAAGTTCTAAATGAGTTATGACGAAAACAAGACAGTTTTGAAGTTCCAAAAAGAGTTATGAGGAAAACAAGACAGTTTTGAAGTGCCAATTGAGTTATGAGGAAAACAAGACAGTTTTGAAGTTCCAAAATGAGTTATGAGGAAAACAAGACAGTTTTGAAGTTCCAAAATGAGTTATGAGGAAAACAAGACAGTTTTGAAGTTTCAAAATGAGTTATGAGGAAAACAAGACAGTTTTGAAGTGCCAATTGAGTTATGAGGAAAACAAGACAGTTTTGAAGTGCCAATTGAGTTATGAGGAATACAAGACAGTTTTGAAGTTCCAAATGAGTAATTCAAGAGACTGATCTTCTGAATACCCACACTGTCAATTAATGCTTAGAAAAAAATTCACATGCCACATGTTACATTTGTTTACAATTAAACAATTTGTTAAAAATAAAACCATATTTACCATATATGTTGGGACACCATAAATTAATTTTAAAAGTAAGTTTTTTTTGTACTATGTATGTTCTGGGGCATATCATTTATTTTCAAGTCGTAAGCTGTGGGACATCTTTCAAATCATTCAAAAATTACATGCAATAAAATGCACTCAAAATGAAACTTTATTTAAGAAAAATATTAAACTGTGTATTTGAGATAAAAATCTTCAATCTAAAGCAGCATCACCTCATCAACTC
This sequence comes from Sinohyriopsis cumingii, assembly GCA_028554795.2. NCBI lineage: Eukaryota > Metazoa > Mollusca > Bivalvia > Unionida > Unionidae > Sinohyriopsis > Sinohyriopsis cumingii. Next base: position 135,458,316 of record CM068824.1, read on the forward strand.
AACCCTTCTCCTGCACACATATGATCCATCTTTTCAGTGCATGAATATATTTTAGTTCCCTCGATCTATGAAAAATTATCACTGGAGGCAACACATCTACTGCTATGAAACTGAAAGGGATAAAGTTAGATTTTTTAAAATCTATACCAGTCATGCAAATTCTCACACTTTTAGTCCATGTCAATGATCGTATTGTCAGGGATATCATCCTCTTCTTGCCTTCACAAATTCATAAGATGATTTTATTTTCTCCTCCAAATCTACCGGAAGATGCTTGGTCATCAATGTCCATGCACAAAGCACTATATTGTGTCACTTTAAAAACTGTTCCATTGTTTCAATTTTTTTCAAAATTCCTGTGAACACTACCGGTACATAGGAACTAAAACTGGTTTCCTTCTGTCAGCCAATTGTGTACATTAAAAAAAAAATCAGCACACTTTAAAGAATCCAAAGTCACCCTCTGGGGTTGACTTGCTTTGCAATAAAATAACATTTGTATCTGATATCCTATATCCTACTGGTAAGTTCAAAAAGTGAGTTTACTGCTTGCTTCCAGATGTATTTATTTAACACCTGAGATTCTATTTGTTTGCGATCTGTAATTATAACTGATACAAATGGGTACTGATGTCCACAGGGTAAATAGTATACATAGCATTAACTTGCCTTAATAGTGCTTTCTGTAACCCATGTAAGCAAAAAGATTGCACTCACAGTGAATGTATTTTCTAACAATGATTGTTATTTGAGAGATAATGTCATTCTGTTATCCTGGATATAACACACTCTTGGTTATTTTGTACCTTACACCATGTCATGCATGAATGGCAGGTGCCTTCAAGCAATAAGTTGATCTCTCTCTCACCATCTCATTTGTGATCTTGCTGGATCCACTTTTCAGTCTGATAAAATTTAAACCTCTAAAAACGATCAAACATGATTTCTCTATATTCACATCAATAACCAATGTGTCGCATTACCTGACAAAAGTGATGCACACACTATGGATGCTCATAAAGCAAAAAAAGTGGATAAACTTAACAGTACAAGCTTAGTTTCTTTCATTTGATTATCAAATAAGCATTTTATTTATTTATTTTATTGTACCATGCAGTATGTGTAGAGGTTGTGCAAACTGAATACAACTGATTTCATTCCCTAGGTCTTGGGGCATATGATGTAGGTGAAAATAAATTTCACCAAAAGAAATGAGAGGTATCTATACAAATGAAGAATATTTCTCAACTGGAAAAAGTAAGTGCTTAAGTGCATCAAAGCCACTGACTCCAGGATAATGTTCCCACCATTAATAGGTGACCAACAGTTATTGTTGATCTAATGTCTTTCAAGAAACACAACATTTAGCACTTTGATTGCTTAGCCCATATACAGCATGTATAGTGCTTGGAGCAATGTTGAACCCAGAGCCCTAAAACAGCTGATTATTGTAATAAGCATGAAGGCAATCCAAGTGGAAGTCTTAGTGAACATGTAAGCAGTCCAAGTGGAAGTCTAGTGAACACATAAGCAATCCAAGTGGATGCCTTAGTGAATACGTAAGCAATCCAGTGGAAGTCTAGGGAATATGTAAGCAATCCAAGTGGAAGTCTTAGTGAATACGTAAGCAATCCAAGTGGAAGTCTTAATTTATCTGTAAGCAATTCAAGTGGAGGTCTTAGTGAATATATAAGTAATCCAAGTCTTGCAAATACATAAGCAATTCAAGTCTAAGTTGAAATGAATGTGCAAGAGACATAACTTTTACATTTAAATAAAATTTCAGGATAATCAAATTTGTAACATTCTAAGCTGATCTTTAATTTTCTTCTCTGATATTTAAGTCAGCAAAATTAGTGCTTTTCAATGAAATATGTATTGAAATTTGAGCCCTTTTCAAGAACTTTTCCAGAATTTCCAGAAATGTTTGTATCAGAATTCAAATTGAAGTACTTTTCAAAATAGCCACCAAATTTCAAGTGCTTTTCAAGACTGTGTGAACACTGTGGGATGGAAAAATGGAAATATGCACACAATGACCCCATCTTTCCATGAACTGGTGGGGGGACAAAATTATTGGAATATGGGTGGTTAAGTGCAGATCAGAATTTTATCCAAGAATGGCCATACATCAGGAAAAATAAATTAACTGATAATAATTCTGATTTGGTTAGAAAAGTACAACAAAGGAATAAGAACAACAGAAATATATCCCTATCTACATCATTTTGTGGCAGAAATGACAAATAGTTTACTACCTTGATAAAATTTCCATCATTGGTTAAGTCATATAGACCCAATCAACAATACTGCATATTATCAAAAGACCTTACTCCACTGTGTTTTGTGGCCATGTTCTGCAACCAGGTCAGTCGGAGGTCAGGGGAGGTCTGGTAACCCTTGGCAATTCGGTACATCAAATCTAGCAGCATTTCTGGATCCTCCTGGAATTCCTTCATCTTCACTGTGTCAGAAAGGATCATATGAAGGTTGAACACCAAATCTTTCACCTATGTATGAAACAGAAGAATGTTTCTTATTAGAATTCTACAGAATGCTATATTTTGCCTAATCCTTGCATGCATGGCACAAAAGCCACATGGATCAGGAGAGTTACATCAATATGACCTTCTTTTATTTTCACTAAATGGAACACCTCAAGATGATCTGAACCATATAATTTAACGTCTGTATATGCAATAGTATTCTGAGCAAATAACAAATGTAAACACCACCATGAAAAGCAGGTACTTTGAAAAATTTCTGTAGAAGTGTGTTCCTAAATACAACTGCATATAACTCTACCTCATTATAAGGCAGTAAGTTCTTATCTATAGTTCTACCTCATTATAAGGCAGATGATGTGGTTCATATCTAAAGCTCTACCTCATTATAAGGCATATGCTGTGGTTCACATCTACAACTCTACCTCATCATAAGTAGTAGTTATGGTTCATACCTACAGCTCTACCTCATTATAAAGCAGTAGTGGTGGTTCACATCTATGACTATACCTCATAAGACAGTAGCTGTGACTTGTATCTGTAAACATTATGTATCAAATTGTCATATAGCAAAATGGGTCCAAAACTGTATGTGTTTATGTGGGGAGGGAAGGAGTGGATAAACAAAATGCCTCTCCAACTTACAGCAATCATTTCACTCTGTAAGTTCTATTTTTTAAACACAGTTAAATTGTATGATTAAATTCCAATTGCTGTTAAGATCAAAGGTTCTTGATATTAACTCATTCGGCGATCCCGATCCCGTCTGTAGGTGTGATCCGGTTTCTGCATTCATTGGCCGATCCTGCCTGTAGTCGTGAATTGTTTACTGCATTCAATGGCCGATCCCGTCTCCAGGCGTGATGAATGTGTGTTAGATACAACGTCTCTGATTGGTTAGAAATGGTTTATTCCAAGAACTAAACAACTATTAAACCAATCAGAAATGATTTTACTTTCATTTGTGGAAATCTGAATTGTTCAGAAGCAAAAGGCTAAAGTTTGAGAGCGGTTTAACTACACATGTTCTGTTCATGAAAAATCATAAATGATGGTGGACAGAATAGTGATTTTTGATAAGAGCAAAAATGTGGAGTTTCTTGGGTTTAATCTTAAAAATAATGAGCAAGCTGAGGAAAGATATGTTCAGCAGTTGAATATTTTGTGAGATTTAGATTTGGACATAGAATTTTCTGAGACTGAATCGTCTGAAGATGATGATGCTGACAGCGATGATGACGGAGTTCTTGTGGAGAAACGTTGTACATAAGTTTGTAAATACTGTATAAATAAGTTGTGAAAGACTTCAACAAATAGGGAAAACATTATAGCAATGTGTCGACAAATTCATTTGAAATAAATGGTGAAAATTTCGTGGATTTTGTTTGGACATAAGAAGAGAAATTAAGGTAAGAGTGAATGCATGTGCATGATGTTTTCAAACAGGTAAAAACTATGGGGCACAAGCAGCTAGACACAGCTTTGTGCTTCTGAGGCATATCAGCAGAGATACTGAAAACAGTGCTGGGGCCGAATGAGTTAAGGCCAAAAATTACCATGCATCTTTGAAACAATAACTCAAAATCATATATTTACCACGTGTAAACATTCTGCAATGAAAGAAATGAATATCTAAAAATCTATTAAGTAAAAATACAATTATTAATGTCAAGAAGCTTTTCTCCAGGAAAAGTACTTGTTATCTACATTGATTAGCAAAAGAATTACTTTAGACAGTATACTGCACAGATTTACCATAAATACTCATGTACAAGTTGGATACAATTGCAAACAACAGAGACTCCGATCTGCTGTAACATTAAGTGATGGCAGATCTGAGGCTATGCTGAACTTCTGATTAGCTGTAACAAATGCTGCCCATGTTTTTGATACAGTAACCGCAATTGTGTCATACATTAGTAAATCCTTCTTGCAGTACATTTTCAATAAATATGCTATTCAAAATCATTTATTCAAGTATATTTACCTGGTCAGGAAATGTGGTTTCCATTAGTTCTGTATCTGCCTCGGCATAGGTAAGGATGGTTTTGAGAGATTTTCTCAGGTATTCCTCATTAAAGTTTTGATTCTGACCAACAAGAGAGCTCAATGACATGGTCACCTGCATTTTCACCCTGGCAAAATTCTGAAATAACAATTTTGGGAGTAAACTATGCTTCTTCAATAATACCGACCTGATTAAATATGCACATCCACCACCTCACAATTCTATCCCTCCCAAATTAAAGAAAAAGACAAATCAAAAGTTTTTGACTTTTTTCTTTGCAAAATTCATTTTCTTCCTCTTATATGGGTATTAAAAATTTGATATTCTTGAGAATTCTAAAAACTCAAATCTGGAAAAAAAAACTATTTTTATATGTGCTGTAATGGCTACTGTCCAGCTGTTAACAAACAGAAGTAGATCTTCTAAAGACAATAAGAGACCATACACATCAATCATTATTTGATATTGTCTATAAGGATAACAACAGAAATGTTGACTGAAGAATAACGGAAGATTCACAATCAACACAAGATATACCCTATCATAAGGATAACAACAGAAAAGTGGACTGAAGAATAAGGGTAGATTCACAATTAACACAAGATATACCCTATCATAAGGATAACAACAGACACGTGGACTGAAGAATAAGGGTAGATTCACAATTAACACAAGATATACCCTATCATATGGATAACAACAGAAAAGTGGACTGAAGAATAAGGGTAGATTCACAATTAACACAAGATATATCCTATTATAAGGATAACAAAAGAAACGTGGACTGAAGAATAAGGGTAGATTCACAATTAACACAAGATATACCCTATCATAAGGATAACAACAGAAAAGTGGACTAAAGAATAAGGGTAGATTTACAATTAACACAAGATATACCCTATCATAAGGATAACAACAGAAAAGTGGACTGAAGAATAAGGGTAGATTCACAATTAACACAAGATATACCCTATCATAAGGATAACAACAGAAAAGTGGACTGAAGAATAAGGGTAGATTCACAATCAACACAAGATATACCCTGATCAAAAGGTCTTTTTGCATGATTAAAAATAGTGATTATTTCCTTCAATTCTTAATCTTCTGTAAATGTTTTATTATTCAATACCTCAACTATATACTTATTCAAAGTTAAAAAGTCTTTGGTTCTGATATGAGATTTAATTACACATACACTTAGCAGTAGTCATTTGATGTATATAAATCATACAATGAGTTTTCAAAGCCACTTGAAAAGTTAAATTTTCTTTTTATTTTATTCACATATAAACAATACATGGTTGAAAATACAAAGCTTTAAATACAGAATACAATGCCTTAACTGTAAATTATTATAATCTCTTATTCTTCTCCATTAAAAAATTCTCCATTATATTTTATCTGTTCTGCAAACATAAATCTTTTTAGTAGAACATTTTGTAGAAAATATTTAAGGATCTAATGAAAAAGATTATCTTCTATGTGTAAAAAAAAGACGATACAATTATTTAATTATGAATTTTTTGGACAGATAATGAATTAAAAAAAACTCAACAATTTCATGCATTATGACACCAATAAACTGCTATCAGCTTTAAGCCTAGTGTCCAGGCAGAGGGAAAGGTTGAAATTTTAACTGATTCATTCAACAATATAATTCAAGTTATTACATATCATGCTCACATATCAAACTTTTGGTAAACAATACAGCATCATGTATCATGTACTCTATTCTCACAGTAAGGCAATATACACTATGGTTCCAGTGTTATAATGAGGGAGTACTGTATCATGTTTCATTATAAGCCAGTCTCACAATAAGGTGGTACACTCAATAACTCCAGCAGACAGTGTTATAATGAGGGATCATTGTATCATCTATTTCAATATAAACCAGTCTCAAAATAAGGTGGTACACTCAATAACTCCAGCAGTGTTATAGTGAGTGATTAATATATCATCTGTTTCAATATAAACCAGTCTCACAATAAGGTCGTAAACTCAATAACTCCAGTGGACAGTGTTATAATGAGGGATTACTGTATCATCTGTTTCAGTATAAACCAGTCTCACAATAAGGTGGTACACTCAATAACTCCAGTGGACAGTGTTATAATGAGAGATTACTGTATCATCTGTTTCAATATAAACCAGTCTCACAATAAGGTTCTACACTAAAAAACTGAAGTGGACAGTGTTATAATGAGGGATTACTGTATCATCTATTTCAATATAAACCAGTCTCAAAATAAGGTAGTACACTCAATAACTCCAGCAGACAGTGTTATAATGAGGGATTAATGTATCATCTGTTTCAATATAAACCAGTCTTGCAATAAGGTGGTACACTCAATACCTCCATTTGATAGTGTTATAATGAGAGTACTGTAATTTTAGTGCTACTGCACTGAAAATAATGACCTGCAACAGCAAAACAATATACTGGCTTCTGCTTTTACGGTGGGGCGCTAGATATTTAATAAGATAATGGTGAAAAAGAGGAGTATTTTTAAAAATCTGTGTCTCTATAAGACAATTTAATGTTCATTAACAACAAGTTTGTTGTAACTTTAAGTTATATTCTTATATTAACATCATCAAGCTTAATGACATCATCAAGCTTATTAACATCATCAAGCTTAGTGACATCGTCAAGCTTATTAACATCATCAAGTTTAGTGACATCATCAAGCTTATTGACATCATCAAGCTTAATGACATCATCAAGCTGATTAACATCATCAAGCTTATTAACATCATCAAGCTGAATGACATCATCAAGCTTATTAACATCATCAAGCTTATTAACATCATTAAGCTTATTAACATCATCAAGCTTAGTGACATCGTCAAGATTAACATCATCAAGTTTAGTGACATCATCAAGCTTATTAACATCATCAAGCTTAATGACATCATCAAGCTTATTAACATCATCAAGCTTATTAACATCATTAAGCTTATTAACATCATCAAGCTTAGTGACATCGTCAAGCTTATTAACATCATCAAGCTTAGTGACATCATCAAGCTTATTAACATCATCAAGCTTATTAACATCATCAAGCTTAGTGACATCATCAAGCTTATTAACATCATCAAGCTTAGTGACATCATCAAGCTTACTAACATCATCAAGCTTAATGACATCATCAAGCTTATTAACATCATCAAGCTTACTGACAACATCAAGCTTATTAACATCATCAAGCTTATTAACATCATTAAGCTTAGTGACATCATCAAGCTTAGTGACATCATCAAGCTTATTAACATCATCAAGCTTAGTGACATCATCAAGCTTATTAACATCATCAAGCTTAATGACATCATCAAGCTTATTAACATCATCAAGCTTAGTGACATCATCAAGCTTATTAACATCATTAAGCTTAGTGACATCATCAAGCTTATTAACATCATCAAGCTTAGTGACATCATCAAGCTTATTAACATCATCAAGCTTAATGACATCATCAAGCTTATTAACATCATCAAGCTTAATGACAACATCAAGCTTATTAACATCATCAAGCTTAGTGACATCATCAAGCTTATTAACATCATCAAGCTTAGTGACATCATCAAGCTTAGTGACATCATCAAGCTTATTAACATCATCAAGCTTAGTGACATCATCAAGCTTATTAACATCATCAAGCTTAATGACATCATCAAGCTTATTAACATCATCAAGCTTAATGACATCATCAAGCTTATTAACATCATCAAGCTTAATGACAACATCAAGCTTATTAACATCATCAAGCTTATTAACATCATTAAGCTTAGTGACATCATCAAGCTTATTAACATCATCAAGCTTATTGACATCATTAAGCTTATTAACATCATCAAGCTTATTAACATCATCAAGCTTAGTGACATCATCAAGCTTATTGACATCATCAAGCTTATTGACATCATCAAGCTTAGTGACATCATCAAGCTTATTGACATCATCAAGCTTATTGACATCATCAAGCTTATTAACATCATCAAGCTTATTAACATCATCAAGCTTAGTGACATCGTCAAGCTTATTAACATCATCAAGCTTAGTGACATCATCAAGCTTATTAACATCATGAAGCTTATTAACATCATCAAGCTTATTAACATCATCAAGCTTATTAATATCATCAAGCTTAGTGACATCATCAAGCTTATTAATATCATGAAGCTTAGTGACATCATCAAGCTTAGTGACATCATCAAGCTTATTAACATCATCAAGCTTATTAACATCATCAAGCTTATTGACATCATCAAGCTTAGTGACATCATCAAGCTTATTGACATCATCAAGCTTAGTGACATCATCAAGCTTATTAACATCAATAAGCTTAGTGACATCATCAAGCTTATTAACATCATCAAGCTTATTGACATCATCAAGTTTATTAACATCATCAAGCTTATTGACATCATCAAGCTTATTAACATCATCAAGCTTATTGACATCATCAAGCTTAGTGACAGCATCAAGCTTAATGACATCATCAAGCTTAGTGACATCATCAAGCTTATTGACATCATCAAGCTTAGTGACATCATCAAGCTTATTAACATCATCAAGCTTATTGACATCATCAAGCTTAGTGACATCATCAAGCTTATTAACATCATCAAGCTTACTGACATCATCAAGCTTATTAACATCATCAAGCTTATTAACATCATCAAGCTTAGTGACATCATCAAGCTTATTAACATCATCAAGCTTACTGACATCAACAAGCTTAGTGACATCATCAAGCTTATTAATATCATCAAGCTTATTGACATCATCAAGCTTAGTGACATCATCAAGCTTATTAACATCATCAAGCTTAGTGACATCATCAAGCTTATTAACATCATCAAGCTTAGTGACATCATCAAGCTTATTAACATCATATCAGGAACCTTTTTCAACACATACCAAGTACAACGGAAATGCATTTTGAATTCTGTTTTATGGCAAAGCAACACAAACTGGTTATTTAGCGCTGTGGCAATTGGAGTGAAGTGCCTTGCTCAATGATACACCATACTATCTGACTCAAGGTGATCCAATATTAGGATTTCAAATCCACACCCTTTACAAACAGTCTAACCAATAAGCAACTGCAGCACCAACAAAGGAATGACAGAATGCTACAGCTTGCATCTTCTCTTGCAGCTGGAACTGAAAATTATGTTACTTACATTGCCAAGCTCAAAGTTGTGTCTCATAAGCATGTAAAGGGAAGCACTGGCTTGGGCCCGAATGCTGCTGATACATGAACTACAATGACGTAACAATCGTAGGCATAGGTCCGCACACTGCTCTGTCTCCTCCTCAAACAACAAGTCCACAAACTAAAATAGACAAATAATATGGACACAATGTAATGTGATGCTGGCAATGTAAAGACATTTTAAAAAATGCTGCAGATTTACCACATTTGCTGGCCTATAAGTGGATGTGGAGTATAAACCGAATGAACAAATTTGGCAAATTTTCCATCCTTCATCCATATATAAGTTGATGCTGAGTATAAGACGATTCCAGATCAAAATCCTCGGCTTTGGCTTTTTCACATTGTTTCAAACAACATCGCAAATTTGATCCTATCTGTAACTCAGTAACCTTTCCGATCTGGATCAATGAATGTAACTAAAAGTACCTAATTTGTTTCACACAAAGTATTTTAAATGTATTATGTACCACATATAATGACACTGATCTGAAGATTTACAGATAGGATAAAATATGTGATGCTGTGTGAAATTAAACTATAATAACTTCTGGTTTCATAAAAATTAAAAGTATCACTCTATGCTATTCAGATTACCAGCAATAGGGAAATTGCATCATTAATGCTAAAATTCTTTTTTAACATTTTTTGGGGGAAGAGAGATGCATATGTATTCCCTTGCATTTTCCTTCTTGCACTCAAGATCAAAACAAAATATGGCCTGATATATCTGAGAGAGAAAGAAAAATTCCAGGTCTTCGTGGGTTTTTCCCCCCATCTTATTGCCCCTGTTTATCTGAAGCTTTTGTCAAAGAGATAAAAAATTTATAAATTAAATAGTAAATGTAAACTTTTAAAATACACATCATACTCCTTCAGGGTTTGAATATTCACAATGGTTATATCCATACAGACTCCATTTACTAGGTTAAATCCCAAGAATGACCATTTTGCATGATGTCTAATTTTCTTTGCAAGTATAATGACCTCTCCATCCCCAACAAATAAGATTTTTTTAAAGTGCATGTACTCTTCCTGTACTTAGGCAGCAATTGTTTTTTTATCTTTGCTCATGCTATATGTTATTTTAAATTGCTGTTAGTCCTATTGGCAAATTCAAAAGATGTCACTGGTTGAGAAATTTGCATGAGTAGCCACCTGGCATTTCCTTTCATTATATGGTACCATATTTATAATACCCCTGGTTAGCCTTATTTCCCTATTGGTAGCCACACTAATTTGATCTAGTCTGCCGAATACTGACCTCAAACAGGTGTTAGCTTTGGAAAACCTGACTACAGCTGTAGCATATTGAATTAGCATATATGTACCACAACAACACCGTGTGATTCTTGAACAATGGAAGTGATATTTTTGATCTTACAAAACAGATATGTTAAATCCTGACCTTTCATTTATAGTACCATTTTAAGATTTATGAGCTGTTTGCTATGTGGAAACATTTGCATACAGAATACTGCGTATGATCAATATGCTTACAGTATTTATTATTGCATGTGTAAACATGAAGGCCAGGGCTTGTAAATTGACCCCATGACCAAAGCACTGCTGAAACATATTAACCAAAGCCTGAATAAACTGTTGATGCTGCACACACGCTAGAAAAGTGCATTTTGTGTCTCACACCCTCACTATCATAGGCTTGACAAATGATATGTAAAACAATTAACAAGAATTTGTAACACTTGAGAGTTCATGTATTTAAGCAATGCCAGCAATTCCAGTATTTCACTCAGATAAAATAAATTGCACAAGTCAAACTATGTGCAACCTTCTTGACCATGTAAGAATGTCAGATGTCATAAACTGCACAAGTCAAACTAGCTACAACTGTCTTGACCATGTAAGAATGTCAAAATGTCATAAAATGCTCAAGTCAAACTTGCTACAACCTTCTTAATTATGTAAGAATGTCAGATGTCATCAAATGCACAAATCAAACTAGCTGCAACTGTATTGTAAGAATATACCTTTGTGACAAGAGACCTTTGTGTGGCAAACAGATTTTGTAGGACCAATGTGGACTGGTTCAGACCTAGCATGTGGAGTAATACTCGCAGGGCACTGCTCAATAATGGTTGCATCTGCTCAGAATTCTGTGCAACCTGAAATAAGACATAACAAATTTCTTCAGGAAACAAGTATTCTGCAAAACCTCATGTCTGACCTGCATCCATGTTATTTCACCCCTTTATCTGAGTTAGAAAAACCTTAAAACCAAACTTTAATACTGCTGATGTTGCCAGTTGCAGAAATATGTGTGAATGGTTGCTTTCTGTTTCAAGTTCTCAAGATTCAACATTTTTTATTTCAGATATATAGGCCACAGACCCAGAATAACTATTATTACACATTTCTTTTGTAAGAACCAGTCGTACATGGAAGATTATTATATAATGAGATCGACAACAAGTAAACAGATAGTAACATAGAAACAAATTGATACATTACTTAAGTTGGACTTGTGCTTAACAAAACAATGAAGTATTAATCCAAACAAGATAGACAAAACCTAAATTTGTTTGTATAATTCAAGGTCATTAGCACATAATACACATTTATATATGATTGTCCTATACAAGAGCACCTGCATAAAAATAGTTCAAGTTGGATGACGAGTCATTAATAGACAAAGGTCTTATTATGCTGATGTGTGAATCTCTACCATAGATATATATTATGCTGATATTGGAATCTCCACCATAGAGATCTGTCCAGTCTCTTTTCTCTCTCCACACATGCATGCTTGCACGCCCACACACATGCATGCACACACACACACACACACTCTCGGCTAGGTTACACAGGGTACAAGTTAATCTGCCTTGCATCAAAGAATAAAAGTTTTAAAAAGTGCTTGTCTGTATGCTTTTGGTATTCCCATAAAAAGGTAAAATTCCATGACTATTTGAAACTTATATTTTTGATAATGGAAGGCTTAACTCCACTCCACTCTCTGACTTAACCATTCTTGCAATAAATTATCTTGTATTCGTTGCTGAAATAAAGACAAGAAGAATGTACTATTTTCAACATTTTGCAAGTACCAAACATATATATATATTAACAAATGAACTTCTCAATTTTTTTAACAAATTAGTTTCTGAGTTGAATATTCTTTTTTAATGTTTCTTTATTTTCAGTGTTCCGTAAACAGTGTACCTGGGCAGAAAGAAACCTACCATATATACTCGCGTATAAGCCAAATAATTTAGGAAAAAATAAAAGCCTGGAAGGGGTGGTGGTGGCTTATCCATGGGCCAATGTCTAAACTTGACAGTTTTTGAGTCTTTTTGTTGACTACTGTAATAGCTGTACATCTTGGGACACGAAACACAGATTTTGCTTTATTCATTGTTTCAATCAAATTGCATTCTTCCAGATAACATTTCAGCTAGTCCTCAATAGCTGTTTCATTTACATTGCATCACGTGCTCATGAGTTACTCATTTTCAATGATATAATCGGTCCTACAAGTTGAGGTAATATTTATAAAAAGGTACGCACATTTAATTGTACAAGGAACATAACCAGCATAACTTAAATGTTCATGAAGAGTGGTAATAATAAAGGCTAAAATTATCATTATAGATCAACTAAGATCAATGTCAATCAATTTTAGTTTTGTGTTTTAGCTGAACAACATCATAACTTTCCACACAATGGAAAGTTTTATGTTTTAGCGGCTCCTTTGTTGATAGTTGGCAAAGTTGTGACAGATATTTCAGGACTATTTGTGATTTAATTCAGAATACTGTAAGTTCTTTATAAATTTTCACTTTATATTCAAGAGATATAAATTTGTTCAATTTTATGAAACTTAATGGTTTTTAACTCTTGAACTCTTTTTTATGTTACTCAGTTTAAGACCATAGGATCGTAACACCTCTCAACTGGAACATCATCACAGAATACATTACAGACAAAAAAGTTGACTACATTACTGATCTCTTACATAAACCTTCTAAGCTCTAAGTCCAATAGCTTGTTTGTGCTATCGTGCCATTATGGATTTGGGAGGGACGTACAGAAGGATGAATGTAGGGACTGATGGATGGATGGATGGATGGATGAATACACAGCAACAAAATGGTATGCCCCTTTCTAATGATGCATGGCAAAGACAAATCTAATTCCAAACCTGAAACAATTATCCAACATGTATGACCTGTATTAAATAAGTTTCACAGACTGGCTCCTTCAGAAAGTGTTGCAAAAACTGTCAACCAGCGTAAGTGATTTCTCTTGGTGTTAACAGCAAAAGAAGAATGCGATGAATTTTAAATGCTTACTTGACAATTACTTTTAGAATATTTTATGATATGTACTATTTTCTAATCTTGCATATAATACTACTTACAATCTACACTGCTCTGGTGGCCTAGTGGTTAGAGCGTTCACCTAGAATGCGGAGGTCATGGTTTCGATCCCCGGCCAAGTCATACCAAAGACTTACAAAAATGGTACCTACAGCTGCCTCGTTTGGCGCTCAGCATTAAGAGGTTAGTGTTAGGACTAGTTGACCTGATGTCAGGATAATGTGACTGGGTGGGACATCATGCTACATGTCTGCGGCATGATGCCCCAGTGCTAGACATCACTATAAACTGCCACACTGCAGACACTGTAGCGATATGACTGAAAATTTGTTAAAGCTACGTTAAAATTCCCAATCACACACACACACTTACAATCTAGGGACAAGCTCTTTAATAAGTATAAAACAGTAAAATGCACTGAAACCTGTGAATTCCTTCTAGATGTTTAAAGGGCTGTTATTCATACTATTACAATGCTTTACATCTTTCACAGAGTCTTACAGAGTCGAGTCTTACAGAGTCTTACAGAGTAGAGTCTTACAGAGTCGAATCTTACAGAGTCGAGTCTTACAGAGTCGAGTCTCACAGAGTCTTACAATGAAGGATATGAATGCATACCTGAATGATCAGCTCCAGTGTATCTAGGGCCACCATATTAACCTCTGCTGCCAAATTACCCTCCACATGAGCATCCGCCTCCACATCTCGGGTCTTTACACTAAAATTAAGTCACATTTCTAATAAGTCGTAACAACATGTCTTGCATCATAAAATGTCCTTATTCATTTGAATTTTGCTGTTTCTAAGTGAAGATGAATTTGTATATCAAGATATAGAATGAGGGTTGGTTTCTGAATGCACCAGGTTTGGTATTTGAGACTAAAGATGACATCATGTGTGCGATTAGATGGATTAGAAAAGTGTTTGTACTATACTTAAGAACCAGTTCTGTTTGCTTGTGATAACATTGAGGATTTCTGAAGCGGAAGTTCCAAATGTACCCTGACAAAGTCCATGTCCCTGAATTTGTACTGGATATGGAGGTAAGACTACAGACTGATCTGTACACATTATCGCCACTGTCAAATTTAAATCTTACAAATGACCACTAAATTTGAAGCAAGAACTTCCAATCTGCTCCCCAATCTGTATTTACCATAGCTCTTATTAAATCCAGGGCCTTTTGACACTTGTCCTTGGCATATCTAATGTACAGAAGAAACGTTAGTGTATAGTAAAAAAAAGATAGTATTAAAACTTTGATCTCCTCCACAACAGGAATAAGGCAACCATCAAGGCAGATCTTTGGGTTATTTAACCTTATATGTAGTCTTTGGGTTATTTAACCTTATATGTAGTCTTTGGGTTATTTAACTGTATATGTAGTCGATATTCAATATTATGCATACTCTTTATCCTACAGCAGATCAAAAAGTTCTTGATATATAACGAGCAGACAGTTTGAGATTACAGTAAGGCATTTCAAAATACTTTTTATTCTGATGTTCAATAGTGTCACTGACAATATTCTGCATGAGATACATCCATATCCTGAAGACAGCTTTCAGAAACTGGTACAGCCTACCTAACTTTGAAATTTCTATCTTTCTAAAAATGAGAGATAAAATTAGCTAGGTTGCTGAATGTTTTGACCAATGTATTTGACACTTCTGCTAGTTATAGCAATTTCATCAGAGTTCCTAATAAAGCTGCTTTTTATGCCATTGATCTTTCTCACTAAATTTCAACTTAATTGTTCAAGCCCGAGACATAGGATCTCCATGTATTCCTCTTGCTGTCTCTAACAGCAAAATGAACTTCAGCTCAGTCAATATAGTATGTATTCAGATTTTCACTTGCTGGATTGAAACTGAATTTTTTAAGGACCTTCTTCAATTCTCTGATGCCATCTTTGTGTGCATCATCAAACCATGGTTTGCTGGAGATAAAGGCTGAGGCCACCATATGGTAACCATGATTAAAGCAATGATGTAAAATGTTACCTTGATCCCAAGGTCAAAATGATGAGTTACTGTCTCAGACAGAATTGCCTTGGTTTCATAATGATTGATCTAAAGTATGATGAAAATCAATGATGGCTTTAAGGACAAATGAAATTTTGGAGCCAAAGCCTTGAAAGAAATATCCCCCAAGTCAAAACACAAAGCATTTTGGAGCCAAAGCCTTGAAAGAAATATCCCCAAGTCAAAATACAAAGCACGTGTATCAAAGAATGAATTGTCTCAGCATATTATTCACTCCATAAAATTCATCACAGGATTTATCAAACATAGGCAAATGAAAAAACTTCAGCCAAACCTTAATGCAAATTTTTTATGACTATAAACTTTATTCCAAGGTCACAAGAATAGCAGATATATATATTTTTGTCTAGCTAGAATGAAAATTCATTTAGAAATATCTTATTTCATTTCTTTTTTACACTCTTATGAAATATAGGTTCTTTTGTAGTTTAGATTTTCATGACACGTGTATAGTACTGCATAGTGGGAGATTACTATAACACTGCTGTTTTCTTCAAAAACATGAAATATATGCATAGATGCATGTGCTCATTGAAGGACACATCAGATGCAAAACTCAAGCAAGTATTGTTATTTCATTCATTAACCTACAACTAAAGACAAAACATTTCCCTTTTATTTTGTGGAAGCACTTGATCATAGGTGTTGCTAGGGCGATTTTTTTCTCCCTTTTATTTTAGATACCAATTGAAGTAATTGAATGCATTTGAACAGCTGTAACAGGATTCATACAGAATTCTGAATGATAAATTCAAGGACTTTACCAAACTTTCAAAGACCACAAACATAGATTTCCATGACCTATTTTTGCTAACATTTTGTATACAAGTTGTGTTATATGAGAAAACAATGAATGCAAAATACTACAATATTGTTTAATGATGAAATTCAAACTATAATTAATTTCCTAAAATTCCTTTATAATGATCTGGAAGATAGGTTACCATTCATCATCATTTCAGAAATATGTAACTTATGCAATATGTAACTCATGTAACGGGCCCTCTTTTCATTTTACCACGTCTCCCAAATCATCAAGTTAAACAATATCTTATTTTATACCACAAGAGTTATGAGTTATCGTTATTTTGCCCAAAATTACCTATAGCTTATACTTCTGCATATTTGTTCCACTAAATGAAAAGTGTGTAGTTATTGTGAACTAATTTCCATCTTACCTTTGGCATGACTTGTAAGGGCTCCTTCTGCATCAAAGCCAATTTGATTGTCTTTTTACACAATGTACAAAATCCCTTTTGTTTGTATGTTTTATCCTTTTTCAGCCATTCCTTGTATTTCTCTTTTTCAAGCCAGATATCAAAGAAAGAGCAAAGACCTGGCATTTTTAAACATGAGATGAAACAAAACTGAAGACTTAAATTGACTGAACCAATTTTAAATCCTCAAACGTGTGTTACTTTCGAGAACTTTCTACACAGAGTGAGCACTTGTTCAATGTAACCAAAATTCAGTTGGCTAAACAGTCTTGTTAAAGAAATCATGAATTAGTGTAATGAACATTTTGATTGGCCAAAGCTGATGGACTTTTAAAGACTTTTAAAGACCTCAGGGTAATCTGCTCAATTTTCCCGAACTTTTAAGGCCTTGAAAATGCTACCTCATTTTTCCCAAATTGTCAAAGACCTTCCAAGATTGTACGAACCTTGAGTACAAAAAAATCCATTCGAAAACACATAAAATAATCTGTTTAAAATCCTTTTATTTTATCCTGATTGTCATTATGACACTGAACTAGTCTTGAAAACATACATTTTCAGTGTCAATTTTTACTTGGAATAGTAACTTATTCAGTTTGTTCTGCATGTTTGCTCTCTGACAGATTACTTCATTAGGGATCCCAAAAGAAATCTGGAGAATATTTTTTTGCCCAAACAAGAAATTATCATCTACAATAATGTGCTATCCACACAATAAAAACAGTATATTCTTCCATTATTGTGTATTTTGCAATGAACTAACAACAAACATTACTGGTGTAATTCTTGTATTTGATATATATCCACCAGTAATTGCAGCCTTACACCTATGCATTACAACCATAAACCTATGCATTACAACCATACACCTATGCATTACAACCATAAACCTATGCATTACAGCTATACACCTATGCATTACAACTATACACCTATGCATTACAACCATACACCTATGCATTACAACTATACACCTATGCATTACAACCATACACCTATGCATTACAACTATACACCTATGCATTACAACTATACACCTATGCATTGCAACTATACACCCATGCATTACAACCATACACCTATCGTGTGCTGAAAAATGGCGTTAAACCCCACAACAACAACCAACTCTATATAATTAGTATTTGTGAAAATCTACACCACTAACACTCTCAAATTTCATTACTGTGTAAAAAAGTAATGAATAAAAACCAAATGAAGATTTCTCAATAAATTATGATTCTGAAGTTATTTAACATAGAAAATTGAATGTATTTTGGTTTTAATAGTTAAAATATATGTATGATGGTCAGTCACAAACAACACCAGTAAAAGGCTCCTCAGAGACATGTGTTTTATCCAAGTTTAGGAAGGCTTACTACAAACTAGTTATAAATAATCAGAACTGAGATTGATTACCATTAGAGATAAGCTTGACAGCACAATTTCAATTGACTCGTCATCACCATACAGTTGGGATACAGAATTTGAGCGGCAACCATTAGCAGCATTTGAACCTGTCTCAATGGATTTCGTACGTACAATCCTGATGAAGAGTGCACCAAAGTCATGTGAACTTGATCCAGTTCCAACATCACTGCTGCCTGAGTGCTTAGATCCAGTATTGCCTTCATTAACTGATGTTATTAATACCTCTCTCTCATCCAGGGAATTCCCATCATTTTTCAAAACTGCCATTGTTAAGCCTCTGCCGAAGAAACCAACACTAGACCATAACGATTTAAAGAACTACCACCCAGTTTCTAATCTCCCATTTATAAAAAAATCTTAGAAAAGGTTGTTCTATCCCAGCTTGTATCTCATCTAAATTCAAACAGTCTTTTTAGCAATGTGCAATCTGCATTGCCCTTGCCACAGTACTGAAACAACTCTTCTAAAAGTAGTTAATGACATTCTCTCTGCGTTGGATAGCGGAAAGATTACAGTCCTCACCCTCCTTAATTTGTCTGCAGCATTTGACACAACAGACCATGATATATTACTTCACCATCTCCAGCACGTATTTGGCATTCATGATACAGCCTTACTGTGGTTCAAGTCCTACTTGGTCAACAGGACACAAATTGTATCTGCAAATGGAATACACTCCAGCCCAGTTGATCTATGTTGTGGTGTTCCACAGGGGTCTGTTCTTGGACCTGTTCTCTTCATTCTGTACACTCAGTCGCTCATAGATCATCATCCAGCGTCTCACCAACTGTACGCTGATGACATCCAAATATACAAATCTAGCCACCCAACTGAAGTTGATGCTACCATCCAAGGTGTAGAGAGGTGCATTTCTGATGTGAAATCATGGATGACATGTAACAAGCTGCAGATGAATGATGATAAAACAGGCCATTCTGATCACAACACAAAGACTTTCTCATTCACATCCTTTACCTCAAACAATAAATATCAGCAATGCCAACATTAAATTCACACAATCAGTACAAAACCTAGGTGTTACTCTGGACAGTACTCTCACATTGCACCAACATATCATGAACATATGCAAGGCTGCATATCTTGAGCTGAGACGCATCAACTCCATTCGCAAATATCTTTCAGTTGATGCCACTAAAACACTTGTGTGTTCATTAGTACTTTCAAGACTGGACTATTGTAACTCAGTTCTGTCTGGTTCATCTCAATATCTACTCCAGAAACTTCAAAAAGTTCAAAACACAGCTGCTCGGATCATACTTAGAGTACCACGATCAGAGCACACCTCCCCGCTGCTCTGTACCCTACACTGGCTATCCATTCAATCCAGAATCAAACACAAAATTTGTTCTTCGTGCTATGCTTCACTGTCGGTCTCTAGTCCAAGATACCTATCCAATCTCACCCATGTGTACACACCAGCAAGATACTTATGCTCCTCTTATGACAATCGTATACTCATTATTCCCACTATGAAAACAAAGTCACATGGACAGCGTTCTTTTGCATACCAAGGCCCAGCAACGTGGAATCAATTGCTCACTGACACAGTGATCACATTCAAGAGGGCTCTCAAAACTCACTTATTTCGACTGCAAGAACAAACTTAAAGACCTAATAATGTTTCCTACCTGAAATATTCTCAGCATGTTTTTTACTTTTTAATGTTTTTCTAATTTCATGGTGTTTGTTTTTGTAATAATATTATTATATGTTTTTTATCTTATAGGTGTTGTCTAATGTTGTAAAGTGCTTAGATCTTCTAAAGATTAGGCACTATACAAAGTCCTCATTATTATTATTATTATTAAGTTTCTAAAATAAACTATTTGTTTGTTACTCTTCTCATCATTTTGTCTCATTCATTTCTTTTGGTATATTTACTAGTTTGTCAAGTAAAGAGTTAGTCTGAAAAATCAACCCCCAAACCTATACTGGTATTAATGGTCAGTTTGGTGGTTTGAGATCAACTATGCATTAAATCAAGCAACTGTTGCTGATAAATCTGTCCACAACACACACACACATTTTAGGCACTTACTGGTATTTCTCCTAGCTTTTGAGTTTGTTGAAAGGGCCTTTTGGTGATTTGTACTGCATGTTTCGATATCAAATCCGCATGGAATGTCACAATCCTACCTAATCTTGCAATCTTACTACATTAGTAAAAATCAGCTGTTCCATCAAACTTGAGAAACCATTCAGCTGTTGTTGTTGTTGTAGGGTTTAATGCCATTTTTCAGCACACGATAGGCTATACATGGCAGCCAGTATTAATGGTGGAGGAAGAACCTGGGAAAACCCCAGAAAGAACCACCAACCCACAAGAAGCTACTGGTAAGATTTCTCACATACCTACATTAGCCGAATCCTAGACTCGAACCCATGCAGACAGAGGTGAGATGGCAGTGATCCGTAATGGAGAGCACTTTAGACCACTCAGCCAGTTGGGGCCCCCCATTCAGCTGTAACTACACACACTCAAAATTCCACAGACATGTGAACTACATGGCCAAAACAACCAGGTCATGCTCACATAAGAGTATTTCTTATTATATGAGACCAATTATTTTCTGATATAATTAGGTACCTATTTATGATGGTGCAAACAATGTCTCTTTAATTACCACCACAGGAGTTCATACTGCTGCTTGCAGTTTACCTAAAAGAAATATGCTCATCATTTATTTATATTGTTACATGTAAATAAGCAACAATAAAGGCCCTTGGGGTTACTAGCAAAAACATGTTTGCTTGAAAACAAGACACCAGGTCTCCTTAAACTGTGTCTGAAAATAATAATTCCAAAAACAAAACTACTGTAAAACATCATCTAAAATTTACAAGAAATTAAAATATTTTTCTGGCAAATAACTTTTGGTGTCAGAAAGCAAACAGGGTCCAAAACATACAGAAGACATGTTACCCACCTTTCAAGTTGTTCATGAGGAGACTTCCGTAGAAACTGGTCTTTTCTCCACCTCAGCTGATTTTTGTCACCACCAGAGCCACTAAGTGGAGGTGTTCTATCTCCTTCAAAGTAACAAGATTAGATCAATAAAATAGTACAACAGTTTAGCATCATTAGAGTTCAGGATTTGATCTTTGCTACTGACAAACACAAGGACTGGTGCTGCCATTTAATTGTATTAACCATAGATATGTTTTTAAAACAGACATGTCCTGACTGCAGATCATAACTAAAATGTAATCAATAATTACTTAGCTTAAATCTCAGCTTTTCATAGTTTCCAGCACCCATTGTAAACATTAATCAATCCTAGCCTTCAAAATTATGACCTGAGTGGCAGGGCATAAAATACATAAAACACAGAAGAAGAACTTATAAAACCCCAGAGATTAATTTTTGTGTTTCCATTTTTTTCAATTCTCTTTAAGATCTGTTTCAGAAGCTATAATTATTATCCATCACCAGATGTCACATTTAACTAGATGGAAGTCATACACTTTGAATAACATTAAAGTGACAGCCAGTGACCCATATTACAGCTTAGTTAATGCTTCAGTAATTACCTTGATTAGTCACTACAGCTGAGGCCTTACAAGAAGTGAAATTGAATTCCAACTCCACCAATAAATTCAGAACCTCCTATTGTAGCCATACATCCATTTATAAAGATGGTTCAAAAGATGGAGACCAGTTTCATTTGTCAACCTCAAATGGTTGTTTCATAATCATGATCCCAAGATCTTTGCCCAAAAATGTGTAAAAAAAACTGAACAAGTGTACTACAAAAGGCACATGATACACATGTCTTGTGACCTTTTCCCTGCTAATGCTTTGACCTTTGACCTAGGATTCAACAACTGTATGACAAAGTGTGGAGTTGAGTAAAGACCAAAAGCTTAAGTGATCCATTAATTGTGATTCTGACCTTGTTGCAGTGTACGAATGTAAATACATAATACAAAGTTAAATCATGATATTTAACATATTAAAGTTTAATTTAAATCTCTTCATTGGCTTAAAAGTTACATGTGCACAGGGGCAGATATAACTGATTTAAATTTTCCATTGCTGGGACCTTAGCCCTGTGTTTGGGGATCTTGCAAAGGTATGTGACATACTATCTACTATAGAAGAGGGATCTGGCAATGGTATGTGACATACTATCTACTATACAAGAGGGATCTGGCAATGGTATGTGACATACTATCTAATATACAACAGGGATCTGGCAATGGTATGTGACATACTATCTACTATACAAGAGGGATCTGGCAATGGTATGTGACATACAATCTACTATACAACAGGGATCTAGCAATGGTATGTGACATACTATCTACTATACAACAGGGATCTGGCAATTGTATATGACATACTATCTACTATACAACAGGGATATGGCAATGGTATATGACATACTACCTACTATACAACTGGTTTCATTAAAACATCAACAGTGTTTTAAAAAGTTATACTCTGGACAAGTTCCCTTGCTAAGACCTTGACCTTGAGGCAGGGGGCATGATTATGGTATGTGACACTGCTGATATTTGATATACGCTTGGCTAAAGTTTCACTAAGGTATCTTCAGTGGTTCAGAAGTCACACTCCACAGAAGAATAAAAGTAACATCATTATATTTCCCTTGCCATCACCTTAACAGGCATGGCAATGGAGTGAGATACACCACCATTTCATGATATATTTATATACTAGGGCAATGTTTCATTAAAACATCTTAAGTGACTCAAAATGGCCTTGTCCTTGTGGTAGGCAGTATGGCTATGTTACAGAACAGTGTCCTTACTTGATATATAACTGGCTAATGTTTTATTGAAATATCTTCAATGGTTCAAACGTTATACTCTGGACAAAGATGCAAATCAAAGAAACAAAATCTTCCTTGTCATGACCTTGACATTCAGGCAGGTGGCATGGCTATTATAAAGAACAGAGTGTCTATATTTGATATATAATTGGCTAATACTGTATTGAAATACATTCAATGGTTCAAAAGTTATACTCTAGACAAAGATACAATTCGCTGAATTGCATTCTCCCCTAGCATGACCATCAGGGGGGTATGGCTATGAATAGTCATGATGTATTTTGCAGTAAAATTTTAATGGAAACAGTCACAAACTTAATGGCCAGATAAATTAATGGTAATGAACAGACGGACAATGCCATAATGTAAGACTTAAGATGAGGGGGGATATAAGAATCACTAAATGGCCTCAAAGTATGCCCAACGCATTCCATTATTCAACATTAACAGATTTTTGCAAAATCTTGCTAACAAATCTTCTTGGAATGGACAGAAATATGGACAGACAGGATCAAAATCAACATTAATCAACTGCATGTAGTGTTGGCATAATAAGAATAAATATTGTGCAAACAGCAGAATACATATTAGCATCCTACCTCATTAATTCATGGACTGCTTTAACAAAGTTCAAATTTTTCTCGTAAATTTGCATTACATTTCTTAGTTAATATCCATCATAGCTCTATTAAATTGTTTGACACAGACATCAGCAAGAGTCTTTGATTTTGGCATGACTAATTTCAATGTAATACCCATCATAAATCTATGAAATAGTTTGACACAAATATCAGCAAGTCTTTGATTTTGGCAGGACTAATTTCATTGTAATACCCATCATAAATCTATGAAATGGTTTGACACAGATATCAGCAAGTCTTTGATTTTGGCAGGACTAATTTCATTGTAATACCCATCATAAATCTATGAAATGGTTTGACACAGATATAAGCAAGTCTTTGATTTTGGCAGGAATTTTACTGTAATACCCATTATAAATCTATGAAATGGTTTGACAGATGTCAGCTCAAGTCTTTGGTATTAGGTGGACAAAGTTCAGTCTAGAGAATATGGATATTTACACAATATTACCTGGCAAGCTGATGTGAGAACTCTGTCTCCGTCTAATCATCTCAGAACGAGCGCTGACAGAACCCAAGATGGCCTCCTCCAATTTGGACTTCATGTCTACACTCTTCTTCATTGTCTGCTGGGAGAACTGAGCCATATTCTTCTTGCCCTGTACCAAGACATGCATGTAGTTACATTATTGGTCAGAATTTCACCAATGGAACTGGACTTTAACTTACACCTAGAACCTACCAAATATTTTACATGAGATAAACGTCTGACCAATCATGTCTTAACTCTTGATTCAAGATTTAAATCATGTTGGTGAAATTTGGGCCTGACTCAAGATAAACTCTTAAAAGATTAGCTGAAAATGAGGCTACAAGTTATTGTTTAATAACATTTAATGTCTGATGTCGTGTCATCTTGACTGAAAAGAAAGATGTTGGATTATTAAATAAACAGGTACATCATGGTATAACAAAGTTTATTATAATGCTAATTTAGACATAACAGTATTATTATGGATTCAAATATAACAACAGACAGTTGTCCCAAAAATAAGAGCAAATAGTGGCAACAAAAAAGGGAAATTAATAGCCTTCTTGTGTTTTCTTTTACAAGAAATGAGTCACAAATATAACAATATTATTCAGCATGGAATTATGTTAATTCCAATGGACAACTCTTC
Source organism: Sinohyriopsis cumingii (assembly GCA_028554795.2). Taxonomy (NCBI): domain Eukaryota; kingdom Metazoa; phylum Mollusca; class Bivalvia; order Unionida; family Unionidae; genus Sinohyriopsis; species Sinohyriopsis cumingii. Next base: position 135,483,659 of record CM068824.1, read on the forward strand.
GTCATGCTATCACATCAGTATTGTGACTTAAAACAAGCAATCTGCTCAGTATAAGTGTAACAAACCATATCAAACAATCATACACATTGAAGAATAAGTTTTATTAATGTGAAAACAGCAAAAACTGGTTTCCGGATCAATTTCATGTAATTCTTGCTCAATCTGAATAAAATAACAAACCGTCTCAGTTCATTATTGTATGCAAACTCCCAAGAGAAGGAATGAAACACTGTATCAAATATCTTGGATCCCATTTTACATTTCACTCATCATAATTGGTATGTGGCTGAAAATAAAATGTCATTTAAGTTTGCAAATTAGGTTGAAGTGACCTAGGTTTGTTATGATTGATTTACTCTCCTTGAGATACACCCACAGATCAGTTCTTACAAGTCCAGGTAAAATGGGATCCAGGCTATAAAGGGTGTAAAAAAAATCTGAAAATGCAAAAGTTACTCAAGCACGAAAATGTGGTCACAGTGACCTAGTTTCAGTATGGTTGATTCACTCATACTGACATGCATCCACATAACTTTATGATCTTATTGCATAATGAATGAATGGCTAAAAAACAAATAGTAACTCATGTGAAAATTAGGCCAAAGTGATCAAGTTTTTGTAAATCATTACTGATGTTCTTGAGATAAATCCATATACAAATTTCATACAAGTTGGTAAAATTGAACTTAAAATAACTGAGAGCATAATGAACACATGAACTGCCAAATTTATGAACAAATGGGCAAAATATGGGACTCCATCCCAACTTCATCGGCAAGGGGAAGGCCTGGAACTGCAGGTTGAGCCCACAGTCAAAGGAAAAGTTTAAACCAAAACTCCCACACAAATGCTGATGATGGCAGTGTTGCGGAAAGGAGAAAAGTGACCATTGATGAGGACTCAACAAAACTTATTTTAATTATAACATGTTTACAAGGACAGGCTATGTTCATGCATTTGTCAGCCAACAAATTACCAAGTGCAACTCATTTTAATACACTGTGCAAACCTAACATACATGGATTCCAAAAGGGTAATCTGGGACCCCTTTGGGATATTATTATATGCCCTATGAAAGTTACATGGGGAAGGTCCTTAATATCCAGGATGTGTTTGTTGATACATGTCCAGCTACTTATCAGTATGATTGGTGGACATAGGAGTAAACTTGCAGAGAAATGACCATGACAAAGGAAGGTACATGCAAGTAACTGGCTGATATATTATGTACTTCTTCCATTATCACATACTGAGGCATGTCACTTTTCTGGTAGCAAAAGCATTATCAAATTTATCATCATCATCATCATCATCATCATCAACATCATGAACAATCTTAAGATATTGTGAACAATCTTAAGATGCTGAAAAAAGATCTTTCCAAAGTCATATAATACAGTGTTGTATGCTGATACACGATGTGCAAATTAAGCCTCTTGAATTATATCATCCTGAATTAGCCTATTTTACTTGACCGACTTCAACTTTCATTGCTATGCAATGAAAACTGAACCAGGGCCTGAGTAAAAATGAAATATAACAAAAATGATGCACACCATAATTTTGAGCCTATTTTAACACTGACAATGGCAAATTAAATTTTATACAAAAATCAAAATATGCCGAATCACACCTTTAAAGTAAACAAAAATATCAAAGTACTGTACTGAAAACACTGATGGTTTGGAGGGCTGAATGATACTAATTAATCAAAGTACTGAAAACACTGATGGTCTGGAGGGTTAAGTAATACTAATTAATAAAGTACTGAAAACACTGTCTATAGGGTTAAAAAGTACTGTACTGAAAACACTGATGGTTTGGAGGGCTGAATGATACTAATTAAAAAAGTACTGAAAACACTGATGGTCTGGAGGATTGAAGTAATACTAAGTAATAAAAGTACTGGAAACACTGCTGGTTTGGAGGGCTGAAGTAATACAATTAATCAAAGTACTGAAAACACTGATGGTTTGGAGGGCTGAATGATACTAATTAATCAAAGTACTGAAAACACTGATGGTCTGGAGGGTTAATACTAATTAATGAAAGTATTGAAAACACTGTCTGTAGGGTTAAGTAATACTAATTAATCAAAGGACTGAAAACACTGATGGTTTGGAGGGCTGAATGATACTAATTAATCAAAGTACTGAAAACACTGTTGGTCTGGAGGGTTAAATAATACTAATTCATGAAAGTACTGAAAATACAGTCTGTAGGGTTAAGTAATACTAATTAATCAAAGTACTGAAAACACTGATGGTTTGGAGGGCTGAATGATGCTAATTAATCAAAGTACTGAAAACACTGTTGGTCTGGAGGGTTAAGTAATAATAATTAATCAAAGTACTGAAAACACTGTTGGTCTGGAGGATTGAAGTAATACTAATTAATAAAAGTACTGGAAACTGTTGGTCTGGAGGGTTGGAATGACACTAATTTATGTAATATCAGAAAGAAGAACTCCAAATAAATATTTATGGTCCTTTTCCCTACTGTGAACACACTGCTCTATATAACTTTTGCAATATTATTCTTAACTTTCTTTTCTTTTCATGCCATAGGAGAATTAATTTATCATTTTAAACATCATCGGAGGAATTACTGTGATAGATAGATATATATATATATATATATATATATATATATATATATATATATATATATATATATATATATATATATATATATATATACATACACATACATACATACATACACATAGTACAGCTCACATGTATTTTTTGAATCCCACGCATGATGGTGGTGGTGGAGAGAGAAGACGATTAAAAAAAATACCTCCACCATTTCTCTATGCATCCTGACAGAGTTGCAGCAGCAGCTCATGGAGAATTGCTCTGCACACCTTGCTATCTCGCGGAGTTGTTGATAACGACCACTGTGAACTGGATGTGGCCTCTATCAAATGGGCATGGCTTACTGTGTATGACCCATAATAAAGATTATGTAATAGATATGATGCCAAATCAAATGCTGCATGCTGAGGCGCAGTGGTGATTGTTTATTATTTTAAGTAGCTCATCACGATGTGTAGGGTTCCAAACTTACATGTGAGCTGTACTATATATATATATATATATATATATATATATATATATAAAACCTGAAAGCCAAGTGGATCTATATCTTTTTACTGATTCTAAAGACCACACAGTTTGTTAATATCATTAGAAATACAAACTTTGTTCAAAAAAGAGAATAGATCCAATGACACAGTCATGGAGGGATTGAAATTCCTCCAAGTCAAAACATTTTACCTGTCAGGAAGAACGTTTGAAGTCAATTTCTTTGCATGTTTTCCACACATCATTTTTGATGCCATGCACATTATGTCCTAATCTCAATTATGCCAGTACTTGCTCAAGGGACCAAAATGTGTCCACATGATGTCAACAATCTGCAAGGAGGTTTTACTATATTTTCCCCAAACTGATATCTGCAATTTCTTTAAAGGTCACTTGCCACATATATTGTACAAATGTGTGATATTATTATAGTCATAAAAAAACACATTTGTTATGTATGCACACCATAAAAATGTTCAATTAGATTTGAAAATCTGCTCTTTTAAATGAAAACGTTATTCTGTAATCTCCATAAACAATGGGTAGTTTCCGCATGCCAAAAACAGATATGACGTACATTTATCCCTTCTATTCAACCTAGCCATTCAAGCGTTTAATTTCCCCATGTAAATGTCTGTGATATAGCCTACAATTGTGCTTCTGTACAGCAAATATGGTGCACTGCGTTACATATGGATGTAACCAAAAGAGTGATGATGGGACCAAAGGGTTCTTTCTTTTTCTGAAAGACCCTGTTTACTAGAAAAAAAAGTGGATTGAAGTTGTGGGATTGAATAGGATGAGGGATGGGAAAGTTGTACCATTTATGCCAACAACATCATCCCGCTTGTGCACACGGCATTTTGAGAACAGTTACTTTTTACACCCTCCTTCAGTGATGAAATCCAGTGGTGTACAAATGAAACTGAATTTGTTAAAAACAGCGTGCCTACAATTTTCCTAGAGATTGTCAAATATAAGAAATCCCTTCCATCACCCAAGAAGTTTGGACCTCCTAAATCCCATAGAAAGTTCTATGGCGCATATGAGAAGAGGGATAGATAGAGCGTAAGTAAAATATATGAAATAAAGATTACAGTAATGTTACTGCAAATTTAAAATATTAATGTTTAAAATAATCATAATACTTTTTAAATGTGCAGAGTGTAGACTTTGATCAAACTCTTTATTTAGCATTGTTTTAACCAATATGAACAGTTTTGAAAGCAACACAGTCTAGTGCATCATGTATGCACATCAATAAAACACTGAACAGTAAATTAGTTTTCAATAGTTTCATCTAAATGTTCCCTATCCATAGTTTATAGTGTTTTATTTTTTGACAACAAGAAGCATGTACTTCATCTTGTGGAGATAAATGTACATCATTTTCAGTTGGTGTCTTCTATAGGTGAAAATCGTAGCCAAGGGGAAGTAATAGCGGTTTATACTTCTATTTCAAGTAATTAAATTATTATTTCTTCTTTATACTTGATAAAAAAATGATTCATTTTGTGCAAGCATAACTACTTTAAATCATGTAATTCAAATCTGATGCAAAAAGAAAAATGTTAGAGTATGGCCGGTGACCTTTAAGCAATCTGAATAGGCAGAGACTACATTGTGTATAAACTCATTTCAAAGACGAATTTCCAACATAACTATTTGTTTGAAGAAAGCGGGTCAACTGGAAATTTAGTTATCTGATTTCTAATACCATCTCTCAAGAAGAGTTGTGGTCCAAAATTCTACTACCACTCATCCCTTCTAAGGCAACCTCATTTATTGTACGGACATGAAGACAGCTAGTGATTGCCATGACATAATAATGGTATAGACATAAAGACAGCTAGTCATTCCCATGACATAATATGGTACAGACATGAAGACAGCTAGTGATTGCCATAGCATATGGTACAGACATGAAGACAGCTAGTAACTGCCATGACATAATATGGTACAGACATAAAGACAGCTAGTGATTGCCATGACATAATATGGTACAGACATGAAGACAGCTAGTGATTGCCATGACATAATATGGTACAGACATGACGACAGCTAGTGATTGCCATGACATATGGTACAGACATGAAGACAGCTAGTGATTGCAATGACATAATATGGTACAGACATGAAGACAGCTGTGATTGCCATGACATAGTATGGTACAGACATGAAGACAGCTAGTGATTGCCATGACATAATATGGTACAGACATGAAGACAGCAAGTCACTGCCATGTCATAAAACATGTATGCCTGACTTCTCAAGATCAACTTACAAAGAAACAAATGAACATAGATGCCACACCTCTGGGCCTGAAATGCAAAATTTGACCAATGTGTTATGGACAGACAGTTAAGTCTAGAGGTAATACTGCTAGCTCCGACCACAGTGATGGTGTGGCATATTTAAAAAAAAAGCCTTTCAACAAATGTTTATATCACACAGTAAAACTTGTATCACCTTGTGAAATGATATAATAGTTAGGTCTCTGACATAACATATGATCACTATGTCTCACAGTGACTTTTACTAATGGCAATGCCTGAAAAATGTATTACTTGAATGTGGTGACTCAATGTTGAGTCCTAGGCATAATCTGAAAAGAAAGCACAACCAAAAGCAATACAAGTGACACTGTATAGCTCGTTCATATGAAGGGCTCCTGTGGACAGAATGGAAAAAAAATGAGTTAATTATCCTGAAAATAAAGATGCAATTAGGTCAAAATCAACTGGCCAAGATGAATTTCTTCCCAATACCTGTCCATTGCTGTCATCTTTGCTGTTGCTGCGATACAGCATGACTGTTCCCTTGAGGAAATCCTGGGACTTGCGTTGGATGCCCTCCCAAAGGTCACTGCGGGAGAGTGATTTGGGCAGACTGGCACTCTTTTGACGAGTCATGGTATTGGAGGGACTCTCAGCCCAGTCCTCTAGGGTTTCTTCTGAGGCTGAACGCTGGGACACCAGGGCCATGCGGCTTGGTGCCCATTTGGACTGAGGAGTAATTGAGTGAAGGTGGGGATAAATTTCAAATATTTTGGATATAGCATTTTTCTGCTCTTTTTTTTCCTTTATTGATTCCAAAAACATTTTTTGGTGATTATGCTAATTAAATTTTTGTTATTAATAATTTATAATACTATCGAAGATTGGGGTTTCTTTAAAACTTATGTTTTCTGTTTATTTAAAGCTGTCAATTATCTATATAACATACATTTATATTCTTTTTATGTTCTCATCTATTAAACCTGACATCTAGGGTAAAATTATGATCCTAAGTGTTTTGTTGTTACATGAAAACTTTGGAATGGTAAATGTGTTCTAGTCCTAGATGTTGAATTTTTTTCTTTTATATTTTGTACATGGCTTAATTATTGATAGACAGAAGAATTCCACAGAACTTGTCTGATCCAATGTGACATAATGCAAAAAGTCTTGCAAACTCACTAGTGCAAGAAATGCAGGTCTCTATGGACATAAAGTTTCATGACTATACATATGACAGTATTATTGTCTGATAATACAAACCCGCTTGTTTGTACCCCCCTACCGATTTAAATAATGGAAACCTTTAATGTGATAAAAAGTGCAAGGAACTTAGTCAATTCATTCATTGATTTATAGTTTCTAACCTGACTCTGAGTAGAGTGGCCCTAACACCGTCATCTTATGCGCGTTTCATGCTTAACGGAAGTTTTCAGTACAATAGACGGACATGCTCAGATCCATTTCCAGTTTCTGGACAAGTCCATTTTCAGCAAAGGGGTGCATCACAACTACAGATGTACATACATAAGTTGTCTGCTTCCAACGTCGAATCAAGCAAAGGAAAATGACAACTATGCTTTTCATGTGGATTTAGCAACCTGTTTAATTTCTATGTTCATGTATGCAGAGGGATATAATTCCAAACTCTCAACGTTATGTAATTTACGCAATTATTCAGCATTTGCCGAACAGGATGAACTACGTCATTATGTTGTCTGATGGAAATAAACTAGCCTATAGTGTACGCAATATGGCGCCGTGTTAGTATGGAAAGTCTGTTAAGCATGAAATGGTGCAGGGGATGCCAGCATTAGTGCCATTCTGATCACAGTCAGGTTAGAAATTATAAATCAATGATTCAATTGACTTAGTTCTGTGCACTTTTTCACATTAAATGTTCTCGTTTTTTAAATCAGTAGGGGGGTACAAACAAACGGGTTTTGTGTTATAAGACTATAGATAGACTGCGCCCAATGCCAAAACATCATAAGATCCATGGAGTGTGGCAAGTAGGTCACTGTGACCTAATATGGCTATGGTTTATAGCTACCTCATCCATCAAGTTTCTGTAACAGTGTCAGAGGAACTTACATGAATGCAAAAATTTAACACTGACATCTACACCATCAACAACAGTTACAATGCTGTTGAAAAACTGACACACATATCTCATCTACACTTTGCAGATGAGACAAAAATTGTATCATTAATTCCACTCCTTTTTCTATGTTAGAATTCCATTTCCATACTTAAAACCCCATTTTCATGCTTAAAATCCAATTTCTGTGCTAGTCCTGAGATCATTCATGAGACATATGTGCAATTGCCAACACAAGCAGCTTGCAAAGAAATGTGGATTTGTAAGATCTTTTCTGTCAAATGTGTATTCAAATGCTGCTGATTGGTTATGAAGAACACTGCCCACCGTCTCTCTTTTCATCACTGTCTTCAGCCATATCATGTGTCAGATCAGCAGTACATATATACATACCAGGATCCTGTCATTTTTTCAAATCCTGTTAAGTGATTTTTAAAACTCATGGGTTTTTCACTTTTTTAGCAACAGCAGTCAGACTGTACAGCTATACCACATCTTTTGTGCCAAGATGATTCCTGTCACACTTGGTCAAACTCTTCAGAGACTTTTTGTTAAGAAAATGTGCAAATGCTGTTGAACTTTTATAAACAGCAGCCATATTAAATGGTGGATAAGCATTATTTGTACAGAACTTAAAGGTCCTTATGCCAGAATACTTTCTATCTGACATGGTCAAATTCTGTTGAGCATTTATTGTCAGAAAATGTTTAAAGTTATTTTTTTCTATTTTAAGTAGTAACAGCCTTACTGAATAATAAAAATCGGCATCATTAAAAAAAATTGGAATGTTCTTTGTCCAAATGCTTTCTGTCAAACCTGCTAAATTTTGCTGAGAGGTTTTGGAGAAATCGTTGCAAGGTTTTTCTATTTTTAATTCAAGCAGCCATATTAGATGGAAGATCAGCATCATTTGTACATACTCTAACTTTTATGCAAGGATGCTCTCTGCCAAATTTAATTGAAATAGGTTGAGTGGTTTTAAAGAAGTTGAAATAGCAGATGTTTATAGATAACAGATGACACAAAACAAATGCAATGGATGACTATTGACCAATGTGTGGGTCATATCATATTCCATCAACAGCTCTTATTTACTACAGCTTGACCAATTATTGGCTGTAGAATAACCTGGCTTTTTTGTACGCTGATGTTAAGCAATTTATTAACAATCTGAACATAGATTATTAAATCAAGTCTCTTACAGGGTAGCCTTGAGACATCCCTTACAAATGTTTATACTATGAAATACAACTGAAATGCACCATTATCTACACTGTGGTTTCAGTTAACATGAATTTTATTTTTAGTCACCATCTTTAAAACATTAATTTAAAACAAAATTAAAAATCAAAGCATCCATTTTATAATGATGTTGCTGTCAAAAGAGAGTATAATTTTGCAAAACACATATCCAAATGTTTATCTGTTTTGACCACTAGCCCAACATAAACCTCTTGGTTAAGTATATATATGTATGCATTAGGGTTCAACAGCACATTAGTACAGTATGTCTGCTTATATGGTACCAATAAAATGCAGAGTTCTACAAACTATGGATAGAAAGAACTGCAGAAAAGAAATTATAAAAGATGAACCCTACCAAATAAATACAAAGTACAACAGGATAAGCAATAAAAGCAATGATTTTAAAATTTCTGTAAGATACACATAAAATAAAAATAAATGTGCAAAATGTAAAACTCTTGAGTCACTAAGGAAAAGAATTGACCTAGGGGCTAATGTAGGCTGCATAGTTATGTATATTTTGTCTTCTCACATTATTTAAGTATATTTACAGATGTAATGCACATACCTGGTACACATGCTTTATACAGTAACTTTAGACTCCACAATGTGTGACATGGTCTTCAGAAGTTTCATGTTTTCTTTTTTAAATACTATATATATATATTCACTTGTAGTCAGATCCAAATGAAAACTGCACAAACCAAGATCCACCATTACATAATGTATCAACTGATCTGAGTCTATACATTTTGCCTGGGGTAACCAACAGAAGAAAATAACACAAAACCCTGATCTGCCAGCACATTACATGGTAGCAGATCAGGTTTATGATGCATGCGTTTGGATCTGACCTATAGACAAGCATATACAGTACACAGACATACATATTTTTGTACAAAAGATCAAGGTATGATATCACTGTATGGTGGAGATCTTAATAGTTTCCAAGTCATGTCTGAAGTTAATTCCTAGGGATGTTATGAATGGAGATAGGAATGATGGTGCTGGTGGTGAATGAAAGATATATCAAGGGTCCTAACATCAATTGCATGTCTGATATTTAGATACCCAGTAAGTGACTATATATGATGTATATATTGGTTTAAGCATATAGCCATTTATTACAAAATACAGCACATAGATGTTTACTGTTGATCACAATCCATCTGCTCAGAGCAGACCCACTATAGTCTATTTACACCAATAACTGACTACAAGTCTTGAAATATCCTCACCTTAATTTCTATATCTGAAATGTCCTCGCTTTAATTTCTATATGTGAAATGTCCTCACTTTAATTTCTCTATCTGAAATGTCCTCACTTTAATTTCTATATCTGAAATGTCCTCACTTTAATTTCTCTATCTGAAATGTCCTCACTTTAATCTCTCTATCTGAAATGTTCTCACTTTAATTTCTATATCTGATGCTGAATGAGTAAATTATGTAAGAAAGATTTTAATTTCTGTTATGTCATTTTGGCAGGAGTGTTAGTAAAAGTGCTCTTTTGTATGTCAGGAGTTAGAGATATGTACTATCTGAAATGGACTATAGTACTGGTAAGCCCGGGAACAGCATCAATACAGGGCAAGTCTTTTGATGTTGTTTCAGTAAACTGCCATTCATTGTTCAGCTTTAAGAGGCATTTGTACATTTTTATGTTCAATATGAACATTTATGGTTATACAATGGAGATTTGAGTAGTTTTCAAGTTTTTACTCCTGTGAGTAATGATCGACCCAGATATTAATGTCACCTGCATAACTGAATGAGTCTTTCATGTCAATAAACTCTGGTCCATGGTAGTCAATTCCCCAATACAAAATTTCAATAGAACATATTGTGGCAGGACTTGTATTTATTTTACTCCTTCCATGGTTTTAAATGGGAAGTGTGTGTGTGTATGTTTTTGTGTGTGCTAGAAACAAAATATGTGCCATGCCACTTTATATCATGGGGGAAATACATCACTAGGGTTGTTTTACCCCAGAGGGAAAGTCCCTGACTCTCTGTAATATACAAAAATTAGAATGGGACATTTTTTTCAACAGAAGTATGTGATGTAAACAGCATTGGGACTCCAGATGAGTCTTTCAGTGCTGAGAAAAACCCCAGTGAATATTTATATCAACCATGTCAAGTACGGGATAGTATAACAAAGACAGATGAGTTGATAACAATATTCTGAACATCTTTACTCAAAACAGGCAGGATACAAATCTTTCTCTAAATAAAATTCCTGTGTTTGTTAAAAACTGTTATTGTTATTGTTATAGGATTTAACGCCATTTTTCAGCACAAGATAGGCTATACATGACAGCCAGTATTAATGGTGGAGGAAGAACCCGAGTAAACCTCGGAAAGAACCACCGACCCACGAGCAAGCTTTCTCACATATCCACAATGGCCAAGCCCGAGTCTCGAACCCACGCAGACAGAGGTGAGATGGCAGTGATTAATGATGAAGAGCACTTTAGACCACTCAGCCACTTGGGGCTCCTGTTAAAAACTGTTCATTTGTTTTGACTCCTAGGGAACCAGTGACCATCACATATGCATTCATCATTTTCAACTGTATTAAGTGCAGGTATGTTTTGTTTTACTGTACTCTACCTATAGTATAAATGTCCATATCACTCGAGTTACAGGTCTGAGGGGTTCACTGTCATGTCATGCTCAAACATGTTTTTACTTGTGCATCTATAATCTGTATTGGGATTATTTTACTTTTCTTTCCTGTCTTTTGAAAAACCAGATTGCAATCAATGATTATGTAGCTTACCACTAGGAGCCTTTAAGTGGTTTCCAATTACCAATGTAAGCATAAACTATTATGCAGAAAGTAAGTTTAAATGAAAGTGATCTATACACTGAAATGTTGGCCCCTTTTGAAAAGTAACAAATGGGGGGGGCATATCTTTTTCTTCTTATATATCTAGAATTTAAATTTAATCAGCACAATATAGCCAATATTATCCAGGCATGCTGTTAGACCACATACATACATACATACATACATACAAATGTACATACATGCATACATACATACATACATACATACATACATACATACATGCATAAATACATACATACATACATACATACATACATACATACATACATGCATGCATACATACAATTACTAAGCATAAGAAACGTACAAATGTCGAAACATTCTTTTCAAAGTACAGGTAGTATTATATATTTGATAAAAACCACATACATTTTCCACAAAATCTGCTACAGAAGCAATCAACATTCTCCACCCCTAAAATACAAATTCTACAGGGTAAAAGTCACTGACTTTAAGCATCCTTGGAGTAACAGCCAATACAAGCATGGTTCATGCATCACTAAGTACCTTCATCAGCAACTACAGTCAAGGCTTCACATGAAAAGTCCATTCATCTAATTCTTACAGTCATTTACATGTACAATACACAGTTCAATTACTGAGGCTGACACCAATGTTAGGTAGCATAATAGCTCTCCTCGACTTCAAAGGAGTCAACTAGTGACAACACTTTGTTGATATCCTTCTTAATCCATAAAATTGAATGACTGACTCCCGCACCTTTTAATGTCCCTGGTAGAAGTCACACTGTACAGTGTAGAGAAGTCCTGAGGCATTATTGCACTTGTTGCAATCTACATCTTATGTATAACATTACATCAGTACTCATTTACAAGTTTCTGTTACAAGAAGTTATTTATCAAGTCTGAATTTAAATAGTTCCCTAAACTCCTTAATGTCCATTTTGGGCATTTTATAATCAGCACAAAAATTAGAACTGTTGGACATGTCAAAGAAATATGACCAATTCCTGAGGCCTGACATGTATCTTGGTGGGGATCTCAATAGAGGGGTCAATTTAGCAGTTGACCCACTGGTTCATGTCCTGTGGGTTTTTAGGTGGGCCAGTTAATACTGACGGCTGATGGGCAGCAAAGCCAGTTAAATTTTCTCAAGTTAGTTTTGTGCAAGGATAGTTGATATACATGTGAACCGGCCCCGACAGCCAATGGAAAAATCTGGTTAAATTTTCATTCTGGATCTCATTTGCTGTGTTGACACTTGATAGATGTTGATTCTCATTCATTTAAGACTAACAACTCAAAAGGTTTCAGTACTCAGAAGATTGCCAAAAAATTTCACTTGTCCCCATTGTCTGGCTATAAACGGTAAGCCCTGCTTCCAGTCACTAAAGCTTAAACCTTTTTTGTGTGCTAAAAGTAATAAAATTATAGAATTTTATCATTTCCTTTCCAAATGCTATCTATGACAAAAGGCCCAAATGACCCTTAGATTCGTCACCTACATAATCTATTGATCAAGAAATGGAGGTCTGTATGAAGATTGTTGATATTTTAAGATTTTTCCTTTTGTAGTAACATCAGTTGTATCTTTTTATCAAAATAATTTGTAAAAATTTGGAATGTCTGTGTCGGGATACTTTGTGTCACTAAAATGTTTTCTGCTTTTGGTAAAGGAAGCCATAACCTAAGTCAGAAAAGCATCATCTGTACAAATTTAAAATACCTTCATGTCAAAATGCTGTCAAAATGATTTGAATTCTATGGTTTTTTTTAAAAACAAATCATTTAAAAAAGTTGTTCTATTCTTAGACATATGGCCATTTGGCATCATCTGTACACATTGTAAAGGTCTTCTTTATAGAAATATGTTTTCTGTCAAATATGTAAAATTCAGTTTAGTGGTCATTGAGAAGTCATTACAACGTTTTCTATTTTGAGTATAATGCTGGCTTTATTTCATGGTGAATCGGAATCAGTTTACATAAACAGGATAAGGTTTCATGCCAGGAATATTTCTCTCAAACTTATGTGAATTCTATTCAGATATTTGCTTCACAAGTTGTTTCAAGATTTTCCATTTTTAATAACCTTATCAATATTTTATATCAGATCAGCATCATTTTGTTTAAAAACAAAAGGCATTTCATGCCAAGATGCATTCTATCAAATTTAATCAAATTCTGTTTAATGATTTTTCTGAAGAAGCTGATATAAGTGTTTTTGCTTTTTAGTAATGGCAGCCATATGGATTGGCAGCAAACGTGCAAAATTGAAAGGTCTTCATGCCAGGACACAGTCTGAAATTTAGGCAAATTCTGTTAAATAATTTCCATTTTTTAGCAGTGACAGACATATTTGACAATGGATCAACATCATATACATAAATTTGAAAGATCTTCATGCCAGGATGTGCTGTCAAATTTCATCAGATTCTGTTCAGCAGCTTTTGACAAACATTCATTAAAAGGTTTCTCCATTTTTAATAATGATGGTCGTATTTAATGACTAATAAAATAATTTGCATAAAATTTAGGCTTTATGCATGAATCCTTTTTTTATATATAAACCTGGCCAAATTTCAGTTTAGTGGGGTTTATGTCTCTTAAACTGCTTTAAGAGTTTTATATTTTTAGTAACCACTGATTTCATGGTTGATCAGTACCAGCTGTATCAAAAAACCTGAATGTTAGGATGCTCTCTGCTAAGTTTGCGTGAAACAGGTTCAGTGAAGTTTTTAGAAGCTGAAAAAAGCACTTGTTGATAAATGACAAAGAACACATAAGACATGAAAGATGATGCCATGCCATAATCGCACATGTGAATCTACTAGCAGTAGGACAAATATATAGTTTTAACGGCTGTCACATATACCAATTCATGCTTGAAATCTACTGCTTTTGAAAAAAAGAAGATTTTTTACAAAATTGATACATGTATTCAAAGAATGGAATTTTTAAGCATTGTACTCTAGCAGAAACCATCCTGCTAGGGACCAGAAATATTATACTGATGCCATGATGTGTGGCTGAGTAATTGGCTGAAGAGGCTATAAAACAAGTTATTAAATGATTTCCTTATTGTTTTGATCTAGAGGGCTCCGAGGTGTTATAATTAATAAAGGGATTGAAAAACTGGACAACCTGATGCAGAAGTGAGACAGAATGAGAAGCTGACCAAAACATGATTTCAGCAAAAAATAATGGAGTTACCGTTGATAGATTTTATATTTCTTTAATTGTTACTGTGATCTTCAAAATGTTTTAAAGGAATATGCAGCTCCTACATCTTTTTTCTTCAGTATATTTAAAAATGCCAAAACACGAGCTTTCTCACAATGCTAAAAAAAACAACTGGCTGAAAAATATCAGAATCGGAAATACATCTAAGTCAAACTCAGGAACTTCCTTCATGGTGTTAATTTAGCTTGGTTATGTATTGAAGAATAATCAAAAACCTTAAAACCCAGCCAAAGGAAAAGTGACGTTTGAACTTCTTTACAATGTTACTGTTTTGTCATTGCCATTTCTAATGTGGCTACAGAGAGTACATTCTCCATTCTTCACAAAGTACAAAGTTATATGCGGGGAAGTCTAGACCAGAAAACTATTGACAGCCTGTTAGGGGTGAAATAACAATCACAATAATTGTTATCAGCAGTCACCTATCAGTGATCTTGTTATAGACACTAAAAATGATAGTGGATTTTGTGAGAAATTTGAAAAACCTTGCAGTGAACTGTGAGATATACAGCTCTTCCCTTTTGAAATAACTGACAATACACTGACTCATATTCATTGATTATTATTGTAACATTTTCCATTAGTCATGTTCAAAAATGATTTTATTACAGCACGAAAATACAAATTATGTAATAAAAAATCACTTCTTTCTTTTCAATCCCCTTAAATTAGGTAAAATTTTTGCTGACAAGAAAATCTACTGGTTTAAAAGCGAATTTACTGATAACAATTTATATGCGTACTGGTTTTGATGTCCTGGTTCTGTCACATGTCTGCCTTAAGGTCAGGTGAGCTGCAACTGACATACTAGAAAGACAAAGTTGTCAAATTTTGCCATTTGAAACTTGATTCAAGCACGACTTGCTGCACAGCAATCTGCTAAAATACTCTGTGTAAATACAGATTATGTAAAATGACCATGTATGGAGGCAGATTTAAAAATTATTCCAGCCAAGATGACAAAACATTCTTAAAGAGACTATGTTCAAACACAAGCCTTTCCCTCTAAAAGGAAATGTGTTATTTACATCATGGCAGTGACTGACAGCAACAATACAAGCATGGTCCCTTATTCTACTACCTAACTTAGCAGAAAATATTATAGATTTATAAAGTATTCAGCATTACATCTCAAGCATCACTAAAATTATCGGATTACTGGAGTAATTACAAACACTTTAAATTTCCTAACTAAACACAACCAAATCGCTCCAAAGAATGGTAAGAAATGAGTGTAAAATTGTTTTCTTTACCTCCTCAGAAACTTAAATCTGGTCAATGGGTTTATGTCCATATTAATAAAGTGAACAATTCACTAACCATGCAAAACACGAATTCAAATTATTTAAAAGCTGTCAAAAAAAGCTTTAATGTACATTAAATGTCAGTATTTGCCTTTTGTATAGATAGATTTTAATTTATAACAATCATGTGCAACTACTGCAGACCAAGCAATTCAAAAGTGCATCAAGTTTTGAAAAACTATTACAACTGTATCAAAATCTAGAGGTCATCAACATAACCATGCAAAGATGCACACCAAATTTGCTTTTCTACCTCATGTGCTAAGTTATTTGAGCAAAGTATTGTAAAAAAAACTATAACAATTTTAAATTGTATAAAACAATTTACTCAAACAAATGCAATTGAATGCTGTCACAAATACCCCCACTTTCCTAACCACCACCCCTAGTACTCACCCCAAATCATGATAGTGATCCTGTGGATTATATCAAGTGGATTATAATGCAAAATCCATCTCACATATATTGAATCTTCTTGCTACAGCTCCATATACATGTATTAAGTTTTGGGAAAAAAATTGGAAATGTCATTGTAATTGACACTTCTGGGCATCTGACCTCTGACCCCTCACAAGGACCTCAGGCATGGGAACCAATAATGATATCCCTCCTGCAGATGGCCACCATCTGGGTAACATCACCAGAAACTTTTGTTGCTTAAGTCAGGCTGGGAAATATTTAAAAATGTAACTGTAATTTACATATTTTTTACTTTACCTCTGACCCATCAAATGGACACCAGGCATGTGAACCATTAATACCAGTAAAACCCATTATAACATGATTCATTATAATCCTATTTCTCTTATAATGCGATTGCAGCATGGCTCCCATTTTTTAATTTAAGGTGACCTCTTTTTTAACATCCTAAATACAGGCTTTCATAAAATCTAATTATTCATATCCCTAGCAGATTATATGATCAAGAGGTTAGTTTCAATGCACATTTTCTTTGGGGAAGTTTTTCAAAAAGTGTGTTAATGCGATCCTGCTTATATCATGATGTTATTCTCTGGACCCTGAGCATCGCATTATAATGGGTTTTACCTGTAATATTCCTCTTGCGGAGGTTACCATATGGTGCAACATAGGAACACATTTTTTTAATTTCCACTAGCAAATAAGGCAGGAATGTTGTCACAATGGACAGATATATGGATGAACAGATAGATGGAAAGATGGCAAGTATCACAATATCAATTATGCTTTCAAAAAATGTTGCTGGCTTTAAAATTGCTGCCTGAAAAATCTACCTAGGTCAATAAACTGTCTACCAAATTTCATTTGTCTACATCAGGTGGGTTTTGCTTAATTGTGTTATGCTTACCTTTTCTCACCCACCAAAATATCTAAAAAGTTAAAATAAGTGTAAACTATAGGCAACATATGCTAAAGATTGTTCCCCTGGCTGATATCTAAACTGATCCCCAATCCAAGTGAAGTTGGCCAAGAAATATTGGCACACTGCTTTCCATAAAAATTTTGTTTGAAGAAGTGGCTTAAATGGTTTTTTGTTCTATCTGAAGCAATAGTGGCCATATTTGATGGTGGATCACCATTATTTATGTAAGCTTAAAAGATCTTTATGCCTGGGTACTTTCTACCAAATTTGATTTAAGTTGGTCTTGTGGTTTATGATGCACAATAAATATCTCAAAACTAAAAGATGCAGAAACTCTAATTAGGTCATCTATTTATGACCATTATAAAGTGCATAAAATTGCAACTGCACTAAAAATCATACAGATGTATGGATGTATTGTTGTATGAGTGTACTGTTTTACAGATGGATGAATAGATAGCAGCAAAATAATTTACACCCATTTGCTAATTGCTAACGTAGTTTTGGCATACACAAATCTACATATAGACAAACCAATCTAAAAATGTTCCAAGTAGAGAGGATATCATTTACAATGGTTTTCTTTAAATCCTGGCACTAGTGATGAAACACAAGAACTATGATGGGTCAAAATCCTCAAAGCATCAATTGTCTATAATGACGACTGTAATCAAACACTGGACATTGGTTTCACAAGCAAATCTGCTAATGTGCTGGTCATATTCTGCATTATGAATTGTTTCAAATAACGTCTGGACTTATTACAGAACTTTTAACTTGTTTCACAACTAATGCATTTAAGTCAAAAACATACATTTCCCCAATACTATCAGATATAGGAATAGGAAAAAAAGGTCTTTTCTGAAATCCATCCATCCATTGGATTTCCTTACAACCTGAATTCCATCTACACCTAATGAGAACAGGCAATTAAACTTGGTATGATATTTGTAATGAGAATGATTAGATGACAGTTCAAGACTGGGAAATCACTCTGTTTGGTTATACTATACAGGTGTTAGCCAGACCATGCAATCAAAACAATCAGAAAAGTCATTAATAAATCAAGTGCCTGTTTAGTTGTTTCTTTGCCCACACAGTGGAAAAAATAAATGCATAGGTTATTAAATCTATTTTTTTATAAACCAACCCTGTCTTTTGAGTTTTATATATTCTGGATGGAGCCATGGAGTTGTGGACAGAAAACAGATGGGAATGAAAGGGTACAATGGCTTTAATTTCAAACTAACATTTAATTAATAATTCTAAAGGTCAGTTCTATGTACAAAGTTTGTTTCAAAGTAAATTAATTTTTGTATAGATAATATGATTTATAAATAAAAGTATTGCTTTTTGTCAGAGTGTAATGTCAGTATCATTTAATACATGTATCTCTGTGGCATCTAAATGCAACTTTAACCAAATGTGATTGTGGGGATTTTTTCATTATTTTTAATGTCGCTTTAACAATTTTAGTCATACTGTTATGATATCTATAATGGCAGTTTATACTGATCTCTAGCACTGGGGCACCATGCTGCAGTCATGTAGCATTATGCCCCACCGAGACATATTATTCTGACACCACTGCAGCAAGTCCGAAAACTAACCTCTTAATGCTGATTACCAAGCGAGGCAGATGCTAGTACAATTTTTATTAGGTATTTGGTATGACTCAGCTAGGGTTTGAACCTGCAACCTCCTGCATCTGAGCCAGATGCTCTAACCACTTAGGCCACTTGAGTGGTCACTTTAACCAAATAAAGTATTAGGTAAACTATTCAACTATTGATGGTTATTATGAAGTTACAATGTATATGCCTTTGCACTGTACAGACCCCCACCAAAGGTAAATTGGCATTTATGAAATTTTAAATTTAGCTTCACAATTTATGTGAAATATGTATCAAACAGAAAAAGGGTAATAATAATATGCACATTAATTTTTCAAAAGAGCTGGAAACCATCTGAATGGAAAAGGGGATGGAATGAATTCTAAGACAAGAGGACAAGAGTCTCTGGCAGGGAAATGCAGAGTACTGATGATGAGGTAGTCTGATGTAAAATCTTGTATGTCACACAGCTGTATGATCCCCAAATGACAACCATTATCTATTTGGGTTAATGAACTATACATAAACATCAAATAAAAACATGGGTGATTTCTAAAGTTGTATTGGTCTCATGTGACTATAATTACTCTGAATATACATATAGTTTGGTAACTGACAATCTGTACACTGCTCTGGCTATTGAAGGGAAGAAATTGTCAATGTTTAAAGAGAATACACACTTATTTTCAAGCCAAAATGAATATTCCTATAAATATTTATACCATACAAATCAGTAACTTAAGAAAATATCAAAAAAATAAATTGCTTTACTCTAACATAAAATTATTTTTTAGGGTTTCTTGCAATCATATTTATTTTAATTCTTTTATTAACTTAGTTTAATATTTAACATGTATTCTAAATTGTTCTGGTTGAAAAATAGCAATGGTTGAAAATGTTACATGACATGCTTTATTCTACATGCTGGCAGCTCATCCATTTTTCATTTACTTCAAATTACAACTGTATTATTCCATTTAAGAATTTTGTATAAAAAAATGTCAAATCATTACCATGCAAAAATATTTAGTACTAGTTCTTAGTCATTCAAACTTAATTACATCTCAAATTTTGAAGTTAAACCATGTAGATAGGATCTGCCAACTAATGTTCCTTTGAAAGTTAATAAGAAAACAAAAACATATTCTTAAAATTAAAACTAAAATGGGGAAGCCCCTTGGCTAAATATACTACATGTATAAAGAGAAAGCAGGTGTCCAGCCCAAACCACTCTCTTATATATAAAATAATACTCATTCCACTGCATAGAAGCCACCTGGGAACAGGCAAAAGCTAGGTAAACAATGGTTAGGTTAGTGTGAAATTATTAAGATATATATTAAATGTGATTCATACATCTGTCAAGCAGAAGAAAATGTAAAATTGTACACAATCAACAGTTTTTTGTTAAAAATGACCATTTAAATAAATTTCTGCAAATAACCATAATATCTGATTTGAATAATTGAACTAAAGTTCTGTAAATCATTCAGATTTAGGCAGAGGCACTTTGCATACAGATGGAACTTATGCAAAAAGTCTTTGTAAATCACTAAAAAGAATTATCTTGCCCTTTCATACATGACATAGTAACTATGTATGAAATTGTGTGTAAATATATCTATGAATCAACACAGCATACAGAACTCCCTCACTATAAGACACTTCATTATAACATAGTTTCTGTCATAAAATGAGAAAGGTCATGGATTCCATTTTGTTATAACAGTTCCAGTTGTAAAGAGAGCATGGTAATGGATTCCATTTCATTATAACACAGTTCCTGTCGTAAAGTGAGTATGATGAAATGTATTCCATTTCATTATAACACAGTTCCTGTTGTAAAGTCAGTATGGTCAAGGATTCCATTTCGTTATAACACAATTCCTATTGTAAAGCCAGTATGATCATGGATTCCATTTCATCATAACACAGTTCCTGTTTTAAAGTCAGAATGGTCATGGATTCCATTTTATTGTAACAAAGTTCCTGCTGCAAAATGAGTATGGTCATGGATTCCATTTTGTTATAACACAGTTCCTGTTGTAAAGTAAGTATGGTCATGGATTCCATTTCATTATAACACAGTTCCTGTTGTAAAGTCAGTATGGTCAAGGATTCCATTTCGTTATAACACAATTCCTATTGTAAAGCCAGTATGATCATGGATTCCATTTCATCATAACACAGTTCCTGTTTTAAAGTCAGAATGGTCATGGATTCCATTTTATTGTAACAAAGTTACTGCTGCAAAATGAGTATGGTCATGGATTCCATTTTGTTATAACACAGTTCCTGTTGTAAAGTAAGTATGGTCATGGATTCCATTTCATTATAACACAGTTCCTGTTGTAAAGAGAGTATAGTCATGGATTCCATTTCATTATAACACAGTTCCTATAATAAATCCAGTATGATCATGGATTCCATTTAATTATAATAAAGTTCCTGTTGTGAAACCAGTATGGTCATTGATTCCATTTCCTTATAACATAATTCCTGTTGTAAAGTGGCTATGGTCATGGATTCCATTTCATTATAACACAGTTCATGTTGTAAAGTGATTATGGTCATGGATTCCATTTTATTATAACACAGTTCCTATAATAAATCCAGTATGGTCATGGATTCTATTTCACTTAAACATAGTTCCCATTTTAAAGTCGGCTTGGTTACGGATTCCATTTTATTGTAATAAAGTTCCTGTTGCAAAATGAGTATGGTCATGGATTCCATTTCATTATAACACAGCTGCTGTTGTAAGGCAAGTATGGTCATGGATTCCATTTCATTATAACACAGTTCCTGTTATAAGGAAACTATGGTCATCATTCCATTTCATTATAACACAGTTCCTTTTGTAAGGTGAGTATGGTAATGGATTCTATTTCATTATACCACAGTTCCTATTGTAAAGTCAGTGTGGTCATGGATTCCATTTCATTACAAGACAATTCCTGTTGTAAAGCCAGTATGGTCATGGATTCCATTTCATTATCACACAGTTCCTTTTGTAAAGTGAGTATGGTCATGGATGCCATTTCATTACAAGACAGTTCCTGTTGTAAAGTGAGTATGGTCATGGATTCCATTTCATTATAACACAGTTCCTGTTGTAAAGCCATTATGGTCATGGATTCCATTTCATTATCACACAGTTCCTTTTGTAAAGTGAGTATGGTCATGGATTCCATTTCATTATAACACAGTTCCTGTTGTAAAGTGAGTATGGTCATGGATGCCATTTCATTATAACACAGTTCTTGTTGTAAAGCCAGTATGGTCATGGATTCTATTTCATTATAACACAGTTCCTTTTGTAAAGTGAGTATGGCTATGGATTCCATTTCATTATAACACAGTTCCTGTTGTAAAGTGAGTATGGTCATGGATTCCATTTCATTACAAGACAGTTCCTGTTGTAAACTGAGTATGGTCATGGATTCCATTTCATTATAACACATTTCCTGTTGTAAAGCCATTATGGTCATGGATTCCATTTCATTAAAACACAGTTCCTGTTGTAAAGTGAGCTTGGTCATGGATGCCATTTTGTTATAATACAGTCGTTGTTGTAAGGCAAGTATGGTCATGGATTCCATTTCATTAAAATATATATATCATGTACTTCATTATAAGGTGGCATACTTAATGGCTCTAATGAACTGCATTATAATGTGGGAGTAAAGTATTAAAAATTAATAACAAAAGCAAGTCATGCAGAAATATTTTCCAGGTACACATGCATGTAGATCTGTTATTGTTGTCATTTTATTAATTTCAGTGAAGAGTTTATAAATAAATCTGTAAGTACAATCTGCTAAATCAAATACAAAACAACAACATACTTCATATTTTTATGTTAAAATATCCAATAAAAGTTTTACACTGCTATTTAATCATGATAAAGCAATCATGACACAAAGAAAAGCAACTAAATGCAATTAATTTAAACAATATGACTTTGTCTAGTTCATAGTTTGATCTGTGATCCACCTCAGAATTAGTCAAAATGACACCATGCAGGTAATCAACATCTAACATTGTGTGCAATTATTCATGCATAGTTTACACACATGCACAATGTACTCATTGTCCCATATTCTCAAAACACTTTGAGCACAAGGCTTGATATCAAGCTCAAAGTCCTAAACCTCCAAGTTTAGCACTCAAAAACTTTGAATGCAGGCTCTACAAGTATGCTCTCTTCCATACATTTGACCTTGACCTATAGAAATCATATGATACAGAACTGACAACCATTTCCCAAAGCAAGTGTACTAAAGGGTATGTGATAGACGTTAACTCTGCGTTATCTATACTGAACTTTTGTTTTAGAATGGACAATAATGCAATTATACCAATAGTAAAATATTAGTACTTATACGTAACAGTACAAATATAAAGTAATTAATTTTTTTTAAAAAGGCTAGAACTCGTAGCAACTGGCACACTGTAATGGATTCCACTCTCTACAATCTGCTCTGCTACGCCTTCAACTTCTATGGAAAAAAACCAAAGTTTGGAGATTGATAAGAGTTATGACCCCTGACTGCCAATGACATGGAATGCTTGAATTCCAAATAATGCTTGGTCTCTTCAAAATAAAAGTGCATAAGAACTTCAAGGAAAATGCAATATTCTTTAGGAAAGTTATGCTACTGAATGCAGTATTAGGAGGAAAGGCAATCTTGGACCAGAAGTCTTCTAAATGATAATGTGAAACAAACTAATTCAAGGTCTCTGTTATATAAAACTACCTGCCAAATTTTGTTGAAATCCACACAAAAAAATAAGTATATCTATGCTGCAAAACCAAAGTCAGAAATCAGTGGTAAAAACTCCAGTTAATTATGTCATGGAATGCTAAAAATTAAATCACTTGATGTCTTATCAATCTTTAGACTCATGCCAAATTTGGCTAAATTAAAACAAACTTTGCTCTAGTCATCTTGCAGAAACCAAAGACGGGAGGACAAATTATCACGAAGTTACAACTCTTCAAAACAAGAATGAATCCATACAAAACACACATAAATCTAGGGACAATGCTCATACCAAATTCCTTCTGAATATTTTGAATGGCTCTTGAGCTATGCCAATTACAAGCAGCACTCCATGTGAAGATATTAAGATAGACACCAAGGGTCATAAAAGGTAAACCTAGGTTATGAAATGTACAAACCAAACTGCATTAGAATATGTTGAATAGTTCCTGAGCAACAAGAGAATGTTGTAGTGCCAATATAATGCTAATGGAAAATGTGCAATGGCTGTATCAAAATTGGGCCTATGAAGGCAAAACCTTTAAAAGGCACATCCACCTATAATAGGCAAGTAACCTCCCAAACGACATCTATTTATGTGTTAGTTTCAGAGTAATGCTGATTACACGAAGAGTGAACAGACAGACCAGTGGACAAACAAAGAGACATGGGTAGAAAGAGCAATTGTCAAAAATGTGCACTTCTTGACACAGGACCCTAGAAAACTTACTTATCTAACAACCAAATGCAAGAGCAGTTGGCCAAGAAATCCGGATCACCAGTATGTTTTCTGTAGAAATTTCTTCCAAAGTTGAAGATTGAAAATGTCATGAAAACAATTGTTGTAAGGTTTCTCTATATTTCTGTATCTTCATCCATATCTGATGGCACATCTGCATCATTTGTTCAATACTAGAAGGCCATCATGCCTGTATGCGTTCCATCAGAGTTGGTCAAATTCGGAAGATCAATTTTGTTTTGTTGACAAAGTTGTTTAAACGTTTTTCTACTTTTAGTAATGGTGGCAGATCGATTTCATTTGTATAAATGTGTAAAACTTTCTATCAAAGTTAGTCAAATTCTATTGAGCATCTTTTCCAGAACTTTTCAAAGGTTCTTCTATTTGTAGTAATAGCACCCATATTTCAAGGGTAGATAGGCATTATTTGCTAAAATTCAAAGTGCTTAAAGCCAGACTGATTTTTGTCTAACTTGGTCAAATTCTGTTAAGTGATTTTTGGGAAGAAACTGTTTAATGGTTTTCAATTTTTGGTAACTGTGGCTATATCTGATGGTAAACTGGTATTATCTGTACAAATCTGTAAGCCATTCATGTCAAGATGATTTGTGTCAAATTTGGTCCAATTCTGTTGAGCAGCTTTTTTTTAGAAGAGATTATTTAAAGACTTTTCAATCAATAGCAATAACAGTAAAATCTGATTGCAAACAAGTATTAATTTTATATACTTAAAAGCCCTTTATGCCAGGATGTTCTGTTAAATTTGGTAAAATTCTGTTGGATGGTATCTGAAACAATAAATCCTGTTGAAATGTCCTTCCGTATGTAGCATTACAAGTCACATTTTATTGCAGATTGGCATCATTGGTATCAAATTTTAAGTCATTAATGCCAGGATGCTTTTTGTAATATTTGTTAAAATACTGCCATATCTGATGGTGAATGGCATTATTTGATAAAAACAACCTGAAAGACCTCTATGCAAGGATGCTTCTGTCAAATTTGGTCAAATTCTAGAGACTGGTTGTGGAAAAATGAAAAGATCTTTCTATTTTTAATAACAATGGTCATATTTTACACCAGATCAGCATCATCTATATAAACCTGAAAGACCTCTTTGTGAGTATGCTATCTGTGAAATTTGGTAAAAGTTGGCCAACAAGTTTTTTTTAAAAAGACTTCTTATAATAATGGTCATATCTAATGGCAGTTCAGCAATATATGGGTAAACGTTTAAGTCCTTCACACAAGGATGCTCTCTGCCAAGTTTCGTTAAAATCTGTCCAGTGATTACTTTCACAAAAAGTTGAAAATAACAAAACATTGAAGGATGCATGACAAATAGCACACAATACATGCAGAGCAATACCATAAGTTCACTTGGCCTTACAGCCAAGACAATCAGACTTGCTCATATATATTCTGAGGACACAAGTGCCCAATGTTGGGAAAGAAAAGAAATAAAAGTTCCTTCATTATACCTTTAGTCCCATGACAAAATGTGCATGGCCTGGACTTACCCTGTACTCAAAATTGGAGATGCAGAAGTAGATAATCTCCATGATACAGCTAAGACGGTTGATCTGCATGTCTGACCACCAATGTCGCAGTACTGCCTTGTCAGCATTCTTAAGCACCCAGACGAAGCAGATCAGGAGGTTTCTGGTATCCTCTGCACACAGCTGCGACTTTCGAGACTAAAATCAATTAATTTCATGTTGATCATTTTTACATTACATGCATAAATTTTACGATATGGCAAATGGATAAAGGAACAAATTATATGCACTCTAAGGAAAAGATAATACACATTACAACTAAATTCCTCCACAGCAAAGGATTGTACTTTTACATCTGATAAATAAGCCTTACTCAGTCTTCTAGTACCATGATGATCTAAGCATTACATGATACAAAAGTATGAATGAAATAAATGTTTCAAGCAGAAAGAAAATTACAGGATGTACCAAATACACATTTCTGGTAAACTGCCGAGATGCAATTATAGATTTGTGGATGGAAGTTGATGAGATGGATGCATTTATATAATTATATTCTGGAAGTAAATCAACATAAATTTAGATACTCTTTCAATGTTGCATTCTATTGTTACAATACTTTGCATGCTGATCGGATTTTTCATTAAAAATATTTCTTATTTTTCAAACACACAAATTAAACTGATAATAAATCAATATGACAAGAATTTAATAATGTACTTTTACGCTAAAAGTAAAAATTCAATGTGATAACGTTTAACAAGGGTACCACAAACAGCACACAAACCAGTACTAGTAGCATATGGTTGACCCTGGAGGTTACTGACCAACAGATCCCAATGACCTTAACTTTAGACAAGGTATGCAATGTTGGACTAAACTTCATTTTGCTGAAACAATTATTTCTGTATTAGACTTACAATGATCATGACCTCTGACCTCAGAATCTACAGGTCTATTTTACTAAGTGCAAGGAAAGCACAAAACAAAAAACATACCCTAAAACAAAAGTTATCATGTAAAACAATTTGTTCTCTGAGCCACAATGACCTTGAATCTTTATATTTTGACCCACAAAATCAAAAGACCTATTCCAAACCTTAAAAGTAAGCCCTCCAGTGACCTTGACCTTTGACCAATTGATACTGAAATAGCTAGTATTCATCCTTGCCTCCAGTTCAAGCCCTCAACAAAGTTTGGTAACTGTCAAAGGTGGAGAACTGAAGTTAATGTGCAAAAACAATTTTTCTTTTTCTTTCAGATGGTGACACTGACCTATGACCTTTTGATACCAAAGTCAATAAGGTTCTTCCTTATGCCATGTGCAAGTCATATACAAAGTGTGGAAACTGTAGATGGTGGATAACTGGAGTTATTGTGTGGAAACAATTTTTGTAATGGACAGATGGATATCATCAGATATATGCTTCACCTGATGGTGGACATATGGAAACTACATTCTGTTAAACTTCTTTTTATTTTATGAATATGTTACCCTGCATTTTATTATAGAAAAGACTTTTTACCTTGGATTCAACTTCTGCAGCATAAATGGATGGATCAGAAATTCTACCAAACATTTGTCCTGCTATTGCCATAGCAACCCTTTGATTAATCCTGTCAGCCTCTTCCTCCAAATCTGCAGAGCTCTTGTATCGGCTCTCCACATGGGGATCATATAGCTGTGGCAATTGCTAAACATAAGAATTATTGAATTACCAATTCAGCATGTAAAACACATGTAAAACACATGTGAAGAATTCCATATGATGGTTTACTATGTACAAAATTCAAGAAATGAGTTTCAATTTAATATCTGGACTGTGTGCTAATGAAATTATAACCTGGTAAAATATTGTGATGATAAATCAGTTCATATTAGGTGTTCGTCAACAACATCATAGATAATGGGACAATTACATTTATGAATATATTAGAAGAGTTAGCTTCCTGTGACTATGCGGGGAGCTCTCCTATTTGGAGGTGCATTCTTTCACCCAAAGTGGTAATGCTGAATGAAGCACATGTAACGTCTATTTTTGATTAGGGGGCGCTCACCAGATAATATGTACTTTTGAGAGAGTGACGTATGTAAGGGGAAGTAGTTCACATTTAAAACATGCACAATAGAGAGAATGTTGGCATACCTCTATGCTACATTAATGTAATGTGGATGATATTTCTTTTGGATAT
Source organism: Sinohyriopsis cumingii (assembly GCA_028554795.2). NCBI lineage: Eukaryota > Metazoa > Mollusca > Bivalvia > Unionida > Unionidae > Sinohyriopsis > Sinohyriopsis cumingii. Next base: position 135,511,885 of record CM068824.1, read on the forward strand.
TGTACTTTTGGAAATTTTACATGATTTAAGCACAATGCTAACTAAAATGACTGCTCCCTTGTGTTAAAAAATTAGCCTGAATTAGTCTAAAGTACACTATACATAGCAGCTATTAAAATAGGGAAAATGAATTTTGCCAGACTAGACAATACCAGCTTCTGAAAGTGCAATGAATGAATTACCAAATATATAAAATGTAAAAAAAGTTATCATCTCTTTTTTATAGAATTTACCTCTGAAGTTCAGGAAGTGAAAATGACCAAGTAGAGCTAGCACTTTTTTGAAAGGTGCACATTTGAAGTAAGGCCAAGCTGTATACTCTATAACCCATATTACACCCATCAATCATACACCAAAATAAAGGGAATTAAAGGTTCTTTGCATTATACCTAAGATATACAAGGTCTTTTTTAAATAGCCAGTATAACCAGTGAGGAAAGCCGGGGAAATTCTTTTTCTTTAAAATCCTAACCCTATGCAAAATGCGAAACTGTATAGCGCCACCTTAGCAGGTGTGCATGAAGATGAATGAAATCACTATGTTTTAGACTAGTTTTAGCAGCCACTTCCCTTCCTTGAGCCATAATCAGGTCAAGACAAGTGATCTTACTACATCCCATTTAGAAAAAAAAATTGTCACACAACTGCAAACACTTTTTACTGAGTAACACTGCTATGTGAAATGTCTCAGATTACCACACAGACATTATTGGCCTTTTTATGAGGTGAACAATCAAACTGACTCTGTTAAAGGACAAGAAAAAAGAGCGGTAACCATTTTACTGTACAAAGACTGTACATTCCTAAGGAAGACATACTGTTTACATGTGTTTTGAACTCCATAGCCAAACTGAGTAAATGCCAAGTTGGTATTATCTCTGATTTTCCTTGTTCACAAGGAATCCATAATTGAGAAGGAGAGGGATATCATGTTTTGCTCTAAAATATAACTCATCTGGCATTTTTGCAAGATGTCATCCAAGTATTTGGATGTTGTTGCAGTGGAAGTGGTCCTGAAATGGGCCACTACTCTGTCCATCAAAATTAAGAAGATCAAATGACTGATTCTGAATCCAAACAGGAGTGCCCTTAGCTGGTAAACTATTTCCCTGAAAGCAAACTGCAGGAACATCATGGAAGCTTTGTGAACTGGGATGTGTAGATACACATCTTGCAGGTATACAATGTGTTATGTATACTGAATTTGCATTGTTTGTTTGTTATTTGTTTTTTAATTTGTATTTCATTATATGCTATTATAATGCAACATTTTATGTTGGACTTAAACCTTGTCCAAAATCAAGTTCATTTTCTACCTGACCGACACTATTGTTTTTTTATTCTATAAACAACAACTATATAGCTAATATATTCTCTGTGTGTATTGGTTTATTATCAGGATCATTAATAGAAGTAAATATGTTTATTTGGGTTGGGGTCTAGGTTATTGGGATTCCCCTACAGTTTACTTGGTGTAACTGACACTGTCCCGGTTATATATTATAATTTTAGTAATAGACATTCTAATAATAACTAACATTTTATTTTGTAAACATTAAGAAATTTCTAGAAGATTATTTTCCATTAGGCAATTTTTTTATAGAAACTGTTTACTGTGACCTGAGATCAAGTAGAGGACTATATAATGTTGCCAATGGAAAGATTATTCATTCATGTTTACGATCTACGATAATTTTTGTATTACTGTTGTGTCCAGCAGATCATTTGGGCTGGAATTTATTTCTTCAAATTATTTATATCGGGAATTGTTTTCTCTAGAAATACAGAATGCTCATAAAAAACAATATTCTTGGACAGAGATATCCACTGGGATTTATATTGAATTCAAACCTGGAATTGTATTACTCTGTTTCAATAAAAGACTGTTGGTACATCAACACCTTACAAGCCAACACCAGCACATCAACATCTTCAGTGTTGAACTTAATTTGGATTTCTACTGAAGTTTATTCAGAACTTTTAATTATTAGGATTTGTATCTGCAATTCTAGGATTATTTTGGGATTTAATTTGCAATATCAAGTTCTTTTTTGCATTTTCACTTTGTATTATGTGGGAAAATAAATTATTATTTGAATTTTACAAAGCTTGATGCTTTTCACTCTTTTCTTTTACTTACTTTAACAGCATAGACTCTTAACAATTTATAGCAAAATCTCCACCCTGAACATCATTTAAAACACACCTTAGTGTTTCCATTTTTAACTATGATATGTGAAAGAACTGATTGAGAGTACTTAGGTCTATGACTGGTTCAAGAGTGCCACTGGTCTTTGGGACCAGAAATAGTCTCTAATTAAAAAAAACCCTGACGAATTTACATTGTGAATGATCTCTACTTCTCTTTGCTGGAGAAGATTTATTTCTTGCTGCAGTGTGTCTGCCTTGAATGGGTCTCTTAAGGTCCCAGGACAAAGAAGGAGGTGTCTTGTGGTACTGAGGCCCACTGAAACCACTTGCTAAGTCCACTGATCATCATGGCAGATACTTTTGCACTTGGCAACCAAGAATAGCAGCCTTCTTCCCACCAGGATATCTGTCAAAGGTGGCATTAAAATGATGTCATGTCATATTATAGAGAGAAACTATGGCAGAATGAATGTCTCTCTGCCTCTTGTCCACTTGAGAAATGAGGTCTTTTTGGGGTATAGAATAAGTATGATGGCTTCTCTGTCTGCTGTGTCCTAGGGGTGTTTTTTCTATTCATTTTGTTTACTTCTCTGAAAATCCTTCCTAGTGCCTTAGGCTGTGTGTGTGTGGCTAATTTGGCTTTTTGGTGGCTTGTTTACATATTTCCTTGTTGTGACCATTGAAGAGAAAGTTAAAAGCTAAGTTTTTCTTTAAGGTGGTCCTTGAGAACGGTGGGAGTGGGGAGCACTGCATTACTTTCTGCCATTTGTAGGTTTGTCATTGCTGTAACGGAAACTGGCCTGGGTGTCCTGAGATTTTTTTAAAGTCACATGTGTCCAGTGGGATTCAAGGTGGGAGATGATAATCTTTTCTCTGCTAGTTGAAAGATTGCCCTCAAGACCAAAACCCACCAACATGACATCCCACACCACCTAAGAATGAAGTAAATCCACATCCTGTGTGTACTGGGGTGCTAAACATGGCACCAGAAGCATTGTGTGATACGTGGCACAACACTGTGCATGCTAATACATGAGAGTGTTTATGTGGTGCAGATTATGCAAACTGGACAAAAACCTTCTGTCTTTTGACTTAGAAGAAACAATTGACTATGGTGAAGACCTGTTGATATCTGAGACAGTGTCTGGTCCTGCTGGAGCAGTGCCATCTTATCTTGCATGACAATGTCAAGTTCTTTATGTTGGGACAGGTTAAATTTGATCCACATAACCAGTTCATACTTTTTATGTGTGAGACAGTATCTGAGTTGGCAAGATTTTATTTTATTTTGCTCAAATGTAACCAATAAAAACTAGCCATCAAATCCACCAAAAGAGGTTTGTCAGGTTGAGGCAGGTGGAGCCAGAGCTGTCGCTGTTCCTGACCAGGACAGCATGGATTGCTTTGTGGCTGATAAGCCTTTTAATGCACTACAATTTGAAAAATAAATCATTCATCAAAATGACTTCAACATATTTAGTAATGGCCTCCTTGTCATTCAAGGTGCACTTATGTGCCTTTTCTTTTTGTGACTTCAATACTGCAGCTCACCGACATTTGCTCTAAGAGAGGCATATCTGACATATATATTCATAAAGTGGCAAGCTAGGCATGTATATTGATTGTCATTCCCACAATTCCAATGTTTATATAGCTTTCATCCTGCCTCTAGCGTAAATCTGTAAGACGAAAATAGAGCAGACACAATGCACAGGTGTAGCTTGGCATTCATACTCCTTTATGAACTCAAAAGAGTGGACATACAGAGCTACACACTATATTACAATCTATCTGCAGAAGTCCCCATGTGGCAGCCTATGCATGTAACAGTGTCAATACTTACGAAGTGGACACTATATCATAAATTCTAACATAATTTACCTCTAGGAATGGCCAAACAGGCAGCCAATGTAAGTAAAGTAACCAAAGCATCACTTTTATGAACTTCAAGTCAGATGCTATGACTAAAAAGAAAATTTTCTCATTGAAAAAGGAGGAAGCAAAAGTTGGAAAATTATAGATGGAGTATACTTCCCTTTAAATAGAAAACTGCTCCAACTTGCTTCAAGGCTAAGTAACTTTAAAAATTCTACTAGATGGCCTCGTCAAGAGAACATGCTACTCTACATGAGTGGAAGAAGTAACAAAAGTATGCATTGTATTTCGTGCCAATCCATTTCTGAAGGTAAGATCACTCAAACTGCCACCTATATGAGCAGGTTAACTTTTACTTTGGGTCATGTATTTGAGGAAGAATCTGTCCACTATTGACAATCATCCATTATGGTTTTATTTCTCATTTGCCAACATACAGCAACCAGACACGATAAAACTGTACTTGCCAAATCCTACATCACCTGCACACTATGACATTGTACTTGCCAACATGTACAAAACCCCACTTTATAACACTGTTCTTGGGAACCACAGAAATGAACCAGCTTATAGGTAAAGTCTCTTGGTAGTGAGGAATTTTCTACACACCATTATTTTTAAATAATACAATTGGATCCATTACCATACCTGCATAATAAAAGGAGACACCTTATAACATGCAATGTACTTTATATTTATGTCATTTGTATCAACCTAAGCAGACGGTAATTCCTAATGAACTTTACATCCAAGAACAGGTTAAGTAATCTTACCTTGATGACAATCCCCAACAAAGGTAGGTACAGAGCTGCTAGTCGTGCCTTCACCTCTGGATCAGTGTAGCGCACATCCAGATCATGGTTAAACAAAAGGTTGCAGACAACATTGATAGCTTTGTGATGGATTGACGAGTTGCTGAAAATGAAAAGATCTCATCATGAAATTTCAGCAGAAGAAACAGGCATGGAATATGAAAGAGTAAGTAGCTGTCCATTTCCCAGTTGGGGGAGTGGTACTCCCATACATTTGTGCTATATATGCCCTTATCAAATTTACTTTTGGTTGGTGACAGGAAGAGAAGAGTCAACATTTTCAAATTTGGTAAATTTTTTCCCAAAGTTTTAAATTTCACATGGTATGTTTGAGTGGGGGAGGTGCTGAAAACAATCTTGGTACTTCTGGGCATAACCTTTAAAAGTTTTTTTTAGGGCCATCCATTTCAAATGTACCTATGATAGCAGTTTAAGCTGTATATAGCAATACAATTTTCAAGATGTTAAAATTCAGTAAAATGTATATAAAATAGAAAATAAAGGCAACAAGTGTAAGGTCCTTAACATATGTGGTCAAAATGTTGTATATAAACCACAATCTCTAAAAAAGTCAAAGATTTTCCTCTCAGTACATCGTCATACACTTTCCTTGTTCAGTTCGTATCAAAATACTTTTGTCTAACAGGGTGAAAATCAAGGCAGTTGGCAAGACAATGTTCCATTGTCAGTTGGCACTGGCATGGTATGTGCTCTAGTCAGGGTTAACAAGTCAAGTATGTGTACCTGACAGCCAACTGCACAATACCACTTCACCTCTCTCATTTGTCCTATAATGGATTTGATGATCTCAAGTTTGTGGAGTGTTCATTTCACATATTTGAAGTCAATATATGGAATTTCCATTCACAAACAGGTGACTACCATACTGCTTTATTTGCACTTTTGTTACCCTTTACACCAATAATCCAAATCCTGGGCAGGAAATCTATCATGCTATGGTTAAGTTTTGACAGTGCAGAATGATTGCTGAATGACATCTGGAGGCCCTCATAAGTGATTTTCAAGACTGCCTGGTTGTAGGAGCAGAGTCAAAATGTGAAGACTTAAAGAGTCACATTTTCTAATTGAAAAAGAGGTAGAGTCAAACCAGGTCCACGTCTTCACATTTTTGCCATTGGTTGCTCTCAGAAACTGAGCCCTCACTGAGGAAAAGGAATTGGAGGAGGATTTCTCTATCTGGCATGGTTTAGAGGGTTCCATCCTATTTCTCTGGTCCCTCTTGAGAAGCCAGGGTTGACGTGCTCTTTATTTTGGCACTGTGGGTGATGGCAGGGCTGAAACTGTGGGGGAGGTCTGTGAAGCTAAAGATTGCCAGATCTTTTTCTGAATAGGAAATCTTTGCAGCTCAACTAACTTCATCATAAGGAAGCTGGCGATTGAGGTAGCAGCAGCAATGCTGACAGTGTCTGCTTCTTAATGCGAGATTTCTTGAGTCTCTCATTGACCATTGCCAATTTCTCTTCTGACCAGTGAAAGAAGACATAACAAGTAAGGTTTAAACAAAACCAGACACAGCATATACAGAGGGTAACCATTTTCTGCCAGCCTGAATCTTGTACATGCAACCCAAAACCATCTCACATTTAATCCTGCCCAGTGTTGATGATAAATGCAATAACAGCATATGGAGATGAAATCAATCAAATGTCATGCTAAATTTAATCTAAAGTGGATGCTGTGAATTAAGATCAATGCATGAGAAAATTACATAAATTTTTTTTTAGGGAACAACAGATCATTTAGTAGATTTAGCTTACTAAAGGCCAAGGGCTGAGATGAAATGAAAGTATTCTAGACCATGGGGTAAGCAAATAAGAACATGCCAATACAGTACAATGAAATTAGACAATTGAAAGATTTAATCGGAAGACAGATCACGATACTTCCTGAGGTGAGAAAATCCAAAGTATCACTCAAACTGGTAAAAAGTAACAAAATGAAATATATTTTAGAGGCCTCTGGCAAAAGTGTACAGACCAGGCATGAACAAAAGTAGAAACTGATGAATTACAGGATTCACCATCAATCCCTCTATTATAGAGGAGATAACTCTTGTCTGACTTCAGTTTTTGCAAGGAGACAAAAAAATTAAGCATTTTGCTGCTAAAACAAGACAAAAGATGAACTTGAGAGGGCTACAAATGTTAGGTAAAGGATGTATTGCATGTGAATAACATATTGTCATCTGAATAACATACTGTCATCTGAATAACATATTGTCATGTGACTAACATATTGTCATCTGACTAACATATTGTCATCTGAATAACATATTGTCAGGGCTTTATCAGGCATTGGATTTTTCTCACATGGATCACCTTTAACATGAAAAATATCAGCAACTGCATGAAGCAGTCTTATAAGATATAGAATGTCATGACTTAATATACATATATCAGTGCCTTCAATAAATCTTAAGCTTTGCTGAAATCAATACTGAGAAGCCATCAAAGTCAATTTTCATTTTTGACATAACATAACCTATGGATCAGAAGTTACATTTGTAACCTAAATGAAGCGTTATACAAGTCAGTCACCAGCAAAGAAACCTCATACAGTGTAGGAGTTTTTAATACTGAGTATGCATGAATGGTTTTTTTTTTTTTGCATTTCTGTTGGCTACAATATTTTTCAATTATTCTTCCCTATACTGAATTTAACTAGTTATCAAAAGGACTAATTCAATGTAAGAGTATTTAATGTTGGCACAAATATGTGTCAATCCTACTTTTTAAAAATTTGTTGATAATGATACTCTTCATAGGGTGGTTCCCTATGCTGAACTCAATTAGCTATCTGAAGGATTGACCCAATCATTATGTTTATGGAACCAGACCAAAAAGAACAACAAAACTGCAGCTAATAAAAATGTTGTCTCACTTAATCCTACTTGCAGTATCATCCTGAATTCTGATTATTAATAAGTTTGTTTTGCTAGACAATAATGATTGCCTCTAAGCTTCAATATAAGTAACTTTAATCCTAATCAAAGGCGTTGATTATCATGAAAATTGACCAGAGCTGATGCAAAGCCTTGTTTGACTACAATGCCCCAAAATGAAGCATTGTAATCAATCAAAGCAGATACACTGACCTTGTTATTATTGTTTCTATGGCTCACCTAAACTGTCACTGCAATTAATTGAATTTCAAACAATGAGCTCCTCTTCACATCTGTAAACTACTTACTGGGTATCCAGAGCCATAGAGAGATGTTTCAGGACAAGGCCAACCAGATAGTGCTGTTGTTGGAACTCCAGCGTCAGCTCGTAGAAGACTCCTTTTTGTACAAGAGTGCTGGTGGAAGTGTATGAGGAGGAGGAATCCTGGGAACTGATGCTGGATATACTTGGGGTTGGACTACTGGTGTTGGTGGATGGGGTCAGAGGGGTTCCAAATGGTAGGTTCAGGGCAAAGTAGTGCTCGTGACTACAAACTATACGTAGAAAATCCAGGTGCAAAAGCATAATTGTTGTAGAATCAGGGAGCTTCTTAACTTTTTTATTGACCTATTGGAGAAATCAAATAGTATGAATAAGCTTATATGTTACACATAATCATCTCACAAATAGAGACTGAATGCATTTTTCATTTGGCATACATGGAGTGGTAAATTAAAGACTCAATTATTCATCACAAGCTAGTATGAGTAATTTACCATAAATGTTATGTCTTTAAATGCTCACCTTGTTTTTACAAAAATGATTTGTTCCTTATTATCATGCATAAATAGTCACCCTGATCAATCACCCTCTCTCTCACTTTCTTTCTTTCTTTGTCTAGGACCCAGCAGTTGCCAGTATACCTGAAGATTTGTATGTTAAGAGTTCAAAGCTTGTTGTGGTCATTCTTGATAAGCCTTTATCCTGATTTTAACCTCTTCTGTTCCAGCCAACCCAGCTATGAAAGGCCCACAGCTTCAGAGTATTGGCTAGGCCATAGCGGATAAGCATCAAATCCAGAGTATTGGTTGGGCCATAGCAGATAAGCATCAAATCCAGAGTATTGGTTGGGCCATAGCAGATAAGCATCAAATCCAGAGTATTGGTTGGGCCATAGCAGATAAGCATCAAATCCAGAGTATTGGTTGGGCCATAGCGGATAAGCATCAAATCCAGACAAAGACTATCAGTAGCTTCATGCCTTGGAATCATGATAATCTCTATCCCTAAATTCCAGAAACTTTTTGAACAAATATTTGACCTCAAGTTCAAAGTACCAAATTTTGAAAGCCTGTAACTTTAATTTAGTATTGCTCAAATCATAGAATTTCCAGTATTTTCATTTAAATTCTCCTAAATGTAATCCAAACATCTTGTCTGATTGTGTGTGATGATTAAGTTCAATTGGACCATACATAGTTTTTTCTACAAAATTTCACCTCAGAAATACTTCAAGTCATACAGCATAGAAAGGGGTTTGTGAACAAAAAATGTTCAAAACCTCACTCCAAAGCTGAAGCATACTAACCAAAGTAGAACTATGTTATAAACATTTTAATACCTTTTGGAATTATGTCTACAAGTTCCATAAAAGACAATTTTCCAGTTCCTACTTGAAAAAAACAACTCTGAAACCATTTCAGCTAAGAATTATTAATCCCAAATAAAAAGCTGTCATAATAAACGTTGGGATGGAGTACAACATACACCTTCCATTACATGACAAACAAAGTACATGCATATAATTTGGCAGCTCTTGTAATATTTCCAAAATGCTTCTTTCATTACTGGCAGAAAGACCAGAATGTATTTCAACTGTGCTATGTTTTGTATTAGAAACATTTAGAATGCATAACTTGGCCCTGCAAGCCACTGCTAGGAACAAAAGAACTGCTGCATTTATTACAGGGTTCATACTGATCAGGAAACCTGAAAGTCAATGACTTTTTAATGATCTGGTTAGTTTTCAAGGACTACTCTAAGCATCATATGTTCTACTTCCAGATATAATTAATATGCAACTAAATATGAAAGGCAAATAATACTGATCCATCAGTGCTTGGCAGAAGCATGTGGTGAAGTGAATGGGTGCACATGTGTTAAATGCATTATGTGAAAGGGATGCTATGCAAATTGTTTATTTCCCATTGTCATGGAATTGTATAAATATCCTTTTATTTATTAAATAGATGCACTCGGGTTGCATTTTTTGTGTACAACGATACCCGAGGGTGATTTATGTATATTGTAAAATATTTTGAAATAGTGAGTTTGGTTCATCCCATGCCGCATGTGTGAAGTGCTTTCAACGGAAAAAACTGAATGCTTCCAGCGCACAGACAATGTATGACGACTTCATCTGTGTATAAATGTCTCACCATAAGATAAATCTTCACATTACAGAACGTCTTGTCAGTGAGGGGTATACTTAAGAACTTGCACATCTTCAGCTGTAGTGGTATGTGAATTATTAATTTTTGTGTATAAGTTATAACTATTGTATTACCAAGTTTATTTTTGTACGTTTGCTATGTAGCTTTGGTTATGTAGTATAATGCAAATATTTTCTATTCTTGTTTGTGACTTAGCAAGAGATTTTATATTAACAATATAAAGCTGCATTTTTAAGAAACGTCTTGTACCATAGGATTCTTGTCGGTCACTGTTAGGTTTACTTCTGAACCTGTTTGATGGTTTGTAATTATTGTGTCGATAATGTAATCTGTATAACTTACTGTATATAACGTCATTACGTTTTATCGTATTTGCCTGTGTCATGCATAGTACACGGAGTTAGATGTAATTTCAGCTGTGTCAGCTGTGTTATGGATAATATTTTCAGCTGACTGGATTGATCAGTTATTGGAGTGATCGGAGTCGACCCTAGAAGCTGACCATAGCAGCAGTGAAGCTGAACCATTGCAGCTGTAGAGCTGAATAAACTGTTGCTGGTCGAGTAGCAGGTGATCGGGCATCACTGACCAAGATTAGTGGGCGCTGACCGCTTGATTGACCAACCTGGAATACTAACAGCTTGATTGGCCAGTGTGACTGGCAGCCAAGTGTGCTGGTGACGGAGTGTATAACTCTGTATATGTAATCTTTTAGCCATGGACTAATTTTGGGAGTTTGTAAAACCCAGTTTGTTTTTGGGACTGTAAAGATAATATGTATATCTGTCCCATTTTGTTCACATAATTTCAATGAGTGAATACATTTACTATATGAGTAAAATACTACATTTCTTTACTATTTGAGTAAAACACATCATTCTTTCATTGTGAAATCAGGATGAATTATTCACTCCTTGTGCTTGTACTGTGTAAAGCCATTTATTCGTACTTTCATTAGTATCTCCGTGCATTTTATATTAATTGATCCAATATCTGGATCATACACATGCACATATTAATCATAAATTATTGCTCATTCAAGTTGTTCATTGTTAAACATTGTATTTATATCACCATCAAAAGTGTTCTGTTGTAAATCCGAAATCCACCCAGTTATCTTGTCACACCCATGAATTCTGATAATGGCAGAACAATTAAGCTGATGAGAGAAAACTGGACTGCACTTCCAACTTCCAACTGGACTTCACTTCCAACTTCCAACTGGACTGTGCTTTCAACTTTTGAATAACATAAAATAAATTACTCTATAGCAAAATTTTCCATCAACTTTTTAAAAAAATTAAAAATAAATCAAATGTAAGGACTTTCAATGAACTAAGTAAGAAGTCAATGAATCTTAATGACTATGTGAACCCTGAATTTGGAATGTATATAACCTACCTCAAATGTGTAACATTTGATGAGTTGGAATACAAAGGATCTGTCCATGTAAGACAAAAGATCTTGGATGAAAAACGCCAGACTGGTATTCAGACTACGAATCAATGGTGGATCCTGCAAGGATAGCATAATTAATTCATAATGCAAACCATGTTAAAAATGCCTGTTCCCTACCAGCTGTAGAGTAATTGGTAAAGCCAATAAAAATTTATATTTTTCTGATTACTAGAGAGCTTTGTATATGATTAGAACATTTATATTATCTGACAATAAATACAATTTTTATTGTGTTCAGATAGGTTGCAATGTACAGACAGGTAGTAGCAAATCCTTGGCTTATTAGCCTTTTAAATCTGGAATGTCCTGTTTTCTTTTTTTGTTTGTGTTCACATCTCTTCCAATCACTGTAATTGTGGAGGAGTTGGACAGCACTTCTGTAGAGACTCATCAGGCTCTTGGTGGTTTTGGGATCTGTTTGATTGATGTCCAGCAGATAGTTGCCTTCATTTCCGATTAAATATTAATTATTAGAAAGTGATGACTGAAAGAATGTGGAGGTGTACCCTTCCATCTGCTAGGAGGACTTACTCACCCCCAGTCCCTGACTGGTTTCATTACACAAGAGGGAGCTGAATCCTAGCTGCAGGACAATGGTATCATTTGAAACTCGGATGCTGCAATAGTTGGTTTTGTCAATACAACTGTCACACGACCTAACATGTAGTAATACTGGCTGCACCAGTGACACTGGCGACAAAGGGGTAAAGAAACCTCTCACTTACAAGATAAAGTGGTTTGCTGAACAATAAATCAACCATTATCAATTCCCTCTGATGAGTTACACTAGTGATGAAAATGATCAGGGACCGTGAGTAACTAAATAGCCCAGCAGATGGCAGATCAGTTTCATCTGTATAAAATTAAAGGCCTTCAAACCAGGATGCCCTCTTTAAACTTTGGTCAAAATTCTACTGAGCTGTTTTTGATGTCATATATAGTTTTCTAATTTTAACAACAGCATCCATGCTGGAAGGCAGAGATGTGTCATTTGTATATCTTTAAAGAACTCTGACAAAGAATGCATCTTGTCAAAACTAATCAAATTCATGGTGGAAAAGATATTTGTAATGGTCAACATATTTTATGGCAGATCTGCATCAGTACAAAATTTAAGTTCAAAACATCCCCCATAAAGTTTGTTCAAATTCTGTTGAGTGATTTTTGAGAGGAAAACATTTAATGATTTTTCCATTTTTGGTAATGGATGCCAAATATGATGGCACATTGGCATCATTTTGAACAAAACTTAAAATCCATTCAGACAAAGCTTAAGAAAACATTACGGACATGTGGTTGAGCTGTTTGGTAATGAGTTTTTAAAGGTTTTGTAATTTTTCTAAAGGGAGTCTTATATAATATGAGGTACTAGCATCGTTTGTACAAATTTGAATGGTTCTGTCAAATCTGGTCAAATACTGTTTTTAAGTTTTTTAACAAAGCTGCTAAAATGTTCATTTTAACAACAGCAGCAATATATAATGGTAAACTGGCATCAATGCTTCCTTTCAGATTTGGATAACTTTTATTAAAGTGTTCTTTTAGAAGTCTTTTTCAACATTTTGATACGTTTAGTAATGGCAGTCATATTTGATAGCAGATCAGCATCATTTGTCTAAATTTTAAATTCCTTCAAGCCAGAACACCTCGTGTCAAATATTGTCTTATTCTGTTGCTTGGCTTTTTATGAAAAAATTCTTTAAAGATTTTTCCATTTCTATTAATGGAAGATATTCCATTTCTATTAATGGAAGATATATAAGTGGTGGATTGACATCATTTACAAATTTAAAAGTCTTTAACACCAGAAAGTTCCATCAGATTTGGTTTAGACTGGTACAATGGTTACTGAGAAGAAGTCAAAACATGGAAAAAACTGTTGGCTAATGCATGACAGACAAATCATGCGCAGTACATGGCCGTACTATAAGCTCACCTGCCATGTAAGCTAAAACTTACATCATTCTATCCATCCAGCTTTGTATCTACTTTGTACAATATAATTTTATATTTTAAAAATCATGTTATGTAAGTATACACCAAAGTGGAATTCTTCATAGACCATGGATCTAACACAGGCACTCCCCTTGAAACACAAAAGCAAATAATTCGATCTGAATTAAAGAATATTTGCAACTATTTTGAAGTATACATATAAGTATGATAAAATATGAGTACGATAAAGTTCCTTTCCTGGAGTAAAGCAAGAAAAATTCCTTGGCGCTGATATACTGTGTCCATCATTCTAATGGATATGTGTACTGACCTTGAGGTATCTGTCCACAATGTCCTTAATAATGCTGACCACAAGACTCTGCACATCATCCACAAACTGACCAGGAAACCTCATCTGACGAGGCGTACAAAGCTTGTCTGTCTTGGCTAGGTGTTCAGCAATACTCTTGATCTGAAAAAAAAAACAAATCTTATCTATATGTATGCTGCACAATTTTAAATGAAGGTATTCTTGTGTATTAGCAACTACAGTATGAGTCCATTAATCAGAACACCCATGGCACACCTAATTAATTTGGATAAGAGGATATTCAGTTATGCAGATGTGACTTATCTTAGTGTGAAGAAGGAGAATACATTATATACCCGCTCCTCATTTAATAGTTCTCTGCATGGTCACTTTCTGTCTTATCCCATATGCAAACCATCCACAAAGTTTGGTAAAGAAACTTATTCTAGAACAAATATTATTGAAGCAAACTATTTTTTTTAAGATTAAAATGATCTTTATCTTTTATTTATTTTTCTACCCTTAAAGTAAAAAGGCCTTTTTCTTAAGTACAAACATTGGTAAAAATACACAATCTAAAACTAAAGTTATTATGCAAACACCTTTCTTCTCTTTCAGTCACTACTCTTTTGTGTAAGAAAACAATAGACTCCTTTCTTGCCCAAAGTGTAAACTATCCACCTTTCTTGCCCAAAGTGTAAGCTACCCACAACCTTTAGTAGAGATTCATGTTACTAACATTTTTAGAAAGAAACAAATTTTCATTTTTCAACCAGTGACATTTTCAACTTTGACATAATGATCCAAAATTTACAGGTGCCTTTCTTGCCTCAGCTGCAAGCCATCCACAGAGTGTGGTCATGGTTTTGATACATAGAACTTGAGTTATTTGGTGCAAACCATTTTCCTTCTTGGAGTCTTTATCACACTGACCATTGACTATTTAGCCAACAAATCAACAAATCAAAAGAGCTTTGGTAGCTCAATTGGTAGAATGTTGGATTCATAAAGAAAGGGTCACAAGTTTGATACCTGTCCATGCCAGCCTGGATCTGCTTCCTCAATATATCTTTGGGAAAGGCACTTACTCAGCATGATATAGAGAGTTATGTGTTGAAAGTAAACTGCCATTTGAAAGAAAAAAATTCATTAGGTACCTTTATTGTCTTAGAGGCAAGCCAACTACAAAGTTTAATCAAAGCACATTGTGCTAAAGTTATGCAGTGTTAATTCTGGAACTTCTTTTTTCAATCAGTGAAACCTTGACAATGGACCTTCTGATCCCAAAAACATAAGTCTCTTTCTTATCTCAAATCCAAGCAATCCACAAAGTTTGGTCAAAGTAGTCCATAAAGAACTCAATACATCAGGCATAAAACATTTTCTTTATGTAGAGTAAATTACCCTGACCTCTGACATCTTTATGTAAGATAAATTACCCTGACCTCTGACATCTTTATGTATAATAAATGACCCTGACCTCTGACATCTTTATGTAGAATAAATTACCCTGACCTCTGACATCTTTATGTAGAATAAATTACCCTGACCTCTGATGTCTCTAAGCCAAAATCAACAGGTATCTTTCCTATCTCAAATGCAAGCGATTTGCAAAGTTTGGTTACACTATCTGTTGTAGCTGTAAAATATGGTCACAGTATCTGGTATACTAGTAAAGTTATTGTGCAGAAATAGTTTCCCTTCGTTCAGTCCCTGTGATACTGACCAATGACCTTTTGTACCTAAAAGTGATAGGTTTCTTCTTTGTCACACTGAAGATCTGCTATAACACACTTTATTAAAACATGAATTTAAATACAATAGTCAAGGCAGGGCTCCAAATTTTACAATAATTTTACCAGATGTCTAAAACTAACCACAAAGCTTTAGTTCCAAACTAAACAAGAGTTTGATCTTATACTTTGGCAAGATATTCATCAGAATCACTTTAATTTCAAGAACTGAAATCTTTATATCACATCTAAATCTGAGACGGCTCAGAATAGGCTGACCAAATAACCCACTTGAGCCATGAGACAAGTGCTTGAAAGATTATGTCCTGCTTTCCTGTTTTATCAGTCAGGAAAATCATTGTCAGGCAATATGGCTGTTTTGTGTGTACCTCAGACTGACTTGGAGTACATGAATTGAATTCTGAAGCTATGCATCTCTCAACAGACTGTTTGAGTAAAGGTAAACGATTATTTTCTTATTGCCTGCAGACAGCAACCTGTTCTTGGGTCCATGGAGAGGGCATGCACTTTGCTTATCCTCAACACTGAAATCAGAGCTATCACAAAGCAAGTCTTCATAACATAGCAGCGACAGCAAAGTCAAAGTCATGGAGACAAACTAAGCCACATCAAGAAACAGGGGAAGTTTCATTTAAGAAATATAGTGAGCAAGCAAGACCTGGACAGGTTGAAACAGGATAACTGATCAGACAGATCCTTGCTGTAAACAATATCTTCTCTTTCATGATGTCTGAACATGTCCGAAATCATGGGATGATACCGTTTGTTAGTGATGAGACTAACCTCTCCTCAATGACAAAAAGGAACAAGTTAGTTAACTGAAAAACTAAGAGATGGGTATCATTACTATCTATGCCACTTTCCCTCATATATCTTTCAAGGAACCATGCTGTCTCAGTGGTTAGTGTGCCAGGCTCATGCCCAGACCAGTGTGGGTCAGCTACTGATGAGTGTCCACTGGCAAGTCACTTTATTCCAACTGCTTCAGCACTATGTAAACTACTTATGTTTCTGAGACATGGAGCACCAAACCAAACCAAATCATACTTTAGAGATCCTTTTTCCACATTAGGTTCTTCTGACAAGAGCCAGACTTAAAGAAAGAGCTTGTCTGGGCATGGATGGACAACTGGTGAGCTTAGATGCTCCAGCAACATGGAATTTGCCATAATCTTCCTGAGAACATCTGTCACACGATCTAGAACCAATGATATGTCCCATCAACAGAGATGAGCAGTTAGAACTTGTCTGCAAGTCAGGCACCACCCCCTTCTGAACTACCTTCATAATCAGGACTACTTAAGGGAAGGCATATCATGGTGCAAGTCTTGCATCGTGATATGGTACTAAGAGCATGAGGAATTCCTCTACTATAAAAGTTCCAATGATTGTCTCCCCTTGTCCCCTAGCTTAGCAAGCTAATTCACCACCACAAAACTGTTGGACATTAATAGGACCATCTTCTCGTGCAGCCAATTTTTCCATGCATGAAAAGTATAGAGAATGGCCTTCATTTCCAAGACACTGATTATTAAGTACATTCTTCTGTACCATCCACCTGATACTGACTGTCAGAGCAGTAAGTGCACCTCCCAATCTGATGATCTGCCCTCCAGTTGGAGAGTCTCCAGGAGTATTCCTGCCTCTAACTATCACCACCCTATATTCAACAAAAATTCTGAATGAGGATGAAGGCTGAAGATTTCTGCATCTGAAGCTATAGGCCTTGACCTCTGAAGGCTGAAGATATCTGCATTTGAAGCTACAGGCCTTGACCTCTGAATGCTGAAGATATCCGCATTTGAAGCTATAGGCCTTGACCTCTGAAAGCTCAAGATTTCTGTAATCTTAAGCTATAGGCCTTGACCTCTGAAGGCTGAAGATATCTGTATTTGAAGCAATAGGCCTTGACCTCTGAAGGCTTAAGATATCTGCATCTGAAGCTATGGGATTTGACCTTTTCTCCTCTTGAGTTGCTTCCACAAAACCATGGATGAAACAACATAAGACCTATACTGCAGGCATTGTATGGGCTCAATGATAAATATTTCATTTTGTTTTTTATCTTCAGCAACTTTAAAGCCTTAACACTTCTTGCATTTAGATGTCATTTTCCCCTCAAAGGCAGAAAGAGAAAAAAATATGCATAGATGGTGAAACTTAAAAAGAAAATATACACAGAAAATTAATAAATGAATGAACTACATACAATTCAATCAACAAATACAGGCAAATATTTCCAACCTGTGTAACTGACTAGTAAAAGAAAAAGTCCATATGACTTGATAAATATTAATAAATAAACCTGAAAATAACAAGGGAAACAATATATTAAGATTAAAACTGTCTTAATCACAAACATTACTTGATGGATTACTTGGAAAAATTGAGAACTTGCAAGTAACTGAAGGGGGGCTTGGTACAATACATTAATGTAAGTCAGTTTCAACCAAAACTTTAAACAGCCAGCATAATAGTGGCCATGTAGCAGATGTTAGAGAAGGTAATTTGTAAGAATTACTTCCCTTCATTTACATGATATATAGATGGAAAAACAAATTTTCATTTCAGGAGGGCTAGATTCAGGAGATGGCGGTATTTATTTCCTAATGGTAATGTGACTGAGCAACATATCTGCTGGAGAATTATACGCATGCATACAGTAACTAGAAAATCCCCTCACCATGAGCTCAAAGAAGAACCAAGCATTAGAAAGAGCCATTTCTCTCATGGATCCACTTTGAACCACCCACTGGAGGGCCAGCTCCTCGTGTACATACTGAAAATGCAGAAAAAAGAAGTAAGGATATTAACATTTACTTGACTGACATTAATCCAAGGTAAAATAGGGAACTACTCCAAGATTGATCACACGAATCTGATATGCACCCTCCCCTTCTGACTGTTTTATTTTTTTATTCTTTCTCAGGGTAAGATTCATAAATTGGAATTGAGGCCATACTTGGAGTACATGCCAAGAGAGGTTTCCAAAATGTAAATAACATACACTGTATTCTACACAAACTATACATATATAGAATATAGAATATACAAAAACTGCAGAGAACAATTTTACCTCTCTAAAAATAAAACACTTTGCAATTCTTCCCAGCTGTTTTAAATAAAATCTGAAATATCTTGCAAAGAGCTTATGAAGTCATATTAAAGTATATTCTTGTACAGTGTTAGACTGAATCATCCATCAGAGTGAGATTTGATTTCAACTGGGCATCTTTTAATTACTTCATCTCATATTCTCATAAAGTACTTTGTCACTTTACACTATTCACAGGAGCCAAAAATGTGCACTGCCTTACACCTGAGGTTACCCTTGACTGAGGTACATAATATATTATAATAGTATTACTTAAAAAAATGGGAGACATAACTATACCTTAAAAAGGGACCATGTAATACTGAGGTATGTAATTATTAGAAAGTACTGTATTACTATACTAAATCAAGACTAGATTAAAAAGAGTATAGTGTACAGCTAAAATTGGAACAAACTTATGTCTTTCTGCTAATTACTAGGAAGACTTTGATATACAACAGTAGGCACAATTGCATACACATATACTATCATTTATGTAATTTTTTAAACACCCTCTATCCATAAAAGATTTTCTTGTTGTTGTTTTGGGCTTATCGCCATTTCTCAGTGCAAGATTGGCTATACATTGCGGACACTATATCTAGTGGTGGAAGAACCCAGGAAAACAAAGGTAAGAACCACCAACCCACATTAAGTAGTTTCATTTGCGTTTACTACCTAAACTTTGGGATGAATGAGTGAGTAAAGTTTCATGGCAATCTTGTTCCAAGTAAAATACTTGGAGAAGCAATAAAAGACTTCAATCATCAGAATTGAATATTATTGAAATCTGATGTGTTTGAAGGTATTTAAAATATAAGTGTATGCCAATATTTTCTTAACTCTAACCGCACTTGGAAAGAAGTTATATACCATAAAAGTTTAAAATCTGACAAGGAGTTCAATTCCCATGCTCAGACAATTTTATTACAATGGGGGAAGGCTTCAGTCTATGCTATACATTACTGTCAATGACATATAGGCCAATACTTGAATGTTGAATGAGGGAGATGTTAACAGTTCTGACAAATCAATTACTGTACTTGGATAATTAACATGTAAGTAATAAAAACTCTAAATATGATTTGATCTTACCTTCCTGCTCCGTGCTTTTCCATAGGGACTGTGCTGAGAACTCGATATGTACTCATCCCCTTTCACACTTCCTCCACGATTCCCTGAAAGACAAGTTAAACTGATAATTATTTTGTTGTTGCTGTTATGTAGTTATTCCTCCACTGACTTCATTAATCTGTAGCCTGATTAATATCTATCTTTTTTATTGTTCTCGTTATCCAACTCCTCCATCAAATCATCACTGTTGAAACATTCATCATTAAAGTGGTTTTAAAAGACCCTCAGTAATACATGGTGAGTTAAGTGCAGGTAAGAGTTCACAAGGCAAATACCTAACCTATCAATCAATGTGTTGAGAAATTTTACATTCAAACTCATATTCAATAGCTAGCTATGGGAAACACTAGCAGTTAAATGAGAGGATAGGGTTGTATTCAGTGAGGAGAGTTTTGTACTATTAGCACAGACTAAAGTTAGGCAAATACAATTCTAAATTAATCTGCGTAATGAAGCTCTTCCACAAGTAAAACAAACTTTGTATGCAGCTCTTGTAGCAACTGACATTTCTCAGTTATTAGCTTTTGTCATCTAATGCCATGAACAGCCAGCTAAGTAGGACTGTTAGCCTAGCATCATAATGGCATCCTTACAGAACATGGACCTGGTTGTTAGTTCATAATTCAAATTTTACCTTAGTATGCATCTTATACACTTGCAAATCTCTGTGCCTGACATTCTGACCCCTCTCTGGGGCACCCGGGGAGAAGACCAAAACATCATAACTCCAATTATTATGAATGAAATGGATTTTCTGCAATGTGATTGGATGTTAACAGTCGCATGATACTGATCCGGAATTTTTTACACATCGATAAATTCTGGGACTACTTTCGGTTTGCAATATAAATAAACATTGTAGACACATCATTGTGAAATGATTGTTTCTTCTTTTAAATTTTTAATTCAGCAAATAAATATAACTTATACTCTTTATATACATTTTCCAATATTTTTTGATTGAAATAAACAGTTTACCAATCAGTTTAGCGTTCGTCTGCTAAATAGTCAAGCAAAATGGCCGATTACAGTGATTTTTCACTGCAATTTTATGCAGAGTTTTTTTTGAACAATTAGATCACAAGGATTTAAAAGTAATAATAGCAGCAATTGAAGCTGATGGAGATGGATTTGATGATTTTGAGATGGATGTTACAAGCGCTGAAAATGAAACAGAACAACAGAGATTGACAAATTCCCTCACAGAGCACCAAAAGACCTCAGTCACCCTAGCCATACACAACAACAACAATAATAGCGTGGGAACTGCGGCAGTCTATTTTGAGGCAGCTGAGGGAGATAAACCAAGTTTTAAGAAATTATCTGAGGAGGACTTAAAAGCTATTGAAATAAATCAATACTCAGAGGCTACTAAATGAAACACAACATGGGGCATTGGCGTTTTTAATGGTAATTTTATATTTACATATTTTTGTTTGCTTAATTTCAAATGTGTGTGGGTGTTGGTGGCATGGTGTGAACATGACCACTTACACAAAAATAAAAACAAATATTTATGAGATCATTATTCAAAGACTGAATAAAGTTTATAAATGGTAAAACTACAAGAAGATCATCAGATTATTCGCATGAAATATCTTTGATGGATAGATTTTGAACATATATAATAACATATTGCATAGTTTGTTGACATGGCAATGTTATCATGATATCTCCAACAATGTGACCAAATACCATTGAAAAATGTATATAATAATCCATAAAGTGATTGTTTTGCTAAGTTAAATTATTTTGGATGTGTAGTCATTAATTTCAGTGAAAAAGAAATTACATAACTTTTTGCATTACTATTCTTCTTCTTGAGAAATAAATCTTTTGAAACACTTAAAATGTATATATGTATGATATATATGTTCTTTTATGTTTACAATGTTTTTACTTTATAATTATATTTTAATTTAGAGGTATGGACTTTGTAGTCTGAAATAAAGAATTCTTATCTTATCTTATGTTGAAGGATAAAATTAATAATGTCACCATATTACATACATAAATCCCAACCATAAGTAGACAAAATATGTACAAACTGCAGGACATGTCTTTATGTGTATTTAAAAATGATCTTGCCAAGTGTAAGAACTGCATTGCTATGAATATTTTTCTATTTACTTACAGCTTGGTGTATTGAAATTAATGGATACAAACTTCACTTCAACACAATCAGACCATACAAGCTGAATGGCCACTTAAGAAGGATCTACGCTGAGGCCCAACCAAAATTTGTATCATCAAGGGTCACAAAAATGCCAGCCAATCAGGTGCAAGAATATCACAAGAATTCCTTGAAAAATGTTCATGCAGCCATAAACAGATACTTGAAGGACAATGGAAATGATATTGACATTGTCAAAGACAAAGAATTCAAAAATGCAAATTCAATATTAAATGCAAAACTGAAATTGAATTTAAAATCAGGTATTTCAAGGCCAACCCAGCACTACCAAGTGATTTCACTGGAAGAATTTGGAAGCTATTCATTTTGTGACCAGAGGTATAGAATTGCACCATCAACTGACCCCAACGTCTTTAAAATTTGAAAATGATGGGAAAAAAACACCAAGGTGGTGTTGATGCGAAACTTGAAGAAGCATCAGACAAAAGAATGTATGCAACTGGTACAAACACTTGTCCAGTGAAATCTGTATAAAATAAAATCCTTCAGAAATGTGACAAAGCAGCAAAGGCCTTATTTATGCAATGCAGTAAAGAATCACCAAGATCTCCTGAATTCGCTGAGAAATGGTATACTTGTGAACTGGTCAAACCAAAGCAATTCTCCTCATTCATGCCAGACATCTGCAAGAATGCAGGAATGCAACGCTATACTGGTCACTCACTCCATGCAACAGCAATTCAAGCTATGAGTGATGCTGGGTTTGCAATCAGAAATAGTTTGTTTATAACAGACCACAAACATGAGGAGTCTCTAAAAACTTATAGTCAAAGATCTAGCACTGAACAAACAGAACTAATTAGCTCAGTTTTGGAAAATATAGCTAATGGTGGTCAAGCTCTGTCTGTATCAGACCCTAACACCAACCCCCCTTTCACTTCAGATCAAAGTCAGCAACCATTGATAATGTCTCCAGTCCAAAGTTCAAACACTCTAATCACTCAGTCCTTCCAGCACTCCAACACTCAACTATGCAACCAAACAAAACATATGGCTGATTTTGCGAGCAACTCTACATTTAACAACTGCACATTTAATTTCACATTAGATAACTGAAAGGGTCTTGTCAAGTATTAACACTCTTGAAAATGATATAAAATGTTATTTCTGTATAAAATTTATTTAAATATTACCTTTATTTTGGTAAGGGATAACATCATCTTGTTCATATTTCTATGTTGTTCATTGATAAATTCCATAATGACTTATGGTTTGCTTGGAAATTTCATTTAGCACACTTGTTCTATACTTATCAGTTGTTATTATTTAAGGTCGCTGTCATCTGATGTAGCAGATAGAACTGACTAAAATTAAACAAGAATGTTATTTTTTTTATATAAAAAGAAATGTACTCACACTAAGGTTAGCCACTGCCTAGATGTAAAGTATGAAGTTTCTGAATAAATGTAACTGTGACAGTAGTCACATTTCATATTACATAAGCTCACTGAATGGGTCTTGTTAAGTATTAACACTGCTGAGAATGACAAAATGTTATTCCTGTATACAATTTATTTCATTGTTACCTTTATTTTAGTAAGGGATAGCATCATCTTGTTCATTATGTCCATGTTGTTCATTGATAAAATCCATGATGTTTTGAGGTTGGATTGGAAATTTAATTTAGCACACTTGTTATATCCGTATCAGCTGTTTTTATGTAAGGTCATGGTCATCTGACATAGCAGATGGGACTGACTAAAATTGAATAAGAATGTTGTAAATAAACGAAATGTGCTGAAACCACTGGTAGCCATTGCTTAAGATGTAAAGTATTGACTTTTTGAATAAACATATCTGTGACAGTAGTTAGTCTGTTCCTGTGATACTGTACAGGTTATGTATTATGGGGCAATGTGAAGCGGCAAATGAAAGGAAAGTATGCGCTACTTAAATTTGAATGCATTATTGATGGAATAAGTTGATTTGACGATACAAAGGACGAAACTGGAATTAAAAGGATTAAATGATCATGGTTGGGTATTTATCAATGTGTAAATTGTTACCTGATCACTCACAAAATTAACATAAAGTCCATCAGACTTTATTTACTTTGTGAGTGATTATGTAAAATTTACACATCGATAAATACCCAACCATGATCATTTAATCCTATAATAATCCTCTTGCAAACATAACTTAACCACCAAGTTTGGTCAATTTCTACTCAAAATTTTAGGAGGTGGGAGAGATAGAGACAGAGTGACAAAAAGATGGTATCACAATATCCCAAACAAGAAAGCATGCAGATAAGAATTACAGTTGTAGAATATACAGTATCCTGAATAAGCTTACCAAAGAAAACACCCATCTCGGCATGCAGATAAGAATTATCATTGTAGAATATACAGTATCCTGAATAAGCTTACCAAAGAAACCACCCATCTCGGCATCTGGAGTGGTGGGTGTGGCTGCCAGATCAGGATTACTGCTACTGCGCTGGTAGGTCTGTTTGCTGACGGGAAGCGTCGAGGGACGTCCCATTGTGTTGTACCCAGATATGCCACCCATCATGTTGGGCATTGTGGTCACTGATAAATGCAGAAATCAATTCATAATCAACTGATTAACTGACTTATTGACTGATAACTAGTGTTTAATGGCACATCAGTGCAATAAAAACTATTTTGTGCCAAAGCAATACAGGTAAATTAATTTCCTTTGCTCAGAGACATACAGCTAGCATGGTCTATGCAGGATTCAAGCCCATAGCCCATTGATTATAAACTAACCACAATGGCTCCCAAAGTAAAAACTTCAACATAATTAGTTATTCAAAAATGAACTGTGTCTTGGTTATATCAAACTGACAACAGCTTGTTACAACCACACATGTATATGTACAAGCCGTATTCTCCAAAATATATACTGGTATAAAGATGATGTTAAAAAGTCTTCATTTGATAATAAATATATGAAACAAGTTAAATAATATTCCACAAGGTGCATGAGAAATGGCATAATATCTCATACAATAAGTTGAAAAATTTTCATCTCAAATGAACACAAGTTCATGATTCTGTTTTTCACATAATGTTATGGCCTTGGAATTACACAATGAAGTTGTTATAAAGTGTTATACAACTATTAACTCTAAACTTATATGAAAAGTTCTTAACTTAACATCTTGATTATTTAAAACAAAAGCTGATGTCAGGTTTATTTTTAACAAATCATTTCCTTCCTTCCAAACTTTCATTAGATTCTAAGATTGGTGAAATTTATGAGAAATGTTGAGATGGGGGTTTTAATAGGAAAGCAACATTTCCAACTGTAAGAAACAGACGGCAAGACCATTTAAAGAAAGCTCAATTTACTGATTAGTGAATGTATTATGAATTAATGTGCATTTGTATATTTGGAGAGAGAGACAGACAGACAGAATGTATTACCTTCATGCATGTGGCCTTGGTGTGGTTGAGTACATGTGTAATGAATGTATTACCTTGATGCAGGGGGCCTTGGTGTGGTTGAGTATATGTGTAATGAATGTATTACCTTGATGCAGGGGGCCTTGGTGTGGTTGAGTACATGTGTAATGAATGTATTACCTTGATGCAGGGGGAATGGGTGCGGTTGAGTACATGTGTAATGAATGTATTACCTTGATGCAGGGGACCTTGGTGTGGTTGAGTACATGTGTAATGAATGTATTACCTTGATGCAAGGGACCTTGGTGTGGTTGAGTATATGTGTAATGAATGTATTACCTTGATGCAGGGGGCCTTGGTGTGGTTGAGTTCATGTGTAATGAATGTATTACCCTGATGCATGGGGAATGGGTGTGGTTGAGTACATTTGTAATGAATGTATTATCTTGATCCAGGGGGCCTTGGTGTGGTTGAGTACATGTGTAATGAATATATTACCTTGATGCAGGGGGCCTTGGTGTGGTTGAGTACATGTGTAATGAATGTATTACCCTGATGCATGGGGAATGGGTGTGGTTGAGTACATGTGTCATGAATGTATTACCTTGATGCAGGGGGCCTTGGTGTGGTTGAGTATATGTGTAATGAATGTACTACCTTGATGCAGGGGGCCTTGGTGTGGTTGAGTACATGTGTAATGAATGTATTACCTTGATGCAGGGGGCCTTGGTGTGGTTGAGTACATGTGTAATGAATGTATTATCTTGATGCAGGGGGCCTTGGTGTGGTTGAGTACATGTGTAATGAATATATTACCTTGATGCAGGGGGCCTTGGTGTGGTTGAGTACATGTGTAATGAATGTATTACCCTGATGCATGGGGAATGGGTGTGGTTGAGTACATGTGTCATGAATGTATTACCTTGATGCAGGGGGCCTTGGTGTGGTTGAGTATATGTGTAATGAATGTACTACCTTGATGCAGGGGGCCTTGGTGTGGTTGAGTACATGTGTAATGAATGTATTACCTTGATGCAGGGGGCCTTGGTGTGGTTGAGTACATGTGTAATGAATGTATTACCCTGATGCAGGGGGCCTTGGTGTGGTTGAGTACATGTGTAATGAATGTATTACCTTGATGCAGGGGGCCTTGGTGTGGTTGAGTCCATGTGTAATGAATGTATTACCTTGATGCAGGGGGCCTTGGTGTGGTTGAGTACATGTGTAATGAATGTATTACCTTGATGCATAGGGCCAGGGTGTGGCAGAGTACATGTGTAATGAATATAAGCTGACAGCAATGCATTGCGACCATTGTTATCATTCTTCTCTTCCAACATCTCCTGCACTTTCTGTACAATGGAGGCCATGGCTTCAAAAGCTGGCTGCCCAGTATTCACTGAAATTAATCATTGCTACGAGTCAATCCTTGGACAGCTAAAAGTAGTTAAAGAAGATATTTAAGAATGATATATTAATTTAATTAGTTCATACTTACTACAATGCACAAAAAGGTATATTAGTAATTCATTCATATTTACTACACTGCAAGAAAAGGCTAATGAAATTAATTTATATAAACAACACTGTTAAGTTAAATTCATTTATATTTACTACACTGCAAGAAAAAGGACTGTTAGGTAATTAATTCATATTTACTACATAGCTAGAAAAAGAAAAGTTAGGTACAGCATCAGAATGCACAATTCTCTTATTTTGTTCATCCAAGAGAACCTTTTAACTCTCATTTAAGAAATCAGTCAGGTAGACTCACAATTTAGATCATATCTAATTCATATTAAAATCTGACTTCAGAAATTGCTGACAATTCTGAAACTGTCACCACTGCTACCATAAAGTATTACTTGTCTTGCTATCTGTCCATGCAATTAAGATGACAAGAAAAACATTTAAGTCACAGCTCTTTTTCCCTTAATGAGCTTGTTAATTCTCAAATCCTCTATAAATAACATACTCTACCTAACTGACCAGAAATAAGCGGTGGCCTGACCATCAGCTGTATCAGTTTATCCAAGATTAGATACAGGAAATTGACCAAGTTCTCTCCCTTGGCTTTTATCAGTTCACCCAGACTGTGTTTCAGTTCATTTTCAAACTGTGCCTCATTTTTTCTAGGTGGTAACTTTTGTTCTTGTGCTAATCTACACAGGGATAAAAACTTATCCAGTTTTTCATCCTGCAGATGAAAAGGAAAAGAATTAGGCTGATGTACCAACATAACTGCATAGACATGTTTGTTTATAACGGTATATTTTTGCATTTTGAAAAATTTCTGCAATGGTCAATAAATCTGCAAGGATTTCAGAAGCTCAAAACTTACTGTCATGTTCTTGAGCTAAACATAAAAAACATCTTGCTTAAATGTATAAAATTGATGGGAGATTGTTTTAAGCTCTCCAATCAAAATGCTGTGGATTCCAAGACTTGTATTTTAAAAAAAAGACAACATATAGTGAATAAGAATGTTTTAAACGTTGGGGCAGATGACATTTAAGTATTATTAAATGGCCTTTTCCATTTATAATTCTTTTCCACAAGGTGGGCATAAAAACAGACTTTTAAAGCATTTCACTGAATTTTTCAGGTTTTAAAATTGTGGTTATCACTAAGACAAATGTTTATTGCCCTTAGAAATAATACGCAGCTCTGAATACAACTCAGGCTGTTTATATATCACACATTTAGTCCTCCACTTAAAATTATCTTCTTCATTGATATCTTGTGTGAATGAAACCAATTCTGCGTACTTGTCCTTCCCAATGCATACTTGTAATCATTCTTGCATACTCGTCCATAAGTGAGTTGTCCCACAGTGAGCTACCTCTTGTGGCATTTAGCTTTGGTCTCAGTCACCACGAATTCACAGTCCATTTAGTACAGCTAACAAACCAATGCAAAAAAGTTACAACATAGTGATATTCTTACTAAATGCAGCCATGGTCTATTCTAGTGGATATCTACATAACTTACCTGGGTGTGAATAGAAGAGCTTGCCTGTAAAGCCACACTGAATACACCCTTATGAGTGTCTACCCACTTCATGCCAGGTAAGGTATGGATCTAAAAGATAAAAGTAATTGATCATGATGATGATGATGATGACGATGATTATGATGATTAAACAACAGTAATAATAATAATAATAATAATAATAATTCATGTATTTTAATGGGTATCAATTTTCATGGTTTTGTGAAAAATTGTACTTTCACTGAATATTAAATATGTGGCTTGGGGAAGGGTAATATCCTTCCATATTGACACCATTGTACATTGAGGTTTTAATTCTGTGATTTGTTACAACCACTAATGATCACTCAACAGAAAATAATGAATTCACAGTAAATGTTTAAATTTGCATTTCCTGTGGATGATATCTTTAACCTATATATATATATATATATATATATATATATATATATATATATATATATATATATATATATATAACATGAGAGAGAGATTTTGATTTTAGATCATAATATTATTTTGTTCCATGATATTAATGTTAGAAGACTGGTATGGCATACTTCTACAATGTGTTAAATAAAGAAATGCTAAAGAATTTAAAGTGCTAAAAGTATCACAGGATAACTTCGATAAAATACAAGCATGGATGTATAATCGAAAATTTATGGTATGTTTTTATCAATTAACAAAAACAAATGACTCAAACTTCCATTAAGTCTTTGTTCATATAAAAACTAGAGAACATTCGAACACGGATATCTTGTAATTAAGCCACATGTAAATTGCACTTTAAAATAAATTAAAAATATTTTATTTTGTAAATGCAGTATCTTTATTTAATCTGCAAATATTATGCTTTCAAAAGTTTTGTTATTTGAAATATTTCATTAACTGGCCATATCAGCTTAACTGGATATAACTGGTAATAAATCAAATCCAACTGCAAATAACACAAAGCTTCATCTGCCTGCACAAAGTACAGGGACCCAGATCCACCAGTGCAGTATGTGATGGCAGATCTGGGTCTGTGAAGTTTGCAATTGGATTCAACTTCTACGTAAGAATGGTATGTATACTCACGTCTGGAAACAAGATGGAGTAACTTGAAGGTAGCTTCTCAATAGAAACAGGAATAAGAAATTCTCCTACATGTAAGCGTCCATCTCTCATCAAGGGCAACCACTACAACAGAAATATTGCATTTTACTGCAAAGAACAGAAACCAAGATGAGATCAAATCTGAAAAATGGTGACAGAGTTATTCTGGATAAATGATGTGAATAAAAAACATGACCAGATGGATAAACTAACTAGTGGACTACTGCAAAACTTACCAATGAACTCCCATATTTTGACATTGTGTTCTTAACCCTTTAAGCCCCGATCCCATCTGTAGGCATGATCCGGTTTCTGCATTCAATGGCCAATCCCGCCTGTAGTCGTGATTTTTTTACTGCATTCAATGGCCGATCCCGTCTCCAAGCATGATGAATGTGTGTTAGATTCAACGTCTCTGATTGGGTTTATTCCAAGAACTAACAACCATTAAACCAATCAGAAATGATTTTACTTTCATTTGCGGAAATTTGAATCGTTCAGAAGCTAAGGGCTCCTGTTTTGAAAGCGGTTGAACTACACGTGTTCTGGTCATGAAAAATCGTAAATGATGGCGGACGTAAGAGTGATTTTTGATGAGAGCAAAAATGAGGAGTTTCTCGGGTTTGATCTTGAAAATACTGAGCAAGCTGAGGAAAGATATGTTCGGCAATTGGATATTTTGTGAGATTTCGATTCGGACATAGAAGTTTCTGAGATTGAATCGTCCGAAGATGAGGATGCTGACAGCGATGATGATCGAGTTCTTGCGGATAAACGTTGCACATAATTTTGTAAATTCTGTATAAGTAAGTCGTGAAAGACTTGGACAAATAGGGAAAAAAATACATCACTGTGTAGACAAATTCATTTGCAATAAATGGTGAAACTTTCTTGGATTTTAATTGGATATAAGCAGAGAAATTAAGGTAAGAGTGAATGCATGTGCACGATGTTTACAAAATTTTTCAAACAGGTAAAAACTCTGGGGCACACGCAGCTAGACACAGCTTAGCGCTGCTGGAGCATAGCAGCAGTGATACTGATAACGGGTCTGGGGCTGAATGAGTTAACTGTGTACAATATTAGTGAAAAAGACATTTATAATTAAATCTCTTAAATTCAAACATATTATCTTGCAAAAAAAACTGTCAAGACATTTTTAAAACAATCCTTTCCTTCACATTGATTTTACACGTGTATTCTAAGAAAAGGAAATATCTGACATACTAATGAAATTTAAGCAAGCTGGGAACCCTTAATTACAGTAATTAGAACAACTAAACTGTGTGAAGTAAAATAAGTATAAAAAATTACAACCTATTTTAAATGACATTCAATAAACCCATCTTGTATGTTCTCTTTTACATGCGTACAGTATCACATTATTACGTAAAACTACGTATAAGTGTACCCTGCAAGTAATCTGAATGAGATTCCAATGATATGCTAAAACTTTTGAATCATTTTAGATTTCAACAAGTAGCTGAATTTGTGGGATTTCCTATGGAAACATTCAGAATGATTCCTGTTTTCATGATTTTATCTGGGTAGTGACACACATACAAGCTATTTATTTGGGATAACACATATACCATCCAGTGGTCTAATGGTTAGAGCATTGGCCTTGTATGAAAGAAGTCCCAGGTTCTAAGTACTGCTGAGTCTACTTAAGATTTTTTTTTTAAATGGCCCCTAGAGCTACCTTGCTTGATGCTGTGTTAAGAACTTGCTTGGACTGGACCAGTAGTGGGCAAGATAAAACTTGCAAGGGAAGATTTAAGACACTCCCACCACTATGAGTCTTCCTACCTATGGGAGAGATAGGGTGGTGGCAACATGACATCACAGGGTAGAAGTCTTCCAAGTTGAAGTTAATGGCCAGGGTGAAGGGGTTCCAAAATGAGCCCAATGGCCACATGGTTGAGACCAGGGCAAGCTATATAGTAATATGGATATCAGCTATGGTCTACAACCTGGAGAAGAATGAGCTCCACCTGGCTGCAACTGCCATTGACAGAGTTCTCATACTTTATCGGTTGCAGCCTGGGTTACCAATGACCATGCCATCCACTGGACACATGAACAGAGGTGATAAGTATGCTACTGGTGCAACCACCATCAAAGAATGGGCAACAAATAACATCACCATTGGAACATGGAATGTCAGGACATTAAGACCAGCAGGATAATTTGAGGAGTTAACCCATGAGATACCAATGGTACATCCATGGACTTTGTGAGATGCACTGGAAGAATTTGATAGAGAGATCAACAGTTAAGGACACAGGATTTTCTTCAGTGGACATAAAGATAAACATGAGAATGGATTCAGATTTATAGTACATAAAGACACCGTAATGCAGTCATGGGTTGTCGACCACTGTCTAACAGGATAATTACCATCTCCTTTCAACATCACCAACACAGAGGCTTATACCCCAACATCTAACATTGATGACAAAGAAGTGGATGTATTCTATGACCAGCTTCAAACTCTCATTGACTAGACATCAAAGAAGGATTTTCTATTTATTTAAGGAGACTAGAATGCCAAGGTAGGAGAAGATGCACAGCCAGACTGGCAAGAAGACTGTGGTCCATACTGTAATGAATAGAAGAATGAGAGTGGACTGACGCTCCTGGTCTCTGACACCTACAATAACCTAGTGCTAATGAACACTCTTAGCCACCATAAACCATCTAGAATATGGAACTGCACAGTCCAGATGGAAAACACTACATCTTGGAGAGGAAGCGCTTCTAGTCTAGTGTCAACATTGCCAGAACACGCAGCTTCCCAGGACCTGACATACAAAGGGACCATGACTTGCTATTGATATAAAACTTCATCTGAGCAAAATCAAGGCACCAAGACAGGTTAGGATCAGGTTTGACCTTGAAAAACTTACAAATATATGCATAGCACAAACACTTGAGGAATCACTAGGCAGCAAATCTGCACCACTCACAGTTCTAGGTGCTGAAGAAATAAACCTAGACTCCTTGATCACTATCTTCAACATGGTAGTAAAAGGCACATCCAGCGAGATCCTAGGCAAGCATAAAGAAGCCCCGGGTCACAGCAGATATCCTTGACCTTTGTGATGTGAGGAGAAAGCTGGGAGACCTTGAAGGAGCACTGTTGGAGGCAGGACAGTCATCAACTTTTTTGATGGCTTAGGACAAGATGAAGAACAGCTGGAAACCTCAGTGAACCATTTCAGTGAAGCATCACTAAGGTATGGGGGTGGAAATCAGAGCTTAAAATATCAAGTTAATGCCAAACAACCCGAGTGGCATCCAAAAGGTAATATGAGTGAATGTACAGAAGCAATCACCAAGGTGCTATTGCATCTGATGAAGGTTCCAAACATGAGGTTCTTTCCAGGAATGTGTAGACAACAGCTGCACTGGCTAGGCTGAAGCCTATTTGGAAGGGAGCAACAAAATGCTTGGGTCCAAAATCAAGCTTATGCACTCCCTTGACATGTCCATATTCCAGTAAAAATGTGAGACATGGACCCTGACAGCAGAACTAGAGAGACAAATCCATGCCTTAGAGATCAGATGTTATCGATGGATCCTGAACATCTCATACTTAGACCAATTTCTAATGAGGAGGTGTGCATTAGAATCCAAAGTGTCATTGGATCATATGAAGATCTGCTCACAACTTCAAAGAAATGCAAACTAAGATGGCATGGTCATATCTCATGCTCATCTCACCAGTCAAAGGAAATCCTACAGGGCACTGTGAGCGGAAAGAGAAAATCAGGCAAACAGAAGAAGAGATGGGAACATCAAAGAGTGTACAGTCATGGACTTTGCAAAGTCCCAAAAGAGCAGTGGAGAACAGGGCAAAATGGAAAGAGACTTTTGCAATGTCATCAGTAGAGCCCCTTTGACCAGGCAGGTTACAGGAGAAAATGAAGGAAAAAAATGAATATAGCATTACTTTTAATTCCCATTTGTGGAATTTGAATAAACAGTACTGTTGATAATTTAGCTTGCCTGATGCAGCAATTAAGTACAGGATTGACAGGACTGATCAGAGAGGTACTGTGCATTGTTTTGCAACTGATATGAATGAGACTACAAGGGTAATGTTGTTTTAAATGATGGAGACTACAAGGAAAATGTTATTTTAAATGAATGAGACTATAAGGACAATGTCATTTTAAATGAATTAAATTAGACTACAATAACATTGTCATTTTAAATGAATGAGACTACAAGGACAATGTCATTTTAAATGAATGAGACTACAATAACATTTTCATTTTAAATGAATGAGACTACAAGGACAATGTCTTTTTAAATGAATGAGACTACAAGGGCAATGTCATTTTAAATGAATGAGACTATAAGGACAACGTCATTTTAAATGAATGAGACTACAAGGACAATGTCATTTTAAATGAATGAGACTACAAGGACAATGTCATTTTAAATGAAAGAAACTGCATCATCTTTTTAAATGAATGAGACTACCAGGAAAATGTCATTTTAAATGAATATGACAGCAAGGACAATGTCTTTTTAAAGGAATGAGTTTTAAAGAAAAAGTCTCAAAATAATTCAAATTAATACCTAATGCAGATTTCATTAAACTAAAGAATGTGAGCCGATAAAGAAAACAATTTTGTATACAATGAAAATACAGACAAGATTTTGTTACCTGAGTGAAAGCTGATATGTAAACTGCCCACTGCAAACTGCATTAATGACAACTTTGCATGACTTGACTGTTGCAATCAGTGTAGATATCACACCACATACAAAACAATAACCATGCAGTTTGGAAAGAAAGAGGGATAAACAAGATCGAACTGGAATTTAAACATGCAATACACACAGGATAAAATAACATTGTCCCACATATTTTGTCAAGTAGAATATGCATTCATTTTAAAAACATTTTTTTTAATGCACTAAATGACTCTGATCTGATGCTTGCCATAGGTAGCACAAAAAAAACCAATGAAATTTATTTATATTGGTCTATACCAATCATAGGATTTGAATACCTGACAGATTCTCTCTACCTATCATATGATAGCCATAATGACAGATTCTCTCTATACCTATCATATGATTTGAATACCTGATAGATTCTCTCTACCTATCATATGACATCTAAAATGACAGATTCTCTCTATCATATATGAATATTGACAGAATCTCTCTATACCTATCATATGATATGAATACTGACAGATTCTCTCTACCTATCCTTTGATATCTATAATGACAGATTCTCTCTACCTATCATATGACATGAATACTGACAGATTCTCTCTACCTATCATATGACATGAATACTGACAGAATCTCTCTATACCTACCATATGATATGAATACTGACAGAATCTCTCTACCTATCCTTTGATATCTATAATGACAGATTCTCTCTACCTATCATATGACATGAATACTGACAGATTCTCTCTACCTATCATATGACATGAATACTGACAGATTCTCTCTACCTATCATATGATATGAATACTGACAGAATCTCTCTACCTATCCTTTGATATCTATACTGACAGATTCTCTCTACCTATCCTTTGATATCTATAATGACAGATTCTCTCTACCTATCATATGACATGAATACTGACAGATTCTCTCTACCTATCATATGACATGAATACTGACAGAATCTCTCTATACCTACCATATGATATGAATACTGACAGAATCTCTCTACCTATCATATGATATCCATACTGACAGATTCTCTCTATACCTATCATATGATTTGAATACTGACAGAATCTCTTTATACCTATACACTTACCGTGTAACCAACTAGTGTTTGCATCTCTGTTGGAGTGGAGTCCCCTTTCTTGTTCTGACAGCTGATGTGATAAAATGTGAACAGCAGATGATGAGATTCTGTAAGGTGGGCAGGCAGTTTGATCTTGATCTCATCATAAAGCTCTGGTGTCCTGCAAAAAACATGCATTGTGTACTGTAAACATCTGCAAAAAGCATACACTGTGTACTATAAATGCCTAGTGAAAGCATACATTGTGTACTGTAAATGTCTGGATTTTCAAAGAACTTTATCAGGATTATTTGGGATTTGCCTCATAATACTGTAACTTCCTGTCACATTTTCATTTATAACTTTGATAATTAAATTATTTAAGTTTTACAAAACTTGCTGGTTTTACTTCTTTCTGTTACTTAGTTTGTGACCACAGAGTTGTAACACCTGTAAAAGGAATATACTGCATACTATAAATGCCTGTAAAACAAACAATGTGTAGTATAAATGCTTTAACACAATGTGAAATTTTTTATTGATTTCACACAAATTGTTTAATTATTTTTTCACACCATAAAACTGACAAAGTTTGATCAAAAAGTATCCATTCACCTACCTAAAACAAAGTAAATGGAACATTATGGAAGATTTTATAAACTGGATATCCTACACAAAGGCATCATCACCAAACTAATAATAATGAATAGTATCAGTGTGTTGCCTGTGGTGTCATGATACAATATGCAGCATGATACAAAGGTGCTAATATGATACATATTGCAATAATATCAGTGTGTTGCCTGGGGTGTCATGATAAAACATGTGTCATGATACAAAGGTCCCAATATGATACATATTGCAATAATATCAGTGTGTTGCCTGGGGTATCATGATAGAACATGTGTCATGATACAAAGGTCCCAATATGATACATATTGCAATAATATCAGTGTGTTGCCTGGGGTGTCATGATAGAACATGTGTCATGATACAAAGGTGCTAATATGATACATATTGCAATAATATCAGTGTGTTGCCTGGGGTGTCATGATAGAACATGTGTCATGATACAAAGGTGCTAATATGATACATATTGCAATAATATCAGTGTGTTGCCTGGGGTGTCATGATAGAACACGTGTCATGATACAAAGGTGCTAATATGATACATATTGCAATAATATCAATGTATTGCCTGGGGTGTCATGATAGAACATGTGTCATGATACAAAGGTCCCAATATGATACATATTGCAATAGTATCAATGTATTGCCTGGGGTGTCATGACAGAACATGTATCCTGATACAAAGTTCCCAATATGATACACATTCCAATACTATGAGTGTTCTGCCTGGGATGTCATATTAGAACATCTATCGTAAGCGGGGGTGGGGTGGATACAACAGTAATTTAGGAAAGGGTACTGTCAGACTCGTACCACAGAGACAATTGGATGGAATTATTGACCACAGCAGCCTTGTTTCTTGTATCCATGACTTTAAGAAGAAAGCAATGTTTAAGCAAATTATATTTCTCAAAGAATACTTACCTGATTACACCAGGGTTAGGAATAAAAGCTTCACAACCTTGCACATCTAAGCAATTCCAAAAGGATGAAAACTGTTATATATTGAGAGAGAGAGAGAGGGATATATACACATATAACAGGCATTTACTGTAAACAATGTATATTTTTTTTACAGGCATTTACAGTAAACAATATGCTTTTTAAAGGCTCCTCTAATGAAATTCTTTTAGTCAGCAATTGCTTGTCTTGCCAATGACGCATGAACTATTTGAATTTGATTAAGATCAAAATATAAAGAACTAGACTATAAAATGGGTGCCACTTAGTGAGAGCACCTGCAGAGGGTGCATATAGAGGAGGCCTAGGAAAATAATATCCGCCAGTGTTTAGTAAACCATCGGGATGCAGAAACTCGCATACAGAAACCAACTTAATATTTATTATCAGCCATGAGATGGGTAAGAAACTCCATGCCCAGACGGACAAAGTGTTCTGAGGGGATAAGATCTGACTTTTCTATATTCACTAGAAAATATAAATGTTACATAGGCACAATGATTAAAGTATCATCTTTCCCGAAGGACTGGATTCAAGAGGTAGCAGGGCTGATTTCTGTATGTTAATGTTAAGGGAATTTATTCAATAGAAAAATAAACTCATTCATTATCCTGAATTATGTTATCTTGATTTTACACAGTAGATATTAGTTACAAAGAATATTCAAACTTTTGTACTATACAATACAGCAAGGAAATTAGCAGAAATTCTGGCTGTGAATAAAAAGTCAACTGTCTCTTCATAACTCCCTAGAGACAGGTGCTAGCAGCCTTACTAGATCCATGAAAATTATAATCTCCACTGTCAACATAAATAGTAATCTAACGGACTTTAATCTCCACTGCCTTACACAAATATTAATCTAATAGATTTTAATCTCCACTGTCAACACAAATATTAATCTAATGACTTTAATCTCCAGTCAATGCAAATATTAATCTAATGGACTTTAATCTCCACTGTCAACACAAATATTAATCAAATGGATTTTAATCTCCACTGTCGACACAAATATTAATCAAATGGATTTTAATCTCCACTGTCAACACAAATATTAATCTAATGGACTTTAATCTCCACTGTCAACGCAAATATTAATCTAATGACTTTAATCTCCACTGTCAACGCAAATATTAATCTAATGGACTTTAATCTCCACTGTCAACGCAAATATTAATCTAATGACTTTAATCTCCACTGTCAACGCAAATATTAATCTAATGAATTTAATATCCGCTGTCAACGCAAATATTAATCAAATGGATATTAATCTCCACTGTCAACACAAATATTAATCTAATGACTTTAATCTCCACTGTCAACACAAATATTAATTTAATGACTTTAATCTCCACTGTCAACGCAAATATTAACCTAATGGAATTTAATCTCCACTGTCAACGCAAATATTAATCTAATGGAATTTAATCTCCACTGTCAACGCAAATATTAATCTAATGGAATTTTTAATCTCCACTGTCAACACAAATATTAATCTAATGACTTTAATCTCCACTGTCAATGCAAATATTAATCTAATGAATTTAATATCCACTGTCAACGCAAATATTAATCTAATGGACTTTAATATCCACTGTCAACACAAATATTAATCTAATGGACTTTAATCTCCACTGTCAACGCAAATATTAATCTAATGGAAATTAATCTCCACTGTCAACGCAAATATTAATCTAATGACTTTAATCTCCACTGTCAACGCAAATATTAATCTAATGACTTTAATCTCCACTGTCAACACAATATTAATCTAATGGAATTGAATCTCCACTGTCAACGCAAATATTAATCTAATGGACTTTAATATCCACTGTCAACACAAATATTAATCTAATGGAATTTAATCTCCACTGTCAACGCAAATATTAATCTAATGGACTTTAATATCCACTGTCAACACAAATATTAATCTAATGGACTTTAATCTCCACTGTCAACACAAATATTAATTTAATGACTTTAATATCCACTGTCAACACAAATATTAATCTAATGGAATTTAATCTCCACTGTCGACACAAATATTAATCAAATGGATTTTAATCTCCACTGTCAACACAAATATTAATCAAATGGATTTTAATCTCCACTGTCGACACAAATATTAATCAAATGGATTTTAATCTCCACTGTCAACACAAATATTAATCTAATGACTTTAATCTCCACTGTCAACGCAAATATTAATCTAATGAATTTAATATCCACTGTCAACGCAAATATTAATCTAATGGACTTTAATATCCACTGTCAACACAAATATTAATCTAATGGACTTTAATCTCCACTGTCAACGCAAATATTAATCTAATGGAAATTAATCTCCACTGTCAACGCAAATATTAATCTAATTACTTTAATCTCCACTGTCAACGCAAATATTAATCTAATGACTTTAATCTCCACTGTCAACACAATATTAATCTAATGGAATTTAATCTCCACTGTCAACGCAAATATTAATCTAATGGACTTTAATATCCACTGTCAACACAAATATTAATCTAATGGAATTTAATCTCCACTGTCAACGCAAATATTAATCTAATGGACTTTAATATCCACTGTCAACACAAATATTACTCTTATGGACTTTAATCTCCACTGTCAACACAAATATTCATCTAATGGACTTTAATCTCCACTGTCAACACAAATATTAATTTAATGACTTTAATATCCACTGTCAACACAAATATTAATCTAATGGAATTTAATCTCCACTGTCGACACAAATATTAATCAAATGGATTTTAATCTCCACTGTCAACACAAATATTAATCAAATGGATTTTAATCTCCACTGTCGACACAAATATTAATCAAATGGATTTTAATCTCCACTGTCAACACAAATATTAATCTAATGACTTTAATCTCCACTGTCAACGCAAATATTAATCTAATGAATTTAATATCCACTGTCAACGCAAATATTAATCTAATGGACTTTAATATCCACTGTCAACACAAATATTAATCTAATGGACTTTAATCTCCACTGTCAATGCAAATATTAATCTAATGGAAATTAATCTCCACTGTCAACGCAAATATTAATCTAATTACTTTAATCTCCACTGTCAACGCAAATATTAATCTAATGACTTTAATCTCCACTGTCAACACAATATTAATCTAAT
This sequence comes from Sinohyriopsis cumingii, assembly GCA_028554795.2. Taxonomy (NCBI): domain Eukaryota; kingdom Metazoa; phylum Mollusca; class Bivalvia; order Unionida; family Unionidae; genus Sinohyriopsis; species Sinohyriopsis cumingii. Next base: position 135,551,945 of record CM068824.1, read on the forward strand.
GGAATTTAATCTCCACTGTCAACGCAAATATTAATCTAATGGACTTTAATATCCACTGTCAACACAAATATTAATCTAATGGAATTTAATCTCCACTGTCAACGCAAATATTAATCTAATGGACTTTAATATCCACTGTCAACACAAATATTAATCTAATCGAATTTAATCTCCACTGTCAACTCAAATATTAATCTAATGGAATTTAATCTCCACTGTCAACACAAATATTACTCTTATGGACTTTAATCTCCACTGTCAACACAAATATTCATCTAATGGACTTTAATCTCCACTGTCAACACAAATATTAATTTAATGACTTTAATATCCACTGTCAACACAAATATTAATCTAATGGAATTTAATCTCCACTGTCGACACAAATATTAATCAAATGGATTTTAATCTCCACTGTCAACACAAATATTAATCAAATGGATTTTAATCTCCACTGTCGACACAAATATTAATCAAATGGATTTTAATCTCCACTGTCAACACAAATATTAATCTAATGACTTTAATCTCCACTGTCAACGCAAATATTAATCTAATGGACTTTAATCTCCACTGTCAACACAAATATTAATCTAATGGAATTTAATCTCCACTGTCGACACAAATATTAGTCAAATGGATTTTAATCTCCACTGTCAATGCAAATATTAATCTAATGGACTTTAATCTCCACTGTCAACACAAATATTAATCTAATGGACTTTAATCTCCACTGTCAACACAAATATTAATCTAATGACTTTAATCTCCACTGTCAACGCAAATATTAATCTAATTGATTTTGATCATTATGGATACTATGTATGTGGAAGTCAATTAAAGTCTTCAGACTAATTAATATAGTTCAAATTGATATGCAGTACTCATAAATTTATATACCTGTAAAATTGGAGTTACTTCCCTTTTAAGGTCAGAACAAACACAGATCATTTGTAATCAAACACAAATGAACTAAAGCTTTATAGCTAGAATTACATTCATAAATTTCTGGAGCCAAACCCATCAACAAGTTTACACTGGTGAATTCCTCAAGATAGCAATTTTAAATGTCACTATGTACAATGCACACCATAATGATGGTGAACAGTCTGGTATCATTTGTACTCATAGAAACAGTCTGCACATGGCAGTTTCATGGTAATGAAACACTATTTCCAGATCACATACAAAAAATTACAAAAATGAAAGAGAAAAGAAAAATATCTGCGTTTGATTGGAACTTGCAAGTTTATGTTTTAATATATCACTGAAACCCTGAAGTTGTCTAAAGTGTGTAATTTTAACAAGAAATTAGGCTGAATAACCACAAATTACTTTGATGTTGGAAACTTTCATGTGGTGCATTTAATTTTTTTTTGTTGCTCCAGGGTTTAACACCATTTTTCAGCACAAGATAGGCTATACATGGCAGCCAGTATAACTGGTGGAGGAAGAACCCTGGAAAACCCAGGGAAGAACCACCGACCCATGAAAAGCTACTGGCAGGCTTTCCCACATACCCATGCTAGCCAAGCCTTGGACTCGAACCCACACAGAGTGAGATGGCAGTGATCCAGAATGGTCAGCGCTTTAGACCATTCAGCCACTCGGGGTCCCTGGTGCATTTGACTGAGACAATTCATTAATTAGCTTGTCTAAACATGCCAATGAACCCTCAAGTTTTCATTGCATCAATATAAATCTAGTTCGTCGTCTGAATTAACACTTAATGGGGTTCTTACAGAAGTGCTCATTAGTAACACTGACAGTCAACTTACTATTTCCACATTTTGAATAGAATAGAGAGCATTACACATAAATATTACAATGAAAATGAATAAATTTGTTTAAAAACAAATTTAACTTTACTTGTTATTTATTGAAGCAATGCCACCAAGAAGCATTTTCCAATATTTTCAAATTTTTCTTGGTATACTTTATCATTTGTATTTGAAAAATATAAAATCTTACAAAAACATAAAATTTCGTATTAATTTTATGAATTTCATTATATCAATTCAAATAATCTTAGTAACCACAATTTTCAATGATAAAATAAGCAACATGTCAAACTGTTGTTAGCCAAATTTGACTAGCATTTAAAAAATTGTAAAACAGGAGTCTATTATTTTATTATTTTACCTTTACTCATAATTATAAACAGGTTTGCAAGTTATCTGAGCTAACAAATGGGATCAGTGTGTAATTAAATTACATGTCAATTGAATTTAGTGAGATCTAGCAAATAAATCACCATATAGTGATTTCTAGGTACTACTCACTTATTATGGTAAGTAACTGGGGTGTAGGCCTCTCTGGAAAACTCGGGACAGCTGGATTTCCCAAATATCACCTGCAAAACAAGTCATATCATTGAACTGGCTCAGTTTTGTGATCTACCACATTTCTGATTGAAAGAGGTCAACAAAACATACTTTGAATATTTCTGCATTGACATTTTGAAGAAATTTTGCATGAAAATTAATGTACTAAATGTATTGAATCTATTTTATTTAATCAAACTTAAAGATGCAAATGGTGAATGAAAGCCAAATGTTGCTTCTTAGATACCACTTACCTGTTCATAAAACATCTGAAGTACATCCACTACCACACAAATCCAGCCTTCCCAAACTTGTTTTTAGCAACAAAAGTGCTAACAGTCACCTGCCCACCTTGGACAAAGTCAAGAAAAGTAATCTGCCATTGGACAGAGGCATTGGTGCAAAATACCCATACATACTTCAGTTACCACTTGAGTATAAATGCATGTTGTAACTGAAGGAGGCCGAGAAAATGTGCCCATATTATGACTAAGTATTATCGAAGAAACATTTCACTCCAAAAATTGGTTTCTTCTTCAAATACATAACTTGATCATAATACATTAGCAGAATAGAAAAGAGGAGGTAATTACATACCCTTAAAATGGAAAAGGCTCAAACTATGATCTACAAATGTACATGAAGCAGCTTCAACTCTCATGCGATATAAGGCCTAGAGTTGCCATATAGGTATGCGATATAAGGCCTAGAGTTGCCATATAGGTATGCGATATAAGGCCTAGAGTTGCCATATAGGTATGCAATATAAGGCCTAGAGTTGCCATATAGGTATGCGATATAAGGCCTAGAGTTGCCATATAGGTATGCGATATAAGGCCTAGAGTTGCCATATAGGTATGCGATATAAGGCCTAGAGTTGCCATATAGGTATGCGATATAAGGCCTAGAGTTGCCATATAGGTATGCGATATAAGGCCTAGAGTTGCCATATAGGTATGCGATATAAGGCCTAGAGTTGCCATATAGGTATGCGATATAAGGCCTAGAGTTGCCATATAGGTATGCGATATAAGGCCTAGAGTTGCCATATAGGTATGCTTTGATGGTGCCTTTATGGATAATGTATCACACCACAAAATCATGTGGCCATAATTTTTAAGCTGCTGAATGTGAGAAGGATGGTAACCTGTTGTGTTGCTGCTACAGGTTGCCCAAATTCTATGCTAGTAGTGACTACCCAAACTTCATGAGATCCTATGCACTTGAAAGTCATGTGGTCTTGAGTTAGTTCTTTATAGGCAAGTGAATAACCTAGGATGACAAAGCACAAGTTGAAATCCCTCTCTTCTCATTGGCACAGCTCAGTTCGCTTCAAGTACCACTTCAAACTCCATAAAGGGTCTGACAAAGAAAGATGTTTCACGACAAAAAATTGATTCCCCAAGAGCCTGTTCTTAGCAATGAAAGCTGGATCAAAAATATGCATTAATCAGCCATGTCTGAACTAAAAGAAGATTCAATTTCAGAAGAAAAAAAAACATGGCCTTTGGTCAAGACAAATAAAGTTCAACAGAAGGTCTTTGTTGTGGCCTATATCCTCCATTCAAAGATGATGAAATGTCTGAGGTCATGGAACATAAGCTTTTTATAGTGATGAGGGATAACCTTTTCTCTTCAGAAAGTTAAAGTAGAGAATTAGATATTTGTGGTATCTAAGCTTTTCAAACAGGGCATTTTGTTTCCAGTAACACCACTGGGAGAAAACTCTCCCCTTCCCTTTGTATGATTTCAGAGTGGTTGGCCTTCTTGCCTGGGCCATTCTGTCCATTGCTTGTAACAAGAATTGTTTTTTCTGTGATATGAGCCAGATGAACAGGTTCAGCAATTCTGTGTTTCGATAAAATACCTGCATTTCCAGGTGCTTCAGCAGGTGAGGAAAGACCAAGAATTACTGGTAATCTCTGCTACTAAGTGTAATAGATTCTTTATGCATGACATTTCCCAACTGAGAAGAGCAATCAGGACCAGATGGCACTCTGATTCTCTTTCTGCAATACTTTGGTGATCAGAGGAAATCCAAAATCATGTGACAAAAGTCTGGAGAATTGGTTACCCCTTTAGAGAAAGCATCTTACAATGCATTCACAATGGCCTTCCTGAAATTAGGGCAGGAGATGAGTACTTGTTGTTATCCAGTACTGGACAGAGGTCACTCATTATTTGATACTAGTGCCAAGAATACAAAAAGCCTGAATACAAACCGGTGCTGGCAAAAGCAATACTGGATGTCTCTTTCATGAAGTTGGGACTGTGTATGTTGGGGAAAATAGATTACTGTACTCAGTCCCAGAAATCCCTGGCATAGACTGAGGCTGTGTTGGAGTTGATACTGTCTGTACCCAATAAACCCCCATACCCAATTAATTGGCAATCATGCTGTTGTTCTGCTCTGTTAAAAAAGGCAAATTTTAAAGTAAATTATCTTTCTCTGAGAATACATTCCTCAATCACATTACGTTAGGAATCTTAGCTTGCTACCTTGCAATTCCAGCTCTACTAACAGACCAAAACTGTCTTTTTCAATTTCAATAGACAAAGGCCAATAACTCTTGACCATTACCTCCCCTCGGCACAGACAAGTGTCACTACTTTTTAGCTGAACAAGATACTAATGAGTATGCTCACATGGCGGGATGGTTGGGAAGTTTTGTAAGTAATGTAACTGGGTAAGTATTCTCAGAGAAACAGATTTACTTAACTATCTGCTTTCTCCTTCAAATACATTCCAATCACATTACGTTAGGAGAGTAAGTAATAGGAGGAGGCGAAGCTTCAAGGATAGAATAGTTGGATACCCCATGTGAACAATAACCCATTCTCTTAACTACATAAGCAACAGAGCCTGTGGTCAGTTGACCTGTGACCCTAACATTCAGTTAAAACGATGAATGCTGAAATCTTACCTACAAAAGTTCACCAGCGAATCCAGTAAAGTTAACAGGCTGTGCTAATTGATCTAGTTGGGTCTGATGGCCATCGGTGCTGCTGCCACTGGACCTAGCAGATTCAAGGTTTGCCTCTGTGATGCTAAATCTCTGAGAATAAGGTTCAAGAAGGTTGACTCTGCATGCCAGCCAACAACTGCATTTGAACATGAGGCTCACAGAGCTTCTCAGCAATAATCTTAGTGAGGTGACTCATATCTGGTGAGATGTTAGAGTACACCAAGCATACAACCCACTTCAACCACGAAGTAAGGGTCTAAGGGGTGATATCCTGTATTCAAGCTCATACCGGAAGGAAGGGATTGCGTATGCCATGAATTGTCTCTGTGCATTCCAAAAGAGTGTGAGCAGGTCTTGCATGACTGCAGTCAATGGAAGAAAGCGAGTGAGTGACCACTTTTTGGTTATCAACAGAAGGTAACCTATTTTGAGCAACAAAGCCCAACCCTCCAATCTGAACTGAAGAGAGCTCGGGTCAAGATAAAGGGCATGCAGCTTGCTTACCCTGCATGCAGAATCTAAACCTATTAGGAAACAAGACTAATATGATGGTGACTTTAGCAAAGTGTGGTCTAGAGGTTCGAATGGATTTGAATTGAGTGATGTTAACACCCAGGATTGGTTCCATTTGGAAACAGGGTGAGGGATTTTGGTTAATTGAAACCTAAAAGGTCTGAAAGATCCAACAGATCTATATCATGCCCAAAATCATGTCTGCCATGATGCCGGAATGTATCCAGTATCAAAGGGCAGTAGCCTTCAACAGAGATTGGGGCCAAGTGTTTCTCCTAAAAAAGCCAGAGAAAAAAGTTGGCCATTTGAGAGATTGAGGCATGCAGAGGGGTGATGTTGATATGGCACCAATTCCTGAAAACAAACCACTTTCTCTCTTAATCCTTTAGAGTGGGGGGGGGGCCTCCTTGCTCTTGAGATTCTCTCCATAATCAAAGGCTTGAATTGGTCGTTTTACAAGGCTGTCCTGATAAGAGCTGAGCATGTAGAAGAAGAGGACAGTCCGGGTAGGGAAGGACCACCGATGACTGTGGTTGCTGAAGATTCAGAATCTTCCTGGGCATATTTATTGCTAGAACGAGTATATCGGTGATTTAGGACTTGTCCCATCTGAGAGGGCCTATCAGAATCATCATGCAATTCTGATCCCGTAACTTCTGGATTATTTTTGGTATCAGCTGAGGGAAGGCAAATGCCCACAACCCCTCCCTCCCAACCCCATGACCCAAGCTTTTGCATCTGGAACTGGAGAGACAAAGGTGGGTAGCTTGTGATTCCACCTCATTGCCAGGAGGTTGATCAGTGGACACTACCAAAGTGCACAAATCTGAGTGAAGACCGATTGATGGAACGACCATTCTGTGTGTAGGACTTAACCTCTTCTGGATACAACAGAAGAACAAAATATACTGTGTTTTACTGTCTGATTCATTTAGTGAGGCAAAAGATAGTAGCAGAAAGCCTTTAACAAATGAATCTGCAGGACTCATTGAAACAAATCATAGCTTCTACATGCTAAGTTTTCAATGTGCCACAATACTTTAAAACGAATAACCAAAATCTCTATCAAGCATTATCAAAAATAGTACAAAATGTTAACCTACATGCACAAAGACATTGCAATAAAAGGACTGAGATTTCTGATTTTAAAGATCCTTCTTTTATTCTTTGAGAATTGGAATTTTCAAATTATTAGACAACTAACTGGCAGTGCCATGTGTTCCTCTTCCCCTGCCATGACTTGTATCTTGATTGCAATATTTCGGGCTGAACCCTGGCGGTTGGCAAAGTTCAAGCTCTTGGGGTACACATACAGCAGATTCCTAAAATGTAAAAAGCATGACTCTGTATGGCAAATATATGAATCTATTTGTTAAGGGTATGATCTGTATGGTGAATGCATTTATTAAAGGTATGATCTCTGTGATAAGAGTATGAACCTGTATGATAAGAGTATGAATCTGCAAGGTAAATGTGTAGACTTGTACAGTAAAGATATGAATCTGTATGATAAGAGTACAAGTCTGTATGGCAAATGTGTAGACTTGTATGGCAACGATATGAATCTGTATGGCAAGGGTATGAATCTGTATGTTAAATATGTGGACTTGTACAGTAAAGATATGAATCTGTATGATAATAGTACAAGTCTGTATGGTAAATGTGTAGACTTGTATGGTAATGATATGAATTTGTATTATAAGAGTACAAGTCCGTATGGTAAATATGTAGACTTGTATGGTAAAGATATCAATTTGTATGATAAGAGTACAAGTCCGTATGGTAAATGTGTGGACTTGTATGGTAAAGATATGAATTTGCATGGAAAGGGTGCGGACTTGTATGTATTAAAGACTTGTGTTGTAAATTCAGCCTCATAGTTTGTTTATGGACTTGTACAGTAGGTGCATGGATTTTTAGACAATACATCTATATCAATAAAAATTACTGATTAGTATGGGAAATGTACAGACTTGTACAGCTGGTGAACAGACTTGTCTAATTTTTGACTGGCTTGTATTGGAAGTTCATTTACAAGTTAGTGTCTGGACTTTTACCACAAACAAGAAATGACAATTACTACAAATTTCCCTTCCAACCAACGATTCAAAAATAAAGTATACAATGGAATAGCTGAAATATATTCTAAACTTGGCTTGTAAAAAAGGATGATAGAATATTCAGAAAATAAATATATAACAAACAAATTTTGTAAACAGGACTGAGCCATCATACCTATATGTTGTGTATGGCACAAAGACTTCATGTGTCGGAAACTCTAGGATCTCTCTGACAGGCTTTACTTTCTCCTCAGGAAATGGTTCAACTTTCCAGAGTTCTGGGGTCAAGGTGTGGCGAACTTCATCAGGGCATGGTGCAATGTCCAATTTTATTGTCCCTATTGTAGAAAAGGTAAAAACATTTACAAGTATACCATCAAATCTAAATTTGCACCACAGAAAGGAACTATGTTTTATTTATTAAATGTAACAAGCTTGTACTCTTGAATAATCATATGAGACACTTACAGGTGGCATGTCTCTATATAATTTTTATAATGTGGACATCAGCATCGTATGTCTCAATATAACAGTTTTTTTAATGTGGACATCAGCATGGTATGTCTCAATATAACAGTTTTTTAATGTGGACATCAGCATGGTATGTCTCAATATAACAGTTTTTTAATGTGGACATCAGCATGGTATGTCTCAATATAACAGTTTTTTTAATGTGGACATCAGCATCGTATGTCTCAATATAACAGTTTTTATAATGTGGACATCAGCATGGCATGTCTCAATATAGCAGTTTTTATAATGTGGACATCAGCATGGCATGTCTCAATATAGCAGTTTTTATAATGTGGACATCAGCATGGTATGTCTCAATATAACAGTTTTTATAATGTGGACATCATCATGCTAATAAATGTCAACATTATGGGACATATTAAATAGTATTGGTCTTTGTAAAACATATATACTGCTAAGGTCGTAGTACAAAAAGTTCAACTGCTCATTAAAAATGCTTGTGTGTTTGTTTGTGTTTTTGGAGGGCAGCTGTAAAAATAATTTTACTCATTTAATACTTCCCTGTTACTACTGCATTGCTTCTTTTTATGGGATTCCAAGACTCCAGTCCAAGCTAAATATTCCCTCCTGCAACTACTGTATTTCATGTATTTTTTCATACTCTTCAATTATATTGTATACAATCTAGCTAAAAAATAATTATTTAAATGTATCATATTTTTTTTCATACATAGCATTTTGTATTTTTCAGAAAATGCTTAAATTATAATATACAAAAGTTCTACAAAGAAGTAAAATTTGAAGAAAAAAATTGAAAACACTGTATTGCCATTTCTTTTTAAAACAATTAATGAGAGATTATAATCATGATCATATACTTTTCAGGTTGATTTTTTGGTTGTTTTTTAAAAATTATTTTGTATTATTGTTTTAACCTCATATTTTGATATAATCCCAAATGAAAAATTACTTGTTGCCTCAATTAAAACTTATCTGACTGTTTGTTAACTTGATTTAACTTTGTAACTTAGGCTTCAAATAATGAAAAAGGAGATTAGGAAAACAGTGAATCGCCATTTATAATCGTACAGACAGGCCAATGATCATTTCATTCTTTTATTACATTTTAACCACATGTCTTCATGGTTTTTAAAAAAAAAGTTGAATCAAGTAGAGAAGTTCACATTTTAAACAGCTCTGAAAAAGTACAGATGTACAATATAACATATGCAGACAGATCACTGATCATTTCATTCTTTCATTACGATTGTTATTTGACTCAAGTAGTTCACATTTCAAATGTCTTTGAAAAAATACAGATGTACAATTTAGATACGTCAACTATGAATACATTGTTTGCTGAAATTATGTTTCATATAAATCTAAGTAAAAGGTATAACTACCGTATATGTTGCCTCAATTCAAACTGACATGACGTATTTGTTAACTTCATGTATCACAACCAATAATGAAACAGGACATAAAAAATAAAGAAATAATCACCATTTAGAATTGTACAACCTTGTTAAAATGGCAATTCTTTTGTTAAATGAGAATCTACAATCTACTTTCATTCATTGATCCACCTTTATTTTTATTCTTTATTCATTGAGAAAATACAATGATAATGCAAAAACTCTCATAATATCATCACAGTATCTACTGCTGTTCATTAAAAACTGGACAAAGGTCTTTATAGTATATATCCTTAAATATTATTATTGATTAGTGCTCTTTATTATGTCAGTCACCATGACAAAGTATCAAGTTAGTTTTACAATAAGTTTGGATGCCCTTTAATGTTTTCTTATCCAACAAAAACTATATCTCAGTACATGACAAAGTGATGACCAAAGACCACTGGTCATTTAGTCTTCTTGTTTCATTACAGCAATAACAACATAAAATATAAAAACCTTGTCATTTTCTATCGTAAATGTGAAAATTTTAAGTAAATTACATTTCTCTGAGAATACTTACCCAATCACATTACATTAGGGAATATTAGTCTACTACCTTGCAAATCCAGCCCTACTAAAGACAAAAATCATCTTATCCTGTCAATAGACAAAGGGCATCCCATTACCTATCCTTGGCACCACCAGGTGTTGCTATTTCTTAGCTGAATGATATGCTAACAAGAATGCTCCAATGGCAGGATGGTTGGGAGGGGTTTTAAGCAATATGATTGGGAAGTATTTTGGGTAAGTATTCTCAGATAAACATAATTAATCAGGTCTGCTGCTGCATTGAATAAACTTAGGAGTTGCAAGAATTCTCTCACTTAAATTCCAAGTCTTGCTGGAAACAGACTCGACTAGTTCAACGATTCTAGTGATGCAAAAACAAAGAAGCCACATCAGATTCCTGTTGATTAACAACTCCATACCACGATGGACAAAGTTATGGGATGGACAGAGGTCTTACTTTTCCCAGTTCACCGAAAAGCCTATACAATCTAAAAGAGACCATTTCTGCCTTGGAGTATGATAGACCTTACCATGTGAATCTGGAGGATGTCATCCAGGCATTCTGCCGTTGTTGCAGATGACATCAGCTGGAACAGTAAGATGATACATAATCTGGGTAAAAGTTCAGGAGCTAATGTTGAAGCCAAAGGAAGAAAGGTGAATTGACAAATGGAGTCATGTTAAGTGAAACAGAGGAATTTGTGGGAGATGGGGTTGATAGGGATGTGAAAGTATGCATCTGTCAGGTTGATACTGACAGCATACTTGCCCATTCTGATGGAGAGGTGGATTGAATTTACTGTCTCCATATTGATCTTTGGAAGTGCAATGAATCAAATGAGGCGACTCAAGTCGATGCTGGGCCTTAGCTTGCCATTTGCTTTTCAAATCAGAAACAGACATGAAAAAAAAAAACACTGGGGATTGTGACTTTTGTTAAATCTCCACTGCCCTTTTCAAGATGAGCAACTGTTATCTCCTGTTGAAGGAAGGCATCCTTCTTCCAATCTGCCGGGACTTCCGTGAAGAGGGGAGATGAGGAGAGGGGAGGAGCTGGATGAACAAACTCAAAGCCCCTCTGAAATGACCTGGATCACCCAGCTATCATGAGGGATGAGGGAGATCCAGTGAGACCAAAAATGCAGGAGTCAGCTGCCCATGGGCAGGCTGTCTGCAGGCGGTGGGGAGGGTATGTCAATGATTACAATTTGGAGGCTTGAAGTAAGGAAAGTTTGTTTCTTCCTGCCTCTGTACAAACACATATGTTGCTAAGGCTGTGGTCTCCTGGCTCTGAGTTGGGATTGGTATTGGTGAATCTCTGAGAAAATTCCCTGTCTGGGGCTGCTGAGCATCCCTATGCACTGCCGGGGGCTGAGAGGTTCCAAATGCTTGTGCAGGGGAACAGCGAGTTGGAGGGGCAGTTCCTGAGCTGCATGTCTCCAAACTTCTTTGATTCATCCTCCAAGAAGCAACAGAGACCCAAACGATACTAGTGCAGTTTAAGCAATGTTGACTGCAGACATGCATCCTGTCATGTTCCAGAGACCTTGTTTAGGTACAATCCCTTTATTTTTTGCACTTTGTTAAGTACCAAAAAATAATAAATATTTATTTTACATAAAAATGTTTATACTCTGAAATTAATAATCATTTTTCTGTGTATGAAAAATTACATGAAATACAGTAGTATAGGAAGTCAGAACTGAAAGAACTTGATCACTGACTCCTTAATCGTATAGAATATCTTCCCCTTTTGACTCGGACTGAAACTACATGACATCAAAGCTGGGTGGGAGGAGGGAATCTTTGCAGCAGTGGCAGGCAAGTATGACATTATTAGTTCTACCACCACCACCACCACCACCCCAAAACAACACATTTTAATAGCAGTAATAAGTTATCAACTACTACTGCAAAAATGAATTTACCGGTTATTAGGGAGGCTGATCACCTCAACAAAACTGAAATAGAAACGTCTGCTGTAACCCTTAAAGTTTGAGTGTTGACTACAGAAGGATGTGTTAACTACAGAAGGATGACAGTAGGTTGAGCCACATGCTATGCTATCACTATATAACCCAACAAAAAAATGTCTTCACTCTGATAAGCCAAAGGATCAAAGGAAAAAGAAGGAAGAGTGAGATTGCCAGATGGGGTTCTTGTAACATCATCTAAAGAGGAGTGATTCAAACAGAAGATGATGTAGCAATATTACTAATTTAATTGGCTTATATTCTCATGAAAGTGAGGGACTGATAAGCTCTCTTGATAGTGTAGACAAAACACCTGAAAAAGGTGGCCACTGAAATATCAAAGGAACCCTTGAGTGATAGAAAGTGATGATTTCTACCTATCCTTCTCTCCGTACAGGAAGCCAAAATAAACCATAAAGCCCAAACTTGTTAAAGAAGTTTATCCTGATCATCTCCAATACAGATATAACTAAGACTGGAGATCACAACAGAAAATAGAACTATGGAAGATAGCTGATTCCTAGTAAAAAAAAAAACAAGCAAGCAAAGAAACCGAATCACAGATACCATGACACATAAACAACCCATTCTTCATCTATGATTTTTCATTTGGTGAAGTATGTTTTTTTCAGCAAATCAGAAGGATAAGCCTACTCCACTCTTTGGAGATGGACTTTAGCAAATGTACTGCTTGCTATCACAAAATGAAAAGTCTTTAACGTTTTTAAGTTCTTAATTTTTAAGTAGAACTGCTCAACAACAAAATTTATAACACTCACCACGAATGCATTTTACTTTCTTTAAAACATTGGATGGTCTCTTCAGATCCTGTAGATATTTGTACAAATCTTCATCACTAAGCTTATCGCCTTCCTGTTAAAAAAACCATATAAAAATATCGGTAAGCAAATATCAAATTGTTAGTAAATTATGCTTCTCTAAGAAAATTTACCAATCACATTAACATTAGGAAATAAGATCCACTATATCTTCAGTCCAGCCCTCACAAAAAGATGAAAAGTTCATATTTGCAGTCTATATACTATAAAATCACACAGAAGAACTCTTATCTCCAATGACTACCCATCAACTGGATGTTTACCAGCTTTCATCAGTATAGTGTGGATGCTTGGAATGCCTGCTCATGTGAGAACCTCAGTGGCTAAAACCCTGTCCTACCAATTTATCATCTTCAGTTTCCTCAGGCAGCCCACGTGAAAATGGTGAAGCTTCTTGGTAATGGTATCTGTACACCGTCCAGGTTTTGCAAGCATTTAGCAGAATCAAGTTTAATTGTAATCATTTTCAAACATAATATACTAAGAAATGTACTTACTCTGTCAAATATATTTCCCAGTCATAGTAATAATATTAGAAGCATAGGTAATAAAACAAGAAAATGCAAGAGCATCCAACCTTTACTATGGTTACCCTTTTAAGGAAGACTGCTGGCTTACCTATAGGAAGGATAAACTGATCCTTTAACATAAGGACAAGACAACTGATGCCTGCGGTACCAGTCTGACAGAATGACAGTGGTATCTGACTCTTCAAAATGAAACTCTTGAATTCATTGGGACCCAGATCATGTCAGCCAGATGATCATAGATCTTTTTTGTCACCAAACTACACAGTAGACAGAAGGAAGGATGCTAATCCTCATTTTCCAAACCTACAAAACATTGGCATGGGCACTCAGAGACTGGCAAAACTCAGTAAATTTCATCTATGGTCACTTTAAAAGTTGAACTCCTTACACTTCATGGTCAGGTCTAATTGACTGTCCTAAGGCATTGCTTGCATGTCATAAAACAAACCCAACAGCAAGAATGTGTGTGATAACATATCAACTCAATGGATAACTGGCCTACCATTTGAACTGGCAGACGGGCAAGCAACGCTATTTGTCTTACTGATATAAATGGCCAGAAAGTGTCCTGGGTGAGCGACTAGCCTATTCAGAAACTGTCTGAAAGAAAGTGCAGCATAATCGATGGACCAGCTCAATGTATTCCCATACAACTCTGTACACCATGGAATTGCCAGTCAGTATGTAGTGTGCCTCACCAAATAATGGTATCTACTCAGTGAATATACTGTGAACAGCTGGCCCGCTGGTTGAATCGACAGTTAGGCGGGTAACACTGCTGGTTTAACTGTATGGTCAGTCAGAAAGTGTGCTGGACGAATGGCTGAATCAACAGCTTATCTGAATGGTCAGTTCAAAATCCTCCTGGATGAAAAGTGAAGCAAAACGCACAGAACAACTCTAAATATCCCCTTATTACTCCACATACCCGTGGAATGGCCAGCCACTATGCAGCATAGCATGTCAATGTGAAAATATCTACTCAGATTCAACACAAATAGCTGGACCACCAACTAAATTGACTACTCTGCAAGCAACACAGCTTGCATTTCTGGTATGGCTGGCTGGAAAGTGTGCTAGCCTTTTGACTCACAGGTTGGCTGCACAGTTAGCTTAGAAATCACCTGGAAAGAATGTGCAGTAATGCAGCACAGCATGCCAATATGACAACATCAACTCAACAGATACAACACAATAGCTGGAACAACAGGTGAAATGGTTGCTGGGCAAGCAACACAGCTTACATTTCTAGTATTGCTAGCTGGAAAGCATACTGGTTGGGTGACTCACAGCTGGCTGCACAGTTAGCTCTGAAGCCACCTTGACAGCACATGTCTTAAAGTCTGCCATGTGACTTCTGAACATCTTACTATTATCACAGAAGTGTGGATCTTCAATGTTCTAAAATACCTCATGTGCCCAGATTTACCAGCCTAAAATCCATGCTTGAGCATGTGAGGGGAAATTATGCCCACTGGGATGCATAAAAAGATGACACTCTCCAGTTACAACCAAGCCATAACTAAAATAAATCCACATGGCCAGCAACATCTTCACCACTACTTTGCTCTTTGCTGAAGACTTCAAGTTATTCCACACAAACATGGATTAAATTGCTTCTAATCACATCATTCTTACACTGTAGGTAGCAGATAAAACTATGTGCCAGAAAGACACTTATCATACAAGGACTCACTGGCTTTTAAGTCTTCTACTTGCCACATTGCACCATCATTGTTTAAATGAAATGACAAGACAAGAATGATACAAATATTGGAAAACAACAACCTGAAAGTGTTCACACAGTATAATAACACTTGTTACTTCAACAAGCCAAAACTACCAGCAGTGTGTGCAAATAAACAAGCAACATCAAGAACCAATGATACCATGTAGGAACCCAAGGTCAGAATAATGAAGTATACAAATGCAAACAATTAACACAGATACTGATCTAAAAAAAAAAAATAGTGATTGCAACATGTAGCAAATATGTTAATACTATACTTATGTTCTAGATGGATGGGTCAAAGTAGTAAGATATCCTTGGATTTTGCGAGCCCAAACTGTACAATACTGATCATAATAAGTGAAGGCTTAAAATGATATTGGGTTGATGGGTGGCCATCAAACGGTAAGGGGAGGTAATGGATAAGAGTTTCTTCCTTTAGTCAAGAGCTTGGTAGTTTATTTCTTAACTTTAATGCAGTTGGGAAATGTACTTGACAAGAAATGTAAGACAGTCAAACAGGATGATCAGAAAGCCAGTTACCTGCAATTTCCCCTCATCAAGACTGGTACAGTCTCCTACATGAACTAAATACAAGCCAGTCTCAGTGATCTGACTCGGACAGTGCTGCTTAAAAATGTTACTAAAAGATGATTGACTACAGTAAATTCATGCTTTAATTATATTTTATGCTCACACACACACTCAAACATACACACACCAAGTCCCCCAAAACAACACCTCTGAACCATGAACTATGAGTAATAACCACAAATTCTTATGTTGTGTACTCTGATGTGACTGCATACACAAATTTTGTTAAAAAGTAGACACTGTCCTTATGCAATGGATCTACCACATACATAATGCAATTAAAGTGCAAAAGTCAAAGGTAAAATCCATAAAATTACACCAGTCAACAGTGAGAATTTACCTAGATCTTCTTCACGTAAAGCATCATACCAAATGTGATTTCAATAACTGCAGTCCTTCAAAATTTATTAAGCAGAATCTAAATTAAAGGGCAAAGTTTAAAATCAAAGAAGAACAATAAATTCATAAATATATCCATATATTTTGCTAACAGCAGAGAGAATCAAACATGACCTTGACCTCCTTAGCACAAAGACTTATACCAAGTTTTATTTCAATCCATAAAGTCTTTCAAAGGTTATTTAGATTCAAAGGTTATTTAGTGGAAACAAAATTGAAGGGTAAAGTTATAAGTTATGTTAGGGCCTGTAAACTGTAACATTCTGCCTGAATCCATCTTAACCAAGGTCATTAAATGATTCCAAATCTGATTTCAATATGATCAGTCCTTCAAAAGTTACTGAGCAGAAACAAAACTGAGAGTAAGGCCATAACATTTTGTCAAAAAACAGTACAAATTGGACTTAAGCTAGAACTTTTCAAAGCTAGTTTGGTTTCAAACTTCTTCAATCCATAAAGTCCATCAAAACTTCTTGAGCAGGAAAAAAACATTGATGGGATGAGACAGGATGGACAGACATTGACAACACAATATGGCACAACCACTGATATGTGGAGCCTACAAATATTTGGAAATGTCATTGTAATTCATTTTTATATTCTCTCATATGTCCGATCCAACTACAAACTGATCAGACCCAGATCTGCCATTGCATAATGTACCAGCATAGCTGGATATATGCAGTTTGTTAGTAATAATCAGCACAACAGACAACATGGACCTTGATCTGACAGAGCATTATCTAACTGCAGATCAGAGTCTATGTTGTTTACAGGTGGACAAACTTATAAGTACTTATAAGTGAGTATATATGGTAATGAAAGCAAATAATGTTTTTATATTGCATATTACTATTATTGAACTTGTTTATTAACCATGTTAATGGTAATGACTTCATTTACAAATCTTGTTAAAAAATTAGCACTTAAAAATGTTGCAAGTTCCATTCAGAATATCTCTAGTCAGTAAAACTTTACCGTTACAAAGTTGTGCATGATACTTGAAATACATATTGTGTTTATTTTCAATTAACAGCCATTTGTTCCTCTACCTGTTTGAAAAAGCTTGACACAGTAAGGGTAACAGGTCTGAAATTACTGAGGCTGCTTCCATAATCTTCAGGACTCCAGCTTCGTCTCTTATCATATCCTGCTCTCCCACGCTCATATGAGGAACTATGGATGAGATCATCTTTGGGTCGCCGTCTAAAGCTATCATACTGACCAGGCTGCATTGCACTTCTCCTGTCTAATAAAGAATATCTATCTTATAATTTCAGTAATGTGATCCACAATGATAAAGTAATAATAATACTGTAACAATGGTTTGAATAGGAACCACAGAGAACAATGTAAAACAAAAAATTTGGAAAAATAAACAAAGCAGCAGAAATTTAACAGTTGATTTTTATATCCAAGATTCTTACTCCAATAAAACAGTGTACAAAAGTAAAATGGATAAAAATGATGAAAAAGTTAAAAGACCCCTAAAAAGTATGAACACTATATAGCTGGAACCTGCAAAAATGATGGGAAGTCTCAATGATTCAGTTTACAAAGATCAATCAATATTGTACACACACTATTAATTATCATTTTGTCATCAAATACAGGAGACATACTATTAAACTGTCAAGAAATACAGCAGAAACACTATTAAAGTGTCAATAAATACAGGAGACACACTCTTAAATTGTCAATAGAGGAGACACTATTAAATTGTCAATAAATACAGCAGACACGCTATTAAATTGTCAATAAACAGTTACATATTATGAAATTGTTAAATAAATACAGTAGACACACTATTAAATTGTCATTTTATTATGTTAATGCACTTTAAGTTTCATATCAAAGTTTAAAATATTTTCATAAAGTGCATTACAGTGAATAAGAATGAAGATGTAATGTTGTAAAATCTCAAAGACTCAAATAAATGGAAAGAAAGTCTTAATACTGATTCTTATTCATGAAGACCTTTTCCAACATCTAAGATTTTTTTTTTCTTCTTCCAAAATTCCTTTGTTACAACGAGAATATGAATTATAGTATCTTCCTTGTACATCTTACTCACACTTCCAACACAGAACAGGGAAAGAAGAGTTATCTTTCTTACCTAGACCTCCGACAAAGAAGAGGGAAGGAAAAGTTATCTTTCTTACCTAGACTAGCAGCTCTTGTCATCTCTGACTCAGATCTGAAGGTTTCAATGGTGGCATCCCTATCATAATTGCTGGTCTCTGTCACAATATTCATCAGGTAAATGGCTGTCCAGGCAAATGGCATACGATACCTTCCTAACCTCTCACAGTACTGAGTGGCGTTGGTTCTATACTTATCTTCTTTGCCCTACATACAAAATTACATAATTTTTAAAGCATCATTTTACACTCTTAATTCACAGTAAACCTGCATGTTAAATACTAAGAAAGAAAAAGAAAAACTTGAAATACGACGGAGACAAAATAACTATGGAATGAATTGATGTTCAGAATTATACTAAAAATATGAACAGGTGTTCTGTTGAACATGGTGTCTTGCCATTTTGAATGGTGTTATTCTGATAAGGTAAAACGTCTGGAATTCTAACACATCAGAACATAAACCTCAGTCAAACATTAATATACAAAAGC
The DNA here is from genome assembly GCA_028554795.2 of Sinohyriopsis cumingii. Lineage (NCBI taxonomy): Eukaryota > Metazoa > Mollusca > Bivalvia > Unionida > Unionidae > Sinohyriopsis > Sinohyriopsis cumingii. Next base: position 135,570,949 of record CM068824.1, read on the forward strand.
CTGAGGTATAATGGATACAAACCTCAGGCATATGGTAATACTGTATGAAAGTTTCACCTGGAAATATTCACTTATGTAAAAGACATGTGACTTTCAAAACATATTAACACTGGACCTAAAATGTATGACATACCCATGTGTTGAGAGGCAAAAAGCTTAATATCAGTATCACATCATGCTACATAAAATGTCACTTAATCATGGCTTTGCTATCAGTTATACTTTAATGTCACATACACACATTATTAAAACAGGCCCTTGATATATTAAATGATTTTGGGTCTATTAAAATCAGTCCTTTTAACGTAACAATTTATTCCCCCCAAAAAGACTCCTATTCTCAATCAATGGTTCTTTTTGGAAACTACAGTAGGTTTATATTTTTATCAGGCAATTTAACACTGTGGTTTTGTTAACCTATAGCAAGTGACCACTGTAAATCAGCACAGTTACTCTAGACTCAGCAGGGGCCCCAAGTGGCCAAGTGGTCTAAAACGCTCTTTGTTACGGATCACTGCCATCTCACCTCTATCTGCGTGGGTTCGAGTCTAGGATTCAGCCAATGTGGGTATGTCAGAAAGCTTGCCAGTAGCTTCTCGTGGGCCGGTGGTTCTTCCCGGGTTCTTCCTCCACCATTAATACTGGCCACCATGCAAAGTCTATCATGTGCTGAAAAATGGCGTTAAACCCCACAACAACAACAACTAGACTCAGCAATGGCACCTCTCCAATTGATTCATTTACTTTGTATGCTAATCCCATTATCAGAAACTTAATGAATTTGAAATTACCTTATTTGACATCTATAACACACCTGCAATCAAGATCAGCATTAACAAAGCTCCAGAGATGCCAACCCCATCCAATGTGAAATAGAAATGCCAAGATTTAAAAAATCTAAATCTAAACATAAAAATAAGAATATAAACTAACTGTATCCAGCAGTTTATATCCAGCATTAAATCTTACTGATTTAAAATGAATTTTGGTAGAAACATGATTCCTAATCACCATGTGTCATGCTGAAGTCCTCTGAAACAAGACAGCAAAGGTATGGTATTTGTCCAATGCTGATGCCTTGCACAGTCAATAGAGAGTGTGCATATCACACATTTCTTTCATTGGGGTACATATAATCCCCATCAGCCATTCAACATGCTTATCTCCTTGTCTTTCACTGGCACATCACTGCTGTTGAACCTTCCATTCAGCATCTCAGTAATTCTGTAGTGTCTTCAGGTATTGTCTTCCAGCTGCATCTTCTGCTAGTACTTCTCCAAAAGGCATTCTTGTCTGCTTTGTTGTATCTTCCTTCAAGTCGATCTTTGATTCTCAATGTATACCTGTTTGTGACTATTTTCAGCTTAATTTCTTCCCCTCTGCTATCTTCTGCACCAGTAAAATAATAGTAAATTTGCTATCTTCTGCCAAATTTCTGTTTTAATCCTCTCTTCTTTCTTCTTTTTCTTTTTAAATCCAATAACTTTCTCACCAGCTTTTCTGGAAACTTGGTTGAATGTGTCAATGTTCATCTCCTACTCTTCACCAAGTGATTGGAAGTGGTTACAGAATTAGAATTCTTCCCTGAAAGATTGCCACATTGCTTCATCCTTCACATATGGCATAATTTGGGGTTAAAAATAGGAAAGATTCTGCCAAAAATTGCAATGGTTGGTGTTATGGCTACATGGTCTTTAAGTCAGAAACAGAAAGAAATTTTTTGTTGTTGTAAAATTCAACAAATAATTTTATTCTTTACTATACAAAAGTGACAAATTAAAAAGAGCTTACGGTATTGCGAATTAAATCCCAAACAGTCCTAAAAGTTCAATCATAAGACCAGATACATAGAGTTCCAATTGAATTCCAGTGGTATTCCAAATAAATTCTGATAGTGAAGTGTTGATGTACCTGTAATCTCCTATGTGTTAATATGCCAATGGCCTGGGATTTGGTGATGTGCTAACAGTCTTTTAATGTATCACAAAATATAGTCAAAAATGCCCTTGAGAGAATTCACTATAATTTCAAATTAATGAATTAGTCCCTGAAGTATTAATGAACACTTTGTAATTCCAGTGAATAATTTAAATAAATAAATCCACCCAAATTAAAAATTGAACAAAATAACAAGACAGGTTCCATTTTGGATGTTAAGGTCTGAATGAGTAATACTAAAGTAAACAACACTATATACCCCTCCACTTGGCCTAGGTCACAATTACCATTTCCTGGAAATACTCTGTCAACTTAACGGAAACAAAATTCTTGAACTTTCTACGGTCAGAATCAAGACTGTATTTTTAATTAAAACTGAAGTAAACATGTTTACAATTATTACTGACCTGAATATTTCATCTATAATCGTAGAGAAATATTAGTTATGCATTGTGTTATTTATAAAATTGATGTCAATGGTCAGGAAGACCATTAATTTGATTTTGGACTAAGGTCAGTTACAAAATACAGACATACATAAACATATAATCATTGAAAAGCCAACAAACAATACAAATTAAATATACATAACATTGGCATCTCTGCAGATCTATCATCACATAAAGTTCCAGCAGATCAGTATTATATTCTATGTTTCTGAAATCACCAAGAGAATAAACAGAGTAGACCAAGACCAGGCAGTACATTATGCAATGGTAGATCTGGCCTGGAGATCATACAAATTTGAGCTTGAGATTGGGTTTTAGCTTTCATCCAATCAAAAGTGACATTTAAAAGTAAAGTATCAGTGACTGGTTGAAACAAAATCCAAAGCTCAAACTCAGTCTTGGAAGTTTTATGATCACCAAGCATGGAAATATGTTGTTTACAGTTTGATGTGTGTAATATACCAGTACATATGTTACAATCAATCTTAAAAACAAATATTGCATCAACAAATAATTTGGCCTGCTACAGTTTTAAATGTATTTTAACACTATACCACTTACCTTGTCTTCTTTAAGATATGGTTCAGCACATTCACTGATATCTCCCTGCTGCAAGACTTTTTCCAACTGTAAAAATAAAGACAACCAGTCTATTCTAAAAACTTCATTTATTTTTTTCTCTTGAGAGGGGCCCTGGGTGGCTGAGCAGTCTGACAATCACTCATACACTTCACCTCTGTCTGTGTGGGTTCAAATCTCAGCTCTGGCTCATGTGGGTATGTGAGAAAGCTTGCCAGTAACTTCCTGTGGGTCAGTGGTTCTTCCCAGGTTCCCTCCACCACGTACTGGCCACCATATATACCCTATCATGTGTTGAAAAATGGTGTTCAAACTCACAAAATACAAACATGTTCTCTATAAACAAAATTTAACTGTAACATTCTTGCAAAAAGAACATTGCATGACATACAAACAGGCAAGTTTTAGACAATACACTGAAACTTGCCCTAATCTTAACCCTATAACAGACACACAATAAAACAAAAATATCTGTCCTCGATGGACAAGTGTCCTTTGAACTGAGGTTGAAATAATCATTAAATTAAAGGATATATAAGAACCTGTTTTCTTCAGGCTTCTCTTTGTGCCTCTTTAGCACAGTAAAATTCAAAAGTAAAAGCCCATGGTAGAGTTACATGTAGATATTATATTACATGTATTTTAATTATTTTCTAAAAACATTTTTGTATCCTGAATAAGAACATGAGAAAATAATGATTTTGAATTAAGAAGCAATTGTCACATGAAATTGGTGCAATAATTTAAAGGAATAAGGTTCATGGTTTGGTGATGTACTAAGTAAACAATAAGTTCACTGAAAATGTTGAAACAGTAGGCAGCTCCCCATCCCCAACCAAATTCAAAAGGGTCCATAAGTTCCTTAGAAAGATGGAGAAAACATTAATACAAATTTTTCCATTAACGTTTAAAAACCTTGAGCAAGGAATAGCGGGTTTCCCATAATTTTTTATCCTTTATCGCACAAGTCTGAACTCCTGTACATCCAGGCCATGATTTTTCATCTATCCAAGTCTTTGCTGGTGCCAACAATGACCAACTTCATCAATGGAGATAAAAACTTTCAAAGTTGTAGTCTGCCTGTTTGCAGTAAAGTCACTAACAGCTGCTAGAGTAACATATGTCCAAGGTTAAATTAGTGCCAAACAGAAAGAAACTTCTGAGTTTAAAAACTTTCAGAAATATACAGTTTGGCATTTTAATTAATGAATTATTAGTTTGAAAAGGAAAATAATTCATAAAAAATGAGTATTACCATAACAAATGCTGGCAGATAATAAGGGAACACTAAAGTGAAACGAGATGATGATACAGAATGGAACATTCCACTGAGCAGTTTTTTTGCAGCAAACTAGGTATTCAAACATATAATGTTATTATCAATTACATATGCACTTGATAAGGCATTTTATTTTTCTTCCCTTGAAGATAAAATTATGGTCATTGTCCAGTTGACAGAAATCAACCTGGCAGAAAAGTGGATCTAGCTGTGGTTCATATGTATGCCTTTCAACACCAAGAAAATAAATATATCTTCCAAATTCAACACCAACTTACCCTAATGACCAGGAAAACATCGGGTGAAGGGTAGGTTATACTGAAGATGCAGGATTTACCCTGTGTGGAGACGTCTTGATACGGAATATGCATGGATATCATCTTCTTCATGTTTTCACTATTCAGGTCAAAATGAAAGTTCTCCGAGATCTGAAAAAGAAATGTTTCAATCACAAGTCACCTATGAAATATGACAAACACTGTAATTAAACACTATTCCCTTAGTAAGCCTATTTGTTAGACACATGTGAAGGAACAGATCCAAGGATGGTCAAATCAATTTGATGAATAGCAAGAGGACTTCCACCAATTAATAATATGGTCTTTAATAACATCAAACAGATGATAAACTAATGTTACTCGTGAGAGCCCACCAATGTACAGACATGATCAATGTGGATGCCATGCAAAGATTCAGATGAAAACATCACTTGAAAACTTAACATGGCATATGTGTATACCAGTAACTAATATAATTACATTAACACATTTTAACCTGATCTCTGACCTTATCTTTATTTCCAAGTGAGAGTATGCATATACATTATTTAGTCCAATTACTACATATGAAGATATGCTGACAAATCAAGCTTACCCATATTATGAGAATTCATTGTGTGAATCTGACCACTGGTTATCTTAACTCTAATTAGTTTACTAATCAATATCTGAATCTGAATGTATACAGTGCAGGGCCAGTTATGGCATAAAATTTGTACTGGAATCTGAATGTATACAGTGCAGGGCCAGTTATGGCATAAAATTTGTACTGGAATCTGAATGTATACAGTGCAGGGCCAGTTATGGCATAAAATTTGTACTGGAATCTGAATGTATACAGTGCAGGGCCAGTTATGGCATAAAATTTGTACTGGAATCTGAATGTATACAGGGCAGGGCCAGTTATGGCATAAAATCTGAATGTATACAGTGCGGGCCAGTTATGGCATAAAATTTGTACCGGAATCTGAATGTATACAGTGCAGAGCCAGTTATGGCATAAAATTTGCACCGGAATATGAATGTATATAGTGTAGGGCCAGTTATGGCATAAAATTTGTACCGGAATCTGAATGTATACAGTGCAGGGCCAGTTATGGCATAAAATCTGAATGTATACAGTGCAGGGCCAGCTATGGCATAAAATTTGTACCGGAATATGAATGTATACAGTGCAGGGCCAGTTATGGCATAAAATTTTCATCACAATCTGAATGTATACAGTGCAGGGCCAATTATGGCATAAAATTTGTACTGGAATCTGAATGTATACAGTGCAGGGCCAGTTACAGCATAAAATTTGTACTGGAATCTGAATGTATACAGTGCAGGGCAAGTTATGGCATAAAATCTGAATGTATACAGTGCAGGGCCAGTTATGGCATAAAATTTGTACTGGAATCTGAATGTATACAGTGCAGGGCCAGTTATGGCATAAAATTTGTACTGGAATCTGAATGTATACAGGGCAGGGCCAGTTATGGCATAAAATCTGAATGTATACAGTGCAGGGCCAGTTATGGCATAAAATTTGTACTGGAATCTGAATGTATACAGTGCAGGGCCAGTTATGGCATAAAATTTGTACTGGAATCTGAATGTATACAGGGCAGGGCCAGTTATGGCATAAAATCTGAATGTATACAGTGCGGGCCAGTTATGGCATAAAATTTGTACCAGAATCTGAATGTATACAGTGCAGGGCCAGTTATGGCATAAAATTTGCACCGGAATATGAATGTATACAGTGTAGGGCCAGTTATGGCATAAAATTTGTACCGGAATCTGAATGTATACAGTGCAGGGCCAGTTATGGCATAAAATCTGAATGTATACAGTGCAGGGCCAGCTATGGCATAAAATTTGTACTGGAATCTGAATGTATACAGTGCAGAGCCAGTTACAGCATAAAATTTGCACCGGAATCTGAATGTATACAGTGCAGGGCCAGTTATGGCATAAAATTTGCACCGGAATCTGAATGTATACAGTGCAGGGCCAGTTACAGCATAAAATTTGCACTGGAAGAGAGAGCCACTAAAAAGTTTGTAAAATTGCTCAAGAGCTGACTTAAGGCTAAGGCTCTACAACAGTGCTGTCCAACCTTTTTGACACCATGGGCCACTGAAAAATATTTTTTCTTGAAGCCAAGGGCCGCAACAGAAAACTGAAAAGCAACAACTATATAGCTGCTCGATCTCTGGCGGGCCATTTAAAATCAGCCCACGGGCTGGACAGCACTGCTCTACACTGTTTGCATGCACACAACACTGTCACTAAGATGATTCCAGTCCACAACTGTTTTTACGAAGAAAGAATTTCTAAACCAATATAGTGTCCAAATTTATTGACTATCAACCCATCTTAAGTTAGGTCTCAGACCACTCATGATTAAACCAAGCAGGGTAACAGTTTCCAAGTCAGTGAAAATTTAATAATGTATACTTCTAGACTGAGCCATTGGTTGTAATATATCATGGAATTTTTCTTTTGTAATTGTCCTAGACTTTATCCATGCTTTCAACTTCTACAAGATGTCTCTTCAATTTTTTTCAGTACATATGAAAAGAATGTATGAATATAAAATGTGATTAGTCTTCCTAATGTATTTTTTTGCTTAATAATGTATGCATACAAAATTTCATTAGTCTACCTATTTTTTGCTTAATAATGTATGCATACAAAATTTCATTAGTCTACCTATTTTTTGCTTAATAATGTATGCATACAAAATTTCATTAGTCTACCTATTTTTTGCTTAATAATGTATGCATACAAAATTTCATTAGTCTACCTATTTTTTGCTTAATAATGCAAGTAAGTTTTGAGTCCCAAAAGTTAACAAATATTTGAAAAAACTGAATAAGGCTTGCATATCATGCCCACAATCAATGAAATCTTAATAAACTATTGATGCAGATGACACTGTCAACAGAAAAGTGACTGCTGTTTTACTTCCCACTGACAAGGGCTAGAATAAAATTGAAGCCATCCACATATGCATACAACAAAGCTAGACAAATTTCATTTGCTTACGTTGAATGGTTTTTGTGTAATCTTAGCCATCATGCTTCCCAAGACAGATAAAAGGATGTACAGGTGGACAGAAAGAGATTAATTAGCATCCCATACCTTCTTTTTCTCCTTGGCATCATACAAAGCCATGGTGGCAAATATTGGTTCTATTTCCAGCTCAAACCTAAGAGAAACAAAAATGATGAATGATCTAAGAAACATGCAAGTTTCTAATTTGAAATACCAATATATACAAAATCTAAATCAGAAAAAAATTAGAAGAATGTGTCACTCTTTATTAAAAGATAAATCTGTTAAATTCAAAGGGCTTTATCTCAACAATTTCGTTAAACATTTCCAACACTTGCTCCAGGTCATGTACTGTCCACATACATATCAATTAATTGCAGTGTATAATAACATGTTTTGCAAATGATGATGACCACAATACACACTAAGTTTAAAAGCAATCCATGAAAAACTTCAAAGTAGTTGCATTCTCAAAAGTCTGTCATACATTGCATCCTGATATAAGTAACAATGGGCAGTAAATCATACAAAAGGAGGCCCGTGTGGGCCTAAGATTCCTGACTAACATCTGCCTAAAAACCAAATACATCAGCAGTTGGTGATGAAATCTGGATCAACAGAATGAATGCCTTTTGCTGAAATTTCTCCAGTACTGTTGATTCAATATATTACTCAAGTAATTGCTTCAAGGTTTCTCACATGTCAAACATATCTGACTGCACATCAGCATCATTTGTCCAACACTGAAAGGACCCTAAGCCAAGAATGCTTTATGTCCATGTTGGTCAAATTCTGTTCACTATGGTTTGGTTTTATTTTAAAGATAAAGTTCTACAAATCAAAAAAGTTCTTCACACCTGGATGATTTCTTTAAAGTTTAACCTAATTATTTAAGATACGGATAAATAATCATTTAAAGCATTTTCTATTATTGGCAACAATGGCCAAATTTGGTGCCAGATTAGCATATTTTCTACAATGAGAAAGGTCTTTATGCAAGGATGTTTATGTCAAATTCGATTAAATTCTCTTCGTCAATTTTGGAGAAGTCATTTAATTTTTTTTCTGTTTTCAGTAATAATGGCCATATTTGACAGAAGATCAACTTTAATTTTACAAATGTGAAAGCCATTTCAAATCTGGTCAAAATCTGCTGAGCAGGTTTTGAGAAGTTATTTAACAGGTTCTTCTATTTTTAGTAATGACAGCCATATTTCATGGTGGATCATCATCATTTGTGTAAACTGGAAAGGTCTTCAAGCCAGGTTGCTTTCTGTTAAGTTTTAGTCAAATTTTATTCAGTGGTTATCGAGAAGAAATCATTTGAAGTTTATTTATCAACAGTGGCTTTTCCATTACATTATCCATATTTGAAAATGGATTGCTATCACATTCTGTGCGACAAGTTTTGAAAAAAAAAGTTGCAAAAGGTTTTTTACTATTTTTAGTAGCAGTGTCCAACTCTGATGGCAGATAGGCATCATTTGAATAATTCTGAAAGCCCTTCATCCCAGTATGTTCCATGACAAATTTGGTCAGAAAAGGGTCTTTGGTATTTAAGAAGTTTAAAATAGCAATTGTTGATGGATGCATGATGCTCCAGGAAAATATAATTGGGACTCTGGGATGGCACTTTTAATGTGCATTAGTCACCACCAGACACAGCTCAGATTTTTTAAAATCATTTTCATATAGTGAACTCCTTGAATAATCAAAGTACCATGACGTAACATGGCGTATATTGAAAAAAATGCCTTCCCTGTGTACCATGCATGTTTATATATAACAGCCCTAACTAAATGACATCTGAAAGTTTATCATCATAATCATCATCATTATTATTATTATTGTCACTTCCCTGTGTAACATGTATCTTTAAATGGAACAGCCCTTACTAAATGCATTGTGAAAGTTTATCATCATTATTGTCACTGAACAGAACATGTCTCTTTTGCCTGATGCACTAATGAATGATTTCATGTAGCATGTACCCTGTCAAAGCAAGATATTGCCTTCTTCCTCTTGATAACTTACCATAACTGATGTAATAATATCTATCAGGGAGGAACGAGTTGGACATTATAGAAAAATAAATTGATCAGCTTTTATCTACAAGGAAACTTACCTCAACTGCAGACATTTCACAAGGATTCTGTGACCAAAGTGTTCTGTTGGTGCCCTAGGCATTATTCTTTTCTCCAACACCTCCTCCTGTGGAAATAATATATTTTTTTATGATTTGCACACTATTACTATAAGCATGACAAGTTGGTGAAGATGCACTGAACAAATGACAAGTGGGAATCAAATTTATTGTTCAGGCTTCTTGAAAACTTTGGAAGTGAACATATGTGGGTTGATCAAATGCTTAATAACCAAAACTGTAAAGAAAAAGTAACATAAATGTTTACAATAATTTTATCAGTCCCTCTCAAACTAACTTACTTTCAACTTAATGAATTTCTCCTAACTTCTGACCCACGTCCTGAACACATGCAGTGGCCCATCACAAAACAGCATTCACAGCAACCCATTTCTTAGTTCTTCTCTTCACATATTTTAGTTCTTTTCTTTACAATAGTTAATAAGCTGTAATTAATCTTTCAATTTTAGAAAGGCCTAACTGTGCAAGGAGCTAAATTTTGGCTGTATGGTGGATGGTTTAGTGTTTCAATGCCACATTTCTGTAAGGTTTGCACATTTATATTCTATTTCTAAGTAAAGGACTAACCTCCTCTTGTTCTGGATAGAGTGAAAAGATTGTGTCCTGTCTGTTCTGTTGTCTGTGTGCCTCATTGATTCTATCCACTTCATCATGAGAAGCTCTATCAAACAAATTTGGAAGCTGTGCATCTGCTTGGGATTGCTTCAGGTCAAATATACTGCTGGCCCAACTCCCCCGTGGTGTCTCATTCAGGTGGATTGACTGACGCTTTATGTTCTGATCCTGAAACAATTGGCAATTTAGGAGAAAAGCAAACTTTTTAGTAAAATTGTTTCTCTGAGAATACTTACCTCATCACATTACATCAGGATACCTTTCTGCTACCTCCAATTCCAGCCCTCCCAGAAAGAAGAAAAGTCTTTCTGTTCAAATATTATACAAAGGGAAGCAACTCTAGCAGGTTTACAAGCCTTTCGACCCACTAGATGGCCACCGTTATACCCAGATGTGCTAGTTCTCTACTTGAGTAACACCTTAAAGGATGCTCTCATTGTGGAGAAGGGTGAGATGGATTATTTATAATGTGATACAGCAGTTATTATCAGAGAAAAATAAATTACTATAAAATTTAGTTCACAATCAAATATATTACCTGATCACATAATAATAAGTAAGAGGAGGAAATGCTGAACATCCTATTTCTACTTGTTCCTCAGTAGAATCATGATCACTCTATTGAAATTGTTAAAGCTATGTTAAAAATCCAAAACACACATGCACACACTTCTCTACAGGAGAGAAGACAACAGATCTTGTCATTGGCAAAACAAAAAATCCAAGTGAGGATACAGTATCCTTGTGTCGAACTTGATTTACTAAATTTTGTTATTTTTCTTTTTGCTAAATAGCTAAGCTAAATACATTTATCTTGGTAAAATACTATTGTGATTTGTGATTTGGATTTTTTTACATAGCTCTAACAATGTTTCAGTCATATCACTACGATGTCTGCAATGTAGCAGTTTATAGCGATGTCTAGCACTGGGGCATCATGCTGCAGACATGTAGCATGATGTCCCACCCAGTCACATTATCTTGACACCAGGCCGACCAGTCCTAACACTAACCTCTTAATGCTGAATGCCAGGTGGATGCTTTAACCACTAGGCTACTGGAGCAGTGTAACATACTATTAATGCTAATAATAGTAAATGTGAAATAATAATAATGATAATGCTACTAATAATAATGCTAATGCAATTCAGTTCCTAGTCCATAAATTTGTCATGGACCAAGTTTGCAAGCTAAACTTGCCTTCAGAAGTCACCTGTTTATAAAGACCACATTTACCTTTTCCCATGGGTGACTGCCATACACAGGTTTGACTGTAGCTGAAAATTCTGGGTAGCTCAACATTATAAAAGGTGCAATGAAGCCATAATAGTATCAACATTTTAAAGTTTATTTTGGAAATTACAGGATCAAAATTTGTTAATAATGATTACTTGCTTTTCTTTTCCTATGAGAATCACTTTACTTGTTAGCAGACATAGTTTAATGCAAACATGAATGATTAAGTGATGATTCAAGCCTTGTAAAATCTTAGCCTACCTTATCTTGCTCTGTGGTTTCCTCAACATCCACCTCATACTCCTGTTGCACCATACACTCTCTGTCTGGCAGCTTCTCTTTCCTACCAAAACTTGAACTGTACTGCTGATACCTGTGTTAGTAGATATAAATTTGCCAGCTCAGTAAACCATGCCTTAATGGACATCTTTATATAGAAGACACCTGTGTACAAAGGATACTTTAAGAATCCCGTAACAAATCCCCATAATGTAGTTTCATATGAAGAACACCTATCTAAAATGGATAGAGAACACATATTTTCTTTGCAGAAAACCAGTGCCATAAATAAAGCTCATTGTACCTTATCATAATACTGGTGATTTTCAGCACTGCTGATTTGTTGTGCATATTTGCTTTCACTTAGTTTCACGACTTTTTTAAGTTTATAAATTATGTCATAGCAGTCAATCTTGAGTTGGTGCTTTCTACTGCCCTAAACATGTCTGGCTACTGTCGACATCCAACTGAAAAAACATTTGACAGATAGTATGGTTTTCAAACAAATATACCCAAACCCCTCAAGGTCAAATAAAAGATTTTGGTCCTGAATTTTTCCTTTCTAAATATCGTTTTTCTTGCCAATAAACCAAAGCCCCTCTGTTTCAAAAACAAAAAGAATTTTTCAGTCCCAAATTTCAATTTTACATTAAGTCATACCATAAAACCAAAACCCACTTCAAACTTTGAAAATGTGTTTTAGCTACTAAATTTCACAAAAATTTGACATTTATGGTCCAGAAATGTCCTGTGGTTATGCATTATGTTAAAAAACAAACACCTGACACACACTGGGTGAGATTATTTACAGTTCACAAATACTATAATAAACTTCTCAGTGAGTCAATAATCCATATATCTTAGATACACAAGTTTGATACATGCACTAGTACAGATTAGGTCTGACAACTCTGCACCTAAAAGAGGGGAAAGCTTTTAAGGTAAATTACTGATAACTAAGCACTTGTCATGTTTGATGTCATCCCTTTGTACAAAAGAACTTTTTCTCAAATCAGCTACTGTGGTACACATACTGCATTTCAGCTAGGCACCATTTGCATTTAGGACAAAGTAGATATCATTGGAAGTCATTTGCTGAAAACTCCATATCCTATTTATCAGAGTTTTCAATAGATGCTTATCCTTGGGTTTTGATGCGTGGAATTTAAATATGACCCATTTTTGATGTGCGGCAATTCTGACTTGTGCACTGTTTTGACACATATAGATTTGGGCTGGAGCATTTGTCTTAATTACCCCTATTTTACCTTCAGTTTATTTTCTTACTAACAGTACGCTGTCCATAACAAATGTACTGTAGAAGACACTGACTGACAGCTGCTCGACAACAGTTTACAACTTGACGGCCAATAATATTACACCAATGGAAGATATATATGAACTGGGAGGAGCTAACTGTTCACTGATGTCAGGTCAGGCTTAGGTGCAACTGAATTAGGTTGGATTGTTCTGAGATTACATTTGAAGTTTATGATAGAGGAAGAGGAAACAATTATGACATAAATGGACTGCCTTTTTATCAAATATTAGCATTGGTATGTTTGGACATCAAATTATAATCAACTGGTCAGAAATGGAGAATATCATGGCAGATCGCGAAGCCAGTTGTCAAAGTAAGTGGACCAAGTTGAAAACTTGAATGGTTTTATTGGTAATGTGCTTCATTTGGCAGGATGTTTAAAAATTCTGATCATTTATGACTTCCCTGGATTCATTTCTGATAAAAACAGATTTGCAACATTTTTATTTCGAACCAACTAGATCATGGCCTGAATGTGTCAAGTTTCATGGCAATCTTCCAAGTAGTTTAGGAGGAGTAATGATAACAATCTTGTGCAAATGGTCCAAAACACAACAGATAACAGACAAAAGACAACAGATAACAGACAAAAGACAACAGACAAAAGACCATCCCATAAACTTTTCTTGTAAATGACCAGTAGAGCTAAAAATAAATACCCAGTCATATGCTGCCAACAAAAACTAAGTTCTCATTCAATGTTAAAAAAGCAAACAGCTTTCTTACCAAATGCACTCGCACAAGCCTATTGTCACATGTTCCCTCATAATTGCATCTTCTCTCTCTAGTCACATAAACACTTTTTCTATTTTAAACAGGTGCACAAACAAAATCTTTTGCTCTATCTCTCATATAATATGAAAAACATAAACATTACCTTACCTTTTAAAACATTTTGAAGCCTGTTTGTACTAAATACAAAAATGGAGGGTTGGTATCGATGATGCTGATGTGATTGTACATCAACGATGTGATTATTCATATATTAAAAGCATTATTATTTCTCAGAGCCGCAATATGCACAGTAAACCGAAAACCTCTCAAAAACTAAAATTAAACTAGGCCCAAAGGGTTTGTGGTTTTGAGGGATTTCACTTCGTGTAAGTTATCCTACCTTCTGTTGACAATTGTATAATCTGCTGTATACCTCCGCACACATTCAAATACATGAGGGTCTGCCTCAGGCCTGAAACACAAGATACAAATATGCAAGCATTCAAACATAAAGACCTCTTGGTTTCTATATACTATAAATCACTTTAAATTTTTGGATAAACCATTTTTGTGTATAAGCTAAACCATGAATTTAAAGTCACAAATTATATAAACTAATCAGATGTTACAGCCCCCCCACCCCATATGTGGTGAGACATGACCATTCATTTTAATACCAGGGATATCTACAGTGCTGAGAAATGTGCATCAGGATACATAACATGAATGATGATGAACACTGAAACTGACTGATAATGATTTAATTCAAGTGAAAATTTCATGAACATTAAAGCAATTGTAATGCAAATTTAATCATGGTCTCTGTCCTTGTTTACATCACAAAGCACATATTACATTTATAGTTATTGTTGTTGTTGCTGTAGAGTTTAACGCCATTTTTCAGCACAAGACAGGCTATACCTTGTGGCCAGTATAAATGGTGGAGGAAGAACCCGGGAAAACCCCGGAAAAACCACTGACCCACGAGAAGCTACTAGCAAGCTTTCGCACGTGCCCACATTGGCTGAGCCAGAGCCTCAAACCCATGCAGACAGAGGTGAAATGGCAGTGATCCATGACGGTGAGTGCTTTAGACCACTAAGCAACGCGGGGCTCCCTACATGTATAGCCTTTTATAATAATGAATATTCACTAAAACTTTATGCAGTCCAATAAAATTCAAAACATTAAAGAAACTTGAAAGCATTAACATTCAAGAAAAGAAAATGCAAATCACAGTTCACACTTTAATTAAGTACATAGTCAAATATGAATTTCATGAATATAAACAAAAAAGAAGTTTACACTGCAGTTTTGTTTCCACTGATCACATGTATTCTCTATTCCAAAGAATCAGTGAAACACAATCTTTATTAATGTTACTAAATTCCCTTCAGACATATAAGCTAACTGCTGAATAAACAATCAGCTGATGAGTTACACTTTCTTGAAATCCATTCCAATCAGGTCCATCCAAAGTGATACTCTGAAATGTGTGCCACTTTGCATGAATCTGGCATAATGATTTTGCATGAACTGGATATATATTTTCAGGTCAACAAAGACTATATCTGAAAGTACATCTCCAATGTTCACCCATTCATTCAACTGAACAACTTCCTGTTCATCTAAGCAGCTTCCTATTCATCTAACTGTGCCATCACCTGTTCATCTAACTAAGCAACTTCCTGTTCATCTAACTGAGCAACTTCCTGTTCATCTGAGCAATCACCTGTTCGTGTAACTGAGCAATCACCTGTGTTGAAAACCAGTCAAGAAATTATGATTTGAGTGCAACAAGGTCAAGGTCACTAAGCAACAAAGGCTTCTCACAGGATGGTTTAGGCAATCATATTACATATTCTGTACCAGCTTTCTTAATGAATTGATAATGTATACTAAGGACTGTCATTCACTTCCTTCTTCCTGAGCTCAACATGCAACATTCTTGCTGCTTCATTTTCTATCGAGTATCTTGCAATTTTAGCCCAAGTTTGTTTGTCATATGAGCAACACTTGCTTTGTTTATACTTACAAGAAGCCTGGGATTTAATGGATTTGAACAGCATCATTTGCAATTTACGTAGAGATTCTTTCCGGTCAAATGATTCCTTAGGATCTGGAATGCCCACAATGGTAGGAGAGTTTACTTAAAATTTTCTACTCCTTAATAATTGTGTCAGTGACATTGTGATACAATCTAGTTAGTGAAACTCAATTTTGATACAAATGTATATGGAAGAGATTGTTTTGAGAAAAGAGGTTATCTGTCTTTAGCTTTTGTTGTAGTGCCTAATCCCTAACTGTGGAGAACATGGTCTTTTAATAACAGTCTTTAAGAGCACTGAAAAACAAAATTACTACTGTTTACAGCAATGGAATGCACTTATTAACCCCCAGTCATGCATTTATATGTCATGAGGTAGTACCCTACCTGCAACCTCTGTAGCATCAATTTCATTTCAGATACACCAAAGGTGACTTTATAAGAAGGGTGGCCTCTTTTGCCAGAGGCCTCTCAAGAAGGGAACTACTGCATATATGATAATATACTATCATGTCCATTACAGCACCGAACCAAAACAAAAGTCTCGATTCATGGAGGAACAATCTACTTACCGAGGGTATGCAAATTTGAAGTTTTCACATTGGCATGTCATGTGACACCAATACAATTAATATCTATTTCATCAAATTTGTACTGTACAATATGTGAGCCAGCACTCATCTTTGCAAGTCTGCATTCACTGTTTAATAAAGAAATATAAATTAAAACCAGTCCAGAGTCTGAGTTAAATTTAACCAGGCCTTGTGTTTTAATCATGCCCCTTTCTTTCTAAATGGGACTGAGTTGAGGTAAGTAAGGATACTACAAAATTTCTATTCAAATTTGGTTCATAATGTTCAAATAATATCAAATTAACATGTCTAATGAGAAGTTTCAAAAATAGAAACAAATCTTCGTTTACCTCTGATCATACAAGGGTTGATTTTATAAAAAAAAAATGTTACCCCTACCCCAACCCACACACTTTTTACTTCAGCTTAGAATGAGACAGTTCTAGCCAAAATGCTGGGTTAAAGATTATTTTGAGATGAAAAATATGCAGAAAGTGTGTCAACCTTAAAAGCCATTGTCTGTACCAGTCTCACAAGACTTGCCAAAGGAAAAATTGATAACTTGCTTATCCAGGGAAAGTTTTTTTTCTCTCTTTCAGACTATTGCTTAAATTTACTGTTAAAATGAAAAGATGCATTATGAGCACAAATAAACAAACCACAATATTATGCTTCAAAAAATCAATTTTACAAAGAATCCATTTCTCAATAAATCAACCAATAAACCAATTATTTAACTGGGTCTTTACGATACAAAGTGATGTACATTATATATTTGAATACAAGTTCTGTCTAACTGCAAATAACATAGACCCTGATATGAAATTGCCTAATGCACTGGCAGATCAGGGTCAATGTCATTTGTTCTATCAACCTCTCCTAGCAAAGTGCCAAAACAGTATTGTAAAATGAGTTCCAAATACATCTTGATAGCTCAGTCGTTATGGGTCCAGCTTACATGAGGTCATTATCATTTGTGATAACATGATTTTATTATACTTGTTTGCAAAAATATTATAATGGTTAATGAGCCATAATAACACAGTACTCATGTGAATCAATACATTTATACTGGCAACAAGAACCTACATGTAATCACAATAGGACAGATAATCTTGCAATACTCATGTCAATAATCAATTAACACAAGCAACCTACATATAATCAAAATAGGAATGATTATCTCCCAAAAGAATGGGTTTTCAAGACAAGTTTTACTGTACCGTACATATTATATATCAAAACCTAAAACACTCACCCAATATCTGGAACAATGTGTGAGACAGTCCTACATCGTTTTGGGAGGGACAGCACCTCAATATCATCCTCATCTGGGTAGAGCAAACGATCTCGATATGGATCACGATCTACAAGGGTCTGATTTTGTAGGACAAACTCTTCATAGTCAGGAGGCTCAACGACATCAATTCCAGCGATCTGCAAGGCAAGAAAAAAATAAACAACCTGAAGACTGGCAATATGTAAGGCAAGAAAAATAAACAACCTCATGTCTAGCAATATGTAAGGCAAGAAAAATAAATAACCTCAATTCCAGCAATCTGTAAGGCAAGAAAAACAGCCTCAATTCATACAGAAATAAAACCAGTGTATAAATGCCTAGATTTATGAAGAATGTATTTTGAAATCTGCTACAGACATGATTCAAATTCGGATCACTGCACGCAGTTCCTCACATGAAAGCTGCACTATTTTGGGTCAGTTTTGGTATACTGTTCTAGTTTAAATTCTGTCATTTTAGGTTTATTTCTGCAAATGGGTAGTAATCACTACATTAAAAACTCCAAATAACCTTCTATGTCACAACAACCTATTGGTATCTTGCACACATCTAGTCTAGTTTCCAAAGAAAATTCAGAATGCACTACACAGACATGCAGTGCAAGAAGGCTTCAAAATCAATTTATGAAATCATTGCAATCTAGCTTTTCACAGCCACTTTCACACTGTTCCCCACTGTAAAATTTAAGCAAGAAGTTGGATTACTAAATATATGTCTGTAATATTTTTCCTCAATAACACAAATAAACTCAAAATGTTGTAAGGGCCAAGTTGGTCGGGTGATCAAAGACACTTGCCTTAAGATCAATCACACATCTCACCTCCCTGCACAAGTTCAAGTCTTGACTCGATCAACATGAGTAAAAAAGCTTGCCAGTAGTTTTCCAGGGTCTTTCGTTCCTACATCAAATATACAGTCTGCCATGTATAGCTAACATCTGCTGAATAATGGTATTAAGAGCCACCTAGAACCAAACTGCAGTATCAATGAGAGTAATAAGAGCTGGATGGTTGGTTGGCAGATTCACTTGGACATATTATTGGCAATATCATGTTCAGAAAATGAAAGAGCATAATGATGCAGCCAACCCAGGCTGGCCTGAGTGAACAATCAACATGTGACCCTTGGATTGTAAGTCTGAAGCTCTAGCAAATGAGCTACTGCACCTTCCCCAATTATAAATGGAGTAATAAAAATGCTAAAATAATTTTTTTATGGGTTTTCATTTTACTACTAAGCAAATTATACTTGCTGCTTATGGTGTGATCCATTTACTACGGAAAGATATAAAATTTACAAATACATCCTTTTCCTACATCTGAGATGACTCTACTACTCAGCAAAGAAATATATAGTTCATAGTAAAACAATAAGGCATAAAAATATGATTTCCTCAACAACAGGGACAAGAAGACCATCAAGACAGAGTGATGGCTCCTCATGAATTGTATATAACTGACAAATAGCTTTAAGTTCAGAAAGTTTTAACCATTTTCTACTGACCAATTTTAGTTCTGCTGAGGCATATCTGTAGTATGCATACATTTTGACCCATAGCAGATCAAAAAATCATTGACATACAATGAGTTGTCAGTTCCTGGAACAAGGCATTTGACTATGTGATTAATGCTGGTGTTGAAAAGAGTGACACAAAATATGTACTATGTATCTGACTTCTAATTAAAAAGGCAAAGATTGTGTTTTAAAAGAAAAAAAAACTTTCATTTGCTTCATTATCTTGTTCATATCTTTGCATTTCCAAACTGTATTATGGTCATTAAAGTCACCCAGCAGGATAAAAGGTATGGGTAAATGTAACTGCAAAATAAGATGGCCCTCAGACTGACTGGCTGAATTGCTTGTTGGAAAATATACTGAGCAAAGTGCATGAGCTTCATGTTCTAACACACGAACAATATTTAAAGATTGCTTATTTGCCAGACTATTTCAATGAACACTGGAGTCAATGGTTTGCTGCTCCTTTTCTGGGCAGGATCAAACATGTTTCTCATAAAGTTGGGTTTATTATTTGTTATGCTGTTACATTTTTGATGACTGCTTGCACAGACTTCTGATAAAACAAAACTGTAAACTTGATCTCATCCTGTGGACAAGTAATATCTGTCTGTATATAGACAGAATCAGTAGAAAGTTTCTTCTCCCCTCAACACACATTCAAAAAGCAGTGTTAAGTGGATTAATGACTTCCACTGGAACCTCAGGCTTTTCGCATGTTTTACTCTGTATTTCTTCCAAACACTTCAACTTTGGGCAGTCTCTGGAGTAAGAGAGGTGGCTGACCTGGCAATCTGTATGCAAGATTTTCTCCTTGCATCACAATCCATCTTTTGTGTAAATCCCATGTCAACATGACAATCCATTCAGAATTGGTAACAATGAAAAAGATATTCAAACTGGTTGCCATGCCAGCCATGTTGACCATCCAATCAGCACCATGTTTATTTCAGACTATCAACATGCCATTAGAAGTCTGCCAGTAATACACCTTGTCAATCTGACCATACAGAAGTAGTAGCCATGACAAGTTTTTTGAGATGCCCGTCATGGCAGTTAAGTTCGAGGTCAGATCAGCAACATTTTCATTTAAGATGATCTACATGTCATCTATTAATGAAAACATCACCATCACATTCAGGAGTAGCAATAACAAGACCTTTAAAATGGCCTTATGGCAACCAAATGGAATGTCTGATGTGCACCATCTTCATTTAGAGCCAAAAGGATTGGTACTGTATGCCAAGTTTCATGACTTTCATGGCTTTCCTACTACATGTAATAGTTTTGAAAGACTAGCCATAACAAATAACTGCTAACAGGTGATGAATGGACAATGGACACCGGCCTGTAGATCAACAAACAAATGAGTAACAAGACCCAAACAAACCAAATGTTTTCATCTTCTAAAAACAAAACTCAAACTCATATGTAAAAGTCATCAGTACAAACCTCTGAAAAACTGCTTGATTGATCAGTGAATACCGTAGAGGACACCTGCTTTCTAACCTCAGCAGCACCCTGCCTGTAAATTAAATGATAAAAAATAGTAAACTAATGGCTTAAATAAAATAGATACTCAAGGCTCTATATAATTTTATTGGGTGTGATGAGAACCTTTTGATAATTTTCACCATGAAAAACAGGGTAATAAACTATAATTTGCAAAAAAATAAATTTACATGCTCATTCTTGCAATGTCCAAATAAAAAAGGGGGATTTTTAATTCAAAAATCTAATAATAAACATAAATTATTTACAGTACAAGTGTGCATCTCAATAAACATTTGAAGAAAGAAAACAATCACTTATTTTAGCCATTACAATGCAGCAGGTGAAGTTGGATGTTTATTAATGTTTTTTAAAATTCTGTCTTCAGCACATAAATTTGACTATAGCAACACATTACAGTGTATCAATTTCCATTAAATAATATATGTAGTTATATTTATGGCAGCTGTAGGTAGATGCATATCGTGTTTCTTTCCCATTGGCAAAGACACAAGCAAATCCATTTAGCTTACATAGAAGTAGCCAGGTTCAGCTCATATTTTTTTCTTCAGGTGGCAAGGTTATTACTGAGGAATATTGAAACTATGATATGTTCACTGCAAAATACTCATTGACTATGGAATTAAAAGAGAAAATAGAGTATATATTGTATCTTTATTTCAGAGAGCGCACATACCTGTACACAGAAGTAATTTATTAACAACACTGTTCTTTTGTATCGCCTGCTATGTACAGCTGGAGTCAGAATTCTGTGTAAAATATTATGAAATCACAACACTTGTAAGTAAAGTAAAACTTTATACAAATAAAGCAATTATTAATCCAGTGCTCAAATAAATATTCTGAGGCACAGGACCTGGGCTGGTAACTTAAATAAACTCTCAAGCCCTGACTGAAATTCCACAAGCTCGAACATTTCATACCTGTCAACTCTCAATACTGTAGTTTACAGGTATGCCAGACTCCAATTTCCATATGCCCAAAATTTCCACTCTTTTAATATTGTCACACATATATTTAATAAAAATTAATTACACTTGAACACTATTCCGATAACTGAAATGATCATGCTTTGCATTCTATATATGCAGTAAAATCTGACTTCAAAGAAACATTGCCACTGTTCAAAAATATAATACATAGCTGCTTAAACATTCTCATTCAAGGCAAAAATGTGCAATAACTTTTGTTGTTGTACACATTTCTATGATCTCTTTAATGTACCTTTGATGGGTTGTTCCAATTCCTGATCCTACCAATACAAATTAGCACAACTGGTTCACCCACTGCAACCTTCAACACATCTCACTAGCTATTGTCAGCCAGTTAATGTGAAACTTTGATTTTATACCTGACCTCTTTTCCTTTAACTGCAGCTATTTAAACTGCCAAAGAAATAGTTTTATATCAGTTCCAATCATTAAAGGTTATTGTTGATAGATACTACATATAACGGACATAGACTGGTTTGGGGGGGAGGGGGGTATTTTTTATTGTTTTTTTTTTGAAGATAACTGGAAATTGTGTTTTCTCAAATCACGACCGTGTCATGGGGTTTGGGAGTACAAAGTCATAATTTTAGCAAAGCTTCCATATGATTAAAATCCGATCTCAATTTTACGCAGGACACAGTAATCTGATTTAGATTATGGAATGTATGTCAAAATTTTGAAAGTACATCTACTCATTTCATTAGCACGGTCAAAGTTTCCTCAGGCAAATTATTTTTTTTTTCAACAAGCCCAATGAGCACCTCACTTTAAATACAGGATAGGCCCAAACTAAAATTAGATGGGCCCCAAACATCGCACTATTGGATTTTTGTTAGCACTGATTAATCTTAAAAACTACAATGTGTTTGTTGGTGTGTGTGATTTGGATTTTTAACATAACTTTAACAATTTTTCAGTCATATCGCTATGATGTCTGCACTGTGACAGTTTATAGTAATGTCTAGCAATGGGGCATCATGCCACAGACATGTAGCATGATGTCCCACCTAGTCACATTATCCTGACACCAGTCCAACCAGTCCTAACACTAACCTCTTAATGCTGAGTGCCAAGCAAGGCAACTGTTAGTACCATTTATTTAAGTCTTTAGTATGACTTCGCCAGGGTTCAAATGCACAACCTCCTGCATCCGAGGCAGACACTCTAATCATTAAACCACTGGAGCAGTTGATAGCAACGTTCCAAAAAACCTAAGTGTAAGAGACAAGAATAAAGGTCACAGATATCCTTAAAATTATGTTACAGGTTTTTATGAGCCCTGATATCTCAAGACCAGGTTATGTCTAAGATTTTTTGATACCAAATCAAGATAACCAGGTTTGATTGTATATGCAAAAACAATCCCCAAGCAGTTTGAAAAAAGTGACAATGAATTGGGCTGGTCACCAAACAGATGATATCACTGACTATGACGTTGGCTGTATTTTCTCCTAATCCATTTATCACATTTTGAACTAATGATCTTGTTTCTCGTCCAAGGGACCAACCATTTCAGTGGGGAGGGAGAGGTTACTTCTCTTTAAATCTAGAATATTTTGATCTCTTTTAATAAAACCAATAAAGAGGATATTATAATTTCCTTTTTCATTAAATGTAAGTAAAATTTTTGCTTCTGGAAGCAGCAAATCCTAGCTGCCCCGCCCCCTACTCCTACAACGTAAGACACATCACCCATATATTTTTGTTTAGCACTAAAACAAAAACATGTGCTATGTCTTACATTGTAGGACTACCCCGCCCCCCTTCTCCGAATTAAATGTCTCTACAAGTAACTTTTCACCAAACAAGCACATACATCTGAACAGCAATGAGAACAGATGTGGCTGTGTCAAGGAGGTATTGTTATTTTCTTTGTTTTTTCGCCACCAATAAATGTTTCTGTAAACACAACTGTGCCGGGTCACCGAGAATGCCAAAAGTACCCCCACCCCTCCAATTATAAGACACCGTTGAGCAGCAGGATCGTTAACGTATAACTTCACATTAAAGATAGTAATTGTATGAGTTTACTGAAAATATATGCTATGAAAAACATTAAACAGATACAAATATTCCAAAACATGACCATGTAAACTTACTTATTTAGCTTTTGAGCAAAGGCCCTTTGTGGGCCAGAAATTACGGACATTTTGATAATTAACTAAACAAAACACGAACCCGTTCCTCATATGAGCAATCACACTGAAACTCGTACCGGAGGAGAAGGATGAGGAAGAAGGAGAAGAAAAAAAAAAAAAAAGAAGAACAAGAAGAACTGCGTTAAATTTGCACATCAAAACTGTATGCAGGGGTGTCCGATAATAATAGTAATAATAATAATAATCGTAATAATAGAGGACTGCGTTAAAATCGCACACCAAAACTGCATGTAACCTGTAGGGGTGTGAAACTCCCTACTTAACCCAACAATTCCATATTGTTACGCAAAAGGAGGTTCCTGTTACACTGTAATATCGTAATCTGGATTTGTTGAAAGGACCAGAGAAGGTAATTTGTAAGCGACATCATTCATATATTTCATATTTAACATTAGAAATAAAAGTATCTTGTTACTCTACTGCAAAATATGTGAGAGTGCGCAGGAGTGATTTATTTAGATTTTACCATATCTTGGGAAACATGAGAGGAAACAAATGATTCTTTCAAAGAAAATGACCACTCCGGTGGCCTATTGGTTAGAGCGTCCGCCTCGGATGCGGGAGGTCGTGGGTTCCCCGACCGAGTTATGCAAAAGACTCACAAAAATGGTACTCACAGCTGTCTCGCTTAGCACTCAGCATTAAGAGGTTAGTGTTACGACTGGTCGGCATGGTATCAGGATAATGTGACTGGGTGGGACATAATGCTACATGTCTGCTACATGATGCCCCAGTGCTAGACATCACTACAAACTGTCACACTGCAGACATCTTAACGATATGACTAAATCTTTTTTAAAGATATGTTAAAATTCCAAATCATAGAAAATGTTTGCCCATTTTTATACTTGAAACTGAGAATCAACATTAACTAATCCGCAGCAAAGAGTGTGTGTATATATATATATATATATATATATATATATATATATATATATATATATATATATATATATCTGTGTGTGTGTGTGTGTGTGCTTTTAAATTTCGCTGTTCCAAGAGCTCTCTTTATTGACGGGAAACGTTGATGTTTCTGTTGTTACTGTTATGACAAAATATTAAATATATCTTGAAGTCAGATCAGGTCTACTTCGATGAAATAATCTAGTCGTCGTTGCATCGTAATCTGCTCTTTTTTCCGGAGATGAACGAATATATGACAATTTTTTGTTAATTCATCCAGCTACGCCGACATAAACTGAAAGCTGTCTATGAATCTGAAGGGTCCAATCGAAAACGACATGTACTTTCCAAAATTATTAGGGATGCTTTTGATTTTGGTTACGACAGAGGCTAAGAATTCTTTCACCCGTGGATGGTTCAGCGCTACTACTAAAAAAGTGCCCATCATACCCTCGTAGAATGTGTGCAATCAGAGTAACGAATAGTGGATCGCAGAAACGCAGATTTAACTCAGCGTGAGATGCACCGCGATCACGCCCCATGAGGTGACAGTGATCGCTGAATTTTTTATCGTGTGGCTTGAAATAATATTTTCAGATGTGACAAAGATCTGACGACTTGTGTTGCTGTCTTTGCTTAGGCGTCAGCTGTATCGTCGAAGCTGGATTTGTGGGAAAGTCCTGAACACGTTTTCAATCCGCAACGAGCTGCTAAAAGAAAACAAAAAAAAAAAAAAAAAAAAAAAAAAAACAGACAATGAAATCTGGACTACGATGATAGCGATAAGGCGAGGACAAACATTGAACAGCACCATAGCAGGCTTTGTATCTGATCGCGTACGGCACGTGCTGATGCTCCACTTTTGTGAAAGATCGATCAGGGTGAGGATGAGGCCTCTCCACTCTTTTTTAGGATCACCTCTGAATCAAACACGAGTAGTAAATAGGGGCACTAGGGCCTCAATGGGACTTAGCATTAAAAACACCCCCTGGGCAAATATAGCCTCAAGGGAAATTTAACATGGAGAAAAATCGTGGGCAAATATAGCCTCAAGGGGAATTGAACATGGAGAAAAATCGTGTGCAAACCTAGCCTCAAGGGGAATTTAACATGGGAATAAATCGTGGGCCACTCTAGCGTCAAGGGCAATTGAACATGGGAATAAATCGTGGGACTGTCTAGCGTCAAGGGGAATTTAACATATGGAAATTGAACATGGTGGGTCTGTATAGCGTCAAGGGGAATTGAACATGGTGGGATTGTCTAGGGACAATGATGGTAGAGGGTCAAACACAACAGAGACAGAAACATACATACACTAGTACAAGCGTGAGATTTATATATAAAGCATTACCAAGACCTGAAATCTTGCTGGGGTGTTCAAAAATTTGCATAATTGTAATGATGCTATAAATAGCTATAATCAAGGAAATGCTCAACGACAAAATGGATGTGACTAAAAGTAACGCTAAAATGACGAAATTGTCCCAGAATTTAAAGGAAAATAAACATATCCCCGAACATTAAGTTACAATGGTTTAGACTAAAATGGATAAAATTAGTAACTACTTACAATATCAACTTCTGTGACGATCGTGGATAAATACCTATGTATCTATAATCAGCTGAAATTCCTATGAAATCCCACTATCTATTTATAGCTCCAACTTGTGGGTTATTCCTTTGGAAAATCCCACTATCTTTTTATAGCCTCAGCTTGAGTGACGTTCCTGTTTATGAATTCTAGTATATATGTATAGCTACAAAATGTGGAAATCCCCAAGTCGATATTTATAGTCTCAAAATTTCCAGCGTCAGTGACGTCACTGTACTGAACACTAGGGGATAAATGGCAACAGTGTTGCAAGTGGCTGACCTGAATACGCGCTACTGTAGGTAGGTAGGTAGAGTGTATCTGATAGGGATAAAGTGAGTTTTATAGGGACAAACAGAGACCAATACACACACACACACACACACACACACACAACATACGCGTGCAGACACACGCACACACACACACACACACACATGCACACACACACAGAGGGAAGAGGAAAAAACAAACCCCAAATATACTATCAACACAGAGGGGAGATAATACAAACCCCAAATAAACTATCCACACAAACGTACGCGAACGAATACAAACCCCAAATATACTATCCACACAAGGTCCCTAACGCATACAAACCCCAAATATACTATCCACACTCGGGAGGAAGAAAAAAAAACAACCAAATATACGATCTACACAACGTACGCGAACACACACACACACACACACACACACACACACTATAAAATGGATAAAATTAATAACTACTTACAATATCAACTTCTGTGACGATCGTGGATAAATACCTATGTATCTATAATCAGCTGAAATTCCTATGAAATCCCACTATCTATTTATAGCTCCAACTTGTGGGTTATTCCTTTGGAAAATCCCACTATCTTTTTATAGCCTCAGCTTGAGTGACGTTCCTGTTTATGAATTCTAGTATATATGTATAGCTACAAAATGTGGAAATCCCCAAGTCGATATTTATAGTCTCAAAATTTCCAGCGTCAGTGACGTCACTGTACTGAACACTAGGGGATAAATGGCAACAGTGTTGCAAGTGGCTGACCTGAATACGCGCTACTGTAGGTAGGTAGGTAGAGTGTATCTGATAGGGATAAAGTGAGTTTTATAGGGACAAACAGAGACCAATACACACATACACACACAACATACGCGCGCAGACACACGCACACACACACACACACACACACACACAGAGGGAAGAGGAAAAAACAAACCCCAAATATACTATCAACACAGAGGGGAGATAATACAAACCCCAAATAAACTATCCACACAAACGTACGCGAACGCATACAAACCCCAAATATACTATCAACACAGAGTGAAGAAGAAAAAGTTTTTTTGAAAGCACCTAAGCCCTCACCTGCAATGACCAACTCTGCCAAACACCTACACCCCACCCCACCCACTCCCAACACTACAAAATCCATTTAACCCGTTATTTTATGGCATCAGTGTGTGATTTAGGAAACATCAAGACACAAAATGATGGATGAATAGACTGACAATTGTTTACGGACTTGCATGCCTAAAGAGCGTGCGTGAAGGAAAACATCCTTCCATTTCAATTCTAACTAAAACGTGATCCAGAGGGATAGAGAGAGAGGTGAAAGAGCACAATTTCATAAAGTGTGAGTAAAAACAAAACACGCCATCCTTATTATACAATGTCAAGACCAAGAGACACTTACGTTTTCTTTCTGGTCTATTCTCTTTTAGAAGGTAGTATGAAATTTCACATCAGGGCCAACGCATCGGCTCACATTGTCAATTTTTCCATTTCCATGTCTTTACTGACACAAGTTCTTCATCATCTTCAATTTCTTCTTCTTCTGAATCCCTCTTCTCTGTTTCGTCTTGTTTCTGTTTCTTCTCTTTTCTCGTAGGGCACTCTGATTCCAGTGTCCTTTCTCCTGACAACGATATTAGGTATCTTGACTTTTGTCTCTCTTTCTTAGACGAAGCAGGTATTCTGGAGACAAATACCCATTTACCTTTGCAGATATAGCAAACTTCATTAGCACACACTTTCGTATGACTCTCATCAAATCAACGACCAAAAGAGTAAGTTTTGTTGCCACTTTCGCCTGTGAATTAGGCTTTCGTATGACTTTTAGCAAATATTTGACCAGCAGGTCGATCTGTGCTGACTCTTCCATCTTCTTGATCGTTTGAGAGTGGAATGAATACTCTGACGCTAAGACACTCTCCTTATATACAGGGACCTGCTGCGTATGAAACCTAGTTAAATGTAATTTTGCAACAAGATGAAACGATTTCATTGAGGAAGTAAAAGGCAATGATGTACCGTATCGCCTCACACAAAACCTGAAGTGTTAGCTCAGATCCGTGTCAGCGATTTCGAAGACGACATAACTGAGCTTTCATCAATGCTCTCCATTTATACCACAAAACCACGAGTCCTGATTCACGCCAAAAGAAATTTCGTTCGGTCCATAAAAAATAGTATCACATCTGAGAAACGCAAAAACGAACTTCCAGAAAACTGAGAACGACGGCTTACACCTACAACGTGAAATGTATGAGTTCAAGTAGTGCGTAAAACTTAGTCAAATTAAATTTTTATAGTCAAGACAAAACGACCTCTTTTCGAAGAAGAAAGCAGACACCAAGCGACAATGGCGATCCGTGTCACACAACACTTTTCAAAATGTATATGATCAGAGGTTTGTTCTAGCGATCTGCACGGTTAAATTAAATGTTGATGTATTTTGCAATAAGACGGACACAATTTCCATGGGATCGCCCATGGAACCGTTGTTCGTGCATTAGTTTAATTTTTTAAAATATTTTTTTATATAAATCGCCTATAGGATAGACCCAGTAAAGCATGGCCATTCTCGTCACTGTGTGAATAGCTACTCAAGTCAATTCGAAGTGAACGCGGTAAGAAAATAAGTATAGCCAATGAAATGGCTTACAACGGGTGATGCATTGTTTTGTTCTAGGACTGTGTGGCATAATAATCCCTATGTTCTTGCGTTGTTACCATTACAGTGCAGACAGACTGAAATGTGAACTTACAAGCCCTCTTTGCGTGTGTTGTACCATTTCTTCTTACCACATCAAAATACTGAGCGTCACAGTATTGGTTCGCGTTTTCAAGCTGACCATTTTTTTATATCTCACTTAAACATTTTAACATAAACACTCACACTCACATCGGTAGAGTTAGAACAGACGTGTTACAGTACTGAGGGGCATGTTATCTTTTTTTTTTCTTTCAAACTAATAAATTTGGGGTTTGTATGAAGTAAAGAACCGAAAGTACAGTGAAACTCAAGGATGATGACCCAATCTGTCTGTCTATTGATACTTGTATTTACTTAAGAAGAAATATGACCTCTAAAACACAAAGAGATACGGCAAGCATGATTAGAATGAACATAACGATGTTTTCCTTCACGCCCGTGTAATTTAGAGTTTCAATCGTCTTTGAAAACAAACTTGGTCTCCTTTTGTAGGGCTTGAAATAATAAAAAACCTGAAAAAATCTTAAGCACTTTGCTATAGATAATTTCATCAACAGACTAAACAACATAAATGCCGTTACAACACTAGAAAGCCTTAAATCTTCTATCAAAAAGAAATGCATCAAAAAATTAAAGATTAACGATAACTAACCAATGAAACCGAATTTAACAAAGGCAGTGACATGTGAAGAAATGTCTCTCACTTTGGAAAGGTAGGCGAATGTACTCTGTCATGCACCATCAACTTGAAAAAAAATTATAAACAGAGAGAAACCTGAATTCAAAATTCAGTTGTTTTTTTCTTCAAAATTGTTTCGTTTCTTTTTTCTTTTTTTGGAACAAATCTAAGCACTAATATAGAGTGGAAAAGGGAAAATGCACATACAAGCTTTGATATTTCTGAAAAAATGAGGGGATATTCCTAACGTTCATAACCACCTATGGACTTGGACTTGTCTGTGACTTATCCACAAAACAAGATGTACATATTTCTGGTCAAGCTGCAAGTGTGTGCGTGTTTTTGAAAATGGTAAAAATGGGATATACAATTTTCTCGTGATACTTATAAAGTGAAGAGTCTGTGCAAGTGTCAAAAGCCAAAGTCATATAAGTTTTGTATTTTGTACGGCTTGTAAAGATTTCCACTTTAGAAAATGTGAAGTATCACAAGTTATTATCACAAACAGAAGTGGAACATAGGGGCTTGCAAGAAAGAAAATAACCCAGACAGTTGGTGTCATCAAGAGTGCTAGAGACGGTACCCGAACTTGCTTGCTCGCTTACTTGAATTAAAGTGATTTTCGCTCTAATGGAGCATATATCACTGGTTTAATAACGCACCGCGTGATTTTTAATTACTCCTAGGGAAGGAAAGAGAGCCTCATCTCCCAGGCTTTTATGTACTCACAGACTACTTTTAAATTTAGCCACTCAGGTGTAGGACTAACTAGTCCTTAACAACCTGACTGAAAGGCTTTAAACATGAGTGGGAATAGTCTCACCACACACTCATTTTTCTGTCCGAGCGTGGTAAAGGAGGAAAAAGGTGCTCAAAAAGACAGCCATGGGTGTTAAGTACTCAACAAAACGCTAGCCCGTACTTATTTCAAATCAAATCCCGTTTTTGCTAATGGACAGTAAAAAGTTCCAATAATGTGTTAACCACTTGTGCAATTAGTTCAAATCTAACGAATCTGTTAAATTTCCTACTTCCTAACATATCTATCTAATATTAGTACTTAGTGTACATAAAAATAGCCATAGTGATCTTATTTAAATTATTATGTCTAAGAGACATATACCAGTTTGGTCACTGTTAGGTTTAAAAAGTTAAATTTGTTGCGGTGTTCCAATGGGTCAAGTTTGTTTCGAGAATAGTTTAGTCAAGGAGGGATACCAAGCCAAATATGGTTCCCTATTTAATAAAAAGCAATCTTTTGGAGCCCTAAAAAAGGTTGTTTTTTCTATTAGAAGGTAACACGTCTCTCTTTTGCTTTCACGTTCTTTCCTGCACTCCTAGTCTCATGATTCTTGATATCAGGAAATGCGTAGCCATGATGGGCGGCAATGTAAGCAGCGGCTTCTACCAGTTGACTGAGGGGGTATCCAGTGTAGGTTTGTCTGTAGAATTGGGGAAGAACTCTGACCCTAATCCCCATTGAGAAGGTCTTGGTTTAAAGGTGTCTAGAGATTTGTAGGCAACGTATTGTATGGCTCTAATAAACTGCCCTGCTTTGTTGACGTCATACAATGCTTGATCTAGTCCCATTTCAGTGTACTTCTCAACGAGGGTCAGCGTCCCCCTCTTCCTCCTCAACCGCCTCAATTTCCTCTTCTGGTTCTGATACTAATTCTTTAGTTGAGGTAGATAGTTTCAAATCCGCTGCTATGGTGTCTGTCGCTGTTATTGTTGTTGTGGTTGTTCTTTCAGCTGAGATTGCCTGTAGTATCGGAGTGAGAAAAGAACGTTGTTGTTGTTGTAGGGTTTAACGCCATTTTTCAGCACGCGATAGGCTATACATGGCGGCCAGTATTAATGGTGGAGGAAGAACCCGGGAAAAACCCGGAAAGAACCACCGACCCACGAGAAGCTACTGGCAAGCTTTCTCACATACCCACATTAGCCGAATCCGAGACTCGAACCCACGCAGACAAAGGTGAGATGACAGTGATCCGTAACGGAGAGCGCTTTGGACCACTCGGCCACTCGGGGCCCCCAGAAAAGAACGTAGTGCCTCCGATAATTACATTTGAGTTGCCATACCGTTTGTCTAACATAATTGGCCCTTTGTTTTGCCACCACTCTTTCCGGGGCAGGTTGTTTGTTAGGTATAGTCGGCTGTTGACTAGATGTTATTTGTGTTCTCGAGGTGGGTGGAGTGCTAACTGGCTAGGTCTGCATTTCTTGCTCCCGCTACTGTTGCGTATATTTCTTCCCTCCACACCGAGTTCTGGGCCTAATTCTTTTAATTTTGTTGTACCCGAACTTACATTATCCATATTATCACCAACCAAAAAAGAAACGCACAAACATAAAAGAAACACTCACTCACTTTTTTACAGAACATTACTATTTTTAAAATTTTGATAAGCGACGGAAACGAAGGACTTAGAGTCGCACTTTCTAACCAAGATAAAGAAATCATGTGCTGATAGACTCACTTCTGTATTTTTTCTTCTAACTGACTAACATATCATAGGCAATGGAATGTTATTTCTTTTCGAGAGTATGGGGTAGCCCTGAATTTTTTTTTTTTGGAACTTGAAGCTATGGCGATCGCTTAGGTTATAAGATGGCGGCCTCCTCTGACGACAGGCTTTCTCACAGGATAAGGTCTGCTTCTTCGGAAAAGAGAAGAAGAACTCTTTGGTGTCGATACAACTGCTGACAAAGCCTCTGTCAGGTTCATGCTGCTGCTGTTGCTGCTCTCTCTGCTGTTTATGAAGTCTGTACTTCTCCATCCATTCTTCTTTCTCCTTCTTGAATTCCTCCTTGAAGAACTCTTCTTTCAGGTCTTCAGTGACTTTTAGCATTCTCACATTTTCTATCTCTTCTGGCTTCGGTATCAGACTGTGTCTGACCCTATGCAAATTCACGTAGGCTTCGTTTAGCTTAGCTAGTTTGGAGCACATCTTCGTAGGAGGATGAGTTAACCATGGATGGGCAGACTGGAAACTTCCCCGGTTCTTAAAGTCAAAGCGCGGACGTGAAGGAAAACATTACTACACGGTTTTCAAGCCGGAACGTTCAAATAGTGTTATGGGAGGGATAGAGAGAAGTCAAAGAGCATGAATCAAGATTCCTATAGCCAAATAAACCACAAAGGCATTTTTTCTTCAAAACACAACATTTTTTTATTCATACTAGCAAACAACTCTAACATTTTTTTTTAACAATAATCCAACACTATAACATCAAACATTTTTTTCAAATACCAAACATTTTTTTTCAATTCACACTCTACTTTAAACAGGGCTGACAACGTTGTGAATGAAATTGTGATTTCCACTGTTGGAAGTCATTAGGCCATTGATGGACACTACGTTTCCTAGCTTGAGACAAAAGATAAGCATAATGGCCACAAAACCATCGATGTACTTTCACATCGTTTCTAGAAGAATGACGAGGATCAAAATGAGTCACTAAATGTTCTAAGGAATAGCCCAGGCTGCAATGATGCAGAAAATACACACAGTACTGTCCACACACCAAGGAATATGTGCCTTGTTATTTCACATTATTGAATCGGGTGGTCTGAGCATTTCTTCTCATAAAGTCAATGATATCGTCTTCCAAAGGGGGCAGTCCATAGGAATCAAAATATTCCACACATCCTTCTTGAGGAAAGTAGACGGCTACCCAGTGGGTTCCTGGGAGATGACTGTCGTCCGTGTTGATCACGTAAGCTTAATGGTCTTGAGGTTTGCGATGAGGGAGTTCATCTTTAGCACAGACGACAGGATTCCAAGAAGCAGTGTACAAACTGTGGTTCAAAAGGTAATAAAGTTCCCAGGTATCCATTGATTTGTGTGTGTGTTTTTTTCTTCTTCACAGGTAATAATAAGTCATCAATTCGATCCTGACTTTTTGCTTGAAAATGTCTGACAAATAACCGTTTCTTCGCCTTGTCTCCCAACTCTGATCCAACAGAGTTTCGATACGATGGATCTCTTGAGTTGTTAATGGAGGACAATAATGTTCAAGCAAGCCTTTATACCACTGTTGTAACACGTCTTCTTCCGAGATGAGACTCCAAGCTTGGTCCAGATATTCGTCCAATTTTTATTCTTGACTCAGCATCAGGCATTTATCGTGTTGAATTTGACTGGGATGATCGTTATGACATCCATAGGAATCTTTCTTGATCAATTCCGTATCTTGAAATTTGACCACGAGACGATGAGCCACTTTATGGTACTCAATCTTCACACTTTTTTTTGCTCTGTTCAGAGCTTTACCAAAGGCTAAGTTGAACCTGTCCGCAATAGTGTCCACCAAATGTTCACCACTAAACTAATAACCTGAAGGAATTTTCAAGGTGTAGATAATGAAGGCTGGATTGCTGGTTGGTCTTGTGTCCCCTAAAAACCCTATTTTGTTGATTTCTTCCTCCAATTGGGCATTCAGGATTTCCACCTCGAAAGTGTTTTGCTTTTCGGTGATGTTTTTGATTTGTGTTGGGTGAATGATTTCCACTAAAGCCACTTCCCAATGGGCTTCGTGATCTAACTGGATGGTCTGAGGTAATTTGACCGTGTAACAGTACAACGTGTTCTTGGGAAACACCTCCATGGAACTGTCATTGGGTAAGGTTAAGTAAAATTGGTTGTTATTGCTCATAATTCCAGAGTTTTGTGGCTCTCCGAGGTGATACTGGAAGTTAGAGGAGTGTCTCCGCCCAAAATGGGGTTGTTGTTGGAGTGGTGACTGGCACTGACACTGGACACAAGGTTCCCGTTGTTTCCGTTCGAGGAGAATTTCAGGGAGGGATTAGGAAGCAGGTAACCGATGTAACTGCTCAATACAATGGTCCACATGTGTTTGTCTCCTTGTTGCAAACTCAAATTGGCAATGGCTGCACCGATGACACAATACACCACGAAGGTTTGGCAGAAAAAGACGATTTCCGTTTTAGGCACACGTTTTCCATACCACACCCACAAGGGTTGCGTTTGTAAATCTTGCAGAGAAGAATTGGGTGAAGGAGTGATCGCAGTAGCTGAATCTGTGTGAAAGGGCATGATGGTCACTTCTTTTTATAGTGCGAAGCGTCGATGCAAGAATGAAAACTGGGTGGATATCCTTTCCAACGTACTTTGACTTCTTTGACACGTCGTTTGCCCACTTTACGGTTTCTGCGTTTGACAATGCCTTTGGTGTCGTACACGTCGTCTTTTTTGGTGACACGACTTGATTTGAAATAAGTACGGGCTAGTGTTTTGTTGAGTACTTAACACCCATGGCTGTCTTTTTGAGCACCTTTTTCCTCCTTTACCACGCTCGGACAGAAAAATGAGTGTGTGGTGAGACTATTCCCACTCATGTTTAAAGCCTTTCAGTCAGGTTGTTAAGGACTAGTTAGTCCTACACCTGAGTGGCTAAATTTAAAAGTAGTCTGTGAGTACATAAAAGCCTGGGAGATGAGGCTCTCTTTCCTTCCCTAGGAGTAATTAAAAATCACGCGGTGCGTTATTAAACCAGTGATATATGCTCCATTAGAGCGAAAATCACTTTAATTCAAGTAAGCGAGCAAGCAAGTTCGGGTACCGTCTCTAGCACTCTTGATGACACCAACTGTCTGGGTTATTTTCTTTCTTGCAAGCCCCTATGTTCCACTTCTGTTTGTGATAATAACTTGTGATACTTCACATTTTCTAAAGTGGAAATCTTTACAAGCCGTACAAAATACAAAACTTATATGACTTTGGCTTTTGACACTTGCACAGACTCTTCACTTTATAAGTATCACGAGAAAATTGTATATCCCATTTTTACCATTTTCAAAAACACGCACACACTTGCAGCTTGACCAGAAATATGTACATCTTGTTTTGTGGATAAGTCACAGACAAGTCCAAGTCCATAGGTGGTTATGAACGTTAGGAATATCCCCTCATTTTTTCAGAAATATCAAAGCTTGTATGTGCATTTTCCCTTTTCCACTCTATATTAGTGCTTAGATTTGTTCCAAAAAAAGAAAAAAGAAACGAAACAATTTTGAAGAAAAAAACAACTGAATTTTGAATTCAGGTTTCTCTCTGTTTATAATTTTTTTTCAAGTTGATGGTGCATGACAGAGTACATTCGCCTACCTTTCCAAAGTGAGAGACATTTCTTCACATGTCACTGCCTTTGTTAAATTCGGTTTCATTGGTTAGTTATCGTTAATCTTTAATTTTTTGATGCATTTCTTTTTGATAGAAGATTTAAGGCTTTCTAGTGTTGTAACGGCATTTATGTTGTTTAGTCTGTTGATGAAATTATCTATAGCAAAGTGCTTAAGATTTTTTCAGGTTTTTTATTATTTCAAGCCCTACAAAAGGAGACCAAGTTTGTTTTCAAAGACGATTGAAACTCTAAATTACACGGGCGTGAAGGAAAACATCGTTATGTTCATTCTAATCATGCTTGCCGTATCTCTTTGTGTTTTAGAGGTCATATTTCTTCTTAAGTAAATACAAGTATCAATAGACAGACAGATTGGGTCATCATCCTTGAGTTTCACTGTACTTTCGGTTCTTTACTTCATACAAACCCCAAATTTATTAGTTTGAAAGAAAAAAAAAAGATAACATGCCCCTCAGTACTGTAACACGTCTGTTCTAACTCTACCGATGTGAGTGTGAGTGTTTATGTTAAAATGTTTAAGTGAGATATAAAAAAATGGTCAGCTTGAAAACGCGAACCAATACTGTGACGCTCAGTATTTTGATGTGGTAAGAAGAAATGGTACAACACACGCAAAGAGGGCTTGTAAGTTCACATTTCAGTCTGTCTGCACTGTAATGGTAACAACGCAAGAACATAGGGATTATTATGCCACACAGTCCTAGAACAAAACAATGCATCACCCGTTGTAAGCCATTTCATTGGCTATACTTATTTTCTTACCGCGTTCACTTCGAATTGACTTGAGTAGCTATTCACACAGTGACGAGAATGGCCATGCTTTACTGGGTCTATCCTATAGGCGATTTATATAAAAAAATATTTTAAAAAATTAAACTAATGCACGAACAACGGTTCCATGGGCGATCCCATGGAAATTGTGTCCGTCTTATTGCAAAATACATCAACATTTAATTTAACCGTGCAGATCGCTAGAACAAACCTCTGATCATATACATTTTGAAAAGTGTTGTGTGACACGGATCGCCATTGTCGCTTGGTGTCTGCTTTCTTCTTCGAAAAGAGGTCGTTTTGTCTTGACTATAAAAATTTAATTTGACTAAGTTTTACGCACTACTTGAACTCATACATTTCACGTTGTAGGTGTAAGCCGTCGTTCTCAGTTTTCTGGAAGTTCGTTTTTGCGTTTCTCAGATGTGATACTATTTTTTATGGACCGAACGAAATTTCTTTTGGCGTGAATCAGGACTCGTGGTTTTGTGGTATAAATGGAGAGCATTGATGAAAGCTCAGTTATGTCGTCTTCGAAATCGCTGACACGGATCTGAGCTAACACTTCAGGTTTTGTGTGAGGCGATACGGTACATCATTGCCTTTTACTTCCTCAATGAAATCGTTTCATCTTGTTGCAAAATTACATTTAACTAGGTTTCATACGCAGCAGGTCCCTGTATATAAGGAGAGTGTCTTAGCGTCAGAGTATTCATTCCACTCTCAAACGATCAAGAAGATGGAAGAGTCAGCACAGATCGACCTGCTGGTCAAATATTTGCTAAAAGTCATACGAAAGCCTAATTCACAGGCGAAAGTGGCAACAAAACTTACTCTTTTGGTCGTTGATTTGATGAGAGTCATACGAAAGTGTGTGCTAATGAAGTTTGCTATATCTGCAAAGGTAAATGGGTATTTGTCTCCAGAATACCTGCTTCGTCTAAGAAAGAGAGACAAAAGTCAAGATACCTAATATCGTTGTCAGGAGAAAGGACACTGGAATCAGAGTGCCCTACGAGAAAAGAGAAGAAACAGAAACAAGACGAAACAGAGAAGAGGGATTCAGAAGAAGAAGAAATTGAAGATGATGAAGAACTTGTGTCAGTAAAGACATGGAAATGGAAAAATTGACAATGTGAGCCGATGCGTTGGCCCTGATGTGAAATTTCATACTACCTTCTAAAAGAGAATAGACCAGAAAGAAAACGTAAGTGTCTCTTGGTCTTGACATTGTATAATAAGGATGGCGTGTTTTGTTTTTACTCACACTTTATGAAATTGTGCTCTTTCACCTCTCTCTCTATCCCTCTGGATCACGTTTTAGTTAGAATTGAAATGGAAGGATGTTTTCCTTCACGCACGCTCTTTAGGCATGCAAGTCCGTAAACAATTGTCAGTCTATTCATCCATCATTTTGTGTCTTGATGTTTCCTAAATCACACACTGATGCCATAAAATAACGGGTTAAATGGATTTTGTAGTGTTGGGAGTGGGTGGGGTGGG